>CM062807.1:101956717-103237967 GCA_031772625.1 Pinus tabuliformis
CAAAGATATCCTTCAGCAATCGTATTAATGATAGCCACTTCTCAAGTTTAACTTAGTGAAATAAATAACATCTTTCAATTGATCAATCAAATCATCAATTTGAGGACTAGGGGGTAACAATTTCTTACCATGATCTTGTTCAAGGCTCTAAAATCCACACACATGTTCCATGTACCATATTTCTTTGGTACTAAAACAATAGGAAACCCACATGGCGGTGTGCTTGGTCTGATGACCCTTTTATTAAGCAATTCTTGAATCCTTTTATTTATTTATACGTTCCCATGACTGACATCCTGTACACGCCAATGTTTGTAAGAGGACAATCCTTCTGCAATTGGATCCCATGTTGGATTCCTCTTTTAGGAGGCAATCCTTCATGTTCCTGAAACATCTTGTCATATGTGTTAACAACCTCAACTAAATCAGATTTTATTTTTGTATTACATCCTTGGAAGGATTCATTTTCAACATTATCTTTGGGTTTGATCATCAAGAGTACAATATTCTTACTAGCATTAACAAGTCTCTTCATTTTTCCAACATTCACAAGAGACAAATTCAACTTCTTGCTATGTGCTCTAACAATATACTCAATCCCATGTTTAAAAAAATGATGCTTGTTCTCATGAAGATGAAATATGGATTTCCTATCATATAGATATGGGATTCCCAAAATAGTCCCACATATATCAAGTGGTACTACATCAAGTTCTACCTCATCAACAAAATTTCCAATCATGGTGAATTTAAGTATGGATTTTCTTCTCACTTGAAATTGGTAATTTTTACACACCCAACCCAAAGGATAAGGTTTAGGATGAAGAATGGTTTCCAAATTTAGTTTCTTGAAAATGGCCTCTGAAATAAGACTATCTTCGGATCCACTATCAAACATACTATCTATTTTGTTATGTTTTGTTATGACTCTAATATGGAAAAGCTCAATTATTTCTTTCTCATTTTGAGTTTCAATGGGCTTGCTAGAATATAGTACCTACAACAGAGTCCTTACCTTTTAATCCCATGGTTGTGATATTTGTTTCATCCTTGGAATAGGATCCTAAATCATGTTGTGTAGTTTCAACAGTATTTTGTTTCCTTTTGTTTTTAAATGTTTTGGGTCATCTAAGGATGAAGTTTCCAAAAGTGGTCTTCATCATGGACTTCTTTTGAACAATGCTTACATGTGATTTTTTCTCCCTCCTTCTTGCTTGAAGTGATTCTCTTCCCTTTTCCTTTGAATTTCCCCTTTCCTTTGTCTCCATTCTTGAATGGATTTTTGCTGCCTTCTTGGGGAACATTCTTCCCTCTTGCTTCTAAATGAGTTTCTCGTACACATAATTCATCTAGAGTTATAGGGTTAAACATGAGAATTGTATACCTCAAATAACTATGTAAATCTCCAATGTATTTTAGTAGAGTTCCTTTAGAGGATAAATATATACCAAAAATCAAAGCTCTTTTCCTAAATTATTAAGTACAGTTTTGCACACTTTGACCCTTAGATTGCCTAAAGTTCTACCAATCCATTAAATATTTTTGCATGTATGCTAATGGATAATATTTTCTTCTTATTGCAACAACAAAATCATTCCAATATGATAAAACCTTACCACTTTTCTTCACGTCCTCTTGAGTTTTGGCTTCCTGCTTCAGGTAGAATCGCCCCTAGGGTCTTGGGTTGGGAACCCCAATAGTGCGGAGAGCATATAGCATAAAGAGACACACAATCAAGTAGCCCTAATACTTAAACAAATGAACTTGGTACAAAAGGTCTTACCCGTAGGTCTTATGTTTGAGTTTGTTTCCATAGGGTTCAAACCCTCTGCCTCTTCCTTGCACTTTAAGACCTGCAATTCATTCAAGGAAAAGCATATACACAAAAAATAATTGAAATCATGTTCATGATATCAAGGTTAGATCATATAAGCATGTAAGAAAATAAGCATAACGTGGGATTTTATAGGCAAATCATGACATAAATTAACTAATAAAGACCATAATCATTAGGAACAAGACAACAAATATTTATTAATTTAAGCTAAAGAAAATACGGAAGAAATACAACCTTAGTCGTCCGTCAGCTCCAAGTGAAGCCATCCTCCGGATCTGTCCTACCCAGGCCTCAACAATCCTCCTCCATAAGTATACACAAGGATGTCATGAAGGGATGGTGAACATCTCAAGAAGGAAACAAGGGTTTCCTATGACTGGGAGTGTAGAAGGCACAAAGATATCTTCAGACTGATCAGGGATGTAATCAACTATAATATCAATATCTAGTCCTTTCTCCTCCCTCAGGCCTTCCCACAGACATGTATTTATACTTCTCCAAATTAGGTTTTTCAACTTGGAAACAGTTGGGCCACAGGCTATAGTAGGTGGGTATCTGGTCAAACCCATAAACCCTGCCCGAATTAAGGGAGATTATATATTTTTTAATATTTTAACACATATACGTGGGTTGGGCATAGGATGACCTGCATGCGCATGCGCTTTAGATAAGGCATAATCGCGTATGGGATTAAAACATTGTTTTTTAGAAAATGCTCCAAGTCTTGTAGGGAAGGGTTGCCCTAAGCCATATCATAGAGCATAAAATCTATTAAGGGTGGTAAATGGTGCTATAACACTTCCCACCAAATTAGTGCTGCATTTTCCAACCTAAGAAAGGTAAGTTGAATTTTGGTTGCACAATCCTTGATTCGTTTTATCCTGCAATACACTTCAATCTGAAGAACCAAATTATCTGATTTCTCAGTGTTTACCTCTCCATTGTACATAGGAAATTCAAAGCTTTATGTCAAACTTTAACAAAGGAGTTTTACCATGTCCCTTTGGAGAAGTGGAGGTGTTGGTGAAAGGGTTGGGGTAGACGAAGGTTAGGAAGAGGATGGAGGTGAAGATAGTATCTCGTCATCATCCACTCCACTCCCTTTTGGAGGTTTGTCTTCATTTCCTCCATTTCTTTTTGGATGTTTTGAGATCTCTCCTTCCAACCTTGAGTTCCTCTCCTCATAAAGAAATTTCACCATTTCAGACATTCCAAAGAAATATTTTCTGAAAGTTATCTCATCTTCAGACATCTTGTCATCACCTTGTTCATGTACCATGACTGGAGAAGCTTGAGGTATGTGTGGCTTCCTTGAAACAACTTGATTTTTTGGCTATATAAGCACTCCTTCTCCTCTTTTAATCTTCAACCTTGAAAGCATCAGAAAAAACTTGCAAACAAAATCAAACCTTCAAAATAACCTTGAGCTTTGATACCAAACTGATCTATATTAAAAAGTTGAAGGTTTATGGAATATTTGCAAGCAAATTTTTATGACTTTTAGGCAATGGTTCACTTTGAAAAATAGCATAAAATAATGGTTATAAAAATTATTTTGCAACATAAAAAAAAGAGACAAATATACCATACAAAGCAACACAAGACAACAAAATGGTAAATGAGTTCACCCCTCCTAGGCTACATCTCCTGGTCCAACTTCCAATGTTGGACCTCTTTCATTAAGTGATAAAATATGTGATTTAATGGATTTATAATGCTCAAAATGTAAAAGAAATGTCTTTAGTGGCTCCAGAGCAGTCAAAAACCCCAAGTTGGGCTCTTATTGGGCTCAATTTGGCAAAAAGATTAGAAAGTTATGCTCTAGAGAAGTTTTGATGCTAACTACTCTACAAACTAGACTTCCCAATGAATTGTTCTATGAATTCTCCCTTTACCAAAACCATGAAGCGACATTTTCACCCAGCACTAGTGGGATTCACCTCGTTTTAGGTGCAATTCGTAGATCAGTTTAAATGCCCAATGACCCTTATGGAAGGAAATCAGGGCCACATGAGGCCATCTGTTTGGTGTCTGGGGCTAACCGTCTGCCCCCGTTGGCATAGTCCATGAATTCTCTTTCCATGGTTCCATGCCACAAAAAACCTTGGGCTTGCCCTCCTTGAACTCCGTATATGTCTGCTGGCATGTCTATTCCTATGCCCATGGTTCTATCGCTACATAGAACCTTGTCTAGGGCTGAGGTTTAGCCCCCTTCTTGTTAGTGCTCATGCACTCTACTGTTGGTCCTGTGTAACCCATGTGACCTCGACCTTGGCCTTTACCAAGCCCCTTTTATTGTTAGCATTCAACCTGACCTCCGTTGTTGTTATATGTCATGTTCTGAAACCTTGGGCCAAGGATAAGCCCCAAGCCCTTGATGCCCTTTACCTGAGGTCTCATGGGTGCGAGGTGATTGGGGACCAAGGGCTTAGCCTTGACCCCATTCCCCAATGCGAATCCACTAAAACTTTATATAAAATATGGCTGCAATGGTTAATAGAACCACTTGTAGGTTTTAACCCCGTACAAAAATTACTTGCATACGAATTCTAAAAAACAAAAAATAAATAATGGCAAGAGTGTAAAACTTAAATCATATATACATAAATATTTTCCCCTAGATCCCAAAACCTGGACTACCAGATTGATTTTTCATTATGTTCCTTTCAATGTTACAATACATATATTTTCATGACAAAGCATTAATAAACCCTAATCCATTAACCCCTGATTAGAACATAACCATAGTTCCCTTGAATAGATCTACAAAATACCATGGATAGTAAACTGTCATGCCCAAAACCATGTGAGAAATCCATGCATAAAACCATTCGTAGGTCCACCCACCTAATATACGGTCAAAAAAAAATTCCAGAGGCATTGCCCCAGACCCCGTGTAGGGGGCCTACCATGCCCTGCATACACCTTGATACGGGGGCTATCCATGCCCCGTGACCCCCCTACACATGGGATAGTTGTGCAAAGAATATAACACAACCCAA
The DNA here is from genome assembly GCA_031772625.1 of Pinus tabuliformis. NCBI lineage: Eukaryota > Viridiplantae > Streptophyta > Pinopsida > Pinales > Pinaceae > Pinus > Pinus tabuliformis. Next base: position 101,961,557 of record CM062807.1, read on the forward strand.
CATTCTCCCACTTGTTATTTTATTTCCACAGGGGGCCACAAGAGAGCTTAGTCATTGATCCAACCCTGTAACACCCATTGTTTCTCTACACTAAGAGAACTTCCCAGTGCTGACAAATTTTTTCAATGCATCTGCAATATTCTTCGAAGTGTCCAAATTTACCAACAAAACCTTTTTTTCCTCAACCATATCCCTCATAAAGTGATACTAAACATCAATGTGCTTTTTCTTTAAATGATAAGCAAGGTTCTTTGCAAGAAAATTGCACTTTGGCTGTCACAGTCTATCCTTATATCTTGTTGTACTAACCCCATACTTGAACACAATATTTGCAACCAAATTTCTTCCTTGCTCACATGAGTGGCTACCATGTATTCTGCCTCTGTATTTGAAAACACCACTACAGACTATCTCTTACTCATCCAACTAATTGCACCTCCAAATAGGTTAAACACATACCCACTTGTAGATCTTCTCTGATCCAGATCTCCAGCCCAGTCTGCATCAACAAAGCCATTTATGTCCAAAACGTTGTCCAATCCTAGTCTTCCTTGGTAGCACAAACCATATCCACTAGTGCCATGCAAACACCCGAAAACCTGCTTCACTGCTGTCCAATGCTCCTTCCCTAGTTTTGACTTAAACCTGCTTAATACTCCCACTACATGTACAATGTCGGGTTTGGTATAGACCATTGCATACATCAAGCTACCAACTACACTTGCATATGGAACATGGGACATGTCCTCTTCCTCTTCTTGTGTCTTGGGACACTATTCATTAGATAACTTTACACCTACAGTAATAGGAACCTTCACTAGTTTACTATGCTCCATATTAAACCTCTACGGTATTCTCTCGACATACTTCCTCTAGTTTAACCAGAGCTTCCTCTTTGCCTAATCTTTTTTAATTTCCATGCCCAAAATATAGTTTGCAGCACCAAGATCTATCATGTTGAATTTGGAGGACAATTGGGTCTTCAAATCCTAGATAATTTCTTTGTCATTTCCAACCAGCAACATATCATCCACATACAAGACTAGATAGATAACACAGTCACCAATTAATTTAAAATACACACAATGATATGCTCTTCTTCTGGTGAAGCCATGTCCCGGTATAAATGTATCAAATTTCTGATACCACATTCAGAGACATTTTTAACTTGCATACTAGTTATTTCTTACCCTTCACCGCAAACCTTTCAGGTTTCTTCATGTAGATCTCCTCTTCCAGATCCCTATGAAGAAATGTTGTCTTCACATCCATCTATTCTACCTCAAAATCAAAAGTAGTAGCAATAGATAAAAGTAATCTAATAGAAGCTACCTTGTCTACAGGAGAAAAAATACCACCAAAATCAATTCCCGACACTTGGGAATAACCTTTTGCTACCAACCAAGATTTGTATTTCTCCACCTTTCCTTCTGCATTCATCTTCTTCTTAAACACCCATTTGTTGCCAATGGGTTTCCTTTCAGCGAGAAACTCTACTAGATCACAAGACTAATTTTTGTATAAAGATTTCATTTCATCAACCATGGCCTCTTTCCAAAGTTTTCCATCTTATGAATATACTGCTTCCCTCACACTTCTCAGATCATCATTAGTAATAGATAAAGAAAAATTTGAACAGAAAGCAGATAGACTATACCTTTATGGCTGATATGATAATGAGATCTTAGATAATTATTAAGGTATTACAGACTCATGTTCATGGATTTGCCTATGTTACTTTGTGCAATGGATCGATAAGATTGTGAAATACATAGACAATGAAGCAGTTAAAGAACATAATAGACAAACACACATAAACACAACAAGTTTAATAAGGAGTTCACCCAACACTCCTAGGCTACGTCTCCTAGTCCAGTCTTCGGTGGTGACCTCTCTATTATGTCTTCAAAAGCAGAGTTTTTACAAAAGTGAGCTCAAAATGAGTCTCACACAATAGATACAGAACAACAAGGCTTTACTTGGACCCCCCAAGTCTTTTTGAGTACACAGAATCTCCTCACTAACTCTCTATCTCTGTTTGCTCTCTGTCTCGGCACTGCTTTCCTTTGTCTCTGTCAGTTTGTGACTTCAAAGCCAATCGGCATTGTCTATTCGTTTCTCCTTCTCGGGCTCTCTGGCTTGCCAACCTTTGTCTGCTCATATCCCCCTCTGAGCGTTAGCAATCATTGTGGAACACCTTTATGGATGTTGGCCACCTATTCTATAATGGAGTGGGTCATTAGGCCTTTGAAATCTCTAGAAACAGTGTTCTCTATTTTCACAGAGAAATACACTAAAAACACAAGAAATTCGCCAAACTATCGTTTATCGGATTTGAAATACTATAGATTCTGCCTTATAACTCTTATTGGGTCTGCTTTTATGTCACTTATTGCATCCCCACCGTTGATCTAGAAGATCTAGATCCAACAACTAAGGTTCATTTCAGGCAGCTCATTCGTACAGGGGCTAACCGCCTGAAAAGGGTAGTTTTCTCTCTCCAGGGCCTGGACACATGGCAGCGAGTGTATGGGCTCAGGCGGAGCCCGGCCAAAACCACCTACCTCCTTCGGCCAGCCCGAAATCCTGCTTGTATCGTGATTCCCCTTTGTATTTAAAAATACATTAAAACATGAAAATCTCGATCATAACAGACTTGAAATAATATATATTTGCATTAGCAAACCCTTTCGGGTCCAGTTTCATCGTAGTCGCATTTGTTATCGGCCATGATCCCTTGCTTTGCTCCGATGTGATATTGCGATATCACAATCGCATGTGACCGATCCTCTAGGCCGCAATTAACTCCACACACACACACACAGATATATATATATATATATATATATATATATATATATATCTATATATATATATATATATATATATATATATATATATATATCTATATATATATATATATCAACGATGCAATAGCGCAATTAAATATGGATCGTTGATCTGCGTTCATAGATCAACGGCTCTTTTTTGTCGCATTGATCGCTGTCGCGCTTCCCATATAGCCTTCAATAAGCTTTGCTTGCGTTTGCCGATTGCGATATGCCAATCGGATCTAAACCGTTGATTGGCCAGATCCAACGACTCTCATGCAAAATAGTTTTAAACTATAGATACTCTTTTTTTCAATGTTTTCTCTATGTTTTTGCCTCCCAATAGTGTTATCCGACTTTTCCAAAAGTTCTCCTCATGCGATAGTTTTGAATGTTTGGAGACTTAGAGGTTTTTTTTCAGGATCCATTTGGATCATGCCTTCCCACTAAAAAAGGCTTTTGGACCACCAAAATTTGGTTTTTAAGCATCAATCAAGTGAGGATACAACTTCCTCACTTGTCCAATCTCTATCCATCTTGCACTCCTTGGTTTTGAACCTTTCAGTCTGATTCTGAGGTACTCAACATCCCATCTGCACGTGGTTCTCACCTTCCTATCTAGAACTATATATTCCTACAATTCATTAAGATATTTAGAAAATAGATCATCAATAGAAGGCAACTGACTTTGCTCTTCAGGATCTTCAATAAATGAAGCTTCAAATAGTCTCAAGTTCTCTGCATTAACTACTAAATAGATGTGCATGTAAGTTGGTGAATCAAGGTGAAAATCATTCTCACCAATTTTCTCAAGTATATTGAAAGGCCCATACCTTATTGGCTTCAGTTTCTTACCTTCACCTTGCATTCTATCTTTGCTGATGTACAGCCAGACTTGAACACCAACTTGGAAGCTATGCTCAATTCAATGCTTGTCATGCCTTGCCTTGTACTTGGCCTGTCTTCTTTCTAGCTGTTCTTGCACTGCCTGGTGAATTTTTTGGATCTGTTCGATGAACTTGGTTGCTTTGTCCACATCATTTTTTCCATCAATTACTATGTCTTTACTAAAGACAAAATCCAAGGGAGACCTTGGTGTAAAACCAAAACAAGTCTCAAACGGAGATCTTTGTGTAGAAGATTGCTTGGCACAGTTGTAAGCATGTTGCACATAACACAAATATTCATCCCAAAGCTTGGGGTGCTTGCTGCAATAGCCTCTGAGCAACTGGATCACTGTCCTGTTAACCACCTATGTCTGACCATCTATTTTTGGATGAAATGTTGTGCTCTTCTTCAATTTGATGTCCCTTAACTCACATAGACTTGACCAAAACTTCCCAACAAATCTGGAATCTTGTTCAAAGACAATAGAAGTGGGTAACCCAAAATAAACCCATAAATGCTGAAAGAACAACTTTGTTATTTATTCAGTTGTAATCTACTTGTTACAAGGTATTAAAATAAACATTTTGCTGAACCTGTCCACAATAACATATAAATAATCATGACCTTTTCTAGATTTTGGCAATCCCCCAACAATGTCCATGGAAACACTTTCCCAAGGATGAGAAGGAACTGGAAGTGGAGTGTACAAGCCTAGTTTTCTATTGCTGGGCTTGCTTTTAGCACACATGGTACACCCTTTAATATATCTAGAAATTGTTTCATGCATTATTGGCCAATAACAGAACCTTTGCAGCTGTGCAACTTGTTTACTCACACCAAAATGACCCGATATTAGAGAAGTGTGTGCTTCTTGGATTATGTTAACTCTTTCAGTTTGGGGAATGCATAACTTTCCCAAATGATACAAGAGTTAGTCCTTAACATGATAATCCAATTCTTCTACTTGTTTTCCATGACTTAAAGTTAAATATGCATCTTTAAAATCTATATCTTGAGCATATTGTTCAATGTAGCTTTCATGCAATCCCGAGTTATGCTTAAGTATAGTAGATTCATTTATGATTGGTCTGGAAAACATATCTACAAATTTATTGTGTATGCCTTTCTTATATCTGATGACTAGATGAAAATGTTGTAGAAAACCCATCCACCTACAGTGCCTTGATTGCTGCAATTTAGTTTGTGAGTGCAAGTATTGAAGTGGTTGATGATCTGTATGTATAATTGTTTCCTTGCCCAATAGGTAATGTTTCCACTTTTTCACACTCTGCACTAATGCATACAATTCTTTATCATATGTGGGATAATTAACTACTGTAGAATTAAATGTCTTAGAATGATAACATATGGGTTTATTGTGTTGCATCAACACTGCTCCCATGGCATAGTCACTGGGCTCTGTTTCAATCTCAAATGGTCTTTGAAGATCTTGCAATGCTAGTACTGGTGCTGTACTAATTTTTTCTTTCAAGGTGTCGAAGGCTTTCTACTGTTTGCCTCCCCACTAAAACACCTTTTTCAATCTTGTCAAAGCATTTAAGGGAGCTGCAATCAAGGAAAAGTTAGCAATACACTTTCTCCAATATTGTGCTACTCCCAAGAAGCTCCTAACTTCTGTAGCAGATTTGGGTTTAGGCCAGTTCACAATTACTTCAACCTTAGAGGGATATATCTTCATTTCACCACCCCCTACAATATGACCCAAATAATTCAAAGATGTTTTGCCAAATTCACATTTTGATAATTTAACATAGAGATTTTCTCTTTTCAAAACATCTAGAATCTGCTTTACATGCTTCAAATGGTCTTCCCATGTTTTACTGAAAACAAGAATGTCATCTAAATATACAATTACAAGATCATCAATAAAAGGTCGGAGTACATCATTCATAACTCTCAGAAAGTTGCAGGAGCATTAGTTAAGCCAAACGACATAACCAACTAGTCATACAACCCTTACTTTGATTTGAAAGCAGTCTTCCATGCATCTTGTTCTGCAACTCTCACCTGATGGTAGCCACTACGCAAGTCTAACTTGGAAAAGTAAACAACTTATTTTAGTTGATCTAATAGATCATGAATGCGAGGAAGACGATAACGATTCTTGTTCATTATTATATTCAGTGCTCTGTAATCAATGCACATCCTCCATGAACCATCTTTCTTTCTAACCAACACGATTGGAGATCTGCAAGGTGATGTGCTTGGACTTATGAACCCTTTATTGAGCAGCTCATGTACCTACTTCCTGATCTCTGCATTCTCTAAAGTGGATAACCTATACATTCCAATGTTAGGCAATGGAGCATCTTGCTGCAAATGAATATAATGTACTATTTCCCTTTTGGGTGGCAGACTTTAGTTTCTTGAAATAGGATATCGTATTTTGAAACAACTTTTTCTAAATCAGATTTCTGTTTAACATCACAACCTTCAAATGCATTGGTTTTATCAGGGGTCTTTTCCTTTACAACCATTAGTAAAAATTACTTGCATGAATTTATAATTTTTTTCATCTACCTCGAGTTTATGAGAGTGTAGTTATTTTTGAGCTGATGAGCTCTTATAATATATTCTATTCCATCTTTTGTGAGTTGATACTTATTTTCAAGTCTATAGAAAATGGATTTTCTATCATACAATTAAGGAATTCCTAAAACAATACCACATATATCCAAGGGAACTATATCTAACTCAACCTCATCTACAAATGTTGACCCAAAAGAAAACCTAAGTTTACATTGTCTAGTCACTTGTAGTTTTGCTTTATCACATACCCAACCTAATGGATATGGCTTCGTGTGAGGTGTGGTTAGTAGTCCCAAATTCTTTACAATTGCTTCAGAAATCAAGTTTACTTGTGAACCACTATCAAATAAAGTATAAATCTTTTGATTCTTAGAAATAACTCTAATATGAAAAGGATCATGTCTTTTCCTCTCATTTCCTTCATTATCAATAGATTGTGCAGAATTACTAGTAGATGCTTAAGAATTTTTACCTTTAATACCTGTGGCTATGACTATTGTCTCATCACCTAAGTCTGACCCCAAATATTTTTGAATAGCAGCAACAATCTTCTTCTTCTTTCCATCAAACTTCTTGGGTTTGAGTTCTGGATGCAAGGACCAACAATGTTCATCATCATGTCCATCCTTCTTGCAGTGAGTGCATGAAGGTTTGTCTTTCTATACACCGTTTTCCTTCCTCTCTTTCCATTTTTGCTTCCTCTTTTCCTTATTCTTTCTTGCAGTGGGTTTTGATGATCCCCCAATATCTGGGTTCAAATTCTTGCCTCTAGCCTCCAGATGTGTAGCCTGAACTAATACCTCATCTATGCTAGTAGGGTTAAACATGAGAATGGTGTGCCTCAAATAGCTATGAAGACCACCTATATACTTCAACAAAGTTTTAGGTGAGTCTAGAGAAATGCCTAGAATTAAAGCTCTTTTTCTAAATTCCTGGGTATAGCTTTGTATACTTTGCCCCTTTAATTGGAGAAGAGTTTGCCAACTCATCATTTCTTGTTGCATATAAGCTAGTGGATAGAATTGTTTTTTTAATGGCAGAAACAAATTCACTCCTGGTACAAAGAATTTTACCATGCTTCTTCAAATCAGCTTGTGTCCTGTCTTCCCACCACACTAGGGCAGTTCCTCCCAGGCGAAGGCTAGCCACCTGAATCTTTCTCCTTTCTAAATTGATGTTATACAGCCTGCAATATACATCAATCTGTCTAATCTAGTTATCTAGCTTTTCTGCATTTAATTCTCCATCATATATTGGGAAATCAAATTTTACATCTAATTTAATCAAAGATGTTTTCTTCTTTTTATTTTCAGGGCTAGAAGGAGGTGTTGATGGAGGAGGCTTTTCTCCTTTCCCTTTTCCTTCTGGATGGCCATCTAGAAGAGGTTCCTTTATTCCTTTGTCTTGTCTAGAGGTTGAAGGACTTTCACCTCGACCTTTCTCAAATTCTCGATACATTTCTTCCACCATGGCTCTCATGCTCATGAAACTGTCCATGAACTGAGAGTCTGATTCGAAGGGGATTTCTTCTACCATTTTCCTCATAGGATAGACTCTTCCAATTTCTAGGTTAGCCTCAACCAGTTCTCCTTCTCCTAATTTTAGTTTTGACCTAGTTAGCATTCAGCAATCTAGCACTAGCTTGTCTAACCTTAGCAAACCTAAAGCTCTGATACCACTTGATATGATAATGAGATCTTAGACAATTATTAAGGTATTACATACTCATGTGCATGGATTTTCCTATGTTACTTTGTGTAATGGATCGATAAGATTGTGAAATACATAGACAATGAAGAAGTTAAAGAACATAATAGACAAACACACATAAACACATCAAGTTTAATAAGGAGTTCACCCAACACTCCTGGGCTACATCTCTTGGTCTAGCCTTCAGTGGTGACCTCTCTATTATGTCTTCAGAAGTAGAGTTCTACAAAAGTGAGCTCAATTTGATTCTCACACAATAGATACAAAACAACAAGGCTTTACTTGGACCCCCAAGTCTTTCTGAGTACACAGACTCTCCTCACTGACTCTCTATCTCTATTTGCTCTCTGTCTCAGCACTGCTTGCCTCTATCTCTGTCAGTGTATGGCTTTAAATCCAATCGGCGTTGTCTATTCGTTTCTCCTTCTCAGGCTCTCTGGCTTCCCGACCTCTGTCCGCTCAGATCCCCCTCTGAGCGTTAGCAATCATTGCTAAACACCTTTAGGGATGGTGGCCACCTGTTCTGTAACCAAATGGGTCATCAGGCCTTTGAAATCCCCATAAACAATGTTGTCTGTTTTCACAGAGAAATACACTAAAAACACAAGAAATTCACCAAACTGTCATTTATCGAATTTGATATACTATAGATTCCGCCTTATAACTCCTATCGGGTCCGCCTTTATGTCGTTTATCGCATCCCTACCATTGATCTGGAAGATCTAGATTCAATGGCTGATCTTCATTTCGGGCGGCTCATTCGTATGGAGGTGAACCACCCGAAAAGGGTGGTTTTCTCACCAGGGCCTGGACATGTGACAACCAGTGTATGGGCTCAAGCGGAGCCTGGCCAAAACCACCTACCACCTTTAACCCGCCCGAAATCCTGCTTGTATCATGATTCCCCTTTGTATTTAAAAATACATTAAAACATGAAAATCCTGCTCATTTTGGACTTGAAATAATATATATTTGCATTAACAAACCCTTTCGGGTCTAGTTTCATCGCAGTCACATTTGTTATCAGCCCTGCTACCTTGCTTTGCTCTGATGTGATATTGCGATATCACAATCACATGTCGTCAATCCTCCGGGCCGTGGTTAAGTCCATATATATATATCAGTGATGTGATAGTGTGATTAAATCTAGATCATTGATCTGCATGCATAGATCAACAGCTCTTGTTTAGTCACGCTGATCCCTGTCGCACTTCCCATATAGCCCCCTCTGATAAGCTCTGCCTGCCTTCACCGATTTTGATATTTTGATCAGATCTAGACTGTTGATCGACCAGATCTGACAGCTCTCATGAAAAATAGTTTTAAACTGTCGATACTCTATTTTTCAATGTTTTCTTTATGTTTTTGCCTCCCGATAGTGTTATCTGACTTTTCCAAAAGTTCTCCTCATTCAATAGTTTTGAATGTTTGAAGACTTAGAGGTTTTTTCTTTTTAAGGATCCATTTGGATCACTTCCTGCCTTATTTCTTGAACTGATCTTCTCACATCTGCAGTTTGTGGCTCTTCATCTTCTGATTCCTCTTTTGTTGTAGAATTTGATTCTTCCTCCTTTGGCTCAAAGTCTATCTTCTCAGTTTCGTTTGGTAGGACTTCATGTTTAATAACATCTTTCACCTCTCTAAACACCACATCTCGGTTATACACAACCTTCCTTGTTTCTGAGTTCCAAAGCTTGTAACCTTTTAAACCATGCTTACACCCAATAAAGATGCACTTTTCAGATTTACTATCCAACATTGTTATTTTCTCCTTTGGAACATGTACATATGCATCACATCCAAATACCCTTAGATGTGAAATAGAAGGTTTCTTACCAGTCCATACCTCTTGTGGAGTCTTATCCTCCAACGCTGATGAAGGTGATATGTGGACCAGGTAACATGCAGTCTCCACTACCTCTGCCCAGAATTCCTACCATAACCCTGCACCACTCAGCATGCTTCTTGCCCTTTCCATCAATGTCTTTTTCATTCTTTCTTCAATTCCATTTTTCAAAGGTGTGTATGGAGTAGTATTCTGCCATGCTATACCACACTTCTTACAGAAATCTTCAAATTCTTTCTTGCAAAATTCTCCACCATTATTTGTCCTCAACACCTTTATCTTCTTTTCTATTTGGTTTTCCACCAGTGCCTTAAATTATTTGAACCTGTCAAAGACTTCATATTTCTTCTTGAGGAAATATATCCATGTATTCATTGAGAAGTCACCTATAAATGATACATAGTACATATACTTAGCGAGTGATGGAACCGCCACAGGTCCAACCACATCACTGTGCATAAGCTCTAATATCTGTTTCGCCCCCTTAGCACCAGAGGGGAAACTCACTCTATTTTTCTTCCCATATACAAAATTTTCACAGATATCAAAATCTAGAGAGAAATTAAACATACCTTCTACCATGCCATTACGATCAAGTATTCGAAGGCCCTTCTCTCGAATATTTCAAAGCCTTTGATGCCATAGAATGGTCTTTTCTCCAGAAACCACTAGATTTTCTGCTCCACTTTCAGGAACCACAGAACTGTTGCACCCATCAATAACAGTGCTACCTTGAAGCTTATAAAAAGTTCCAATCTAAACTCCCTGCATCAATACCAGTGCTCTGCAAACCATCTTGCAGGTATCTTTCTCAAACATTGTTTTTACACCTACGTCATCCACCTTTCTTACAAAAATCAGATTTCTAGCTAATGGAAGAATATGGAGAACACACGGAAATGTTCTAATCCTTCCACCTTGCAACTTCAACTTGAATTTTCCATGACAGGCGATACTAGTCTTTTTGTCATCTCCTAAGAATACATCACTACCACCATATTGTTCATACTTGCAGAACCAGTCCATGTGGGGAATGAAGTGAAAGGATGCACCTGAGTCAATCAACCATGCTTCATGATCTACATGTGTAATTGAAGAAGAAGCCAAGTACACATCCCCACCTTGATTTGAGGTGGTTTTCACCTCTACAGAAGGAGAATAATTAGATCCCTTTCCTTTCTCAGGAGATTTAGATTTATAGTCCTTTTGAAGTGCCCTTCTTTTCCTCATTTCTATCACACCTTTAGAGGTTTTCCTGGAGATTTAGATCTCCCACTCGGGGACTTATTTTTCTTTCTGTTCAAGGACAGTCCTCATACAAACAAGGTATCACCCTTATGGCCCTCCATATTTTTCCATCTCATCTCCTCTGACATCAAGGATGATACTATTTCATCAAACTGTAAGGAAGTTGCATTGCTACCTATTGCAACAAACAGACCATCTCACGAATCTGATAGAGAACACAACAAACTTATGCAATTATCTTCATATGAAATTTTAATATCAACAGATAATAATTGGCTTACCACAATATTAAACGTGTTCAGATGCTTTGTCAACAAGTCTCCATCTTTCATCCTTAGGTTATAATTTTTTTTCCATAGGAATAGTTTATTCACAAGAGACTTAGATTGGTACAAAGTCCATAACTTGTCCCACAAAGCCTTTGTCGTAGCCTCCACTATTACATTTAGCAATACTGAATCTGAGATACATAATCATATTGTGCTCTTTGCCTTTTGAGCCAACTTCTTCCAGTATTCATTAGACATTGTTGTTGTTTTAGTACCCAGATCTACTATGATCCACTAATACTTATCCACCAACGGATCCTCCATCTTGAGTTTCCACAACTCAAAACTCTAACCATTAAATTTTTTGATCTCTATCTTTCCACTACTCGCCATCTTCTTTGACCACAAGAATTGATCCCGTAGATCTCCCACTGAATAGGGTCTACCACGGGCCTAAGAAAAACCCCTCAGTAGCAAAGGTGTCCCCTTGAAGCCAAAACAACTTTGATACAAAATTTAGGGTTTCACCCCATACATAAATTTCCTACATACAAATTCTAAAAACCAAAAAATAAATAATGGCGAGAACATAAAACATAAAATAGATATACAAAAAGATTTTCCCCTTGTTACACAGTAATTTGTCACTGTTTATCACCGTCCCTGTTTCCCCTCTCCTGTACATTGGAGGACTCATTCCGGGACCTGTGAGAAGTGGCATGACCTGAAACCACTTGCATTATATTCCTCTAAGTATGAGCTTCATATGCCTTGAAGACATCTCCTGCAGAATACCCATAAAAAGACCTCTTTTGCATTGGCGTGGTTCCACAGTGTACTGCTCGCACCAATGGGGGAAATCCTCTAAAGAGGGTGCACCAGTTGGCGCTCTGTCTCAGAGTCGCACTCGCGCCAACCCAGTTGGGTAAAGTTTTTAATGAACAAACTTCTGAAGTTTCTCCTTAACCCATTCACCAACTGAATCCATGTTGAGATAGGATGGTTTGGCTTCGAATCTCCATAGAAGGGAAGTGGTTTGCCACCTTTCATGGAAGCTTCTTAGTGATAAAGCCAATGAATATTGTGGTTGATCCTATCTCCTTCCCCTCTATCTATAAAAGCTTGTTCTTTTGCCTTGAGCAAGCTAGTTCCAACATAGTGCTAGTGATAGTAAGAATTCCAGGAGTCCAAGAGATTGAAGTTGCAAGAACCTTCTTTGCATCCATAATCTAAGTGAGGAGATTCTTGTCACCAAGGAGAGAGAGGCTTGTTTCCCATCCCAACAAGCTTTGCAAGACTTGTGTAGCTGATCACCCAGCCAAAGGAGGATTTGACGTCAGAACTATGGTTGTATTCTTCTTTGTTGTTTATTAATAATAGATGACTATCATTATGGTTCCACTCTCATTGTCCTTTGTAATGATTAATGTTGAGTTATATCTTTTCTGACTGATATATAATTGCATCTATTGGATTTTATGCTTGTAATTGTGTTGTTCTTTGCATGTGCAGGTGTCCAATCATGGAGATCGTGGGGATTGTGACCGGCCGAGGCAAAGGAACGAGAGCGACGTCTCTTCTACGAATATTAGTGTTGGAATCCAAGTAGGTTCTCATCATCCACCTTTAATTTGCAATTAGGAACTTGCGTGATAGCATTGTTTGATTGTTGCTAGACCTTGTTTGGACTAGTAGGGATCGCCTCTGTCTGCAGAGAGGATTTACCTCCACAACAATTTGGCGACCATACTGGGGAGTGGTCTTGTTGTTTGATTTGTAAACTTTAGACGGAGCCTGAAGTACGGCCAGGTAGCCTTCGAAACGTTATTGCTTTGCATTAGCGAAGTAGATCAACGCCACTTCAGTCAATCTCCGGTTTGGTTTACGGACTAAACAACTTGGAGTTTGTCTTCTCTCTTTGGTTCTCTTGTTTTGATTGCTTAGATATCTTTCTGGGTTGGATTTCTTGCTGTCTCTTGCTTCCTGGTCTATCTGGATACTGTTAACCAAGCCCTGGACCGCTTGTTTTTATTTTTGACTTAGCAAACTTGATTAGCGCGCGTTTTAGCCTAACAGTCACGCCAATTGGCGCATGTTGCTCAAAGACAACCCGCGCCAATCCCTTAATAGCGCGAGTTACAGCCTGACAGTCGCACCAGGCCTGTCAAATTTTCCAGTTTTCTTGTTTTCGAGCCCTCTGAGCTTGGATTTGTATCTTGCTGTGTCTTTTTCAATTACTGGAGTGTGTTTGATCCTTGTTTGACTGGTTTTAGACCTCCATCCTTTGGGTGTTTGCCTCTTTCTGTCGATTTCACATTTTTGATCCTAGGGCATCTAGTGGCCTTGTGTATCGAGCCTTCCGTAGGAGTCTTGGGTTCTTTGATCGTCCAGTCAACTTTGTGATTATTCTTTTGCATTTGTTCAGTAGTTGTCAAAGCTTTTTCTTGTTATTCAAGTGATTTGCTTCTTTTCCGCTTGGATTTCGTTTGGCTTCGTTTGAGCTTAGATCACATAACTCATAGAGGTATTTTTGTTTTCTTTTTGGTTTGAAGGACTGCCTTGGTGTTTTTGGGACTTAATTGCATTCTCATTGAGTGAAGTTTGTCTCTTTTACTCGGTCTTATTATCTCTCAAAATTTGTTTAGTGCACTTTGCCATTGAAAAGAAAATGAACAGTCTCTTTTGCGTTGAATTAGTTAATGGAAATTAGAGCTTTTCATTGATTAGTGACTTCAAAGAAAAGTTTCGTTTATTGCCATTAGCTGCATTAGAGTGGTTCTTGATTCTTTATGGTCATTTTGTTTGATTGAAAAGTTCTCAACTCTCTCGTAGTTAGTGTTCATCGAACGAAATGATACTTTTTGGCATATAGCTTGCATTTAGGAAATTGTGAGAGATTACATACGGTAGGACCTGGAAATCGAAACCTAATCAAAGATCAATCGTCAAATGAACTGAATGAACTTAAAAATGCATTGGAACATAATGCTCACTGTTTAGAGGTCTAGGCTAGAGACGTGCTCCGGCATGGTTAAACCTAGTCCCTTTTGTTTCACTTAAGGTTGGGTGATTCCTCCTTCCGTGACGCAACAAGTGGTCTAGCACGGACTTGAGCTCCCACGTACCGTCGAGTATATGGGGAGACCCCACTAGGTTATCATCCTTTATCCATAGGAAGCCATGTCTGCCGCCTTACAAGCCGTAACGCACCGAACACAGCATTCGGGAAGATTGACTGCCGTATGGGAAGTCCTTGGTTTTTATATGACTGCCAAGGTGTATATGCAGTTTTACGGATTTGTTTGGTAAACCTTTTTTCCTAGCTCTCCAGAGTAGTCACTTTTGATCCTTTTCAGACTCCTTAAACGAAAAGGCTCATTTGAGCATTTGTCACTTCGGGCTCACTAAACATTCGAAGGAGACTAGAGTCACCTTTTTGTCCTTTTCTCGACTCTTAAAACATGAAAAGGTCAAGTTCAGTTCCTTTGTCTTAAAATTTATTCGGCCGCTTTCAAGTTTACCCAGTTAGATCTTGTTTGCATTAGCTTGAGTAGGCTTCTTTTCGTTCTCGATGGCAACTTTTTCGGGGTTCACCAACCCAGGGACCCCCTCTGACGGGAACCCTGGTCATTTCGCTCCTTTTGGAAATGTTGGTGCTCCTTATATGGCAACGTTGTCCCTCCCAGGTTTAACTGTTGGGTTGCCAGTTTGGTTGTTCTCAACCTCTTTGGTCCCTGCCGTCTCACCGTCTAGTCAATCCATCCCTCCACCTAAACAACATCATGTTGATTCTAAGGTGGATCTCTCCCCTTCTATGCCCACTTCTACATCCTCATCTTCCACTTCACCTGGTGAAAGTCTCGATTCGAGTAACTAGGTGGCTAAGAAGAAGAAGAAGAAGATGAAGAAGAAGAAGGCTCCTAAGGGAGAGGTTACAAGTGCAATTACCCCCTCGAGTACACCTAAAGTCAGGCCACCTTCTGCTCCTCCGCGGAAGGTCAAATTTCCTTGTCGATTATGCAAGAAGGACCATCTTCTTCGCGATTGTCCTGGCATTCCCAGGGTACTAGATGTATGGTCTCATGATCCGGCCTACCCCTCATCGTCCTCGGAAGCTAACGACGATGCTACCTTATCAGTCGGGAATGGTAAGGGAAAAGGGAAGATTCGAATCCCCTGTAGACTTTATGAAGGAAATCATCCCCTTCACCTTTATCCACTCATGGATAAAGCCTCCGTTGTCTTGGAAAGTCTTATAGCTCCTTCACCCCAACTTCCCGTTGGTTATCAACGTCTCTCTGTAGCCGCAGATTGTTCCCCTACTGACAAAGAGATTGATTCATATTCTTCTCTTGTCTAGCCTCCTCTTCTCAAACCTGGCTGTGCCCAGCCTATTCCAGACCAACCATTGGTCGGAAAGAGTGTCGACTCGAGTTCACCACCCGTCGATCACTCTGTTTCGGATGAGCATCACGCCCATGTTCTTCTCGTCTCTTCAGATTCTCCTGAGTCCCGAAATGACTCTCCTAACCCAGCTGCTCCCGAAGGTTCTCCTTCGGTTCCTTTAGCACATGGGGGCAATCATACGATTCCCCCACCAAGTAGTCTGGTCGCTTCCTTTGATTGGAATCGCCTGATCGCCGGTCGCCTTCCATCCCATATGCCTTTCCAGATCATAGTACATGCCTGTGCTAAGGCAGTACCTGGCACTGTTTTGGATGAAGGGGCGTCTGTCAGTCTTATGCCGTACACTACTTGGCAAGCTTTAGGTTCCCCGTAGCTTGGGCCAGTCACTCAGAATCTGTTGGCCTTCGACGGAGGAGCCTGTCCATCTCTAGGAGTTCTCCCGAAGTTCCCTATTACTTTGGGAGGCAAAACCGTCTATATAGACATCTTGGTTACCCAAGGTGTTTTAGACTTTAGTCTTCTCCTTGGTCGCGACTATGTTTATGCCATGGGGACCCTCGTTTCTTCGCTTTTCCGTGTGGTTTGCTTTCCACACGATGGAAGAATTGTGACTATCGATCAAGTGTCATTCGTTAGTCCCCCGATGCCTCCTGCGCCGTTGTCGTCCCCTCCTAGTTTTCATCCACCAGTTGCATCTCCCCCACCACAGATCAACTACGTGGCCACCTATCCCATGCCTGGAACCAGTGATGCCGCCGTCGTGCATAGTGTCCTGGGGGCATTGGGTCCTGACTTCCGAGATGTTGTCCTTCCACCGGGAGTGGCACTCTTGGAAGCCCCGACTTCCTATTCATTATGATGAAGTTCGGGCGAAGCATAGTTCTCTTTCCTGTGTCAAGCTCCTTAAAAAATGAAACTAGGTGTCCGAGGATAGTTTCGATCTTGTAGTCAACCTCATTAACAAATGAAACAACTCCCTTTCCAAATCGAGTCTTTGATCTCGAAAGTGAACCTTCATTCCATCCACCTCGTTGAATGCAATGAAGCTTGGGGGGCATGTACCTCGATTTGCGTTATTATGCTGGGGGCATGCAAACTCATAACAAGCATAGTTTTTCGTTTCAAGCTTGTGTAAACATGAAACCGAATCCAAGCAAAGTTCTCCATGGTTAAAGCTTGTGTAAAAATGAACCCATATCCGATTTACATCTCGTGATTGCCATTTATCCGCTAAATTATGTTAGATGAGTCTTGGTTGTTTCATTCCATCACCACCATCTCTTTGGCTGATCATATGCTTTCACTTGGTTGTTTTTCCTTTCCTAAGGAACCGCAGCGATGAGTGGTTTTATTAGCCAGCCTCTTGACCATTACATGTTTTGAGCAGTTCCACCATTGCCGGAACCAGTTGCTACCCGTTATACCACTCGTTCCTCTAGGACGAGTCTCCTTTAAGCTCTTTTCTGACTCGTAAAATATGAAAAGATTGCTGAGTATTTTTCCCTTTTTGACTCGTTAAAGAGAATAAAAATGGAGGTCTGCTTTCAGCTCTTTTCCGACTGTTTAAAGACGAAAAGATCGCCGAGTTATCCCTCTTGACTCGTTAAACATAAATAAGAGGCGATCGACTTTCAACTCTTTTCTGACCGTGTAAAAACGAAAAGATCGTCGGGCCCTTGTCGTTTCAGGCTCGTTAACGGTTACGAAACGATGTGATCTCGATCGCTTTTCTACTTTTTCAGGTTGAAGTCACTACATATGAAAAGTAATCCTCGATCGGAATGGTCGGGCGGTTCTTTTGAGCATTGTTTTATACTTTTTCGGGCTCGGGAGACACAACTTTACGAAAAAGGACCCCCCTGGAGTTTTCTTTTTTGCTGTCTTTTCAGACTCTCTAAACATGAAAAGACGCTAAGTTCTTCCTTTGTCAGACTCGTTAAAACCTGATGACATCGGATTTTGTCATAATGACGCCTTCCAAGCATATGCTATCCCCGTCAAGCTTGTCATCAAAAAATAATCGGGGTACTCGCCACAAATGGTGGGGAAAATGGACCCATAATTATTGTTGCGTCGACAGTATGTCGCTCTTGAACATGGCACTTGTCTGCATTCGTGTGTGGGTGGGGACATCTCATCTTGTTTTACACTTGCCTCCGTGGGTTTGGGTGATCCTATTTGACCTCTCATCTGCTCAGTGCCTTTGTCACCATAACCTCTGCTCATTTGATGTCAAATACTGCCAAGTCCACGTTGTGCTACCGATATGTTCAAGGGAAGTTGACCTCTGCAGAGTTACAACCTTCCTCTGATACCTCACATAATTTTGATTCGCCACAACATTCTTCCTCTCTCTCGTGTCAATGATGTGGGAAACATTATGGCCCACCTTTGATCAAGGTCACTTCCTGTCGACTTCAGCTCATTATCTAAGAAGCTGATCTAGAGACTTCCTTCAGGTGCCTTGGAGCCTGCATGCCTCAATGGCAGGTTCTTCGTGTTCGAGGAGAGGTTTTCATCATTGGCCTCCGATCGAATGATTCTACGGGTGTTTGACGCTAGCTCATTGATTTGCACGCCGTAGATTGTACCTATAGTACCTTGAGGGCCATTGTCATTATTGGTGGTACCTCTCGCATCTGTTACCAGTTTTCACTATTGACTGGTAATCAGACGATGTTCATGCATGTTCAACTTCAACTCATGTATTCACATGCTTGAACTTGTACTCCGTTCGGGTCGGGATGGAGCGCAAGACCCTGGATTTTGTTTATTGGGATCCAGGTTGCGATTTGTGGTTTATTATGATCATTACATGACTCATTCACTGGATGGCTGCGACCATGCCTGAGTCTATTTATCGATCCTCTCTAGATGGCTGCGCCCATACCTTGGATCTAGTTTGTTATGTACTCTGTTACGGATGGTTGTGCCCATACCACATGTATCATGTACTTGCGATATCAGTTGTACTTCTTTACGCAGGTTCTCCGGCGGCCGTGTTTTTAGTCACGCATGTTCTTGTAAAGCATTTCACCCCCCTCTCTCTCTCGGGCCTCATGCTTTAGGGGGCATCTGTTACACAGTAATTTGTCACCGTTTATCACTGTCCCTGTTTCCCCTCTCCCGTACATTGGAGGACTCATTCCGGGACTTGTGAGAAGTGGCATGACCTGAAACCACTTGCATTATATTCCTCTAAGTATGAGCTTCATATGCCTTGAAGACATCTCCTGCAGAATACCCATAAAAAGACCTCTTTTGCATTGGCGCAGTTCCACAGTGTACTGCTCGCGCCAATGGGGGAAATCCTCTAAAGAGGGCACGCCAGTTGGCGCTCTGTCTCAGAGTCGCACTCGCGCCAACCCAGTTGGGTAAAGTTTTTAATGAACAAACTTATGAAGTTTGTCCTTAACCCATTCACCAACTGAATCCATGTTGAGATAGGATGGTTTGGCTTCGAATCTCCATAGAAGGGAAGTGGTTTGCCACCTTTCTTAGTGATAAAGCCAATCCCATGAATATTGTGGTTGATCCTATCTCCTTCCCCTCTATCTATAAAAGCTTGTTCTTTTGCCTTGAGCAAGCTAGTTCCAGCATAGTGCTAGTGATAGTAAGAATTCCAGGAGTCCAAGACATTGAAGTTGCAAGAGCCTTCTTTGCATCCATAAGGCCAAATCTAAGTGAGGAGATTCTTGTCACCAAGGAGAGAGAGGCTTGTTTCCCATCCCAACAA
Organism: Pinus tabuliformis; assembly: GCA_031772625.1. NCBI lineage: Eukaryota > Viridiplantae > Streptophyta > Pinopsida > Pinales > Pinaceae > Pinus > Pinus tabuliformis. The sequence goes on from CM062807.1 coordinate 101,981,042, forward strand.
GGTTTGCAAGACTTGTGTAGCTGATCACCCAGCCAAAGGTGGATTTGACGTCAGAACTATGGTTGTATTCTTCTTTGTTGTTTATTAATAATAGATGACTATCATTATGGTTCCACTCTCATTGTCCTTTGTAATGATTAATGTTGAGTTATATCTTTTCTGACTGATATATAATTGCATCTATTGGATTTTATGCTTGTACTTGTGTTGTTCTTTGCATGTACAAGTGTCCAATCACGGAGATCGTGGGGATCGTGACCGGCCGAGGCAAAGGAACGAGAGCGACGTCTCTTCTACGAATATTAGCGTTGGAATCCAAGTAGGTTCTCATCATCCACCTTTAATTTGCAATTAGGAACTTGCGTGATAGCGTTGTTTGATTGTTTCTAGACCTTGTTTGGACTAGTAGGGATCGCCTCTGTCCGCAGAGGGGATTTACCTCCACAACACCCCTGGATCCCAAGACTGGGACTACCAGATTGATTTTTTTGTTATGTTCCTTTCAATGTTACAATGCATATACATGCCGAAGCATCCATAAACCCTATTCCATTAACCCTCGATTATAACATAACTATAGTTCCCTTGACTGAGTCTACAAAATACCATGGACAGTAAACTATCATGCCAAAAACGATGTGTGAAATCCATGCACAAAACCATAGGTAGGTCTTCCCATCTAATATAGGGTCCAAAAAAAATTTCTCAGGCCACTTCCCCAGACCCGTTGCAAGGGGGCTACAACCCCGAACAAGGGGGGTAGCCACCCCATTGTGACCCCCCAGCAGCACCCGACGCAATGTACAGGGGGGCCGACCACCCCCCTGTGACCCCCACATGTGTGGGCTAGTCATCGAAAGAATATAACATAACCCAACACCACCCACAATGCTACAATAGAGCGTTGCACTGTTTATTTTGTGATCACTTGGTCAAACCCCATGGAGGCTAGTTTGGGCCATAGCCAAATTTTTCACAACCCCAGGGTGCCACTTGGTAGCTTGTGATTCATCCACGTGGTACCCATTCTTTGATCCACAAAAACATCCCATCAACCAATCATGAAACTGCTATTTTGAGCCAATACAGTAGGCCACTTGGAAACCTTTCATTAGCCAAAGAGGCATAATCTTCTTTCCCATTCAACCTACCCAGTCAACATACAAACTTCCCACTCAGTAGTCTTGTACTTCAACCTCCAAAAGGTTTACCTATTTGGGAAAATTATCAGTATGTAATACCGGCAACATATAATATCAGTTTTGAGTGATTCAATCTGTGGTGGATTCATGTTTAAGAGATATACATTTTAGCACTGGTTTTGAGTAGTTTTGAACACCTTAATTTTTGAGCACTTTACTAATCCCTTGGATCAACCATAACCCACCTAAACAACCTCAAATACATGCCCAAACCAATCTTAATCCGAACAATAAGCAGGCATAATAGGTTTACAGTGGGGAGACATTCAATCCTCCTTATGTTGTGGAAATCCAAGAGATCAACCTTCCATCTAAGAAGGTACTTCCAAATAATCACACACCTTCTACACTCAAAGAGCTTGAATAAGAGAAGGAATATATTACCCCTCAAGCCAATTCACCTCCCTATCCTAAAAAGTTGTTCGAAACTAAACAACACACCTCTGAAGAGGTTGAACTTCTGGGAGAGTTGAAGAACACGTGCCAAAATACCCCTTCTCAAGGCCATCAAAGATGTCCCCATTTACTATAGTCTTATCAAGGAGGAATGTTTTAAAAGTCCCGAGAGAAGAAAAATGGAGTTCCCCACTATCAATGTTGTTGGGAAATTGTCTGATATGATGCTTGGGAGGGTGATATCCCCAAACTATTTACCTCAACACTATTATGGTCCCTAATACCCTGATCAACCTTGGTGCTTCAATCAATGTCATGACCAAGGAAACCATGAAAAAACGCAACCTCCAAGGACCCTTGACAAAGACCACTACATTGTTACAATTCACAGATAGATACATAGTAGCTCCTAGAGGAGTTGTTGAAGTTGTGATGGTATCCATAGACTCCTAGGAGTATCCCACAAATTTCCTTTTCCTCCAACCCAAAACCAAGTTTAATGGTTTCCCTATCATCCTAGGAAGACCTCAGTTGGCCACTATTTATTCCTACCTTAGTTGTAGGGCTAGGAACATGACCATCAAGAGTGGGAATCACTAAAATCTAATCATATTGTATCCCCCTTCTCAACCTTCTATTGAGCATGACTTTCCCTTGTGGATAGAGGACGAGTAAGAAGAATAATTTTATCAGACATCCCTCTATCTAGTCTATACACAAGACACTATTGTAGGAGGTAGGCAGCTTGATGAAGATGACCTTATTGACCATATCTTATAGTATTAACCTCCCATTGCAATTTGAATTAATGAACTAGTGGAAGAATCCTTGGAATAATATGATGGAAATCCATGGATTGATTTGTGATTTTTTGACCCTGACCTAGATCATGCCAAGGTTGTGTAAATTATCCCATCCATAGCTCTAAAGATCGACCACTTTCGCTCACCCGAACAAGAAGAGAAATTATGCACTATGTTGGGGCAACACCTTGACGATTTTTCTTGGTACTATAAGGAAATGAAAGGTGTGCATCCCTCAATTTTCACTCGTCATATTTACATCAAGGAAGGATGAAAACCTGTGCACTAACCACAAAGGAGGATGAATCCCACTCTTAAGGACATCGTAAAATAAGAATTGCAAAACCTACTTGATGCAAAGTTCATATACCCCATTTAACACATTGAGTGGGTGTCCCCTATTTTCATAATCCCTAAGAAGAATGGGAATTGGAGGATTTGTGTTTATTATAGATAGCTTAGCAAGGCTACAAAGAATGACCATTTCCCTCTGACTTTCATTGCCTAAGTTCTAGATGGACTTGTAGGGAAGAGATTATTTTCCTTCCTATATGGATTTAGTGGGTACAACCAAATATAGATTAGCACTAAGGACCAAGATAAGACCACATTCACATGTCCTTTGGGTACCTTTTCCTATAGATTCCTTCAATTCGGTTTGTGTAATTCTCCTGCTACCTTCTAGAGGGAAGTTTTGAATATCATTTTTGACCTTGTTCATGACATTGTTAAGATATACATGGATGACTTCAATCCTTATGGATGTGACTTCCACGAAGCTCTTTCAAATCTAAGTAAAGTATTAAAAAAATGAATTGAGATGAATCTTTCATTAATTCCTAAGAAATGTGAGTTTTTGATGAATGCATGGAGTGTCTAGGGCCATTCCATATCTAAGTAAGGGATAGAGGTTGACCCCAAAAAATTTTCTATCAATAAAAGGGTCCCTACCCCTAAAAAAAAAGGGGGTGTCAAAAGTGTTATAGAAGGTTGATTAAGGACTTTAATAAATTGGCTTCACCCTTGTTTGGATTACTGGCTAAAGACTCAGACATTTGTTGGACATACAATTGTCAATAGCCCTTTGAAGTACTGAAGGATAAGTTGACCAATGCACTCGTCCTTAGGGGTCCAAATTGGGAATTTCCTTTCCATATCCACACGGATGCATTAAATAAATATATAAGAGAATCCTTATGACAAGTGGAAGACAAACTACCCTGTGCTATATATTTCATCATTAAGAACCTTTCTAAGGTTGAACTTAACTATACAGTCATTGAAAAAGGCCTTCTAGCTGTAGTGCACTCTTTGAATAAGTTTAGCAACTATATCACTTGACATCAAACCTTTTTTCACATTGTTCATGCAACCATTAAGTATTTAGTGAATACAAATGATGTCAATGCTATAATTTAGTTGGTTGTTTCTATGCAACAATTTGATTTAACTATTGTTGACAAACCACTGAAAGAGAATGTGCTTTGAAATTTGTTGTCAAAACTAACCTTTCCTGCAGATGAGGAGATACTAGAAGATCAACTTCTAGATGAACAACTATTTTGTTGTCAAAACTAACCTTTCCTACAGATGAGGAGACACTAGAAGATCAACTTCTAGATGAACAACTATTTTCCATCTCAGTGTTATCTCCTTGGTTTGATGATACAACCAACTACTTTGTTTCTAGGAGATTCTTTCCTAATATATCCTCCAAGGTTAAGAGAAATATCAGTAGGAAGAGTGTCCCTTTCACCTATATTGGGGGAAATATTTCAAGCCGGGGACAAACCATATGTTGAGGAGATGTGTAAGAGAGGAGGAGGTATTTGATATCCTTTCAGTCTTCCATGATGGACCCCATGGGGGCCACTTTGTTTTAGAAGGACAACCTTCAAGGTTTTACAATTGGGCTACTACTGTCCTACTCTACATCAAGATGCAAAGAGGTACACTATGAGATTTGATGAGTTCCAAAGGGTCGTAAAGCCTACACTTAAGGATGAAATGTCACTACAACCTCAAGTGGCTCTAAAGTGATTTGGGAAATGGAGCATGGACTTCATTGGGCCTATTGATCCCCCTTCAGAGCAGAGAAAGTACATCATTGTTTGCACTGATTACTTGACTAAATGGGTTGAAGCAAAGGCAGTGAAGGAAACAACTAAGAAGAAAGCGGTTGAATTTATCAGGGGAACATCTTATACAAGTTTTTCTTTCCAAGGGAGTTGGTCACTAGTAAAGGGGAACATTTCACCTCAAATTTGATTAAAGACATCATGGAGCAACACCATATCAAGCATAGGAAATACACTTCTTATCACCCTCGAGAAAAAGGGAAAGTGGATGTCACAAATAGAGACTTGGAGAACATTTTGACCAAGGTTGTTAGCAACAAGAGAAATGATTAGGAAGACTGACTTATAGAGGCCACTTGGGCCTACAATACCACCTCAAATACCACTACTAGATTCACCCCATTTGAGTTGGACTATGGAAGGAAAGCCTTGTTATCCTTTGAATTTGAGAACAATACCTTAAGGATGGAAGCCTAGTTGGATTTGGATGTCACCACAACACAACAAGAAAGGTTTCTTCAGGTCAATGACTTGGATGAGTTCAAATTGTAGGCTCTCCTACAAACTAAGGAATTCTAGCTACAAAGGAAGATTTGGCATGGAAAACACATTTGGGAGAGAGATTTTCAAGAGGGTGATTAGGCACTCCTTTATATTCAAGGTTCAAGGATTTCAAAGGAAAATTAATGACAAGGTGGTTGGGCACCTATCTAGTGGAAAAATATTAAGAGAATAGATCCATCCTACTATGAAAAACTAATGAGGAAGGAGTTCCTTTATTGGTTAATGGTTACCGGTTGAAGTTATATAAAAATCCTATGTCAAAAGTGGAGTTTACTAGTTCAATAAACAAGGAGATGATGGTAATTGTAGGCCTCACAACCCTCATTTCAACCAGCCTCTTATTAGAAAAAGGAAAAGAAAAAAGAAAATAAAACAAAGCGCCTATGTGAAAACCTCAATGAGGAATATAAGGCCAACTCTAGGGTTGAACACCTCCATGAGATAGCCCTAGAGAATAAATAAATAAGATGAAAAGATCCCCAGTGAAAACCTCCTCGAATGCACCTGAGGTAGGCCTGTAGATTGAAAACCTCTTCAAAGGTAGTATGCATGTCTAGAAAAAATGAGAGAGAAAAAATAAAAATGAAATAAGTGGAGGAAGCACACCTAGGTCAAGGAGTCCTTACACAAATTTTGTTAACACTTTTTCTTTTGCAAGATTCCAGACAGTCAAAAGGACAACAGTCAAAGAAAAAGAGCCTGTATTCCCATTTATCTATCTCCCAAACTAGCTTCCTACATTTCCTCCATCACCAAGCAAGAAACTGCACTTGATTCTGCATCAATATTGAAGTGTTATAGGATTGACCAGAAGTGCTACAGGATTGAGATTTTCCTAGGGAATGGGGTCAAAACTCATATTCAATTTTAGGAAATGACAAAAAAGGTTCACCAAAGCCTCCTTCACTTCTTCCCCATTCAATTTAGGCACTTTTCCATCCCAAATTCCACCTATGCTCATAAAAAGACTCTATTTTTAGCCCTTCCTCATAGGTTTTTCCTACTATCAGAGCCTCCATTCCTATCCATAAGATCACCATGAATTATCCAATCCATTGAGTGCATTCCATGAAGAAACATGAGGTTTTGGAAGGAGCTATGTGACTGCTACAGGAAGGATATCAATCCTATAGCAACCTATATAAATCCTATAGAACCATAATTAGGGAAATTTTATAGCTCTAGAGTGAAGATTTGGCCATCCTTAAGCATCAATGAGGCCATCTTTGAAGAAGTCACGCCATCCTTGAGAGGCAGTTGCAAGGTCACTAACCCAATCCAACAACTACAAATCGAACACTGGAAGAACTTGCATGAAAGAGAGACTTCATCAGTGAAACAACTTTCAAAAACATCATCAAATTGTTTTGTTCAAATGAGGACCTATGTATGATACAAAAGTATGGAAGATAACACCTTCAGAGAGGAGTTGATCGACCATTGGTTCAACAACAACATGCATGCATCTAAAACAATTTGACATCATAGGTAGGATCAAGTATCACATCCGTCACCTCTTCCCCTATGCGCATAGTGGTTAGAACCTATTTTTAATGATCGAGGATAATTTTTTTATGGATTATAGGTGGCTAGTGAATTTGGCCACCCTCAAATAATAAAAGAGAAGTTTACTCAGCCACCCATGCAACATGGAAAATTTACAGTAGGAGGTTGATAATCACTTGGAGTGGGGCCAGCTGCTAAAAAAGGAAATACATGCAGGGGTCAACTCACCAAGTGCGTCGATCCCACTACCACAAGAGGAAATAAAAGGATACATCCCCACTCTGGTTACAATGATGCTAATTCCAAAAAAAGTTATAGAGGCTCATTAAGGCATCAAAGGTCGAGCTAGATACTATTGATTTTGGGTAGCATTAGATGTGCTCTAGCTCCAAAACTTTGTGGACGGGCTAGAATAGATTAGATCTCTAGAACCCATAAATCGTTTGGAGAAATTTGACCTGGATGATGATTTATTAAAATAATTAATATTTTTTAATAGGTTCTTGAGTCTAAACTTAGGAAAATAAAAATATTAATGTGAATTAATAAGAATATGGATGAGAATGTCCTAAGTAATGAGGATCAAGCTAGTTCTAATATTAGCCATTGATTAGGTACTTAAATTTGGCCGTTGATTCATCAACATGAAAAGTATAAGAGGAGGCTTGAGGTTCAGTTTCAGATACACCAATTGATCAAAGAGTTTGATTTTTCTGGGGCGAGGTTTGCTAAGAAAATCGAGCTAGTGAACTGAGTTGTAGTGAGGGGTAGTTTGGAAAGGGAAATTTAGTTTGAGGTCAAAGAATACATAGCAGAGAGGCAGAGAAGCAGTGGGAGAGATAGTGCAGTCCTAGAGAGGGTGACACAGAGGTCGTATGGGCTAACACAGGTGACGCAAACTCCATAGGGACTGATGCAGGCCCTTAGAGGTAATGTTTGGGAGATTTTGTGGGGTAGAGAGGGATCAGTTTTTCAAATCGACGTTTTGAGCAAGGGAGGCTCATTTTGGGGGTGACACGGCTCCTAGAGGAGGTGACGCAGTTTCAACATAGAGCTTGGACCAGCCATTGCTACCCAGAACTGGGAACAACCGAGTCATCTGTGGGGTTTAATCATCTAGTTTCTGAATTTTCCAGAATATTTGTCTTTAGATAGAGGTACTTCTACCAGGATTTTTCTCTGTTGGGTGAGCCATATCTATCACCCTAGTTGTATTAAAGAATCTCCTTAATAATACAAAACCTCTTTATTTTGCACCGGTTTTCTCGCAATGGGTTTTTCCTGGTACTTTTGTCTAAAAATAATAGTGTCCCTTATGTGATTGTCTCAGTTTATTTCAGTTCATGATTTATATGTATATGTAGGCTGCAATAGTGTTTTACATCAATGTTTATGTAATTAACATAACTTTTCAATGCAAATAACAAGTAGGATATGTTAAACTATTAATTGCAGTAGGGGTTTCTGATGTGTAGATTTAGAAATTTTCACATGGTATCAGAGGGATTGGAAATCATACGCAACTGTAGACAACAGCCAAGAAATCCAGATAATTGGCAACAGAAAAGAAGTTGTCCCAAGTGGAAGTGGTGTTCTAGAGTTAAGGACATATAAGGAGGTGTCACACAATGGAGAGAAGGTGATGTAGAGGCTCACACAGTGCTTGTGTCAGCACTCTAAGCCAGGTGAGGGTGACATAGTAGCTGCATCAACTAGCGCAGAGGTAGAGAGGCCCAGATCAGGCTCATGCAGAGCCATGTCATCTTTCTGATCTAGGAAGTATTGACACAGTTAGCCAGGAGGACCGATCGATCCCATGCAGTGATTGCACAAAGCTCAAAGGGCTAAGATTCTTCAAGTTGCTGAGACTAAGGAAGTTGAGCAGATTTTTGGTTTGAGGAACTGGTGGGACGCTGTTTCTATTAGTGCAAAACAGTGTCTAAGGAGATTGAACCAAGGTAGAGGGAATCACTACCTAGATAGATTTATAGCCAAGAAATATAGATCCAAGTTGCAGCAGCAAAGGAGGATTGGAGAGGAGCGATTCAATAGTTTTCCAGAGGATTTCCAAGAGGGAAATTAGGACTCAGAGGGAGTATCAAGAGAATTTTTTTCTTATATGGTTTCTTGTGCACAAGGTATCCAGATCCAAGTCTTGCTAAATTGACAACAAGAGACGGAGAGGACAACCATTTCTATTTTTTAGAAGAGATGGAAATGAATGGGTTGAGAGATTAGGACAGGTTGGACAGAGCTTCCAATTTTGTCATCTAGAATGCTAGGATCCTAGAAATCCTATATAAACATCACATCAAGGACTATGCCTTGAAGGTGGTTGTTGTTCTGGTTGATGTTGATGCCGCCAAGAAGTACGAGGAGGCCCAGGTGAACGCAAAATGCATGATCCTAGATGGGGTCAAAGATCATGTAGTACCACATATTGCTGAGAAGCAAACAACAAGGGAGATGTGGGAGATTGTTATGAAACCAACTCACAAAAATATAGAAAAGATAGATGAACGCCTTATAAATCAGCCTCTTCGAGGGGGCAACCTCCTCTACATTACACAAATGAACAAGGATTAAGGACAACACTTTTTGAAGGAGAGGGGCATGTTAGGTCCCTATACTACTAGTGTAACCCCTTATTGTTATTAGTACAACCCCCTTATTATATTTCTGTGCCCATATGGTCCCCCATATTGTTATTATTGTGCCCTTACATTATTATTGTTATGTCGGCTCTGATTATATTATGACCCATTAGACTCCTATATATAGAAATGAGGCCTTGTCATTTGTATCATCAAAGAATTGTTCATTTGTGTAATGTAAAGGAGGTTTCCCACTCAAAGAGGCTTATTTCTAAGGTGTTCATCTATCTTCTCTATCTTTTTGTGAGCTGGCTTCGTAACATTTGGTATCAGAGCTTTGGATTCTAGGGTTTTTGCTGCTCCAAATAGGTCATCCTGGAGTTTCTGCTATAACTTTGTTTTTGCGATGTTTCAGAAGCTAAAACGAAAACCCATTTGAGAAGAAATCACCCTGAACCTTGGGTTCAAATTTCAAAGCTTGTCTCACTATAGTTTCAAAGATATGATCTGAGGAGGTTATAGTTTTTGCAAGCTCCAAAATTTCATCTAAAAAAGGCCATCATGGAATTTTCGCTATAACGTTTTCCCTATGAAGTTTCAGAAGCTAAAACAAAAACCCATTTGAGAAGAAATCGGTTTGAACCTCTGGTGCAAAGTTCAGATTTTGTCTAGCTATTTTTTCAGATATATGATCTGAGGAAGTTAGGGTTCTTGCAAACTCCTGAATTACATCTTAAATAGGTGACCTTGGGAAAATCGTCATAAATTTCTCTCTCAGCATCAGATTGAAATTTCATAAGAAGTTACAGAAAGAGGATAGACTATAGTTCTTTTTGTGTATTTTTCAGATCCACAGGTCAAAACAGTGACATGTGGCATGTCATAAAAGTTCGCTATTCTGAAAAGGTGTATAATCAGGTCATCTTGGGAGATTGTTAATAAATCCTTCTTGGAGAATCCAATTTCGATAAGACTAGTGGCATTGGAAAGAGGAAGCTGAGAGCTACCGTAGAAAGAAATTTCAAAGTTACAGTCATTTCAAGATCAAGCTCCTAAAATCAAGAAAAATTGAGATGAGGAAGTTTGATGGCAAGGATTTAGTAAATTGGATACTACAGATGGAGAAATATTTTGATCTACATGGTGTACCACTGTTACAAAAGGTACGTATTGCATCTTCATATTTAGAACCGAATCAATTTTTATGGTATAAAGGGTTGTGTTCTCATAAAGCGCTTGTCACTTGATCAATTTTCACGTAAGAAATGATAGCACATTATAAGGATACAAAGTATAACACCTTCTTTAGCCAATTGATAAATCTCAAACAATAAGGGGTTGCACTAGTAGTATAGGAACCTAACAGATACCTTGACCACCTTGTACCAGCGCTCTTCAGTGTAATGGAAGATGTTATTATAAAATCAGTTGAGATAGTACCAGATGCATAAAGGAGAGGAGATAGATCTCTTCCTTCTCAGGTTGCAAGGAATTCACGACCAACTGACTTCCATGGGGTTTACACCAGATCTAGAGTTCATGGTCAGGACTGCCATAAATGCAGTCACCAAGGACTCAGAGACATTTTTCAAAGTATCTTGGGGAGAGTGACTCTCCCTAGTTGGGAGGATATGTGGGTAGCTCTTTGACAAGAAGATTTGAGGAGGTTGACCAAGGTAGGAAGTAGCAGCAAGGGAGCTCGAGTCAAGAAGGAGGAGGAGGAGGATGCAAATCTCGCGTCAACGAGACAACAGGGGTAGCAGAAGAGGAAGAAGAAGGACATCACCAAGGCCATATGCTTCAACTGTGGGGAGCTAGGACATTATGCCACTCAGTGCCCTAGGAAGAAAGGTAAGGGGGGGGGCTTTTGACTCAAAGGTTGTTGTAGCAAAGGTGAATAAGAATGTTGAGGATAAGAATTCTTCCATGACTACTCATGCACCTCTTCAGAAGAGGTGGGGTGACATGGAGTTGTAGTTGAAAGGACTACATAGGGGTAGGATCCTTGAGGTTCCCAAACTCTAAGATCACATATGGATATGAGATCCCTTAATGAAAGTAGTAAAATAATGGGTTTCGGTTGGAGCGAGGTGTGATGGAGCGATAGTGGAAAAGCTAGAGTGCCAAAGTTTGAGTCAGCACAATGGATGTTGTAGCAGTGCAAGAGGTAAAGAGAAGTTTGTAGCAGCGAAATAGTAGTAGAGAGGGAGCACAGATTAGCAGCAGAGGTAGCCTCAACATCACAAGGCTTCCAGACTTACAAGAATGTCAGTGATTGGGTTAAGTATGAGTTACTTACTTCTTGGTAATTGAGTTGCAGTGCAACAGTTAGTAGTGGTAGTGCTATGGGTGGCATGAGAAAACATTTTGAGAGGAATTTGTAGTACAAATGTAGTAGCGGCAGTGGCAGAATCATGGGAAGTAGTATAGGAAGAAATAGTGTAGTGGATGAAGCGCATTAGGCCAAGTATCAGCAACACAAAGGACCACTGCAAAGGATCAACATAATGCTTCTATGGTGAAGTGTTGCTGGAGCACATTCCTCACTAAGAGTGAGTGTTGATTTTGGACAGCATCATATGTGCTGTAGATCTGAAATTTTGTGGAGGGACTAGAATACATGAGATCTCCAAAACCCAGAAATTGTTTGGAGAAATTCCAACCAGATGATGAGTTATTAAAATAATTAATATTTTTTATTGGGTTCCTAAGTCTAAACTTAGGAAAATAAATATATTAATGTGCATTAATAACAATATGGGTGAGAATGTCCTAAGAAATGAGGATCAAGCCAGTTCTAATCTTAACTATTGATTAGGGACTTCATTTCAGCCATTTATTAATCAACATGAAAAATATAAGAGGAGGCTTAAGGGTTAGTTGGAGATACACCAATTAATCAGAGAGTTTGATTTTTCTCAGGCGAGGTTTGCTAAGAAAATCGAGCTAGTGATCTGAGGTAATGTGAGGGGTAGTTCGACAAGGGACCCTCAGTTTGAGGCTGAAGAATACATAGCAGAGAGGCAGAGAAGCACTAGGAGAGACATCACGATTCTAGAGAGGGTGACATACAGGTCGTAGGGGTTGATGTAGGAGACACAAAAGCTGTAGGGGATGACGCAGGCCCTTAGAGGCAGCACTAGGGAGACTTTATGTGGCAGAGAGGGAGCAGTTGAGGAAATTGACTTTCTGAGAAAGGGAGGCTCACTGTGGGGGTGACGCAACTCCTAGATGAGGTGATGCAGTTCCACCGTAGATCTTGGAGCAGCAATCACTGCCCAACACTGGGAACAACTGGGTCATCTGTGGGATTTGATCATCCAGTTATTGAATTTTCCAGAATATATATCTCTGGATAGAGGTACTTCTCCATGGGTTTTGCTCTATTAGGTGAGCAATATCTAGCACTCTAGTTGTATTCAAGAATATGCTTAACGATACGAACCCTCTATATGTTTCACTGGTTTTCCCCCATTGGGTTTTTCCGGGAACGTTTGTCCAAAAATAATAGTGTCCCTTGTGTGATTGTCTAAATTTATTTCAGTTCATGATTTGTATGTATGTGTAGGCTGCAATGGTGCTTTACATGGATTTTTATGTAATTAAATAACTTGTTAATTAAAAGAACAAGTAGGAGATGTTATACCAGTAATTACAGTAGGAGTTTCTAATGTGTAGATTCAAAAATTTTCACAGATACTACCACAGGTTCCCTAGGGAGCTATAGAGTTGATTTGGAGTTACTACAGGATTGGGTAGAATTGCTACAATATTACTATAATTGCTACAACATTGAAAATATGGTGTTGTAGGATTAGGACTATTGTCACCCCAAGAAACTCTCGTAGGTTGTAGCTCGAAGATGCTCAGGAACATATAAATTCAACTTATTGTTGCAAATGGATGAATGGAAGGAATGATGCTTGTTTAAGCCAGATAACGACTTCTACTTTGTTTAACTCCAGACATGTGTGAACACCCCCAGACTACAAGGCTTTAGACCACCAATTACTCACAATTTGAGGATTGGGTGAATATGGAGAATACTGACCACACCAGCAGATGCATAAGACCATGTGATGGCCAGCCGCAACCAGTAAAGAAGTCTGCAAATATAATTCCATACTACACAAATAGGATGACAGCTCTTTGGCACTAGGTGAAAAGAAACTCGAGTAAGTCATTCACTGATACATACAAGAATTTAACACAGAGATAGGATGACAGCTTCTCTAATGCTAAACATTGAGAGCTCAGAAATATAACATATCAGGCACAGTTTGGAACAGAAGAAGAATGGAAAGTGAGAAACTAATAGAAAAAGAAGCTTGTATTAGCTGAAAATGAAGATGAGACACTGCAAGTATCAAAATATTTACAGTCTCCAGAAGTTGAACCTTACATCAAAACATCAACCATCAACCCTTATTACATCTTGTTTTTGGGTATATATAGAGTTTCAAAACAAAGGAACTTAGCCATTCTAGGTAAGGAGGGGTCATAATTGACCACCAACTACTTTTAACTGCCTGATGGAGTCTTGGAGTGCATTTAATTGTCTCAGTGAGTGGACTTGATCTCCTCGGGTGCTCTGCTGTCCTCTCAGGTAGCTGGAGTATCATGTAGGATGGAGTTCCATAATTGTTGAATGCAGGTACCTGCTCGAGTTCTATCCCTTTCCTTCTCGACCATATTGTCTGTTGAATGTGGTTGTTGAGGAGCAAATGCACTTGGTACTAGTAGACTGGTCATCTTCGTCCTTTGGGAGCACGGAACAGTTAAGAGACGTGGACTGCATAGCGGGTGGATGAGTGGGATGAAGGAGTAAGATTGGCTGTCAGATTGGGCAGAGAGACAGTGGGGATGATTTGGCAGAGGGTATTGGAAGAAGCAGCAGTGGGATGATTGTGGGCTGTTGGATCTCGGGCAGATAGATCCAATGGTCATAAGACGATGGAAGTGTGTGGTGGTTATCGGGCTAGAATATGGGTTTCAACAGTAAGCAGTTTTGATCGCACCACTATAGGACATTGGGCAGTAAAAGGAAAACAGAGCACGATCCCATTCAGAGTGTGACGCGTGGCAGTGGAGGAGAGAGGAAACCACTCTGCATCACACGTTATCGTGCCATCACTTCGCGAGCACGGGGAGAGCGAACGTCGTCCGATGGTGGCGGGGATGATCGAACGATGGAGAAATGATCGCATAAACCACTGCGACAGGGGTTGTCAGATCAGGAGGTGGAGATCCACAACAGAGGTTATGGGTGAAGAGTTTATGGAGTGTGGGTTTTAGCGCTTGGTGCATAAGAGCAAAGGAATTTTACATGGTTTTTTGATAAAAAGCACGGGAAATGGAGATGGAGGGAGGATGAGTGAGGTACAGAAGAATATGAGAATGATCAGTATAGGCTTCATTTGAGCATAACCAAGGACTGAGCTCATTTATGATCCACAGCTATCAAAATATGTAGCAGAGCTAACATTGGCTCCTTATGGGGATGAGATCCTCTCAGTGAGGTCTCAAGAACTACAGACCAATGCCTTGCCTGTCAAAACCAAATGAGTAAAATTTCTTAGTGTTCCATTGGGCATGGAGTCTAACTGAGTCTACATTAAAACTGATGAAATGACATATTTACAACGTTAAGTCCTGAAGACCTTAAACAACATAAATTTTTAAAAATCGACCATTAACTAGGCCATCAAAAACTGTTTCTCCTTCCATAATTTTCAGAATGAAAGTATTGTTCCATTGGATCTGAGAAATGATAAAAGGCCCCGTCCACAAAACATTAAACTTCCCACGGTTTCCTTTCTTCTCTTTTAGTGCATCCCACTGAAGAACCAAGCCTCCAACCTGAAAATTATCGATTTTTGTCTTCCTGTCGAAAGATTCCTTGATCTTCTTTTGATGTGCTACAGACCTTTCAACTAGCTATTCTCTGATTTGATGTACCTCTACTAAATCAGTGATCCTTTTTGCCATGTCCTCTTCCTCATTCTTCTCTTCTTACAAGAACCTTGCCATAGGGAGGGTTAACTAAATTGGGAATACAACCTCAGTGACATATACCAGCCTGAAAGGAGAATTCCTTGTGGATTTCTTGGTGGTCATTCTATCAACCCAACGTGCATAATTGAGCTTAGAATCCCAATTCCTTTTATTATCTTCCAACAGTTTTTTAATTATCCTTATTAGACTCTTGTTGGAAGATTCTGCTAGGCCATTTCCTTGAGGGTAGTATGAGGTGGAATGAACCAATTTAATGTCCATTGAGTTACACATGTCCACCAGTTCTTTTACCGTGAAGGCTGCTGCATTGTCGGTAACCAGTTTATGTGGATAGCCAAACCTAGTGAAGATATTCTCTGCTAAGAACTTCATGACCACATGATGATCAGCCTTTCTGGTAGGGATGGCCTCAATCCATTTAGTGAAGTAATCTATGGCTACTAAGATCCATCTATTCTAGCCACTAGAATGTGGATTTATTTCTCCAATGAAATCCAAGCCCCACTGCTGAAAAGGGCCACTAGCATGTATGGGTTTTAAGGGCAGGGACTTCAGTTGCTACTTCCCTTCAAATCTTTGGCACCTATCACAAGATTTAACAAATGAAAAGACATGAGAAAATAAGGTGGGCCAGTAATACCCAACTCTGAGGAATTTATGGGCTGTAGTTTTCCAATAATGATGTCCTCCACATATGCTGGAATGAAACTACTGCATCACTTCCATGGATTGTTCTTTGTCTAGACACCTCAAAAGAATTCCAGAGGGGTCCCTCCAGTAGAGTAGGTTTTCATGAATGCAATATTTAGCTGCCCTGAGTTTAATAGTTCTGGCTTGGCACAAACTAAGGCCTGGAGGAACTTCTGGCTTCAACAAGAATTGAGCTATTGTAGAGTACCATTCACAAGAAGTTAGATTTTCTGCCAATGACTGCTTTTCCCTGGCTCAACTGTTTCTTCTTCTGTCTGACCATTTTCTGAAATTGTGCTTATGAGATTTATGTTCAGCGTTCTGCAATTTTTTTTAGCCATTAATCTGGAAAGGCCCTGACCTCCGATGAGCTTGGTGGGCTTCAATTCTATGTTGAATTCAATCAGCTTTGCAATCCATTTAGCCCTTCTTCCGTCAACATCTGGTTGCGTTCGGACATCTTTTATTGAAGCAGAGGGCACATATGCAATTACCATGGAATGTAGAATGTAAATTCTGAAAGCTTTCAAATATTTTATAAGAGCATATGCTTGTTTCTCAATGATATCATATCTCAGCTCAGCATCCCTTAAGGTTTTACTGAAAAATGCCACTGGATGCTCTGAACCTTCCTCATCTACTTGCATCAAAACTGTTGCAAGGGTGTCATCGGAGGCAAATGAAAATATAAGGAACTCCTTGTTGTAATCTGGGCTGATTAAAGTAGGAGCTTCCATAATAGCTTTCTTAATGGATTCAAAGGATCTTCTTGTTGCATCAATGCATTTGATTTCTGACCCCTTTCTCAACATGGAGGTAATGTGTTTTACAAGTTCTACAAAATTAGGAATAAACCTCCTTATGAAATTTATCTTGCCCAGAAAGGACTGGATATCCTTCTTCGATCTTGGGACAGACAAAGTCTGTATTTCTCTTACTCTTTCTGGGTCAATTTTGACACCTACAACAGAAACAACATGTCCTAACAACTTGCCTTCTTCTAAAGCAAACTGTGACTTTTTAGGATTGACTGAAATCCCAAACCTTCTGCACTTTAGGAAAATTTTCTTCAAATGCTACAAATGGTCTTGATGGCTACTGGAATACATTGTTATATCATCAAGGTAGACAAGGACAAACTTATCCTTCTCTCCTACAAATGTTATATCCATAGCTCTCTGAAAGGTGGCCCCAGCATTCATCAGCCCAAAAGGCATCTTGAAATATATAAAAGTGCCTCAAGGAGTGGTAAATGCAGTCTTCTCTTGATCATCTGGATGTACAACAACCTAATTATACCATGAAAATCCATCAAAGAAAGACATCACTTTAGCTTCTGAGACTTTCTGTAGAAAATGCTACATCTTGGTTAGAGGATAATTGTCTTTCTTAGAGCATTTGTTTAAATTTCTGAAATCAACGCAGAGCTTGATTTCTCCACTTTTCTTCCTTACCAGTACCAAATTGGCTACCCATTTTGAATATCTAAGAGGGATTATGATTTTGGAAGATAATAAATTCTTGATTTCCTTTTCAATTAGAGGTAGGAGTAAGGGGTTTATGGGCCTCAACTTCTATTTAAAAGGGATGGTTTCTTTCTCTAGAGGCATTTTATGCTGGATGATCTTTTTGTCATATGTTTTCAGGTCACTATATTCCCAAGCGAAAACATCAACAAATTGCTTCATTAAATTGCAGTACTCAGAACTTTGGGCAGTTGTTACTAGGAAAACTAGTGTCTACTCAGAACTGCTAGTCCCACTAAGATGGGTAGCTATCTTAGAAACAAACAAACTAAATTCTTTTTTGTTTTCCTTTATGAGAGATAGATGAGAAAGAAGCAGAGAGTACCAACCTCAGTCTTTCACTTGGCTCCTTGCTTGTTTCCTTTCCCCTTCGACAAAATCTCACCACTGCTTCCTTACTTGTCCCACTTCAAAGAGCACCTATAGAATCACAGTAGCATAATACCATCAAAGCATAGATATCTATCACTGTAAACAATATAGGATCAGATATATATTGACCATACAAATGCATATATCAACACAATATTTGGAGATACATAAGAATATGGAGGAAAAACTCAAATAGCTTTATTGATAAAAGTAGTAGAAGAGAGGATTACAACCACTTGGTCCGACCCAGCACCATCCTCCCAACTTGCAAGCCCTCTTCACATCATACAAAGCAAGATCACCCAACAATGCCTTCAAATAGAAACCAACAACACTTCTTTGCAAATTACCCAATTCCAACTTCTGGATCTCTAGGATGAGGGATCCATATATAGATATTTGCAGGGGGGTGAGTCAGCTTCTGGGATTTTGATTAGTGTCATCTCTCTGATAGTTCTTAGTTCCACTTGGAGATTTCATGATCTCTTACTCATCCTTGGGTGAATTCAGGGAGGCAAGAGTCAAATGAGCAGCTTCTAGAAGATTCTCAGGGTTTCCACCTAGCAAACTACTTGTGCCATTTGTCTTCTCTCGCTCATCACACCCTACAGAAGGGCTTTCCAGTATGCATCGCACTTTTACATGTGGCAGGTGAGATGCATCACACCCTTAGCACTGGACAGTCTGTATGGTCCTTCTTTGACTAGTTCTGAGTGGTCTTTCATGGAGAACTTCTGGGAGATGATGTAATCAGTTGACCTTGCTACCTTAGGGTATGAAACAACACTTTTAGGGACTTAGAAGCCCTTCTTTTATGGACATATGTGATTGGGGTTGCAGTGCCCAAATATGTCTATAACAGTTTCCCCCTAAAGCATGAGGTTGTAAAACTTTTGATGTCGGGTGAAATGCTTTATAATGAGGATCCGAGGTTTTTCGAACTGGAAGGTGGCCTGTAATAAGATACAATACAATACATTATCTTCATAATATTTTCATGATCTAGTTGAGGCAGGCATTCCCATGCTTAGCTTGATAAATTCATTTTCATGTACATAGGATAGACAGCCGTCTGTGTGCAGACTGACGATTCTGGTAGAGCCATCATCCCTTAGTTTGGATGATTATCTATGCAGCAATGATGTACATTTGATGTCTTTATTTTCTTGAATATATCGTAGCTCGGATGGATGAAACTAGATCCGGGTTCTTCAAAACTCGTTCAATCTTCGCCTGAGAGTACAAGTCGATCCATGTGAAAAGATGTTCTAATGTCGAACATGGAAGGACATCGCCTGATTACCAGTCGATGATGTAAGCTGTTAACAGGCACAAGAGGAATGACCAATGATGATGATGACCCTCTGTTGTGGGGAAAAGTATCCGATGCGGATGACACTAACCCTTTCTAAAGGTGACAGACTTTAGCAACAACTGAATGACAAAGTTTTCATGTTCATCTTTATAAAAGCACAGAGAGAATAGAAAGAGGATCAACCAACCTGGTGTCTTGCGCTTAGTCGATCCTTGTCCTTCTCTCTTTGTATCCTGCTCCCAGCTCTTTGCTCTCCTAGCCGATCCAGCTACATACAGATCCTGCACAAAACAAGAGAGCGAACTACAAGATACATGTACTCATAACTGAAGCATGGATTAGGGTGCATCAAATATACATGTAAACACAAAGCATCTATGTAAAACAAGTATATAGGAGAACATGCAAACTTTATTGATAGAAAGTAACAGGGTTCCAGAGGAAGTTACAACCAATGATGTTGGATCCAATCCAGCAGCACTTCCTCGGTAGCAAGAACTCTCCTCTTCACCTCTAGTAAAACAATCACCCAATAATCCTGACGGTATACCAACAGCACCTCCTTGCTTATACAAAATTCCAGCCCCCTTTAGACCTCATAGAAGAGCTCTATATATAGGAGAGAAGAGGAAAGGATGAGTCAGCTTGAGACTGACATGAAGCTGCCTTGTGTCCTCTCCATCTTCAGTTAATCTTCAGTTCCTGTGTCCACTTGGAGATCCTTGCTTACACATGGTGATCAAGTACCTCTTACTCATCACAGGGCGAATCTCATGACCCAAGTGTCAGTTTGGAAGCTTCCTGGGCAATTGACACCTTGCAGGATGACTGTGCCACTTGGCCAATCTCGCCCAGCGCAGGTAGCCTTCATTGTTTTTTACTTCCAGCGCAGGTACAGAGTGGGACAGTTGCAATACAGCGCAAAAGCTCAGTTAAGCAGCTGACATGATCCAAAATAAGCCTGTTCTGAAGTGTTTTCAGGTGGAGAACTGATTGGAAGTGCTGTTGATTGATGACCTTGTTCTTTTAGGGGTAAGAACAACATGTTTAGGGACTGAGGATCCCTGTAATTATCGACATTTCCTGCTCCTTGACGCGAGGCACAAAAATGTCTATAACAGTTGCCCCCTAAAGTATGAGGCCGTTAATCGGGTGAAATGCTTTAGCTAGAGGGTCCGAAGTTCATTCCAGTGCTGAGGAGAGTGCCCTGTAATACAATACAATACAATACATTATCTTTCATTCATCATTATTCTCATGATCTAGCTGAGGCGGGTATTCCCATGCTCAGCTTTCTATAAATACATTTTGGTACATATGATAGACGATCGTCTGAAGACAGACTGATAATCTTCCGCTAAAATTATCATCCTTTGAGGAGGATGATCATCTGCTGCAATGATGTACATGGCAAATGCTTTTATATTTCTTGAATATATATCGCAGCCCGGATGGATGAAACTAGATCCGGGGTCTTCAAACTCGTTCGATCTTCACTCTAAGTACAAGTCGATCCATGTGAGAATTACGCTGAAGTCGAACATGGAAAGACATCGCTTGATTACCGGTCAATAATGAAAACCGTTAACAAGCGCGAGAGGAATCACCAATAAGGACGATGACCCTCAAGGTACGGCAGTACAATTCACGTGGCGTGAATAAAGGACTTGGCATCGAACGCCACGCAAAATCTTCTGGTCGAAGGTCATTGATGTATACCTGTCGCCGGAAGTGAGAAACTTGCCATTGAGGCATGCAAGCTTCAAAGTACTGATGGGGGTGTTCCTAGATCGACTTCTTGGATAATGAGCTGAAGTCGACAAGAAGTGATCCGTCAAAGGAGGGCCTTGATGAATCCCACATCAATGACACGGAACGGAGCTAATGATTTAGTGGAGGTGAAACAAACTGTGACATATGATTCAGGGTGGCGATCATGAAATGGATGAAGGAAAATGTATGGTAGTGGATGGGACACGGTTGACACTTTCTGAATGACCCCTCTTGAACATATAGCGACACTGATGTGATGGATCGGTAGCATTACCCCGAATGGATGGTGTGGCGAGGACCATGGTGATGAAACCGGTGAATGAGACAACCCAACCCGATGTGATACGGAAGAAAAGTGTCATGTTCAAGAGTGACTTGCTACCTCTAAACTTTGATGTTCTCCCAATTTTTCCCCAGTCATTTCTGACCAGTACCCCTTTATTTTTGTCAAGCTTGAGGAGGATAACATATGCTTGTTCTATAACCTGCCCTTCGGGCAAGCCCATCGCTAAGATTTAACGAGCCTAGCGATAGGGAAACTCGTTCTCGTCTAAAGACAAGTTTGTCGCTATTTAATCATTTTAACGAGTCTAACGACAAGGAAAACTCGGTCCTTTTCATTTTTAGAGAGTCTAAAAAGGTACAGAAAGTCAACTCCATAATTCCTTTTTCGTCATCTAATCCCTTAAGTCCGAAAAAGTATAAAACAATACAGAAGGGATGGCTATTCGGTATTTTTACGAGCCGAACAAGACAAGCGCTCGATCTTTTTGTGTAATAATCCCTCAGGTCCAAAAAGATTAAAATCTAGAGGAGGGATAGCTTCCGGTCGTTTAACGAGCTAGAAGGCCAAAAACTCGGCAAACTTTTCATATTTTACGAGTCAGTGAAAAGAGCTCAAAGAAGACTCGTCTTTTGAGGAACGAGTGATAAACAAGGATAGCAACAGATTCCAGGTACAAATTGGAATTTCCAATCACGGTAGTGTCATAAGGAGGGCTAGGTGAAATCACTCTTCGCAGCTGTTCCTCAAAATAGGTAAACACACATATGGGGGTGAACGATCGGCCAAATGAAAAGTGGAGGTGACGGTGCACAAACACGACCAAGGCTTTTATGGCTGATGAATTTACGATCTCAAAAGGTTATTTACCGGTACTGGGTTCATTTTTTAAAGAGCTTGAATGCGCCAAAACACTGCTCAAAAGCTTATGTTTATTTTTTAACGAGCATGAACTATGACGCTAAAACTGCTCGGATCTTTGCATGCCCCCAGCATCATAATGACGCATGTCAAAGGAGGGTGCCCCCCAAGCTTCATTGCAATCAACTCGGTGATTGGAATGAAGGTTTACCTTTGAATTTTGAAAAGGGGATTTGTTTCATTTTTTAATGAGGTTGACATAATAGAAGAACTATCCTCATGACTCCTTGTTTCATTTTTTAACGAGGTTGACACGAGATAAGAACCGTCCTCGGAGCCCACTGTATTTACAGTATTTCCATTAGGGCGATGATCCATGCTGACAAAATGTTTAGGAATCTTCCGAATCCATTAGATATAGAAGATTTCATATTGTAGGTTTCCATTGTGACCACTTTCGCCAGATCATTTGCAGGCGGTAGGGCAAAAGTACCCATTAAGGCAGGGTCTTTTAGGAGACCTACTCCAATATTTTGAAGCGAATGATTGCTTCCATGGATCATTGGAATGCTTCCCGTAACTTTTGAACTGTCGGGGAGGAAAGTTTGTTGGTCGATGACTGTAATTCCTCCTTGAAAGGGAAATGAAATCTTCCTGAAGTAGGTCGACACAACTGCAGCCATGGCATATATCCAGGGCCTTCCTAGTAGGATGTTGTAATCGAGGTTTCCATCAATTACTTCAACATCAATTCCTACTGTTTTGCCCCCTAGTTCAACTTGCAAGTTACTTAAAATCCCGTATGGAGTGTATGATCGTCCATCAAATTCTTTTAACGTCGTCGACGATTTCGACAAGGGTGGTGAACCTAAATTTTTCCAGCAATTCATCGACATAAGACATGTAGATGCCCCCTCATCAATAATTGTTCGATGAACAGTTTTGTTGAGGGCTTTCACTTGAATAAGGAAAGCTAGTTGAGCTGGCAACTTAGGGTCATATCCTTTATGATCAAAGGTCACAAGATTGGAATCCCTTGGGCCAATCCCACCTATTGCTGATAATAAAGTTTGCTCTTGGGAAGGGCAATTTTGCGGTACCTCAAGTGTCGACATGGCGGATGGCGATTGGGCCAGGTCCTCTATTATATTATAATTCTGTGCTATTTTGGCACGAGGATTAAATGTCGATTTGTGTACTACTCCCTTTGGCAACTTTATCATTGGTTCAGGAATGATGGGTGGCACAACTTTGGTCAAAGCTGTCATCGAACTACTAGGTTGTTCATTAGCCTTGTTATTTGACAGCCATGGATTCCCGTAATCTTTATTCCTTGTCAAAGCATTATTCTGCTGCTTTGAGGTAGACAACATAAGCACTTGGGATCAGGAAGCATTTTGATTAGCAACCAGATTTTGACCAGGATTAGGAAACGGATCAGTCAACACAGCTGAGGTTTTCGGACTCTTAAAGAATCTTTTAAGCTCAGCTTTGCATGGACAATCTACTGTCCAATGATCCTCATCGCATATATGACACCCCGAAGGGGGTTTCCCTTTTCTCCCTTTCTTTTTCTTCTTGTCTCCTGGTTGCTTCAGTTGTTTGCCCTTGTCTTCCGACACGGCACTTACTTCCGAGGCAAGAAGTTCTTCATTTGCATTTTGATTCGAAGTCTTACGGGTTTTCTTAGACGAATCCCGTGTTGACTTTGCGTTTGCAGTGCCAATCACACCATCGCCGGCATGAGAGTCACTATTTGATCCAGGAGGGGGAGGAATTGAAAATTCCGGTCTAGGGGCGTCAGGTATCTTGTCATAGAGCGTGCCAGACTGAGTATATACTAAGTCTAAATACTGGGCACGAGCAATAACTTGCTCCTCTGTTACGACGCCTCCCTTGGCCACATCTTCTGTTATAGCAGGAAGAAGCGACTTTATAAACCACTCAGCTAAAAGCTGATCTGGAACATAAGTCTTTACCATTCTGCGACGACGACGCCACTCATGTATATGATCTGATATATGTGTGGCCGTTGTCTGCTTGAAATTGGTCAAGATCTCTGTCCCAGTTTCGTACCTTATAGGTAACTGAAAGTGTGTTAAGAAAGTCGTGGCTAGGGAACTAAAATGGTCGAAAGAGGCTCTAGGTAATTCAATATACCATTTAGCCGCCGGACCAGTCAATGTCCTCTGGAAAAGGCGAAGCCTTATCGAATCATCATTCAAGGTATTCGACGAACACCACAGATGGAAAGTCATCACATGATTCGACGGGTCTTCGCCAGGATTTCCATTGAATTTAGGAATGTCCGAAGGAAGTTTGTGAGGAATCGCTGGCCACCAATGGGCATAGGCGATTGGATCGTTCGTCAATCGATGTAAATCTGGTAATTCTAGGGTCGCCACGAATGGCAACTGCTGATTCAGGTTTGGCGAGGCGTACCCAGGATACGATGGAATCGCCTGAGCAGTAGGCCTTTGCATACCAGCATAATGCAACTGATGTTGATAGGACTGATATGGCTGGTGGGCTTGGCCACTGTAAAGTGGTTGATTTAACCCGTTCTGAATATAGGGTTGCCCACTATTTGCAAAGATCTGTCGCTCAGATCCCTGGTACACCTGTTGAAACTGAGGTTGTTGGTATTGCATCATCCATGGCTGCGAAGCCATGTTTTGCTGTGCGATACTAACCGACGGACCAAGATGCGGGGTTATGGTTCCCGTTTGTATCTGTGTCGTTCCGGCAGTTGGCGATTGTGGTTGTGTTGCAGGGTCAAGGGGCTGTTGCATTACAACTTGGGGTTGACATACAACAGGCATCGATTGAACTTGCGACACGGTTACAATCGTTGGCGTCGTCGGGATGCTAGACATAGGTACACATTGTTGCATGGAATATACAACTCTCGGTTGTTGGGGCAACATAGGCACCCAACCACTCGTCGTTACCTCAGTCAAACCTGAATGTTGTTGAAAACTGCCGTATGGGTATCCCCCCGGAAGGGGAAGTGAAAGGGCATATTGCCCCCCATACGGTAACAATCCGGAGCTCAAGGGTATAGCTGGCCTTTGAGGACTGGATGGCCCAAACTGATTCCCAAAGGGATCAATTTGTCTAGTCTCAACGTAAGAATTACCGGGTATTATACCTGAAGAACAAACTGGAACAGACCAAGTTGTCATAATAGTCCCTGGGTGGACTCCTTCTAGCTGATGAGAACTAGTCGGGACAGCTGGTATGCCGGCAAACATCGTTGGATTGGCAGCAGGAGCTTCTGCTGTCGCTGTGTCGTTTGGCACAGTTCTAGATGTCGATGGTTGTTCAGACATTTTAAGTCTATCCAATAAACTTCCTAACGATTCTTCAGGAACTTCCTGTGGCGATGGACAAACTTCTGATGCAGAAGGAAAAAGAGTGGTACCTACTCCAAAATGAGTTGGAGTATTTGCTTGCTGGTCCTCTACGATTTCCTCTATTGCAATCAGACCAGGAGGAAGAGGCAGACCGTCAGGTCCGTAAAAGATTTCTGGTGCCGAAGAAGGGGTTGCTTCGACAGCGACGGTTGTTTGAACAACAAGACTCTGTGGACCGGTTTCAGATGGAACTGGTTCAGTTATGCAAGTACTTGTTTTCAGACTAGGATCAGTACAACTGTCCTTTTGTTGCCGTTGAACTTCTTCAATAGAGGCAGGGATTCCAGAAATATTGGGAGTGACCAGAATCTCAGATGTTGTTGGAACTTCCGTTCTAACTCTAAAAGGAGATTTTGACTTGGTCCAGCGAGATCGCTTTTCCCGTACTACTTTCGGTTCCGGGGACAAAGGTGGTTGACTCGCAAGCCTCCCTGAACGACAGGGTTTTAATTGACTTTCCTCCACGGTTGCGGATTACTTGATCAACTAAAATACAAAAAGGGGAATTATGTTTCCGTATTGAATGAATTTTATTAGACGCTTTTAGACACAACTTTGCTTTTTCATGTTTTAAGAGTCGAGAAAAAGCTAAAGATGACTCTAGTCGCCTTCGATGTATTAACGAGCCCGAAGTGACAAATGCTCGGTTGGACCTTTTCAGTTATAGAGTTTGAAAAGGGCCAAAAGAAACTGCTCTGGAGATCTAGGCAGAGGGTGTGCCAAACCTTTCGCGAAACCACAGAATACGTTTTACGGTACGGGTGGTCGATCTTCGTGAATGCTGTGTTCACTGCATCACGATCAGTAGGGCAGTCGACACGGCTTCCTAAGGATAAAGGATAAATGCCTATAGGGGTCTCCCAATATACGCGACGGTACGCGGGAGCACAAGTCCGTATTAGTGCTATCGTCCCTCAGGAGGAATCACCCACCTTCGTAGAGATCGACAGTCACTACGTTTAACGACGCCGGAACACGTCTCTACCTAGACCTCTACTGTGAGCGTTATGTTACAATGCGTTTTTAGATTCATTCAATATACTTTAAGTTGATCTTGTTTATCAGTTTGTCTTTCAGGATCACCACGAGATGTATTGGTACAAATTCCTAAATGCAGCTAAAATGATAAGCAAGCTTTCACAATCTTTTTAGCTTTGAAAATCCTAACTACTGAGGGGAGAGAAAAAACAATATCTTTCCACACAGAGCACAAAGCACAAACTAATGCACTTTCTCCTAGATCAGACACCCAAACTTATCAAAAATGCAAATGCAAGATGCATGTATTTCTTTTCTTTTCCTTTAATGTTGATGCTAACAAAAGGAAAACTGTTGTATGACTTTCGAATTCAATTTGAAGCGTAAACAAACAAGTATTGTCTAAATGAAAAGACGCTTTACAGGTACTTGTTTTACACCAAAAATATATGAATTCAAACCATAAAGTGAAAACAAACCAACTTAAACAGCTATGAACAGTAATAACACTAACTCATAAGACCACAAAAATGCTTTTACAATTCAGGATCTAAGAGGCCATAGCTACTAGGTTCGCTTTTCACAATGGGAAATTGTAACTGAAACAAGAAATACTGAAAGAACGTTTACAATTTCATCACACAACTGAGGCGGAATAATGTCAAGGAGAAGTGGTCTACAGCAAGTACACTAACCAGCAAGCAATCAGCCAAAAAACAAGTGCAAACAGGGCCAAGACACAAAGGAAGAGCTGAGCTAGACTAAGGCCAACTGGACCAGCGCAGGTACTAGTTCACCAGTTTCACTCTCAGCGCAGTTCCCGAAGGGAGCACCTGCGCTGTAATGCAGACTGCCTGTGGACAGCCTGCACTGACTTACGAGAGTTACGTCTGCTAAGAATTCCGGGTCATAAAAAGCTCAAAAATGTACTGTTTTGACTGAAATAAAATGCTATGGGTTAAGTACAGGCTAAGGGATGATCAAGAGGATAAAGATCTATCACAAAGAGTAAGGATTCATCTGTAGATTAGCTCTTTAAATCTTGAATTTGCTCAGCAAAGGAGCAAGAGTAGCAAAAACCCTCTACTTCGCTTTTGATAGAGTCAAAAGCTTTTCGATTCGGTACTCCTTTCTTCAAGAAATGAATAGCAAAATACTACAACAACAAGATACTAGGACCTCCCCAGTGGAGTCGCCAGTTTGTTGTGGGGAAAAGTATCCGATGCGGATGACACTAACCCTTTCTAAAGGTGACAGACTTTAGCAACAACTGAATGACAAAGTTTTCATGTTCATCTTTATAAAAGCACAGAGAGAATAGAAAGAGGATCAACCAACCTGGTGTCTTGCGCTTAGTCGATCCTTGTCCTCCTCTCTTTGTATCCTGCTCCCAGCTCTTTGCTCTCCTAGCCGATCCAGCTACATACAGATCCTGCACAAAACAAGAGAGCGAACTACAAGATACATGTACTCATAACTGAAGCATGGATTAGGGTGCATCAAATATACATGTAAACACAAAGCATCTATGTAAAACAAGTATATAGGAGAACATGCAAACTTTATTGATAGAAAGTAACAGGGTTCCAGAGGAAGTTACAACCAATGATGTTGGATCCAATCCAGCAGCACTTCCTCGGCAGCAAGAACTCTCCTCTTCACCTCTAGTAAAACAATCACCCAATAATCCTGACGGTATACCAACAGCACCTCCTTGCTTATACAAAATTCCAGCCCCCTTTAGACCTCATAGAAGAGCTCTATATATAGGAGAGAAGAGGAAAGGATGAGTCAGCTTGAGACTGACATGAAGCTGCCTTGTGTCCTCTCCATCTTCAGTTAATCTTCAGTTCCTGTGTCCACTTGGAGATCCTTGCTTACACATGGTGATCAAGTACCTCTTACTCATCACAGGGCGAATCTCATGACCCAAGTGTCAGTTTGGAAGCTTCCTGGGCAATTGACACCTTGCAGGATGACTGTGCCACTTGGCCAATCTCGCCCAGCGCAGGTAGCCTTCATTGTTTTTGACTTCCAGCGCAGGTACAGAGTGGGACAGTTGCAATACAGCGCAGAAGCTCAGTTAAGCAGCTGACATGATCCAAAATAAGCCTGTTCTGAAGTGTTTTCAGGTGGAGAACTGATTGGAAGTGCTGTTGATTGATGACCTTGTTCTTTTAGGGGTAAGAACAACATGTTTAGGGACTGAGGATCCCTGTAATTATCGACATTTCCTGCTCCTTGACGCGAGGCACAAAAATGTCTATAACACCCTCAAGGTACTGCAGTACAATTCACATGGTGTGAATACATGAGTCAATGTTGAACACCACTCAAAATATTTCGGTCGAAAGCCATTAATGTAAACCTATCGCCGGAAGTGAGAAACTTTCCATTGAGGCATGCGAGCCTCAATGTACTGAAAGGGTTGTTCCCAGGTCAGCTTCTTGGATAATGATATGATGTCGACAAGAAGTGACCCGTCGTAGGAGGGCATTGATGGATCCCACATCTATGACACGGAACAGAGCAAATGATTTTGTAGAGGTGAAAATGATCTGATGATACAAGGTTCAGGATGGCGGTCATGAAAGAATGAAGTGTGAAGGTATTGCAACAGATGAGACACAAGCTGGGTAGGTGAATTCTCTGAGTGACTTCTCTTGAACATATCGGCGACACTGAAATGGATTGGTAGCATTAACCCCAAAAGTGGATGGTATGGTGGACCAATGGTGATATGAATGGTGAATGGAATAACTCAACCTGACTCAATCATGGTGATGGAGTGAAAGTGTCATGTTCAAGAGCGACCTGCTACCAATAAAGTTTCTTCAAGTTTTCTTCCCAACTTCCCCAGTCATTTCTGACCAGTACCTCCTTATTTTTGTGAAGCTTGAGGAGGATAACATATGCTTGTTCTATAATTTTCCCTTTGGGAAAACCTATCGCTATGTTTTAACAAGCCTCGTGACAGTGAAACTCGCTCTTGTCTGAATGGACAAGTTTGTCGCTATTGTTTTAACGAGTTTAACGAAAAGGATAACTCGATCCTTTTCAATTTTAGAGAGTCTGAAAAGAGACAGAAAGGAAACTCCAATATTCCTTTTTCGTAGTATAATCCCTTAAGTCCGAAAAAGTATAAAATAATGTGAAATGGATGACTTTTTAATAGTTTTGACGAGACGAACAAGACAAATGCTCAATCTTTTTGTGCAATAATGCCTCAGGTCCAAAAAGATTAAAATCTAGGGGAGGGATGGCATTTCCAATCACTTTAACGAGATGGAGAGGCCAATTACTCGACAATATTTTCATATTTAACGAGTCAGATGAAAAGAGCTTAAAGGAAACTCATTTTTTAGGAACGAGTGATATTTTGGGTAGCAGCTGGTTCCAGGTGAGGGTTTGATCCAGGTGGATATTGGTGGCCACCTGCCAAGTCCACTTGGACCCCCACCATTGTTTCTCTTAGCATTTTCAGTTTCCTTAATTGTAGCACAACTTACTATTTTTAGCAGTTTTTCGGGTCCTGAACTTCCAGAGCCGTTTTGAGGCCCTAAACGACGTTTTTTGGGAAATGTGGGAGTGCTAGTGCTCGGATAGATCTTTATAACGAGCTATTGTATGCGTCAAATGGAGATCGTATGCCAAAGTTACAACCCCGGGAAGTTGGTGTACCAATTTACCCAAATGGGGCCCACAGTTTGGTGTTTCATCTTCTAGGGTTAGGTTTTGGAACGTTAAGGGTTTTCCATTGTTTCTCAACAATAAATAGGCTTTCGAGCCTCATTGTAACACAGTTCAGAGGCATGTAGCCAACACATCTCTTCTCAGAGATAAGATACCATTGCCCTAGCTAGTTTATTTCCATTATTGTTTGTAAGCATATTTCAGTATTTTACATTAATGAAATGAAGTATTATTATCACTGCATATCTGTGTTTATGGCTATCTCTATAATTTTTTGTGTTCCTGTTTAAGTCCGGATCAGTGGTATCAGAGCGGTCTGCTTTTTCTCTTTTTTTCTTTGCATGTCCCCAACAAGGTCGGGATATAAGGAGTTAGGGCTTGAACTGGTCGAACCTTTGCAAGACCAGCGTCGAAAATCCCGATGGCCTCCCATGGTGGATGAGAAGAAAGACGAGGGGGTAGGAGATCCTATCAAAATCTTGATCGAAGAAGCCCTCGAGCGACAACGGAATGCGATGATGGACAGCTTTGCCCAGATCCTTCAGCGGCTACCCAGAAGCGACGCATCGGCTTCCAGCAGCTACTCTGGAAATTCCACGCCCTTTAAGGTACAAGTTAATTTTGAAATCCCCATATTCGAGGGTCAGATAGACACAGATACCGTAGATAAATGGTTGAATTTGCTAGAGGGTTATTTTTCTGTTCATGAATTTTCGAGTAGGGAAAATATTGTTTTCGCTCTTCTCAAAGCAGCCCCCCATGTCAAGGACTGGTGGGAAACCTACTGTGAGCAGAAGGATGAAAGTACTGGCTCACTATTTTCAGCTGCACCCACCTGGAATTCATTCCAGGATGCCATCAAGGAGCAGTACTACCCTGTCGGAAGCTATGAGGATGAATACATAAAGTGGACCACGCTGTGGCAAGGAAGGGACCAAGACATGCTGGAGTTCACCAATCTTTTCCATACCCTTCACACAAAGTTGGGTATCAAGGATTCGGAGTAACATTTGATACTCAAACATCGTGGCTGCCTGCACAAGTACATCTAGGAAGAAATACAATTCCTGAACATCTCCTCGCTCGGCACAACATACCGATATGCCGTCAAGGTCGAGCAAAAGTTTAAACAAAAGAAGCAAGACTTTGGATCTTTGAATCCAAAGTAGGGGAAAGGTGCCCCTAAACCACAAAACAAAGGACAAAGCAAAGGCGGGGCAGCCCAAGACAACCTGCCGAAGCTGCAAGCAAAGAACAGCGCCGCGAAGCCGAAAAAGGACATGGGAAAATGGTGTGAGTTCCATAAGAGCTCCACTCACAACACAAGTGAGTGTCGGGCCAAGCAATCACTGGTGGCTGAGCTAAAGGTTTCAGAATCAGATGCATGTTCCAACTCTGAGTCAAAACCCGATAAGGGGAATGACAAAGGGAAGCAGATCATTGATGCGGATCCTAACGCCACTGTTGCTACCGCCAAGATCAAGAAAAATGAACCCGAAGATTCAGAGGAGGAGGAGCGTCTCTTCCACTCCCAAATGTGGGTAAAGGGCTCCCCGATATAGTTCACTGTTGATAACGGGAGCCAAAAGAACCTCATTTCGGTAGAGGTCGTGAAGCGGTTGGGCTTACCGACCATAACACATCCACAACCGTACACGTTTGGGTGGCTTCACCAAGGACGAAATCTTCGCGTGAGCCAGCAGTGTCGCCTTCCATACAACATCAAGCCCTTCACAGATGAAGTATTGTGTGACATTTCTCCCCTTGAAGTTTGTGATGTATTATTAGGACAGCCATACTTGTGGAAGTGACATGCTATGTATGAATCAAGGCCTCGTGCTGTTATTATTACATTGGGAAATAAGTTGTACAGGATACCAGAGGTAGCACCGCCTATCGCCATCTCTTTGATTACTGCAAAACAATGCAGTAAGCTCATTTCTAAAACCAGTAAATTTGTTTTCCTGATGATACACCAAGCTCATTTCTAAAACCAGTAAATTTGTTTTCCTGATGATACACCCTCAAGGAAAGAAGAAGATGGTGGCCGCGACCTCCAGACAGGGCCCCTCTACACGACAACTACAGATGGACAAGGTCATGGAGGAGTACAAGGACATCTTCACCTCCCCCGTAGGGCTTCCTCTGCACTGTCAGGTCAAACACTCCATCGATCTGACCCCAGGTGCACCGCTACCCAATGGACCAATTTATCGGCGCTCCGTTCTAGAGAACAATGAAATCAAGAGGCAGATTCAGGAGCTCCTGCAGAAAGGTCACATCGGTCTGAATTCATCGCCTTGTGGGAGCCCGATCATGTTGGTACAGAAGAAGGATGGGATGTGGAGGCTCTGTATTGACTATTGGGTGCTGAACAAGATCACTGTTTGTAATAGGTACCCGATCCCGCAGATTGATGACCTCGTGGACCAACTAAAGGGGGCAAAATATTTCAGCAAGATTGATCTGAAGTTAGGATATCACTAGGTACCAATCAAACCTTCTGATGTGTGGAACACTGCCTTCAAATCCAACGAGGGCCTTTTCGAATGGTTGGTTATGCCTTTCGGATTGATGAATGCTCCTGCAACCTTCATGAGGCTAATGGATGACATCTTGCGGCCATTCACTAACTCATTTGTAGTAGTATACTTGGATGACATTTTGATCTTCAGCCAGAGTTGGGAAGAGCACCTCCACCACATCCGACAGGTTCTCCAAACACTACGGCAACACAAGCTATGTGCCAATTTGGAGAAATGCACTTTTGGCATGACCCAGGTTCAGTATGTGGGATACATCATTGATGAACAGGGGGTGCATGTGGATCCAGCCAATATCCAAGTCATTCGGGATTGGCCATCTCCAACCACACTAACAGAGCTCCGCAGTTTTCTAGGTCTTGCCAACTTCTACCGCAGGTTTGTGTTGGGGTTTTCTCATATTACTTGGCCCTTGAGTCAAGTCACCAAGGGAGGGGCGAAAGCAAAATTATTTTGGTCTGAATCTCAACAAAAGGCATTCATAGAGTTGAAGGATCGCCTCTGTACGGCACCAGTGCTCACGTTACCAGATTTACAACAACCATTTGAGGTTGAGACAGATGCCTCTGACTATGCTATTGGGGTAGTCCTTACTCAACATGGACATACAGTGGCATATCACAGTGAAACACTTTCAGACACAGTCCGGAAGTACCCCACTTATGATAAAGAGATGCATTCCATTGTGCAGGCCTGTCGACAACGGAAGCATTACATTTTGGGGAAGGAAACGGTCATCCACATAGACCACCGACCCCTGCAGTTCATACAGACCCAAGGGAAATTGCAGAATGATCGCCATCATAAGTGGTCTACATACCTGCAATAGTTCCACTTGAATATCAAGTATAAGAAGGGCAGCACCAATAATGTTGCAGATTGCCTCAGTCGACCACCGATCATGGCGTTAACCACCGTGCTCAACTCTTGTGGACACGAGACTTCTGATTGGCCACTTCTCTACAAAAGCGACCCAGAATTCGGCCACACATACCAGATACTATTGGAGGGTCGGCATGTTCCATATTTTCACCTCCAGGATGCCCTGTTATGCCACCTGGGTCACCTTTGTGTTCCTTCAAGCAAGCATGCCAAGATGATTTGGGAAGCACACTACAGTCAGGCTGCTGGGCATTTCGGGGTCGAGAAAACAGTGGTAGTACTGCAAAATTATTTCTATTGGTCGAATCTTCGACGAGATTTTGGAAAGTACGTCAGATCATGTACTGGCTGAGCCATTGCCAAACTGACCATCAAGAAGCACGGCCTCTATACCCCGTTGCCTACCCCTAGTCGACCTTGGGAATCCATCTCCATGGATTACATGTCAGGCCTTCCTTCCACTAAGCATGGAAATGACTGTGTGTTTGTGGTCGTCGACAGGTTCTCGAAGATGGTCATTATGGCGGCTTGCAAGAAGAATATCACAGCAGAAGCCACTGCTAAACTCTTCTTTGAACGAGTGTGGGTGCACTTTGGGATCCCACAGTCTATCATATCAGATCAGGACAGTCGGTTCCTCAGCACATTTTGGTCCAGTCTCTGGTCAATGCTGGACACCAAACTCACGAAGTCCACAGCCTTCCATCCTCAAACTGATGGCCAAACAGAGGTTGTCAATAGGATGATTGTGCACATTCTGCGCATGTATAACTCAAAGCATCCACGCACATGGGACGAGAGCCTCCCCTATGTTTAGCACAGCTACAACCGAGCTCTTCACAACTCCACTGGCCATAGCCCTTTTCAGGTGGGTTTGGGATTCCAGCCACTATGCCCCATTGATGTGGCCATGCCACTTGCAGCTACTCACATAAATTCAGCTCATGTCCAGTCCGAAACAGATAAGGCCACCAGCTTCATTGAGCGCATCCAACATATTCTCCAGCAGGTCCATGAAATTCTGGAGAAATCAAATGCCAAGTACAAGCAGCGACATGATCAACATTGGGTGCCACACAAGTTTCAGGTGGGCGACAAAGTCTGGTTGCATTTGCAAAAGGAACGCCTTACTGGAGCCTATCGGAAACTGAGACCACTCTGATATGGTCCTTACAGCATTACTAAGGCTATGGGAGACAATGCGTTTGAGCTCAGCATTCCCCCATTCCTTGGCCTGCACCCAGTGTTCAATGTGGACCACCTTCGGCCATACTTTCCACCATTGCTAGACACATCCGACATTGCAGAACAGCTCACACCCACAGAATTAAATCCAGATTGCATGGAACAAGCTGCAACTGATCAGATCATGGACACACAGATCAAGAACACTCGCCAACAGAATATCCAACGGTATCGAGTTGTCAAAGTAGGCCAACTCCTTCACCAGGGCAAGTGGCTCACCAGGGAACAAGTTCAACAAAAGTTTCCTCATCTCATGGAGGAACTCAACGCAATGGGGACCATTGCTTCCTAAGGGGGGAGGAATGAGCCAGGTGGATATTCGTGGCCACCTACCAAGTCCACCTGGACCCCCACCATTGTTTCTCTCAGCATTTTAAGTTTCCTTAATTGTAGCACAACTTACTATTTTTAGCAGTTTTTCGGGTCCTGAACTTCCGGATCTGTTTTGAGGCCCTAAAGAAAGTTTTTTGGGAAATCTGGAGTAGCATGGGTCCATGGACCCATGTTGCCTCCCAAAGTGCTAGTGCTCGGATAGATATTTCTAACGAGCTATTGTACGCGTCAAACGGAGATCGTATGCCAAAGTTATGACCCCGGGAAGTTGGTGTACCAATTTACCCAAACGGGGCCCACAGTTTGGCGTTTCATCTTCTAGGGTTAGGTTTTTGAATGTTAAGGCTTTTCCATTGTTTCTCAACAATAAATAGGCTTTCGAGCCTCATTGTAACACAGTTCAGAGGCATGTAGCCACCACATCTCTTCTCATAGATAAGCTACCATCGCCCTAGCTAGTTTATTTCCATCACTGTTTGTAAGCATATTTCAGTATTTTACATTAATGAAATGAAGTATTATTTCCGCTGCATATCTGTGTTTATGGTTATCTCTGTAATTTGTTGCGTTCTTATTTAAGTTCGGATCAGGGTTGGAACTTTCCAATCACGGTAGTGTTAAGAAGATGGCTAACAGAATCACTTATCGCAGTTGTTCCTCAAAAGGGGTAAACAATCAAATGGAGGTGAATGATCAGCTAAAACAGAGTGGAGGTGATAGTAAGAACACGACCAAGGCTCAAAAGCTGATGATAATGCATTCGCAATGGTTATTTACTGGAGGCGGGTTCATCTTTTAATGAGCTTAAACTCTGGTGGAACATATGCTCATGGCTAGGTTTAATTTTTAACGACCTTGAACTTCATGTAAAACTGCTCATGCCAGTCGTATAATAAGGATGTCTCATCAATAGGTTCATTTTTTAGGGAGCTTGCACCATTCGAAATTATGCTCCGACTCCTTTTATTATGTAAGCTAGGAACGACCAATCCTACAAGTTTAAAGGGTTAAGAACCTACAAACTAAGAAAATAAATGGTCATTTTCACTTTCACGAAAAAATGTTTGCATGCCCCTAGGTATAGCGAATTAGAGTTTCCCAGGTTACCCTTCAATTTGCAGACAAAACATTTGTTCTGTCAGGAAACGCATACCTTCTGACAGAGGTGTCTTATTTCATTCTAATCCCATTTTCCTAAATGGATGGGTGTGTTAGACTAGTCATATATCCTCCATGGAAACCTACCCTATACCTAAAGTTTTTCTGCCGAAGCAGACCAGGGTGCATGCCCCCTGGGTTTCAGTGACAGCCATCGAATCACTCACGTTCATTAGGTGGACGGACTGGAGATTGATGAGACATTCCTTACAAAAAAAACCTGTTAGGGATGGAATTTGACTATTAGCTATGTGTGAACCGGGGAATGAAAGCTGGTCTACAAGCTGGACCACTCTTCCTTCATGTGGAAAACACATCACTCAAAAGAGTGAGGAAACAATAGCTCCCATGCTATAAATGTAGTCACGCCCAAGGAGTAGATTGTAATCTAAAGGTCCTTGGACTACCATTACATTTAGATAAACAGTTTTCCTTCTCAAAGTTATAGGCAAATTTGGAAGGATCCCTAACGGTCGACTAGTTCCTTTGTCGAAGCTTGTTAGATTTCCCATCTCAGGCAAAAGCGATGGCGAACCAAGTGCTTTCCAAGCAGTTGAGGAAAGGATACTCACAGAAGCCCCTTCATCTATGATGGTACCAACCATGACCATTCTGTAAGTTTGCACTATGACTCGGATTAGTACATGAGATGGTAAACGATGTCTGCCTAGTAGATTCCAATCGAAGGAGACAACTAGGTTTCTTTGAGGTGGGACCAAATAAATAGCTGGATACATCTCTGACAAACTTCCTTCCTGTGGTAAAGGAACGGGTAAACTGCCCCCATGTTCATCGGAGTCTGTATTTATGAAAAGAATTTGAACGGTGTCATTCTCATTCTCTTTGGTGACTGTATCATCTGAAGATAAATCCTCTGAAGACAAGATGGGGTCGAATACCATCTTGACTTGTTGACTCTGGTCCGATGTGGACTCAGAGGGTTTATCTCCAATGATAGGTGCTTCGACCGACAACAAAGCTGCGTCAATCGGATTTTCAACTAGCAATGGACTCGGGAAGAGTTTCTTGTATCTAGGATGGAGTCGTTGCGGTGACGCAGGACAGTTATCCAAGACTCTTTTAGCTTCGTCTAGGAAGGGACAACGGTGGAGGGCTTGATCGCCTTCACACAATCTACAAGGGAATTTAGATTTTCCTTTCTATCTGGTGACTTCGTTTTCACTAGTTGATGGTGTACTCTCAACATGATCGTCAGAGGTTGATGACACCAAATTGTGCAAGCGGTGAGACCAATCCCTTAAGATTCGTGGGATGCAAGGACAATCTCGATGATAGTGGTCCCCTTTGTAGATGACACATGGAGATTTAGGTAAGGATGGTGCAGTGTGTGGATTTTTGCTAGACGATGCATGGTTGCCCCTTTTTGTCATTGGCTCCTTCTTCTTCTTCTCCTTCCCTTTCTTCTTCTTCTCAGTTACTTGGTTTTTAGTTTTACTATCTTCACCAAGCGAAGAGGAAGAAGGAGAGGGAGAAACAAACGAAGTAGAAGGTTGGGGGTTAACTCTTGTATCATCTAGTTGCTGATTTGATTGCTCAGGAATGACGGTGCTTTGAATGACAGAGGTCAAGAAAAGCCATACCAGTAGGCCAATTGTCAATCCTAGAAGGGATAATGTGGTCATATGAGGTGCACCAACATCTCCCCAAGAGGAGAAAGGACTAGGATTCCCCCCAAGGGGAAATACTTGGTTGGTGGACTCCATTTTCTCAGTCTAAGATCAACGAGGGAACAATGATGTTATTCCAATTAAAATAAATTTTAGACGCTTTGACACAACTCTCTTTTTCAATTTTTAAGAGTCGAGAAAGAGCTAAAGATGACTCTAGTCGCCTTCGATTTTTAATGAGCCTGAAGTGACAAGTGCTCAGATGGACCTTTTCCTTTAAGGAGTCTGAAAAGGAATGAAAGAGACTACTCTGGAAATCTAGATAGAGGGATTACCAAACCAATCGAAAAACTGCAGAATACTTTTTACGGTATGGAATTCATAGGGCAGTAGACACAGCTTCCTAAGGATAAAGGATGTAGCCTATTGTGGTCTCCCAATATATACTTGATAGTACGTGGGAGCACAATTCCGTATTGGCACTTGTCATCTCAAGAGGAGGAATCACCCAACCTACGATGAAAGTGACAATTACCAGGGTTTACGACGTTGGAATATGTCTCTAGCTTAGACTTCTAGATGTTGTGCGTTAGGTTCCAAAGCGTTTTTATGTTCATTGAATTTATTTTACAGTTGATCTATCTTAAGAAGTTTGCCTTTAAGGTTCACCACATGATGTAGATATACAACTCCTAAATATGCAATCTAAGATGATAAATAGTCGTTTACTCTTCTTTTTGCAATGAAAATCCTAGCTACTAAGGAAAGAGAAACGAAATCCTTTCAACATAGAGCAGAGAGCATACACTAGATGCACTGTCCTAAATCAAAATCAACAAGCAGTCTAAATGCAAATGAACATGCATGTATTTGTTTTCTGCTTTCTTAATGTGTGAATGACAAAAAGAATGCTAAGTACAAATCTGAATTATATCTTCTTTCAAAGCGATAGTACTAACGATTTTCTTTTCAAAAAACGAAAAGGAGACAAGACGACACTTTGTGATTTTGAATTGAAAATTGCTTTTGACGCATGAAATACTATTAATTCAGATCAAATACAAGAGTAATAGTGTAATCGACTATCAAAAAGAGGAGGATTATTTTCTTTGACTGAAAATGACACTTGCGACACTTTCAAATCAAAAGACGACAGTCCGATTAAGCTACCATTTTGTAAATGAGAACTATGAATGGCGAAAAATACATAAAAAACATTCACAAATCTTTGTACAATGGAGGCTGGATGATGCAAAGGAAGGGGGTTTCAACAGTGGTCTACTGATCATAGACAGAAAAACTCCTGAATAAAGTTGAAGACAGTGAAGAAGAAACCAAAATCTAGAGGCAGAAATAGTCTTATATGATCATCGCACCTGTAACAAAGGGAAACAGGGATGCATCTCACCTACTGCACACGGGAGGTGTGATGCATCCAGATTGCCAAGAAGAGAAGGTGCGATGGTCCAGGGATGAGACTTTAACTTGGTTTTTGGTCACAGGTTGCAGCTTAGTTCAGGGATTTAGGCCGAGCTAATGATAGTCAGCAAATACAAAGTATAGGGGCTGATATAATGAGGTTACTTGAGCTACCTCAGGGCACTTAGGATGTTTGCAAGTCAATTGTTCAGTTCATAAACAAACCCAGAGATTGACTGAAGCAGCATTGATCTACTTTGCACTTGCATAGCAAATGCAGTTCGAAGGCTAGCTAGCTTAACTTCAGGCTTCATCTGTGGTTTATGAATCAAACAAATAGAGACAAGCAATCAAACTAATTCCTCCCCAACGGAGTCACCATTTTGTTACCAGGAAAACTAGTGTCTACTCAGAACTGCTAGTCCCACTAAGATGGGTAGCTATCTTAGAAACAAACAAACTAAAGTCATTTGTGTTTTCCTTTATGAGAGATAGATGAGAAAGAAGTAGAGAGTACCAACCTCAGTCTTTCGCTTGGCTCCTTTCTTGTTTCATTTCCCCTTCGACAGAATCTCACCACTGCTTCCTTACTTGTCCCGCTTCAAAAAGTACCTGTAGAATCACAACAGCATAATACCATCAAAGCATAGAGATCTATCACTGTAAACAATATAGGATCAGATATATATTGACCATACAAATGCATATATCAACACAATATTCAGAGATACACAAGAATATGGAGGAAAAACTCAAATAGCTTTATTGATAAAAGTAGTAGAAGAGAGGATTCCAACCACTTGGTCTAACCCAGCACCATTCTCCCAGCTTGAAAGCCCTCTTCACCTCATACAAAGCAAGATCACCCAACAATGTCTTCAAAGAGAAACCAACAACACTTCTTTTCAAATTACCCAATTCCAACCTTCGGATCTCTGGGATGAGGGATCCATATATAGATATTTGCAGAGGGGTAAGTCAGCTTCTGGGATTTTGATTAGTTTCATCTCTCTGATAGTTCTTGGTTCCACTTGGAGATTTCATGATCTCTTACTCATGCTTGGGAGAATTTAGGGATGCAAGTGTCAAATGAGTAGCTTCTAGAAGATTCTTAGGGTTTCCACCTAGCAAACAGCTTGTGCCATTTGTCTGCTCTTGCTCATCACACCATACAGAAGGGATTTCTAGTATGCATCGCACTTTTTGCATGTGGCAGGTGAGATGCATTGCACCCTTAGCACTGGGCAGTCTGTATGGTCCTGCTTTGACCAGTTCTGAGTGGTTTTTCATGGAGAACTTTTTGGAGATGATGTAATCAGCTGACCTTGCTCCTTTAGGGTATGAAAAAACACTTTTAGGGACTTAGAAGCCCTTGGTTTATGGACATATGTGATTGGGGTTGCAGTGCCCAAATATGTCTATAACAGTAGCAGATAGATGAGTGGACAAATTTATATATCTTGGATGATCTGGACTCCCTATATTATGCCTATGGACTACAAATTGGTCTTCTTTTTGGGCAGCCTTATAAGGCACATCATTATGGTCAAACAAGTTCTCTAAAGGAACTAGGCCTTTAGGTATATGATTGATGGATAGTTGGACAACGCTATTTTTTCCAATTTGTTTTCTGAGCTGGAACTGGGGATTTT
The DNA here is from genome assembly GCA_031772625.1 of Pinus tabuliformis. Lineage (NCBI taxonomy): Eukaryota > Viridiplantae > Streptophyta > Pinopsida > Pinales > Pinaceae > Pinus > Pinus tabuliformis. Next base: position 102,021,967 of record CM062807.1, read on the forward strand.
CTTTCAGGGCTTCATTCTCTTGCTCAATTTGCATTTCCAAAAATTCATCAATGACTTGCAGAAATATATTCATTTCATCATTATCTTCAAAAACTTTCCAATGTTGGACATTGTCAGCCAAGGATGGTCTATATTTCATCTGAACTTCATAACCTGGTCTGGGAGGCATGGGAGGGATAAACATGCTAGCAGACACAACAAGGGAATCAACAAGCTGATTTTTGACTCTAGGGATGTATGAGATACAAAAATTATCAAAAGAATCTTTAAGTCTCCATACCTCATCTATATATGCTTTCAGCCTTGGGTGCTTTGCTTGAAATGTTTTGTTCGCTTGCTGAACGATGAGATCAGCATCTCCAAACACCTTTATGCATTTGATTTCTCTGTCTTTAGCTGCGTTAAGGCCCTATATCATTGCATCATACTCTGCTATATTGTTGGTGACTTGGAAAACCAGCTTAAAAGACATATGTGTGCTTTCTTGTTTAGGAGAAATCAGCACCACCCCTGCTCCCGCAGTCTCCCTAGAACATGCTCCATCAAAGAACATTTCCCAAACCTGACTTCCTTGCTCTCCCTCGGCCTGAACTATTTGTTTCTTGAGCTGCAATGAGGCCTCCTGAGATTCTTGAATTTGGAGGATACATGCTCCAAAATCAGTGTCCAAAGCATAAATGGGATGACTAGAAGGATTATTCTCATCACTAACGATGTAGGCCAGCTGTGCTTCTCTGTACAATCTCTTCCTTTCGCCTCCAAAAACTAGGATAGTGGCATAAGATAAATCATTCTGTAATGTCCCACCTAGTCTCTTAATCCACCCTCTGGACAGCAGCATGCCAAACATGGGAGGGATGTCTGCCACCACAATGTCCATCATCATGCTCTTCATGGGTAGCTGAGTTAGGGTAATGGCCAGGACTTTGATTAATCCTAGGCATTTTACCTTTATTGAATCAAATGAGAATAAATAATGATATGGTCTAGTGATATCAAGGCCTAACTCCTCCATGACAGCTTTAGGCATCAGATTGTGGCTGGCCCCTGTATCCAACAGGTAGTTATGGAGGGTTTTGTCATGAATGGTCAAGGAGACATAGAATGATGGGGGGTTATTACCAGAAGGTTCAATCATTGGGCTAAGCACAACTGTGGGCTTATCATCTTGAAAATTGACGCAGTCAGTGGAGGCTTGTGTAGCTTTTAGATCAAGAGCATCAAGGATAGGATTTCTAAAAACTTCATTCTTTGCAAGTTCTATCAGAGGCACATATATTTTTAACTTCTGTACTTCTGATTCAAAGATGAAAGGGGAAGGGGACTTGTCAGGACCTCTTACCTCTTGAGCTGGTGCTTTGAGGATGACTAGATCAGCTGCTGGTCTTTTCTGTCTGATGTTTTGTTGCTCTGTTGGGACAACAACTCTTTCGGCAGGATTATCCTTGACATTGTTTGCTTTTGACCTCAGATTGTATCTTTGTTGCTCATAAATCTGCAGAACAACCTCTCTATCCCACTCTTGACTGGTTTGGTCTTGTAGTAATGATTCTTCATAGGCTGCCAATGTAAAAAAGGTAGCGTTGTACTTATCTTCCATGCAATGGATTTCATCCTCTCATTCAAACTTCTCCTCCTCCATGACTATGTTCTGGAAAGGAGCCTTAACTCTTTGCTCTTCATTTGCTTGTTTACCCTTTTGAATCATCTGCAATTATTCATTTGCTCTTTTGAATGGATTTGGGTTTCTTGGAGAAAATGTGTTTGGAAGCCTTGCCTTCCTAGAGCTCTACTCAATCTTCAGCTTAGGTATCTCAGCAGCCAATGACTCTATCATTTTAGTCATTCTGTCTAATTTAGGTTCTGAAGATGAAGCAGAGGAAGAAGAAGCCTCACCTCTCTGCCTTCTTCTATTAGCATGACTTTTGAGCTTTTCTGCAGCCATGATATTAGATTCCACCTCTAGGGTTGCATCTTGCATTTCAGCTAGAGTGGCACATCTTCTTTCCCTTAAAAGTAAGTAGAAATCAAAGTCAAAAGCATTGGCATAGGTGATTTTGGCAGAGGTGGGGGTAGGCTTTACTTCAACTGGTATCTTACTATACATACAGTTAAATCTTTTATTAAAATCAGGCAATGATTCCCCATTTTCCCTTTTTAGGTTCCCAAAATCAGTATGATAATATAGTAGGTCTTTTTTATCTCCCCAATGCTTTAGAAATACATCATCTAATGCTTCAATGTCTGCTATAGACCTAGGAGCTAGTTCTCTAAACCACTTTCTAGCCGCACCTTCAAGGCTCTGGACAAACACTCTCATCCAGACATCATATTCACTAATATCTAGGTTATCAACATAACTATAAAAAGACTCAAGGTGTTCTTCAGTTGTTACTCCCTCTGTACCAGTAAACTTAGGCATGTATTTCCGATATTCTCCTGCAGGCATGGCATTCAAAGGAATAGGCAAGACCAGGGATCCATACCTAGCAGCTATAATTCTTTCCATCTTTGTAGGTGCTTGCTGGCCTGCCATGACTAGGATAGATGGAAGGATACTAGCAGTTTGAACGGTAGGGAGCAGTGAAATAGATGACAGGGACAAGGTAATATGAGGGACTATGTGGGAGACTTTCTTTGGACTAAGATCCAAAGGGGAACTAAATGAACAAGGAGCTATATGAATCTCTGAAGGTATTTCTTCACTAAAGATGCTAGGCTCTATATCTTCAAACTGCACATGTTCAGCTACAAGCCTTTCTTGCAGGGATTCATAAGATTTTTTGGGCTTACCTGATCTTGATGCTCCTTTATGTGATGTTTTCCTTTGCTTAGCAATCTTCTCAGGGTCAGGCACTGGGACAGCTGGTAATTTCTGCGGATTTCTCCGAGTATGTCTCACAAACTGAGCCAGAACTATAATGTGGAGTTGCCAAAGGTTGGTACTCTCGTAGAGCCGCCAAAGAGATGATTACAACCATAAATGTGTCCAGACTTTGTCTATCATCAAAGCTAGAACTGTGTCATTCTCCCAGGGAAGCTAAGCTTCAATCTCCTCTCCCCGGCAACGACGCCAATTAATGTTGTCACCCCAAGAAACTCTCCTAGGTTGTAGCTTGGAGATGCTCGGGAACATATAAATTCAACTTATTGTTGCAAATGGATGAATGGAAGGAATGATGCTTGTTCAAGCCAAATAACCACTTCTACTTTGTTTAAGTCCAGACATGCGTGAACACCCCCAGACTACAAGGCTTTAGACCACCAATTACTCACAATTTAAGGATTGGGTGAATATGGAGAATACTGACCACACCAGTAGATGCACAAGACCATGTGATGGCCGGCTGCAACCAGTAAAGAAGTCTGCAAATCTAATTCCCTACTACACAGACAGGATGACAGCTCTCTGGCACTAGGTGAAAAGAAACTCGAGTAACTCATTCACTAATACATAAAAGACTTTAACACAGAGATAGGATGACAGCTTCTCTAATGCTAAACATCGAGAGCTCAGAAATACAACATATTAGGCATAGCTTGGAACAAAAGAAGAATGGAAAGTGAGCAATTAACAACAAAAGAAGCTTGTATTAGCTGAAAATGAAGACGGAATGCTGCAAGTATCAAAATAGTTACAGTCTCCAGAAGTTGACCCTTACATCAAAACATCAACCATCAACCCTGATTACATCTTGTTTCTGGGTATATATAGAGTTTCAATACAAAGGCACTTGACCATTCTAGGTATGGAGGGGTCATAATTGACCACCAACTGCTTTTAACTACCTGATGGAGTCTCGGAGTGCATTTACTTGTCTCAGTGATTGGATTTGATCTCCTCGGGTGCTCTGCTGTCCTCTTAGGTAGCTGGAGTATCATGTAGGATGGAGTTCCATAACTGTTGAATGCAGGTACCTGCTTGAGTTCTATCCCTTTCCTTCTCGACCATACTATCTGTTGAATGCAGTTGTTGAGGAGAAAATGCACCTGGTACTAGTAGACTGGTCACCTTCATCCCTAGGGAGCACGGAATAGTTAAGAGACACGGACTGCATAGCGGGTGGATGAGTAGGATGAAGGACTGAGATTGGCCGTCGGCTCGACTGGATAGACAGTGGGGATGATTTGGCGGAGGGTATCAGAAGAAGAGAGAGCGAGATGATCATGGGCTGTTAGATCTCGGTCAGACAGATCCAATGGCCATCGGACGGTGGAAGTGCGTGGTGGTTATCAGGCAAGAATATGGGTTTGAGTAGTAAGCAGTTTTGATCGCATTGCTATAGGACGTTTGGTAGTAAAAGGACAATGAAGCGCAATCCCATTCAGAGTGTGACGCGTGGCAGTGGAGGAGAGAGGAAACCACTCTCCATCACACGTTATCGTGCCATCACTTCGCGGGTGCAGGGAGAGCGAACGCTGTCCGATCGTGGCGGGGATGATCGGATGGCGGAGAAACGATCGCATAAGCCACTGTCACGGGAGCCGTCAGATCAAGAGGTGGAGATCCACGGTGGAGGTTATGGGTGAAGAGTTTATGGAGTGTGGGATTTAGCGCTTGGGGCATAATAAAAAAGGAATTTTACATGGTTTTTTTATAAAAAGCATGAGAAATGGAGATGGAGGGAGGATGAGTGAGGTACAGAAGAAGATGAGAATGATCAGTATAGGCTTCCTTTGAGCATAACCAAGGACCGAGTTCATTTCTGATCCACAAGTATCAAAAATATGTAGCAGAGCTAACAAGGATGAGAGGTGAAAGAGGGCCCGAGTCAATGATAACATTCTCCAAACACCCATAAATATAAAGAAATCATTCACAGAGGGTTAAGTGACATATTTTCTCCTCACTCCCCATGCAATTGTTAAGTAAAATTATGCTTGCTATAGGAATCTTGTAAAAACCCTTGCAGAATTGATTTCTTTTGAAAATATTTTTATTTCTACATGAGGAAAGCAAGATGATAAAAAAGATAACCAATTTTTAATCTTGGAACATAATTATCCCTTCTCTTACTAGAAGAGAGGCACCAACATCCTCACCCTACCTTGAGACCCTAGACTTCTCAGAACATAATTCTTCACAAAATATTCCTTGGCATGACTTGAGAAATTTGTAGTGGGAGCCATGGGGGGAGGTTTCAATAAAAGGGAAACCAAAGACACCAACAAATCAAACAACATCCCCCTATCATAGATATCTTCCTAAGGCACTAGTGGATTGGGTTCATTGAAATATTGAAAGGGTATGATGATGAGATAACCTAATAATTTTACATTGCCCTACACTTTCAAGGAGGAGACAGTACCACCATTATTATAAGGGGACTTTCCATCCATTTGAATGCAGAACTCATCAGTAGAGTGACCAAAATTCCTCTAGGAGTCAAATGGTGCAATAAATATACAAAAAATGGCATGCCAACCAAGAGAAATTTCTTCCTCCTTGAAGAGAATCCTGTTGAAGGAAAAATGGATTAAGATAAGAGAGCCTCCCTTACCCTTTGGTTGAAGTGGCCTATAACACCCTTAAGTACATATCTTGCAAAAGGATGTGGAGTGTTGTATATGCCTATTAATTTAGCCTTCTCTATGAGCTAAGGTTCCAAATATAATTTCCCATTCCAAGCAGGCTTCGTGTTCCATATTTCCTCCTTCAATCCATAATTGAATTGATCCAAAGGGTGAGGGAAGGGAAGCATGAGTACATTTATCATCATGGACTCATAAGGATTATTGTTATGGATTCCTCAATCCATATCAAAAGCCCCGTGTCGTGAACTGGCTTTATGTACATGGATATAGAAGCCATCATTGAGACACAAGGCTAAACCCTAACATAACATGAAAATACAACAAATTCTAGTTTTGGGGGTAAGCGGGAGGAATAAGGAGAGTCTGAAGAACAAGAGGAAGAGGCTGAAGAGAAGGTAAAAGAGGTTGACAGAGACGTTGAAGATGAGGAGAAGGAAGGAGGAGGGGAACAAAAAACAAGATAGGAGAACCCTAGAGAGCCCTCTAGATCACTGAAGAAAGGAAAACAAAGGCATAAAATAATCCTCTTAAAGGAGAATACAAAACAAGAGGTGGTTGCTACTATAGAAACCCTTAGCACACTTGTAAAGCCTAAGAGAAGGCATCCCAAGAAATGTCCCTTATATTTTAAAAGTCAAAAGAGAAACGAAATCAAACAATAGAAGCCTCAACCTCCCTCAATAGTCCCAGTGACAATTGATGAATGAGTTAGCCACCGAGAAGAAGGATTGGGATGAGGAAAAAGGAAAATTAAGGAATACACCTCCCATAAATCCAAGGGTAAAGAAATTTTAACACCCATGAGAAGGTCAACCACAAGGGTGGTCACAACTAATAAACTCAAGGAACAAAAAAAGCTTCTACAGGTGAAAACAGAGCTGATACATGAAGAAACAAAATGGCTACAAGAACGAACAAAGTTGTTACAATATGAAGAAAAAGTGTTATAGGAAAGGATATAAGCCACTCAAGAGGAGGGATAAGGTACACAAGGACTCTAGGAGCCTACCCCATAGCCTGATCTTGGATCCTATTACAAATTTATTGAGGGAGGGAGAGTTATACCTACAAAATTTGCAAGTCCCCTCTTGTTTGATTTAGAAAAATAGTTTGACAGAACTCACCAGTGGATGAAAATTGACAACTACAAGAAAGTAGAGGATGTGGACCTCATGGAGGGAAAGGTGCAACAAATGGGTAAATAATTTTCTAACTTGAGGCTAAAGGAATCTATCAAGGAGCAGATCTAGTTAGAAAACAAGGGGCTGAGAGAGCAACTACAGGAAAAGGAAACACAAATTCACACCATGGAAAGTTTGTCCATGGAGTCCATCAAGTGCAAGCAACCATCCAAATCCTATACCATTTTCCTCAAGGAACAATAGATGTAAATCTAAATCAAAACATTGGCACAATATGGCTCTCTATTATTTCAAGATTATAGGAGGTTCATTGACTTTTCCCAGCAGGTGGGCATTAAGGATAGAGCCAAATTAGTTGAATTCTATATGCACAACATGATCCTAACATACATGAACTTTTGGGACTCCAAATCAAGATTGGGGTATGTACAATTGATGGTACTAGCCTCTTGGCTAACCCACGAAGAAACAAGGGTTGAGGAAGTAAAGACGATCATGGTGAAGGAAGCAAGTGAGCACCTATACATTAGGGCAGAGTTAATGAGCCCCAAGGTTGTCATCAATCACTATAACATCATCTTTGTCGATCCCCAGTTGGCCCTTCGCTACATGGAAACAAAAGAAGAATCTATCCTCCATTTTAAGGATACCTTTAGGTTGTTGGGGACTGAGAGCTTATAGGATTTCCAAAGGAGATGGCATTCTTTACCCCACAGTTTGCAAACCAGAGCATATCACTCCCTGAAAGGTTGAGGAATGCCCTGAAAATGACCCCATTCTACAAAATAATCACTCAAAGGTTAAAAATCAATTGGGTAGGGCTAAAACTCAGTCCTCCCTTGTTATTGGGCTTACAAGAGAGAATATATCAAGCAAATAAACAAAGGGAGTGGGAAGCCATAGAGGCAAATATAGGATTTTATCCATAAGAAGGCACACCATGTGAGTGCCTTGGAATGTCACAGAGGCCACCAACGCCATGCATGAACTACACATTAGTGATTAAGTTGCTTATAATATGAGAAATAATTTTAGCAGAGGGGTGATGATGCGTCCCATAATTAGGTATATTAGAAGGCCCATTTTTCTATCCTCTAGCATATAAAAATCTTCTTTCCTTACATTAATTTACATTTTTTTGCTATAATGTGCTTAGTAGGAAGAATAAAGGGTGATTTTAACACTTTGCGTCCTAATGTGGTTTATGTGTAGGAAAAAGAGCATTTTTTAGTACATTTATGATGTAGAGGCATGTTGGAGGCAACTAGAGGAAGTGCAGGAGTCTTATCTCCTGCATTTACTCTCCTTTGGCTCAAAGTGATCCCTAAAATAACTCATCTATGCTCATCTACATCTCAAGATCTACTGGAAGCCAATTCACTCAAGTGAATGCAAGATTCTAAGGGAGCTAGATCCACTTTTTTTGAAGTTTTGGAGGGAGGCAGTCCTCTTTTCAAGGAGGTTTCTGCTTAATCCTCTTTATATAAATATATATACCTAAGGGATCATTAGGATTGGAAATTTGGAGCTAGGAAGAGCTATTGATATAAAAGTGCTTGTCACTATTATTTCCATTTTTATATGATGTATTTGAACTCCATTTCCTATTAATGAAAGGTTCATTGTTGGTATACATCTGAGTTAACTTTGGAAGGATGAGACCCTTGGATTAGGTTCCAACCTAGAGGCTCTAGTCTCTCTTACATATTTTATTTTAGTATTGTTTGAGTAGTGGTATTTATTTCCTTATTTAGGAAGAAGTTATATTGCAAAAATTATGGTTGTAGGCTTGATTACCACCTCTCTTGTGGCAGTGTGGTTGAGGATTCTACAACAACAAGTCAAAAATATGTGTTTGTTTTCATTTTAAAGTTGTTAGGATTTGGTTTATACTTCTTTTAAATACTTTATTTCTGCATCCTAGAATTTAATATCATGTGTTTTTATATGGATGATATGCATGTTTTAGGATAGAGTAGTTCTTAATGAAATAAAAACCAACTCATCGTTTCTATATTGATTTTTTTTGCTGCAATTTGATCACTAGATTTATGTTCTTTCCAAGATTAAGAACAGGTTGAATTTTTGTTTGCAGATACTACCAGTGACTTGTAGGGATTGGGACACTCATCCTACATCCATTTTTCCATCACCATTCTCCTCCTTGACACCTCATACTTCTCTCAAATTTTTCCACCGAGATCATCTTTTCAAGGTAATTGGCAGACACCATGAGCATGTAATTTTGCGCAAGATGGGCCCCTCAGGGGTGCCAATATTGGAAAAATGCCTCATTAATCCTTCATACACCATCATATAGCTTCTCCCACATTGAGAACACCTTCTGTACCATCATTATGCTCTCGAATCCAATCCTGTAGAAAAATATGGGAATCATGTAGCAATCATGTTGCAATCTTGTAGCATCCTGTAACATTGTCTAAACTTGACAATATTTTCTTTAAGAGCTTCTTTTTTGTATTTTGGGAGTGAATAATAACCTCCAAAATTTGAATCCATGTTTGTAGAGAACCAAGGACCACGTTAGAGCCATTCTTCCTTCTCTGCAAGTAAAAAACAATGAGTAGAATTAGTAGACAAATTTCCACACTTGAATCATAAAGATTGTTCTCTTATGCAATCTGTAAGGACTCTGTTACTAAAGTTGAATTATCCTGAACTCAGTGATAAGAAGTGATATTATTCAATACAAGTAGATTAGACCTATTTTTTGAAGTTATGTTCTTATATTTTCTAATTATACACTTTAGATCAGATTTCCTTTTTCAAGCAACTTTTCACATTCTGCAAGTAGAGTAATGATTTGCATTCCCCAAGTAGAATATCTATTTTCATTTGCAAGTAGACTAGAATATTTCATATTTGCAATTAGTACGGTCTCTTACATTCGTGCAATTTTAGTTATTCTTTACATTTGATTAATTCTACTTTCATTTCTACAAATAGGATAATGTTTACCTTCCTGCAATGAGAGTAGATTCTTGTCTTTTCATGCCAATTCTTTTTGAAATCTAGGTAAATGAGTGGTCTCTTTATGCCCTGATATGATTCATTGACTTAATGTGACATGAGTAGAGGTTGAGCTATTGTGCATCTAACACTGTCACCTCTTAGTTTGTATGAACCCCGGGTTGATAATTAATTTGGTAGCCTTGGGAGTGTCACCAATCTTGTTGTGATATTGGGGCTCATCACATAGTACATCCAAAGTTGCATCAATAGGATTTCAAGTGAAAATTGTGAGTCATAAAAATGGCAATGAAGTGCAACAACTACCAATGAGTTCTTATCTTATTTTATTCCCTATTAACCATGTTCATTATTGAAAGATAATAATTTCCAGTAATGCATAAAAATAGGTATAGAAATGGAATGAAAAATGAGGAAATAGGGTTTAATTAGGAAAAAGGAGAAGATAAAAGGTTCTGTATGGGTGCCAAAATGATGTCAAATTGAGCACCCATCATCTCCCACTAGCTAAATTCATTGCATGTCCCCATGCAACAAAACATAAATCTATGTCTGAGAGAGAAAGGAACCCATGCAGGCCATTAAGGCTATAATCTAGCTTCCCTACCTGATTTTCATGGAAATATCCTCCACATGCTTCAATTTTCCTACAATAGATGAACTCCTCCTTCTTTTTCAACATGTAGATATTCACGCATTCCATTATGGGTAGACAAATCTTTTGATAATGGAAATTTAACCCTATCCACTTGTCTCCGAATTCTTCCATGCAATGAATATAGATACGTACCCCTTCTAGTGCTAGTTTAAGGTTGTTAGCGTTCAAAGGGTCTCTTCTATGGATGTCCTTACTGACATGTTTCCATCTATCATTGCATCCTACCATAGTTGTCATCTTTAAAAGCTCAATATGATTTTCGGAGTGTGTAGTGGCTTCTTGTTTGTTTCTACTCATGAATGTTTCATGTCGGGAAGAGGCCATACATTATCGATATGCTTTTCTAACTTGAAGAGGTTGGCAGTACTCTCCCCTGACCAATAAATTTTTGTTGGAATTTATTTCTACAGTTGTCTTGGAAGAACCCCAATCATCCTAATTGAAAAGATATAATATAAAATATCTTTATTGGATATCTCCAACAAAATGATTTAGGTCTAGGTTATGTGATTAAATAATAAGAGATTGTTCTTATATAATTCACTCAATAGAATTTTCTCTCGATTTCTACAGGAATAATAGGAATTCAATAAGTTTTTTTGGGACCTTATATTAACAAATTTGTTAGGTATGGAGGCATTGATTCATAACATGATAAATTTCTCTTGTAAAAACATGTTATATTGAGGACAAGGGGGTATGTATCTTAGGGAAGACCCTATTTATAATTCCAATCGAATATATTCAATGTCCAGTTGGTTCACTTATCGTTCGAAATTGGACAAGTGCTCCTATTCTTCTCTCTCTGGTTCCCACTTTGTTTAATGGATTTCAACAAATTTGACCTATTTATCTTCTCAAGCCAAGAATAACTCCATGAAAGAATTTGTATTTTTCATTAAGAGAGAATATGAATATATACAAGGAGAGGGAGACAAATGGGTTTCATCTCCCAACATCTCTTCATTTTCCAACTGCCTTTATCTTTCTATTTAAAATGTTTACATGGTTTTCCTAATCCAAAATATTAGGTTTCAACATTTCCCCCATTAATATGAAGGGATATTGGTGATTCTAAGCATCAGTTTTAATATTTAAAACATTTCCCTTGCAAGCATTTTGGTGGATATTCCTGCAATCTTCTCATTGTGGAACAATGTCGTAGGTGGATTATCTTGGCCTCACCATGAATTTGAATCATATGATATTTTGTATTAATGTTCTTGGATCGATCATCTAACTTTGGGTTCTTGGAAAAATTTATTCCATGTGTTATCAGTCAAAAGAGGATTTGAATGCACTTGTTGCTCTTACGAATTCAATAATTTTCTTGAGCCACACAATTTCCTTTATTGCTTCAGTTGTTGCCACATATTCTGCCTCAGTTGTGGAATGTGCTAGAACTGATTGTTTGCGTGACCTCTAGGAGACATCTTATGATCCAAGACTCATAACATAACCTGAAGTGGATTCTCTGGTTTCTTTATCTCCATTAAAATCTGTATTAGAGTATCCAATCAAGATGAAGTCACCCACCTATGTATACTTGAGTCAAAAGTATTGAGTTCCCTTTAGGTGCTTTAGAAATCTTTTTGCAGCAGACCAATGGCCCTCAAAAGTCTTATGCATAAACATGGAGAGGATTCCAACATCAAATGAAATGTTTGGGCTGGTAGTAGTCAGGTAGTTGAGACTTCCTACAAGTCATTTGTACTTTGTTGCACCCTCAAATTATTTTCCTTCAATGGATTTGACATTTAAATTCTGTTACATTGGAGTAGTCAAAGGATTTCACTCATCCATGCCAAACTTGTTCAAGAGATCTCCAATGTACTTCTTTTGAGAGAGGAATATAAACTTCAAATGTTGGGCCACTTCAATACCAAGATAGTAGTGGACATAGCCCAAATCTGTCATTTTAAAACCTTTTGTAAGTTCTTTCTTTATGGATGCAATGTATTTTTCATTGCTCCCTGTCATCAAAAGATCATCTTCATACACCATAAGATATAAATCTATTTTTCCAGCTTTCTTTACAAACAAAGTTGCATCATCAACATCATAATTTTTGAAATTTATTTTCACAATATGCTGAGTCAATTTCTCATGCTAGTCTCGTGATGCTTGATTGAGGCCATACAAGGATTTTACAAGCTTGCATATTTTTTTTCCCGACCCTTTACAACAAACCATTCTAGTTGGGACATAAAAACATTCTCTTTTAGATCTACATTCAAGAAAGAAATTTTTACATCTATTTGATGGAATTTCCAACAGTTCTGAGATGCCAAGGCAAAGAGTGTCTGGATGGTAGCCCATTTTGTTGTGGGGAATAAAGTCTCCTCATAATCGACCCCTTCCTTTTGTGCAAAACATTTTCCCACAAGCCTACATTTGTTCTTTTCAAGTGAGCCATATGCTTTATACTTGTTCTAGAAGACGTGCTTGCATGCTATTGGTTTGGTTCCCAATGGAGGATCAACCAGCTTCCAGGTGCCATTATTTATCAAAGAATCATCTTATTTATGCATCACTTCTTTCCATTCATCATGAAAAGTGGCTTCCTTGAAGGAATTTGGTTCAAAATATGTAGAAAAATCACTTCACAATCATAAGAAACATCCATGTCAATAGGTAAATCAGGATCGTCTACCTCACCTCCATTTTGTCTGGTTGAGATTCTTGTTCTTGTCTTTTCAACCTCATCAAGATGAACACTTTCAAGTGTCTTTGTCAAACATTTTGGAGGACCTTTCTGAGATGGCCCAGGTTACCCAATTTACTATGATGGGGCTAAATCAAGATTTAGCCTCACAATTTTTTCAATCACATCACTCAAAGTGTCATGTTGATTAGTGGTTGGAGCTTCATGAGGGGGAGAGAGTGATTCATAAGGAGATTCCATATATTGATCAAGTATAACGATCGCCCCTTGAAGATGTGTAGTCTCATGATCAAAATCTTGAAAAGACTTTGCATGTATAAATCTATCCAAGTGATCAAGCTGCCACTCAACAAAATTGCAGTCTTCGAAGATTCAAGAAAGATCACATCTCTAGATATTATAAAATTCTTATTCACTTAATAATAGAGATGATATGATTTGAATGTATTTGAGTAACCCAATTAAATACATTTTCAACTCCTTGGAACAAGTTTCTTTATTTGTTCCTTAGGTATCAAGGCATAACAGGTGGAACCAAAAACCTTGAGATGCCTCATCGAAGGAATGTGGCCACAACACATTTCATAGGGACTCTTGTTTTTTATAACATGAGATGGAGACCTATTCTTAATATACACAACACATAGAACTTCATCAGCCCAAAACATCGGTTTAACATTCTTGAAAATCATCATTGATCATACCATATTTAGGAATGTCCTTTTCATTCATTCAACTACTTCGTTCTGTTGGGGATTATAAGGCATGGTTGTTTGATGTTTGATCCCATGCTGGTGAAGATATTTTACAAATTCATTTGAAGTATATTCTTTTCCATTATCAGTACAAATATATTAAATATGATATTGTGCATCATTTTCAATCCATGAATGAAAGTTCTTGAATGTTTCAAAAGCTTAAGAATTTTTCTTCAATAAATAAACCCAACGCATTTTGTTGTAGTCATCAATAAATACGATAATATATTTATTACCATTTGGAGAAGGAACATGCATTGGGACACATAAATCAGAATGAATGAGTTCAAGCTTTCTATGTGCTCTAGAATGAGAATTATGAAATGATTCTTTGTTGTGCTTTCCTAAGATACAACCATCACATTGCTTAAGTTTTGTAGGAATTGTAGGCAAACCAGTAACACCATTTTTCTTGAACAAATTAAGGTTATCATAGTCCATATTTACAAATATATCATGCCATAAAATACTTGATGGAATTTCCCCTTCATCGTAGTGAGAAGCCTTTCTTCTTCTATCCCAGTCATGATAAGTGAGTGATCTAATGATTTTTTGACCTCAACCTTGCCATCAAATATGGAGTGTCCTTGCTGGCAGATGGGTACCAAAGATAGAAGTTTTATCCTCAACGTTGGGAGGTATAGAACATCATGTAGGAGAAATAATGGAAGACCAGGTAGTTTGAACCTGATGGTACCAAGCCCTAATGGCTTGAGTTTTGAATTGTCTGCAAAGTAGAATGCCATCTCTATAAAATATCTGCAAAATCTTGTGGTCTCTGCAAAATATACATTGTTGAATGCATTGAGTGATACCTCTCTCTCCCTTGAGTGCCTTAAACGTTGCGTTAACGTACTCTCCAAATTCATGTTTTTGAAGCACTCATGTTTCTACTGTGTTGAGTCATTACAAACTCCTACATTGAAAAAAATGTTTGAATCTCTACCTTGAAGGTTTTCATGCATATGAGAGTTGAAACTTTGTACATTGAAGTCCATGTTGGTGTTGCTGGTTCTACATTGGCGTATTTAAAGACTAGTGTGGACACTGTGAGTGTGTGTTTTTCTTTCAAGGCTATTGAAATTTTGTGTTACATTGGGTTTTTTCTAATGAGCATGAATTTTATTATGTTCATTGGTGTTAAAAAGTTTCGTATTCTTTGAATATGCCATGATATATGATGCATATGTGTAATGGGTTGACATATTTGATATGAGTGGTATACCATTGAATTATGAAAATTGAATATATGGTATGATAATTATAATATTAAAGTGTGTTGAATCACATGTATGTGGTATATAATGAATTTAAGAAAAAAACTCTGTCATGGCATATGAATAATGACATAAGAAATTCGCTGACCTCCTTTTAATAGCCATATATTATATTATATGAAATTACCATATGGAATATGGAAGGTTTATAAGATATATTTGATAAGTGGAAGTTTATAAACTTGCATTAAACTATTGAATTTGTATAGTGGAGAGTGAATGTGGTAGTGAGGTTCTTATATGAGTTTTTTAAGAAGGGAGAAAGTAAGGTTTCAATTATTTTGGAAATCAAAAGCACATCAATACATGAAGCAATTTGAATTTCTCCCTAGATGAGAGGGAGCGTTAATTTGGTAGTTGAATGAAAAATTCCAATCACAGGACTACATTCATCTTTTCAAGAGGACCAATTTTGACTATTGAAACAATCAATTTGGATAAGGGAGAGTGTATTTTTGAAGAAAAGTCATCTTGTGCACAAAAGGATAGGTTGACCCAAAAGAGAAATTGGACACCAATGGATGGATATAAATACAAATCAAGTGACCATCATTTTAACATCATCGTGATCATTTTTATTTATTTGGTTTGGTTGACACATGTTTGAGATGATTCGTAGAAGTTCTCTAGCATAGATCTAAAATTGTATGATCTCAAGCTCACATCTGATACCAGGGTTTCGGTTCTCGACTGAACGGATGTTGCAAGGTATTTTTGGTCACAATCACATGCATGTGGGCTCATGTGCATGGCTAGAGGGCTTCAACCACTCACACATAGAATATTTGCATGCGGTTGGAAACTAGGGTTTGAATTTTGCAATTAACTGCATAATTTGTCAGTTGATCACAGAGTTCAACAATTGACCACATGCTTCTGAATTAGGGTTTTGATTAAGAGTAGTACTGGGTTCATCTATTTGATATGGTTTAGTTAATTTTTGTTAGATATTCTTGTGGATAAAGGAATAGATCATTGTACTCTCTTTTATTGAATCATTCAATGACAGTTTAATAAGAAGAAAAATTTGAAAGGGTTTTTCTCGTACTGGGTTTTGCCTGGGTCTTTCACCAATCCTTGTGTCTCTATGTGTGACATTTTTTCTTTTATTATTCCTTTATGTTTCGCTACATTAATGATGATATCATTCTTTCAATATAGTAACATATGATACTAAATAATGGTGTAATTCTGATTAATGTTATGATTTTGTAGAGTGAAATGATGAAATGTAATTATCTAAAACAAAGAAAAATATAACTCGAAAAGAATTTAAAAAAATGGAGAAATAAAAAACCTTAAAATAAGTACAAAAGTCTCTTGATACACATAACTTTGCATGCACATAGCTATGCATCCAATTCTCATATATATATATATATATATATATATATATATATAACCAAAATTTGAGTGGCTCCATTTTTATATATTCACATAAAATTTAATCCTTTCTAGGCAACCTCAAGTCCACTAAGCACAAGCAAGACTTATATTCTTTCAAGACAAATTTACTAATACGATGAAGGATGACGTCAAATGTTGGGCATGGAATCCCCCCACGACATGTTTTGGGACTTAAAGCCCAAGTTTTGCCTAAGTCCATTGTAAAGACTCCGTGAATTGTGGTCGCAGAGCGCGAAGTCATAATAGAGTCATAGGGTTGTCTGCCCTTGTTTTTGTAATGTAATGTGGGTTTGAAAGATCTACCCATGGTCTGCGGACCATTGGATTATATAAATAGAGCAAGGCTCTAAATGTAGAAAGAGGCTAATAATAATACAATGGATGAATATAAGGAATTGATGAAGTATTGAGTCAAAGTGTAAGTCATGTCTTTGGGTCGTAGAGTAGGAGAAGGCTTTGCAGCTGAGTGCACAGAGGCCTAGTAGTTGCAGCTGAGTGTGCAGACCCTTGCAGCTGAGTGCGCAGGACAAGTCAAGTTTGTAACCATTTTAAGTAATAATAAAGAGACGTTTTACCCTATTTTTGTGTATCTTTTCCTGTCTTATGCATTATTGGGTGTGAATTGCAATTTTAGTATTTATTTACTACGCGAAATTATATAAATGTGCTGAGTAAGTGAATATAATACAAGGTATCTACTTATGCTAAGATAACTAACTGGTATAAGAAGATAAGTAAGATCTATGGTGTGACTTGGGGAAATAGTGTAGATCGCTACTCCAATAGCGCGAAAGCCCCAAAACCCCTTGTTAGGGCTGCATGAATGCAAGTATATCAGGGCGAGAAGGCCCCACAGGTTAGGGAAGTGTGCAGAGTAATCTACATGCAGGTATTCACAGTTGGACCTAGTCAACGCCTCAGACATCTCAAGGGTGTGGAAACTTTGTTCCAGCCCCCCCCATACCACTTCGGGTGAGACCTTAGTCTGCGCTCCGTGGACTATTGCCGAAAGGGCTAGTAGTATAAGGATTTGTTTGGCTAATTAAATTCGAACCTGGGTCAAGCCCCCACAAGCCAACAAATGGTTCCGTTGCCAGGACCGAGATCTACATAGAGATGTCTAATGTCATATCATTTGAATCCAACTAAGAAAGAAATTGAAGATTGGTTGGATAGGAATATTCATGAGTTTGTGACACAGGAGAACAGGAATCCACGACTATCAAAGGAAAAGTGGTTAGACTGCTACCTGTACATGGAAATCCATGAAATTTTCTTCACATCTTTCCCAAGTGAGTTGTATGAGTGGATCACGAAGCTAGCACATAGTCAAGGAGGGTGGAAACTTGATAATCCTATTGTGTGGACTCCAGAATTGGTGCGCAAATTGGAAGGATCATAGGATAAGATCGCATGCACTGTTGATCACTGACTCGATCGAATTATAGGAGGATTCATTACTGAGTTCATGGTAGATACTTCAGTAAGCTATAGTGAGGTAGAATGACACTTCCTCAGAGGACCACAAGGTAAGTATGTTAAGTCTCTGAACACTTGGATTAAAATGCTACTGTGTGAAAAGTGGATTATTCGAATACATTGATGTTTGGGGCTACGCGATGTGGGAGAATTTAAAAAAATGAAGGTAGTGCAGAACTATAATTTTCCCTTGATTTCATCTCTGCGAGGGGACGAGGAAGAGCTCGTGAAGGTCTCACCAAGAAGTGTGATCAATTTGATAAGGCAGAGGATTCTGTGCATACCACCCCCACCCACACCACCACCAGCGTGACTGCCTTCACCCCCATCTTCACCCATACCACCTCTGCCACCACCGTGAGTCAATATGGCAAGCGCGATAAAGTTGTCGGTGTTCAAGGGAGTAGGAAATGAAGATCCGGACCAATTTTGGTTCGTCATAAAAGATGTATGGGAAGTGCAGGGAGTTACGGATGAAAATATAAAGAAAGTGACATTGGTCAACACTCTACAGGATCGTGCACTAACCTAATATATTAAGCATTCTAATGATAATCCGAATGCAGGGATCGCAGACATCCAAATTGTGTTGAACAAATAATTTAGCAAGCCGAAGTCATAGGCGCAGTCAATCATTGAGTTCAAGGAGATCACGATGCTACCGAGCAAGACTCCTTGGGAGTTGGATCAGAGACTGAAGTGCACAATTGGTGAAGCTAATATTAATTTGACAGATGGACAACATCGTGAATGGTTTGTAGCATCGCTAACGCCACATTAAAGGAACGCGTTGTTACAACATAGGCTAACAACTCAGGCCAAGGCCTTGGAGATCCCGATGAGGCTGCATGAAACCCTGTTACGGGATCTTAACGTGGGAGTTTAGCAGATCCACGCATAGTTGAAAAACTTGTGCCTTGAGATGTAGAGTCTGAAACAAGCCACGACAACTCGCCCAGAGGTACGCGATGAGGTATGGTGTGTTAAATGTAAGGGTTAGGGTCATGACAAGGACCACTGCCCAGTGTTCACAAATTACCTCGCGAGAGGAGGACCAATGCCATTAAGACCGAAGGCTGAAGTAGGACCTAGTGTGATGCCTACATTGTGGTGCACGATTTGTCAAATAGGAGGAAAGCATACTACAGACAACTGCAATTTATTGCAGAAGTACATGTAGAATTCGCACAATTGTTTTGTAATTTCTGTAAATTAATGGGACATGTTGAGTGCACCTGTAGAAGCTATGAACTGATGATGGATAGGACTCCCACCTACAGAGTTCAGGTCGAAATGCGGCCCCTTTACTAGAACACAGTGATGGCGCAAACCAAATTTTAGGGGCGTGGACATGGCCGAGGTGGAGGAGGACCTGGAAGAGGTCGCATAAAACTGATATGTTACAATTGCGAAGGGCAATGACATTATGCCCATGATTGTACGAAATCAACACGTCCATCATGTCTGTGTTGTACCTTGTTTGATCATGAGATGAAGGATTGTCCCACACTGGTAGCTACACTGTGCAACAAAAGAGCGCTCCAACCTCCCTCGACTCAGAACCTATAAATGACGAGGTCTGAGCTGCGCGAGGAAGACCCCAACATAAACATTGTGCTCTGAAGTGGAATTATGACAGGGGCTCATAATGTCAAGTAGCCTGAAGATAGTACTCGGGTTCGTAAGGCTCTCACAAAATAAGTAGAGTTTGATTTCGGGTGTGCTAAGGAAACCTTCATGGAAGCCAAGAAGAGCTTTGTTGATGCCTCCACATCAGGAAGCAAAGACAGACCAGAGCCAGAAATGGACCCATCGATGCTCACGACATTCCCAGAAACATGCATGAAGCTGTTGTGCGACAGTAAGGTTGTAAAGGGATTGTAGGAACTCATAAATAGATGCCTTAGGATCATGCCAGGAGAACCACGCGTAGTTTGGAAGATTGGAAAGCATGCGCTGAGAACAAGAAGAGAAATGAGGTCAACCACGCAGATTAGGGAATATGAGATGGACCAAGTGATTTTGGACCTAGGATCAGAAGTGAACGTTCTTCTGAAGCAGACATGGGAGCGTATGAGAAGGCATATGTTGTAATGGTCTCCTATCCAACAGCGAATGGCAAACCAGGAAAAGATCCTACCTATGGGAAGATTGCAGGGAATCATCGTGGATATTGATGGAGCAAGTGTGCTGTCAAATTTTGAAGTGATAGAGATTGTTGATGACAACAATCCCTACCCTGCGCTCTTAGGAATAGATTGGGCCACTGACATGAATGGGGTGATAAATCTGAAGAAGTGCAATACGATTTTTGAGAAAAAGTCTCTACGCGTAGTTGTACCTTTGGATCCTGTAGAAGGATCATGCTACACGGAGCTAGTGTACGACTATGAAAGTGACAGCGACATAGATTTCATCTACAAGATAACCACGCAAGAGCAATACTAGTTAAATCCCATCGTGGATGGACGAATCTCAAGGGAGCGCGAAAGCTCTTGTACGTCGGACTCGGATGAAGAGATAGAGTGATGGAAGAAACGGTTACACGAGGTAACGACGTTGAACTGCAACATGATGACAAGATCATTGTGCTACGTATCAATGGAAGTAATGGATCTGCCTACGTATGATGGATTAAGTGAGGTAGATGCTTTCCTGAAACGATTTGAAAGAGACGTGCTGGAACAATAAAGTTTCGAGGCTTCAAAATGCGTATTGCACACGACGCCCATGAGGTGGTGGGGCATGCACCAAGGAAGCTTTGAGAACTGGCGCGAATGCAGGAGAATGATTCACATGCATTTTTGGAAGCCTCAAATGCATCTAACAGAAAAGTATGACAGATGGTATGATCTGCACATGCACCTCACTACGTGGACAAAATTCTATGGGGAAGACCTGCAACCTAAGTGGGTGCACCTATTCTTCCATACCCTAGATGTTATTTGTACCCCATGTTATCCCCCCAAGGTATATAAAAAATTAGTATATAGAGACAGAGTTGTGCCATAGGATGAGTGAATGGGATATTCTGCTCGAAGGGTTCCTATTAACCTTCACTTTTGAGGATCGTTGGTTGGACACTATTGATGATGCGCTACAAGCAGTAAAAGTAGACATCTTCAAGATATCCCAGGAGCCAATAGAATTAGTTCAGCCTGAATGGGCTACTCAGCTGAGCTGCGCACTAGAATGTTATAATGTATACATTGAAGAAGACGACGAGGATCCACGAAAAGTTAACACTCTAGAAACTGAAGGCCATCGCGAGGTTCAAGGACCATTGATTAAAGACCCTGACATAACCACGCTAGTATAGAAAAATCAGGTCAACATTGGTATGGAAGCTGAACCTAAGTATCCAACGCTCGGTGACTACTGGGATGACACGACGGCGGATAAGGTCACTGAGTTACTCCGCGAGTACCAGGACTTATTCCCGACCAAGATAATGGGCTTAAAGGGAATCGTCGATGATTTAGGGATGATGAAGATCACATTAAAATCTGACACAAAGCCAGTTAGGCAGAGGACTTACTGCTTGAATCCAAAATACAAGGAAAAGGTCCATGTAGAATTAGACAAAATGCTTGCAGTAGGAATCATTGAGCCGGTGGAAGAATCTGGTTGGGTAATCCCTACAGTGGTGCAGGAAAAGAAGTAGAAGGGTGAGATAAGAATATCCGTGGATCTCAGAAAATTGAATGATGCATGTGTGCATGACCCATTCCCAACTCCGTTCACCAATGAAGTATTGGAAAATGTTGGCAGGCAAGAAGCATATTCTTTTATTGATGGGTTTTTAGGGTACTACCAGATGAAAATCGTGCCGGAAGATAGGAGCAATACCACCTTCGTGACTGAGTGGGGCTACTTTCAATGCATTATTATGCCATTTGGATTGAAGAATGCACCAACCATCTTTTCACGCATAGTTGTTGCAGCATTCAAGGAATATATCCACAAGTTCCTGGAGGTTTATCTATATGATTGGACTATATTTGGATTGGTTAAGAACCATGTAGCAAGCTTACGCTTCATGCTAGATACCTGCTGATGACACCAAATCACGTTGAACCTTAAGAAGTGTACGTTCCTTGTTCCCTTTGGGAGATTTGGTTTGCAAACAAGGACTGATGGTAGACCCCACAAAGATTGTGGTGATTCTAAATTTGGAAGCACCGCAAAGTGTCAGACAGTTGCACACTAGCCTGGGACATACGGGGTATTACAGGAATTTCATCGAAAGCTATGCCTAGATCACCACACCATTAGAGAAGTTGTTGAAAAAGGATGTCACGTTCTGCTAGAATGATGACTACATGAAGAGCCTAGATGTACTAAAAGAAAAATTGGCCTCTGCACCGATCTTGGTGTTCCCGAAATGGGATGAGGAGTTTCATGTCCATGTTGACGCGTCGTGTATAGCACGGGGAGCAGTACTAACATAGGAGGGTGGAGATGGCTTGGATCACCCTATTACGTTCACAAGTCGCAGGTTTTCTAAATCAGAAAAGAACTATTCCACAACTAAATGCGAGGGATTGGCTATGGTGTATGCGCTCCAAAAATATTGGCACTATTTTCTAGGGGGACACTTCAAGATGTATACAGATCATTCTGCACTGAAATAATTGGTCAAAAAGCTTGTGTTGGGCGGGTGCATATGCAGGTGGCTTCTATTGTCCCAAGAATATGATTTTGAGGTCGTCGTGAAGCCTAGGCACCTGAATGTAGGACTAGATTACCTGTCACGCATTGAGACAAGAGAGGAACCTACTAGTCTGGAGGAAGGACTACCTAATGCACAGCTCTTTGTTGTGCCCGTGGAGGATGGAAACTTTGAAGACATAATCCACTTTCTCACGACTGGAACTGCACCAAAAGAATACTCCATCCAACAGAAGAAGGAACTGGTGGTGCGCATGACAGATTTTTCTATCATCGCGGGGCACCTATATAAGATGGGAAATGATGAGATATTGTGAAGGTATGTACCTAAATTTGAACGAAGTCATATCCTCGTAGATGCGCATGGGGGCGCTATAGGAGGGCATTATGCGGGGCGAGCGACCGCACAAAATATTCTCTGCGCAGGATTTTGGTGGCCAACCCTTCATCAGAATTGAAAAGCACACTACAAGGCCTATGATGTATGTCAAAGAACAGGTAAACCATCGCGGAGGGAAAATATGGCTTTGAATTTGCAAATGGCGCTGCAGCCCTTTGAAAAGTGGGCGTTCCACTTTGTAGGACCTATCAGACAAGAAGGAAAGATGGGTGCATGATACATTATCGCTACAACAGAGTACATGACTCGTTTGGCAGAAGCGTAGCCGGTAAAAGTTTGCATAGCCGCCACGGCTGTGAAGTTTCTGTTTGAACACGTATTGACATGATTTGGATGTATAGAGATCTTGATGAGTGATCTTGATTAGCGTGTTGACATAAGAGTTTTAGGTGTATCATTAGAAAAGCACACCGTATCACCCCCAAGCCAATGGGACGGTAGAAGCATTTAACAAAATACCGAAGACTGCACTGACCAAAGTATGCAATGCGCAGCAGAGTGATTGGGAGCTACGCGTACCTGCAGTACTATGGGCTTATAGGACAACGTGCGAGAAACTGACGGGATAGACACCTTTCTGGTTGGTCTATGGTGTGGAAGACATCATTCCAATGGAGTATATTGTGCCTAGTTTGCACATAGCAGTGCTCACAGGTATGATGGACCATGGAGCCCTAGAGGAGAGGTTCGAGCAGTTGAGGAACTTGAAGAGGAACGGTTTTTGGCTGGCTTCCATCAACAGGTACAAAAGCAGTGCGAAAAGGCCTATCATGATTGACATATTAAGTTGCGCACCTTCAAGGTAAACGATTTAGTGTTACTATATGACAACAAGTTTGATAAATTCCTGGGAAAGTTCAGAATGTATTGGTTGGGACCGTATGTTGTTAAGGAGGTCACGGACAGAGGCACAGTCTAGCTGGTAAAGCTAAATGGAGAACCTTTCCTAGGAAAAGTGAATGTCAGTCGATTGAAGCCATACAGGGGTGGCTTGTTTATCTGACTAGCCAATAAAAGCATAGCCTTTGTGCTCCAAGTAGCTGGAATAAGGCGCGGGACTATAAACAGATGTACGGGAGTAGTTCCGACACCACGGTCTCAGAACAACGAGTACAAGAGATTCAATAGGCAACCGCTTAGTGCACTCCTGACCTTGCAGCCATCCGAGCAGAGTTGGAGGGTCTCCGTACGAAGATCTCCGCATTGATAGAGTGACTCAAGGGTGAGTCACGATGTTTGTGTTGGGGGCCTGCTAGGTGTGGAATCCCCCCAAGGCATGTTTTGGGGCTTAAAGCCCAAGTTTTGACTAAGTTCATTATAAAGACTCTGTGAATTGTGGATGCGGAGCTCGAAGTCATAATAGAGTCATAGGGTTGTTTGCCCTTGTTTTTGTAATGTAATGTAGGTTTGAAAGATCTACCAATGGTCTGTGGACCATGGGATTGTATAAATAGAGTGAGGCTCTAAGTGTAGAAATACGCTAATAATAATAGCATGGATGAATCTAAGTAATTGATGAAGTATTGAGTCAAAGTGTAAGTCGTGTCTTTGCATCGTAGAGTAGGAGAAGGCTCTGCAGCTGAGTGTGTAGTCTGTAGCTGAGTGCGCAGACCCCTATAGCTGAGTGCATAGGACTAGTCTGTAACTATTGGAAGCATTAATAACGAGAAGTTTTACCCTATTTCTGTGTATCTTTTCCTATCTTATGCATTATTGGGTATGAATTGCAAGTTTATTATTTATTTACTGCGTGAACTTATATTAATGTGCTGAGTAAGTGAATATAATAGAAGGTATATGTTTATGCAAAGATAACTAACTGGTATAAGAAGATAAGTAAGATCTATGGTGTGACTTGGGTAAATAGTGCAGATCACTGCTCCAGTAGTGTGAAAGCCCCACAGCCCCTAGTTAGGGCTGCGCGAAGGTAAGTCCGCAGGTCAGGGAAGTGTGCAGAGTAACCTGCGCGGAGGTATTCATAGTTGAACCTAGTCAACCCCTCAGACATCTCAAGGGTGCGGAAACCTGGTTCCAACACCACCCCATACTACTTCGAGTGAGACCTCAGTTCGCACTCCACGGACTGTTGCCGAAAGGTGCAGTAGTACAAGGATTTGTTTGGCTAATTAACTCTGAACATGGGTTAGGCCCAAACAAGCCAACATCAATTTTTATCTCCAAGACATAAATTTCTCTTACATTCATTCAAAACATGTAAATAAATATGTACTTGCACAAGTTTGGTTTGTCAGGCAAGAAACCTAGACATATATTAAAATGGTGTAACTTCCAACGGAAAAGTACTCTTATATTCATTCCAAATAAATAAAATAATATTGCAATGACGAAGATACTAGAAAACTGATCTTGTATATTAAAATTGTGTAGGTCTATATTAAAATTTTGTATGCAATAAAACAAAAGTAAGTGTATAGATACTGGAAAACCGAACTTATATATTGAGATTGTGTAGGGCTACATTAAACTTGTGTATGAAATAAAACAAAAGTATGTGTGTAGCATGATTTTGGGATTGATGAACTTATAATTAATAAGGAGAGTTGTGAACCAACAAGTCCCTCCCCAAGAGAAGCATGAAGACAGGAGAAAAATCTATTGTAAGGAAGGAGCAAAGCATGATGGACAGAGAAAATTTTATTGCATGGCAAGAGAAAATTCTATTACAAAAAAAATTTATGTAAGCCAGACAGGTGAGTTAAGTGAAAGGAGGCCAATCTTATAGCAGCCACCAGGATTCGATCCTCAGAATAAGTAATACCTGTCACCAGAATCTAGTGCCCAGAGAGGTCAGTGAAAGTAGGTTGCTCTTATAACGATCACTAGACACCTCTAGATTGGTGGTGGATGCTCCATTCACTGCTACCCATCAGGGAAAATCCCCAAAACAAAACCTCTCAGAACAAAAATTGTATAATGAGAAAATAGGGGAAGAGGAAGATTAATGAAAATTCCAAGAATTTGTTACCTCGGTGATAGACATAGCATTCTATAGAATTCAGAGACCTGAGCACATGTGACCATTTGGAAGGAGTGATACTCCTGGCTGAATTTAGACAACTACTTTCCTTCTGTCGAAGTCATCAAGTCAAGTTACCGAAGCAATACTCTTGCTTGAATAGTTCTTTCTTGCAACTGAAGTGTTCTAAGTTATGAGGAGTTAGAATTCATAGCTATTGAGAAGTAAAAGCCATGTGTGATAAGGAAGCTCTACTGCTAAGCCTATTAGAATATTATCCCAATCCTCCATATACATATTATCAATACCTATTAGAACCCTGATCCATATACTAAGATAGATCTCATATTAGGGGAAGCTCTAATGAACTGAGCCTATTAGAAGCCCGATCCTCCATATGCGAATACAAAGAGAGATCTTAGATCTTTTCCTGATTGAGTGAGCCTAATTATTGATTGAGTAAGCCCGATTCTCTATCATCCTGATACTCCATATCATATACTAAGACGAAGAGAGATCTTAGATCTTAATTGAGTATTTGTACCAACCGCGTTCTGTAGGTTGCCTTAAACAGGGATTAGTTAGGGGACACAAGTATTGGTTAGTTAGGTATGGGTGATTCTTAACACCTGCCCTCAATCTGTAGAAAATTTGATAAGGAATAGTTTCTTTAGGGCTATCAGAATGAGGATTGAGAAATTTTATTTATAGTTATCAGAACGAGCTATCTCCGAATGTCCAATGTTGTGTGGATTGAGATGGAACATTAGTTTGGATTGGGGTGGATGATGGCGGAAAAATATATATGCGTCGAGTGCCTAAAAATATGCATTCCCAGTTTCAGAGGTACAGTTAGAACTTTCAATTACACCATTTTAACACCCCCATTTCAACCACTAACAAAAAAAGTGCAAAGTTTAGATGGTTATATTTATTGATTAAATAATAATATAATTAATGAAATCAGAATGGAACATAGAAATTTTAACTATTGGAGTCTATTTGAGATCGAGTAAATAAAGAAAAAATAAATAATCCTTACCATTATCAGAGTAAGACACTAGACTTGAGTGAATGAAATTATGGAATTATGTAATTTTGTCATTCAATTGGATTAGTGTAGAGTTTAAAATGTAGCAAAATCAAGTAATCAGAATGATATGTTGACGTTATATGAAAAACAAAACATAATCGGTAACCTAATCAAGAGATATAACAGTACATTAATAAACTAATGTAGGCCTAGAAATTTATTTAATTGTTTTGTAACAGTGAGCATGGAGCACCATGACGCATGTGTTACATGTGGAGAGCATGGTGCATGTATTACATGTGTTACAGCAACAATATTTCCATATGGGCAGACCAGCAATCGAAAGACATATATGATGAAGGGCATCACAGATTATGCTGTGATGGATATTTACAAGGATATTGACAAGGTATTGGGGCTAGATTTATTTTTTTTTGTTGCTTCGTCACTGTGTTTTATTCTCCACATTGTAATGGCGAGGACAATTGATGTGATGTTGCAGCACTTAGAACGAGTATTTTTCTTTAAGTTTTCTGCAATGGAAATTTATAATGAAGTGGTGAAGGATCTCCTCGCTTCTTCTGAGAATAGTGGTCGTCATTGGATTCTGGACGATCCAGAGGTGGGCATTTCCCAGTTTCCTCAGATTTTTGGTTTTCTTTTTCAGCATTGCAATCTTCTTTGCCCCTCCCTCATGTTTATTGTATTATTAACAGAGGGGGATAGTTTTTTATTATATTATTAATAGAAGAGGACAGTTGTGGAGAAATTGGTTGAAGAAAGGGTGCAGGACAAAGATCATCTGCAAAAGATTTTGAGTATATGTGAAGGTAGATCCTTCTCTTTGCTTCCCTAGATTTTTAAGGCTTATTATTATAATCATTGTTTTTTCAATCAATTGGCTTAGTTTTTCTATAGCTCACAGACAGGTTTGGGAGACTTCGCTGAATGGAGCAAGTTCCAAATCTCATCACAATTGCAAGTTCCAGATCTCATCAAATTGTGAGACTGGTTAGTATTCTCTTTTTCTCACATTAAATATTAAATTAGTTTCTACAGATATGTGTTGACTGTTGGATTCTCTTCTCTTCTGTAGACAATTGAGAGCTTTGTTCAAGAAACACGACCATAAGACAACATCCTGAGCTCTTTAGTCGCGAGTTTGGTATGCTAACTATTCCTCTATTCGTATGAATCTTCATGTATGTCTTAGTTTAGTAAATGAAGCTGACAATTTTGTACAAAAACTTGTTGATATTGCAAGGAGTATGAATCTTCATGATGTTTTAGTTTAGTAAGTGAAGATGACAATTTTGTATAGAACCTTGCTGATCTTACAGGAAGTGAGCGCGTCCTAGAATTCAATCAAAAGGCCTCACAAGTTGGGTATTAATGGTTGAACTAAAACAAGATACAAAAGCACAAAGTTCATATAAACTCTTACGAGTGCTTCTTCTTCAAACGAATCAATTGGTTCTAAATCAATTGAATCAATTGTTTCTAAGAACGCGCACTTATGCACCTGAATTTGCTCAATCTCGAACTGAAACTCGCATCTTTTATCTTTGTACCCACCCTGTCTCTGTTTTCATGTAGCTTACCTTGTCTCTGTTTTCATTCAGCTTGACCAAAGACGAAAGCTCCAGCTTGACCAAAGGCCAAAACTTCAAAAACAATGTGCATAAACAATGCAAAAGCTTACAATGCACTAGAAAAGATACCTAACATGCAAGAAAGACACGCTATGCAAAAGTGTTACATAGGTGATTACATGTTTAATTACCAGATTCCTAACATGTAAGAGAGACACGGGCTACTCAAAAGTGTTATACCGGTTCTTACCTGTTTACTTACATGTTTCTTATGTGTTTATTAACTAACGAGATTAGTGAATTTTTGAGTGTCCATCTCCTGATATTTTCCATGGTTATAACCCAATGACTTTTTGAGTGTCCATCTCCTGAGATTTTCCATGCTTATAGCTCAATAATAGAGCTTGCAAACTAATGTTAGCGTTAGTCTCCATTTGGAAAACATGAAAAAATATATCTTACTAAGAATATCCATCAAATGGTCTCTTTTGGTCTCTTTACCTCGGGAAGATGCCAAATAAGACCATCAAATATTTCATGACCATCAAATATTTCATGAATTTCATTGGCCTTCAAAATTATTACCACAATTTAATATTTCATGAATTTCATTGGCCTTCAAAATTATTACCACAATTTAATAGGCGGTAATAGGCGGCCAGAGATCAGGTTGTATGAAACACGAAGGTTGTATGAAACACGTATGAAAACACTAAAAAAATTATATTAATTTCAATTTGTATTAACACTAAGTCATGCATTCGATTACTATAGTCCTATGTCGTAGGACAGTAGGGACTAAAAAACTATAGTAGTTATGACTCATGGGTGCTTAAAAAGTATGTAATAAACACAAAAAAGATACTGGAAAACCGAACTTATATATTAAAATTGTGTAGGGCTATATTAAAATTGTGTATGCAATAAAAAAAAAGTAAGTGTATAGATACTAGAAAACCAAACTTATATATTGAAAATTTTCCAAACTTATATATTGAAATTGTGTAGGGCTATATTAAAATTGTGTAAGCAATAAAACGAAAGTGTATAGCATGATTCGGGGAGTGATGGATATATAATTAAAAAACAATAGTAGTTATGACTCATGGGTGTTTAAAAGATATGTAATAAACACACAAATATGTCTAAATTGTTGGGCACTCTACCCTTAAATTTTACTTGAATATATAAGATTAAAATTTAACTCTCTATTTTCTCTTAATGTCATACCTTTTATGTCACTCATACATATATAATATGAAATCAAGTATATTAAGAAATTGTGAATGTTGTTGTGGTAAAGAAGAGCCAAAAATGAATTTAACTTTGTGAACCATGCTTTAGAAACAGTCAACTCCCCGTATTCTCTTAATGTCATACCCTTTATGACATTCATACATATATACTATAAAATCAAGTATATTAAGAAAGTGTGAATCTTGTTGCGGTAGAAAAGAGCCTAAAATGAATTTAATTTTGTCAATCATGCTTTAGAAAAAGTCAACTCCTTTTTTTTTCTCTTAATGTCATACTCTTTATGATTCTCATACAAATCAAGTATATTAAGAAAGTGTGAATCTTATTGTGGTAAAAAAGAGCCTAAAATGAATTTATTAACTTTGTGGATCATGCTTTACAAAAAGGTAACCCTTGGTTTTCTGTTAATGTCATACCCTTCATGACACTCATACATCTATAATATAAAATCAAGTATATTAAGAAAATGTGAATCTTGTTGTGGTAAAAAAGAGCCTAAAATGAATTTAACTTTGTCAATCATGATTTAGAAAAATTCAAGTCTCCATTTTCTCTTAATGTAATACCCTTTATGACACATACACATATAATATAACATCAAGTATATTAAGAAATTGTGAATCTTGTTGTGGTAAAAAAGAGCCTAAAATGAATTTAACTTTGTGCTTCATGCTTTAGAAAAAGTCAACCCTCTGTTTTGTCTTAATGTCATGCCCCTTATGACACTCATACCTATATAATATAAAATCAAGTATATTAAGAAAGTGTGAATATTGCTATGGTAAAAAGAACCTAAAATGAATTTAAGTTTGTGGATCATGCTTTAGAAAAAGTCAACTCTCTGTTTTCTCTTAATGTCATACCCTGTATGACACTGTGTCATATATAATATAAAATCGAGTATATTAAGAAAGTGTGAATCTTGTTGTGGTAAAATAGAGCCTAAAAGGAATTTAACTTTCTGGATCATGCTTTAGAAAAAGAAGTCAACTCTCTGTTTTCTCTTAATATCATACCTTTTATGTCACTCATACATATATAATATGAGATTAATTGTTTTAAGAAAGTGTGAATCTTGTTGTGGTAAAAAAGAGCCTAAAAAGAATTTAACTTTGTCAATCATGCTTTAGAAAAGGTCAACTCCGTGTATTTTCTTAATGTCATACCTTTTATGACACTCATACGTATATAATACAAAACCAAGTATACTAAGAAAGTGTGAATCTTGCTTTGGTAAAATAGAGCCTACAATGAATTTAACTTTGTCCATTATACTTTAGAAACTTTTAGTTTTCTCTTAATACATAAAACTATATTAAAAAAATCGGTAAAAAAGAGCTTAAAATGCAATTTCTTGGGATTGTTTGACCGGCGGGAAAATTTCTAGCTCCAGCCAGCCACTCCAATTTCGAGGTCCACCCCTCTGGCAATCAACTGCTTCTGTCGGTACTGCCACTCTTGTTAAGTGAGGAAGCAGTTGTTGAGGCCATAAGAGCGTGAAAGTTCTAAGTAGGTTCACCACTGGTTCACCAGGAGTCGGTTGTCAAAGTCATTCGAAGAGACGTTGCAAGTAGCAATCTCGTGACAGGAGCCCCTACTTAAAATTGGTATCAGAGCCAGTAATGTCTAGTTCTTGAGGTTGGTATTCGAAACTAAAATCCTCATTTAAGAATGGAATCTTTCAGAAAGTCTGTTTCCTTCCGAGAACTTGAAGAGAGAGATTCACAGGCTGAGGAAAACCCATTAAGGGAAATGTTTTCTAGTAGCTCTAGTAGAGTTTTAAATTCTACTGAACTTTCTTATGAAGAATCCTAGCCATCAGCCTGATGGGAACTGCCCTAGATAGCTCCCTCAGAAGTGTATAGTGACCTTTCTATTTTTCATTTGATTGCAGCCACTAGAATAAGCATTAAAGAGTCTGTAAGCCAGGTCCAGGAGAATTCAGATAATATACAGACTATATCTCTGTTAAAACCCAAAGAACAACAGGCAGAGGCAAAGAGGCTAAAGACAAATTATTTGCATTTAGGATATATCCGAGTAGGGATGAATGCCTTAACCCATAAAGGCTTAAATACTTTTGTGCTTGCTACTATAAGAGATATGACGCACAATAAATATACAGATTCCCTAATAGGTGGGATTGTTGCTCCATTATTTGATGGCCCAGTCTACTTTGATTGTTACCCCAATTTCTCTATGTATACCTTTGATGAAACCATAGATCAGATTCTACAATTACAGATCCAAAAAACTGGTTTTGATATGAATAAAAAGAGAAAAATATAGCCATCCAGACCAAGGGTTGTTTCCATCACACCAATACCCTTTGGCCAGCCATCTGCCACACACCCAACAGAGACTCAAAGTCAAGTATAGTTGTCCTCACTGATGCAAAGAATCAGAAAATTGAGCATCAGACCATTCGATGGGAAGACTTGACATTTCCAGAACATTGGGTTGTAAATAATCCTAAGTCTCTCATTCCTAAGGCTATTACCTCCGCTGATATTACAGAAAATCTATCTTCTACAGTTATTTCATTCCCCAAAATATCTACTATTGACTGGAGAAGAATAGAGTTAGCCTGTAAGCAGTCCAAGTATTACATAGATCCTTCCACTGTAGATACAACTTGTTCCTCTTCATCTTTTTGTAAACATAATTTTTTGTATGAATTAGCCCAGCTTGTAAATTATTCTTCTTTAGAAGTCAAATGCCTAGATTGTCAAGAACTTGTTAATCTGCTTACTCTGGTTGAGTCTAACCTCCATCCAAATCATAACCCCAAAACTTGAATAACTCCTCCTACTACATCTTTAAATTCATGCCCAAATCCCAAATGCACAGATATTCCTTTCCCACATGAATCAGATCCGTATCATGTGCTCATGATGCATGAACTTACCGCTGTCGAAGGAGAAGATATAAGGCTGATAGAGATGATGTGTTTAGTGAGACTAGCCAAACCGAGATATGCTTTGGGATACCTTGAGCAGGCAAATGGCCTGATTCCAGATTGAAGATTTCACCCTGTTCCTTCTAACTGTAAAAAGCCTGCAGTAATGGAAATTCATAAGTTCTTCTCGCTTATGGATGGATGCCTGAAATTCGAGATTAGTGCCCAATGGATGAATGGCATGCTAAATTGGGATCTGTACACTAATCCTCAAGCAGATGAGTTTGATCAGAACTATAATCCTATAGAGAAGAAACAGTTTGCTGACGATTGGAAGCATTATATGGAGATGAATAACACTTGGATATCTTTTTATTCATGGAAAGATAATATTGCTCCCTTAAATGTCTTTACCAGTTCAACCAGCACCTTAGCAAGCAAGCATGCTTGGACTGCACTTGATGAATCAAAAATTGAGACCGCTATGACCTTTCCTCCTTACAAAGGATTTGTCATAGGAGAAAACACAAATGCAGCCAAAGCCATCCCTTTAGTCCAGAAAGATGACAATGCCTTGGGCATTGATGGAAGAATTTAGAAAGCTAGTGAACAACTTAACTGGACAAATACTATAGTAAAAGGATTGGAAATGAATGTTGCAAAATCAATAGAAGTCAGGGAACAAATTGATACTATCCAAGTATCATTAAATGATGTAAATAAATGTTTGAACAATGTACAGTTTGAAACTAGCATGATTCGTTCTTATGCCAGAGAGTCATTGAACAAAATAGGAGTAGAAGAAAAGTTAGTTGGTCATTTAGACACAACCAAACAAATTATATCTGGTTTAACTGGAAAAGTTGAAAAGATAAGTCTGTCTAAAATTGAGAAACCAGTTCCGAACTCCTTTCTTGTAAAAAGGAGCATAAGAATTCAGGACCCTGTGAAATATGTAGATAGGTTTCCTGCATTATTTCTTAAAGAAGTAGCCATGTCTTCATTAGTTACTGAGGCTACAAATAAGATCACAATAGAATCCTTGTTTAAGGATGAAGAAGCAGACATAGGGAAGGAACATAATTACCAAGATACACAAATCCTCCATATATATGAACTGCTTGAACACAGGTTCAACAGATATCCAACACCTGATATAGAAGGCAAAGGAAAACTTCCTGAAGCGCACACATTTTTTCTAGATTCCCATAGAGAGTGGAATATAGATAACATGAGTGTAGGCCAAATAAGGAAAATGATTGATATCATGTACATAGAATATAAACTCATGTGTCTGCGAGGGAAATCTGAAATTGATGCTTGCAGGACAATTATTCAGTGTTTTACAAGGACACTCCTCAGGTGGTGGGAGATAGAATCATCTCCAAAACTCATAGAAACAATGGAAGCAGAAGTGCTAAAAGATGAGAAAGGAGATGTGATTCATAATCCTGATGGCACAGTTATCAGCAATGGTAGGAGCACTTACATCAATGATCTTGGAACATTGGTGCAGCAGTGAAACAGAAATCGCTGATAAAAATGAAGTCATTCTGATGAATTTAAAGTGCCACAAAATGTCTCAATATGATGACTTCCACAGAGATTGGATGCAGAGAATATTTGAACTCAAGGACTCAAAGAACTTGTTATGGAAATAGGTATATCTTGCATCTCTGCCATCTAAATTTGTTGATTATATTAAAATGCAGGAAGTCTTTCAATTACCTTTTGAGTCATACAGATGGGGAGAGATTTATTCTCTCATTACAAGGACATTGGTCAGTCTATGCACTAGCTCAAAGGTAAATAAGTCTTTGGAAAAGCTTTCTAGACTGCCTAACAGAAAATCCATATGCTGCAAATATGGATTAACATTGGATGATCGTTTGGTAAAGAAAAGGAAGGCTAAGAAAAAAGCCAAAAGAGAGTTTAAAGAAACTTTCTACAAAAACCAGAGAAATTATCCAAAGCGCAAAGGTAGATATTCAAAGTTGAGGTGTGGTCAAGCCTCCGGAGCAAAAAGAGGGTATTATAAATATGTTCCCAAAACTCATTATTACAATCCTTCTGATATCCATCTGCATACTCATAAACAAGACAGATGGAATAAAATTACTTGTTGGCTATGTGGAAAAACTGGACATACTTCCTCCCGATGTCCAGAGGGTCAAGAATCAAAACTAAATAGGGGAAAGAAGTCCCAAGTCTTTGCCCAAAGAAACAAACAAGTAAAGCAAGAAGGAAGAAGACCAATTGTGTGTATGAAATGTGGTTCTCATGCTCACAACACAGAACACTGCCCGAATGTCACAATCAGAGAAATCGCTCAACAACACCAAATAAATGAATCTTCTTACGATTCATTTCGTTCTTCGACTGAAGAAGAACTCCATGCTCAGATGGGGCAATATTTAGATTCTATTTCTTCTGATTGTTTGTGTTCTGATTCTGAAGAATGTGCATGTCATGTCCAATATAATTCTAACTCTGAATATTTCAGTGACTTAAGTGAAGAAAATAGGGAATAGCATAAGCCCCAGAAAGAAAAAGTCCTTATGGCCGCAACGGAAGAAGGAGAGCTAAAAATCCTGTCACAAATATGTGCCATGGAAGATGGAGAAATGAAAAACCGCCTGATGGAAGCTTTTATGGATCAGCTAAAAGAAAAAGCTTCAAATAGTCCAGGTAAGAAATCTCTCTTTGTTGATGCATCATATGAAAAGAATATATAATCATTCCAAAGGCATTAGCAGAAGCCTGAAAGAGTAAGATCTCTTACTCTAGGAGAAGTTAGCAGAGAGATTCATAATCTCAAAACCGAAATTTCTGCACTAAAAGCTCAAGTTGCAGAAATCCACAGAGGAGAACAGATGGCAAAAGAAGACGATGATAATCAGCCATTGAATACTGCTTCTCATAGCAGTAATCAAGTAGTACAAATCGCTGAAGGTATTAAGGATCCAAATTTTGGATTCAAAGACATGAGATTGTTAACCATCTCGTACCAACAGCACCATGTTCTGATAAATATCTGCATAAAAGGGAAAATGTTTGAAATGATTGCTCTTATTGATTCTGGAGCAAATATTAACATTTTGAATATGAAAAATATTCCAACAAAATATTGGGTGACTGCAGAAAGAGAAGTAGTAGGATTGGGTAACAAAAATCTTAGATATGAAGTACCCAAAGCATCTGTTTGTTTTGAAAGCCACTGTATTTATATGAAGTTTGCAGTAGCTGATATTCCAGTAGACTGCATTCTTGGTAATATCTTTCTTGCAGCAGTAGAACCTCATGGGTCACTTAGACTCGGAGGCGGTAAAGTTGGATATTTTATTTCTGTCCCCACCTCAAAAGGGACAAGAAAGAAAATTGAACTCCCATATATCTCCAATCCTAGAATTTCTACAATGGTACACACTGTACAAGATATGGATAAAGCCAAAGCTAGATTATTAGAATTAAAGGATCTAAAATGTACATTGAGAATAGAAGAACAGCTTAAGCTACCTCAGATCCAGAACAAAATTGGAGATTTAAAGAAAATAATAGAAGAATAATGTTTCTCTAAAGAACCTAATGCCTTTTGGCACAGGAAGCAGCACACAGTGGAGCTCCCTTACAAGGAAGGATACACCGGCAAGCCTTGTAAAAGCAAAGCCATCCCAATGAGCACAGAGTACCGAGATCTTTGCCAGAAAGAGATCCAGCAGCTCCTCAGTAGAAGACTGATCAGAGAATCCAACAGTCCTTGGAACTGTGACAAGTTCTATGTCAACAAAGGAGCTGAAGAGATTAGAGGCATTCCCAGATTAGTCATAAACTGTAAGCCTCTAAATTCAGTCCTGGTTAATGACACCTATCCAATCCCACACAAAGGAGACTTGATGAGAAGGATAGCAGGTGCCAAGATATTTTCTAAGTTCGACCTCAAAGCAAGATTTTGGAAAGTGGCCGTTGCTGAGAAAGATAAGTTTAAAACTGCCTTCAGCATACCAGCAGGACATTATGAATGGAATGTCATGCCTTTTGGACTAAAAAATGCTCCGTCAAAGTTTCAAAAGGTAATGGATGACATTTTCAAGCCATATTTTGATTGGCTGATTGTATATATTGATGATGTATTAATATTTTCTAAGACTATTCAAGAACATTTTAAACATGTAAATATTTGTAAGAATTTGATTAAGCCCAATGGTTTAGTGCTTAGCAAGAAGAAGATAGAGGTATTTCAAACCACTATCAAATTTTTGGGCCATACCATCTGCAATGGGCAGATTTCTCTGCAAAAGCATGCATTTGAGTTTGCAGATAAGTTTCCAGATGTTATCACAGATAAGAACCAACTGTAACTGTTCTTAGGTTGCCTTAATTACGTCAGCAATTTTTATCAAGACTACGCCAGTGACAGAAAAATCTTAAATAAGAGGTTGACGAAGAATCCTCCTCAATGGATAGAAGTCCATGCAAAAGCAGTCAAAGACATCAAGGCCAAGGTAAAATCCTTGCCCATTCTGTATGTTGTTGATGATCTTGCATACAAAATATTTGAATCCGATGCAAGTAATATTGGGTGGGGTGGTATTCTAAAGCAAAAGGTTGGAAAAGAAGAGCAAGTTGTTCAATTTACCTCAGGAGTATGGAATCTAGCCGAACCAAACTACTGCACGATAGAGAAAGAAGTCAAGGTAGCATGGAACTGCATCAGTAATTTTGAAGTTTATCTTATTAATAAACCTTTTCTTCTAAGAACTGATGCATTTGCTTTGTAGAAGGTGTTAACAAAAAACATCAAGAAGGCTGGAGAAGCCAAGTTTGCTAGATGGCAGGCCTTATTTGCAAACTTTGACTTTCAGGTAGATCACATCAAAGGAAAAGACAATAATTTGCTTGATTTTCTTAGCAGAGAATACATTGGAACAAAAGATCATGTCATGATGATCATCACAGAATGGGACCAGCACCAGAAACAAGAAGTCTTGAGAAACGTGCCTGATGACCAAGACTGGGAAACCTACAAAAGAAATTAGAAACCCACATGGCAGCTCCGAAATACGAAGCTGCTAGATGCCAATTTGCAGCCACACACTGACCTCCAACACTTTGTTTCAGAAGGAAAAGTATACCCTAAAGGAGGAAAGTGGATTCACGATATGATATATGATAAAGCAAGACGGGATGGTGACCTTGCAGGAGAGGATTTGGAACAAAATTTTCATGACATTGCCACTATTTGGTGCCATGGTGGATGCAACACAGGAATGTATGAAAGGTATGTCTACATATACAGGACAAGAGATCTCTGGAATGAACCAGGCCATGTTAGAACCCAGCCAGCTGCTAGATGGCCAAGAAATGATCCCAAGATCATATTTCCAGATACAGTGTATAACTTTGTAGACTACAAACAAATCTGGTGGGAATTTCTCAACCTCGACGACAAGATCGAAACCTACTACACCAGACTCAGGTTCAGTGCCATCGGTCATTTTCAAGGATATCAGCAATGTAAGTGGTTTAGAGACTGGTGGACTGATTATGGAATAAACAGAACTACCATGGACCCTATAGAACATGAAAAATATTGCAAAAATCTTTGCAAACCATGTATTGAGAAATGTAGTACAAACTGTAATAATAGTATTTATAACACTGTTAAACAAATGACTAAAGGTGAATGGTCAACTTACAAGTCCTCCCCATATAATAATTCCCTTGAAGAATATATGAGAGAACACATGGAATGGCTTGTATTAACGAAAGTCCAGTACCAGATTGTGCTTGGAAAGCCTATGATTGTCCGCAGGATTTACACAAAAGCCTGGGACACAATGCAGTATAAAAGGGATAGATTCCCTGATCTTATAATTTTTTGATGTAAATAATATGGACCAGTCACAAGGGCTTAATTGTGAGCAGATTTTCCGTGGGCTTTGCTGTACCAAAGTATCCACAATGTAAATAAAATATAATTTTCTCATGGGCTTTTATGAAAAAGCATCTACCTTGTTTTATTGGCATGAATAATTTTCTCGTGGGCTTTGAAAGAAAGCATCCACTTTGTTATCTTCCGTAGGATTTGCTTTTTCAGACAGAATCTACTATCAGATTTTCCCTGGCGTTACCAAAAAGCAACTATTCCTTTCCTTAGATGGGAATCTTTGTGCGGACGTCGCCTTAGCACTAGTCGAAAGCTAATTATTCTATCCACTATTTACGGATGGCCTATAGTAATGTTTGTTGCCCCTGATTCCTATATAATGAGGGTAAGGCTCATTGATGAGGCATTCAAGTTTAGATTGAGTCTAGAGTTTTGTGTGTTTGAGTTAAGTGCCTCTCCTGCTCTGCATCTGCAGACATTCTGTCTAATCTGCTTGCATCACGAGAAGAACTTAAGTCCTTAGGTGATTTGGGAACCTGCGCATCAATGTGCTCGGCACTGAGGAGAACGTGAAGTGGTTGAATCATATAGAGAGTCGACCAGTCTGTATATGTGTCGAAGTCTGATTCTGAGGCAGAGTCTATCCTTCGCCAGGTAGCCTCCGGTATTGCTTGTTCCATGCAAACAACATAAATCCTAGTAAATGCCAAGATAGTCAATCTCTATAAGGAAATCTCTCTGTAATAATTCTTCTATAAACAAAGTCATATCCATTTTGAAATAAAATGAGTACACCATTCTATATCTGAATACATCATCTGCGCATTAATATTGTCTGTTGTGGTAGTAGTTGTCTTTGTGCCTTCACTCAAAGTTCGCAGGAAGTTCGCCAAAGGAACGAAGGGATGCCAAGGCTGTTACTAGGTGAGCAAGTCATTGTTGAGGCCATAAGAGCATGAAAGTTCTGAGTAGGTTAATCACTGGTTCACCAGGAGTTGGCTGTCAAAGTCATTCGAAGAGACGCAGCAAGTAGCAAGCTCGTGACAGGAGCCCTTGCTTGGAGTCGGTTGTCAAAGTCATTCGAAGAGACGCAGCAAGTAGCAAGCTCGTGACAGGAGCCCTTGCTTAAAATTGGTATCAGAGCCAGTAACATCTGGTTCTTGAGGTTGGTATTCAAAACTAAACTACTCTTTTAGGAATGGAATCTTTCAGAAAGTCTGTTTCCTTCTGAGAACTTGAAGAGAGAGATTCATAGGCCGAGGAAAACCCATTAAGGGAAATGTTTGCTAGTAGCTCCAGTAGAGTTTTAAATTCTGCTAAACTTTCTTATGAAGAATCCCAGCCATCAGCCTGATGGGAACTGCCCTAGATAGCACCCTCATAAGTGTATAGTGACCTTTCTACTTTTCATTTGATTGCAGCCACTAGAATAAGCATTAAAGAGTCTGTAAGCCAGGTCCAGGAGAATTCAGATAATATACAGACTATATCTTTGTTAAAACCCAAAGAAATACAGGCAGAGGCAAAGAGGCTAAAGACAAATTATTTGCATTTAGGATGTATCCAAGTAGGGATAAATGCCTTAAACCATAAAGGCTTAAATACTTTTGTGCTTGCTATTGTAAGAGAAATGACACATAATAAATATAAAGATTCCCTAATAGGCGGGATTGTTGCTCCATTATCTGATGGCCCAGTCTACTTTGACTGTTACCCTAATTTCTTTGTGTATACCTTTGGCAAAACCATAGATGAGATTCTGCAATTATAGATCCAAACAACTAGTTTTGATATGAAGAAAAAGAGAAATAAAATAGCCATCTAGACCAAGGGTCATTTCCATCACACCAATACCCTTTGGCCAGCCATCTGCTATACACCCAGCAGAGACTCAAAGTCAAGTATAGTTGTCCTCACTGATGCAAAGAATCAGAAAATTGAGCATCAGACCATTCGATGGGAAGACTTGACATTTCCAGAACATTGGGTTGTAAATAATCCTAAGCCTCTCATTCCTAAGGCTATTACCTCCGTTGATATTACAGAAAAACAATCTTCTGCAGTTATTTCATTCCCCAGAAGATCTACTATTGAACAGAGAAGAATAGAGTTAGCCTGTAAGCAATCCAAGTATTACGGAGATCCTTCCACTATAGATAAAGCTTGTTCTTCTTAATCTTTTTGTAAACATAATTCTTTGTACGAATTAGCCCAGCTTGTAAATTATTCTTCTTTAGAAGTCAAATGCCCAGATTCTCAAGAACTTGTTAATCTGCTTACTCTGGTTGAGTCTAACCTCCATTCAAATCATAACCCAAGAACTGGAATCGCTCCTCCTACTACATCTATAAATTCATGCCCAAATCCCAAATGCATAGATATTCCTTTCCCACATGAATCAGATCCGGATCATGTGCTCATGATGCATGAACTTACCACTCTCGAAGGAGAAGATATAAGGCTGACAGAGATGATGTGTTTAATGAGACCAACCAAACCCAAATATGATTTGGGATACCTTGAGCAGGAAAATGGCCTGATTCCAGGTTGCAGATTTCCCCCTATTCCTTCTGACTGTAAAAAGCCCGCAGTAATGGAAATGCATAAGTTGATCTCGCTTATGGATGGATGCTTGAAATCTGAGATTAGTGCCCAATGGATGAAAGTCATGCTAAATTGGGATCTGTACACTAATCCTCAAGCAGATGAGTTTGATCAGAACTATACTCCTGCAGAGAAGAAACAGTTTTCTGACGATTGGAAGCATTATATGGAGATGAATAACACTTGGATATCTTTTTATTCATGGAAAGATAATATTTCTCCCTTGAATGTCTTTACTGGTTCAACCAACACCTCAGTAAGCAAGCATGCTTGGACTGCACTTGATGGATCAAAAATTGAGACTGCTACGACCTTTCCTCCTTACAAAGGATTTGTCATAGGAGAAAACACAAATGCAGCCAAAGCCATCCGTTTAGTCCAAAAAGATGACAATGCCTTGGGCATTGATGGAAGAATTCATAAAGCTAGTGAATAGCTTAACTGGACAAATACTGCAGTAAAAGGATTGGAAATGAATGTTGCAAAATTAGTAGAAGTCAGGGAACAAATTGATACTGTCCAAGTATCATTAAATGATGTAAATAAATGTTTGAACAATGTACAGTTTGAAACTAGCATGATTTTTTCTTATGCCAGAGACTCATTGAACAAAATAGAAGGATTAGAAGAAAAGTTACTTGGTCATTTAGACACAACCAAACAAATTATATCTCGTTTAACTGGCAAAGTTGAAAAGATAAGTCTGTCTAAAATTGAGAAACCAGTTCCAAACTCCTTTCTTGTAAAAAGAAGCATAAGAATTCAAGACCCTGTGAAATCTGCAGACAAGTTTCCTGCATTATTTCCTAAAGAAGTAGCCATGTATTCGTCAGATACTGAGGCTAATAATAAGATAACAATAGCATCCTTGTTTAAGGATGAAGAAGCAGACATAGGGAAGGAACATAAAAACCAGGATACACAAATCCTCGCTATATATGAACCGCTTGAACACAGGTTCAACAGATATCCAGCATCTGACATAGAAGGCAAAGGAAAACTTCCTGAAGCGCACACATTTTTTCCAGATTCCCACAGAGAGTGGAATATAGATAACATGAGTGTAGGCAAAATAAGGCAAATGATTGATATCATGTACACAGAATATAAACTCATGTGTCCGCGAGGGAAATCTGAAATTGATGCTTGCAGGACAATTATTCAGTGTTTTATACGGACACTCCTTAGGTGGTGGGAGATAGAATCATCTCCAAAACTCATGGAAACAATGGAAGCAGAAGTGCTAAAAGATGAGAAAGGAGATGTGATTCATAATCCTGATGGCACAGTTATCATCAATATGATAGGATCACTTACATCAATGATCTTGGAACATTGGTGCAACAGTGAAACAAAAATCACTGATAAAAATGAAGTATTTCTGATGAATTTAAAGTGCCACAAAATGTCTCAATATGATGACTTCCATAGAGATTGGATGCAGAGAATATATGAAGTCAAGGACTCAAACAACCAGTTATGGAAACATGTATATCTTATAGCTCTGCCATCTAAATTTGTTGATTATATTAAAATGCAGGAAGTCTTCCAATTACCTTTTGAGTCATACATATGGGGAGAGATTTATTCTCTCATTACAAGGACATT
Organism: Pinus tabuliformis; assembly: GCA_031772625.1. NCBI lineage: Eukaryota > Viridiplantae > Streptophyta > Pinopsida > Pinales > Pinaceae > Pinus > Pinus tabuliformis. Next base: position 102,064,807 of record CM062807.1, read on the forward strand.
GGTCAGTCTATGGACTAGCTCAAAGGTAAATAAGTCTCTGGAAAAGCTTTCCAGACTACTTGACAGAAAATCCATATGCAACAAATATGGATTAACATTGGATGATCCTTTGGCAAAGAAAAGGAAGGCTAAGAAAAAATCCAAAAGAGAGTTTAAAGAAATTTTCTACAAAAACCAGAGAAATTATCCAAAGCCCAAAGGTATATATTCAAAGTCAAGGCGTGGTCAAGCCTCTAGAGCAAAAAGAGGGTATTATAAATATGTTCCCAAAACTCATTATTACAATGCTTCTGATATCCATCTGCATACTCATAAATAAGGCAGATGGAATAAAATTACTTGTTGGCTATGCGGGAAAACAGGACATACTTCCTCCCGATGTCCAGAGGGTGAAGAATCAAAACTAAATAGGGGAAATAAGTCCCAAGTCTTTGCCCAAAGAAACAAAGAAGTAATTCAAGAAGGAAGAAGACCAATTGTGTGTATGAAATGCGGTTCTCATGCTCACAACACAGAACAATGCCTAAATGTCACAATCAGAGAAATCGCTCAGTAGCACCAAATAAATGAATCTTCTTACGATTCATTTAGTTCTTCGACTGAAGAAGAACTCCATGCTCAGATGGGGCAATATTTAGATTCTATTTCTTCAGATTGTTTGTGTTCTGATTCTGAAGAATGTGCATGTCATGTCCAATATAATTCTGACTCTGAATATTTCAGTGACTCAAGTGAAGAACACAGGGAACAGCCTAAGCCCCAGAAAGAAAAAGTCCTTATGGATGCAACGGAAGAAGAAGAGCTAAAAATCCTGTCACAAATCCGTGCCATGGAGGATGGAGAAATGAAAAACCGCCTGATGGAAGGTTTTATGGATCAGATAAAAGCAAAAGCTTCAAATAGTCCAAGGAAGAAATCTTTCTTTGTTGATGCATCATATGAAAAGAATACAAAATCATTCCAAAGTCATCAGCAGAAGCCTGTAAGAGTAAGATCTCTTACTCTAGGAGAAGTTAGCAGAGAGATTCATAATCTCAAACTGAAATTTCTGCACTAAAAGCTCAAGTTGCAGAAATCCAGAGAGCGAAACAGATGGAAAAACAAGATGACGATAATCAACCATGGCATACTGCTTCTCATAGCAGTAATCAAGCAGTAAAAATTGTTGAAGGTATGAAGGATCCAAATTTTGGATTCAGATACATGATATTGTTAACCATTTCGTACCAACAGCACCATGTTCTGATAAATATCTGCATAAAAGGGAAAATGTTTGAATTGATTGCTCTTATTGATTCTGGAGCAGATATTAACATTTTGAATATGAAAAATATTCCAACAAAATATTGGGTGACTGCAGAAAGAGAAGTGGTATGATTGGGTAACAAAAAGCTTAGATACGAAGTACCCAAAGCATCTATTTGTTTTGAAAGCCACTGTATTTATATGAAGTTTGCAGTAGTTGATATTCCAGTAGACTGTATTCTTGGTAATATCTTTCTTGCAACAGTAGAACCTCATGGGTCACTTAGACTCAGAGGGGGTAAAGCTAGATATTTTATTTCTGTCCCCACCTCAAAAGGGACAAGAAAGAAAATTGAACTCCCATATATCTCCAATCCTAGATGTTATAGACATTTTTGTGCCTTGCATCACTGAGCATGAAATGTCGATAATCAAGGGATCCAAAGTCACTAAACATGTTGTTCCTACCCCTAGAGGAACAAGGCCAAGTAACCACAGCAATTCACAGAAGTTCTCCACCTGAAAACACTCAAAAACAAGCCAATTCTGGATCATGTCAACTGCTCCACTGAGCATCTGCGCTGAATGTCAACTGCTCCACTGTCTACCTACGTTGAATGTCAACTGCAACAAAGGCTACCTGCGCTGAGCGTAACTGGACAAGTGGCAGGCTCATTTCTCAAGGTGTCAATGCCCAGGAAGCTTCCAAAATGACACTTGTATCAGGGAATTTGACTGGTGATGAGTAAGAGGTTCCAAATCTCCAAGTGGAAGCAAGAACCTCCAAGTGGACTGAAGAACTGATAGAGGGAGAGGACACTAGTCATATCTCAAGCTGACTCATCCTCTCTCCAAATAACTATATATAGATCTCTCCTCCATGAGATCTAGGGGCTGGAATTTTGTTATTGCAAAGAATTGCTGTTGGTTTGAGACTGGATCATTGGGTGCTTAATGCTTTGAAGGGAGCTGAAGAAGGAATTCCATTCTGCTGGGAAGGAGATGCTGGATTGGAGCCCTATGGGTTGTATCTCTTCCTGAACCCTGTTACTTATCAATAAAGCTATCTTGGTTTGCTCCTATATGCTAGTGTATTTGTATGATTGCATTAGTGTATTTGATTTACTTCTAATCCTGAATCATTTATGAATATGTATATTTGCCTTTGTGTTGTGTTCTTCTCTTGTCGCAAGTAGCTGTTCTCTTGTCACAGGTAGCTGTTCTCTTATGATCTCGTGGGAATCAAGTAGTTGTTCTCTTGAGCAAGCGAGGAGGCAAGTAGCTGTGAACACCCAAAGAGAAGAGGATCTAGATCGAGGGACAAACGGAAGACAACGGTAAGTCTATCGATCTCCCCTCTTTCACATTTCATAAAGGAAGAAACCAGTGTAGCTGTATTCGTTTGTTGCTAAGGCGCTGTCACACCTTAGGTGGATAGGATCGTCCTGCATAGGCATTTTTCCCCACAACAAATTGGCGACTCCGCTGGGGAGAGAACTTGTTTATTCATTTCATTTGTGTTTCCGTCATTTGTTTACTTCATAGACTTGACAGCAACTTTGAACTGCATCTTTCCCGGATGCAAAGTAAAAAGTTTCTACTTTGATCCAGTTGTTGGACTTGTCTATGATCTAAACTAGATCCACAAATGATTTGATGATCCTTGTGATAGTCTTTAGTACCCTATCAAAGTATCCCTCTGTTCATACCTTGCTTGTGTTTCTAATTTGGCCTGAAACAGTTGATTTTTGAGCATTTTGTGACCCAGCAACCAAGGGAAACGAGAGTTTTCCTTTTCAGCGCAGACACTGTGAAGGCAGTCTGCATTTCAACGCAGTTCCCGAAGGGGCTACCTGCACTGAATGTCAAACTAACAGTGTTAGACCTGCGTTGAACCAGTGTGGCCTTGTGCAGCTGGGGTTCTTTGTCCTTTGTTGCCCTGTTTTGATCTCTGTTTTTTGCAAGCCTTTAACCAGTATAGGTACCAGTCTGATAAGCTTTTCTTTGCTTGATTCCGCCTCATTTTTGTACAAAAAGATTGTGAATGTTTTTATGTGTTTGTGGCGTCATTTACAGTCTTCCTTTGCATGAGTAAAGTAGTCATCCTATAGACTTGATTCAGATTTGATTGTGATCTTAGAAGAGAGTTCATTGGCTGATTGCAGATTGATTATAGATTTACTTTTGCTTATTGGTTTGAATTAGTGTCTTTTAAGTGTCAAAACAAGTCTTTATTTCAAAAATCGCAAAGTAATTGTAATCTCTTCTACCCTTGTTGATTTCGAAGAAACTAAACTTGTTTGTATTGATCATTTTAAAAGCAAATTCAAATTTGTGCAAAAAGCTTTCTTTGTAGGCATTTATACTAAGAAAGTGGAAAACAAACGCCTGCATTGTGCATTTTGCATTTGATAAGTTTGCATGTTGGATTTAGGGAAAGTGCATTAGAGTGTGCTGATTGCTCTTTGAGAAAAGATAATGTTATTCTTTTCCCTTAGTAGCTAGGATTTTCAAAGTTGAAAGATAATAAAGCTTGCTTATCATCTTAGACTGCATTTAGGAATTTGTATCATACATCTCGTGGTGAACCTTGAAAGGCAAACTTTAAAAAGATCAACCTAAAATAAACTGAATGAACCTAACAACGCTTTGTAACATAACGCACAACATAGAGGTCTAGGCTAGAGACGTGTTCCGGCGTCGTTAAACATAGTGACTGTCGATCTCGAAGAAGGTGGGTGATTCCTCCTGAGAGACAATAGCGCTAATATGGATTTGTGCTCCCACGTACTGTCGCGTATATATTGGGAGACCCCTATAGGCATATATCCTTTATCCTTAGGAAGCCGTGTCGGCCGCCCTACTGATCGCAATGCAGTGAACACAGCATTCACGAAGATCGACCACCCGTACCGTAAAAAGTATTCTGTGGTTTTGCGAAAAGTTTGGCACACCCTCTGCCTAGAACTCCAGAGCAGTTTCTTTTGGCCTTTTTCAGACTCTGTAACAGAAAAAGTCCATCCGAGCATTTGTCACTTCGGGCTCGTTAAAACAAAGAAGGAGACTAGAGTCATCTTTTGCTTTTTCTCGACTCTTTAAAATTGAAAAAGCAAGTTGTGTCCAAGCATCGTTAAAATTTATTTTAAACGGAATAATCATCACCATTCCCTCGTTGATCTTCGAAGTTAGTCTCTTTTCATCGTAAGTTCTTGTAGAATCGCTAGAAAATCTTTTGTATAGACTAAATATGTCTGAACAACCGTCGACATCCAGGACTGTGTCACCCGACGCAGCAGCGGCAGAGCCTCCTACTGTTGTTCCAACGATGTTCAATGGTATACCATCTGTCCCGGCAAGTTATCAAGAACAAGCCGGAGTCCCATCAGGGACTGCTTCGACGACATGGTCAGTTCCTATTTCTTCATCAGGATTATCATCTGGTATTTCTTATGTTGAAACTCAACAAATTGATCCAATGTGTCTTCAAAGGCCAATTTGCCCTTTAAGTACTGGATTTCCACCATATGGAGGGCAGTATGCCTTTTCATTGTTCCCTCCCGGAGAACAACCATATGGGAGTTTACAACAAAGTTCAGGTCAAACTGGAATTACATCCAGCGGTTGGGTACCAATACTGCCTCAGCAACCAAGGGTTGCATATTCAATGCAACCAGTCCACCCTGTGTCGAATATTCCCACTATAGCTGGTATGGTGATTGCGTCGCAAGTACAAGCGCTACCTGTTGTATTCCAACCCCAAGTTTCTCAGGTTGCAATGCAACAGCCTCTTGTCTCAACGACTCAATCACAACCTCTGGTTAGTGACTCCTCATCTGGAGCGACTCAGGCTCAAACAAGTACTATGACTCCTCATCTTGGTCAATCATCCAGTATTGGACAACAACAAATGGTCCAACAACCAGGGCTGGTTCAATCTCAACAACCGCCATTCCAACAATCATATCAAGGACCTGAGCAACAAGTCTTCGTAAGTAATGGGCAACCATATTATAGTGGTTATGCCCATCAACCTTGTCAAAGTTGCCAGCATTATGCTGGTATGCAAAGACCCACTGCTCAGGCGATTCCATCTTATCCTGGGTATGCTTCGCCTAACCTGAATCAACAGTTGCCCTTTGTAGCAACTCTAGAATTACCAGATCTAAACCGGCTGACGAATGATCCAATTGCTTATGCCCCTTGGTGGCCAGCGATTCCACATAAACTTCCGTCAGATATTCCTAAATTTAATGGAAATCCGGGTGAAGATCCATCGAATCATGTGATGACATTTCATCTGTGGTGTTCATCAAACACCCTGAATGATGATTCGATAAGACTTCGCCTTTTTCAGAGGACGTTAACGGGTCCAGCGGCAAAATGGTATATTGAATTGCCTAGAGCTTCGTTCGACAACTTCAGTACCTTAGCCACGACTTTCTTAACCCATTTTCAATTACCGATAAGGTATGAAACGGGAATAGAAATCCTAACCAACTTCAAACATACAACAACCACTCACATATCTGATCATATACATGAGTGGCGACGTCGTCGTAGGATGGTAAAAACGTACGTTCCCGATCAGCTATTAGCTGAATGGTTTATCAAGTCGTTACTTCCTGCTATAACGGAAGATGTGGCAAAGGGAGGAGTCGTAACGGAAGAGCAAGTTATCGCTCGTGCGCAATATCTAGACTTGGTCTATACTCAATCTGGCACGCTCTACGACAAAATACTTGACGCCCCTAGACCGAAATTCTCAATTCCTCCTCCTCCTAAATCAAACAATGACTCTCACGCCGGCGATGGCGTGATTGGAAAAACAGATACGAAATCGACAAAGGCTACATCTAAAAAGGCCTGTAAGATTCCTAGTCAAAATGCAAATGAGGAACTTCTTGCCTCGGAAGTAAATGCCATGTCGACCGACAAGGGAAAACAACTGAAGCAACTAGGGGGCAAGAAGAAAAAGAAAGGGAGAAAAAGGAAACCCCCTACGGGGTGTCATATATGCGATGAGGATCATTGGACGAGATATTGTCCACATATAGCTGAAGTTAAGAATCTCTTTAAGAGTTCAAAAACCCCAGCAGTATTGACTGATCCGTTTCCAAGCCCGGGAACCAAACTGGTTGCTAATCAAAATGCTTCCCGATCCCAAGTGCTTATGTTGTCTACCTCAAAGCAGCAGAATGATGCTTTGACAAGGAATAAAGATTACGGGAATCCACAGCTGTCGAATAACAAGGCTAATGAACAACCTAGTAGTTCGACGACAACTTTGACCGAAGTTGTGCCACCCATCATTCCTGAACCAATGATAAAGTCGCCAAAGGGAGTAGTACACAAATCGACATTTAATCCTCGTGCCAAAGTTGCACAGAATTATAATATAGTAGAGGACTTGGCCCAATCGCCGTCCGCTATGTCGACACTTGAGGTACCGCAAAATTTCCCCTCCCAAGAGCAAGTTTTATTATCAGCAATAGGTGGGATTGGCCCAATGGATTCCAATCTTGTGGCCTTTGATCATAAAGAATGTGACCCTCAGTTACCAGCTCAACTAGCTTTCCTTATTCAAGTGAAAGCCCTCAACAAAACTGTTCATCGAACAATTATTGATAAGGGGGCATCTACATGTCTTATGTCGATGAGTTGCTGGAAAAATTTAGGCTCACCACCCTTGTCGAAATCGTCAACGATGTCAAAATCATTTGACGGACGATCATACACTCCATACGGGATTTTAAGTAACTTGCAAGTTGAACTGGGGGGCAAAATAGTAGAAGTTGATGTTGAAGAAATCGATGGAAACCTCGATTACAACATCCTACTGGGAAGGCCCTGGATATATGCCATGGCCGCAGTTGTGGCGACCTACTTCAGGAAGATTGCATTTCCCTTTCAAGGATGAATTACAGTCGTCGACTAACAAACTTTCCTCCCCGACAGTTCACAAGTTACGGGAAGCACTCCAATGATCCATGGAAGCAATCATTCGCTTCAAAATATTGGAGTAGGTCTCCTAAAAGACCCTGCCTTAATGGGTACTTTTGCCCTACCGCCTGCAAGTAATCTAGCAGAAGTAGCCACAGTGGAAACCTACAATATGAACTCTTCTATATCTAATGGATTCGGAGGATTCCTAAACATTTTGTCAGCATGGATCATCGCCCTAATAGAAATACTGTAAATACAGTGGGCTCCAAGGACGGTTCTAATCTCGTGTCAACCTGGTTAAAAAATGAAACAAGGAGTCATGAGGATAGTTCTTTTACTGTGTCAACCTCATTAAAAAATGAAACAATCTCCTTTCCAAATCTCAAAGGTAAACCTTCATTCCAACCACCAAGTTGAATGCAATGAAGCTTGGGGGGCGTGCACCTCGATTTGCGTTGTTATGCTGGGGGCATGCAAACTTATCATCGAGCAGTTTTAGCACAAAGTTCATGCTCGTTAAAAAATAAACGCAAGATCCGAGCAGTTTTAGCACGTAATTCATGCTCGTTAAAAAATAAACGTTAAATCGAGCAAATGTTTCCACCCGTGTTTAAGCTCGTTAAAAAATGAACTATCCCGGTAAATAACCACTGTGAATGTAATATCATCAGCCATTAAAGCCTTGGTCGTGTTTGCACCGTCACCTCCACTTTTCATTTGGCCGATCATTCACCTCCATATGATTGTTTACCCATTTTGAGGAACATCTGCGAAGAGTGATTTCACCTAGCCATCCTTGTGACACTGCCGTGATTGGAAAATTCCAACCTGTACCTAGAATCAGCTGCTAACCCTGTTCATCACTCGTTCCTCAAAAGACGAGTCTTCTTTAAGCTTTTTTCAACTGACTCGTAAAATATGAAAAGATTGCCGAGTTTTGGCCTTCCAGCTCGTTAAAGCGACCAGAAGAGCTATCCCTCCTCTAGATTTTAATCTTTTTGGACCTGAGGGATTATTGCACAAAAAGATCGAGCGCTTGTTTTGTTCGGCTCATTAAAACTATCGAAAACTCATCCCTTCTGTATTGTTTTATACTTTTTCGGACTTAAGGGATTAGATGACGAAAAAGGAATTTTGGAGTCGACTTTATGTATCTTTTCAGACTCTCTAAAAATGAAAAGAACCGAGTTATCCTTGTCGTTAGACTCGTTAAAATCATTAAATAGCAACAAACTTGTCTTTAGACGAGAACGAGTTTCCCTATCGCTAGGCTCGTTAAAACATAGCGATGGGCTTGCCCGAAGGGCAGGTTATAGAACAAGCATATGTTATCCTCCTCAAGCTTGACAAAAATAAAGAGGTACTGGTCAGCAATGACTGGGGAAAAATTGGGAAAAATCAAGAAAACTTTGATGGTAGCAGGTCGCTCTTGAACATGACACTTTTCCTCCGTACCACATTCGGGTTGGGTTGTTTCATTCACCAGTCACATCACCATGGTCTCACCATACCATCCATATTTGGGGTAATGCTACCGATCCATCGCATCAGTGTCGCCATATGTTCAAGAGAAGTCGTTCAGAAAGAGTCAACCGGGTCCCATCCACTGCCATACATTATCCTTCATCCATTCATGACCGCCACCCTGAATCATATGTCACAGATCGTTTTCACCTCCATTAAAGTCATTAGCTCCGTTCCGTGTCACTGATGTGGGATTCATTAAGGCCCTCCTGTGACAGATCGCTTCTTGTTGACATCAGCTCATTATCCAAGAAGTTGATCTAGGAACAACCCCTTCAGTACTTTGAAGCTTGCATGCCTCAATGGCAAGTTTCTCACTTCCAGCGACAGGTATACATCAATGACCTTCGACCAGAAGATTTTGCATGGTGTTCGACGCCAAGTCCTTTATTCACACCACGTGAATTGTACTGCAGTACCTTGAGGGTCATTATCATTATCGGTGATTCCTCTCGCACTTGTTAACGGTTTTCATCATTGACCGGTAATCAAGCGATGTCTTTCCATGTTCGACTTCAGCGCAATTCTCACATGGATCGACTTGTACTTAGAGTGAAGATCGAACGAGTTTGAAGACCCCGGATCTAGTTTCATCCATCCGGGCTGCGATATATATTCAGGAAAAATAAAGACATTTGACATGTACATCATTGCAGCAGATGATCATCCTACTCAAAGGATGATAATTTCACCAAAATTATCAGTCTACCATCAGACGATCGTCTGTTCTATGTACAAAAATGAATTTATAAAGCTGAGCATGGGAATGCCCGCCTCAGCTAGATCATGAAAGCAGAATGAATCATAATGTATTGTATTGTATTTTATTACAGGTCTCCTCCCAACAGATGGATGAACTTCGGACCCTCCTGGATAAAGCATTTCACCCGATAAACGGCCTCATACTTTAGGGGGCAACTGTTATAGACATTTTTGTGCCTTGCATCACTGAGCATGAAATGTCGATAATCAAGGGATCCAAAGTCCCTAAGCATGTTGTTCCTACCCCTAGAGGAACAAGGCCAAGTAACCACAGCAATTCACAGAAGTTCTCCACCTGAAAACACTAAAAAACAAGCCAATTCTGGATCATGTCAACTGCTCCACTGAGCATCTGTGCTGAATGTCAACTGCTCCACTGTCTACCTGCGTTGAATGTCAACTGCAACAAAGGCTACCTGCGCTGAGCGTAACTGGACAAGTGGCAGGCTCATTTCTCAAGGTGTCAATGCCCAGGAAGCTTCCAAAATGACACTTGTATCAGGGAATTCGACTGGTGATGAGTAAGAGGTTCCAAATCTCCAAGTGGAAGCAAGAACCTCCAAGTGGACTGAAGAACTGATAGAGGGAGAGGACACTAGTCAGATCTCAAGCTGACTTATCCTCTCTCCAAATAACTATATATAGATCTCTCCTCCATGAGATCTAGGGGCTGGAATTTTGTTATTGCAAAGAATTGCTGTTGGTTTGAGACTGGATCATTGGGTGCTTAATGCTTTGAAGGGAGCTGAAGAAGGAATTCCATTCTGCTGGGAAGGAGATGCTGGATTGGAGCCCTATGGGTTGTATCTCTTCCTGAACCCTGTTACTTATCAATAAAGCTATCTTGGTTTGCTCCTATATGCTAGTGTATTTGTATGATTGCATTAGTGTATTTGATTTACTTCTAATCCTGAATCATTTATGAATATGTATATTTGCCTTTGTGTTGTGTTCTTCTCTTGTCGCAAGTAGCTGTTCTCTTGTCACAGGTAGCTGTTCTCTTGTGATCTCGTGGGAATCAAGTAGCTGTTCTCTTGAGCAAGCGAGGAGGCAAGTAGTTGTGAACACCCAAAGAGAAGACGATCTAGATTGAGGGACAAACGGAAGACAACGGTAAGTCTATCGATCTCCCCTCTTTCACATTTCATAAAGGAAGAAACCAGTGTAGCTGTATTCGTTTGTTGCTAAGGCGCTGTCACACCTTAGGTGGATAGGATCGTCCTGCATAGGCATTTTTCCCCACAACACTAGAATTTCTACAATTGTACACACTGTACAAGATTTGGATAAAGCCGAAGCTAGACTATCATAATTAAAGGATCTAAAATGTACGCTGAAAATAGAAGAACAGCTTAAGCTACCTCAGATCTAGAACAAAATTGGAGATTTAAAGAAAATAATAGAAGAAGAATGCTGCTGTGAAGAACCTAACACCTTTTGGCACAGGAAGCAGCACACAATGGAGCTCCATTACAAGGAAGGATACACCGGCAAGCCTTGTAAAAGCAAAGCCATCCTGATGAACATAGAGTACCGAGATCTTTGCCAGAAAGAGATCCAGCAGCTCCTCAGTAGAAGCGTGATCAGAGAATCCAACAGTCCTTAGAACTGTTACGAGTTCTATGTCAACAAAGGAGTTGAACAGATTAGAGGCATTCCAAGATTAGTCATAAACTATAAGATTCTAAATTCAGTCCTGGCTAATGACACCTATCCAATCTCACAGAAAGGAGACTTGATGAGAAGGATAGCAGGTGCCAAGATATTTTCTAAGTTCGACCTAAAAGCAGGATTTTGGCAAGTGGACATTACTGAGAAAGATAAGTTTAAAACTGCCTTCAGCATACCAGCAGGACATTATGAATGGAATGTCATGCCTTTTGGACTCAAGAATGCTCCATCAAAGTTTCAAAAGGTAATGGATGACATTTTCAAGCCATATTTTGACTGGCTGATTGTATATATTGATGATGTATTAATATTTTCTAAGACTATTCAGGAACATTTTAAACACGTAAATATTTGTAAGAATTTCGTTAAGCACAATGGTTTAGTGCTGAGCAAGAAGAATATAGAGGTATTTCAAACCACTATCAAATTTTTGGGCCATACGATCTGCAATGGGCAGATTTCTCTGCAAAAGCATGCATTGAAGTTTTCAGATAAGTTTCCAGATGTTATCACAGATAAGAACCAACTGCAGAGGTTCTTAGGTTGCCTTAATTATGTCAACAATATTTATGAAGACTGCACCAGTGATAGAAAAATCTTCAATGAGAGGCTGACGAAGAATCCTTCTGAATGGACAGAAGTCCATACAAAAGTAGTCAAAGACATCAAGTCCAAGGTAAAATCCTTGCCCATTATGTATGTTGTTGATGATCTTGCATACAAAATAGTTGAATCTGATGCAAGTAATATTGGGTGGGGTGGTATTCTAAAGCAAAAGGTTGGAAAAGAAGAGCAAGTTGTTCAATTTTCCTCAGGAGTATGGAATCTAGCTGAACTTAACTACTCCATGATAGAGAAAGAAGGCAAGGCAGCATGGAACTGCATCAGTAAGTTTGAATTTTATCTTATTAATAAACCTTTTCTTCTAAGAACGGATGCATCTACTATGCAGAAGGTGTTAACAAAAAACATCAAGAAGGATGGAGAAGCCAACTTTTCCAGATGGCAGGCCTTATTTGCAAACTTTGACTTTCAGGTAGAGCACATCAAAGGAAAAGACAATAATTTGCCTAATTTTATTAGCAGAGAATACATTGAAACAAAAGATCATGTCATGATGATCATCACAGAATGGGACCAGCACCAGAAACAAGAAGTCTTGAGAACCATGCCTGATGACCAAGACTGGGAAACCTACTAAAGAAACTAGAAACCCACGTGCCAGCTCCAAAATACGAAGGTGCTAGACGCCAATTTGTAGCCACACACTGACCTCCAAGACTTTGTTCTAGAAAGAAAGGTATACCCTAAAGGAGGAAAGTGGATTCATGATATGATATATGATAAAGCAAGATGGGATAGTGACCTTGCAAGACAGGTTTTGGAACAAAATTTTCACGACATTGCCACTATTTGGTGCCATGGTGGACGCAGCACAAGAATGTATGAAAGGTATGTTTGCATATACAGGACAAGAGATCTCTGGAATGAACCAGGCCATGTTAGAACCCAGCCAGCTGCTAGATGGCCAAGAGATAATCCCAAGATCATATTTCCAGATACAGTGTATAACTTTGTAGACTACAAACAGCCGTGGTGGGAATTTCTCAACCTTGACGACAAGATCAAAACCTACTACACCAGACTCAGGTTCAATGCCATCGTTCATTTTCAAGGATATCAGCAATGTAAATGGTTTAGAGATTGGTGGACTGATTATGGAATAAAAAGAACTGCCATGGACCCTATATAACATGAAAAGTATTGCAAAAATATTTGCAAACCATGTATTGAACAATGTAGTACAGACTATAATCACCCTATTTATAACACTGTTAAACAAATGACTAAAGGTGAATGGTCAACTTACAAGTCCTCCCCATATAATAATTCCCTTGAAGAATATATGAGAGAACACATGGAATGGCTTGTATTAACCAAAGTCTAGTACCAGATTGTGCTCGGGAAGCCTATGATTGTCCGCAGGATTTACAGAAAAGCCTGGGACACAATGCAGTATAAAAGGGATAGATTCCTTGATCTTACTATTTTTTGATGTAAATAATACGGACCAGTCACAAGGGCTTAATTCTGACCAGATTTCCCGTGGGTTTTGTTGTACCAAAGTATCCACAATGTCAATAAAACATAATTTTCTCGTGGCCTTTTAGGAAGAAGCATCCACTTTGTTTTGTCGGCATGAATAATTTTCTCGTGGGCTTTGAAAGAAAGAACCCACTTTGTTATCTTCCATAGGATTTGCTTTTTCGAATAGAATCTACTATCAGATTTGCCATGGCGTTACTCGAAGGCAACTATTCATTTCCTTAGATGGGAATCTTTGTGCAGACGTCGCCTTAGCACTATACGAAAAGTAATGATTTTATCCATTGTTTACGAATGGCCTACAGTAATGTTTGTCCCCTCTCATTCCTATATAATGAGGGTAAGGCTCATTGATGAGACATTTGAGTTTAGATTGAGTCTAGAGTTTTGTGTGTTTGAGTCAAGTTCCTCTCCTGCTCTGCATCTGCGAACATTCTGTCTGATCTTCTTGCGTCACGAGAAGAGTTTAAGTCCTTGGGTGATTTGGGAGCCTGCGCATCAGTGTGCTCGGCACTGGTGAGAACCTAAAGTGGCCGAATCATATAGAAAGTCGACCAGTCTGTATATGTGTCGAAGTCTAATTCTGAGACAGAGTCTATCCTTCGCCAGGTAGCCTCTGGTATTGCTTGTTCCATGAGAACAACATAAAGCCCAGTAAATGCGAAGATAGTCAATCTCTGTAAGGAAATCTCTCTGTAAGAATTCTTCTGTAAACAAAGTCATATCCATTTTGAAATAAAGTGAGTACACCATTCTGTATCTGAATACATCATCTGTGCATTCATATTGTTTGTTGTGGTAGTAGTTATCTTTGTGCCTTCATCCGAAGTTCGCAGGAAGTTCACCAAAGGAACGAAGGGATGCCAAGGCCATTGTTAGGTGAGGAAGCCATTGTTGAGGCCATCAGAGCGCGAAAGTTCTGAGTAGGTTCACCACTGGTTCACCAGGAGTCAATTGTCAAAGTCATTCGAAGAGACGCAACAAGTAGCAAGCTCATGACAGGAGCCCCTGCTTATACAGATTCCCTATTTTTGCTCCATTATCCGATGGCCCAGTCTACTTTGACTGTTACCCCAATTTCTCTATGTATACCTTTGACGAAACTATAGATCAGATTCTGCAATTACAGATCCAAAAAATTGGTTTTGATATGAATAAAAAGAGAAATAATATAGCCATCCAGACCAAGTGTTGTTTCCATCACACCAATACCCTTTGGCCAGCCATCCGCCATACACCCAACAAAGACTCAAAGTCAAGTATAGTTGTCCTCACTGATGCAAAGAATCAGAAAATTGAGCATCAGACCATTCGATGGGAAGACTTGACATTTCTAAAACATTGGGTTGTAAATAATCCTAAGCCTCTCATTCCTAAGGCTATTACCTCCGCTGATAGTATAGAAAATTTGTCTTCTACATTTATTTCATTCCCCAAAATATCTAGTATTGACTGGAGAAGAATAGAGTTAGCTTGTAAGCAATCCAAGTATTACAGAGATCCTTCCACTGTAGATACAACTTGTTCCTCTTCATCTTTTTGTAAACATAATTCTTTGTATGAATTAGCCCAGCTTGTAAATTATTCTTCTTTAGAATTCAAATGCCCAGATTGTCAAGAACTTGTTAATCTGCTTACTCTGGTTGAGTCTAACCTCCATTCAAATCATAACCCCAGAACTGGAATCGCTCCTCCTACTACATCTGTAAATTCATGCCCAAATCCCAAATGCACAGATATTCCTTTCCCACATGAATCAGATCCGGATCATGTGTTCATGATACATGAACTTACCACTCTCGAAGGAGAAGATATAAGGCTGACAGAGATGATGTGTTTAATGAGACCAGCCAAACCCAAATATGGTTTGGGATACCTTGAGCAGGCAAATGGCCTAATTCCAGATTGCAGATTTCACCCTGTTCCTTCTGACTGTAAGAAGCCCACAGTAATGGAAATGCATAATTTCTTCTCGCTTATGGATGGATGCTTGAAATCCGAGATTAAAGGCCAATGGATGAAAGCCATGCTAAATTGGGATCTGTACACTAATCCTCAAGCAGATGAGTTCGATCGGAATGATACTCCTGTAGAGAAGAAATAGTTTGTTGACAATTGGAAGCATTATATGGAGATGAATAACACTTGGATATCTTTTTATTCATGGAAAGATAATATTGCTCCCTTGAATGTCTTTACCGGTTCAACCAACACCTCAGCAAGCAAGCATGCTTAGACTGCACTTGATGGATCAAAAATTGAGACTGCTGCGACCTTTCCTCCTTACAAAGGATGTGTCATAGGAGAAAACAAAAATGTAGCCAAAGCCGTCCCTTTAGTCCAGAAAGATGGCAATGCCTTGGGCATTGATGGAAGAATTCAGAAAGCTAGTGAACAACTTAACTGGACAAATACTGCAGTAAAAGGATTGGAAATGAATGTTGCAAAATCAGTAGAAGTCAGGGAACAAATTGATACTATCCAAGTATCATTAAATGATGTAAATAAATGTTTGAACAATGTATAGTTTGAAACTAGCATAATTTGTTCTTATGCCAGAGAGTAATTGAACAAAATAGAAGGAGTAGAAGAAAAGTTAGTTGGTCATTTAGACACAACCAAATAAATTATATCCGGTTTAACTGGAAAAGTTGAAAAGATAAGTGTGTCTAAAATTGTGAAACCAGTTCCAAATTCCTTTCTTGTAAAAAGAAGCATAAGAATTCAGGACACTGTGAAATCTGTAGACAGGTTTCCTGCATTATTTCCTAAAGAAGTAGCCATGTCTTCATTAGATACTGAGGCTACAAATAAGATCACAATAGCATCCTTGTTTAAGGATGAAGAAGCAGACATAGGGAAGGAACATAATGACCAGGATACACAAATCCTCCCTATATATGAACCGCTTGAACACAAGTTCAACAGATATCCAGCACCTGACATAGAAGGCGAAGGAAAACTTCCTGAAGCGCACACATTTTTTCCAGATTCCCACAGAAAGTGGAATATAGATAACATGAGTGTAGGAAAAATAAGGCAAATGATTGATATCATGTACACAGAATATAAACTCATGTGTCTACGAGGGAAACCTAAAATTCATGCTTGCAGGACAATTATTCAGTGTTTTACAGGGACACTCCTCAGGTGGTGGGAGATAGAATCATCTCCAAAACTCATAGAAACAATGGAAGCAGAAGTGCTAAAAGATGAGAAAGGAGATGTGATTCATAATCCTGATGGCACAATTATCAGCAATATGATAGGAGAACTTACATCAATGATCTTGGAACATTGGTGCGGCAGTGAAACAGAAATCGCTGATAAAAATGAAGTCATTCTGA
The DNA here is from genome assembly GCA_031772625.1 of Pinus tabuliformis. NCBI lineage: Eukaryota > Viridiplantae > Streptophyta > Pinopsida > Pinales > Pinaceae > Pinus > Pinus tabuliformis. Next base: position 102,081,405 of record CM062807.1, read on the forward strand.
TGAATTTAAAGTGCCACAAAATGTCTCAATATGATGACTTCCACAGAGATTGGATGCAGAGAATATATGAAGTCAAGGACTCAAAGAACCTATTATGGAAACAGGTATATCTTGCAGCTCTGCCATTTAAATTTGTTGATTATATTAAAATGCAGGAAGTCTTTCAATTACCTTTTGAGTCATACACATGGGGATAGATTTATTCTCTCATTACAAGGACATTGGTCAGTTTATGCACTAGCTCAAAGGTAAATAAGTCTCTGGAAAAGCTTTCCAGAATACCTGACAGAAAATCCATATGTAGCAAATATGGATTAACATTGGATGATCCTTTGGTAAAGAAAAGGAAGGCTAAGAAAAAAGCCAAAAGAGAGTTTAAAGAAACTTTCTACAAAAACCGGAGAAATTATCCAAAGCCCAAAGGAAGATATTCAAAGTCGAGGCGTGGTCAAGCCTCTGGAGCAAAAAGACGGTATTATAAATATGTTCCCAAAACTCATTATTACAATCCTTCTGATATCCATCTGCATACTCATAAAAAAGATAGATGGAATAAAATTACTTGTTGGCTATGTGGGAAAACTGGACATACTTCCTCCCGATGTCCAGAGGGTGAAGAATTAAAACTAAATAGGGGAAAGAAGTCCCAAGTCTTTGCCCAAAGAGACAAACAAGTAAAGAAAAAAGGAAGAAGACCAATTGTGTGTATGAAATGCGGTTCTCATGCTCACAGCACAGAACACTGCCCGAATGTCACAATCAGAGAAATCGCTCAGCAGCACCAAATAAATGAATCTTCTTACGATTCATTTAGTTCTTCGACTGAAGAAGAACTCCATGCTCAGATGGGGCAATATTCAGATTCTATTTCTTCAGATTGTTTGTGTTCTGATTCTGAAGAATTTGCATGTCATGTCCAATATAATTCTGACTCTGAATATTTCAGTGACTCAAGTGAAGAACACAGGGAAAAGCCTAAGCCCCAGAAAGAAAAATTCCTTATGGCCGCAACGAAAGAAGAAGAGCTAAAATCCTCGTCACAAATCCATGCCATGGAGGATGGAGAAATGAAAACCGCCTGACGAAATATTTTATGGATCAGCTAAAAGAAAAAACTTCAAATAGTCCAGGTAAGAAATCTCTCTTTGTGGATGCATCATATGAAAAGAATACAAAATCATTCCAAAGGCATCAGCAGAAGCCTGAAAGAGTAAGATCTCTTACTCTAGGAGAAGTTAGGAGAGAGATTCATAATCTCAAAACCAAAATTTCTACACTAAAAGCTCAAGTTGCAGAAATCCAGAGAGGAAAACAGATGGCAAAAGAAGACGATGATAATCAGCCATGGCATACTGCTTCTCATAGTAGTAATCAAGAAGTACAAATTGCTGAAGGTATTAAGGATCCAAATTTTGGATTCAAAGACATGAGATTGTTAACCATCTCGTACCAACAGCACCATGTTCTGATAAATATCTGCATAAAAGGGAAAATGTTTGAAATGATTGCTCTTATTGATTCTGGAGCAAATATTAACATTTTGAATATGAAAAGTATTCCAGCAAAATATTCGATGACTGCAGAAAGAGAAGTGGTAGGATTGGGTAACAAAAAGCTTAGATACGAAGTACCCAAAGCATCTGTTTGTTTTGAAAGCCACTGTATTTATATGAAGTTTGCAGTAGCTGATATTCCAGTAGACTGCATTCTTGGTAATATCTTTCTTGCAGCAGTAGAACCTCATGGGTCACTTAGACTCAGAGGGGGTAAAGCTGGATTTTTTTTTTTTGTCCCCACCTCAAAAGGGATAAGAAAGAAAATTGAACTCCCATATATCTCCAATCCTAGAATTTCTACAATGGTACACACTGTACAAGATCTGGATAAAGCCAAAGCAAGACTATCATAATTAAAGGATCTAAAATGTACGATGAGAATAGAAGAACATCTTAAGCTGCCTCAAATCTAGAACAAAATTGGAGATTTAAAGAAAATAATAGAAGAAGAATGATGCTCTGAAGAACCTAACGGCTTTTGGCACAGGAAGCAGCACACAGTGGAGCTCCCTTACAAGGAATGATACATCGGCAAGCCTTGTAAAAGCAAAGCCATCCTGATGAACAAAAAGTACCGAGATCTTTGCCAGAAAGAGATCCAGCAGCGCCTCAGTAGAAGCCTGATCAGAGAGTCCAATAGTCCTTGGAACTGTTACGGGTTCTATGTCAACAAAAGAGCTGAACAAATTAGAGGCATAGATTAGTCATAAACTATAAGCCTCTAAATTCAGTCATGGCTGATGACACCTATGCAATCCCACACAAAGGAGACTTGATGAGAAGGATAGCAGGTGCCAAGATATTTTCTAAGTTCGACCTGAAAGCAGGATTTTGGCAAGTGGCCATTGCTGAGAAAGATAAGTTTAAAACTGCCTTTAGCATACCAGCAGGACATTATGAATGGAATGTCATGCCTTTTGGACTCAAGAATGCTCCATCAAAGTTTCAAAAGGTAATGGATGACATTTTCAAGCCATATTTTGATTGGCTGATTGTATATATTGATGATGTATTAATATTTTCTAAGACTATTCAGAAACATTTTAAACATGTAAATATTTTTAGGAATTTGGTTAACCGTAATGGTTTAGTGCTCAGGAAGAAGAAGATAGAGGTATTTCAAACCACTATCAAATTTTTGGGCCATGCAATCTACAATGGGCAGATTTCTCTGTAAAAGCATGCATTGGAGTTTGCAGATAAGTTTCCAGATGTTATCACAGATAAGAACCAACTGCAAAGGTTCTTAGGTTTCCTTAATTATGTCAGCAATTTTTATCAAGATTGCGCCAGTGATAGAAAAATCTTAAATAAGAGGCTAACGAAGAATCCTCCTGAATGGACAGAAGTCCATACAAAAGTAGTCAAAGACATTAAGGCCAAGGTAAAATCCTTACCCATTCTGTATGTTGATGATGATCTTGCATACAAAATAGTTGAATCCGATGCAAGTAATATTGGGTGGAGTGGTATTCTAAAGCAAAAGGTTGGAAAAGAAGAGCAAGTTGTTCAATTTGCCTCTGGAGTATGGAAGCTAGCCGAACTGGACTACTCCATGATAGAGAAAGAAGTCAACGCAGCATGGAACTGCATCAGTAAGTTTGAAGTTTATCTTATTAATAAACCTTTTCTTCTAAGAACTGATGCATCTGCTCTGTAGAAGGTGTTAACAAAAAACATCAAGAAGGCCGGAGAAGCCAAGTTTGCGAGATGGCAGGTCTTATTTTCAAACTTTGACTTTCAGGTAGAGCACATCAAAGAAAAAGACAATAATTTCCCTGATTTTCTTAGCAGAGAATACATTGAAACAAAAGATCATGTCATGATGATCATCACAGAATGGGACCAGCACCAGAAACAAGAAGTCTTGAGAACCGTGCCTGATGACCAAGACTGAGAAACCTACAAAAGAAACTAGAAACCCACGTGGTAGCTCCGAAATACGAAGGTGCTAGACACCAATTTGCAGCCACACACTGACCTTCAACACTTTGTTCCAGAAAGAAAAGTATACCCTAAAGGAGGAAAGTGGATTCATGATATGATATATGATAAATCAAGACGGGATGGGGACCTTCCAAGACAGGCTTTGGAACAAAATTTTCACGACATTGCCACTATTTGGTGCCATGGTGGATGCAGCACAGGAATGTATGAAAGGTATGTTTGCATATACAGGACAAGAGATCTCTGGAATGAACCAGGCCATGTTAGAACCCAGCCAGCTGCCAGATGGCCAAGAAATGATCCCAAGATCATATTTCCAGATGCAGTGTATAACTTTGCAAACTACAAACAGCTGTGGTGGGAATTTCTCAACCTCAACGACAAGATCGAAACCTACTACACCAGACTCAGGTTCAGTGCCAGCGGTCATTTTCAAGGATATCAACAATGTAACTGGTTTAGAGACTGGTGGACTACTTATGGAATAAACAGAACTGCCATGGACCCTATAGAACATGAAAAATATTGCAAAAATCTTTGCAAACCATGTATTGAGCAATGTAGTACAGACTATAATGACCCTGTTTATAACACTGTTAAACAAATGACTAAAGGTGAATGGTCAACTTACAAGTCTTCCTGATATAATAATTCCCTTGAAGAACATATGAGAGAACACATGGAATGGCTTGTATTAACCAAAGTCCAGTACCAGATTGTGCTTGGGAAGCCTACGATTGTCCGTGGGATTTACACAAAAGCCTGGGACACAATGCAGTATAAAAGGGATAGATTCCCTGATCTTACTATTTTTTGATGTAAATAATACGGACCAGTCACAAGGGCTTAATTGTGACCAGATTTCCCGTGGGCTTTGTTGTACCAAAGTATCCACAATGTAAATAAAATATAATTTTCTCGTGGGCTTTTACGAAAAAGCATCCACTTTGTTTTGTCGGCATGAATAATTTTCTCGTGGGCTTTGAAAGAAAGCATCCACTTTGTTATCTTCTGTAGGATTTGCTTTTTCGGACAGAATCTACTATCACATTTGCCCTGGCATTACCTGAAAGGAACTATTCCTTTCCTTAGATGGAAATCTTTTTGCGGACGTCGCCTTAGCACTATCCGAAAAGTAATGATTCTATCCACAGTTTACGAATGGCCTATAGTAATGTTTGTCCCCTCTCATTCCTATATAATGAGGATAAGGCTCATTGATGAGGCATTTGAGTTTAGATTGAGTCTAGAGTTTTGTGTGTTTGAGTCAAGTGCCTCTCTTGCTCTGCATCTGCAGACATTCTGTCTGATCTGCTTGTATCACAAGAAGAACTTAAGTCCTTAGGTGATTTGGGAGCCTGCGCATCAGTGTGCTCGGCACTGGTGAGAACCTAAAGTGGTCGAATCATATAGAGAGTCGACTAGTCTGTATATGTGTCGAAATCTGATTCTGAGGTAGAATCTATCCTTGGCCAGGTAGCCTCTGGTATTGCTTGTTCCATGCGAACAACATAAAGCCCGGTAAATGCGAAGATAGTCAATCTCTGTAAGGAAATCTCTCTGTAAGAATTCTTCTGTAAACAAAGTCATATCCATTTTGAAATAAAATGAGTACACCATTCTGTATCTGAATACATCATCTGTGCATTAATATTGTTTTCTGTGGTGGTAGTTGTCTTTGTGCCTTCATCCGAAGTTCGCAGGAAGTTCGCCAAAGGAACGAAGGGATGCCAAGGCCGTTGTTAGGCGAGGAAGTTGTTGTTGAGGCCATAAGAGTGTGAAAGTTCTGAGTAGGTTCACCACTGGTTCACCAGGAGTCGGTTGTCAAAGTCATTCGAAGAGACGCAACAAGTAGCAAGCTCGTGACAGGAGCCCCTGGTTAAAATCAATTTTAACTTTCAGAGAAATCGTGATGGAAGCCTGTGGAGAAGAGAGGCAAGTGAGGCTGTTAGGTGCCTTTGGGAGTCCCTTTATGCTTTGGGTTCGCATAGCACTGGCTCTTAAAGGGATCGGTTACAAATTCATTGAAGATAATTTGCACACAAAGAGCAGGCTGCTGCTCAAATCAAATCATGTTCATAAGAGGATTCCAGTGCTTATCCACAATGGAAAACCTGTTTGTGAATCCATGATTATTGTCCAATATATTGAAGAGGCATGGGCAAATAAGGCACCCATTCTTACGCCCAAAGATCCATATGACCGAGCCATTTCTCGCTTCTGGGACGCCTTCATAGACGATAAGATAACAAGTTCACTTTGTAATCACCTTTCATTGCTTTGCTTATGGCTGCTATATGTCTTTATTAACTGCGTATTTTTTAATACGCAGTTAATATGTTCGTGCTGTTTATGTGATAGGTTCGTGCTGTTTATGTGTGACCTCAACTGGTGCCATGTCTTCAGGGAGTTTGCACTGGCCAAGGTGAACAACAAAAGAAAGCGAAAGAAGAATCGGTGGCAAACTTTGTTGTATTGGAGGAAGCTCTGCGAACGAACCCCTGCTTCTCGGGGAAACTCTATTTTGGAGGAGATGAGATCGGCTTTGTTGACATCACATTGGGTGGTCTGTCAGCGTTTGTGAAAGCCTTGGAAAAGATTAATAATTCAGTTTTAATAGAGGCGGAGAAGATGCCGCTATTAAGCACATGGGTGAATCGATTGTGTGAGGGTGATGGAGTGAAAAGAAGTTATGCTGGATCCAGCCAAGATGCACAAATTATTAATTATGTCACGACCTGCTGGAAATTAGTCGAAGCCTTGACTTTAATGGACGTTATCCTCCTCGATTTTATTTTTATGTTGTCAGTTGGAATGTTGTTTATGCTTTCTGATGGGTTGCATTGGTCTTCTAGGGAAATTGAAGTAATGGGTTGCTGTTAGTTGGAATGTTGTTTATGCTTTATGAAAGTTAAATTTAACTTTGTCCATGATGCTTTAGAAAAAGTCAACTCAACTCTCCGTTATGTGATATTTTTTTATGACACTCATACATATATAATATAAAATTAAGTATATTAAGAAAGATAGATTTTTGTTGTGGTAAAAAAGCTTAAAATGAACTTTAACTTTGTGAATCATGTTTTAGAAAATGTCAGTTCTCCATTTTCTATTAACGTCATACCCTTTATGACACTCATACATATATAATACAAAATCAAGTATATTAAGAAAGTATGAATTTTGTTGTAGTAGAAAAGAACCTAAAATGAATTTAACTTTGTTGATCATGCTTTAGAAAAAGTCAACTCTAAAAGCTAATTTTCGGTTTTTTCTTAATGGCATACCCTTTATGACACTCATAAATATATAATATGAAATCAAGTATATTAAGAAAGTATGAATCTTGTTGTGGTAAAAAAGAGCCTAAGATGAATTTAACTTTGTGGATTATGCTTTAGAAAAAGTCAACCCTCTGTTTTCTCTTAATGTCATACCTTTTATGACGCTCATACATATATAATATAAAGTCAAGTATATTAAGAAACTGTGAATCTTGTTGGGGTAAAAAAGAGCCTAAAATGAATTTAATTTTGTGGATCATGCTTTAGAAAAAGTCAACTCTCTATTTTCTTTTAATGTCATACTCTTTATAACACTCATACATATATAATATAAAATCAAGTATATTAAGAAAGTGTGAATCTTGTTGTGGTAAAAAAATCCTAAAATGAATTTAACTTTGTGGATCATGCTTTAGAAAAAAAATCTAACTCTCGGTTTTCTCTTAATGTCATGCATACATATATAATATGAAATCAAGTATATTAAGAAATTGTGAATCTTGTTGTAGTTTAAATGAGCCTAAAATGAGTTTAACTTTGTGGATCATGCTTTAGAAAAAGTCAAATCTCTCTTAATGTCATACCCTTTATGATGTTCATACATAGATAATATAAAATCAAGTACATTAAGAATGTATGAATCTTGTTGTGGTAAAAAAAAAGCTTAAAATGAATTTAACTTTGTTGATCATACGTTAGTCAACTCTTCTTTTTATCTTAATGTGATACATATATAATATAAAATCAAGTATATTAAGAAAGTGTGAATCTTGTTGTGGTAAAAAGGAGCTCAAAATGAATTTAACTTTATCCATTATGATTTAGAAAAAGTCAACTCTCTCTTTTCTCTTAATGTCATACCCTTTATGATGATCATAAATATATAACATAAAATCAACTACATTAAAAAAATGTGAATCTTGTTGTGGTAAAGAAAAGCCTAAAATGAATTTAATTGTGTGGATCATGTTTTAGAAAAAATCCTCTCTCCTTTTCTCTTAGGCTTTTTTTACATATCAAGATTCACACTTTCTTAATATACTTGATTTTATATTATATATGTATGAGTGTCATAAAGAGTATGACATTAAGAGAAAACTTAAAATTGACTTTTTCTAAAGCATGATCCTCAAAGTTAAAAATTAGTTTTAGGCTTTTTTTTACCACAACAAAATTCACACTTTCTTAATATATTTGATTTTATATTATATATGTATGAGTGTCATATAAATTATGAGATTAAGAAAAAAAAAATGAACAAATGAATCTTTCTTATGGACAAAGTTAAATTCATTTTAAGCTTTTTTTAGCACAACAAAATTCACCCTTTCTTAATATACTTGATTTTATATAATATATATGAGTATCGTTTAAAAAAACATATGAAATTAAGAGAAAACGGAGAATTTATTTTTTCTAAAACATGTTCGACAAACTTAATTCATTTTAAGTGCTTTTTTAGCACAACAGCATTTACACTTTCTTAATATACTTAATTTTTTATTATATGTGCATGAGTGTCCTGGAAAAAATGACATTAAAAGAAAACGGAAAATTGCATTTTTATAATTAAAGTCAATTCTAAAAACATGATTTCTTTCCCATAGCTTCATAACAATAGTTTCTTTCCCATAGCTCCATAACATATATAGTTATATTTAGGGGTTGGGGAAAAAGTTGAGTCAGATGAATGGGTATAACTGGAGCATGCCATACAAAGTCAAAAATTTATGAAGAAGTTTAGTTTAAAAACATAATTATATATAAATATACAAACCTATGGCAAAAATCAATTATATCAATGGTCTGTATTGACAACTTAGAAAGAAAATTCATAATCGTGGAACGCTCGATCGTAGCCAGCAGGTACATAAAGCTGTTACTTCTACGTAAGCCGTTTTTGTTTCCAATTCAGTGTTGTTTAGTAAATTATAATTTTTTAATTTAATAATTTATTTTAATGTATAATTTTATTTTATTTTAAAGAAATCACATTAAAAATTTTGATCGACCATTTTCGAATTTGATTTTTTTTCTCAATTAAATATAAACAAATTCCACTATTTTAACGCATAATTTATTTTAACCGTACAAATCTATAATTTGTTTTTAACTGTTAGTAATCTATACTATCGTGGCATATGCTATTATGACTTAATCGAAGAACACAATTTGTGCCAGAAAATACATGTTAAATTTGAAATCTAAGGTGCCTTACTGCCGTTGCAAATATTCAGAAGGATTTGTCTCTTGATTTTACTGTTTTGTGTACTAGTTTTGATGAGACTTCAAATGGTGACTGCCATTACCAAAGAGATTTGTCTCCGTTCTTTTATTTTTTTTATATGTAGTAGATTCGACCAGAGTTCAAATGTTTACTAAAACGAATAATCAAAGATGTCTAAGGAAAAAGACATCTTCAATATTTAACAGGTATATGTATGCATCATAACTCTATCTCTCTATATGAATGTCTAGGTTGATGGTTAACATGGGCGTTCTTTCTAAAGCAGTTTAAGCCAATGTAAGTGTCAAAACTCATCGTGAGCACGGAAACATAACTTAATTAGAAAGATAACTTAATTTAGGTTTTAGACTCTATTCGAAATTGAGTGTAACATAAATTTAGGAGAAGAAGTTGCATTTGGCCAATTGGTGCTTGTAGGTTCCTTAGGGTGAAATCTAAAATCGAATTATTGAAAATATTGTTACCATATGAGCAATATATTTGCTACTTCAATAGTAATTATACTAAATATATAGTTTGTTGAATGAAACTACTTACGGTAGGAAGATATGGCACCATAAAAAAATTTTGTATTTATAATCACAAAAATGTAGTATTATTAATGATGTAGGGTGTGGGTTGTTGTCATTATGATGTACGTGTTGTACTTGATGGCAACCCACTTGTAGTAGAACAACTAACTTGTATATGATCACTAGATGAATCTACAGAAGAGATATCAGATGTGACAAAATACATGACAATAGTGTTTACAGATGTGATGAAATGCAGGGCAGCGTCAAGGAATTAGTTCAGAAGGCAACTCATTCGAATGAAAGATCACAGTATAGCAGGTAAACAACAAAGAATTACAGATTAGTCTCACAAAATGAATAAAGAGAGGTATACGCAGGTTCACCATTGACCACGCTACGTATACACACAGGTTCAAGAATTAGTTTAGAAGGTAACTCACTCAGATGAAAGATCACAGTATAGTAGGTAAACAACAAAGAATTATAGATCAGTCTCACAGAATGAAGAAAGAGAGGTATACGCAAGTTCACCATTGACCAAGCTACGTATCCACGCAAGTTCGCTGTATACAAGTCGTGTATACATATACATGCACTTTCACAGAAGGAAAAGCCTGTATACCTTGGAAAACTAAATTTTTGGTCCGAAGTATTTGGTCCATGGTATTTGGATCCATGGTATTGATCCAAGGTATCAGGACCGAGGTATTGACCTTAGGTATTTGGTCCATGGTATTGGTCCTAAGTGGTTTTGGTCCATGGTATTGAGAAAGGACTAAAACTATAAAAGGAGGAGAAGATCATTAGGCCAAGGTGTGCAAGTATTGAATATCTGATGAAGTGTGAGATCTAGTATGCAAGTTATTAGGTGATGGTGCATTGCTAAATCTGAACCAAGGATGAACCTTAGCTGATGATGAGGGATCAGATCTAATGATAGATCGGGATCTTGAGGAGCGAAATGAATTATCGTTAGGTGTTTTTACTCATGTATATTCTAGATCTGAATTTTGACGCATATATTATTCTGTAAATGATATGATCTGGATATAACTAAAGTCTGGAATAACTGTAGAATTCTGAATTTATATTTGTAGATATATACGCTGGTTGGCTTTGAGGAAAGCACGTATACACATAGGTTCGACACATGGAAGTAGCATATACCTTATAAAATATGTTTTAGTTGCTTCTGTTTGTTGTTGCAGTGTTCTGGGTTCTGGCTTGGGTTCTGGTTACTGTATTCTGGTGACAGCATTCTGAATGATCAGATTGATGGGTTGTCAAAGTAATTGATTGATTTGGTTGTGGTTGGTTCAAAAGGAGATTGGTTGATGCTGATATATTTAATGATTGAATGAAGTTGTTGATGGATCCAATCTAAAAATTTATGAAACGAGGTCCCTGAAGGAAGAAAGAAGGTAGTAGCCTTCTGTAGACCGACACCTATGTACTAATAAATATTTCAGCTAGTACAAGAGCTAGGGGGTTGTAGCTCCCTTCCAGTAGAATCTGGAGAACGAGAGAAGGTTGTAGCCTTCTGCAGGTAGAAGCCTGCGTACTGGTATAAGACTACACTAGTACAAAAATTGTAAACATAATTTTCTTATTATTAAAAGAAGACAGAGATGATAGAAGTAGGTGGTTTTCACCCACATTGGGTTTCCACCTTATATCTTGGTGTTCATGTGTTTTTCTTATGTGTGATGCTTTATTCTGTTTTTATTGCACTATCTAATGAATTCCTGATATACTGGTTAATGTTCAATGTATGATAATTTGGGTAAGTCAAAAGATCTCTGCATATACGCTGGTTGCATTAAGTATAGTTGCATATACACGCTAGTTCACTAAGTTGAAGTAGCGTATACAAATTAGTTTTGAAAATTAAATTATTGATCTGATAATACTAATTCACCCCCCCTCTTAGTATTATTTTCAACAATTGGTATCAGAGCAGTTCCTTCAGAAGAAACTTGATCGCTTGAAGGAAGATCCAGCATCATGAGTAATCAAGAAAGCGAGGGATCTATCAGACCGCCAATCTTTGATGGGAGCAACTTTGTTTATTGGAAGGTACGAACCACATCCTATCTTCAATCACTTGGAACAGATGTCTGGGAAATCGTGGAAGGAGGATATACATTTCCATCAGCAATTCCTACAGATACAACAGGTAAAAAGAAATATGAAACCAATGCCAAAGCTATCAATACATTATTGGGAAGTCTATCACAATCAGAGTTTGTCAAAGCTATGCAGCTCAAATCAGCGAAAGAAATATGGGACAAAATTGTTCTAAGCTATAAAGGAGACTCTCAAGTAAAACGTGCTAAACTGAAAACTCTCAGAATTCAATATGAAACTCTCAAGATGCACAATGATGAAAGTATAGCTAGTTACTTCTTACGTACAGATGAGGTTGTTAATTGCATGAAGAATCTGGGTGAAGAGATAAAAGAAGTTACTTTAGTTGAAATTTTTTTGAGATCCTTATCTGCTAAATTTGAATTAAAAGTATCTGCCATAGAAGAAAAGTAAGATCTACAGACTATTACTATGACACAGCTTCACGGAATCTTAACTGCCTTTGAGATGAGAAAAGGAGGCCCATCAGATATGAGAGAAATCGCATTTAAAGGTTCAGAAAAAGTAAAAGAAGAACTCAATGAATCAAGACATATTTTAGAAGAAGAAGAGGAAGTAAACGTTGTCAAGAAGCTTCAACGGGGTTCCGGAAGATTAAGAGGTAAAAGTACTACCTTTCAAATGTTTTTCCTGTGGTAGAGTTGGTCATTATGCTTCCAAATGTCATCATAAAGATAAATATGATAAAGGGAAGGAATCTGCAAAATGGAATAGAAAACAAAGTGTAAGTAAAAAGAGCTACTATACTCATGAAGATAACAATGGTTTATCAAATAGTGATGAAGATGAAAATAGTAATGATTATAGACTTTTGATGGCTTATGAAGATGTTTATTTTTTGGATGCTTTAGATGAAGATGACCCTTATGAAGAATTCTCTAAACTCAAAATTTGTTTAGAAGAAAAGAGTATGATTATAGATACCTTAACATACCAACTCGCTGAAAGAGAAAAAGACAATGAAAAACTAGAATGTGAAATTGTGGGTCTAGGAAAGGATCTTGAGAAAACAAAAGCTCTTAATCTCAAATTTTCTAAAGGATCAAAAACCTTAAATCAAATTATCAAAGTGCAACATTCTCCTCTGATAAAGACAGGTCTTGGATACACTGAAGAAGCATCTCAATCACAAAAGCCATTAACCTCCACTAAAAGATATCTTGATGCAGAAAAGAGCAGTGAACAGTTTGACAATCATCAGAAAGGCATAAAGCAGATCACCAGGTAAATCAAGCTCAATTTACTTCAAGGATGAATAGAAGCCACAATCAGCCGCAGATAAATCATACTCAATTTTCTTCAAAGATAAATATCAATAGAAACTACAACCTCCAGGTCAGTAGATTCGATAATTGCAGGAACTTCTTTAACGATCAATGTTTCTCATGTCATAATTTTGGACACAAAGCTGCTCAATGTGTTGCTTACAAAACCATCATGACTAGAGAAGCATGAAATCAAAGGAATGTGACAGGGATCGAGAAAAGTTCCTACAATAACTTTTCTCTTCTTGAAAATGAAATAGAATGCTCAATCTGCAACAACATTGGCGATGAATAATATGAATGCAGAAGTAAATTTCAGCAAATATCTCAAAAAGAGCAAACTCCATTAAATCCCAAAATATGGAGAAAGAAAGAACCGCAAACAAAAAGATGTGGTATAGCCCTGTATGCAGAAGGACAAGAAAACCAATCTTACATTGATAATGGATGCTCAAAACACATGATAGGTGACAAAGTAAAGCTACACTCATATAATGCCTTAGAAAAGGAAAAGAATGTCTCATTTGGAAATGACACTCCTGCTATCATAAAAGGTAAAGGCTCTGTTTTTTTGAAAGAAAAAGTTAAACCTGGGAATGTTATGTATGTTGATGGCTTAAAGCATAACTTGTTGAGTGTGAGTCAAATGTGTAATCAAGGAAATAAGGTAGTGTTTCGATCAAATGGATGTGTTGTTCGTGAGCTTGATACAGGAGAAACCGTGATCAAAGGTACAAGAACTCCAAACAACCTATACATACTCAAGGGAGGACAATAACAATGCAATCTAAGCAAAAATGATGAAAAATGGCTATGGCACAAAAAATTGGGACATCTAAGATTTTCTCAAATAAGAAAAGCATGTAGATTCCAAGTTGTTCATGATCTTCCATATATCAACATTCTTGAAAATACTATATGCAAATCAAGTCAATTCGGTAAGAAAACATGATCTCACTTCATCGAAAACGAAGGGTCAGCTAGTAAGCCTCTTGAACTTATTCATATTGATTTATGTGGACCATCAAGGAAAAAGTCACCTCGTGGAGAAGAATACTTTATATTGTTAATTGATGATTTTTACAGAATGTGTTGGATATGTCTTCTAAAGCATAAAGATGAAGCATTTGAAAAGTTCAAAGCCTTCAAAGCTTTGGTTGAAAATGAATCAAATCGAAAAATCAAATGCCTTGGACCTGATTGAGGAGGGGAATTTACCTCGAATGAATTCTTTGACTTTTGTGAACAACATGGAACAAAAATGCATTTCTCCACCACAAGGACTCCTCAGCAAAGTGGAGTGGTAGAAAGGATGAACATAATTGTTTAACAAATGGCTCGGGCTATGCTAGATGAATCTGGAACTCTTGTAACCTTCCAGGGTGAAGCTGCATTCGTCACCATCACTATTCTCAACCAAGCAAATGTTTGGGTAAATAGCACTCAAACTCGACATGAACTTTGGTATGGTAAGAGTCCTACTATAAAATACTTCAAATTTTTTGGAAGAAAATGTTACATCAAAAGGACTGATGAAAAACTTGGTAAGTTTGAACCTAGAGTAGATGAAGGCATTTTTCTTGGCTACTCTTCCCGAAGTAAAGGATATAAATGTTATAATAAAAGACTTGGGAAAATTATTGAAAGCATTGATGTTGTGGTTGATGAAGCTTGCAAAAATCAAAAACAAATAAAAACCGAAGATTATGACAATGAAGAAGATGACGATCATTTTCCCACAATAAATCACATTGATTCTGAAGAAGAAACCAATGAAGCACCAAAAGAAGAGATAACGATAGAAGAAAAGACTCCGTCTAGGTATGTTTAGAAAAATCATCCAAAAACTCAAATTTTAGGGGAAAAAGGGGCAGGTGTGCAGACAAGAAGAACCATTGCTAAAGCCTCAAGCTATCTAGCATTACTATCTTCCACTAAACCTAAAAATGTAAATGAAGCATGTAGAGATGTATGTTGGGTCAAGACCATGAATGAAGAACTTGAGAAAATTGAAAAGAATAATACTTGGGAATTAGTTTCTAGACCTCATGATAAGAATATCATAGGAACCAAATGGATATTCAAAAACAAGCTGAACAAAAATGGAGAAGTTATCAGAAACAAGGCCAGACTCATTTGAAAAGGATATACTCAACAAGAAGGTATAGATTTTGAAGAAACTTTTGCACCTGTTGTTAGACTTGAAGCCATAAGAATGTTTCTTGCTCTTTCTAGTTTTCAGAAATTCAAAGTATACCAAATGGATGTAAAATCTGTCTTTCTTAATGGAGACTTAGAAGAAGAAGTCTATATTGAACAACCAGATGGATTCATTCTTGGAAATGATGCAAAACTTATATGCAAACTCAGAAAGGTTCTCTATGGTCTCAAATAAGCTCCAAGGGCCTGGTATTACCGTCTTGACAAATATCTCCACCAACAGGGTTTTTCAAAGGGGTCAACAGATAGCAATCTATATACAAAGATTGACAGTGGTAAATTTCTAATAATTGTTGTTTATGTTGATGATATCATTTTTGGTAGTAATGAAGAATCCATGATGCATAATTTTGATTAAGTAATGCAACAAGAATTTGAGATGTCCTTGCTCGGTTAGCTTACCTATTTTCTTGGTCTACAAGTTCAACAAAATAAAAATGGTATTTTTCTCTCATAAGCCAAATATCTCAAACAGATCCTGAAAAAGTACGGCATGGAAGATTCTAAACCAGTATGTACCACAATGGTAACAGGATGCAGTCTTAACTCAAATGATGAATCGACAGTAGTACATCAACCAACTTATAGATCCATGATTGGATGTCTGCTTTATCTAACAGGTACCCGACCGAACATCATGCATGTAGTGGGAATAGTTGGAAGATTCCAAGAAAATCCAAAGGAATCACACCTTCAAGCAGTCAAAAGGATTTTCAAATATCTTCAAGGAACACAAAACTTTGGTTTATGGTATCCTAGAGATATAGATCTTACACTTCATGCATATACAAATGCAGATTGTGCAAGAAGTGTCGATGACAAAAAAAGCACTAGTAGTGGTGCATTTTATATGGGTTCCAGGTTAGTGTCTTGGTTCAGCAAGAAACAAAGTTCAATTGCATTACCTATAGTTGAAGTAGAATACGTGGTTGTTGCATCTTGTTGCACACAACTACTTTGGATGATGCAAACCTTGCAAGATATTCAGATCACATGTACTCCACCTATCTCCATTCTATGTGATAATACAAGTGTCATCAGTATTTCAAAGAATCCTGTCATGCACTCCAAGACCAAGCACATACCCATCAAATATCATTTCCTACGTGAACAAGTTCTTGAACAAAAGGTCAAATTGGAGTATGTTCTCTCCAAAGAACAGGTTGCTGATATATTTACTAAACCGCTACCCGGAGAGACATTTGAATATCTCAGACAAACTATGGGAGTAGTTTTTGCATCATCCTACTGTTAAATCCTATTTTTCATAGAAAGGTGGTTATACGTGAGTTTCATGAAGTGTTTTCACGTACATACGGGAGTTTCTGTGGGCACAGTCGCCTATATGTTGGTTTGAGGAAAAGCAGTGGGCCAGACTCAAGAAAAAGGGGTATGCTATGGTTCTGTCAATTATTTTCTCTATTTGATGATGGTTTCAATATGCTAATATATTGGTCCTCATAAAGTTGTTTATCACTTGATATATATATAGTTTTGATGATGATGCTTTGATATCTCTTACTGACATATGCAATGATCAAATCTGACAATGAACAGGTGGAATAGGTTTATGGGGAGAACATGGTTGATCATATTTTGGGAACTAATGATGGACATATACGGGTTGCTATTCTGGATGCCGTTGACAGATGTTGCTGATGGTGCAGATCATATCATAGTTTTTGATGACTTTCATGGTGTTGTTTAACATATTTGGTCTCTGTTATATATGTCATGTATATCTTTTAATGTAAAGGTCATGAAAATACCTAATTTGTAACCCTGCTATGCATGGGATGGATGATGTAATGTTTATTGTTTTTGACATGTATAAAAAATTGGTATATCCCCACTTGGTTGGGTGGATGAGTCAAATTTGGTATATCCCCACTTGGTTGGGAGATGGATGTATGTATTAGCCATTGGTGATAGGAAGGTCATTTGTGATGTATGAATAGAGTCATGTTCTTCTTTTAGAACATCCTTTTGCAGACTTTGCTTACATTCAGGGGGAGCATGGACTCGATGATAGGATCTCAATCAGCACACTTCAGCATATCAGAGAGTTCAACATGCACTCAGGGGGAGCATGACCCTTTTCCCTTGATGTCAAAGGGGGAGAGTGACTTTGTGTGGTTGTTGCCATCAAGTCCAAAGGGGGAGATTGTTGGCATTATGATGTATGTGTTGTACTTGATGGCAACCTACTTGTAGCAGAACAACTAACTTGTATATGATAACTAGATGAGTCTACAGAAGAGATATCAGATGTGACAAAATGCATGATAGGTGTTTACAGGTGTGATGAAATGCAGGGCAGCTTCAAGGAATCAGTTCAGAAGGTAACTCACTCAGATGAAAGATCACATTGTAGTAGGTAAACAACAAATAGTTACAGATCAGTTTCACAAAATGAAGAAAGAGAGGTATACGCAGGTTCACCATTGACCAAGCTGCGTATACACATAGGTTTAGGAATCAGTTCAGAAGGGAACTCACTCAGATGAAAGATCACAGTATAGCAGGTAAACAACAAAGAATTACAGATCAGTCTCACAGAATGAAGAAAGATAGGTATACGTAGGTTCACCATTGACCAAGCTGCGTATCCACACAAGTTCACTATATACAAATCATGTATACGTACACACGCACTTTCATAGAAGGAAAAACACGTATACCTTGGAAAACTAAATTTTTGGTCCGAAGTATTTAGTCCATGATATTTGGATCCATGGTATTGGTCCAAGGTATCTTGTCCGAGGTATTGACCCTAGGTATTTGGTCCATGGTATTGGTCCTAAGTGGTTTTGGTCCATGGTATTGAGAAAGGCCTAAAACTATAAAAGGAGGAGAAGGTCACTAGGCCAAGGTGTGCAAGTATCGAATATCTGATGAAGTGTGAGATCTAGTATGTAAGTTATTGGGTTATGGTGCATTGCTAGATTTGAACCAAGGATGAACCTTAGTTGATGATGAGGGATCATATCTAATGATAGATCGAGATCTTAAGGCATAAAATGAATTATCATTCGGTGTTTTTTCTCATGTATATTCTAGATCTAAATTCTGACGCATATATTATTCTGTAAATGATATGATCTAGGTATAACTAAAGTCTAGAATAGCTGCAAAATTCTAAATTTATATTTGCAGATATATACGTTGGTTGGATTTGAGGAAAGCATGTATACACGCAAGTTCGACACATGGAAGCAACATTTACCTTATAAAATATGTTTTAGTTGCTTCTATTTGCTGTTGCAGTGTTCTGGGTTCTATCTTGGGTTCTAGTTACTGTATTTTGATGACAACATTCTGAATGATCACATTGATGGGTTGTCAAAGTGATTGATTTATTCAGTTGTTGTTGGTTCAAAAGGAGATTCGTTGATACATATATATTTGATTATTGAATGATGTTGTTGATGGATCCAGTCTGGAAATTTATGAAACGAGGTCCCTGAAGGAAGAAATAAGGTCGTAGCCTTCTGTAGGCTAGCACCTATGCACTAGTAAACATATCAGCGAGTACAAGAGCTAGGGGGTTGTAGCTCCCTTCCAGTAGAAGCTGGAGAATGAGAGAAGGTTGTAGCCTTCTGCAGGTAGAAGCCTGTGTACTGGTATAAGACTGCACCAATACAAAAATTGTAAACAGAAATTTCTTATTATTAAAAGAAGACAGAGATGACAGTAGCAGGTGGTTTTCACTCACATTGGATTTCCACCTTATATCTTGGTATTCATGTGTGTTGCTTATGTGTGATGTTTTATTTTGCTTTTACTACACTGTCTAATGAATTCCTAATATACTGGTTAATGTTCAATGTATGATAATTTGGGTAAATCAAAAGATCTCTGCATATACGCTGGTTGCATTAAGTATAGTTGCGTATACACGCTAGTTCACTAAGCTGAAGTAGCATATACAAATCAGTTTTGAAAATTAAATTATTGATATGATAATACTGATTCACCCCCCCTCTCAGTATTATTTCCAATATTTATATATAATAAAAGAGAGAAAATATTTTTGGTCCAAATTTATAATTTACAATTCAAAAGATTTGAATTATATAATTATAATTATAATTATAATGTGTATTCTTTTATTATTTTAATCGCTTCTTTGAATGTGTAAACATATTAAAATCTCAAATTCAAAATTTTAAATTGAATTTTTAAGTATAGGTATTTGAAAATATCTACTGGCACTTGGATTTTGCACATTACAACTAGCAATTACACCAACTGTTTGATATATTTTAGACAAAATAAACTAGAAAATATATTTAAGAAGGGGTCAAAATATAGAATAATAAGGCTACTTGAAATATTTTTAACCATAAGATATTTCTTTTAATTGATTTATATAATGTGTAAACTGATTTTGTTTTTTAAAACCATATATAATATATGTATAGTTGACATTAAAATATTTTATTTAATATGGACATCGAAATATTTTTGCATTGTATAAACAATGCGAGCTATAGCTAAAAAACAAAAATGAATATAAATATTTGGTTAGTTTTAAGTAAAAATAAAATAAAACATCAATAATATTACTCTTACTGTACTTAGTTAGATAAAATAATTAAAATTAAATATTGTGAGAAATATATACAATTATTTTATTCTTTTAAATATTTCAATACATAAGTTAAATAGTTTATTTGAATATTCATATAAACTATTTTTTTTGAAGATCCACTTCATATGTGTGTGAGAGAACCATAATAAAAAATTTAATGTCAAAGAGAAGAGGACTGCAAATGAAAAAATTTAAGATTAGGTAATATTTATGTATACCAAAGAAATATATTAAAAATAATAAAGGAATTTTAATGGGGATAATTCGAATAGGTCGGATAGTGGCTTCCTCAACCATACCGCTTCTTTTCTTACTTCACAAGCCGCAACATACTCAGCCTCAACACTACTCAAAGAAAATATGTCTTATTTTCTTCTTATTCATGAGATAATAGAAGATCCCAAACTTAAACATCCCCTTGTAGTGCTTCTTCAATCCTTCTCATTGCCTCCCAGTCATAATATGTATATCCAATCAGGTGGACATCATTCATCCTATCATATTTTAGGCAGTAATGGATAGCTCCTCGCAGATATCTCATTATATTTTTTGATGCTATCCAATGATCATGCTTTAGATCCACTTGGAATTGACTGAGAATTTTTACTCCAAAGCATATGTTTGGTCGAGTGTTCACCAAGTACGTAAGTGAGCCAATCAATTATCTATACTTGGAAGGATCCACATGGCTCGATTCAAAACTCCTTAGTCTCTTCAAGTTTGTGATCATTGGATTGGTCATAGGTTTGCAATCCATCATGTCAAACCTATTCAACATCTTGATCACATACTTTCCTTGACCCAAATAAACTTCATCAAGTTCTTGCTAGACTTCTAGTCCCAAATAGTAATGCATTAGCCTTAGATCCTTCATGTCAAATTCTGCTACTAGTTGTTTCTTAGATTCTTCAATTTGACCTGCTACACCTGTCAAGATAAGATCATCTACATACAAAACGATTACATTTTCTCCATATACAACCTTGATATAAATGTTTGTATCACCAGAACATTTTGTGAAGCATATTTTTTGTAGATATGCATCCATTCTAGCATACCATGCCCTTGGTGCTTGCTTGAGGCCATATAATTCTTTCTTCAATCTGAAAACATATGCCTTTTTTTATTTAATTTCGAATCCCAAGGGTTTCTCTATATAGACTTCCCCATCAATTGTGTCATCCAGAAACGTAGTCTTAACATCCATTTGATGGATGTTCCATCCCATCGATGTTGCTAAAGATACTAATCAACAAATCGTTGTATATATTGTTATCAGAGAAAATGTCTCTACATAATTGATGCCTTCTTGTTGAAAGAAGCCCCTAGTCACAAATATTTCCTTATACTTATCTACACCTCCATTTTCCACATGTTTGATCTTGTAGATCGACTTGGAAATTACCACATATTTTTCTTCAAGCCTACGTACAATTTTCCAAACTCCAATATTCACTATATATTAATACTCTTCATTCATGGAATCCTTCCATTCCTGATCATTGACAACTTCTTCAAAAGTGGATGGTTTTTCTTCTATTAAATTTGTCATGTATGCAGCATACCAAAAATATCTCTTGGGTTTCTTTCGTTCTCTAAATGAACTTTTCGCTAATCCATGGCCTTCTGCATTAAGTAGTGTAGACTTCAACCAATTTGGTCTCTTTCTTGTTTTTTGGAGGACCACAGGATGAATGCATTCACTGGGACCCTCATCTTCATGATGAGATTCTTCTTCTTCCCTGCTAACTTCTTCTTGAAATACTAGAAGTTGTTCATCATTATAGTCCATGGTAGGTTCCTTAGATTTATTGAATGCAACACTTTTGTCAAATATTTCATCTCGATATACTTATGTATGGTGTCCTTCCTTTATGTATATTTTATAAGCCTTAGAGGAGCTGTTGTAGCCAACAAAGATTTCTCTCATGCCTGAAGGATCTAGCTTCTTTATTTTATCCTTTGGTATATTAATATATATGGGACACCCAAAGATTCAAATATGATCTACAATAGGATTTTTCCCAATGAATACTTATTTTGGAGTCTTGTTGTCTAGCGACCTGTGGGGACTTAGATTTCGAATATATATTGCAGTATTTGTGGCTTCTTCCAATAGAAATTTTGGTACATCTTGATCATGTAACATCACATTTACAGTTTGTTCAATGGATCAGTTCTTTTGTTCTGCAACTCCATTTTGTTTGGGATTATATGGGACTATCAACTCACTCTTAATTCTCGATTCCATTTAGAATGTTCTAATCTCCCTGGATATATACTCTCCTCCATTATTGGATCTTAGTACCTTGATTATCCCTTTTGTAAGGTTCTCCAATTCAACTTTGAATTCTTGAAATTTTGTAAATACTTCGTCCTTGGTTTTCATTAAGTAAACCCAATATTTCTTGAATGATAATCTATAAATGTGACATAATATATATGACCTCCAAGAGATTTAGGATTCATATGGCCACATACATCGGAGTGAATGAGATCCAAGATTTCTTTTAACCATGAAGCACTACTTCCAAATGGTCTTTTGGTATTCTTACCCAATGCACATCCCTTACAAACTCATTCATAGTCTTCTTTTAGTCAAGTATTCCATCTACTATGGAACTTAGAGTTGGGAGGACCTTGAAATGAATATTACCACATATTCTCTGTCATAGTTCACATGGGCTAATTTCAATGTGAACCAAGGCTTGAGCTAGAGGAGATATCAGCCTGTAAAGTCTCCTTCTCAAATACCAATCACTCTAACATTATATGTTTGAGTTTTTAATAAATAAATAAAACTTTACATCAATGGAAGATACTCTATCACCCTTATCCTCTAAACTTGAAATGGAAAGTAAATTCTTATGCAAACCTGGAGAAAAAAGGATGTTGTTGAGGTGAATGTTGTTTCCATTCTCTAGCTCTATAGAGGTTGATCCAATGCCTCTCATGGGACAGATTTTTTTTATCTCCAAGTTCCAATGAATAAGAATATTTTCCCTTTCATAATATGTTCAATTGTATGTGATGACCTGTAATGTGCCTAGATGCACCACTATCAATTCCCCAAATGCTCTTATCTTTGAATGTGCTAGTTAGTTCCGAGAAGATACCTTCATCTTTTTCTTTGATTACTTCCTTCTTTGTAGAAAATAAGGGACTCCATACTTCCTTGATGTTTTTATTGAGATATATTTCTACCTTTGAACACTTCTTGATGAAATTATTCAATGTATTGGAGATCTTCATGATACCCTTATCCAACCTTCGCTATCATCCCATGTTGAGAATTCAATAGGGTAATGATTATGACTAATTATATTTACTTGATAATTGCTCATGGTTCCTTTTTACTTATTAACTTTGTTCCTTATTATATGCGTGAAGCATAAAAAAATGACACAATATATAGGATTCAAGCGAGGGAAAAATCTCTCCTCTTGAGAGGAAAACCTTGAATCTCTTCTCTTCCTTATAGATTCTTCAATTGATGAATTCCATGACCTTAAGACTAAGAAGAATACCCTCCAAGACGAAAACAACCTCTTTGAGTGATGTTCCAACTTTGATCTACTCAAACCTAGTCAAATCACTTCCAATAACACCTTCTCGACCTTGTGCTGCAATATTTTTGGCCTCTACTACAAATCTGAAAATTTTCTCCCCAACAACTGTTGCTACCATAGGTGGGAACTTTTATCTTCTTCCAGATCCATTCTTTGACCTTCACTTTCCTTTCCCTAACTTCTAGATATTGAGAGAGACCCTTGGTGACCTTCGCTTGACCTATTTGCCTCCTTTTCTCCAAGATTGAACTTGTAGAAGGATGTTCTAGGTTAGTTGGAAAAACCATAGTCATCTCTATGACATGCGAGAGAAATATTCCCAAACATAAGGTTTCTTCGATCTTCTTCTCCTTCACTACCTCTTCCTTCTTCTTGCTTCTCTAGAATGAGAGATGAATGCATGTCTTCAATGAGGATGCATCCTCTTCTATATATAGGCCTCTTCAAGGGTGGATGTGGCTCTTCCTTTAGGCCAACTTGTGAGCTATCAAGATGACTTGGTCTTGGAGGGTATTATGAAATTTTTAAAGACAAAAATAATTTTCTTTACAAGTTACAATGTGCCCAGTGGGATCTTAAACTTATGACAATGAATCTTTGGAATTCTTGACCTAGTACAAACCCTAGAAGAACTCAATGGGTGCTTGACCTATATAATAAAATACCTTGAGCATGAAACGCATGCTCCAAAAAAAAAAATCTTTTATTTCATAATTTACAAGAACCAAAAATATCTTTCATACTTATGAAGACTGAACCTAGTTCCACATTTTTCAACATTTTTATAGTGATTTTAGGATTCCCAAGAGGCTCAAATATTTGCAAAAAAAATCACGTGTTTTTGAAACTTAAATTTTAGTAGGTAGTAACCACTAGTAATTCTGCGCGTTCACATTTTTACCCATATTTGTTAAAGTGTTAAGAAACAGTAAATAATGGTGGGAGGTATCTCATGGTAAGTATATGTATTTACATCTTGTTCTTTGTCCCAAATTTTACGGAAATACTAGATTAAATTATTGTGCATGGTAAATGATGGTAAATATGTTGTTTACGTGAGTATGAGCTATTTTCAAGGATTTTTATTTTAGGTGGTTTTTTCAATTTCCTTTATTTTCTTTATTCTAGTTTAAAATTCATTTTTCCTTCATGTGCATAGTGTTATAAATACAAAAAGGATTATGAAGACAAACCATGGCTACGTTATTCAACATTCTCTTAGTTAGGGAGGTATTCATAATTTCTAACAAGATGTGAACAAGGTTGAAGAGTTTTATAAGGAAAAATCAAGACTAGATTAACATCATTACCAAATAAATATCAACATTACTAGCATTATCAAACATCCAATACCTCATAATCATGGTACTCATATACATAGTCCGCCAAAGAGACATCAATAAAGCATGCTCTCTCTAGAATGAAATCTGAGCATGATGCTTGGAGGCTACAACTGAACCTCTAAAACCATTTTCCTAATTTTAGTCAATGTACTTGACATAGGGACAACATCCCCAATTCTAGTGAAAATACATGACATAGGAAAATGTCTACCCATCGAAGCATTCTATATAATTATGTTCAATGTGCTTGACACAAGGATAACATCCCTAATTCTTGTCACAACATAGAACATAGGGAAAATATTTTCCAATGAAATCATTCTTCCTATTTCTAGTCAAATTGACATAGGGATAATATCCCTTTTGGTCAAGTGACATAGGAAGAATAAAGATGTTGTTTAATCTGTCAAACATTTTTCCTAATTATCGTAAACTTGACATAGGGATAATACCCCTAATTCTAGTCAGGTGATACAGGGAGAACATCAAGCCTTAAACCATTATTCCTAATTATGTTCAACTTTACATAGGGATGATACCCGTAATTCTGATCAAGTGACATAGGAATAATAAAGATGTTTTCTAGTCTGTCAAATTGTTCCTCCTAATTTTTTTCAACTCGACACAGGGATAATATCCCTAATTCGAGTCAAGTGACACAGAAAAAATCACCTGTCAAACCATTCTTCCTAATTCTGGTCAGCTTGATAGATGGATAATATCCCTAATTCTAGTCAAGTGATACATGAAGAACATCATCTCTCAAACCATTTTTCCTAACTCTAGTCAACTTCACACAAATATTGTATCCATAATTTTTTTCAAGTGACACAAGAAGAATATCATGATGCAGGAAAAACCATTTCCCTCTCTTAGCTACAGAGTCATTCTCCACATGTCCCAAATTTCTTTGAAAAACACAAATCTACCTCTAGATAAATGTGTAGCTAGTACATCAGTTGTCTACTCATCAATGGAGATGTACTAAAGAATTCTTTATCCCTTATGCACCATGTCAGAATTTAGTGGAACTTGATAGCAATTTTCTTCAACCTACTATGCAGCTTTGACTATCACAAAATATCATGGTCAATTCCAACACTTGCTCAAACATTCAACAAGAAATTTCGAAACCCAAACTTCTTCACAACAAAATGCAGAGTATGCCATATATTATGCTTTAGTAGTACTAATTTCCATGGAAGGCTATTTCATTCTCATCTAAGAAGACATTGCCAAGTCCAATAGAAAATATCCACGTGATGTACTTTTTCCATCAACAACACTTTCAGCCCAATTAAAGTCAAACTATTCCAAAAACCTAAGATCATTTCCTTCCACATACTTCAAACAATAATTAGAAGTACCAAAAGAGTATACAGTGATCATAATTTGGCTTCATCTAATTCAATATAGTCATTGGAAAGAAAATATTTAGACCAAGTTCATTAAAGAACCAATCACCTGCTTATCATAATCACTTTTTTCAAAAAATATTTGATCAGGATTCATCAATTCTAGATCGCATTTAGTGACAATTTTTTTTTGGAGAATTTGGTATCTACAGATAAATACTAATTCCCTAGATAAGTAGATCTATCTAGAATAGTAGTTTAAATTGTTTTAGTCTTTTCCTACAAGCAATAGATAAGATGAGAAGACCTACGTGTAGTTCCTCTTTCCTCTCATCTCCCTTGCATCGATCCTGTCACTCCTTCCCATACTTAATATGCTTGAGAAGTACCTGTAAACACAACAAAAAACAAAGAATCGATCAAAGCACATGATCTATTGAATATAAGTGAAAGGAATCAGATACAATTCACACATATAAGCATTATAAGACAATACAAACATATGGGAGAAAGGTTCAAACACTATATTGAATAGAAGAAGGAGTTACAACCATTGGTGTTTGATTCAAAGCCATTTCTCCATCTTGGATCCCATCCACATCACATCAAAAGAATGGAAAACTTGTAGAATTACAATACTTGCTTCAAAGCCAAATCCCATAGCAACATTATCTCCTTACAATTCAACATAATCCAGCCCCTGATCAGTTAGATGAGTGGTCAATTTATAGGAAGATGAAGGAGGTTTTGTCATAAATGGTGGCATTGAATGGCCTTCCATAGTTAGAATTAGTTCCATGGAGGAAGGGATGAGAGGATAGGATGCATCTTAACCCATTCCTCATCCATTTTCGAGCTCATAGGAGTTGATAAGTGAGGGAACCTTCTAGATGACTCCAAAAGATAAGAATATTCCCTAAACCCTATGTGAATTTCACTCAATCTCGCCCAGCACAGGTGAAAAGAAGCCTAAGTGCTCTGCAGAGCACCCTGGCATCGACTTAACTGCTCTGCAGCGCACCCTTACAAGGGCCTACCTGCACTGGTCCCTATAGAGGCTATTTTTGGATGTCTTCAAATCATGAAACTATCTAGGAAGGAGGCATTTAAAGGGGTGACTTGTTTAGGGCATGTAGCAAATGAAATTAGGGTTTGATGAGCCCTAAAACACTGATCTGGATGATGGGATTGATTTGCCCAAATGGATTTGTAATAGTGCCTCCCTAAAGCATGAAGTCGGAAAAATGCCAATGTCGAATGAAATGCTTTACGATGTGATGAGGAGGTATCGAAGTGGAAGGTGACCTGCATCAATTACAATACATATATCATGATATTGGATTTTTACATGAATTGCTGAGGTAAGGCATACCCATGCTTAGCTTGTAAAATTTCATTACATGTACATAAACAGTTGTCTACAGATATAGACCCATGATCAGAATGACCATCAATGTATAGCCATTGTACATATGATTTAGTACTCCTGAAATTGCAACCCAGATGGATGAAACTAGATTTGGGGTCTTCTATCTTTTTCAATTATTTGCTCAAGTACGAGTCTAACCATGTGAATATGTGATCTGAATTCGAACATGGGAAGACACCATCTGATTACCAGCCAATGATGGAAGTTGTTAACATATGCGAGAGAAATCACCGACAATGATAATGATCCTCAAGGTACTGCAGTACATTCTGCATGGTGTGAAATGATGATTTGATGTCGAACACCATACAAAGTCTTTTGATCAAAGGCCAATGATGTTAACCTATCGTCGGATGTGAGAAACCTGCCATTGATGCATGCAAGCCTCAAGGTATTGGAAGGGTGTTTCTAAGTCAACTTCTTGGATAATGTGCTGATGTCGAAAAGAAGCGACTTGTGCCAGGAGTGCCTTGATGTATCCCACATCAATAACATGAAACGAGTGTAATGATTTTAGAGATGGAATTTGACTAACGACACAAGGTTCAGGAATGGTGGTCATGAAAATGAAGGTTTATGGTATTGCAAAGGATGAATTTTGACTGGATGACTTCTCTTGAACATGTCAGTGACACTAAAATGAATTGGTATAATTGACCCAAAACAAAGTGATGGATGGTATGATAGACCAACGGTGTGATAATAATCAAGGTAATAACCCAACCCAAATAGTCACAGTGATGGAGTGAAAGTGTCATGTCCAAGAGCGACCTACTACCATAAAGTGGTTTTCCCCATTTTCCCATTTTCCCCAGTCATTGCTGACTAGTACTTCTTTATTTTTATCAATCTTGAGGAGGATAACATATTCTTGTTGTATAATTCCACCCTTCGGGTGGATCCATTACTATTTGATGTTTTAACAAGTCTAGTGAAGGTGAAACTCGGTCTTGTCTAGATGGACAAGTTTGTCACTATTTGATGTTTTTAACGAGTTTAATGACAAAGATAACTTAGTCCTTCTCATGTTTAGAGAGTTTGAAAAGGGACAAAAAGAAAACTCCACAAGTTCTTTTTTGTTGATTTGTATCTCAAGTCTGAAAAAGCATAAAACAATACAAGAGAGAACCTATTGACCATGTTCAGTCAATGTATTTCTTTTTCATAAAGAATCTATCTCAGCTCGAAAAAGGGTTAATATTATACTGAGTAGATTTCATTTCCAATCCATTAACGAGTTGAAAAGGACAAGCGCTCGACAATATTTTCATGTTTCAAGAGTCTAAAGAGAGCTTAAAAAGGACTCCACTTTGATGAACAAGTGGTGTCTAAGATAGAAATTGGTTCCGATGATGTTGGAAATTCTCAAAACATGTTGATTTATGTGAAGAGGTTGGCTAATAAGACCACTCATTGCAACTGTTCCTCAAAAAGGGTAAAACAACCAAGTGAAAGCGTATGATCGGCCAAAGGGATGGGGGCGATGGGATGAAAACAAAAAATGCTCATCTAACGAAAGAGGCTGATAGAATGGAAATCACGAGGGTTAAAAATGTAATGGGTTCATTTTTAGACAAGCTTGAACCATAGGGAATTATGCTTAGATTCAGTTTCATGTTTACACAAGCTTGAAACAAAAAACTATGCTTGGATTCAGTTTCATTTTTACAAAAGCTTAAAATGAAGAACTATGTTTGAATTCGATTTCATTTTTACACAAGCTTGAAACGAAGAACTATGCTTGAGATTGGTTTACATGCACCCGACATGATGAAAGGGAGAGTCTCCTGTAACGAGATGGAAGTCACTGTGATGAAGCAGGATGATTATCCAACACCCTTTTGGCTTCATCAAGATAGGGACAAAGGTGAGATGTCACTGCAGTGAAGTAGGATGGTTATCGAACACCCTTTTGGATTCATCCAGATAGGGACAAAGGTAACCTATAAAGAGACTTTAAATTTACCACTAGGTACATGCCCCCAAAGCTTCACTACATTCACCTATGTAGGCTACTTGTGGCTATCAAGTGGATGGAATGAAGGTTCATTTACGAGATGAAGTGAAAGAATCGACTGGGATTTTATGAGATCTAATCAAGGACTCGAATTGGAACTTGGGACCTTGTTTAATTTTTTAATGAGCTTGACACAAGACAAGGAACTCTCCTTAGATTCCTTGTCATTTTTTAACAAGGTCGACACAAGACCAGAAACTATCCTCATATTCCTTGTTTCATTTTTCAATGAGGTTGACACAAGACAAGGAACTATCCTCATGGGAGTTGTTTCATTTTTTAATGAGGTTGACACAGTAAAAAAACTATCCACATATCCTTGGTTTCATTTTTTAACAAGGTTGACACAAGATAAGGAACTATCCTCATACCCTTTGTTTCGTTTTTTAACGAGGTTGACACAAGACGAGGAACTATCCTCATATCCTTGGTTTCATTTTTTACACGGATGACACAAGACAAGGAACTATCCTCATATTCCTTGTTTAATTTTTTAATGAGCTTGACACAAGACAAGGAACTATGCTCAGATTCCTTTGTTTCATTTTTTAACAAGGTTGACACAAGAAAAGGAGCTATCCTCATGGACCTGGATCACGACTCATAAGAGGTCATGAATTTCAAGAGGTTCTCATCAGATGGGAGAATAATGCTCTAGAAGGGATCCGTAGAAAGGAATCCATTAGAGAGATCTGGTTCCAATGCCCCCAGTACATATTGTACAACATCACTAAATTTATCGTCAGTTGATGTAGGCATGGAACAGGTTGCCACATAATTAACCCGTGGTGATGATGATACCATTGTTACAAAAGGACCATTTAGGGAAGATGGTTGACTGGAAGCCATATTTGGACGGGGAAATGAAAGCTGGTCAATGGTGACAATTCTGCCTTCATGTGGGAAACCAATCACTCGAAAGAGTGTTGAAATAATAGCTCCCATGTCATAAACATAGTCACACCCAAGAAGTAAATTATAATCTAAAGGGCCTGGGAATACCATCACATTTAGATAAATTATTTTTCCTCCCAAAGTAATAGGCAACTGAGGAAGGATTGCTAATGGTTGACTGGTTCCTTTATTAAAGCCAACAGATTTTGGGTAACAGGCATAAGTGGTGGCGAACCAAGAACTTGCTAAGAAGTTGAGGAAAGGATACTCACAAATGCACCTTCATCTATAATAGTGCCAGATACAATCATATTACAAACATGTATTATGATCTGTAAAGGCATAAAAGAAGGAAGGCAAAATCCTGCCAATCGATTCCAATCAAAGGAAGTGACTAGACTACTTTGAGGGGGTACCATAGAAATGGGAGAATTAATCCCTTGAGTTAAGAGAGCAGGAGGATTTTGCTCTTTTCTTCATCGAACAGGAGGATTTCCCCTAAGCTCATTAGAATCTGTAGAAACAAAAATAACTTGAGTGGTATCATATTCACTCTCTACGGAAAATGTACGATTAATTGAAGGTGAAATCGAGTCAACTATTTCCTTGACCTGTTGATTTGGGTCAGGTATAGACTCATAGAATTCACTTTCAGAGAGAGTCGGTTTGACCGATGGTTGATTTTAGACAGTCAATTCATCAACTAGTGAAGGATTTAGGGAGAGTTTCCTGTAGCCAGATGGAAGTTGTTGCAGTGAAGCAGGATGGTTATCCAACACTCTTTTGGCTTCATCCAGTTAGGGACAAAGGTGAATCGGGTGATTCCCTTCACATAACTTACAAGGAAACTTAACTTTACCCTCGGTTCCATGAACTTAACTACCACTAGTTGATGGTGTGTCACTAGCATGATCTCTTGAAGTTGATGAAACAGTATGATGTGAACGAGAAGACCATTCTTCTAAGATCTAAGGAATATTAGGAAAATTGTGAAGAATATGGTCTCCCGCACAAAGTTTGCATGGATATCGAACTCTGTGAGGCTTGACAGATGGTTTCTCATCAGATGTTGCATTTAAAGCAATGGTTGCTTGGTTGCTCCTCTATTGAATTTGCTTCTTCTTCTTCTTCTTCTTCTTCTTCCCTTTCCTCTTCTTCTTAGCCACCTGGTTACTAGTACCAATACTTTCACCAGGCGAAGAGGAAGAAGGGGAGGAAGAAATAATCGAGGAAGAAGGAAAAGGGTCAACTTTAGGATCAACTGGAGGTTGATTTTGTCTAGTTGGAGGAGTACTCGATTGTGGAGAAATCATGACATTTTGAACCAAGGAGGTTGAAAACAACCATACTAGCAAGCTAATGGTAAATCCTGGAAGGGACAATGTAGCCATATATAGAGCACCAATATTTCCAAAAGGAGGAAAAGGACTAGGATTCCCATCAAAAGGAATTCCTTGATCGGTGGACTCTGGATTTGTTGCCATATGTTTCAACCTAAGATCAACTAAGGAGTGAGCGTGGAGGATGTTATTTGTAGTCAATTAAATTTATCTTAATCAAAGTAACATAACAAAACAAGAGAAGGATAATCTAGGAAAAAGGTTTACCAAGCAACTGTGAACTACAGAATACCTCCCGGCGAATCGAGAAGTATGGGAAGGCAATCTCCCTGAATGTTGTGTTCGGTGTATCACAGTGTATAAGGTGGTTAACTCGGTTACCTAAGGATGGATAGAAACCTAGTGTTTTCCTCCCATATATACCTAAAAGTACATGGAGGCCCAATCGGTATAAGCATTGTCTAATGCAAAACCACACAGTGAGAGCATTCCCATATACTTTATGTACTGTAACACTGCCCTATATACCCGAAGGTACATGGATGAGCTACGATATACTCACATACGTGGAATGAGGTATCACACTCGGGATGTATTGCATAAAAGTTAGTGACAACTGCTTTGTTTTACGACATCGGGACACGTCTCTAGCCTAGAACCACTAAATGCTTTTCATTAGGTTACAATGCTCCATTAGGTAAAATCAGATAAATTTTAAGTTGATCTTCTTTAGAATTTTCCTTTCAAGGTTCACCACGTGATTTATGTTTGCAATTCCTAAAATGCAACTAATATGATAAGCATTATTTTCATTCAATTGAATAATGAAAACCTTAGCTAGTAGGGATAGAGAAATAAGATTTCTTTCGATCAAAGAGAAAAGAGCACAATCTAATGCAATTTCCCTACTCTATTCCTATGAGCACAGAAAAAGTTTTTCAATGCAACATGCATGTATTTCTTTTCAATTTCCTTAATGTGAATATGAACAAAAAGGAAACTAATGCACATACAATCAATCGATCTTTTACAAGAATGAAGACTTTTACGACAGTTCTATTTCGAAAGAAAAGAAGACTTTACGACACTTTCTTTAGAACAAAGATTAATCAACTATATTCTAACTTTGACTATAGACTCATAATGACAAATAAAACATTTAAGAAACATTAATCAATCAAGTAAAAGTAGGGCTAGACAAGGAGATAGAAACTTGTTCTCTGAGACATGGCATTCATTGATCAATCAACAAGCAAACAAACAAACAAAAGTTGGCAAAGACACATTCCAAAGGTGAAATTTTTCCCTAAGGTGGATCAGCGCAGGTCAAAGAGGGTCTAACTGTGATGCAGAGCACCGTCTCTCACTTAACGGTGCTCTGTAGAGCACTGTCCCCTAACCAAGCCCGCGTTGATTCCTGAGAGGCCACTCAAGAGTCATCTAACCTCAATTTTTGACCAAAATTCAATGCAAAAGAGCTAAAATATAGTTAATGAACACAAGTAAGGTCTACAAGAATGTCTTAGGAGGTGGATAGTCTACTAGGAAAGGTAGTCGTTCCCCAGTGGAGTTGCCAATTTGTTTTGGAGAATTTGGTATCTACAGATAAATACTAATTCCCTAGATAAGTAGTTGTATCTAGAACAATAGTTTAAAGTGTTTCAGTCTTTTCCTATAAGAAATAGATAAGATGAGAAGATGAGAAGACCTACATGTAGTTCCACTTTCCTCTCATATCCCTTGTATCGATCCTATCGCTCCTTCCCATACTTAATATGCTTGAGAAGTACCTATAAACATAACAAAAAACAAAGAATTGATCAAAGCACACGATCTATTGAATATAAGTGAAATGAATCAGATGCAATTCACACATATAAGCATTATAAAACAATACAAACATATGGGAGATAGGTTCAAACACTTTATTCAATAGAATAAGGAATTGCAACCACTACTGTCTGATTCAAAGCCATTCCTTTAGCTTGGATCCCATCCACATCACATCAAAAGCATGACAAACTTGTAACATTACAATACTTTCTTCAAAGCCAAATCCCATAGCAACATTATCTCCTTAGAATTCAACATAATCCAGCCCCTGATCACTTAGATGAGTGGTTAATTTATAGGAATATGAAGGAGGTTTTGTCATAAATGGTGGCATTGAATGGCCTTCCATACTTAGAATTAGTTCCATGGAGGAAGGGATGCGAGGATAGGATGCATCTTAACTCATTCCTCATCCATTTTCGAGCTCATAGGTGTTGATAAGTGAGGGAACCTTCTAGATGACTCCAAAAGATAAGAATATTCTCCAAACCCGATGTGAATTTCACTCAATCTTGCCTAGCAGAGGTGAAAGGAAGCCTAAGTGCTCTGCAGAGCACCCTGGCATGGACTTAACTACTCTACAGCACACCCTTACAAGGGCCTACCTGTGCTAGTCCCTCTATAGGCTATTTCTAGATGTCTTCAAGTCATTAAACTGTCTGGGAAGGAGGCATTCAAAGGTGTGACTTGTTTAGGGCATGTAGCAACTGAAATTAGGGTTTGATGAGCCCTAAAACACTAATCTGAATGATGTGATTGATGTGCCCAAATGGATCTATAACACAAAATCCTCGTTAATTTGAGAAATATTCTATTGTGATTATTTCAATATCCCTATGAAGCTAACATAATATTTTATATCTTCCCCTTCCTTAATACACATATCATATTTTCTCCACATGATTCCTTAAGGGTATTCTTAAATTAATTCCAAAGTCTTGACAATTGAAGAAGAAACATGAACTCCCTCTTACTCGAAGAATATTCTATTTTCTCATCTCTAATCATAGACATATATATTTAAAATTTTCTTATCTTCCTGCTCCCTCTTAAGCTCATATCTTCAAATCTCAATTTTGGAATATATCCTTTTAACACATTCTTTTCTTTGTCCTTCCACATCTTCTCCCTCTGTTGCAATATCCATCTACTTGCAATACTCATTATCTTTTGAGGAGAGTGTTAGTTCCTAGGAAATTTGAGATACAAGTCTTTAACATAAAACTTTGGTATATCAGAATATTATGATGCAATTCTTTAAGATTTTGACTGAGCATCTCTCATGATGACAAGATATCACCTAAGTATACATCAAACAAGATTGCATGATGATGCATAACACTCGTTCCAACAATTCAAGAATTCATCAATCTTTAAAATTAGTTCTCCTGTTATATTATTATATGCATGAAACCTTTATCAAGCTTGACTTAATTTCCAATGCATATAGACTTTTGATTACATGAAAGTATACAAGCATATATAAGACCTTTGTAGATAGCTTCAATGTTGTTAATATTCCTTCTGACTTATGATCTACTCATGATCACTTTACAATCAAGATCCTCGACCTTGAACAAAGAATTATTTATACTCGGGATTCCAATGCCTCAACCTGCTAAAGGCATTAATCAAATCAAAAAAATATTAGTCACCAAAAATAATAATATCATAAGGTTATTCTAGAAGACTCTTGGCATTCAAATAGACTAACATTCGCTCTGAGGAAAAGGTTCAACCTGAGTTACTTGACATTTATAGTAGGTCTTCAGACTTCAAACTTTATTATTATTGTAGTCTGCTCACACACACTTCCAAATTTACCATAATTATGAGATCAAATAAAATTTTCTTATTGATAAACATTTGTTCTACGAAAATGTTATAACAAATCTAAGTACCATAACTAGGTCAACAATTGTGACACGTGATACAATGATGGAATCAACCAATTACCATAATCTGGCCAAAGCATATTTAACACGGTAAATCAACAACATCAATAAGCTACCATAAATTTGGTCGATACCTCTGGCACATGGTATATCCTTAGCATAATTCTGGTCGGTATTACTAACACATGGAACATCATTAGCATCAACAAGTGACCACAATTTTTGTTTGTCTGACACATGGGATACAAACTAATCTTGGTTCACCATCATTCTGGTTGGTACTTGATATATGGTGAATACGAAAAGGCCACACTCTATCTGAGTATTTCTAATCCTGATGGTAATGAACTTGATTTTGGAAGGCCACATTCTATTTGAGTAAGTCAAAGCCTCTAGGACCATTTTGTTGACATATAATCCTCTAATATTTGACAAATATGGTGTAAATATTAAAATAAAAAATTAAAAAATGAAGATACCTTAGAAGGTGAATCCCAAGGGCCTCTCTCCTATGTGTGTATATTAATGTTCTTCTTAATAAAAAATATCATTTTCGAAGTTACCAAATACATGACCTAGCATGGTATCAGAGTGCACGTCTCAAATTTGCATTTCTCTGCCCTCATAACTCCTATGCATTCACCATTTCCCTTGTTACTCCATTGTTATTGCTTGCAATCATTAACACATCAATATGTGATGTTTAAGAAATATTATATCCTCCACAATCTTTGGAAACAATGGTGTTATCTCTGCACATAGTGTTGCCTACACATTACAAGTGTGGTCAACCTCGTGGGGAGAGTGAAGAGATCCTTGTAGATGAGCTTATGCTACAATTGTTCGATCTACAATCCTAAAGAAGAAAACACCACCATCTCCAGTGAAGAACGAAGAATGTCTCCATCTCCAATGTATTCGGTTGTTACGCCTCGCCATCTTGAGCAAGGATTTGAAGAATTGGTCCATTGATTCTCTGTGTGTTCCACTGAATGAGTCTATTTATGTGCACAACTATAAATATATTGTAACCAACCTTTCATTGTTGACATATTTTTAGAATCCCTTGATACCATAGTTGTCATTACCATAAACTATTGTGTGGGTATCACCTTTCATTTATGTTGCATTTGCGTTGAATATTTTCACTGTTTTGTATTGGTGTATACTCTCCACTTTTTCTTTTAGGTTCATTCCATTAATATATATATTGAACCATATATATATATATATATATATATATATATATATATATATATATATATATATATATATATATATATGCGTTAAATTGTTGTTGAGGGTCCCATTCATATATATGTGTTGTATTGTATACTGAAGAATAATGAGTTATATGCACTGTATTGTATAGTGAAGAGCAATGAGTTATATGTTCGTTATATAATGTGTCTATGTGTTGTATTTGCAAGTTAATTTATACTCTCTGCATTATTTATGAGTGATGATTTTTTATCAAAGAAGTTGTTTGAGATAGATAACCTGAAGCCAAATTCCAACATCAAATTTTTTGGGCTATTTTAATTAATTTTTTAAGACAAACTTGTATGATGGGTGTATGTTGTTTATAGAGAGATTTTTAATCAAATATTATTATTGAAAGTGTTTTGACTATTCAAGGCCCAACTCATAATTTTGCAGAGATGCATTCTCTCATCTCAATATTTGTAGTTTTCAATGGAAAAGACAACTACCATGAATGGTCCAAAAGGATAAAGCATACCCTCATTTTCAATGAATTATGGAAAGGTGTATGTGAAGGAGGAGGCGATAATCCACTTGCAAGGCCCAAATCTTTCAAAAATCTCATCGTATGGGAGAACAAGAATAGTAAGGCATATGCCTTGATTATTGCATCAATAAATGAATAGGTGAGTTGTAGCATTGCACCAATTACCAATGCTTTTAATGATTTAAAGGTGTTGAAAGAGTTATATGACTAATACTTAGAGCTTGAGGTAGTCCAACTAATGATCAAACTCTTCAATGTAGAATTGAAAGATGATGATCGCCATGCCTTAACCTCTAAAATTAGAGATATTATGCATGATGTAGAAGCCACTGGAGTTAAATTGGATGTTCCTCTCGCAAAATTTGTCAAGGCATTATATCCCACATATTCTCACTATATTAAATCATTACAAGGTAGTGGTCAACTTAAAATGATTACTTTTGACATTTTTGTGGAGAAGTTTTCAAAGAAAGAGAAAGATTTTGTGAAGAGGAAGAAATATGCTCAATCTTTTGAAGAAGTTATGTGTCTTGCACAAAAAGAGAGGAATTTGGCACAAAAAAAGTGGTAGAAGGGGATATGGAAAGAAGAATAATGGAGGTAGTGGGAAAACATTACCATGGTGGAAGAAATAATCCTCATTATATATGTTGCACAAAAATGGACATGATGCATCCACATGTGTTGGGCGCAACCCAAATTGGTCCAATTTTTGGTCAAACACTCTGCATTTTAAGGAGTGGAGCACACAGAGCTGGCGAAGTTCTATTCATCATGCATTGTATAAGGGCTTTTCGGTCGGTCAAAGTCCCCTATTTTGTAATGGGTATCGAGTATTAGTGCATTGTTTTGTCAGATCCATGGTATGTCGACCATGGCCTCGTAGTAAGAAAACCTATATAAGGAATTGTAATACTTTGTCGACAGCCAATAATAGATAGAATTCATAGATTGATCATAATTTCCATCTCGAGTATGTGTTTTGGGGAAGGCTATGCAACTGGTAGTGTGGAGGCCTTGAAGAGTCTGCAGCTAAGTGCGCAGACCACCTATAGCTGGGTGCGCAGATCATAGAAGTGTATGTATATAAGATCTTTATTAATAAAGAAGAATTTTTGGCGAAGTATTGAGTATCTTTCTGCGTTCATTATTTTTTGTTATATTTATCGTCATGCATGTGTTTTATTGAATTCTATGAAAGAATACATGTTATATTTTTCTCTATTATGTTTATGTGTTAAGTACCAAACTGTGAAGTTAATCATGAGCACGAAGTTATTCATGTATGAAAAGTTTTAGATATATATAGACGTAAGTGAACACATGGGTGCCACAACGTGGATATTCTTTTGGCTATAGAAACATGGTTCTGCAACCTCCCATAACCTCTTCGGGTGAGACTGTGATTTTCTTGGAGGTCATTGTCGAAAGGGCCAATGGTTGAGGGTTTTTTTGATGCGCAGTACACTTTGAACCTGGGTCAAGCCCCCTTAAACCAAAAAATGGTTCCCTTGTTTGGACCAGGATCTACTTAAGGGATATCTTTTGGAACCCATCGAAGAAAGAAATCTAGGAGTGGGTTGAATAGAAAGAAAGAGAATTTGCAGAAAAAGAGAACAAAATCCCTTGATTATCAGCTGAAGACTAGTTTTAGAAGTACATCTTGGAAGAGCAATACAAAATATTCTTTGGTTAATTCCACATTGAACTGTATGAGTGGGTATCTAAGTTGATTGAGCATAAGACTTGTTTCAAAGGAGACAAACCTAAGGAGTGGAATCCATAATTGATACAACAACTCAAGAACATCAATAATATTATCTCAAGAGTTGTTGATTTCTAGATCGATAGAATTTTGGGAGGATTTATCATTGACTTCATGATAGATTTAATCGTATCCTATAGAAAAGTTGAGCGAAGATTTTTTAAAGGACTGTGAGGTAAGCTCTTAAACTTTTTTAATCTCTGGATTTAGATGTTATTGTGTGAAAAGGGGATTCTGCGAATGCGGTCATATCAATGTTTGGATGAAGATGGAATAAGTCTGAACCAAGGTCTACGTGAAATGGAAAATAATATGGAAAATATATGAATAATTATATTGACGCTGACTATAGCCCCTTATTAGTTTTGAGAGTGAAGAAGAAATAAGTAACCCTACAACACCATGGCATTCCCCCTCCCATCCTAAAGGCATGTGGAAGTTAGGAGTTGAAAACAATCAAGGCGTCTTTGGGATTCCCCATCCATCCACCCCCCTTCCACCCTATCCCCCTCCCCATAATTCCCATATAAACCCCACCCCCTCCCCCTCCACTTAGCCATCCAAGAAGGAAAATGGTTGATTACATTAAGCTACCTATCTTTAAATGACCTTGATCAAAGGATTCTGACAAGCTCTAGTTTGTAGCTGATGCAATATGGATAGCAAGACATATCAATAGTGATGATGTAAAGAAGGCACAACTTGTCACATCGCTGCGAGAAAGAGTGCTAGCATGGTATATGAAATACTCTATGACTAATCTGACTACTTCATTTGATGAAATTAAGAAAGAATTGGTATCAGAGTTTAAGAAGCCGAAATCAGAATCACAATGCATCACAAAGCTAAAAGAAATAAAATAGGCAACAACTAAGTATCTGTGGGAGTTGGATTAGTGATTCAAGGTGTTAATGGGATAAGTAAGCTTTATCCTACCTCTAGAAAAACATAAGGAATGGTTCATAGCCATGCTACTACCACATATTAGGCTACCTTTGACAGAACAAAAGATCGTGACTCAAGCTGAGGCATTGGAGATTGTGATGAAGTTTGAAGCTTTGCTGATTGGAGATACTCATGCATGAGTATAGTAGATTCAGAATCAGCTAGAGAAATTGACGTTGGAATTGGAAGATCTCAATAAAGGTAAAGAAACTCGATCATAAATATGGTGTACAAAATGCAAATCAGAGGGTCATTATAAGGATCAATGCTATGTTTTCAAAGATCATTTGGAAAGTGGAGCACCTAATCCAATAAACCAACGTTTATGGTGCGAGAATTGTAGAATGGGAAGCAAACATCACTCTGAATATTTCTACCTATTATAGTGTAGTTTTTAACCCCATACAGAAATTACCTACATACGAATTCTAAAACACAGAAAATAAACAATG
The DNA here is from genome assembly GCA_031772625.1 of Pinus tabuliformis. Taxonomy (NCBI): domain Eukaryota; kingdom Viridiplantae; phylum Streptophyta; class Pinopsida; order Pinales; family Pinaceae; genus Pinus; species Pinus tabuliformis. Next base: position 102,121,769 of record CM062807.1, read on the forward strand.
CGAGAGCATAGCACATAAAACACATATACACAGAGATTTTCCCTTGGATCCCAAAACCGGGACTACTAGCTTGATTTTTCATTAGTTTCCATTCAATGTTACAATACATATTTATACATGCCGAAGCATCCAATACCATGGACCAAAAACTATCGCGTCCAATAATTATGGACCGTAAACCATCGCGTCCAAAAAAAAATGTGCGAAAATCATGCACAAAACCATAGGTGGGTCCGCCCAACCTAACATAGGGTCCAAAACCAAAATTTTCTGGGGCGATGCCCCGGACCCCATAAAGTGGGGTTAAGGGTTCCCTTCAAACCCCCTGTTAACTACATGGAAAGAATATAACACAACCCAACATTCTCCCACTTGTTTTTTTCTTTCCATAGGGGGCCACAAGAGCGCTTAGTCATTTTTGCAGCCCTGAAATGCCCATTGTCTCTCTACACCAAGAGAAATTATCAGAGCTCACAGATTTTGTCAATGCATCTGCAATATTCTTCAAAGTGTCCACTTTTACCAGCAACACCTTTTTTTCTTCTATCATATCCCTCACAAAGTGATATTGAACATCAATGTGCTTTGTCTTTGAATGATATGTGGGGTTCTTTGCCAAGAAAATTGCACTTTGGCTTCACAGTCTATCCTTATAGCTTCCTATACTAACCCCATACTTGAACACAATCTCTGCAACCAAAGTACTTCCTTGCTTGCACGAGTGGCTGCCATGTATTCTGCCTTTGTAGTTGACAGTGCCACTACAGATTGTTTCTTACTCATCCAACTGACTGCACCTTTGAATAGGTTAAACACATACCCACTTGTAGATCTTCTTTGATCCAGATCTCCAACCTAGTCTGCATCAACAAAGCCATGAATATCGAACACTCTGTCCAATCCTGGTCTTCCTTGCTAGCATAAACCATAATCACTAGTGCCACGCAAATACCTGAAAACCCGCTTCATTGTTGTCCAGTGCTCCTTCCTTGGTTTTGACATAAACATGCTCAATACTCCCACTGCATGTGCAATGTCTTGTCTAGTACAGACCATTGCTTACATCAGGCTACTGACTTCATTTGCATATGGAACACAGGACATGTCCTCTTCCTCTTCTTGTGTCTTGGGACACTATTCAGCAAATAACCTCACACCTACAGGAATAGGAACCGTCACCGGTTTACTATCCTGAATATTAAACATCTGCAATATTGTTTCGACATACTTCCTCTGGTTTTAATTTCCATGCCCAAAATATAGTTTGCAGCACCAAGATCTTTCATGTCGAGTTTGGAGGACAATTGGGTCTTCAAATCCTGGATAACTTCTTTGTCATTTCCAACCAACAACATATCATCCACATACAGGACCAGATAAATAACACGGTCACCAATTAATTTAAAATACACACAGTGATCTGCTTTTCTTCTGGTGAAGCCAAGTCCCTGTATAAATGTATCAAATTTCTAATACCACATCCTTGGTGACTGTTTTAACCCATATAGAGACTTCTTTAACTTACATACCAATTCTTTCTTACCCTTCACCGCAAAGCCTTCATGTTGCTTCATGTAGATCTCCTCTTCCAGATCCCCGTGAATAAATGTTGTCTTCACATCCATCTGTTCTACCTCAAAATCAAAAGCAGCAGCAACAGATAAAATCCTCCAACAACATGAATAGAGACAATGGACTAAAATTAAGTAACACCTGGAAACCCTTATTAAATAAAATAAGAAAGCAATAAACATGATATACAAACATTCATATAAAAAAAAAAAAAAAAAAAAAAATTAAAATTAAAATTAAAATTAAAATTAAATTATTTAATAAATAAATATAACCAATCATAGCTAGCACCCTATCTAACTCTCCTTTAAATAAAATTTAATAACTTAACATAAAGAAACAAGTTAACATAAAAAACCTTCAATCTATTACTTGAAAATTATATACATTACTAGTAAAACATTTAATATATAGTAAAGAACTTAAATATATAACATAGATTTCTAAAAATAAATAAATTAATTAAAATAAAATGTTAAAATAAAATAAATAACTTAATAATAATAATATAAAATAAATAAATAAATACGGATATAAATAAATAAATAATTATTAATTAGTTAGTCATTTGTAAGCCGACAATAAAAGAAGACATCAAATATTTTTTCAATTAACTATTAATAGCTCCATAATTTCACGCTCTCTCTTCTCAAAATACAAATCACATTGCTTTGATGATGGACTCACTAAGCTAGTCCAAAATGTTGGTTTCATAAAACTGTTCACAAGCTTTTCCACAAAAAAAAAGTAATCTAATAGAAGTTATCTTGGCAACAGGGGAAAAAATATGACCAAAATCAATTCCTGGCACCTGGAATAACCTTTTGCTACCAACCGAGCTTTGTATTTCTCCACTTTTCCTTCTACATTTGTCTTCTTTTTGAACACCCATTTATTGCCAATGGGTTTCCTTCCAGCCGGCAACTCCACCAGATCTCAAGCCTCGTTTTTGTGCAAAGATGCCATTTCGTCAACCATGGCCTCTTTCCAGAGTTTTCCATCTTTTGAATCCACTGCTTCCTTCACAGTTATGGGATCATCATCAGTAACAGAGAAAGCAAAATTTGAACAAAAATCAGATGGACTATACCTCTCTGGCTACCTTATTTCTCGAACTGATCTTCTCACAGTTGGAGTTTGTGGCTCTTCATCTTCATATTCCTCCTCTGTTGTAGAGTCTAATTCTTCCTCCTTTAGCTCAAACTCTATCTTCTCAGGTTCCTTTGGTTGGACTTCCTGTTTAATAACATATTTCACCTCTCTGAATGCCACATCTCAACTGTACACAACCGTCCTTGTTACTAGGTTCAAAAGTTTATAACCCTTTAAACCATCCTTATACCCAATAAAGATGCACTTTTCAGATTTACTATCCAACTTGGTTCGTTTCTCCTTTGGAACATGTACATATGCATCACATTCAAATACCCTTAGATGTGAAAGAGAGGGTTTCTTACTAGTCCATTCCTCATGTGGAGTCTTGTCCTCCAACGCTGATGAAGGTGACCTGTTGACCAGGTAGCATGCAGTATCCAGTGTCTCTGCCCAAAATTCCTGTCCTAACCCGACACCACTAAGCATGCTTCTTGCCCTTTCCATCAACGTCTTGTTCATTCTTTCTGCAACTCCATTTTGCTGAGGTGTATATGGAGTAGTCTTCTGTCGTGCTATACCACACTTCATATAGAATTCTTCAAATTCTTTGCTTCAAAACTCTCCACCATTATTTGTCCTTAGCACCTTTATCTTCTTCTCTGTCTGATTTTCCATGATAGCCTTAAATTCTTTAAACCTGTCAAAGACTTCAAATTTCTTCTTAATGAAATATATCCATGTATTCCTTGAGAAGTCATCTATAAATGATACATAGCACACAGACTTACCCAGTGATGGAACCTTCACAGGTCCAAACACATCACTATGCACAAGCTCTAATATATGTTTCGCCCTCTTACCACTAGAGGAGAAACTCACTCGATTCTGCTTCTCATATACACAATTTTCACAGAAATCAAAATCCAGAGAGCTATTACTCATACCTTCTACCATACCTTTACCATGAAGTATTCAAAGGCCCTTCTCTCCAATATGTCTAAGCCTTTGATGCCACAGCATGGTCTTCTCTCCAAAGATCACTAGATTTTCTGCTCCACTTTCAGGAACCACAGAACTGTTGCACCCATCAATAATAGTGCTACCTTGCAGCTTGTACAGAGTTCCAATCTGAAGTCCCCACATCAATACCAGTGCTCCCTAAACCATCTTTCAGGTATCCATCTCGAACACTATTTTTACACCTGCATCATCCAGCTTGCTATCCGAAATAAGATTTCTGGCTAATGCAAGAATATGTAGAACACCTGGAAGCATTCTAAACCTTCCACCTTGCAATTTCAACTTTACCTTTCCATGACCAACGATTCTAGCCTTCCTGTCATTCCCCAAAAAGACATCACCACAATCATATTTCTCATACTCACAAAACCACTCTCTATGGGGAGTGAAGTGAAAGGATGCACCTGAGTCAATCAACCATGCCTCATGATCTACATGTGTACTTGAAGAAGCCAAGTACACATCCCCACCTTCATCTAAGGTGTTTTTCACCTCTGCAGAAGGAGCCTCATCAGATCCCTTTCCTTTGTCAGGAACTTTAGATTTACAGTCCCTTTTAAGTGGCCTTCCTTTCCGCATTTCCAGCACACCACCTTTACAGGTTTTCTTGGAGATTTAGATCTCCCTCTAGATTTAGATCTCCCACTCGATGAATTATTTTTGTTTCTGTTATGGGATTGTCCTCGTACAGACAAGGCATCACCATTCTAGCTCTCCATATTTTTCCGTATCATCTCCTCAATCAGCAAGGCTGAGACTATTTCATCAAACTAAAAGGCAGTTGCATTGCTACCTATTGGAATAACTAGACTATCCCATGAATCTGGTAGAGAAAACAACAAACTGATGCACATATCTTCATCTGAAATTTTAATATCAACAGATGCTAGCTGACTTACCATAGTATTAAATGCATTCAGATGCTCTGTCACTGAGTCTCCATCTTTCATACTCAGGTTATACAGCTTTTTCCGCACGAACAGTTTATTCACCAGAGACTTAGATTGGTACAAAGTCCCTAACTTGTCCCACAAAGCCTTTGTTGTAGCTTCCCCTGATACATTCAGCAATACTGAATCTGAGACACATAATCATATTGTGCTCTTTGCCTTCCAATACAACTTCTTCCATTCTTCATCGGACACTCCCGTTGGTTTAGTACCTGGATCTACTGCGATCCACTGATCTTTATCCACGAACAGATCCTCCATCTTGAGTTTCCACAACTGAAAACTCTGACCATTAAATTTCTCGATCTCTATCTTTCCACTACTTGTTATCTTCTTTCACCACCAGAATCGATCTCGTAGATCTCCCACTGAACACGGTCTACCACAGGCCCGAGCGAAACCCCTCAGCAACAAAGGCATCCCCTTGAAGCCAAAATTGCTCTGATACCAGATGTAGGTTTTAACCCTGTACAGAAATTACCTGCATAAGAATTCTAAAAGACAGAAAATAAACAATGCGAGAGCATAACACATAAAACACATATACACAAAGATTTTCCCCTGGATCCCAAAACCGGGACTACCAGCTTGATTTTTCATTATTTTCCTTTCAATGTTACACTACATATTTATACATGCCGAAGCATCCAATACCATGGACCGAAAACCATTGCGTCCAATACCATGGACCGAAAACCATCGCGTCCAAAAAGAAACATGTGCAAAAATCATGCACAAAACCATAGGTGGGTCCACCTAACCTAACATAGGGTCCAAAACCAAAATTTTCCGGGGTGTTGTCCCAGACCCCATATAACAAAACCCAACATATAGAAGTACGTGCAGACTCCGATTTAGCTATTTTGCAACTTTTGTAGACAAGTGGGCCATGATGAGAAAAATTGTCAGAGTCATCACTTGATGATGGAGCGCAATGTTGATTCTTATAGACTACAAGTTGAAGGACATACACATGAGGAGCCCTGACAGCATGCTAGTCAGGGAGAATTTCAAGGATGAGGACAAAGAAGATGAGGAGGAGTTGGTTGAGGACATGGACAAATTATCTGTTATAACTGTGGACAAGAAGGACACCTCTCAAGAGATTGTCAGAACCCTACAAAAACCTGCAGCTACTATAACAATTTTGATCATGTGATAGAAGAATGCCCCGTTCATATTATGAACATGTAGGAGAAAAGAATCTGATAGCCTCCAACAAATATTCAAATGATGACTGCTGAGCCAAGGGAGGATGAAACGCGCATCAATATTTTAACAAGAAGTGGAGCTACATGGATAAGGAAAACCATTGAAAAGGCCCCTACATTTGACATTCAGAAGGGAAACTAGGTGTTCATGGAGGCAAGGCAGAGTTTCATGGAAAATGAGGCCTCAACCTATGTGACACAACACCCTTAGAGGAATAACAGTGACATAGTACCAGTTGCAACACAAGATGTGGATCCAAATATTTTAAAGTTTTTTTTGTAGACTTGCATGAAGTTGTTGAGGAACCAAAAGGATGTGGAGAGATTGTAGGAATTTATAGACTCTTGTGCTTCTAAAAAAGTACCATGAAGTGAGATGCACATAGTAAATAATATATAAAGACACAAGAAGAGAACTGGAAACGAAATTAGGCTTATTGCAAAAATTGGAGAATATGACATGGACTAGGTTATCTTGGATCTAGGGTACATGATGGTAATGTCTTGCTGAAGCAAACTTGAGAATTGATGGGTAAGACGAAGATGCAATGGACAACTATCTAGCTGAATATGGAAAATCAATAGAATATTGTCACTTTAGGAAGATTTTCAAGTATCACAATAGACATTGATGGAGTTCGAACTACCACTGACATCGAAGTGATTGAGATTGTGGATGATAGTAATCCCTATCCCGCATTGCTTGGATTAAATTGGGCAATTTCTAACATGGCTATAATTAACTTAAAGAAAAGGCAACTAATATTTTAAAGCAATAATATGATAGTTATTGTTCCATTAGATCCACCACAAGGAGTGAGGTATATTGAACCTCTCAAAGAAGAGTACAACACAGATGACATCGACAACATTTATCAAATAAAAACAAAAGAAGAAGAATGGATTAACCCTACTGCAGATGGAAAACTAAATTGGGAACAAGATAGTTCTTGCACTTCAAATTCAGAAGGGGAACTCGAAAACTGGCAGAAGAGGTTGCATGAAGTGTTTACAAGGCGATGTGCAAGGATCACTAAAGCAGTGCATTGTATGAAAACTAAGGTATGTGATTTTCCTTTGTATGATGGTTTGGCTAATATAGATACTTTCTTTAGAGATTATGAAAGATAGGTACCCGAATGTTACAGAATGTTAGCCATGGGTCAAGCATTGAGGGCTACTCCTGCTAGATGTTGGGGTAGTCATAAGAAGAATATAGGAGACTGGAAAAAGGTGTAGAAGGTTGATGTGGGTAAGGTTTCTTCAAGTATAAAAAGAGCCCACATATAAGTATGATGGCTAGATTGATCCTAGAGTGAATTGGTATTTTGAAATCGAGATTCGACATGATACTGCTAGCTGGGAAGAAATGGTTGATGTATTTATAATGACATTCAAATTTGAAGATGACTATCCACATATAGATGCAGCTCTCAATATAGTTAAGAAGAATATTTTTGAGAACGAATTTCCACTTATCTGGAAACCTGGTTGGGCTAGATAGATATCTAATGTAATGGAATGTTATAATCTAGCTATGGAAGTGGATGAAGATCCTTGCAATATTGAGATCAAAGAATCAAAATTTCATCACGAAGTAAATGAACCCGAGATAAAGATTCTTGATATAAAAAAGCCATTAAAGATGAAGAAGGTGAATATAAGGTCAGAGGTTGAACCATAATACACAACAATAGGAGATTACTAGGATGAAGACACAATCAGCGAGATAACAGATCTTGTCATGCGGAAAGAGTCGATAGTGCGGACACAACCGACCTCCCTAGAAGCAAAAGCTTTCTAGTGACAAACAAGACAAATAAACACTACCTTTCTCTAAACATGCATTGAGAATACAAGTAATCAGGTGATTTTAACATACCTTTAGTCCAACGCTTTGTAGTAGTCCAGCCTCGCCGATCCGGATGAGCTCCTCCTTCTCTTCGAAACCTGCATTCACTAACAAGCCAAAAGATTAAATAGCACCTGATAAACAAATAAAATAATACATATCCATCATACAGACCAAGGAGTATATGAAACAAATCATGAATAACAATCTGTTGAGAAAAATGAGTTCACTTGCATTACGTGGAAACAAAAGGAACCATTACAACCTGAGCCTTGGTGTTGTGCAAGTCCCTCCTAGGGTCCAGCAAGAGTTTTCCTTTACTTTGATCAGCTCACCCACTCTCAAATAAGGCTAGGAAAGGATGGGAATCTCTCCTCTCAAGCTTTACAAGGGAGTCCTAATTCCAGCAGCATCTACCCTTAGGAATGTTCAGCTTTCAACCTCCCCTCCCTCTGGCCTAATGCCTGTATTTATAGTGCTCTAGAGGAAGTTATTCAGGTCCACCATCAATGGGATAACCCCCTCTTTGGAAGGGATAGCTACCCTCTTGATGGGATACATGAACCATCTGGAGGCGCTTCATACACGTCAAACAAGCTTCTAGAATGCTCTAGAAATGACCACAAGTAACTTTTTTGGAGTGAAACTTGCGCCTTTTGACCTTTACAGGAGTACGCACCCATTGCTTTATAGACAGAGCGTACAAGTACGCAGGTATTTTGAACTTGGGGTGCGTACACGCAGGTAAGGCTAAGAGAAACTGCGTACCCAGAGATATATAGATTTTTAATGACTTTCTCTTTTTCTTGGAGTTTGACATGGAGAGCAGAGGTATAAGGCTTGCCAAGGAGGATAGTATGACAGTTGATGGAGCCATACTAACTGCAAATAGTCATGGTGACAAATTTTAGTGTAACAGATTGCCCTAAAGTGCGAAGCCTATAGTAGATTAGGGTTTCATATAATCTAGGAAGGGTGAAGTACTTTATCATTTCAAGGATTATCTTGTGGAGAGCCCAGTCGGAACCTGCAAGTATTCAACACAAAATACATATATAAGATCATATCATCGCTGAGGTAGGCATTCCCATACTCAGATTGAAAAATTTAACTAATTGACTATCTACTGCTCTGATACAGGAATGATTTTGCAGTACATCATAATCATAGACTTTTGTAGACATAGTATGGACGCAGCCATCTGTTTATGATTAGTCTACTGTATAATGAATACAAAACTCCTCACAGCCTGGATGGTGGAAACTAGATCCAGGGTCTTCATTTCTACTTCCCGAACAGGCACGATTCTATCCATGCGAATAAATGAGTTGATGTCGAACATGGTAGAAACCACTTGATTACCAGTCAATGATGTAAACTGTTAACAAGTGTGAGAGAGACCACCAGTGATGTCAATGGTTCTCAAAGTACCAAGTACAATCCATGAGATGTGAATGAATGAGTTGATGTCGAACATTTCACGGAATCCTTCGATCGAAAGTTGATGATGTAAACCGTCGTCAAAGGCGAGAAACCTGCCATTGATGCATGCAGACTTCAAGGTACTGACGATTCCTAGGTCCTCTTTCTAGATAATGTGCTGATGTCGATAGAAAGAGACCTGTTGCAGGCATTCCCACAACACGAAATCATAGATCAAGTTGAAGAAATGTAGTTGTAAGGACTGACTCAGGGATGGTCAAAATGGATGATGGGTATTTTGCAGATGAATGTTTATTGCAAAGACCTCTTGAACACATAATGACACGACAGATGGCTTGGTGACATTTGACCCAAAGTTAATACCCGGCTGAAAACTTTTAATGTGGTTTAATCAACTGTGAGGCAAAGGATTTCCCAACCCAGGTAAATGCAAAGTTTCGTGTTCAAGAGTGGTAATAAGGCTTCTTCTGAGACAAAGGATAACAAATGGGCTCATTTTTCTCTCTTTTCCCCCACCATTTCTGGCAAGTACCTCTTTATTTTTAACAAGCTTGAGGAGGATAACATATGCTTGATTATAAGCTCATCCTTCGGATGAGTCCAACTTAGTTTTGATTCGAACCCTAAGAAGGAGTGGTCCGTTCCTATTTGTAATCGAACAGATCCTTTACTGTGAAATTTTAATGAGTCCAGTATAGGAGAAACTCGGCGTTTTTCATTTTTAGAGAGTCTGAAAAAACTTAAGAAGACTCTAGGTTGAACTTTTTCGTAAAGTTGTGTCTCCCAAGCCCGAAAAAGTATAAAATAATACTTGAGAGAACCGCTTGATCTTGAGACCAAGGAGTACTTTCATGATTAGTGCCTCTGACCTGAAAAGTAAAAAGCGATCAAGGACACGTCGTTTTATTTCCAGTCTCGAATTTGAAACGACAAAAACCCGGCAATCTTTTCCTGTTTTTACGGTCAGAAAAGGGCTATAAGGGGACCGTCTTTTAATTCCATTTTAACGAGTGTAAAAGAAACACTCGGCAATCTTTTCATGTTTTAGGAGTCATAAAAGGGCTTAAAAGATGACTCTGATGTTTTGGTTCATGAAAAATGATAATTTTCCCTGAAAGTCTTTTTGTCCTGCACAAAAACAACACATTACTCATACCTATTTAAGATAGGCAAAAATACATTGAAAAATATCCTTCCATGGTGAAAAGTAAACAAACTTAGCATTCATTTATCCAAAAAACCTATAAAAAGACCTTTTACCATGTTATTTTTACCATTTTACTGTTGAGGGAGAGAAAAGGGCTTTTGGCAAGAAACTTCCCGTGGACTTTGCGGAGAATCCGACCGTCGGAATCGAGCGCCGTCTCTTTCAGGTATTTCACAACATCCTCCTCTTTGTTTTTGTCCATTTAGAATTTCATTTTAGGCCCTAGTTTGATTTTTTGGGGGCTTTAGGGTTTTAAGATCCGCTTTTCGGGGTACGCAGGTCCCCCATGGGTGACCTGCGTACCCCGACATTTTCTCCATTGGGAAAATGGCGGGTGTACGCAGCCTACCTTCAGAACAGTTGCGTACCCATGCTCTGTTTCTGAACGCGGGGTGCGTACTCCATGCAAAGCATTTTTAAACCCCCAAATCTCAAATTTGAACCATTAATTTTTGATTTAGTGAATTCTAATGGATGTTTTCTGGTGTGTAGATTTCCCACCATGCTTGATTGGTGTGAAAGAGAACACGAAGATGTCGATTTGGCCGCAATAGATCATCAACCTTCCATTGATGCTTTGAAGGCATGCGGTCTCTACAAATACTGGGCCATACCTGGCATGAGGGCCCAGGTGCAATTCTTAGAATGGCTGGTTGAAAGGTGGAATGTTCAGGATCAATGCTTTTACATCGGAGGGCACCAGCTCGAGATAGAACCCTCAGACATATATTTTCTCACTGGTTTTCCTAATAGGGGCGAGCAACTGACTCTGTCCGGGACTAGGCCGGGTGGCCAATCCCTTGCTAGTCTCCGGCTAGAGTGGTGCAATAATCAGCACCAGGAGAAGGGGATAGAAATCAAATACATATCCCTGCCTGAACTTATGGTAATTGCCTTTACAGTTACCAGACTTTGCGACGCAGCCGCCTTGCATATTGCCACCGGGTCCCAAATGCGGATGGCGATTGATTGCTACCGAGGCACCATTTTCAACTGGTGTGACGCTGTGTTGGCCAATATGAAAGGCCAACTGACTAGGGAAAAGAACGGGCAATTAAAGACCTTTGGGTATGGGCCTCTAGTTGTGAGCTTTTCCCTAGAGAGGGTTCCGATGCTGATCCCACAGCATCTCACTATTGAAGTTGGGCCTCCTCGGGAGCCAAAGTTGATGCGATGGGTTGCGGTGATGGCCCGGCATCCTGATGAGGGAGCGGGAGTTGTCTGATTTCCTGCAGGTTACTTTCACTGGTTGGAGGACCAGGTCTTTGAGATCCAGGATTTTCCTTATGCCGGAGTGGATTTTCGCGGTGATCCAGACATGGTTCTTCCACAGGGAGAATAATGGGACGACAGAGGTAGTTCATTTTTCACAAGTTTTTAAATTATTTACTTTTTTTTTTGTTTTTTATATCGTCTCAAAACTGACAGTGACAATTTTCAAAATGCAGATGTAGGTCCACAACGTCCAGCCAATCTCCGGCCATTCGAGAGAAGAGTATCAGTTGCACCAGCACCGGCCCCACAGGATGCGGCCGCAGAGACCTTAGCTGAGTTGGAACAGGACCTAGAGCGTCTCACGGCGAACATACCAGAGACGACTATAGACGATATTCCTATCCGACTTCAGCGCTATGTGGTCGCAGTCCCAGGACCTTTCAGGAGGTTCCTGTGTAGGGTAGCGCGGGCAGTGGTGTCGTATAGAGAGCACCACTAGTCACTTTTTGTAGACACATGTGACATTTTGGTTTTTTGTACTTATCATTTTTGCCGATCATAAGGTGTTTTTCAACCTATGATCGAAGACGATGTATATTTTGACACACTCCTATCTATATATATCATTATTACCGGCTTATCTTGTTAAACATGTATGATGAAATGTTTTTAAATTTACATGTATGATTATCGCAAATGTCTGTCTAACATTCGAGAAGCAATTGCATCTGCTAATGTATTTAATGACCTTGGAATATGCTGATATTCAATGTAATCAAATTCACATTCCAAGAGGCGCACTCTCAAAAATAACCTTAATAACACTAGATTTCTAATGGCATATACTCTATTAAGCTGTAATACAACGAGTTCAGAATCTAACCTCACTATCAAACTCTGAATCCCAAACGAAATAGATTCAGATAATAACTCAATCACTGCACTGTATTCTGCAATGTTGTTTGTTGTTTGACCGAGGCTCACCCCATGCATAGAAACTAACTCGTCAGAGGGCGAATAGATAACCCAAGCTGCAGAAGAGATATTCCGTGTACTACGACAAGCACCATCAGCGAATCCAATGTACATTTGGAGAGGCGTCGACATCTGCAATATCAAGAGTAAAACCAAAATAAGCCAGAATATCGACCAAAAACACACTCTATAAGCTAAGCACATTGTCTATTCTAACAAACACACCAGCTAGAAAGAAAAACTAACCTAACTAAATCTCCATACCCATCATTTAAGCATAATACCTCTTTAGGTAAAGTCCATTTCTGGGCTTACCCAAAGAGTCCCCATCAAAATCTACCAGCTCATAGGCCCATTTTGCTAGCTTTCGCTTGACAATGTAGGGCCCATGCCACATAGGAACGAATTTGACAGCACCTAATTTATCGTTAGCTTGATCATATAGTAGCACTAGATCTCCTTCCAAAAAATTTCGAGGGGTCACGTTACGGTCATACTGAGCTTTCATCCGTTTTGCATGAGTCTCGATTGCCAGTGCAGCATCGCGTCGAGTCTCATCTAATTGAGCTAAGTATAATAAACGCTTCTCCTCTTCGGAAGTAGTTGGAAGTAATTCGACAGCCATTTGAAGTGACGGGATTTCGCATTCAATGGGCAACACTGCTTCCAAACCATAAACTAGCTGGAAGGGAGTGAACCCTGTTGATGTTTTCACTGAGGTTCAGTATGCCCAAAGCGCTGAAAATAACATGTTGTGCCAATTCGACCGATGAATACCAATGATTCGTCGGATCATGATAACTAGAACTTTGTTGATGGACTCAACCAAACCGTTTGCTTGGGGATAATAAGGAATAGAACTATCATGACGTAAACCAAGCTGGCCTGTAAGTTCTGTCATCATAATGTTTCGAAAATGGCGCCCATGGTCAGTGATTATCGCTTGCGGGACACCAAACCTAGCAATAATGTGATTGAATACGAAAATCGCAGCTGTCTTGCCGTCTGCCTCGAATGTAGGCATCGCCTCGACCCACTTAGTAAAATAGTCAACCGCAAGGATGATATACGCATGCCCCCCGGCCGAGTGAGGGTTACATGTAATAAAATCGATACCCCATTTAGCAAAAGGACCAACGGGAATTATAGGGTGGAGAGGAGCACGTGGTGTGCGCATCTTGTGATCAAACACTTGACCTTTTCGGACCGCAATGATACAATCTTTAAACATGGACGGCCAGAAGTAGCCAGCACGCAACACCTTCTAGGCTGTGGCATACCCAGACATATGACCGCCACACGCTCCAGAATGACAGTCATTCATAACCCTTTCTTCCTCTTCATGAGTTAAGCAACAACGAAAAACCAAGTCCGCCCCACGACGATAAAGAGTATCTCCAATAATTTTGTACTGTTGGGACTGGAATCGAATTTTCCGACGTTCCGACTTTGAAGCTTCGGGCCGAAAGGATTGGGTTTGGAGATAGACGATTATATCCCCATACCACGGATCTAAAGTGCTGATGAGAAACAGAGATTCGTCCGCAATGGGTTCCTCTGCCACAGTTTCCGTGTCAGCACGCGGGAAGTCACACATCAACTCTGCAAAAACTGAAGATTTCTTAGACTTAGATTTTTCAAACTCCAAGTCGAACTCTTGCAAGATAACAATCCATTTAGAGTACTTGCCCCCTAGCAATTGTTTAGTCAAAATGTAGATCATAGGGTTGCAATCCGAAATGACTGTAGTTTTACGGAGAAGAATGTAATGACGAAAACGTTGGACACCCTGAACAGCTGCCAGGGCCAATTTCTCCACATGCGAATATTTTAGCTCAGTGGGATTTAACGTCCTACTAAGATAATATATCACATGTTCTGTTTGAATTCATCTTCCTGTACTAAGACCATTCCAATGGTGGAATGAGCGGCGGCGAGGTACAAAAAGTAATCCTGGTTGTAGTTGGGAGGATGCAGCAACGGTGCATGGGTCAATGCGTGCTTTAGCGCATCAAAAGATTTCTGAGCTATCTCATCCCAAGAGAATTGAGCATTTTGTTTCAACAACCGGGTAAAACCCTTGATAATCTCAGCATAGTTAGGAATGAATCGGCGTAAAAAGTTTGCTTTCCCTTGCAAACTTTGGAGTTGGCGCAGACTTGAAGGAGGAGGCAATTTGATGATAGGTTCGACCTTCGAGGGATCGACGCGAATGTCGGCTTTTGAAACTACAAATCCCAGCAATCGTCCCACTTCTATGCAGAAGACACATTTGTGTGGGTTCAACCATATACGATAATGCCTACACCTCATAAAAATTGCTCGTAAATGGACAAGGTGATCAGCTCGATGTAAGGAGTGAGTGGGCAAATCATCGAGATACGGTTGCACAATGTGCTTGATGTCATGAAATGCATAAGACATCGCCCTTTGAAAAGTGGCTCCGGCATTCTTAAGCCCAAAAGGTAATTTGCAATAAGCAAATGTCCCCCATGGACAAATGAAAGCCGTTTTTGGTTGATCGGCAGGTAGAATATTGATTTGGTTGTAACCGGAAAAACCGTCCATAAAGGAAAATATTTCACTGCCGGCACAATCATCAATTATTTGATCGATATAGGGCATTGGATAGTTGTCCTTGGGACAAGCACGATTGATATCCCTATAGTCGATACATATTCTTATTGTTCCCTGCTTTTTGTTAACCGGAACAATATTCGATACCCAATCCGTTAACGGGATCGGATAAATGAAACCTGCTTTCAACAGCTTCTCAACTTCTGCTTTAATTGCAGCCGCTTTCCGAGGGTGTATCTGACGCAGACGTTGCCGAATGGGTTTAGCGTCAGGGTAAGTCGTGATCTCATGAACAACAATGGAGGGATCAATTCCTGGCATTTCCTCATAGGACTAGGCAAACACGTCGCGGAATTCTTGAAATAGGGCCTTGTATGTTTGAATTTCGTTATCTGAACATGAGGCACCTATATGAATGTGTTCAACAATTCCGAGCTTTACTGGAATGTCAATGGGAATAGTGCGAGAAACATTTCCCAAATTCAGCTCTGAATCAGGATGTTTCATTGGACTCTGAGCGTCTTTGACATATTCAGCTGTAAAGATTGATGAGAAATCATTTTCAAAATGATCATCCTCAGGTAAAAACGAAGATCTATGATGGAGATCTTCCCATGGTAAAGCATCTACACACAGGACTTCACAAATTTGTTCATTAGATGACACAACTTCGGGAAGCGTTATTAATTCCGAGGTTGATGCGAAAAGGGATTCCTCACGGACCACATTCATTTGGTCGATTTTGGTTGAACTTGGGTCGGAAAAAGACTACACGGCTTCATAGGCAATTTCATATGGACTCCAAGGCATTGCATCACCAAATGATTCTATCTCAGATTCAAAAGGAACGATCCAAGGATCGTCATAAATAATAGTGTCTGAAGTAATCATATGAATAGATGAAAACGAAGACACGGTGTTGATTGGAGGAAAAGCAAAAGTTCCCAGTAAACCGGCATCTTTAACTAATCCTACGCCAACATCCTTATAAGGGATAGTCGTTTTACCGACATGCTGGATACTCTCTGAAGAGGCTGGGTCGGATGAAAAATAAGCCAGCTAGTCTATGGTTACGATCTTGCCATTATGTGGAAACTTTATTACTCTGAAGACCGATGAAACGACCGCTGTCATAGCGTAAGACCAACTCCGACCCAAAAGAAGGTTGTAGTCTAGAGGGGCATCAACCACCTCCACATCTAGACTAACGGTTTTTCCTTCAACCCCTATAGGCAAATCCTGTAGAATGCCAAACGGATGGAACCCACGGCCATCAAAGGCCTTAAGAATTGTCGGGGATTGATTTAGTGAAGGAGAACCAAGCGATCTCCAACACTATATCGACATAATACACGTGGAAGCTCCCTCATCAATTACAGTCTGATGAATAGGCCTGTTTTTGACTATCACTGGGATCTGGAAATCCATCTGATGAGGCAAACGCGGTGTACTATTTTCTAGATCAAAGATTATTAGGTTCGGGTCCTGAACATCAACAGCTCCTATAGCCGACAAAAGAATTTTCGCTGTGCTGGGCATGATTGCAGCACTTCTAAAGCCGACATTGCTGAAGGTGAAACAGCTAAATCCTCAACAATGTTGTAATTCTGGGCCGCTCTCGCATGTGGATTGAAAGTAGACCTTCGAAGTACACCCTTGGCGGGCGGTTTTATTACTAAGTCAGGGTTAGGTTTCTCGATCTGTAGTGGATCGGAACCGGGAGCTGAGGTTGATGGATTTGAATGAGAAGATTCTGCTTCTTTCGATCCATCAACAGGACTTTTACTACCATAATCTTGCAATCGAGTCGCAATCCTTACATGAGACATCATCAATATGGTTTCTTCAGTGGCACTCGAGGAAGAACCTATCATCTTACTCTCCTGCTTTGGAAATGGGTCTTTCAAAACAGCAGGAGTTGAGGAACCTTTAACGATTTTCACAACCTCGGCCCGATGGGGGCAATCTCTTGTAAAATGATCCTCTTCACAAATAAGACAAGGATATCGAGGTTTGGACTTTTCGTCATTGGTTTCCGACTTTTCTGTTTTCTCCTTTGGAGTCTTGTCTGCTTTACCCTTCTTCTTACCCTTCTTCTTCCCACCGTTTTTTGATTTAGCTGTAGATGACTCTACAACGTGAATATCAGCAGAAATTTCAGGAGAAGACTCTCCTGTCGTGGAATCTGGTAAGGTTATAATGGGCGAAGAATTCTTTGAAGATTTCTTCTTGCTTTTAATATTTACCATACCAATCATGCCATCAGCAGCATGAGATCCCGAAGGAGCAGCAGCGATATGATTTGACTTTGGAAGATCTGGGATCGTTTCGTGTAACGTACCTAACTGAGTGTAAACTAAGTCAAGGTACTGCGCTTGAGCAATTACTTGCTCCTCAGTAACTACTCCGGCCTTAGCTACGTCTTCAGTAATCTTTGGTAATAATGATTTAACAAACCATTCAGCTAAGATTTGGTTCGGGATAAAAACTTTCACTAATCGTCGTCGACGTCTCCATTCATGTATATTATCGGAAATATAAGTGGACATCCACTGTTTTAATGAAGTTAGTAGCTCCGTGCCATTATCATATCTGACCGGCAACTAAAAATGAGTTAGGAACAAGGTAGCTAACTGACTAAAATTGTAAAAAGAGGCCCGTGGTAACTTAATGTACCACTTGGCCGTGAGACCAATGAGCGTACACTGGAAAAGACGTAAGCGGATCGAATCATCCGAGATGGAATTTGAAGCACACCAGAGGTGGTAAGTCATCACATGATTGGACGGATCCTCTCCAGACTTACCTTCGAACTTGGGTATACCACTGGGCAACTTATTTGGCATTGGCGGCCAAAACGGAAGATAATTTATTGGATCGTTCGTTAGGCGCGACAAGTCTGGTAAATCCAAAGTTGCGATAAACGGTAACTGCCGATTAGGATCCCTAAAACTCTGGGTCACAAGACCAGTCCCAGGAGGAGGATATCCAAGATAACTTGGAATAGGAATCGCATTCGGGATATTATATCCTCCTGGAAAACCAGGATTAACCGGACCGTACTGGGGTTGCTGAGGTTGTTGATAAGTGTACCCAGGATACGGTTGATACTGGTAAACCAGCTGTTGGACAGCAGGCCCGTATTGGTACTGTCCCTGGTACGGTTGATAAGTGAATTGTGGTTGACTAGTGACAACCGTACTTAAACCAGGTTGTCCTACAGGCATCTGAACCGTAGTTTGAATCGTAGATCCAGACAATGGTAAAGATGTCTGAGGAGTAGTTGCAGAGACAGTAGAAACCGGAGCTGTCGATACTCCAGAAGCAAGTGTGGTGGAAGGAGCAGATGTTGCGGTAGTTGCAGCAGTCGTTTGAGATGGAGTACTAGGTGCAATTGGCGACTGAGTAACTACCGAAGGTACAGAAGTTTGAACATTAGACTGGACTGGTTGCTGGGATGGACCAGCAACTAAGGGTTGTCCAGCTTGAGATGACAACTGTACGCTTGGCTGCAATACCTGTTGAACTTGCGATGGATCCCACACTATGTTCATTCCGGGGTATTGACCCATGACAGGTTGAGGATATTGAGATCCATAACCGGATTGAGGGTAGGATTGATAACTGAAAGGTACATTTCCCGTACCTTGAACATAAGATTGACCTTGAGGTGGTTGATAACCTTGACTCGAGTATTGACCTTGAGGTTGATAACCTTGAGGTAAATACTGATACTGGGGTTGACCTTGAGCTACGAATTGATACTGAGGTTGACCCTGGGGTACATATTGAGGCTGGGGTTGACCTTGAGGAATGTATTATACTATGGGTACATACTGTCCTTGAGGTTGCCCCCCAGACGCAATTTGTGTACCTTGAGGTTGCCCCCCAGGCGTTAATTGAGGCTGCCCCCCAGGCAGTAATTGGCCACCTTGAGGTTGAGAACCAGGAACTGAACCTGAAATCATGTAAATGTCTCCTACACCCAATGGTTTATTACCATTGTTTCCAGCTAATAACCCATGTTCAATGGGTTGAGGAGATGCTCCCGCAAAAGTACCAGAAAGTGACTGATACCCAGAGGGAACTGAAGGACCGCCGTACAAGAAAGATTCAAGAGATTGAGTGAACACTGACGACTGACCAGACATATTTACAGGAGTATAAATACCTCCAGGTGGAAAAGGAGTACGAGGTGGAGAAAAACTTATCCCTGAGTTGTCTAAATAATTGGTTAACGAAAGGTAGCAAGTAGTACTTCTAGGAGAACTGTAAAAGATAGATTCATGCTTCCTTAGATCAATAGTAGGTTGATCTTCAAGGATAGATACGCCAAATTCTTCCTTTGGAGCAAGTTCTTCAATAGCTATCAAACCAGCAGGAAGATTTTCGGTGATGACTCTTTCTACCCTAGGTGAATCAGGTGCACTAGAAGTTGGAGTAACAGGTTCAGATATTTCAGGTTCTTCGCCTATATCACTAGTAGATGAAAAACTACTAGCAAGCTCGGAAACTGCAACTGCTTCGGGATTATAACCTATTTCTAGACCTTGGTAATCTGGATGGACTACCAACGACGATTCTCCTTCTTCAGGTGAACCTACTTTACTGCCACTAGGAGTTACAAGGACCTTAAAACCTTCGTAATGACTCGATACCTCTTCAGGAGGTTCGCCCCGCAATCTATGGGACTTCCTCAACAAATCGGCCACAGTAACAATCTCAGGAGACTTGCCCCGAAGTCTATGGGACTGTCTCGGTAATTTAGCCACAGTTAAAAACTTTTAACTACTACACATGCAAGCAAAGTAAAATCTCAAAGCAAACCACCTAAAGTCTCTAAAGAACCAAAAAAATTTGAATCACACGCCTAAAGAATCTAGGGCGTCAAACCATACACAAACAGTAGCCTTCCGGACCGAAAACACTAGTTGGAGATGAAACCCAACATCGTCGAATTCAGTACAGAAGTGGTGGGCGAAACAGTTACCTCGGCAACCTGCTTAATGAATAGACCGGCACAAGTTCCTCCACTTTAACCGTCTCGAGTGAAGTGAACCCCCCGGAAAATCCAAGTGAGTCTAGCCGACGTCTGCTCCAGGTACAGTGGGATCTTCCCTCCACCGTCACCTCGGTAGAATCCTAAAGATAATGGTCACTAAGGTTACCAACAGCAACAAATGCACCTGGGGGAACAGTCTACGACCCGATAGCACGCAAGGGCAGAGTAACAAGGTCAATCCCCTTGCCGGCTCCTTGACAATAATCCAAGGTTTACCGACAAGTGACCCCAGGCTCCTCGACAATAATCTGAGGTTTACCGTTTGTAGTACGTGCGTATCTGGCGTCTTTCCCAATGAAGGAGGATTGATCCCCCACTGGTTCGGACACGGTCTTGTGCTTCTCCTTTAAGAGGAGCTTTCCCAGAGTACAAATGAAACAGTTGGATTTATCCTACCACAAGATGAGCTACTTGTTTGGTTTTGCTGTCTTGGAGAGTTAATTACTCTCCTACTCCAAGACACTAGCCTAATCTATATTGGTGTTTCAGAGCCCTAGTAAATAAAAAGTTACTAAATTGATTTTACTTTAAGAGTTAATTTTATGGGTTTTCTTTAAGACGAAAGGTAGTGGAGATGAAACTGATGGTGTGTAGACTCGACCGAAATCCACTAAAAAGATGCACTTAGGATGATTTATACTAATTTTTCCTTTTTCAATGAATTCCCTAGCTAAGAGAGTTGGAGAATGCAAACTTGATATAAAGACAACTTTCTTGGCAATGAAAATCAAAGAAACAAACTCTTTATCTTTTCAAAACATACGACACATGACCACTAATCACTTCACAAAAATTCCTTTTTCTTTCAAAGACTCAAATGCTACCAAAGCAAACTTTCCTTCAAAAGATATTTTTGTATTTTTCCTAATTAATAAAGCATGTAAAACTTACTTTAACAAAAATCAAAGTTAAAAAAGCTATGGCAATCAAATCAACTCAATTTCACTCAAAAGCAAATCTAAGAGAAAAGCACCTAAAAGTAAATCTAACGAGGCAAAAGCCTACTAAAGATGATTCCTGGATGTTTTACTCAGTCAAAATGTAACTAAGGACTAGTTAATGCAGAACCAAAAACCAGTCAAAAACAAAAATCAAAATCTTTTGTTCTTTTTCTCAAGAATAAAATTCAAAGTTCAAACAACAAACTTTTTCGAGATTCGCAAAGAGAAGACGCAAAGGTAGGTCTCTCACAAGGGTGAATTCTATGATAGGCCCGACTCCTAAGAGGATTGAACAAAACCAGGGAGATCCAAAGTTTGACAACCTCTAACGCCAAAGTCACTACAGGACCAGTTAAAAATCAAACCCTAAGGCAAAACCTCTATGAATTTCACTAAAACTCTCGACACTGACGAAACAAGATTAGGTGAAGATTTATGGCAGAAAACCAGTGGATCTGGGTAGAAAAAACAAATTAAAAACAAAATCTAAAAGGCAAAAAGAAGAAAATTGAAATTTTCTTAATTTTGACAGGGTACGCAGGTGACCTGTTTGCACAGGTGCGGGTACGCTCTGTGCACAAAGCGACAGTGCGTACAAGTACGCACTGTGCTCAACGCAGAGGCTGCGTACTTCTAGCAAAACAAAGAAAAACTAAAATCTAATTTAACCCTAAGCTAGCCCACCCAAATACACAGTCAGACAGCCAAAAACCAGAAAACAAACGACTTTTCTCAGATCAAAATTTCATACAAAGGAAAAAACATTCACATCAATGGATTCCCCAGTGGAGTCGCCATTTTGTCATGTGGAAAGAGTCGATAGTGCGGACACAACTGACCTCCCTAGAAGCAAAAGCTTTCTAGTGACAAACAAGACAAATAAACACTACCTTTCTCTAAACATGCATTGAGAATACAAGTAATCAGGTGATTTTAACATACCTTTAGTCCAACGCTTTGTAGTGGTCCAGCCTCGCCGATCCGGATGAGCTCCTCCTTCTCTTCGAAACCTGCATTCACTAACAAGCCAAAAGATTAAATAGCACCTGATAAACTCATAAAACAATACATATCCATCATACAGACCAAGGAGTATATGAAACAAATCATGAATAACAATCTGTTGAGAAAAATGAGTTCATTTGCATTAAGTGGAAACAAAAGGAACCATTACAACCTGAGCCTTGGTGTTGTGCAAGTCCCTTCTAGGGTCCAACAAGAGTTTTCCTTTACTTTGATCAGCTCATCCACTCTCAAATAAGGCTAGGAAAGGATGGGAATCTCTCCTCTCAAGCTTTACAAGGGAGTCCTAATTCCAACAGCATCTACCCTTAGGAATGTTCATCTTTCAACCTCCCCTCCCTCTAGCCCAATGCCTGTATTTATAGTGCTCTAGAGGAAGTTATTCAGGTCCACCATCAATGGGATAACCCCCTCTTTGGAAGGGATAGCTCCCCTCTTGATGGGATAAGTTCCTCTTTGGTAGGGATACATGAACCATCTGGAGGCGCTTCATACACGTCAAACAAGCTTCTAGAATGCTCTAGAAATGACCACAAGTAACTTTTTTGGAGTGAAACTTGCGCCTTTTGACCTTTACAGGAGTACACACCCATTGCTTTACAGACAGAGCGTACAAGTACGCAGGTATTGTGAACTTGGGGTGCGTACACGCAGGTAAGGCTAAGAGAAACTGCGTACCCAGAGATATATAGATTTTTAATGACTTTCTCTCTTTCTTGGAGTTTGACATGGAGAGCAGAGGTATAAGGCTTGCCAAAGAGGATAGTATGACAGTTGATGGAGCCATACTAACTGCAAATAGTCATGGTGACAAATTTTAGTGTAACAGATCTCTTGCATGAATATCAGGAGTTGTTCACCACTAAGTTTTCATATATGAAGGGCATAGTACGAGATGTGGGGTTTATGAATATTACTCTGAAGCATTATATGAAGCCTATTAGGAAAAGACCTTATAGAATGAATCAAAGATACAAGGAGAAGGTGAAATAAGAAGTAGAGAAAATGTTAGCAGCTGGGATAATCGAACATGTAAAATATTCTGAATGGGTAAGTCCCATGGTGGGTTAGGAAAAGAAGGTAAAAGGGGAAATCATAATTTGTGTTAACTTAAGGAAATTGAGTGATGGATTTCTACATGACCCATTCCCTACACCATTTACAGATGAAGTATTGAACAATGTAGGAGGAAAGTAGACCTATTCTTACCCAGATGGCTTTTTAGGATACCATCATATCATAATTGCACTAGAAGATAGACCTAAAATGACTTTTTCTACAGAGAGGGGCTCTTACCATTACACGGTGATGTTGTTTGGATTAAAGAACGTTACTACTATATTTTCCATAGTTGTAGTTGCGGCTTTTAAAGAATATATACACAATTTTTTGGAAGTTTACTTCGATGATTGGACAGTCTTTGGGCTATTAAAGAAGCACGCGGAAACCTTAAGGTTGATGTTGGATACATGTAGGTAGTATCAGATATCATTAAACTTGAATAAGTGTATCTTTTTTCACCATTTCGTATAATGTCGGGACATGTAGTCTGTAAACAAGGATTGATGGTGGATCCCATGAAGATCGTGGTTATTGTGAACCTGCCAACACCGAAAATAGTAAGACAACTACGCATGACACTAGGACACACTGACTACTTCAAAAAATTTATACAGGGGAATGAGTAGATAACTGCACTGATGGAGAAATTGTTGAAGAAAGATGTGACTTTTTAATGGGACTAAGAGTGCTAGAGGAGCCTAGATTTACTAAAGGAGAAAATGGTAATTGTGCCTATTCTAGTTTTCCTAGACTAGAAGAAGGAGTTCCATGTACATGTTGATGCATCTTGCATAGCATTGGGTGTAGTGTTAGCACAACCAGGAGCATGAGAAATTGATCATCCCATAGCATTTGCAAGCAGAAAATGGTCCAAGGCAAAAAGGAACTATAGGATGATAGAAAGAGAGGGATTAGCTATGGTTTATGAATTACATAATTTTAGGCACTACTTGCTGGGAGCACATTTCAAAATGTTCACTGATCACTCTATGCTAAAATATTTTGTAGTTAATCTTGTTTTAGGAGGAAATATATGCTGATGGTTGTTATTATTCTAGGAGTATGACTTTGAGATTATAGTGAAGCCAGGAAAATTTAATGTCAGGCTTGATCATCTATCAAGAATAGAGACAAGAGAAGAATCCAAAAATATCAAAGATAACTTGCCTGACATGCAACTATTCACAATTAGATTCGAAGATGTCCACTTTGCATATATTATTCAATTTTTGGTCATAGAAATGGCACCCGTGAAGTACACTATGAAGCAAAAGAAGGAGTTGGTGGTTCGACGAGCTGATTTCTCTTTGATTTTTGGACACTTGTACAAAACGTGATTGGGTGAAGTACTACGCAGATACGTCACTAAACACGAATGGCAGAGTATTCTGACAGAAGCTCATGGAGGAGTCACAGGTGGGAATTATGCAGGAAAATCCATTGCGTAGAAAATCTTGAGAGCTGGGCTATGGTGGCCCACAGTACATAAGGATGCACAATAATTCTATCAATCGTGTGATGTTTGTTAAAGAACAGGAAGGTCATCTAGAAGAGACAATATGCTGCTAGCACCACAGGTAACTTTGCAAGATTTTAACAAATGGGCTATTGAATTTTTTCGAGTTATCACTCCATCAGGAAGGAAGACCAGTGTGAGGTATATAATCATTGCAACTAATTATTTGACAATATGGGTTGAGGCATAACCAGTGAAGGATTGTAGTGAAAAAACTGCTGCGAATTTCATCTTTGAATATATATTGTCTAGGTTTGGATGTCTGAATATCTTGATGAGTGACCAAGGCACACATTTCTTGAACAATAATATTGAAGCACTAACTGAGGAATTTTAGGTTTGTGACCAAAAAAATACTCCTTATCATACTCGGAAAAATGAAACAATGGAAGATTTCAATAAGATTCTGGAGAATGCATTGACCAAGGTATGCATTGTGAATAGAGATGACTGGGATTTAAGGATTCCAATGGTGTTGTGGGTATCTAGAACAACATGCAAGATTTTGATAGGGAAGACACCTTTTAGGCTGGTATATGGAAAAGAGGCAATTATGACTATGGAATAAATAGTGTCAGGATTGAGAATTGTGGTTGTGACAGACATGGCAGACCCTGACATTATGAAGGAAAGAATGTCATAGATACTAGCTCTAGAAGAAGATAGGTTCATAGTCGGGTTCCATCAACAAGTATAGAACGTAAGCGAGAAATCTTGGCATGACAGGCATATCAAGAAGAAGACACTCAGGAAGGAGATCTTGTATTATTATATGACAACAAATTTGTGAAGTTCCCAATAAAATTTAAAACAAACTGGTTAGGACCATATATCATCAAGCACATCTCTAATGGTTGTGCAGCTCAGTTCACGAAGTTGAATGGTCAGCTAATTCTGGGACGAGTGAATGGTGGTGGATTGAATATATACATGGATGACTATATCTGTGAATCTTTACACTAAAAAATGAATGTAGGAAAGTCTCAACACCCCTTGCACTTGAAAGTGGGCACAAAACTATAAAATACCATCCAGAAAGTGACTTCGTTGAAGGAAGATTACTGTGCTATACTTAGGAGTATGAAGAAGTCCGAAGGAACTATGACAAAGAAAAGGTGATTGTGCCATGATGGAAGGTTCATCGATGTTTGCCAAAAACATGACCGTTGGAAGCAAAAAGCTATCGTTAAAAGGAAATTCCCATTAAGGGGCATGGGAGAAGAGCATTTATGAAGCACAACTGGTTATATCTAAACCCATACCTGCATTAAATGAGCAAATATTACCCAATCAAGGGGCTGAGGATTCAAATTTTCTATAAAAATTGTATCTCATGCCACATTTAACACTTTTTTGCCTAGAGAATTTAAAATTTTCATCTAAGTGAGAAAGATCTGCTATATGTTTGAGAAGAGCTTTGAAGAACTTGTTAGAATATTTGTAGAAAGAGGATTAGTAGGTATTATGAAGGCACAAGCATCAAATGTACCCATGTCCCAAAGGCACATGAGGTTGTGGATAAAGAAGTTATGCACAGAACCACAACCACAGACGAAGTAGGAGAAGAGATCAGCTGAGATCTTTGGGGTAGAACTAAGAAAATCCTCGAGAAAGAAAACACAAAAGGAAGTGTGAATGAAGAACAAAGAATATAAGTGGAAGAATCTTGTGTAGAAAGGAAAGAAATTGATGCAGCAGAAGGTGCCCCAACGGATCAATGGTAGTGAAAAGGAGGCTCAATTTCACCAGATGGAGACATGGGACAAGAGATTCTCATTATTCTCCCACCTTACATGCCACCATGAAAACCAAGTGCCAATTTGGTTAATGATCCAAAGGATGGAAATTTTGCAACGTTCACTCCATTGCTGTTGGAGGAAGTGTCATTTGATGGTGAAGTGTTTGGGAATACCCCACAATTGAAGATGGAAGACTAGGACTTTAACAATCAAAGTGAATACCTGCAATTTGAAGCAAGTAGATATATGAAGTAGGTTTAGTACCCAGAAAGTGGAGTCATGAGGCAGAAGCCTCTCTAGTGGGATACAAGATTGTAGAGAGCGAGCCTCTTGAACATGCTAAATGTGCCACACTTCAGTAGAAGCACATCGAGTACAGCTTGTGTGCAACAACTCCTCGCACTAGTACATGATGGATGCCTCTGTCTAGGGACGAGGATCCTGATCAACGAGATGTTGATCAGAAGAATTGCAGCCTTGCCTCATCAAGGAAAAGGCCCCATAGAATATTTTGTGGAAAAAAATAAGGATGAGGAGATGACAAAAATGATTAAGGGAAAATTCAAATTAGTGAAGAAGTCATAGGGATATGATATCAATTCCATCGATGACCAAGGAGTGTGCTTCACCATGCACATTTTGGAAGGTAAGATAATGAGGAAGCGTAGGGCCAATGATGTGCTTGAAGCTGTAGTATATTTGGCTACGTAGTGCAGCGTAGGGGTCCAGTTTAATTGGGTTGCCCATCTGTACAAGGAATGTTTGATAGATTGAAGGGAAGCATGGGAAGAGGGGAATACATTCCACTATGCTTGGCTGATAATCCTCATCACGCTAGTTGCATGGAAAGAACTACAATACTCATAGTTTCCATCTATCAAGGTAGATATTTGTGAAGTAGTGAGGTATGCCTCCTTATGGTTTACTAAATAGTTGATGCACACCAAGGATAATTTTAGGGGCGAATGTTTGCCCTTTGGCGAAATTAAGCAGTTTTAAATTTTTAGTGGGCGAATATTTTGTATCATAGTAAATTTTTACAAATCACCTCAAATAGCCCACCTTATTTTAAAGGAGAGGGTAAAAAAGTTAAATTTAGCCCTTGAAATTAGGACTTACAACCTTCCATTCGCCCATTTTCAAGAATAGGTTTTATTTAAGTGAATCCGTTCGCCCATTTTCAAGAATAGGTTTTATTTAAGTGAATCATATGGGCCAAATACCATATTTATAAAAGAGGTATGGTAAATTAATAAAAATATAAATAAATGAGAGGTATAGTAAATAAATAAAACATTTTTTATATTTACTCCATAAGTCACCTTATATACATGTAAGGGTGTAAACAAATAAAAATATAAGTAAAGTGGAGGTATGGTAAATAAATAAAATGTCTTTTTATACTTACTCAAAAGGTATGGTAAATAAATAAAAATATAAATAAACTAGACGTATCGTAAATAAATAAAACCTCTTTTTATATTTAATCCATAACCCTCGTTCTATTTATGAAGGGTCAAGAAAGAGGTTTTATTTAAGTGAATCCTATGGGCCAAATACCATATTTGTAAAAGAGGTATGGTAAATTAATAAAAATATAAATAAACGAGAGGTATGGTAAACAAATAAAACATTTTTTTATATTTACTCCATAAGTCACCTTATATTTACGAACACTCAAAAAATGAGTTATATTTAGGTGAAACCTATGGCCAAAATACTATGGGACAAATACCATGGACTAGATTGTTATTAATACCATGCAAAAAACCATTATTAACCCTAATATTAGAATTAGTAAAAATAAAAATGGCACATGGTATTGACCCATGGTATTCACCAAAATGGCACATGGTATTGACCCATGGTATTCACCTGGAATGTAGCCTATTTAAATGGAGGAATTAAACCAGCATGTAGCCTATGCTAAGATTCACTAGGACTTTACAAAGTTTTATTATTTAGTGAAAGGCTCGCCAAGATCTTACAAGATTTTATAATTGAGTAAAATATTCGCCATGCCTGGTGAGAGATTCGCCAAAAAATTATATATACATATTATATTATTGATAATATCGCCTTCCATTTTTCCTATATACCATGGAGATTCGCCCATTTATTATATTTATAAATTTAGGGGGGGTTCTTAAAATTTTCCCTAATGCACACAACAGAGAATATGATTTTCTTTGTGGTGATGTCAATGGATCTACACATGGTCATGAATCAACATCCAAGGTTGTCACCTAATTTATATAAGTAGTATTGTCACATTGACAATGTTAAAGGAGACTTCCACAAAGCTTATGTGAAGGCAATGAAGGAACTAACTATGACATGGCACCCATTTCCATACTTATTAACCGAAGATGATTTTCTTGCAGTAGTACAAAGCTAGCTGAAAGAATGGATGACTCCACCCAGTGGAGTGGTTGGAAAAGAGAAGGGTATCCTACTGGATGCAGGTACAAGTGGAAAGGGTGCAGAGACAGAAACAGAGGAAATAGAGCATGAGCATGAGGAATCCCTCACTGATGTAGGGGTATTAGAGGATTCACCTTTCATTGTCAAAAGGAGAGTACCAACAATTGCAGCAAGGAAGAGGAAAAAGCAAAAAGCAGATATGTCCAACGACATATTGTCGCTTATCCTCATTGATGGGGACATCGACAAGATCATAGAGAAGGGCTAGGAGATCACAGCAGAGACTTGGGATAGAATTGATGATCTCTATAGAGTGATATTCGTTGAGGTACAACAGGGAATCGCGGAGCTGAATATGTTA
Organism: Pinus tabuliformis; assembly: GCA_031772625.1. Lineage (NCBI taxonomy): Eukaryota > Viridiplantae > Streptophyta > Pinopsida > Pinales > Pinaceae > Pinus > Pinus tabuliformis. The sequence continues at coordinate 102,151,014 of CM062807.1, forward strand.
CCACAAACAGAAAAACAACCAAAACAAATAACTCAACCACTGTAGGTAGAAAAATGAATAGAGACATAGGGCAGCATTAGAATTTTGTAGATTCCAGTTAGGGCAGTATAGTTTGACACAACAGAGGAAAAAGATCAAGCAAAAGCATGGAATACCATCAACATGAATATTGTCACACTACCCATTCAAGTGCTGCATGAATTCGATCAAAGTTTAACAACCAAGCTACAGGAGAGGGAACAATGAACCTCAGTGTTGACGATGTAGGTGGAAAAGGAGAATGTTGTGCTAAAGAAGGAGCTTGAGTAGATGGCTAAGAAAAGAGACGATGCATGAAAACAATGACAAACATTTGAAAAATCCATTGAAGATACTTGCAACATAGTATCGTACATGGAGGTCTGTGAGGAGGAACCACTAGCAGAGAAGGCTGAAAATCTCTCCCCCGCGATCAAGGAATCAAATAATACACTAGCAAAGAAGAAATTCGAGTATGAAGTGCAGATATTAGAGTTGCAATGTAACACCCTCCTCCCACATCCACCCAAGTAACCATGCCAACTGGGGTAAACATGAGATAATAGGCTACTATGATCACATTCGACCTCCTATGTGACCTTAAGGAACCGGAATCAACAAAGCATCACACACAATCATCCAACACCATACACAAAATCCTTAAGAGACAATTCAACCACTCAGATAGCTTGCCCTTGGGTCCCACTATTGTTGTGGACTACTTAGGCCATAGCTTCTCTCATGCTATGGGAAATGGGGCAACCAGAGACCTAAAATCGCTCTCATAGGCCTACCTGCCAGTGACTGTGGACTAAAGTTGCTAGTTTTGTGCTAGAGACCCCGAGATTTAAGACACTTTTGCAAGCCTAGAGCCCAGGCCATTGCCCAGAATGGAATGAAAGCTCAGAATCAAATAAAGTATAGGGAAATAATGATGCAAAAGAAATAAGTTTATCATGACCTTAACCAAACCCCTACTAGTCATAGTAGGCATTTCTTCAAACATATTGTCAACATGTAGCCTATAGGTGTAAACAACATAATTAAGTGTAGGGATCTCATACTTATCTGAGAATCACTATGAACTATTTTTCCCTCATGCCATTTGTTTCCTTATCACTTATTATGTCATAGATACCATATCCATTCAAATAGAAGTAAAATCATGTTGAGAGCCATCATAGTTGCTATCACAAAATGTACATATAATCGGCATAATAGGAACATAAATACCATAAACATATCAATCATCAAAATCCATATATACATAAGTACATTTACACATAGAAATCAAGGTAATGAATTTCTCATTAATCAATGCAATCAACCAACCAGAGATGGCAGTACCACAATCCACCCGACCATCGAATGGTTGAGCTAAATATCTCTTTAGTCATTCACCCCTGTGCCATATTCCAAGCATGAATGTGGGACTCAAAGCAAAAGAACTCAGCCAGGGCATACCGAGGCTAAACCACCTCACCCTCATCAATATAAACTAGGATTTATTGTAATCCATCCTAGATCACTAGGCCAACATAATCAACACATCGTAATAGGCTTTGTCGTGATCTCTACCCAAGCACTCGGCCAAACAAGCATGGATTCCACTGGACTTCTCCACCTACACCATGAGGAATTTTCCTGTCTCCTAGTCTCTTAAGCCTTACTGCAATCCAAACACAGATCACTAGGCCCTAAAATGAGACCCACTCTTTGGGATTTACCACATATCCCAAACCTGGGATTAGTTGGCCCAACTAAGAGAAAACGACCTCTAGTCTTTACGGTATATCCTACCATTCACCGACAAGGATTCCTAGGCAATCTAAGGGAACACAAAATCCAACTTTACTACAACCCACTGTCCAGTTCAAGGGTTACTATGCCATGTGTTCTATCATTTCGGAGATACACCTCACTCAGCATCGAATCCATCTGGTAATCTAGCTTAACCAAACATGGGAAGCCCATCACACCATGGTTATCCACAAATGGAAAGGCTAGGTTGAAAAATGTGGTTTCACCTGGAAAAACCCATGCTGTGATCAAAACGAACCACATGAAATTCCATGCATGCAAAACATAGCAAGGAAAATACACATTCAAGTCAATACCCGCAATTAATTTTGTTATAACTGCTTGATCCTACCTTTCCCTGCTTGATCCTTGGTTCCTCTTTCCTTATTTCCTTTGTTTTTCGAATGCCAAAGTGCTCCAAGAAAACTCTAAGTATCTAAGAGTATGAGAGAGAGAATAATGAGAGTGCTCCAAAACTAAACTGAAAAAAGGTTACCCATTGATCCTCAAAAGCCTTTTTATGAATGAGGCCTCTATTTTCTTCATTTTCCATTATTTTCCTTCATTTTTGTCCTCACATGCAACCTGTGACCTTTCACCTCCTTTTTCTCCTAATTTCAATTATTTTCAGAAATAATTGTTCCAAAAATGCCATTTTTCTTTTCCAAAGACTTAGCCATTTCCTTTGCCAATTTCCTTAGCCATAAACAACCAAATGAACACCCCTTAGGATGTCGTTCCCAACATTCAGCTTGGAATAAGCGTCCCATTCATCTGTGGTTATTGTTTTTAACTTTTATTACATGGAACTTTCACTAGGGATATTGTAGAACCCTCCCCCTTAGGGGACACCGTCCTTGGTGTTCAATCACACATATGTCTCAACAACCTGCTCAAAGAATACATACTTCTCATGGAGATTTATAACATAGCTTGATGCAATATTTGTAATGAAATATCTATTGAAGAGAAAAACACCATGACAACATGACAACATACTACATAGTGGAGCTTTATAACACATCTTATTATGATATTTACAATGATCATTCTGCTGAGTGCCAACTCATATAACATCATAACATCATGATAACATAACCAAATGATAGCATAATAACACGACACCCATACCACATAGTGGCTCTTTATAACTTAACTCGTTACGGTATTTACATCCATACATGGGTGTAGGTATAGCAACATCATAAAAAATATAGATACCAAAACATATGCCAAATCATATACCAAACCATATATCAAAACATATACTAAACACCATGTCTAAGCATATATCAAGACATCATATAGCATCTATCAAACCATCATAAAGCATGTACCAAACCACCATAAAGCAAATACCAAACCACCATAAAGAAAATACCAAACCAACATATCAAGTTGCTTTTCCTCAATAGGAAAACAAGGAAGGATACATGGCCTGCATCTGATCTACCATCTCCCATGTAGATTCATCGGGACCAAAGTGCTTCCATTGCACTTTAACTTACTCAATTTCTCGATTCTAGAGCATGAGAACATTTTTATGCAATATACACTGAGCCTCCAACTAGAATTCTCCATCTTGTTCCACCTACAATACAAACCAGTTAAGCACACCATCAACATCCTTAACATACTTAAGAAAAGATACGTGGAAAACATCATGGACTTTCACTCTTAGAGGCAGTGCAAGTCGATAGTCTACTGGCCCAACCCTCTTAATGATACTGAAGGGTCTAGAAGGTTGTGGTGCCATCTTGGCAGATGAGCCAATCCGCAAAGATCTCTTCTTCCATTTGATGTGCAAGTACCCCTACTCCCTGACTAGGAACTCCTTAAACAACCTATTCCTATCTGCATAACTCTTCTGCCTATCTTGTGCTACTTTGAGATTCTTCTAGATCACCTGCATCTCCTATTCCATGTCTGCCAACATATCTGGTCTAATCAATAATCTTCTAACCGGATCACTCCAACTAATGGGAGTGTTACAACTCTGTCCATATAATGAATCAAAAGGACTCATCCTCAGTGACTCTTGATAATCATTTTTGTATGTGAACTATACCAAATGGAGATACTCTTACCACTTCCTCTGTTGATGCATCACATACATCGTCAACATATCCTCGAATATCCCGTTGACCCTCTTTGTGTGTCCATCTATCTGCAGATGATAAGCTATGATGAAGGCCAACTTTCTGCCCAAAATTGTAAATAACTCCTTCCAGAACATGGATGTGAGCTTTGCATCCCTATCTGACACAATGTTATTCGAAACACTATGTAGTCTAACCACATCTCCGATGAATACCTATGCCACAATGATAGTTGAGTACGTAGACTTCACCGAATGAAGTGTGCAAGCTTTGTTAACCAGTCCACAATGACTATGATGGAATCATGCTCCTTTACTATCTCCAGCAACCCTATAATGAAGTCCATTGAAATGACCTCCCATTTCCATTCTAGAATCGCAATTGGTTGTAGTATTCCACCTAGATGCTTACACTCATCTTTCACTCGCTGATAGTCAAACCATCTAGCCACATACTTTGCTACATCCCTCTTCAAGTTCGGGAAATAGTAAGATATATTCACTGCTATCAGTGTCTTCTGGTAACCCAAGTGACCTGAATATGGTTTCACATGAAACTTCCTAAAGATCACCTTCTTGAACCCAATACTATCCAGTACGTATATCATTTCCAAAACCTGACTAATCCATTCATTGTAAGATAATAATCCATGGCCTGTGAACCTACACCTGTACCTATACATTTATTATACTTATACCTTCACCTGTACCTGTACTGCCACCTATGCCTATACCAGTACATGTACATGTACCTACACCTGTACCTATACCATCACCTTGCTGCAACCTGTGCACAATCTCCATATACTTGACATCCTATTGTCCCACCTACAAGATCCTATCATGGAAGTCCATCCGATAGGAGTTCACAATTTCCAATTGATGTACATGTACCCATCTACTAAGAGCATTTTCCACCCTATTCTCTTTATCTTTGATGTACCTCATCTTGAAATCAAAGTCGCTCATCATGGCCAACCATCTAGCTTGCGCAATGTTCAGATTTGGCTAATCAAATAAGTATCTCAATCCAATGTGATCACTCATAAGCTCAAACCATCTGCCAAGAAGATAGTGGGCACTCCAAATCTTCAATCCATGTATAATCGTTTCTAACTCAAGATCATGTTTCAGGTAGATCTGCTTGTTCCTATTTAGTGTTTAGGACTCATAACATACCACCTATCCATCTCGCATAAGGACTCCACCAAGCCCTCTCTTTCAAGCATTTATGCATACCACAAACTCTTTTATGAGATCTTCAATCCCACTGGTGCATGCATCAACAATTACTTAATCTGCTCAAAACTAGCTTCACACTCATTTTTCCATTCAAACTTCTTACCTTTCCTTTGCAATGATGTAGTGGGATAAGCAATCTGTGAGAAGTTCCTAATGAACCTCCTATAATAGCCTGCAAGACCCATGAAATATCTCACCTCATTCACATTCTTAGGAGCTACCCACTCCTTCATGGCCTTTATCTTCTCTGGATCTACTGCAATACCTTCCTTGGAGACAACATGTCCCAAGTAGTGCACCACAGTCTAAAATAAAATACTCTTGCTAAGCTTAGCATACAACCGATGCTCTCTCAACAACCTCAACACTTCTGCTAAATTTTGGCCATGCTCTTCATCATTTTTTGAATATAACAATATATCATCAATGAACACAATAACAAACTTATTGAAATATGGATGCAACATACTATTCATCAAACACATGAATGTAGCTGGAGCATTAGTTAAACCAAATGGAACAACAACAAACTCATAATGCTCATACTTGGTCCTGAGTGTAGTCTTTTAAATTTCCTCCTCTTTGATGTGTACCTGATGTATTTGGATCTCAAGTCAATCTTTGAGAACACTGTTGCTCCCTTTAAGTGATCGAACAAGTCATCAATCCTTGGGAAAGGATATATGTTCTTGATAGTCACCTTTTTGTACTTCCTGTAGTTAATGCATAATATGAAAATACCATCTTTCTTGCTCACAAACAATATTTGTGCACCCTAAGGTGATACACTTGGCCTAATGTATCCATTTTCCAAGATTTCCTTTAACTCCAACTTTAACTTAGCCAACTTAGGAAATACATCCTGAAACTACTGCAACACTACGTATCTACTCAACACATCTGCATCCTCAACCACCTTACCCTTATCACTAGAAATGTGTATTGCAAATAACTTGCAACCCTTATTGCAACTACACTTTGCTTGCATAGCTATCACCATCATAATTGATGTTGATTTTTTCTTACCCTCTAAGATTCTTGGTTCTCCATTTTCATCAATACACTCAATAGGTTTATCACAATAGTCTACCTTGGTTCTATGTAGGTAAAACCAATCCATGCCCAATAACATATTGTATGATCCCAATGGTAACACATTCAAATGTGTTGTTGTAGGCATATGATTTAAATCAAATGTGCAATCTCTTACCCAATGATGCACTCACTTCTTTGTACTTGTAGCCAACTGAACTAACCAAGAATCTCCATGCAATTGCTTATTCAAACCACACTTAACCACCAAACTAGGACTAACATAGCTATAATTATATCCAAGGTTAATCAAAGTATAAATAACTTGATCACAAAGCTTACCATCCAGATCAATGATATATGCCTGGTGTTTTTCCTACCTGTTTCCACTGTTGCATAGATACGTGGAATACTCTTACCAATGTCCCCACCAATTTCTGCCTCTTGTGCATTGTATATCTTAGGCCTACCACCCTGGTTATGTGGAAAATCTCTCTTAATGTGTTCCTTGCCTCACGTACCACACTCCAACTGACTAGGACCAACACCTCTATGCTGCTTCTGCGACTCATGTCCCTGTCTAGCTGCATTAAATGTCTTTTGCGATGTTACAGTCTCTTTCTCATCTGCATGTTGAGGCCTTGTCCTTTTAGGCTACCACTTACCTTTACCTTTTTCCTTTCCTTTCCATCCAGGCTAAGGTTCATCCTTACACTTTGATTATTCATACGAATGATTGAGTTTCCAAATAACTTCCTCAAGTGACCGATCCTCATCATACTCAACCCGATATCTAAATGCTAATGGAAAACCATTGACAAATCGTTGAGCTTTAGCCTTATCATCAGTAAGATATGGTGCATACATCAATAGCTCCAGAAACTTGGTCATGTACTCTTCATCTGTCATTGATCCCATCTTTAGCTCATAAAATTGCTCTACCTTTCTGTCATAGTACCTTTCTGACAAGTACTTCTTCCTGAAAAGTCTCTTGAAGTCCCACTGGCTCAAGTCATTTGTCCTAATGTCTCTAACCTTCTTAACATCTTTCCACTAGATGTCTGCTTTACCTTTGAAGTTAAAGATAGTTATTCTAGCCTTCATGTTATCCATGTACTCATGCAACTCAAGGAATTTGTTCATTCCAAGTATCCAAGCCTCTACATCTTTCATTTTCTTCATATCTCTGTCAAAAGTAGGTGGTTTTTCTTTCTTGAAATCATCCAGAAAATATCCTATATCATTCCTCCTATAAAGATGATAGCAATGACGATAACGATGTCTATCAGAACTAGAACTAGAATAATACCTGTGTTCACTACCCCTCCTATCTAGAGTGTCCAACAACCTACCATCTCTCACAATATCAGATCTATCTAATTTGTGTCTACTAGGAGATCTACTTCCATATGCCCCATTAGTTTTATCCTCATTTCCATGGTTGATTCAAATTGGCCCTTGTTCCTACAAGTCTGAAAAGCTCTGAAGAAGTATAGCATTCACCTCTGCTTGCTTCTCTTGTGGTTGTATGATCCGATCAGTATCCACCTTAGAACTCCTTGTCTCTTCATTCAAACTTCTCAATGTAACTACCAAATCTCAAGAGTTTCCAAGATCATACTGCTCTTTAGACTCATAAGGAGAGCCTTTGTAGTCAACCATATTCCAGACATTTTATCATTTCTTCATGTGATGCATAATATGTCAGATAAACCAAATCACACTAAACCAGCGTACCTTAGTATAGCTCTGGGAGGCTACCTTGTCTGCAAGATCACCAAATCATAGTGATACATGTATAACATAATCATAATAGCATATCGACATATGAAAGTAAATGTATCAACTCATCAACATCACTCTAACTAGGATCTAATCATCAATGAAAGGCCATATCAACAATGCATGCTATGATATCATGCAAGACAACAACCATTACTACAGTATACACGTATCTACATGCAACCTATATTATGCATAAGACAAGTCAAATCAACTACACCTACGCATAAATGCATGTAGTTGAACATAATCAGTCAATCCTTGTAATCAACATACAAGACTCATACATGTAATCAAAATACTCAAGGATATAACCTAACATACAAGGATGTAAGTAGGTGACATACAATCAACATGTAATTAACCTATAATCCATATGAAATCAGTCACATACTTATGAAAAATACGTTCTGAAATATCAACATCAAATTCTCCATGATAACCATACTACAACCCTAATACAACATCAAGGAGATGCAACAAGTATATAAGTGTAAGAGACACACATGCAACTAACATGCATGCATGACCAACACATTCAACCCATCCAGTCCAAGAGTTGAACCACGCTCTGATACTACTTTGTAACACCGTCCTTCGACATCCATCTAGGTAACCATGAAAAATGGTGTAAACATAAGACGAGAGGCTACTATGATCATATTAGACCTCTATGACACCTTAAAGAAGTGGAATCAATGGAACATCACACAAAATCATCCAACATCATCAACATAACCCTTAGGAGACAAGTTAACCACTCAGACAGCTTGTCCCTAGGTCCCACTATTGTTCCGGACCTCTTTAGCCATAGTCCCTCTCATGCTATGGGCAAGGGAGTGACCAAATACCTAAAGTTTCTCTCATAGGCCTGCTTTCCAGTGACTGTGGACTAAAGTTGCTAATTCTGTGCCAACAACCCTAGGATTTAAGCCAGCGTTTTAGGCCTGGAGTCGAGGGAATTGCCCATAATGGAATGGCATTCTCCATAATGGAATGAAAGATCAGAATCAAGTAAATTACGGGGAACAATGATGCAAAAGAAATAATTTGATCAAGACCTTAACCAAACCCCTACTAGCCATGACATGCATTTCATCAAACCTATTGTCAACATGTAGCCTATAGGTGTAAACAACAAAATTAAGTGTAGGGATCTCATAATTATTTGAGAATCACTATGAACCATTGTTCCCTAATCCCATTTTCTTCCTTATCACTGATTAGGTCATAGATGACATATCCATTTAAATTCAAGTAAAAAAATACTAAGAGACATACATAGATGTTGTCACAAAATGTACATATAACCAACATAACAGGAACAAAAATACCGTAAACATATAAGCCATAAAAATCCATATATACATCAGTACATTTACACATATAAATAACGGGAATTACTTTATCATTAATCAATGCAATCAACCAACTAGAGATGGGACTACCACATTCCACCCGATCATAGAATGGCTGAGCCAAATCTCTCTTCAGCCATTCACCCCCATGCCATATTCCAAGTTTGAGTGTGGGGCTCAAACCAAAAGAACTCAACTAGGGAATACCGATGCTAAACCACCTCAACCTCATCAACAAAAACTAGGATTTACCACAATCCATCCTGGATCGCTAGGCCAACACAATGAACACATCATAATAGGCTTTACTATGATCTCCACCCGATCACTAGGCCAAACAAGAATGGAAGCCATCGAATTTCTCCACCTACACAGTGAGGAATTTTCCTATATCCTAGTGTCTTCGGCTATACCACAATCCAAAGCTGAATCACTAGGCCCTAAAATGAGACCCACTCTACAGGCTTTACCGCACATCTCAAAATCGAGATTACTAGGCTCAATGGAGATTAAACCACCTCTATTCTTTATTGTATATCCTATCAATCATTGCCAAGGATTCTTAGGCCATGTGAGGCAACACAAAATTTGGCTTTACCGTGACCCACCGCCCAATTCAATGGTTACTAGGCAAAGTGTTCTATCATTATGGAGATTCACCTCACACAACTTCAAATCCATCCCGCAGTCCAACTCAGCCAAACATGAGAACCCCATCCCACCATGGCTATTTAGAAATGGCAAGGCTAGGATGAAAAACATGGTTAAACCTAATAAAACCCATGCAATTAATGAAAATAATCACATGCAATGTCATGCATGTCAAATCTAGTAAGGAAAATACACATGCAAGTTGATACCTTCAAACCAGGCTAAGGAGGAGATTGAAAGATGTCACTTCAAACCACTTGTAGTTTAGTAGCTATCCCTGCTAAACCAGAGAGGGATCTCTCTAAGTATTTCATGGTCAATGACTGGAAGAGAAATGGATTTTAGGCTAATGTAATGGTTTTAAATGAGTTTTTGAAAATTTAGGGTTTTGGGTTGTTGGACCAAGGATGAGAAAAATCAATTAGGTTAAGGTCTTAGAGGTTTGCAGTAGCAGGCATAAAGAGAAGTAAGATAACAGTGCCTTGTGATGGATTTAAGATTTTTGTCAATGTAGTGTAGGGTCTGAAAATCTTAGAAGGTCATAATGAGCATGTTACCATGAATTCATTAATCTAGAAGAAGAAATACACAAACATGATTTTCCACATAAACAGAGCTTTGAATATAAAGAATTATGCCTATATAAATGTAAGCAAAGAAAAACATGTTAAGAGAGACAAATTCCTTCATAAGAAACTGACATAGAAATAAAACAACATCACAAACTCACGACACATGTATTCCTAAAAAATAGCTGCAACTACTCCTTTGATTAACTATGTGAAATCATAAGATACAAGTCCTCTCCTTTGAAGTCCAACCCTTATCTCTGAATGAGAAATGATACATATAGACTCAAACAAATAGTTTCCCCATCTTCAGGGGTCGAATCCTTAAGTGGTGGAACAGTTTCCAAGAATCTCTCAACCAACAAGAGAGTGAGAAGGTCAAAAACAAACTCTTCTCTTAGACTTTGATTTGTGTTTTGCGTCATTTATGAGGCCTAATTAACCATAAAAAGAACCCATCATGCTAATTTATTCATTATTACATCATCTAGACTTTTAACTACTGAAGTCACATCACCAAGTTACCTTTGACCAAGTCAAACTAGAAATTTGAGAAATTTACACAGTGGAATTTTTAATTAGAAACTAAGAAAATTGTAGAAGCACGATGTCAACTTTGATGCCACTTTTAGGTGCCTTCCTAAAGTTGAATTTGAAATATGAAATAATGGTAAACCATCCTTTCCTGTATAATTTCCATAACATCTTTAATTTTTTAAAATGACCCATAGGAAGGCCTTCAAAAACTGATTCTCCCAAGGTGTCTCCAAAAGTGCAGCGCTTGTCAAAAAGAGGGGGAAAATGTTGATTTTTGGCTCCTTTTTTCGCATTTTTCTCAAAATTTTAGCCCTGTTTGAGAAATATAATGAAATAGGTTTTGGGAGGAGGCCACCAGATTTCTAAAAATGCAAGCCGCTCATCATTTAGAGCTCTGAGGAAAAAGCGCAGCACCAAGTCGCTACTTTTCTGTAACTAATGAAATTTCTGAGTTTTGCACCAAACTTCACCAAAAACCAAAAATGCTTAGAAAATAACCAAAATTGGTCCAAAAGTTCCAAATGAGGTATATTATGCTCTCATGGATGCTTCATCAAGCATTTTCAAGTTATCTCTCTCATTTTTGTCTTTTAGGGTTTCCTTTAGCTTGTTTTGCATTTTCTTGAGCTTGATGTTCCAAATCATGTTTTTGGTTTGGTAGTGGTGGGCCATGTGCCTCAACAGCTGGTTCTCCTTGTTAGCCTTGTCAAGAAATTGTTCTAGATTTCCATTGACCTTACCTAGCCAATACTCTTTGTCTTCATTAATTTCCAAAACAATTTTGTCTTTATTGTCCAAGTCTTCATCCAGTAGGTTTTGGTCTTTCTTTTTGCAATGCTCTTTTGAGACCCTTTTTCCATGGCTTCTTCTCTCCAACCTCATTTTCCTATTCATCATGCTCTAACACTGCTTTACCTTTTACCTCTTGTTTCAACATCTTGGATTGCTCTTTTTCCATGATTACATGTTTGGCTTTGAGTTGATTGTTTTCTTGCTCAAGGAAAGAAATGATAAATCTAGCCCTTGCCAAATTGTCCATGAGCTCTCTAATTTGGGAATCCTTCTCCTTGATAACTTATTTCAAGTTTGAATGCCCATCTGTTTCCTCCAAGTCAACTAGTTCAAAATCATGCTCAATTAGCTCCTCATCCTATAAATGTGATCCCTATTGTGCTGATGTAGAAGGTTTGGCCCTTTTCTCAACTTGATAAGTAAACACAAACCTTTTTCCTCTTTGATATATTTTGGTCACCTCAAGTCTAGGTGCCTTGGGAGCCTCCTATAATTTTCTTGATGACCCTACCTCCACATGCAGTGTTGATGTGTCTTGGTGATGGCTTGATGAAGTAGTTTCATGCCACTGCAAAGCTGTTTCAATGAAGGTATCCCATGCCATGTTATTTTTTGCCAACTAATGGAGGACTACAACCTTTATCAAACAATTATGGAAAAGGATAGGGTAATTTTCTTTACTTTTCATTTGCACCTTCTCAGACATTTTGATAAGACTTCTACACATGTAATTACACGGGTTGAGAGGTTTCACAACTGTTAAATGCATTAGAAACCTAATGTGGTATTGATACAGTGTGGAAAATATCCACTCACAGGTGAAAAACTTCATTACAACCTTCATCAGTGGTGCATACTTTTCCAATAGGTATCTAAATGGAATGATGTGTGAATGAGCCTCTCTGTAGGGTGATTTTAAGAAAGGTTTATATTTCTCAAGGTCTAGGTTGATGCCTTTGAACCAATACTCCCTATAATTAGGTATTTCTATGGCAAGAGAGATGGAAACAACTAAGAATTTGAAATCCATCCCTGCTATGGTGGATTTTTCTCCTTTTAGATTGGTGGAAATCTAGTTAGTGAGTTGCTTATGAAAACCTACTTCACCCACTCTTTGATAAAACCCTAGGCAACTAACATCTTCAAAGCACTGTCTGATGAATGGTGAAGAGTTGATTTCATTGTATTTTGTGGGCTCATACCTCAGAATCCTCCCCCCTTTGTGATGTTTTCTATTTTTTGATGGTGAAGAATCTCCCTCCATTTTGAAAACCCTAGATGTCAAGAAAATGGAAAAAACAATGAGAAATGAGTGAAGTGGTGAAATGAGGGAATTAGGGAAGGGAAATGATGATAGTTAAATTTTGGGAGATGGATAGGGGTTTTATAAATATTTAGGAAGTGAAATGGAGGGAAAGGAATGAGGGAAATGAGCAAGAAAATATTAAAATAGCCCTATCTAGGGAAACTAATCAATTTCATAAGTAAGAGCTAGGGTTTGTGAGAAGGTGAAGTAAACTGAAGGGAAATGATTTGTTTGGTGGATGGGATGGTGATTTTTATACAAACAAAGGTATGTGATAGCAATCTCTAGGGTTTGAATGTTCTAGATGACTAAGCTCACCATTTGCAAGCTTTAAAACATGAAATTCATACAAACCCTAAATGATTTAAACTCACCATCATTTATTTGTTTTTCCAAAGGAAAAGAGGAAGTGAAATGAGTGTAATTACTTGATAGATGGCTTAGAGCAATAAAAAACTGGAACACAAGCTTAAATTTTGAATTTGGGCAATTTTTGGTGAGTGTCGGGATACTCTGCCCTGTGTGCAACATAGTTCACAGAAGTGCAATGCCTCTCCCAAAAATGCAACGTGATTCACAAAAGCGTAGTGTGAAGGGATTTTTTCCAATCTGAGTTGGAAAACCTGTGTTTTTTCACCTTAGGAGGAAAGAGATCGATAACCAAATGAGGTAAGGATGCAAATGAAATGTGTTTGATTTTTTTGGGCTTTTATAGGCATAGCATGATTCTTTTTTGATTGAAAATGGGCCCCACATATCTTTTTCAAACATGACTTTAACTCTTTTTGAACTCTACCACCTTGGAGATTTGTAACCTAGACTTCTTTTTACCTTTTTTAACTGTGAACCTTCTTTCTTTTTGAACCTTGAGACTGTAGCCATGAATTAATTTATGAAACTACATCATAATTTATTGAAAAGAGTTGCTTATGACAACTCATCCTATGCCGGATTTTTATGCATGAAATGAAAATGTAGGTGACCTTGAAACCCTAATGACCTAATGAAGACATTAGACCAAGTGAAATCATAACAGTGATGACTAACAGTGATGACTCTATTCTCTTTATGAAGATACACTCATGTGAGTGATGTATGCAACCAACATGTGAAGTTCTTGAGAGAATAGAGATAATCCTGTACAAACTAACCAGTGACCAAATTTTATTCTAAAAACCTAGTGACATGATAAAATTTGACTTTGAGACCCCTAAAAAAGCTTGGTAAAAGCATATTTGATCACTGGTGACAAGAAGAAATGATTGACACTAACAGTAGTTGTGAAGACCCTACCAGTCTTATAGAGGCTTGCCAGTATTACCAAGGGAAAGAACCTCCAAAAATAGAAAGATGATCTTCGGAGGAAGGAGAAAATTTTACAAGAGAGGACTCAGTCATGGCAGGATGACACCTTCAAACATTCTCAAGAAGTGGATGAAAGGCTCAAATAATTGAAGAAAAGGGCGACAAAAATACCATAGAAGGCTTCTAGCCCAACCACAGAGGATTTGGAAGAGGTGCACCGAGAGGAGAAACAAATGGTAGAGAGAGTCCAACAGTATAATGCAATCTACCATGGAATTGCAACAAAATTCAAGAGAACCATAGTTAGGTGACTTGGGACAAGTCATGGGTGAGTGTTGGGGGCCTATTGCGTAGAACCCAACTTGGTCCAAGTTTTGGTCAAAGGCTTCGCATTTTGAGAAGCAAAACGCAAGGAGCTGGAAAAGTTATATTCATCGCACATTGTTTAGGGGCTTTTGGGTGGGTCAAAGTCTCTTATTTTGTGACGGGTATCGAGTATTATTCCATTGTTTTGTCGAATCCATGTTATGTCGACCATGGTCTTGTAGTAAGGAAACCTATATAAGGAAGTGTAATACTTTGTTGATATCCAAGCATAGATAGAATTCATAGACTGATCTTAATTTCCTTCTTGAGTCTATGTTTTGGGGAGGCCTTTGTAGCTGAGTGTGTAGAGGCCTTGAAGAGTCTACAATTGAGTGCACAGCTGACCTGTAGCTATGTGCGCACATCAGATAAGTTTATGTATTAAAGATCTTTATTAATAAAGAAGAATTTTTGGCGAATTATTGAGTATCTTTTTGTGTGCATTATTTATTGTTGGATATATCATAATGCATGTGTTTTACTGAATTCTACGAAAGAATACATGTTATACTCTTCTTTATTGTGTTTATGCATTAAGTACGAATCTGTGAATTTAATCATCATCCTGAAGTTATTCTTGTATGTGACATTGTAGATGGATATAAGACATAATTAAACACACAGGCACAACAATGCAGATATCCCTCTGGCTACATAAACTTGGTTTTATAACCTCTCATAATCGCTCTAGGTGAGACTGCGATCTGCTTGCAGGTCATTGCCAAAAGGTCCAGTGGTTGAGGGTTTTGTTGTGCACAGTACACTCAGAACTTGGGTCAAGCCCTCTTAAACCAACAACATGCAAGCTCTCTTAGGACATAATCAAGCAAGAAAGAAATGAAGGGAAAGGTAAAACACCAGATCCAGAGAAAGGTAAAGCACCTAAAGATATTCATTGTATTGTGGCACATTACAATATTGGAGTAATTGAAGACTTTTTAATACCTTATTTTCTCCTTTGAAAGAAGCATGGTTGTTTGACATAGGTGCAACCCACCACATAACATTTCAAAAAGATTTCTTTGAAGATTTCAATGACAATGTAGATGGGTCACTGTGCTTTGTAGAGAAGTCAAAAATCAACCTACCAAAATTGGCACCGTCAGGATCAAACTGCATAGACTCCCTAAATTTATTCTGCATGATGTTCTCTACATCTTAGAGTTGTGGATACATTTGTTATCCTTGGTTCACATCCTCCAACAAAGACACTCCATTCATATATTTGATGGTAAAATTGAAATGAGAAAAGCATCAGACAACTCACTCGCCATAACGAAAATAGAAGAAAAAAATCTTAAAACTGGAAATTACAGAGAACTATGCATATAGCTATCATATATATAACCCAAATCATAGCACCTCAATTCATATATATTCATGTAAAATTAAATATTTTATTCCAAACTTCGAGTGGCACACTAAGCACAAGCTAGACTTATATTCTTTCAAAACAAATTTACTTCTATGATAAAGGATGACGTCAAATTTAGTCTCTATTTCCAACTTCCAAGACACAAATTTCTCTTAAATTCATTCAAAGCATGTAAATAAACTTTTACTTACACACATTTGGTTTGTCAGCCAAGAAACCTAGAAATATATTAAAATGGTGTAAGTTCCAATGCACAAGCTACTCTTATATTCATTCAAAATAAATAAAATAATATTGTAGTAATGAAGGTATTGTTTCTAGGGAAAGAAAACCAAACTTATATATTAATATTGTGTAGGGCTATACTCTAGACCATGCTTAAATGTATACAATAAAACTAAAGTAAATGCATAGCGTGATTCGCAGAATGATGGATATATAATTTGATTTGCAGAGTGATGGATATATAATTAAAAAAATGATAGTAGTTATGAATGATGGATTTAGACTCTGCTTTTTTAATATATTTTTTTTAAGGCATTGTTTACCGAGGCGAAGGAATTGCTAGTTAAAAGTGGTTGGAATTTAGTCAATAAAAAATTTAAAAATTATAGCCATAGGAGTGATTGAATCATGTTTTTGAAGTAGAAATAAATTTACCATCATAAAAAAATATGGTGCACCCAAAATCTTGAAATTTGTCAACTATACTTAAATTTATAAAAATCCATACTCTTCACTTGTGTTTTTCTATTAGTGAATTTTATCATGTATGGGCCTTGTGAGCCCCCGCAAAGAAACTTTATTTCATTCTTAGTTGTCACTTTTAGCCGTGCGATGCCTATTTATTCACCAGATCAAAGGAACATCATTATATATCATTGTAGAGATAGTTGCAACAAAGATAGATATAAATTACATTTCAGAGCAATGGCTATGGAGGCCTTTGGAGAGAGGGGAAAGTGAAGATATTAGGTGCCCTTAGGAGTCCCTTTGTGCTTCGAGTTCACATAGAACTAGCTCTTAAAGGCATCGATTACGAGTTCATCGAAGATAATTTGCAGCCTAAGAGCGAGCTGCTGCTGAAATCAAACCTTGTTCACAAGAGGATTCCAATGCTTATCCACAATGGAAAACCTATTTGTGAATCCATGATTATTGTCCACTGCATTGAGGAGGCATGGGGAAATAAGGCACCCATTCTTATCACCAAAGATCCGTATGACCCAACCATTTCTTGCTTCTGAGCTGCCCTCATAGACGATAAGGTAATAAGTTCACTTTGTAAACACCTTTCATTTCTTTGCTTATGGATGTTATTTG
Organism: Pinus tabuliformis; assembly: GCA_031772625.1. Lineage (NCBI taxonomy): Eukaryota > Viridiplantae > Streptophyta > Pinopsida > Pinales > Pinaceae > Pinus > Pinus tabuliformis. The sequence continues at coordinate 102,168,568 of CM062807.1, forward strand.
TCTTTTGAAAGTATTAGTTGCATTTCTTTAATATGTAGTTAACATGTCCATGATGTTTATTTGTGGCCTCATTTGGTGCAATGCCTTCAGGGAGTTTTCCTTGGCTAGGGCGAACAACAACAGAAAGCGTTAAAAGAATCAGTGGCGAACTTTGTTGTATTGTAGGAAGCTCTGTGAATTTTATTGCTTAACTTGGCTACTTTGTGATTGAGTAGAGAGGCTCTTTATACAGCCCAGTCTGATGTGTAGCTCTACCCGTCCATCATCAAAGTTGAAATTTTGTGTATGTTGGCCAAATATAAATTTTAAAAAGTATATAAAAAAAAAATTAGATAACTATACAAAATATTGAAATAATGTGGTTTCACAAAAAACAATTACACGTGAAGAAATTGGATCCTTCTCAACTCTTGTTAAATCCCATTTAAAATGGATGTATTACATTCACTTAAATTTCAATAGAAGACCAATTTTATGCAATTTTATTTTTTTATGAGTGTTTCTATGAGAAAAACTTCGAAATTTAAATTTTCCATAATATATATGTATATCATGGATTATAATTCAAGATGGGTTCATTACTAGAATTAATAGACTATTTTATTGAATGTTTCATTATTTCAATATACATGATTTATTTTAAATTTGCATGGATAATCTCAATATAGATTTTCTAGAAAGTTTTAATGATTGAACAATGAAATTCCTATTGAGTGATTCTATGGACAAGATGTTCTTTTTTGTAAAAGTTGACTTCAACAGAGTATCAGATACAACCTATGATGATTTCCAAGTTGGCTAACAAGAATTCCTCTTCCACATTTTGCTTTCTTTCTGCTAACAATGGGAAGACATAAATATCTAAAAGCATATGAGAAGCTTCTTCATTGGACTTGACATCCTACCCATTCTAAGAACAATAATCAATGATAAGACATAAGTGGCTATTTTTTTCTTCTTGTTGGGCTCAAAGAATCTTCATCTTAATATTTTATTGACAACAATTGTGGAAATTCCATCTTCGACTTTGTGGCATCTAGTTTATTATTAGTTTTCATGCTTAACATAATGTAATTGTTACTCTATGATCTTTGAACATGTCCTTTGATTACATTAATTCTCACACACTGTATCCATATGTGCACTTGTTTATTGCCGGTTCTCAAATTGTATACATATACATAGGTTTTTCACCCATGATCAGGTGATTTCATCGTTTAAAATTTTGTTATTTATACATACAAATACCCAAAAAAGAAAAATGTGAAGCACGTTCCAAACATTAAAACTAAGTCACAAACGAGAGAATCAAATAGTAAACTCTAACTAAAAATTGGATTATATTTTTTCAATTTTGTATCGCTAATTGAATTGAATCGTGGATGAGGCAAACAAATTACTACGTTAATGAAAACTTCCCCATTGGTTTGGTCATTGGTGTTTGTAATTCACCCCAAAAATTAGTTAAATTTCCTAAGTCTTCCATATTAACTCCCACGAATACTCCTTCTGATTTCCTATGATTGCTTTCTCTTAACTAAAGTTTCATACAAATGCACCAATTCAAATAACTAGCATGTTGGAGTAAAATGTCAATCATGAGTAAAATTCACGAGTTACAGAGTCATCCTTCCTGTCCTTTTGCAAGGATTAGACAAGTTAAGTAGATAGGATGCAATTTGAAGTGTGGTTGGGGTAAGAGCACAAGCTCTATATTAAATATTCAATAAAATCCAAGTGCCATGTTTTCAGGGAAGATGTTGATTTGTATGAGTCTATGAAGAAGAAAATATCCCACCCCATAGGAATTCATTCAATTAAGTTGTCCAAGCGATTCAAAAATACGAATAATATGTATTATTATTTTGTCTCAACATTGAATTTTGAAAGTAACATTATTCCTTGAATTTTGGTTATGAAGTAACCTGATTATGTTCAGATTTTGTGGGAAACATAAAATAACCTCTCTCATCCTATTCTCCCAGTGATATATGCTCCTCATTGAGAGGTTATATACCTCTTTATATCAAGTTTTAAATTGTAAGCACCCCAAAGTAAGTAGAAAATCATCCTTTGCTAGATTAACATGCTGTCACTTGTGAGTGTGATTTTGTAGCTTGATTTGAAGCACTCTCGAGGATAATTTGTGTTTATTTTTCCCCTCTGAAGTGACAGAGTTGGAAAAATCTTAGACTATATTGAGAAATATTCTCTTGCAAGCCATCTAGTACATTTCCATATCTCCGTATTATATTACCATAGTGTTACTACAAAACTTGTTCTCCAAAATTATCTTTCTTAAATCCTTGCATATTAAGACCATAAACAATACTTTAAGATATTTTTTTTCTTAATAAATATTTATTATATAAACCCACTATAAAAAACATATTCTTATAATTCTTACACAAAATATAATCAACCTATAATTTACCATGTTAAAAAATACAACTATCCTCTAAATTATTATGCATGTTTTAACCAACATAAGTGTGAGAGATGACTCAGTATTTTCAAATGACTTAAATAAATTAATTTGTTGGGTATTTATGTTATTTTGAATCTCTTAAACTCCAAAAGATTAAAATGATATGGATTTACTCATATGATGAATGGTTATCTTTGTTAATTAAATATTTTGAAAATGATTATATATACATATACATATACGTATACATACATACATATGCATATACATATACATATACATATACATATACATGTACATGTATATGTATATGTATATGTATATGTCATTGTCAATTGGTAAGTACAATATACTTAGTTCATAAATTTGATAGCGATATTGCAAGAATTGTATGTATGTTGATAGTACTTCACTATAGCATGCACACATAGCATCATGGCATATCACAATTGTTTTGTTCAAGTAAAATAGATACACACACTGTAAAAGATCTTAAGTTTAAAATTGGAAACATGAGAGGGATAAAATTTTGATTACTTGGTGTCATGAAATCTTTGAATTCAGAATTTTATGGAAGAATTAAGCAAAGCTTCTATAAAATTTCATGTAGGATTGACTCCGCGTCTGGAATATTGCTTCGCATCTAGTAATAAGTCATTTCATAGAGGGCACAACCTTAATTCCGAAACAAGGTTTGAGCCCTGACAAAAGATATGAGAGACTGCATGCAAATATAATCTCCATACTACAATACTCAATGCTATTATTAGTGAATATGGCTAGATGAAATTGTGTCAAGGCAAGGCAGACTCGATTTGAGTCTTCGTGCTAGAAAAGATGAATAAAATAAAAGTTTTTCAACATGCATAAGTCATTTCACAACAACTTGAAGAAATCTACACATGGAAACCATTTATTGTACTTTGCCTTTGTCAGAAAAGGGTTTATTTTCAAAAGTGAAGGAAATCCCCTGAGTTGAGAGTCAACATTGAGTGTAAGAGTCACCAATGTATGGTGATACATCCTCCTTGCAAATATAAGCTCCATAGTACATTACGCAATGATATTATTAAGATATATGCCTAGACGAAATTACCTGATGGATAGGCAACTCTGTTCTAAGTCTTCGCACTGGAAAAGATAAATAAAATAAAAGTTTCCCAACATGTACAAGTTATTTCGCAACCACTTGAACAAATATGCACCTAGAAACCACTCATTGTACTCTGCCATTGCCAAAAAAGGGTTTATTCACTAAAAATAAGGAAAAGCTCGGGGGACGAAGATTCCCCCTCTGTCAACTTCTAAAATGTCTTTCATTTAAGTCAACTGAAAACCAAAGACTCCAGACCTTGACATTTTTAAACCAGGTCATGTGTGCCTCCTTCAAATCTTCTAGGGTAAGGTCCCCTGGGGAAGAGATATTTCTATCTTCATCTATTAACATATCCATTAACTTGGTGTTTCTAAGGTCTATCCAAGCCTACCTTGACATGTCACCCCAAGACTTAAAGGTACATGTCAGCCCGATGTTTTAAACTACATGTCACCTTGGCATCTTGAAAGTCCATGCCACCTCGGCATTTAAAAGGCCAACTCTTTTAGAATCTCCTAAAGAAAAATCTTTTGGGAAATTTGTCTCTAGACAAAAATCACTCATTTCAAAATAAATCTATAAGAATAAATCTAGGTCTTAAGTTCACTGTGTTCTCTATTTAGTATTCAAATTAATAATGTAAAAGTATTATAAATAATCAAAATATAATTTAATTTAATAATCAAAATTTTATTGTTGTAAATTTTTATTTATTTATAAATAAAATGTAATTTCTCCCTCTCCCTCTCATTATTAGCCACAATTGCACACATGCCATTTTTAGATTTAAAAAAATATCATTAAACCGCTATCCGTCGCTTTGTTAGAGAAAGGCGTAGATTTGTTAGAGAAAGGCGTAGGTGTCCCGCCTTTTTAAGAAAATTAAGTTGTAAAAAGGTGGAGTCTCCTACGTAGTCAAGTTGCAATTAAAAGTTCATATTATAATTTTTTAATGTCATGTTTAAGTAATGAAATCTATTTGTGCGCCTACCCACTCAAGCTTCTCCGTCGCTTTGTTGGAGAAACGCGTAGATGTCCCTCTTGTTTAAGAAAATAAGCTGTAAAAAGGTGGGAGTCTCCTAGGTAGTCAAGTTGCAATTAAAAGTTAATATTATATTTTTTTAATTTCATCTTAAAGTAATCAAATCTATTTGTGCACCTCCCACTCAAGCTTCTTATATGATTGATAGAAATAGTAATGTTAATTATTTTTCATACGTTCAAACTTTAATGTTTTTTTTATGTAACATATATTCTCATCACTAGATAACTTTAATGTTTTTTTTGTGTATATATTCTCATCACTAGATAATTAATGACTAATAAGAGATTGAGATGTACAATAAAAATACATTATGGATTAGATTTGGAAAGTTATAGAAAATGAAAAGATAATTATTTTTATGTTGTGAATTATCAAATAATTTAAAAGATATATTATATGATTTTCAAGGTTTTAAAAATAAAGAAAAAGAAATATTATAAAAAAAATATTGAAATATTATTAATTATTATTTTCTGTTTATTTATGAGATAAATTTAAGCACATTTGTTACATGTTTGTTCTTTTTTATAATTGTATTAAAGATGATATGTAATTTTTTTAATGTAATATTAAAAATATATTTCTTAATGTAATATTATTTATGTAATAATAATTTAACATGTAAATTATGATACAAATATAGTTATGCTAATAAGTGTGGTTTATTTTAGAGTGATTTTTAGAATTTATGTAATACAAATGTATGGATAATTTAATAATCTAAGAATATTCTTCATTATATACACAATCTAACGAATGACATCAATATATTATAAATCATTTATCTATTTCAAAACTTATATGATGGTGTTATAAATTTTTAGTGTTACATTCATTAAATAACTCATAAATTAAATAACACATAAATAAGTAATTTAATAGTTATCAATAATTCAATTTATTATCAATTAAATATTATTATTTTTTTTCTCCATAAAACTACTCTAGGGTATTATATTACATGAATAAATTACAAGCAGAGAAACAAGTTTTCCATGGCCAACTATGGCTCTGTGGTAAGCAGCTGAGAATTTCATACTCTAAGCATTGGCTGCCCCAAACTACCTCAAAAAACAGAGTTTAACTTTGACAGTGCCCACGCAGGGGCCGAGACTTGACATTGAGGATTAGCGAACTCCCAGACACAACTGAAAAACTTAGTAACAAACAGAGCATGACCTGTATAAAGATTACTAGACCCACGCTCAAGACTCGAACCAGACAGAGAATTATAGGACATGACCATATGACCGAGACCCAAATCATCAAAATGAACCTGGCATGGGAATGACTAGAGAAATTAGTCTGCTGGTTCCGTTTCTTCCGGCTCCATCTCCACAATCCCCAGCCCACCAGCTCCTCTTCCGAGTCCTCTCCAGCTTTAGACGTCGACGCATCCTGTGCTTTTGCTTGAATTGGCTCCTTTCCCTTTGCTTCCCCCAGTTGTTCCCCTGCCTTATTCTCCAGATTTGCAGAAGTAGGAACTCTGCTGTCATCGTGTTCCTCTTCTGCATCTCTAATAAAGAGAATTGAAATGTGGACATTGAGATTGCCCAGCCTGAAGATGGTTGAGCCATAAGCCGGAAGCACCAGCGGCCTTGGCAATTGCTCAGGCGGGGCATCAGAGTCCAGGAACGAGAATGCCTGCAGATGGGGAATTCCGGCCCTGCGGAAACAATATTGACAACAACAATGGTGATGCGCCTCTGCAGCTGCAGGAGGGCGACCTGGTACTCCACTGCCCCTTCCCCTTCGGCATGGTTGCCTTTCTCTGGTTCTGGCCATGAGGATATAATGAACCGGAATTTCCACGTCCCAAGCCAATTCCTAAACTCCAAAATCGCCAGAGGCCAGAGAGTGTACACTTAGCTTGCTGAGAATGTCGCTCCCCATACCAGTCCGCCTCCTTAAGTTCCATGGCTTGCTCTTGAACCCCGAGCGCCATGAATGCTCCTTACAGTCACCGTCTACTCGCATTAATGCGAATGAACTCAGGCGCGAAGGCTTCAACATTAAATTCTCCAACCTGCCAGACCTTCCCGCGTTCGGTTGACTCGTGGCAGCTAGCGTTGGCCATGTGGCCTCCTCGTGCTAGCTGTACCCTCCTTCTTTTCGGATTAGACACCCGCATCCGGCAATTAAATATTATTATTATTAATTATTACAAACATTATTATTTAACTAAAATAATATTATTTAAAATATTTTTTAATTAATTAATAAATTAAAAAAATTGAATTTCATTCCAAAACCTAAAAGATTAGTTTGATTAAAAAAAATACTTGATTACGTTGTATGCCATCATCACTAAAATTAAGTGAAAATTGCTATATGCCTCAAATCATGTTTTAATTATGATTATTATTTAAGTTTTTTTTAATAGGTTATATTTATAATATATATTTCATAAAAATTGGTATAAAATTACATATTAAATTGACATAAAATTAGATATTAAATTAGTATATAATTTTTTTATTAAATATATAAAAAATTATATAACTTATAAATGGAGAAAAATAAAAAACAATAAATATACCATTTTTTATAAATTTTATTTAAATAAAAAAGTGATAGCATATCGCATTATTAATATATATATATATTATATCTTTGGATATGATAGAATTGAAATATATATAACAGCTGTGCAACGTTTCCTTGATAATTAAATATAGTGTTTCCGCGAGATGCCAAGTTTGTGTTACTTCAAAATAGAATGTCGAATACGGCACTATCATGAAAACAACGATTTTTTTGAAAGGGACCACTTGAATCCGATCACTATGAAAGCGAAAACCAAGATTTGCGTGAGATGCCAAGTGTGCATGACTCTAAAATAAAATGAAAATATGTCACAATCATGAAACACAATGATTTCTGGTAAGTGCCCACTTGGGTTAAGTTTGTTTCTATGTTTAGGTTAAGCAAAAGCGTATATTCCCATGAAGTGGCTACGTCATTTTTATTTGCTTTTACATCACCTTGGTGAAAATGTGCATGTTTTTTTTGGTTGTTGTTATTATTATGGTTGAAGTGACAAAAACCTTATATAAGGAAAAAATAAATTTTTACAAATTGTGATTCAAAGTTTTATGTTAACATTCTCGAGATATAAATATGGTTAAGCAATTACGCTATTGACGGTAAAATGAAGTTGTGTTAAATTTAATGAAACTTATTGTATTGAGAGATATTTTTACGTTTTATTATGAGAAAAATGTGTATTTATTTTTGTATTTCAATAAAGGGTATATCAATAACAGCAACATGAAGTGGCCTCATTTTTCCCTCTCAAGTGACAGAGTTGGAGAAATTTTAAAAAATATTGAGAAATATGTTCTTGTAAGTAGTCTAGTACGTTTTAGTATCTCCAAATTATAATTCCATAGTGTTACTGCAAAACTTGTTCTCCTTCAAAATTATCTTTCTTAAATCCTCAAATATCTTGATAAATATTTATTATATAAACCTAAAGAAAAAACATATGCTTAAAATTCTTACATAAAATATGATCAACCTACTCTGTTGAAAAATACAACTTTAAATGCCTCAATAATACACAACTCCACAATTTTCTACATTTGATGAACTTGACAAACTCGACTAGCTTTACAACTCGTTATTACAGCTGCAAGTCTCCGCAATTCTTCACATGGACAACCAGTCTTCATTCTCAGAATTCAACAATTAATCGATGACATTTGCATTGTCTTATATGCACTCAGATACCCATAACTATTAGAATCTACAACAATATGTAAAATCGCTATATCCATAAAACTGATCCAATTCCTCCCACACTGATTTGTAGCAGACTTTAACAAATTAAATCCTTCATTTTTTCTCATATTTTCAATACCAATTTGTTGCAAAGTCGATTCCTCGCTCTCAAATTGAAATTTGCAAGAAAATTTCAATTCTGGTGTTTCCTTCTACAAATCTGATCCTTTATTTAAAAGGATCGCAGTTAGCCTCTATATTATGGCGCTGCAAGTGCAAACCATCTCAGTTCTTCCTTCACGCACCCTTCTTAGGACCCGTGTGTTAGATTGGCAAACAATTCATCTAATTGCTTAATTCTCGATGAGGATATACGATTGGTATAGATCCATTATATTGAGAAGGAAACACTCGAAAATCATTTCACAGTACTTTTGAAGGAATGGACAAAATGCACAGGGAACTTTGGAAGATGCACCCATCATTAACATACCTTACTAATGGGAAAAGCCTTCGACATTCATATAAGTCACATTCAGAACTCGGTTTCTCTAGAATCAGCTCCATAAGCTTCGATTTACTCACACTCTTCCAACTATTTCCCCATGGCTTCATTTCCAAAGCTAAACTCTTATAATTGATATTCCACCACGCTTCCGTTGCACTAGATGGGAATTATATACTAGACACGTCAATGCACTCTCGACCAGTTCTTAACGCAATGCAATTTCAAGGCAACAAGAAGCTGGGTGCTATTCTCCAAGCGATAATAGATTTCCTCAACATTGTCTTCAGGTGTGAATTCTTTAAGATTCAACTCCAAGACAGACTTGTGCTCCTCTGTTTCTCGACGAAATTCCTTAGCAACGCAGATCATCGTAACTCAAGCCTTTAGAGACCAACCATTACCAGAATTACACATTACCTATATTCTCACCAAATTTATGACAATTGCATACAATATGCTTATAGCTCGAGTGTCTTAATCCAGAATCCATCTCGTACATATCATGCAATCCCTCACTGCACACGACCTGCAACAACCAAATATGACATAGTAATGATACCCTTCATCCTAACTTGGGCTTAATTCAGCGGCCGCAACATGTTACTCCTCACGCTGCACTCAAAATAATAGGAAATACCTTTGTCTGACACCAAAATGATGTCGCAGACCATAGGGCTTGTAAATTAAAAATTGACAGACAACATAAAACTTAAATCCACACCATAAGTATGTACATAAAATCTCATAAATAATTCACGAAAGAAATAAGATATTTACCAGAGAATTATTAATAATTCACGAAAGAAATAAGATATTTATCAGAGAATTATTAATTTAATCATTGGCTAGTAGCTCTTCATTCTTATTCTTACTTATATGTCTCATGGACTCACCTAGATTTTTACAAATGGATCTGAACACAAATTAGTTTCTAGATTCTAAACAAACTCTCACAATATTTCTCATCATCCATAAAAACTCTCACCTAATTCCTTATCTCTAGATGAGATGTAACTAACTCTTAATCTCTCAACTCTTCCAAAATACTCTCAAACTTTCTCCTAATTACAATAATTCTCATTTTCTCATAAAAATATAAGAAAAATACAATAAATAATTAAGTCTTAACTTATGAATCCAACTCCATTCGTAAACATATTACCCTAGATTAGATGCCCTGCATCATGCATCATGCTAGGTAAATAAAAATTACAATATAGACCTGGCTTTTTAAAAAGTTTTTAATTTTTAAATTAATATTTAATGTAATTTGATTGTCATTTGGTTGTATTGAGTGAGTAAGAAAATTAAGAATACCAAATTTTATCAATTTAAAAAAATAATAACATTTCCAAATTTTATAAATAATAAGTGATAAATTAAAATTTACCAAAAAAAATAATTACATTAGACATGGTGTTGTTTCTCTATAAAAATAAAAACATAATTCCCACCATTATTAAATGAATCAGAATTTTAATATTTTCTGAATACATTTCCTATAATATTATATACAAAGAGCATAGCATTAACCAGAATTCTTTTAAAACAAATATAAATTTTAAAATCAAAATTTAATTATTTTTTTTTATTTTTTTTATACAAACAAAATTATAATATTTAACAAATTTGCACATAATTTCCATTTAAATACAAATAACAATAAAAGAGTTACCCTAAAAGATATCGATGATGACATAACAATTCCTTTACAGTTGTTTGTCAAGATTCTAACTAACGAGTGATGTAGTGGAGTTCATTTCCGAAAAATAGAACCCTCCCTTTGTTTGAACATTGAGATCGTTGTTGAGCAGTAATTTTAAGCGAAACTCATCGTCGGGCCCCACTCAGGGTTGTGTCGAAATAGGTCTGTATGTGCGACGCCATTATAGTCTGCAAGAATTATTGACGATCTCCGATGTTCCCACGGTACATTATAGTCGTCATCATTTCATCTCGTCATCTCCCCATTTATCAAATTCATTGATATGTAAATCAACGTTGGTTTTACAATTCTAATTTTTATGCTTTTGTGGTTAGAATTCAACAATGTAATTGTGAAGGAATAAAATTGTGATTTTTAATTATTTAAAATATATTATCATAAAGCTATGTAACAATTGAATTTTGTAAATTATATCAATCAAAGATATAATTTTGATTTAAAATATGTTATCATAAAGCTATGTAACAACTGAATTTTGTAAATTATATCAATCAAATATATAATTTTGAAAAATAGTGGTTGAATTAAAGTAAAATTTCCGAAAAATATAAAAAGTCTCCAAAAACTTAAAATATTTTAATTTAGGCTTTGTAAATGTAGATGAACAGTGAAACCTCTGAATTATTTGATGAATGAAATGCCACATAGATAATGCCTGCCCTACCTGCACGTGAAGCGGTAGGAAACAAAACTCTGGTGTCCGCTAATGCCATTTTCATTCATTCATGGCATATTCATATATTTCGAAATATCATCACATTCACATCCTTTCTTTCCCTCCTGTCTACAATCAACTAGAGGAAATCGAGGAAATCGAGCACAACTGTTTGAATTCCTGTCATACACAAACCATACTGGAATAGCTGAGATTTTTTTTTCGAAAGGACTGCGAGTGCACAATTACAGGTAGGCCCAATTTCAAATGCTTAGTAAAGTAATTACAGAATATATTCAAACTCCAATCAAATCCTATCGTCGTAATTCCAACCTTCTCCTCGAGCATTTGATAACACATATATCTCCACCGTTCGATAACCCTAGTGAAGATATCACTCAACGACGGTTCGGAAGATTTTTTCCATTTAGATGGAAGTGTCAAGATATAAATACCTGATCTATAGCTACATAAAATGACCAATGGAACCATGTTAATTTCTACTAACTTTTCATTCCAGTCCATTAGGTCATGTAACATGATTAAGGGGAGTATTGACCGTCATCCATTATCTCACCTGGAATCGATAATGGTGATGAATTCGCCACAGAGATCAAGACCCACTGGGAAGAAGAGTTCTGTCACACGGGAAAGTAAGGAACTGTATCGATCCCCTGATGATCAGCTCCTTGTGATGAGATTGTTTCGCAAGTTCGTAACAACATGAGGAGTATTAGTAGAATGTACCCACTGTGGCTGCAAGCCGGTATTTGAGGAGGAGGATTCCAAGTGCCAGGTGCCTCATGAGTGGCCTTCTCTCGATAATATAATGAGCGATACTCTGCAAGAAGAGTACGTTGTCTTTGGATGGAAATTCGGAAAAGGTGGCCTCGCAGAAGAATTTACTCTAACATCCACAGACCTCAGACGGAGTTCCTCTGTAAAAAGGGCCCTGCAACCTTCTCAATTATGCTTCCCATATAGATGTATTTATCAAAATAAGTTTAATCAATAAAAGGCACTGCAATTCTTTAAACATTGAATAGTTTCTATCAAGAAAATTCGTGCATAGCATCTTTGTAGTAGATATTTTTGATAAATTAAATGCGCTGCAATTCCTTTAGTGCTCCATAATTTTCATCGAGAAAATGCACTGAAATTGTTTTAGCACTCAATAATTTCTATCACAAAAATGCACTGCAATACTTCTAAGTTCTTAAAATCTTTATTAGCAAAATGACTGCAATCATATCATATGATTGCATTCAATACTTTAGATCAATAAGGCACTGAAAATATCTAACAACTTCTATCTAGAAAATGCAATTCAAAACTTCTCATCAAGATTTGCAGAAAAGACAAATGAGGAAGAGACAAACCTCGTGCTGCCTGAGCGAAGAGGATCTGAGAACCATGCCATGCAACACAATTCTTAGATTGGTAAAACTATCATGTTGCAAAAGATCCCGAGAAATGGCGTCTTCCATGCCTATCGAAAGTCGAGCCACCAATTTTAGTTCACGGGACATGTTCCAAACTATATCCATTGTATGGTGGGACTCCAACTTCGTAAAGACCATTTGAAAGGCGCTTTTCCATTGTCTCCAAGCAGGGAGAAATACCACCGTATCTTCCACCCAAGTGTATGATTCATTAACTAGGGCTTCATCCCATCCCGCGTCTTGTATTTACGCGGATCCCACTCTGGAATAGAAGCAAACATTTACGTGAAGAACTGTGAGGGAGATAAATGGTCGCCAAGATTCAAGATGTTAAAGTAGAATCCCTCTTCTTTGACGACGGCCGGCATTGTGTAGCCGAACCCACCCCATTCCAATATTAAAACCCTACAGTTCTGAGATAGCGTAGCAGGTAGAGGGCAGCCCGTCACTACCAACTTTTCCCCAGTCTATAATTATTTCCTACTCATAACTCCATGTCACAGAGTCTAATCCCCTACATCTATTCTTATAGCTACAAATGAACATTAAAAAATTGAGAGAAAGCTTCTCCCAAGATGTTAGCATCCTCTTAAGCATATGGGTTTCAGGAGGGAGGTAGTTAATAGTTAACTATTAGTTGAATTTTAACTTGAAATTATTATTAACTTTTACTTTGACAATTGACTATCGTTTAATCGAATAAGATTAAATCTGAAGGTGCAACGTTGTGTAAGGTGGCACCTAGGGGAGTTTTTCTCAAACGGAATGCCTTACAATGTAATAACTAGCAATTAAACCACATGTTGCAAAGGGAACATTGTAAGTAAGGAGCATAGGAAAGAGTGGTAGAGTCGATAAGAGTAAAAGTTTTATGAAATTTAATTTATTTATTAGTGTTTTGGAGTGAGATTTTGAAAGTCAATGGAATTAGTGAAGGTATCTTTTACTAGCATTGTATCTTAATAAATAGTATACTAAATTGACATAAGAACGACATGAAATAGTGAAAGAAAGAAATATTTTGTAATTGAACAATTATAGGAATATTGCATAGTGTAAAAGGCCTCTAAAGAAGTATATTACACCCAATCTGAAGTTCAGAAGAGATGGAATTGTTGCATTTTCTAGTGTTAACTTTGGAGGAAGGGAATGGATGCAATAGTGCCATTGGTATTGGAGATGACAAAGAAGGAATTATATCATAAATTAACAAAGACGACAACTTGTGGAACACATGAAAGAGTTGAAGAAGCAATAACCAACATGTAAACGAAAATATGTCCTTCAAAATATATAGAAGAATTATTATTATTACAAATATCGAATTTAACTCTAAGAAATGACTATAATTAGGTTGCACAAGAAATGTGTTATAATTAAATTGCAGTGAATGAAAATGAACTTGCCATTGCCATGGGAATTTCAATACTTCTAGGAAAAAATGCACGAGGAATGATGACATATTGAACACCATTGAAGATTTACACAGAGTTGAAGATTCATATTTCTAGATTGCCAATCAGATCACATTTTTCCCATTTTATCACGTTCATCTATGTGAATTATATGTTTGAGAACATATTTTATTTGAAGTAATAATTGTATAGTTGGTCGGAGTCGGTATAGTGGTATGTCTGGATTTGGCACTCGTAGAAATATTTTTTTGATATTGTGTAATGTAATTACTATTGTCTCTATTTCATCGCAATAACTATATAGCTGTGAAATCTCCAAGTCCACAGGTCCTGTTCCAAAGACAAATAATGTGAGAAGAAAGTAGTCAAAAAATTATAATAACAATGTAAAATATGCAACCATGCATTAATAATGAGTAAATATGACAATTGTTAATAGATAGAGAAGGTGTACGATAAAAAGAGACCGAGCTTAATAATTATGCGAAAACTTTTGAAGATTTAAACATATGGATTAGAGCAGGTCGTCTGGAGGAGGCATGGAACAAAATATTTCTCCTGCATGTTTTTTACGAGCAATATTTTTGTTTCTCTCATTTTCATGTAACGATTGAAGGTGAATCTGGGGAAAATGAAGAGATCTTATCGAGAAGGGACTCTTCATATTTTTGTTAATGCAATACCTTAACATTCAATATTTCCAATGTCTATTGTTGCTTTTGGCAATGTCATACCCTGAGATTTATATATAGTTAATGTGCAAGCCATCTTTAGGGGAATTTTCATATGCCTGTTTATTTTTATTAGTGAAATTGGCAAGTGAGTAGGATTTCTTTCATCCCAAGGAAGCCCAATGGATTTAGGAAAAGCTATGACAACAAAGTTTGGAATTTGTGTTTTCGTATTCTACAATATATCTTGCAACATGAGTGTTTAAATTTTTTATCATTTGCTTATTATGGGAAATATTTGAGCATTGGTTGGAAATAAATGCATGGAACCATGGAAAGAATGTATTTCATCTTGTGACAAGAAGAAGTATGTTTGTGACATGAGAACTTTTTAGTTGTCAAATGTTGGATTTTCATTTCTAATGTTTGGGAGTATGTTTCCTAAAGTAACTTGGGTGATGTTTTGATGCAGGAGCATTCAACCCAAGAGAAAATCATTGTATTTTAGTAGACATAGGGGTCATGTGCTTTAAGGAAGTTGGAATCCTAAGTGATGAATTAATGTAATATTTAGGCTTTTGAGTGAGTAGGATAGGAATTAATTACGTGTTGTGAGGATGTTGTAAATGCTCTTGAATTAAGGAGAACATGAGTGGTTAATAATGACAAGAGAGTTAGAAGTCAATTATAACTCTTAAGGCAGTTTCATGATTCGAGGAACTAGAGAAAGTTCTTAGGGATTAACTGGAGTTAGAAGTGGACTTCGAGGACATCTAGGAGTCAGTTCAATAGATTAAGGATTTGAACTAGAATTAGTTCAACAGGACCTTTCTGGTATAAATGTAAGCCTACGGGCAGAGTGAGAAGGAGGCCACTGATATTGAAGATCAGGCCTGTGAGACAGAGGGTCTCGATATGTAATTAGTTGTTTATATAAAGGATTATCCTGGAACTATGTAAGTGTGTGAATCGAGTATTTAATGATTGATTTATGTGTGAATTTGTAGGTTTTGTAACAGAGGTTGCAGGCAGAGTTCTGAAGAAATACACAGAGGAGGAGAATGATTCAGAGGAATTATAGTGGGTCTTTGAATCCAATTGAATGATTAGAGTGAAGCTTTGAAGAGACTACGATGTGAGAACTTGTAGAAGGCAAGTGAGGAGAGAGTGCACAGTAGAATGGTGGAAGGATGAGAACCTTTGAAGAAACTCGAACCATAGAGAAAACGCTGAAAATAGTGTGAAACATAAGCAAAGAGAAGAGCGGAGAAGTACAGAGGTGATGCACAACAACCATTGGATCTCATAGATCAACGGTCTAGATCATGTCGCATGGAGTAGAGTGAAACATCAAATTGGCGAACCTTAACGAAGAAAGGCAGGTTTATATACAAAAGTGGTATTTCGAGTGAGGTAGAAATCATAAGCGGTATTTAGAGGAGTTCGCCTGATCCCACTAGCTAAGCGACACATAGCAGCGAAGGAGAGAGAGAAAACCGTTTTTTCAGGCGATTATTCTCCATGCCTGTTGTCTATCTGAAATCATCATGGACCATTGGATCTACTAAGTGTAAATCAATGGCAAAGGACTGTCAAGCGAATTTTGGAACGGGGAAGGATCTCGACCGTTGGATCGAGTGCCAGATCAACGATCAAGATTTAATTGAAAACCATTGGAAAGAGATTGGAACGACCCTCTTAAATATAGTGATAGCGATAATGATTTAATCGCAACCGTCGGATCGAAAGTCAGATCAACGATCCCGATGGGATTGCTAATCATATTTCGGAAGGTCAAATAGTTGGTGGCAATGGAACGCGATACACTGATGGCCGACATGCCGAGAGCGATGAATTACTGATGGGAGATTGGAGAGATTAGAGTTCGGAGAGCGTTGCGGGAAGGATCAATGCAACGGACCCGACAGAGTTATAGTCGCGGTGTATAATAATTTGAGATTCGAAATATGTTCGCATATCGAAGGCAGAATGTAGAGTGTGTAGTGTGACCACGGAGGACCTATATTGCAATTGTGATAAAGGTGTAGCATCGATATCTGTGCAGAGGCCGTACCAAGGCGGAAAAGCTATGTTTTGCATATATTTCTTTTGTAAATGAATTATAAAGGATTAAGCGCGGGTATATGAAGTTTCATATATAAGTCCACCATTATCAAAGGATAAAGGGTTTATAATGAGTTAAGCACTGTGTTGTGCTGTACAGCAACCCCCCATTTCCATAAAAACTTTTATACAAAATTTTTAATAAGAAATGGGTCCCTTTCTAAATAAACTTAGTTAGATTTGTAAAACTGGTATTAACCTCATTATAATAAATTTTTTTATCAAAAGGCTCGATGTAAATAATTCATTTTATAAAGCCTTTTGAAAAGAACAAAGTGTTCCTTTAAAATATTATAAATAATTCTATATTGCGATAAAGTGATCGGAGATCGCATATCGCAATGAAAAAGGGACACACACAAACAGGGCCTCATCAAATCCTCCAATCCAATTAAGGAAATCGCAATCGGCAATCGGAGATATCATATGAAAAAGGGATAAAAGCGCAAGCCAAACCCCGATTGCGATCAATCAGTTGGGTGCGCATCTCAAGGGAAAGACATACACTAAAACGGTTTGCATGCATAATACTCCGCTTTATTATAATATCACTTTTCAGTAATCGGATATATTCGTTATAAGTGATAAAGCCTATCCCTTTGAAACTCCCGATTATGGTTTGCGATTTATCGCCGATTGCGGATCGAGGAAATCTGAAGACACGCTTGAGATAATCGGTCTGGGAAATGCTAGTTGGGAGAGCATTTATAATTTGATAGAAGCAGAGGAGCCCGAAGAATTAGAAGAGGAAGCAACAGCTAATTCAACCAACAAGTCAGAGGAAACTCTCAAAGAATTGGCCTATTCATACCTTCATAGGATAGTAGTGCGGGCCAAAATTTTGCCATACATTGATGTGGTTAGATGGGTTGAGAAAATCCCAACTTCAGATAGAACATTTTCCACAACTGATGGAAGGATATTTGGGTCATTCAAACTTGAAGATCTCAAGCAAATGTACCATCTACCTCCACCCGATAAGTGCTATAACAAGGCATTCCTACAAGCATTTGCAAAGGAAAACAACTTGGAGTTGGACCCGATCAAGCACTGGAGGCATTTCCAAGAGAAACATAAGCACGAGTCATCGGGTAAGTATTCTGTCAACTCATTAGCTTCTCCTTATTGCTATGCTGGAGCTATGATGTGTAGACTGTGAGGACAACATGATTCTGCAAAATTTAATATAGAAATTCTCTCGTTAATGGAAGCTGTGATTAATGGTTATGTTATGGATTGGGCAAATATTTTGTTTGATAGACTAGTCACGGAGATATTAGAACATAGAAGGAAAGCATATAAAACTTCCCGGATCATTCCTCCTTTCTACTACAATGCATATATTCTGGATATTATTTGTTTTCATTCCGAATACCCAGTACTCGGATGGAAGTGGACTTCCCATGATCTAACCCTATTCATATCTATCACAAACAGTTGTGGAAGACACACTATAAGAATCACCTATACAGAATTTGCAATGGTTTTTGTTTTACCTGTATATTATTCTATTTTCAACAAGCCTGCCCCCGGGATATCTCATGAAGCAGCAATTGACCTGACAGCAGTAGGTAGTTGGTTCGGAGAGGAGAAATTTACCTATGTGACGCTTTTTGCTAGTCTCACTAAATCCCATGTTCTTCCTCTATATTTTCCTGATAAATTGTTAGCCCGAGAATTGGCATATCAGATAACAATTGAAGGAACATCAAGAACCCTAAAGGATTCCAAGAAACATATGTGGCCAATATTCCCCCTACGATGTGGCATTTTTACCTTACATGATTACAAGCATGTAGAGAAAGAGGCAGAGAAGATTCAAATGCTAAATCTTGCCACCATTATGAATAGGCAATATGACCCAAGGAAGGTTGCCCATAACATTACCACTCAAGCTAAACTTGCCAAATTCGATCATGAAGCAGATGAGTTTGATGATTTATTTGCTTCAGCCGAAATATTTTTTTAGGCTAAAGGATTGGCTAGGATCAGGTATGGAGAAGAGGGGTTAAAAACATTCAACAGGATCAGAGCCCAGAGGGTGCAAACTCTACCTTTGGACCTATTAGCTACAGCCTTGACAATTCAGCTGCAGATTCAAAGTGAACAGAAAGCCGCCAACAAAACTCCTTTAGTGGAGAAGATTCCAGAAAAAGAGAAATTGCCAAAGCAGGAGCAGGGACAAGGAAAAAGTAGTGAACTCATTGATTCAAGCATTTATGTTGATCCTAAACTGATCAAGGAATGGCAGCAATTTGATTCCATCATTAGTAATACTGAGAGCCTTCAAGGATTCAGCACACCTGAGGTGACAACTAGTCAGAAATCAGTAATCAATACAGTTCTGACTGAAGGAACTAGTGGCCCACCCATAACTCACAAGGATGTTGAAATAATCCCCGAAAATTCCTCTAATGAAATTGTTTTACATGTAAAAGAAATACCACCATTGGATGTCTTCTATAGCCCTAAGCATAGGGCTATAATCAAAAGACAAAGGAAAAAGAAGAAAGTTGATCAATCTCCTCTTTTGACTTCACAAATGGAGATAACAAACGTGGTATGGAGAGAAGAAGTTAATCCTTTTTTCTCAGTATGCTGGAGCATACACAGTGACCATAATAGAAAAAGCATCGGAGGTCAGTAATTTGCTCAAAGAAAAAGACCAAGCAATTATTTTGTTAGAAACACAGATACAAGAGAAACAATAGAAGATAGAGCAGTTGGAACAATAGTTAGCAGTCCAGAGGTAGTCAAATGACCAATTGAATGAGAAATTACTTAAAGAAAAACAAAGGATTGATCAACATGCAATTCATAAGAAACAGGAATTATCCCAAGCATTGAGCAAGTTGCAATCGTTAAATGAACAATTGAAGAAATCAAAGGAAGAACAGATCGCTCAACTATCACTCAAGATAGAAATATTCAAAGAATATCCCCAAGTGGGAGAATTCAGATCGGAGGCTCTACAAATCACCAAGGCATTGTCTAGTCAGTTGAGCCTATTGTGTCATAATATCTTACTCGTTCTTCCTCTTTGTAAAATTTCATCATCCATGATTGATAAATCAGTTGATGCGAGACTAAACTTGGAGCATGCAGATGAAAGATTGACAAATTTTCTCTCTTGGAAAGAAACCAAAGAAGGAAAAGCTGCTAATCTACCACAAATTCTAGAATCGCATAAAGAAATCCTATTCGCTGAATGGCAATCTCAACTAATGAAGGCAAAAAGAATGACATCAAGATGCAGATCAGCAACAAAAAATATGGTTGAATTGATTAATGATACTCTTTATTTATCAAATTTAGTTACAGAGTGTTCTCCAAGGAAACTTCCATTAGTAAAACATTTAGAACAGACATGGAAATAGGAGCTGGAGCAAAGGGAAAGATTAATCGCAGGTATTCAAACTTTAACATGGGAAACCTTTTGGTTTTTCCTTGTTAAACCATATAGTCAGTGGACAACGATGAAATGCCTCACCGATGCAATCGGCCATATGATTCCTGAACTTACCAATGCCACATACACTGCTCAGTTACCCTCACGCATGAGTCATCCACCAAAACTTCAACCGATGCTCGCCATTTGTCAGCACAAGTCACAAGATGATCAGCAAATACAGTGAACCATTCTGACTCACTGCATCATGCCTATTTCGAGAAGATTTTCACATTTTTTTTTATTTGGTTATACCAGCACATATCATATTTATTTCATAGTTTATTAGTTTAATAGTATTTATAGACCCTTTCATGTTTTTAGAAAGGGTCCTTAAATTTTTGTATTAAGAATTGGATCGGAAGTTGCACTACTGTGCTTCCGATGTATTTATTTTTATAAAAACTTGACCTGAATTCTGAGTTTTTATGAAGAATACTTTTATGTGATACGCACTATTGATTTTTGTAAAAGTATTTCCAAGTTGAAAGGTGAGATCTGAATGCAATTCATATTGGTGGAGACTCAAATACATATGGTACTACTATCTATGCTTTTTATTCATGCTTTTATGTGAACAAGCATTTATTTTTTTTCTATTATTGATATATGTATATGTTTTCATAGCCATTGTTTGACTTATCACTATTGAATGTTTAAGAGTTGTTATTTTTATACATATGTATGTCAATGATATATAAATATTAGTGTGATAACATTTTAATTATTACTTTGTTCAACTACTTGAACAAAGTAATTATCATATGAATAAAATTTTTTGTTTATAAGTAGACTCATCCTACTTGTCAATAAGAATCATAAAAAATTGCACTAAGAGAAAGACTTCCCAGGATAGATTAGTTACTTATATTGTTGCATTTTAAAATAAATCATCCATCATTCCCATTAGATATTAGAAAATAGATCACTTATCCATCCCATTTATAAATCATTGGGAAACTGGTCCCATTATATCCAGTCGGAGCCACCGCACCAAACGGAAAAGGAGATGCTTTTAAGGTTCAGATCAGGTGGCTTTCCCCGTTGTTGATGCAGTGATTTTCGAGGCATCAACATTTTTGGTGCTAGAAGAAGGGCATGAACTGTGAATGGCGAGCAAACCCAAATCTATAATCCATTCTAAGAGTAAATCTCCCTCCACCTCACCTTCAACTTCTCCCTCGCATGTTGAAACTCCAGTTTTCAAGCGAGAAGTTGAGGAAACAACAACCACTGCTCAACCCCAAAACATCTCAGTTAAATAAACTCTAGAATCTCCTGAAGTATAGTCTCTAATTCACAAACTTCAAGGATTCTCAATATCACCACAGAAATCCGAGTTATCTCAAGCCAGTGTGACTTTGCAATTCGTTCCTTCTCACCTGCTCACCAGACTTCAGAGTGAAAAGCTTGGTATTGAACCTACTAAGTTACCTTTGCCGAGAAGGAAAAGAGCAAGGAAGACAACTGAAAGGTCTGATAGTGAAAATTTCTCATCATCATCATCCATTTCATCTTCTCCATTGCGAAGTCAACCATCTACTCCACTTCAGATTGTCGTTCAAAAGGGTACTGGAACTTCAACATCTATTTCCCAACCATCTCAAACTTCAATATCTGCTCCTTCCCAACCATCTGGAACTTCATCTGCACTATCATCCATTAGTAGCTCGACAATGGCACAGAACCCATGGAACAATCTTGGTGCAGTCACAATGCCCGCACCTTTTAACCCATTGCTAGCTCATCCTGAAAAATGGTTGCCAAAATTCAATCCAGATGCAGGCATACAGGTAGACGAACACATAAACAACTTTATGTTGTCAGTCAACTTAAAAGGAGTAACTTAGAAAGATGTGGTTGTCAGAATTTTCCCTTATACCCTACAAGGGTCAGCCAGGTCTTGTTACTTTTCCTTACCATCAAGATCCATTACTAGTTTGAATATTTTCCAAGAACAATTCTTAACTAAATATGGTGATGACAGATCTGTAGCAACGTTAATCAATGATCTTTCAAATCTTAAAATAGAATCTAGAGAGCCTATAAAAGAGTTCAATTCATGATTTAATAAACTCTTAAATAAAATTTCTACTGCCTCTAAACCTAGTGAACAAATTAGAAGTGAATGGTATATATCAGCTTTACCTTCAAACATAGCTATCTTTGTAGATAGAGCTGCAAAACCTACTCTAGCAGAAAATATGAAAGAGGCAATCGTTGTGGAAAATGCATCATCAACTTAGAAAAGAAAGCTGCTCTTGAAGATAGAAAATCTAAAAAAGTCACCTTCAAAGATGATTCAAAGAAAAAATGGTTAAAGATCCATACGATATGGAAGGTCTCCAAAAAGTTCTCAAGACTATGTCAAATGAAATGATAGAAATCAACAAACAAGTAGCTAAGACTTCAACTAAAAAGCCATTTAGAAACTTTAAGGAACCAGAATCAAAACCCCCTAATGCTATATCCAACACAGAGTCATACCCTGAGGACGATGAAGAAGAAGATACAATATTATCATCTGAAGAAACTGAAGAAGGGGTAGCTGTAGAATGTCATGGGATGTGGGACTTCATTTTGCTCAATTCAGATATTGAAAATGAACAGGAAGCTTTCCTAGTAAGTACCAGGAGTAAGGACACTCCATAACCTATTTAAGTAACTCAGAAGAAAAATATCATGGGTACTACTACTAAAGAAAAATCTCCCACAAAGAAGTCTACAGCGACACCCACTCAAAATCAGCCATCAGCTTCTAATCCACCTTTAGCATATAAAACATTAGTAGTTGCAGACTCTATGGATTACAACATCATTGAAGACATGAAGAAAATGAAAGAAAATATCACTATGTTTGAGCTTAGTAAACTCAAACATCAACAAAAATTTTTGCTCAAGGAATTAGATGCAATACCTTCTCCGCTTCCAAATGGTGTAGTGTCTAAAGCTGGTAATGAGACAGGTAAACCACCACCTGGTAGAGTAGAAGCTATTGATGTTGTTCTAATCGGAGATAGATCAAATTCCCATACTCCTCATTTTCTCTTGACCTACGAGATTTATAATAGAAATCTGCACAATTTCTTGATAGACTCAGGGGCTTCATCGAATATAATGTCGGCCTCAGTTTGTTCTAAACTAAATATTGAGCCCCAAAAGTCTGTAGTGCATATTGTGCAGTTGGATAGAACTAAGGTCCAAGTATTAGGAGAAATCAACTCAGTTACCATTAGGTTATTAGCTGATCCAAGAGTGGTTCAGAGAATTGACATATTAATTGCTGATATTCCTGAGTTCTATGGTTTGATTTTAATTAGAGACTGGTCTGAGAAACTTCATGGTTACATTTCTATTGATTGGTATCACATGTGACTGCCCTATAAAGGAAAGCCAAATTAGGTTAATATTGATCGGGAGAAGCATATGACTCATACTGTGATAGAGTTTGAACAAGAAAACCAGCCTATAATATTCAACAATAACATTCTTGGTAACTACTCATATGAATCATTCTTTGGTAATTTTACTGCTCAATCATCACCTTTCTCAGTTAATAATTTCACATCTCAAATTGAAATTTTTTCCCAAACAGATACATCAATGTGTGTTAAAATTGCTCAAGAAATTGTAAATAAAACTGTAGATAAACCTTTACTTTGGTCATTATATTTTGATGGGTCTAAATCTAATGATGGTATAGGAGCAGAATGCATTTTAGTTACTCCTAAGGGAGAAAAGACCATGCTATCATGTAGATTAGAATTTGAGTGCACAAACAATACTGTTGAATACGAAGCCTTGATTCAAGGACTTTATAAAGCAATTGGTCTTAAGGTACAATATTTGAAAGTGTTTGGTGACTCTAAAATTGTTATAAAACAAATCAGAAATACTATACATTGTCTTTCAAGTCACCTAAAACATTATCAATCTTTGGTACAAGACCTTGTATCTCATTTTCTAGCATTTAATATTTCTCCCATTCCTAGATCTCAGAATGCAGCAGAAGATTTACTAGCCAATGTTGCTTCTAAGCTCCTTCCATATGAAGATTACAGTCCAGATAGATTTTCAGTAGAGTTAATTTTCAGACTATCGATTCCCAATAATGTCACTAATTGGCGAGTATTCAATCATAAAGATGACATTTTAAATTTCTTAACTTCCGATTAGTCCCATGATGATCAAATTATTGATAAAAGTGAGCATGATCTTCAAATGAAAGAAAAACTTGAAGACCTTTATGACATCGAAGATAGGTTTAAACATGTTACTAATTCAAAGATTCAAAGTTCTACTTTGAGATTTGAATTAATAAAGCTTGGTATATAGGACAAGCCACAAAACATCAATCTGGGATTAGGACTTACTTCAGAAGAAAAACTTGCATTCATCAGATTATTGCATAGATATAAAAATGTCTTCGCTTGGAATTATGATGATTTGAAAACATATGATACTTCTATCATACAACATAAATTCCAAAGATATCTGAAGAAAAACCAGTACAATAGAAATTAAGAAAAAGTCATCCCAACATCGAGAGTCAAATAAAAGTTGAGTTAAACAAACTCTTGAAAGCTAAGATAATTTTTCCTATTAGACATTCAAATTGGGTGTCCAACATGGTGCCAGTAAAAAAGAAAAATGGTGACATTAGAATTTGTATTGATTTTAGAAATCTTAATAAAGCGAATCAAAAGGATAACTTCCCTCTACCAACAATGGAGCAAACTCTCCATTCAGTAGCTAGTTCTGAACTAATGTCTTTCTTAGATGGTTTTTCAAGGTATAACCAAATTTTGGTGCACCCCGATGACAGACTTAAGACTACTTTTAGAACTAAGTGGGGAACTTATGCCTATCAAAAAATGCCTTTCGAATTAATTAATGCTGGAGCTACATTCCAAAGAGCGATGGACATAGCATTCAAAGGTCTAATCAATAAATCAATAGTTGTCTATTTGGATGACATTACTGTCTTTTCTAAGAAAAGATCAAATCATTTACATGATTTGAAACAAATCTTTGAGCGCTGTAAAAGGTATGGCATTTCACTCAATCCTAAGAAGTCCAAACTCTTGGGGTTCATTGTTTCAAAACATGGTATTTATATTGATCCAGATAGAATCAAAGAGATTTCTGATATTCCATTTCCACATAATAAAAAACAATGTAATCATTTTTAGGTCAAATTAATTTTGTAAAAAAAATTGTTCCAGATTTTTCACAGATTGTTTTACCATTACAGACCATGATCGAGAAAAACTCAGTGTTTAAATGGGGGCATATAGAAAAGAGGGCTTTTGATTCAATCAATAAAGAAATCATAAATGTTCCCACATTAAACACTCCTAATTTTTCAAATCATTTCATTTTATATACTCTTGCATCTGATTCATCTTACGCAGCAGTGCTGACACAAATCAATGATCAAAACTTGGAAGCACCAATTTCATTTTATAGTTCATATTTTCAAGATGTTGAACTTAATTACTCCAAAGTTGAAAAGCAAGTCTTTGCTATATACAAAGCCATTAAACACTTTAGGCCCTTTCTCTTAAAGGCTCACACAAAAGTTATAGTCCCTTTTTCACCAGTAAGACAGTTACAAGTTCAAAGGGAATTGGGAGAAAAAAGGGCAAACTGGGTCACGGCATTAGAAGAGTATGATTTGGACATTAGACCAGAAAATATTGTCAAAGGCAAAGGTTTTTGCAGGTTGTTAGCAGGAGCTTCTAATATTCAGGAACATGAAGGTACAAACCATATTGAAAAAATCAATGAGATAAGTACCATTAATCTTGAATTCCAATATGTAGATTTGATATTCTATTTGAAAAATGGATATGCTCCTTATAATCTTTCCTATAAAAATAAACATGCCATAAGACTAAAGGCAAAAAACTTCATTATTGTTGATGATGTGTTGGTTAGACGGAATTATGATTCAATTTTGTTAAGATGCTTAGAAAAACCTAAAGCGCAAAAGGTCTTGTAGGAACTACGTGATGGTCTAGCAGGAGGACATTTTGGAGCTGATACAACAACACACAAAATTATTCATGCTCGGTATTATTGGCCCACCTTATTTAAAGACACTCATGAATATGTAAGGAAATGCAGAGCATGTCAAACTACCAGTGGAAGACAAAGAAATCCAGCTTTTCCTTTGCAACCAGTCAACATTGGACAACCCTTTGAACAATTGGTATTGGATATCATTGGAGAAATTATTCCACATTCATCCAAACAGCATAGGTATATCCTTACAACTATAGATTACTTTACTAAGTGGATAGAAAAAATTCCTTTGAAGACAACAAAGTCTGATGCAATCATTGAATTCATAGATCAGTTCATCATTACCAAGTTTGGTGTCCCAAACGCTCTTATTTTTGATAATGCATCTTATTTCTCTGGTAATTCCATACTTGAATTCTCTATCAAAAGAGGATTCAAATTGAAATATTCTGCAAACTACTACCCTCAGGGTAATGGTTTAGCAAAATCCACCAATAAAAATCTTATCAAAATCATTAAGAGAACTATTGATCAGCATCATAAGAATTGGCATAAGTCTTTGATATTTTTATTATGGGCAGACTGTATAACACAAAAGGCCTCAATAGGCACTTGTCCATTTAATCTAGTATACAGAAAGGAGGCTATCATACCAGCAAACTTGGTACTTCAATCATTAGCCTTAGTGTATTTTATTGAAGAAAATCCCTCATCATTTATTCAATTGAGACATAATCAGATCCTGAAACTAGAGGAAAAAAGGGAGAAAGCCCGAATTACACATGTGAAACATCAACAAATTATTAAGTCTTCTTTTGATACAACTTTAACCGGCTCAAAACATTTACAAGTTGATGATCTTGTTTTGAAATGGGACAAAGCCCACGAGAACAAAGGAAAACACACTAAATTTCAGAAAATGTGGTTCGAACCATTCCAAATCAGCGAGAAGATAGACCCATCAACATTCATATTGCAAAATATATCAAGAAGGAGAGATTCTCTTCCTATCAATGGGCTTATTTTGAAAAAATTCTTCAATTGAGGAGGTAACCCCTTCTCACTTTTCAAATATTCAATTTTCAGCTATAGTTGTGTGAATAATTAGTTTATTTTCTTTCTTAGAAAATGAAGTTGTAAATAGCCTTCTATTGGTCTTTATTATTTTGAAAAGGTTACTTAAAAGAAAATAGTTTTAATATTTACTTTTGATATATGGAAGCCTTGAAGGAAAATGAAAAAGTTCTAGGAAATTAGGTATAAGTAAACTCTGAAAACCCTTTTTATTTTTGTGGAATCTTCTCAAAACTTGAAAATATTGTAAAACATTCTAAGCTTTAGAATCCTAAAAAAGGTTATCAATAGAAAGCAAAGACTAATCCAATCTTAGCATCTTCAACTCTCAAAATTGTCATCCATGTTCCCTTAAAGAGAAAATTATTCATCCCATCCATCAAAGTTTATGATTTTTCAGAGTGTGATTCCAAAATATATTTGATATAAAAGATAAGAGGTCTCATCACGAGCCTGCTTACCATAATCATAGGGGACTAGTTCAACTGACATTACCAACACTGCATACCAAAACAAGGTATTGACTTATTATTATAAGACAAGGGGTCTCATCATGAGCTAGTTGGTTCAGTTAAATTACAACCAGTGAATGGCATTGTCAATAGTTGGCCATCAAACCAGGACAATGGCTTTTTATCTTACAAAATAAAGAAATAAGGAAAAAATAAAATAAAATCCAAAAAGTGTAGAAACATATCTTTTGGATTCATTCTTTTAAATTATACTCTGAAATGGATGGGACAATGAATGATCAAATGGTTAAAAGGTAACCCAGCCGAGATTATAAACATTTGTTGGCAAAAATGGCTCTACCTGTGACAAAGGAGTCATTGTATAAGCTAAATTGGAGAAGTCTCTTGTTTTATCACTATCAACCAATTAAGGTTTACTTAAACTTAGAATGTATTTAATTTTGAGATGAGAAAGAGATAGAAAGAATAGTTTTCATTATATTTAGAATTTATGATTACTTTAGTTATATTATATTTTCTCTATCCATTAAGGTTTTCAGATTAAGAAGGTTAAAATATTATATTACTTTCTCAGAGACAATTGTTTCTTCCAGTGAATCGCCAATTGTTGTGTTGTACAACAACCCCCCATTTCTATAAAAACTTTTATACAAATTTTTTAATAAGAAATGGGTCCCTTTTTAAATAAACTTAGTTAGATTTGTAAAACTGGTATTGACCTCATTAGAAGAAAAATATTTATCAAAAGGTCCAATGTAAATAATTCATTTTATAAAGCGTTTTGAAAAGAACAAAGTGTTCCTTTAAAATATTATATATAATTCTACATTGCTGTAAAGCGATCGGAGATCGCATATCGCAATGACAAAGGGACACACACAAATAGGGCCTCATCAAATCCTGTGATCGAACTAAGGAAATCAAAATTGGTAATTGGAGATATCATATGACAAATGGATAAAAGCACAAGCCAAACCCTGATTGCGATCAATCAATTGGGTGCGCGTCTCAAGAGGAAGACATACGCTAAAATGGTTTGCATGCATAATACTCTGCTTTATTATAATACCACTTTTCGGAAATCAGAGATATTCGTTGCAAGTGATAAATCTTGTCCCTTTGAAACTCCCGATTGTGATTTGCAATTTATCGCCGATCACCGATTGAGGAAATCTGAAGACACGTTTGAGAGAATCATTTGATATATGATTGATGAGACGGGTATTTATGGTATTTATTCACCACGATTGGCGGTTCGAATGGCTATGAAATTTTACAGTCAAGAGTAAATCCTTCAAAAGATTTCATTCATGGTAATTCTTAACTACATCCGATTTATCATATGTCAATCACCTTAATTTTGTTCATTTTCATATTGGCTTTCAGTGGCAATATCTCTGTGTTACGGTTTGCAATTTTATATGAAATTTTTCTTCGAATCCATGAATCCAAAGAAGATGGGGAAGAAATCTAAGAAGGCCAAAGAAACTCTTGTGACCAAAGAACCAGGACCGAGTAAGAAGGGATTAATATCAAATACAACATGTCTCGGTCTAGGAAATGCTAGCTCGGAAAGCATTTATAATTTGATAGAAGCAGAGGAGCCCAAAGAATTAGAAGAGGAAGCCACAACCAATTCAACCAACAAGCCAGAGGGAACTCTTAAAAAATTGGCCTATTCATTTCTTCACAGGATAGCAGTGTGGGCCAAAATTTTTCCATACACTGATGTGTCTAGATGGGTTGTTGAAAAAATCCCAACTTCAAATAGAACATTTTCCATGGCTAATGGAAGGATATTCAGGTCATTCAAACCTGAAGATTTCAGGCAAATGTACCATCTACCTCCACCCGAGAAGTGCTATAATAAGGCATTCATGGAAGCATTTGCAAAGGAATACGACTTGGAGGCAGACCTGATCAAGCACTGGAGGCATTTTCTGGAGAAACATAAGCACGAGTCATCGAGTAAATATTCTGTCGACTCATTAGCTTCTCTTTATTTCTATGCTGGAGCTATGATGTGTAGACTATGGGGACAACATGATTATGTAAAATTTACTATAGAAATGGCCCCGTTAATGGATGCTGCGATTAATGGGTATGTTATAGATTGGGAAAATATTTTTTCTGATAGACTAGCCACTGAGATATTAGAATACAGAAGGAAAGCATATATAACTTCCTGAATCATTCCTACTTTCTACTACAGTGCATATATTCTGGATATTATTTATTTTAATTCCGAATACCCAGTACTCAGATGGAAGTAGACTTCCCAAGATCCTAACCCTATTCATATCTATCACAAACAGTTGTGGAAGGCACACTATAAAAATCAATTGTACAGAATTTGCAATGGTTTTTTTTACCTGTATATTATTCTATTTTCAATAAGCCCGCCCCAAGGATATCTCAAGAAACAACAACTGACCTGACAGCAGTAAGTAGCTGGTTCGGAAAGGGAAATTTACCTATGTGAGGCTTTTTTGTAGTCTC
Organism: Pinus tabuliformis; assembly: GCA_031772625.1. Lineage (NCBI taxonomy): Eukaryota > Viridiplantae > Streptophyta > Pinopsida > Pinales > Pinaceae > Pinus > Pinus tabuliformis. The sequence goes on from CM062807.1 coordinate 102,198,922, forward strand.
GCTAAACCCCATGTTCTTCCTCTATATGTTCCTGATAAATTGTTAGCCTGAGAATTGGCATATTAGATAACAGTTGAAGAAACATCAAGAACCCTGAAGGATTCCAGGAAACATATGTGGCCTATATTCCCCCTACGATGTGGTACTTTTTACCTTACATGATTACAAGCATGCAGAAAAATAGGCAGGGAAGATTCAGATGCTGAATCTTGCCATCATTCGGAATAGGCAATATGACTTAAGGAAGGTTGCCCATAACATTACCGCTCAAGCTAAACTTGCCAAATTCGATCATGATGCAGATGAATTTGATGATTTATTTGCTTCAGCCAAAATATTTTTTTAGGTTAAAGGATTAGCTAGGATTAGGTATGGAGAAGAGGGGTTAGAAACATTCAATGGGCTCAGAGCCTAGAGGTTGCAAAATCTACCTTTGTACCTATTAGCTATAGCCCCGATAGTTCAACCATAGAGTCAAAGTGAACAAAAAGCTGCAGACAAAACTCCTGTAGTGGAGAAGATTCCTGAAAAAGAGAAATTTCCAGAGCAGGAGTAGGGACAAGGAAAAAGTAGTGAACTCATTGTTTCAAGCATTTATGTTGATCCTAAACTGATCAAGGAATGGCAGCAATTTGATTCCATCATTAGTAATACTGAGAGCCTTCAAGGATTCAACACACCTGAGGTGACAAATGGTCAGAAATCAGTAATCAATATAGTTCTGACTAAAGGAACTAGTGGCCCACCCATAACTCACAAAGATGTTGAAATAATCCCCGAAAATCCGTCCGATGAAATTGTTTTACATGTAGAAGAAATACCACCATTGCATGTCTTTTATAGCCCTAAGCATAGGGCTGTAATCAAAAGACAAAGGAAAAAGGGGAAAGTTGATCAATCTCCTCTTTTGACTTCAAAAATGGAGATAAAAAATGTGGTATGGAGAGAAGTTAATCCTTTTGAAGATCTCACTAAACTTTCTCAGTATGCTGGAGCATACACAACAACCACAATGTACAAAGCATCAGAGGTCAGTAACTTGATCAAATAAAAATACCAAGCAATTATTTCACTGGAAACACAGGTACAAGTGAAACAACAGAAGATAGAGTAGTTGGAACAACAGTTAGCAGTCTAGAGGCAGTCAAATGACCAATTTAATGTGCAATTGCTCAAAGAAAAACAAAGGATTGATCAACATGCAATTCATAAGCAACAAGAATTATCTCAAGCATTGAACAAGTTGCAACCGTTAAATGAATAGTTGAAGAAATCAAAGGAAGAATAGATCACTCAACTATCACTCCAGATAGAAAGATTCAAGGAATATCCCCAAGTGGGAGAATTTAGATCGGAGGCTCTACAAATCACCAAGGCATTGTCTAGTCAGTTGAGTCTATTGTGTCATAATATCTCACTCGTTCTTCCTCTTTGTGAAATTTCATCATCCATGGTTGATAAATTAGTTGATGCAAGACTAAACTTGGAGAAAGTAGATGAAAGATTGACAAATTTTCTCTCTTGGCAAGAAACCAAAGAAGGAAAAGCTACTAATCTACCAAAAATTCTGGAATCACATAAAGAAATCCTATTCGCTAAATGGCAATCTCAACTAATGAAAGCAGAAAGGGTGACATCAAGATGCAGGTCGGCAACAAACAATTTGGTTGAATTGATTAATGATACTCTTTATTTATCAAATTTAATTACAAGTGTTTTCCAGGGAAACTTCCATGAGTAAAAGCATTAGAATAGACATGGAAATAAGAGCTGGAGTAGAGGGAAAGATTAATCGCAGGCATTCAAACTTTAACATGGGAAACCTTTTGGTTTTTCCTTGTTAAACCATATAGTCAGCAGACAATGATGAAATGCCTCACCGATGCAATCGGCCATATGATTCCTAAACTTACTGATGCCACATACACTACTCAGTTACACTCACGCATGAGTCATTCACTAGAACTTCAACTGATGCTCACCATTTGTCAGCTCAAGTCACAAGATGATCAGCCAATACAGTGAACCATTCTAACCGACTGCATCATGCCTATTTCGAGGAGATATTCACATTTTCTGTGATTTGGTTATACCAGCACATAGCATATTTATTTCATAATTTGTTAGTCTAATAGTATTTATGGACCCTTTCATGTTTTTAGAAAGGGTCCTTAAATTTTTGTATTAAGAATTGGATCGGAAGTTGCACTACTGTGCTTCCGATATATTTAGTTTTATAAAAACTGGACCTGAATTCTATGTTTTGATGAAGAATGCTTTTATGTGATATGCACTATTGCGTTTTGTAAAAGTATTTCCAAGTTAAAAAGTGGGATCTGAATACAATTCATATTGGAGGAGACTCAAATACATATGGTACTACTATCTATGTTTTTTCTTCATGCTTTTATTTGAACCAACATTTATTTATCTATTATTGATATATGTATATGTTTTCACAGTAATTCTTTGACTTATCACTATTGAATGTTTAAGAGTTGTTATTTTTATACATATGTATGTCAATGATATATAAAGATTAGTGTGATAACGTTTTAATTATTACTTTGTTCAACTACTTGAACAAAGTAATTATCATATGAATAAATATTTTTGTTTATAAGTAGAGTCATCTATATGCTTATTTGTCAATAATAATCATAAAAAATTGCACTAAGAAAAAGACTTCCCGGGATAGATTAGTTACTGATATTGTTGCATTTTAGAATAAATCATCCATCATTCCCATTAGATATTAGAAAATAAATCACTTATCCATCCCATTTATAAATCATTGGGAAACTGGTCCCATTATATCCAGTCGGAGCCACCACACCAAACAGAAAAGGAGTTGCTTTTAAAGTCTAGACCGGGTGGTTTTCCCCCATGTTGATGCAGCGATTTTCGAGGCATCAACACACCGATAGAAAGTTTAAGTGGGGTGATTGCATTCCGATATAAAGGAAAAGGTGGATTAATGATTAGACTTTGTTAGTTTATAAATAATTCCGCATGAGACTATTAAAGAGGGCCTAAAACCTTAGTAAATGAAGATTTGACTCCTTAGAGATTTAAAATTCCTCGGACTAATGTGTTTATCCATTTTGCGTGCATATTTTGGGAGTAAGCGGGAGTAACCCTGCATCATTAGTGGTATCAAAGCATAATTGTAATCAGAGCGGGGAAATATTTCCTATGAAAATGAGTTTGCACACAGAAGAAGGTAATATGCATAAGTTAACTGAGTGAATGGTAGAGACTACAATAGAAGATTGTAAGGGGAACTTCTGAAGTTCCTGGGAGATTTTAGCAATTCCAGTAGAGGCTTGGAGTAGACAGGAATAGAAGCTTCCTTGAAGAAAAGTGAGAGTAAGATTGCTTAGTACAAGTTCTGAAGGAGAGAGGAATTGGTGACCAAATAGAGGGCAATCCATTCAAAGTGCAGAAGAATGGGAGAATAAGATCATACATAGGTCTTGGAGGTAAGATAGTGTGTTTTGCTTCAAATTGAAATTGAATATTATGGTTGCAGATGAAGCATCTTAACAAAGGACAGCAAGAGAAGCTGTGAGAGGAGAACCAGATGTGTTCTTGAAGGCAGAGTAAGGAAAACACTCTGAAGGAGAAGTGGCAGTGAACATGAAGAATCCAATAAGAGGTTGGACAGAGAGAGGATAGTTGAAGTGTTCTCAAGAGAGAGTGAAAGATTACAGAAGCCTAGAAGGAGCAAAGGTGTTTCTCAAGAGGAGGTTCCAGATAGAGGACTTGTGCTTACCAAAATATTGATTGAGGAGAGCTTAGTGAGGTAAGATTGCAACGAGGAGGACTAGCTATTGTAGAGGCTTGTTGGAGATGAGTGAGGAGCTCATGAAGAAAGAGGAGAGAAGATGACTATTGGTAGTCATAGAAGAGGTTTAGAGAGACGACACAATAGAAGATATGAGAAGAAGAATGCCAAAGCAGATGGCAAGAGACTGAGTCAAGAGGAGATTGACAAGGGGTTGGCTGAGATAAGAGAAGAATTTGATGTGTTAACAATGCGTCTAGAAGAAAACCAGAGATAAGGTTGGGTATTAAGGAAGAATCCAGTGGAGTGGCATGAGATGCAGAGAAGGCTACAACAAAAGCAATTAAAGTGGCTGAGGGAAAAACTCATGGAAGTTGAGTTGGAAATGGAAGAGTCCATTTGTGAACCAGAACAGGGAGAAATTCTAGGAGAAAGTGAAGACTACACTGAAGCTAAAGAATGGAGATCAAGTGAACATCTCATGGACTATTGGGATAGTTAAAAACAACATGAGGAGATGCTGACTGAAGATGAAGAGCTTATGTATAAGGTCATCAAGCCTTGTGTTTTTGAACCTAATAATTTTGGTGTGCTTGCAGGATGCATAGGAGAGGATAGACAGTCTTGTGAAGCTGTCGAAAGCATGGAGGAGTATCTTACAAAATATGAATACTCTGAAGTGAATCTGAATAGAGCTCTTGAACTGAAGTATGAGGAGAAATGTGTTTTAGGGGATAAAAGGTACTCTAGAGCAGCGGAGTATGATGAAGAAGACCTCTCAAAGGAGAAAGATATTGAATTGTTACATCAGAAAGAACTCATTGAGAAATTAATAATTGGAGCTCTTACAAGACAAGAACCATTCCTTGTGAAGGAAGGAGATGAAGTTGAGCCTGAGGAGTTGAATCTTGTAGAAGACTCAGAGCAGCAAGGAAATGTGATGGCTAAAGAGTCGAGTACGATTTCCAGGTTTTGTGGTTTTAAAATTAATAATTTGTGGATGATTGGAGGTACATCACAGGAGGATGAACAAACTTTAGAGTTTGTCAGAGAGAAGGAGAAGAATCTGAAATCTGTTCAGATCAAGACTGAGGTGGAAAGATCTCGAAGCTAGGAGATAGAAGAGTCGCCTGGGAGTAGGCAGCAGAATGTTAGAACTATCATAGAGGAGAAAGATGGCAGTCTTTTTCCAATGAAGACCGAGGAAATGTTGTCCCAAAGAAATGATCCAATGAATGTCATTGGGGAAGGACAAAGATTGTTTGGAGATTATATGGAGGTTCTTAAAGAACAAGAGGGTAAGGATGAAAGGGAGGCAGTAAGAATCAAACAATTTCAAGGAAGAGTTAACCAATAGTAGGCTAAGGAAGAAGAAGTTCACTACTGTGAAAAAAAGCAGGGAGGCATCATTGAAACAGATGATGTGGAGGAGAGGCTAATTGACAATCTCATGAATTCTTCTGAGAATTCAAAGTAGCATATTGATGTGCTGACAGAGGAGAAAGAAACATAGCAGCAAACTGAATTGTTGCCAAAGGAAAATAAGGCACTAAAGCCTTATGTTTTTTATTTTAACAAATGTTTTGTGAATGTAGGTTTAGTTGCAGATGCTAGAGGAAATTTGGCACAAATGAGTAGCCAAATAAAGATGAAAGAAGAGGATTTTGTGGAATAATTTAATCCATGGAACAGAGATGCTCAATTGCTGGAGAGAATGCTGGAAAGTCAGAATTCAATGCAGAAATTATATGTTGCAGAGGGATATATCCTTAAAGATATTCAGGAAGTTTGGTTGGAAGCAATTTCTACAGTTGTACCTAGAGTAGTAACTACAACAATATCCAGGGCATAAAAAGTTGGAGCAAGAGCAAAAGTAGAAGAAAAAGTAAGAATATGACAACTTCAAAGAGAAGAAAATAAACAACAATTTGAAGAGTTAGTGGACAACAGCAACAACCTGAAGCATAGAGAAAGAGGTAAAAGTGAATGGCAAAATATGGACCAACCCAAAGATATGTTAGAGGTGGAGATTGAAGAGTTATGGTAGTTAATGATGAAGCAGTCCATATGGAGGAAAATGATAGGAGCAGGAAGGATGATCAATTAGAACTTGAACCTGATTAATAAGGAGAGGAAGATGAAGCAGAAGACAATAGAAATACAACAGCAGCAAAGGTGCAAGACATTTGGGCAGCTACAAACTAAAGTTTGGGACCCTGGAGGTTTTTATCAACACATGGAAACACATGATCACGAGATCATGAGTATTTTTTACTTCGGAGTCTGATGTAGGAGCATTCAACCCAAGAGAAAATCATTTTATTTTAGTAGACAGAGGGGGTCATGTGTTTTAAGGAAGTTGGATTCCTAAGTGATGAATTAATGTAATATTTAGGCTTTTGAGTGAGTAGGATAGGAATTAATTAGATGTTGTGAGGATGTTGTAAATGCTCTCGAATTAAGGAGAACATGAGTGGTTAATAATGACAAGAGAGTTAGAAATCAATTATCTCTTAAGGCAGTCTCATGATTCAAGGAACTAGAGAGAGTTCTTAGGGATTAACTGGAGTTAGAAGTGGACTTAGAGGAAATTTAGGAGTCAGTTCAGTAGATTAAGGATTTGAACCAGAATTAGTTGAATAGAACCATTTTGGTATAAATGTAAGCCTACGGGCATAGTGAGAAGAAGGAGGCCACTGGTATTGAAGATCAAGCATGTGATATAGAGGGTCTCGATATGTAAGAAGTTGTTTATACTTGTTTATACAAAGGTTTATCCCCGAACTGTGTAAGTGTGTGAATTGAGTATTTAATCATTGATTTATGTGTGAATTTGTAGGTTCTATAACAGAGGTTGCAGGCAGAGTTCTGAAGAAATACATAGAGGAGGAGAATGATTCAGAGGAATCATAGTGGGTCTATGAATCCAATTGAATGATCAGAGTGAAGCTCTGAAGAGACTGCAATGTGAGAATCCATAGAAGGCAAGCTCAGGAGAGAGTGCGCAGTAGAATGGTGGAAGGACAAGAACCTTTGAAGAAACTCAAACCATAGAGAAAACACTAAAAATAGTGTGAAACATAAGAAAAGAGAAGAGCGGAGAAGTACAGAGGTGATGCACAACAACCGTTGGATCTCGTAGATCAACAGTCTAGATCATGTCACATGGAGCAGAGTGAAACATCACATTGGCGGACTTTAACGAGGAAAGGTGGGTTTATAGTGGTATTTCGGGCGAGGTAGAAACCATAAGTGGTATTTAGAGGAGTCCAACTGATCCCACTAGCTGAGCGACACATAGCAGCGGAGGAGAGAGAGAAAACCGCTTTTTCAGGTGGTTATTCTGTGTGCCTGTTGTCTACCCGAAATCATCGTGGACCATTGGATCTACTAAGTGTAAATTGATGACAGAATACCATCAAGCGACTTTTGCAATGGGGAAGGATCTTGACCGTTGGATCGAGCACCAGATCAATGGTCAATATTTAATCAAAAACCATTGGAATGAGATTGGAAAGACCCTTTTAAATATAGTGATAGTGATAGTGATTTAATCGCAACCATCGGATCAGAAGTCAGATCGACAGTCCTGATGGGATCGCTAATCGTATTTCGGAAGGTCAAATGGTTGGTGGCAATGGAATGTGATACGCCGATGGCCGACATGCTGATAGCGATGAATCACTGATCGGAGATTGGAGAGATTAGAGTTCAGAGAGCGTTGCGGGAAGGATTGGTGGAATGGACCTGACAGAGTTATAGTGGTAGTGTATAATAATTTGAGATCCGGAATATGTTCACATATTAGAGGCAGAAGGTCGAGTGTGTAGTGTGACGACGGAGGACCGATATTGCGATTGCGATAAAGGTGCAGCATCGATATCTGTGCAAAGGCCATACCAAGGTAGAAAAGACATGTTTTGCGTATATTTCCTTTGCAAATGAATTATAAAGGATTAAGCGCGGGTATGTGAAGTTTCATATATATGTCAACCATTATCAAAGGATAGAGGGTTTATAATGAGTTAAGCACCCATAGAAGGTTTAAGCGGGGTGATTGAGTTTCGATATAAAGAAAAAGTGAATTAATGATTAGACTTTGTTAGTCTATAGATCATTCCGCATGAGACTATTAAAGAGGGCCTAAAACCTTAGTAAATGAAGATTTGACTCCTTAGAGAGTTAAAATTCCTGGGAGTAATGTGCATATGCATTTTACATGCATACCGTGGGAGTAAGTGGGGGTAACCTTGCGTCATGTTTTCACCTTGCTGACTGAATATTATTTCTAATGTGATGACTGTGTTGAATTTGTGCTAAAATGCGCTTCTGTGGGAGGTGCGTGCATATAGTGGTATGTCTTTCACAGGTAACATCCAGCCAAGATCACCAACTAATATAATGGAATAACCACCGAACGAAGTGTTTCTTAATTGTGGAAATTCCTCTCAAAGACATTCATCAATGTGATTGAGAATATTTGGCCCAATGAAGCTCACTTCATTGATTAGTATGTACCAAATATGCTTAAGTTCTTCCTAGAATGGTACAAAACCATTTCCTTCTAATGTTATGAGATGTTTTGTGGGAATGTGGAGGGAAGCATGGATTATTGATGCTTGTATGTTGAAGGTTCCAATGCCTATAGGGGTGAAGGTCATGATTGGTGAAGGTGTTGAGTTGAAAAGGGCTGTGAGAATTTGTCTGTCTAATTTATAAGGTGGGATTTTCAAGTTCCAACAGTGCCTTGTATTATAATTCTTAGAGTAGGTTAAATATCATTTTTAGAAAAATGATTGGAAATAATATTGAGAGATTCTCTTTGCATTGGAGATAATGAGTCAAGGTTCGTTAGGCTATGTTTATGTATTTGAATAATATTTTGGGAAAATAAGTTATTCTCAATGAATTGTGTGTCCTTTTCTTGTAGATATAATGAGATAATGGTATGAGTGCAGTTATGGTTGTCAGCAAAAGCACGAAGGCTATTAGGTCCCTATACTACTAGTATAACCCCTTATTGTTATTAGTACAACCCCATTATTATATTGTTGTGCCCATGTAGTCCCCATATTGTTATTATTGTGCCCCATAGAAGCCCACTATTGTTATTATTGTGCCCTTACATTATTATTGTTATGTCGACACTCATTATATTATGACCCCTTAGACTCCTATATATAGAAAGGAGGTCTTGTCATTTGTATCATCCAAGAATTGTTCATTTGTGTAATGTAAAGGAGGTTTCCCCTCGAAGAGGCTTATTTCTAAGGTGTTTATCTATCCTTCCTATATTTTTGTGAGTTGGTTTCATAACATTTGGTATGAGAGCTTTGGATTCTAGGGTTTCACTGCTGCAAACAAGTCATCGTGAAATTTTTACTATAACATTTTTTCTACAAAATCCGGCTAAACCTTGGGTCTAAATTTCAGATCTTGTCTCGATATATTTTAGGATATATGATATGAGGAAGTTAGGGTTTTTGCAAACTCTAGAAAAACAGGTCATCATGGAATTTTCACTATAACTTTTTCGACGCGAAGTTTCAGAACCTAAAGAAAAAACATGTTTGAGAAGCAATCAGTCTGAACCTTAGGTTTGAATTTCAGATCTTGTCTCGCTGTATTTTCAAATATATGATCTGAGGAATTTAGGGTTTTTGACGACTCCTGAATTATATCCTAAACAGGTGACCTTGGGCAAATCATCATAACTTTCTCTCTGAGCATCAGATTGAAATTTTGTAAGAAGTTACAGAAAGACAACGAACTGCATTTTGTTTGGGTATAATTTTTAGAACCTAGGGTTGAAATAGGGACATGTGGCACATTGTACAAGTTCACTCTACTGAAGCAGTCTATAATTAGGTAATCATGGGAGATTGGGAATAAATATTTCTTTAGGAATCTAATTGTGATCAGCCTTGTGGAGTTAGAAAGAGAACTCAGAGGACTACTACAGGACACAATTTTAGAACTGGGAGATGTAAAATTATAGAGTTACAATCATTTCAATATCGAGCTCCTAAAATCAATAAAAGGCAATATGAGGAAGTTTGATGGCAAGGATCCGATAAATTTGATACTACATATGGAGAAATGTTTTGATCTACATGAGGTGCAACTGTTACAAACGGTACGTATTGCATCTTCATATTTAGAATCATATCAATTTTTATGGTATAAAGGGCTTTTTTCTCGTAAACCACTTGTTTCATGGTCAATTTTCACAGAGGAAATGATAGCACATTATGAGGATACAAAGAGCAACACTTTCTTTAGCCGATTGATAAGTCTCAAACAAAAGTGTTCAATGCCAAAGCCTATTGAGGACTTTAAAAAATTGAATATAAGCGAAAATGAAATTCCAGAGAAACAAAGGATTGATGTCTACATAGGAACTTTAAAGGATAACATTCAACATGAGGTTTGTCTTTGGGAAGTTGATTCATTAGAGAAGGCATTTGGGTTGGCAAGAAAAGTGAAAAGAAAAATTATGGAAACAAGGAAGTCTACCCCTCACAACTATAAAAATGGAAGTGTTGTTTCTCCTAGCCTTCCACAACCTACAAGGTTGACACCACAACAATTGGAAGAAAAAAGAGAAAAAGGGCTTTGTTACAATTGTGATAACAATTACATTAAAGGTCATATGTGTGCTGAGAAGAAATTATTTTACATTGATTGTGGAGAGGAGGAAGAAAAGGATCAAGAAACATCAAAAGAAGAGGATATACACCATGAACCAACCCCAAAGAACAAAGAAATGAATCCGACCATATCTTGTAAAGCATTGGCAAGAATTACCACTCCTCAAACTCCTGAGATAGAAGGACATATCAAGAAGAAAAATGTTCAAGAAGTGAAAGATCACGTCGAGCATCAAGAAATGAATATGACCATACCTTGTAATGCATTGGTAGAAATTACCATTCCTCAAACTCTCAGGATAGAAGGACATATCAAGAAGAAAAATGTTCAAAAAGTGAAAGATCGCATTGAGCATCAAGAAATGAATCCGACCATATCTTGTAATGCATTGGAAGAAATTACCACTCCTCAAACTATCAAGATAGAAGGACATATCAAGAAGAAAAATATTCAAGTAGTGACAGATCACATCGAGCATCACAACAAGTTCTCCAACTTTTAAAGGATAACGCCACTTTGGTACAGAATTGAATGAAACAATAGGCAGATCAATATCGCAGTGAAAGAAGTTTTGTTGTAGGTGATTGGGTATTTTTACGGCTACATCTCAAGCAAGACATTTATGAGAAGGAAATGTTGGCAATAATACATGCACTTAAGAAATGGCGACCTTAGCTAATGGGAAGACACTTCAAGATGCACTTTCAAGAAAGGTTGAGGATGTGGAAGCATTATTTTGTGCTATTTCTATTATCCAACCAGATTGGATGAATGAAGTAAGGTATGAATGGAAGAAGGATGAAGAAGTGTGGCCACTCATTCAAAAGTTGTAGAAGATCCCGGTTCAAACAATATTGCCAGAACTTGACTAGGAAGGAAAAATCATATTGGAACCTGGGGTAGTCATAGAAACAAGAACCCAACAGCTAAAAACTCAATCAATTTAAGAGTATCTCATCAAGCAGAAGAACTTAACCACTGAAGATTCCACATGGGAGGAGGATAATTTTATAGAGAAGCATAAATAGCCCCTTATTATTATTAGTACAACCCCTTTATTATATTGTTCTTCCCATGTAGTCCCCATATTGTTATTATTTTTCCCCATAGAAGCCCACTATTGTTATTATTGTGCCCTTGCATTATTATTGTTATGTCAGCTCTCATTATATTATGACCCCTTAGAATACTATATATAAAAAGGAAGTCTTGTCATTTGTATCATCTAAGAATTGTTCATTTGTGTAATGTAAAGGATTTTTCCCCCTCGAAGAGGTTTATTTCTAATTCGTTTATCTATCTTTTCTATCTTTTTGTGAGTTGGTTTCTTAAGAAAGGCTAAGAATGCCAAGGTCAATGATAAGGATGTTGTCGGTAGGGTTCAATTGGGAGAGTAGTTCCCATTCATATAGGTCCATGGTTTTTAGAGGATGGGTATCATGAGTAGGTGATTTATTATTTACAATAGGCTAAAGATCCGATAGTGTGTGGTTACGATGCCAAAGTTTGTTTAATGGATGAAATCATTGGCAGTTTACGATGATTTCTTCAACCAAATTTCCTATATATTGAGAAATATCATGAAAATGTTTGTATAACATAATTTCAATTTGTAATAAAGAAATAATTGACAATTTTTTTGAAACAAGTGATGTATAGTTCTCCACCTTCTACATTAAAGAGGTTGAAGCCAAAGACTTTAACAGATCCATATTAATTTTGAAATTAAAAAATATTTGTTTTTCTTTGAGTGCATTCTTTTATATACCAATTTTAATGGTAAGGGTTCAATGCTTTGACGTGAATATGGATTGTAGTGATGGATAGGGTTGGAATAGATGGAAGGGGCAAGTGCCTTTTTTCTAAAGTATCTTCGTTTGATGAGGAGGGAGCGTCTTCTCGAAAACAAATTAGGATAGTTAGATTTGATGGATTTCCAATTAAAGTGCATATGTAGTAATAATAGCGAAGTCTAATAGCATTATAGACCTACACAGTAAATGACAGTCATAGGATTAATTATTAGAAATGAAAGTGGTTTGAAGAAACACATCTAAAGTTTAAATTGGAAGCATGTAATGAACTTACATTAATGCACCAATAGTCGAAGATGTTCATCTTTTAACATGTATAATAGACCGTTTTGAAGTAAGTTTGTTGTAACGAGGTCACTAAAAAATGTAGAAAGCATAATGTGTTTCATATGCATGCCATAAGAGGTGTGGTGCAATAATTTAGAGTCGAACTTTGCATTGACTGAGTAAGGATGAGTTTAACAATTTGGAGCAATGGCTGAATACGAGTTGGCACTATTAGGTCCCTATACTACTAGTGTAACCCCTTATTGTTATTAGTACAACCCCCTTATTATATTGTTGTGCCCATGTATTCCCAATATTGTTTTTTATTGTAACCCAAAGAAGACCACTATTGTTATTATTGTGCCCTTACATTATTATTGTTATGTTGGCTCTGATTATATTATGACCCCTTAGATTCTTATATATAGAAAGGAGGTCTTGTCATTTGTATCATCCAAGAATTTTTCATTTGTGTAATGTAAAGGAGGTTGCCCCCTCGAAGAGTCTTATTTCTAAGGCATTCATCTATCTTTTCTATATTTTTGTGAGCTGGTTTTATAATATTTGGTATCAGAGCTTTGGATTCTAGGGTTTCACTACTCCAAACAGGTCATCGTGGAATTTGCGCTATAAATTTTTTTCTGCGATGTTTCAAATGCTAAAAAAAATCATTTGGGTTGAAAATGTTATGAACCTCGGGTCTGAATTTCAGAGATTTTAGTGCTATATTTGGGGAGATATGGTCTGAGGAAGTTGGCCTTTTTGCAGACTCCCGAATTACATTCGAAACAGGTGACCTGGGGAAAATAGTCATAACTTTTGTTTTGAGCATCAGATTAAAATTTTGTAAGAAGTTACAAAAAGAGGGTAGACTGTAGTTTTCTGTGTATCAGTTTCTGGTACTAACATCGAAACAGTGACACATGGAACTTCATACAAGTTCGCTCTACTGAACAAGTCTATAATCAGGTTACCGTGGGAGATTTGGCACAAATCTTTCTTGGAGAATCTAATTTTGATTAGATTGGTGTCAATGGAAAGAGGATGTAGAGGGCTACTGCAAAATGGGATTTCAGAACTGGAAGATCCAAAATTACAAAGTTACAATCATTTCAAGATCGAGCTCCTAAAATTAAGAAAAAGCAAGATGAGGAAGTTTGATGACAAGGATTTGGTAAAGTGGATACTACAGATGGAGAAATATTTTGATCTACATGGTGTACCACTATTACAAAAGGTATGTATTTGCATCTAATTATTTAGAAATGAATCAATTTTTATGGTATAAAGGGCTTTCTTCTCCTAAACCACTTGTTACGTGGTCAATTTTCATGGAGGAAATGATAGAACATTATGAGGATACAAAGAGAGACACCTTCTTTAGCCAATTGATAAAATCTAAAACAAAAGGGTTCAATCGCAGAGCACATTGAGGACTTTCAAAAATTGAATATAAGGGTAAATGATATTCCAGAGAAGTAAAGGATTGATGTCTTCATAAGTAATTTAAAGGATAACATTCAACATGAGGATCGTCTTTGGGAACCTGATTCATTGGAGAAGGCATTCAGGTGGGCAAGAAAAATTGAAAGAGAAATTATGGAAATAAGGAATCCCACCACTCATGACTATAATTATGGAAGTGTTTCTTCTCCTAGCCTTCCACGACCTACAAGGGTGACACCACAACAATTGGAAGAAAAAAGAGAAAAAGGGCTTTGTTACAATTTTGATAGCAAATGCACTAAAGGTAATAAGTGTGCTGAGAAGAATTTATTTTACATAGATTATGAAGAGGAGGAAGAAAAGGATCAAGAAACATCAAAAGAAGAGGATATACACCAGGAACCAACCCCAGAGAAAGAAGAAATGAATCCGACCATATCTTGTAAAGCATTGGCGAGAATTACCACTCCTCAAACTCTCAAGATAGAAGGACATATCAAGAAGAAAAAGGTTCAAGAAGTGAAAGATCACATCGAGAAAGAAGAAATGAATCCAACCATATCTTGTAATGCAGTGGCCAGAATTACCACTCCTCAAACTATCAAGATAGAAGGACATATCAAGAAGAAAAACATTCAAGAAGTGAAAGATCACATCAAGCATTAAGAAATGAATTCGACCATATCTTGCAAAGCATTGGAAGAAATTACCACTCCTCAAACTCTCAAGAAAGAAGGACATATCAAGAAGAAAAAGGTTCAAGTAGTGAAAGATCACATTGAGCATCAAATACAAGTTCTCCAACTTTTAAAGGATAATTCCACTTTGGTGCAAAATCGAATGAAACAATAGGTAAATCAACATCATAGTGAAAAATGTTTTGATGTAGGTGATTGGGTATTTTTACTACTACATCTCAAGCAAGCTATTTATGAGAAGGAAATGTTGGCAATACTACATGCACTTAAGAAATGGCGACCTTACCGAATGGGAAGACACTTCAAGGTAAAAATGGATCATGATAGTCTTAAATACTTTTTAGAACAACTATTATCTTTAGAAGAACAAAAAAAAATGGGTCACAAATATGTTGGGTTATGACTTTGACATCATCTGTAGAAAAGGGAAGCAAAATTTTGTTGCAGATGCACTCTCAAGAAAGGATGAGGATGTAGAAGCATTGTTTTGTGCTATTTCTATTATCCAACCAGATTGGATAAACGAAGCAAGGGATGAATGGAAGAAGGATGAAGAAGTATGTCCACTCATTCAAAAGTTGCAGAAGGTCCCAATTCAAACAATATTGCCAAAACTTGAAGAGGAAGGAAAAATCATATTGGAACCTAGAGCAGTCATAGAAACAAGAACTCGACAGCTACGAAATCGATCAATTTTAGAGTATCTCATCAAGTGGAAGAACTTATCCGCTGAAGATTCCACATGGGAGGACAAGAATTTTATACAGAAGCATCAAGAACTACTCAAGCATTGAGGACAACACTTTTTGAAGGAGAGGGGCATGTTAGGCCCTATACTACTAGTGTAACCCCTTATTGTTATTAGTACAACCCCCTTATAATATTTCTATACCCATGTAGTCCCCATATTATTACTATTGTGCCCCATAGAAGCCCACTATTGTTATTATTGTGCCCTTACATTATTATTGTTATGTCGGCTATGATTATATTATGACCCCTTAGACTCCTCTATATAGAAAGGAGGTATTTTCATTTGTATCATCAAAGAATTGTTCATTTGTGTAATGTAAAGGAGGTTGCCCGCTCGAAGAGGCTGAATTCTAAGGCATTCATCTATCTTCTCTATCATTTTGTGAGCTGGTTTCATAACATTTGGTATCAAAAGATTCCACATTGGAGGACAAGAATTTATACAGAAGCATCAAGAGCTACTCAAGCTTTGAGGACAACACTTTGTGAAGGAGAGGGGCATGTTAGGTCCCTATACTACTAGTGTAACCCCTTATTTTTATTAGTACAACCTCCTTATTATATTGTTGTGCCCATGTAGTCCCCATATTTTTATTATTATGCCCCATAGAAGACCATTATTGTTATTATTGTGCCCTTACATTATTATTGTTGTGTCGGCCTGATTATATTATGACCCCTTAGACTCCTATATATAGAAATGAGGTCTTGTCATTTGTATCATCCAAGAATTTTTCGTTTGTGTAATGTAAATGAGGTTGCCCCCTCGAAGAGGCTTATTTCTAAGGCATTCATCTATCTTTTCTATCTTTTTGTGAGCTAGTTTCATAATAGGCACAAACAGAATTGAGAAAATAACATTCTCAGTAAGTTTTGTTATAATTTTCTGAAAGTAGAGATGACAGAATAAGTAGCAAGGAGTACGGGGAAGAAAGCATGTTCATAATCATTCTTATTCAATGGTTATCTAGACTCTTCAAAAAATGCAAACATTGTTAGTCTCTGTCAAACTACAAACCATCCAACCGAAAATATTCCATTACAAGGAAACAAAAATGTGTAACAGAAAGAGGAATTACCTCAGACAACAAAAAAAAGGAAATTTGTCGGAAGAAGTAGGGAATATGCTGCTCACATATCATCACAAATTTATATATATGAAATAAGTTGATAAGGAAAATTTTAAAAGTTTATTTATATATATATATATATATATATATATATATATATATAATAAGCTGATAGGGAAAATAAAAAAGAAATGTAATGAGAAGACAAATAGAAACTATGAAGGTTTTTATTTATTTTAAATAAATAAATATGATGTTAGATAAAAGTTTTAAAAAAAAAATTTAACATTGACCTCGATCTAATGTGAAGAAAGTTCTATATATTGCAGAATCAGGTTCTATGTATTGTAATTGTGTTAGCTTGATATTACTCTATGCTATGTAATATTAAATGTATTTTAGCTAAATATGCTTTCATTAATTATGACAATATTTTAATAGAAATAATCCTACTTTAAATATAACCATTGTAAATATATTTTAGACATTCAATAGAAATTTTATAATACTACAGATATCATTTAAAATATCTCACCTTTTTAAAGAAAATATACTAAAACTATTTTATTTATTTAAAGAAGATCAAAGCAAATATACTAAGATAATTTTATTTATCTAAAGAAGATCATTATTGTTATTAATATTATCATTACCTATTCTAAATATTTAAAATATGTGTTTTCTCTTATTAAGTTATAGTTTTATAGGGGAATAAAATATTCATATTCCAATTTTAAATAAAACTCAAAAAAACTTCGAATTAAATTATTATTAGTAATTATTTTTTGCATTACTATATATTAAAATATTAATAAAATTTCATTGAAAAAGATATTAATAAAATTTCATTGAAAATATATAATATTTATTAGTATATAATTAATATAAGAACCAAGTAAATTTACATTGTGAAAGTTCATTGATGTAATGAGTAAACAAACATAAACTATAAATGCATATTGCTTTAATGTACAATTTGTTTACAAATATTGCCCCAATTTAGAAGGAAGTTTTAGATGCTTTGGCTTATTCCAAAGGCTATTGTTGAGTACCATATTAAAGTTTCTTCTAAATATAACAAAAAAAAAGAATTGCAAGAAGAACACAACTTTAGTAAGGTGGTTGAGAGTTACATGGAATTTATATAGTTAGATAAATAAAGAAATAATATTCCAAAGGCTATTGTTGAGTACCACATTAAAGTTTCTTCTAAATATAACAAAAGAAAAATTGCAAGAAGAACACAACTCTAGTAAGGTGGTTGAGAGTTAAATAGAATTTATATAGTTCGATAAATAAAAAATTAATATTGATTCATCTTAATTCCAAATCTATCATAGAAAGAAAAAGTTGATGCATATTAATTATGAAAATATTTTAACAAAAATAATCCAATTCTAAATATAACTTTATAAATATTTTGTTCAACTATTTTAATTCAATAGGGTTAGGCATAATAAGATTTATTAATTTTAATTTTAAATATATTATTTAAGTAACATCATATGCTAAATAATTTAATCTATTTAATTATAATAATTTGATATTAACTATTAATTCTATATATATATTTATTTTGGAGGTTTAAAATCTGAAATGTGAATATATATATATATATATATATATATATATTGATCTAACTAAAAAATCAACTATGTTCAATAATGGAGTGAAATATTCTATATTAAGTATATAATTATGTTAATTTTGAAGTTGTTTAAATTATATCTATGTTTTATAAATTTCTTTAAAATATTTAATATTTTAAATTTTTAATATTTTAATATTTTAAATATGTGTTTGTTCTAGTTAAGTTATAATTTTATAAGGGAATATAATATACATACTCATATTTTCCTAGGAAAGAAAATAAAACTCCATAAATATCTTTTACAGTAATAACAAAATATTTATCTTTATAGGGAAATGAAGATGTATCTTAGAAAGAGGACTTACCTCAAACAACAAAGAGAAAAAAATAAAATAAATTGATAAGGAAAATTTTAAAAGTTAATTTCTATATATTGAATAATTTAATGAGAAAACAAATTGAAACTATGAAGGTTTTATTTATTATAAATAAATAAATATGTTGTTAGATTAAGGTTTTAAAACATTTTTTTAACATTGACATCTATTTGATTTGAATTAAGTTTTATATATTGTAATTGTGTCACTTGAATTTTATTCTACACTATGTAATATTAAATTTACTTTCGTTGATTATGCTTTTTTTTTTAATAAAAACACACATATTCTAAATATGGCCTTTCTAAATATATGTTAGACATTTAGTATTCATTTTATAACATTATAGATATCATTTAAAATATCTCTCATTTTTAAATAAAATATACTAAGATTATTTTATTTATTTAAACAAGATCACTATTGTTGTTATTATTATTATCATTACCTATTTTTATATTTAAAATATGTGTTTTCTCTTATTGAGTTATAATTTTACAAAGGAGTATAATATACATGTTCAAAATTTCCTAACAAAAAAAACTCCAAAAATCTTCAAATTAAATTATTATTAGTACTTACTTTTTACATTTTTTATTCTTAAAAAAAACTGGTTTTATATTTATTTTAAATATTCCAAATAAGAAAATTCAAAAAGAAATTCCGAATAAAGAAATAGGGCCTACCTCACACAACAAAGAGAAAGAAATTTGCAAGAAGAAATAGGGAATATGTTGCTCTAAATCACATATTGTCACAAATTTATATATATGAAATATGAAATAAGTTGATAAGAAAATTTTTTAAAGTTAATTTATATATATGAAATATGTTGATAAGAAAAATAAAGATGAAATGTAATAAGAAAAGATACAAAACTTTGAATGCATATTGCTTTGATAGATATCATTTAAAATATCTCACATTTTAAAAGCAAATACAGTAAGATTATCTTATTTATTAAAAAAATATCACTATTGTTATAATTATTATCATTCTCTATTTTTTATATTTGTTTTTTCTTATTAAATCATAAATTTACAAGGGAATATAGTATATATATTCAAATTTTCAGAATAGAGAAAATAAAATAAAAAAAAATCAAATTAAATTATTATTAGTAATCATTTTTTACATTATTATATATTTTAATTCTAATAAAATTTGATTATAAATATTTAACATTTATGAGTATATAATTAATATAAGAACCAAGTAAATTTACATTCTGAAAGTTGATCAATGTAATATAAAACACACAAAAACTATAAACGCATATAGCTTAGATATAAAATTTGTTTACCAATAATTTTTTTTAAGAGATCTTAGTGTATTCCAAAAACTATTATTAATACCCTATCAAAAAATTTCTTCTAAATCTAACAAAATTGGCAATTAAGAATTTTTTTTAATAAAATCATTAAAATTTATATAAATAAAAAATAAATTTAAATTATTATTATTATTATTATTATTATTATTATTATTATTAAATCTGTTATACCTTTATTTAAAAAACCATATATATTAACAAAATAAAAAAAAATATCTAAAAGGTTAAGTAATCCCATCTACCCTATTTCCAATTATTAAAACGAATACAAATACAAATTTGTTAAGTGCTCTTTGCTGGAAGTTACAGTGTTTAATTGTTAAAGCTTTTATTTGAGTGTGGTGATTGCTTTTGAATTTAGTCAGTCATAATATACATTTTAAAGTCACAAAAATAGATCAGAGATAGATCCCATTAAATATCTAAAAGGTTAAGTAATCCAATCTACCCTATTTCCAATTGTTAAAACGAATACAAATACAAATTTGTTGAGTGCTCTTTGCTGGAAGTTACAGTGTTTAACTGTTAAAGCTTTTATTTGAGTGCGGTGATTGCTTTTGAATTTAGTCAGTCATAATATACATTTTAAAGTCACAAGGATAGATCAGAGATAGATCCCATAAAATATGTAAAAGGTTAAGTAATCCAATCTACCCTATTTCCAATTATTAAAACGAATACAAATACAAATTTGTTAAGTGCTCTTTGCTGGAAGTCACAGTGTTTAATTGTTAAAGCTTTTATTTGAGTGCGGTGATTGCTTTTGAATTTAGTCAGTCATAATATACATTTTAAAGTCACAAGGATAGATCAGCGATAGATCCCATTTAGGTGAAGAAGTCTAGAAGCTTTGGTTTTGTTTTATATATATAAGTATATTTTAGTATTATATAATATTATTTCATCTTTTTATTATTATATAATATTATATTTACAATAGATGAAAGATAGATCCCATTTAGGCGAAGTCTAGGCATTTTGGTTTTGTTATATATATATATATATATATATATATTATAGTATTATATAATATTATTAGATTTTTTATTATTATATAATATTATATTGGTAGTTAAAATTTTGATACTGACTTTGCTTACCTTAACTATAAATTCACTATAATTACATTATAAATCATTAATATACATTCAGCGCATAAAAAAATCCACATAAATGAGTATACAGTCAAAATGACATAACATAGAGCTTCCAGAAATAAGTAGTCTCCCATGCAACATTCACAAACTTCCAAAACAACATTTTCAAAGATGGGATGGGTTGCATGATTAAATTTGAACTTTGAGAGAGGTTGAGTAACTGCTAATGAAAATTAAAGCGAGATCGATCAAACATGGAAATGTGTGCAATTTTCACATCTTCGCAACAAATCAAACATATGCAAAGTTTCCAGGATACTTTTCAAACTTTTGCAACACTAGGCACTTATAAAAATTTAAAAATTGATCGAATCAAACATGTCCAAAGTTGCCATGACCTCAGACGTTTCAAACTTTTCCAGTTTGATTTTATTTAACTATATAAATAATGAGCGACCGGAAACTTTCGCAACACTAAGCCACTTGTAAATATTTAAAAATTGATCAAATCAAACATATCCAAAGTTGTTAACAATCAATTTCCACCAAATTTTTGCGTCTGATATCAATCACCAAAGGATTTTCACCCCAATTACCTAATTCAATATCTATAACAATTTTTTTATATATGTGAACATATTAGGTTGGTTATATATATATTCATGATTATTTAGTGGTACATGAGGTTTCATCCCTTGGAACTGTGTCTTGTGTGCATCTTTCTAGCATTTTTGGAGTATCTACCTATTCATCACTCTTATCATCAATACATTTGAAACCTCAATGACCTGCTTCCATGGAAGCAGAATTCACATTTTATTCTTTCACTATCACTCCTTTGGTACGACATCTTCTTTCTTCTATGCTACTCCTTCCTATGCTACTGCCTTATGGCATTTCCATTGCAACATGTGGTGCAATTCCTAATAGTAACATTTTAAATGGGTCAAAAGATGTTACAACACTCCCTTTCGTCATGGATGGGTTAAGACAAATAGATTGTAGTGTCCCCTTGAGGGTGACAAATCCATGATAGAGGCACAATTTTGTAGCATGATACAAAATTCAAAATCTTGAGACTGTTGTCAACACTAAGGTGTCCACGCCAATATTCCAAACTCTTATTTTTTTCCAACACATAGTCTCGCATTCCCCCCAACTTGCACAACACATGGAAATGTACCCCCTTTTATGCTTGACAACCCTAAGTTCCATTTTCTTGAGTTGTAACCTCTCTCCTCTTTTCTCTAACATGTTTTACAATAGTGATATATTTTATTAATTAGTTTTTATTTATATATTACACTACAATCTCTGTGGTATTTCATCCTCGTAGGCTCTGCAACCCAAATATATAACATGAAATTCAAACCAAATCATATCAGTTTAGTGGCATAATCATCACATAGAGAACATTTACATTTACAACTTTTGGATCAACATGGGGGTATTACAAACAAAGAGACTATGGTTGAGTTTAGAAAATAAACTGAGACTAGGTGCAATTGTATAAAGTCAAAGACTAATTGATTGGATGTGTTGTAAAAGTTAACTTTTATGGATCAATACATGGAGCATTAATATGGACATACAACAAGGGGTTCGATTCCTCGGTGCCGTAGAGTTTAGTTATTATGAATGGAATTCTGTAAAACCTGAGCAGAGCTCCCTTAAGAGTTGGAGTAAGTCTTTCGGGTGACTATCTCTATCGAGTCAATTACTATATCACGGAAGATCCAATATTTAAGAATGGTATCTAAGATGACTGGAAAAGTTGAAACAAGACCAGATAGGATTCATTCATTATGGGCAAATCCATAACTTTCGGAGATCGAATCGATCATCAGTTCCCAACCATGGGGTGAATGAAACCCAATACATAGATCAGTTGCTAAAAGAATTAGAAAAGCTTTCATTGTATCGCTCAATTCATTGTATACCTTTTGATCATATAGGGTGCTCGGAAATGGTCGAAATAGTGAAATAGGAGGATCGCTATGACTAACCCCGTCACTTTCACATTGACTAGGATCTCGCTTAAGAAGCAATGACCTCTTTCTTTCCTTACAACCTAACTATTCATATAAGGAAAGGGCTAACCACCCTGCTATGGGGCATTAAATGCCCACCTAGCTGCAAGCTTGATAGCCATATAAAACAGAGTGGGGACGGAGTGTTCGGAAAGGCACCGCGCACATCTGTTTTATATGGCTATCGAGCTTGCAGATAAGTGGGCATTTAATGCCCGATAGCAGGCTCGTTAGCCCTTGCCTTCATATAAACATTAGTACTTCGAAGTACTTATCTAATTAAAGCAAAGTAAATAAAAAGTGAACTAATTTCTTCCGTCGGGTGATACACCCTGAATGGCTACCTACTTCCAGGAACCCTACCTGAGATAGAGGCACCCTGCATTTGGAAATATTCAAGATATTCAGATTGAAATAAAATACTAACATATATGTTTTAAGTTTTTGGTTGTGACAAAATTGTAGTAATGAACATGCTACAAAATAGTGGAACCAACATAGTACAAACATCTTAAGTCTCATAGAGACTAATTAGGTAACCTCAATAAATTTTATTAGTACTAATTGAATTTCATTGGTTTAACAATCCTTCAGTGTCATATAAATTTGAATAATACAAATTAATTTAAAAATACAAATTATAATATAAATAATTTTCTTTATTATTATTATTTTTTTTTATGTAAATTAATTTAAAGTCTAAGAATGTTATTAAGTTATTACAACTTTTTCCCAGCAATACCACCACTATCATCATTCTCATTCTCATGGTTATAGTAGATGTTTTGTGATTTTATGCAACCTTTTATCCTAGCTGTAAAAGATCTTTCCAATAAAAAGGGTGACTGCATTTCATTCTGATTACTATTATCAACCGTTCGATTGCAATATGGTTTGTATTATATTCGTAATCAACGCAAACTGAAGAACGAAGTGCAATTGAAAGCAACGCTTGCATTTCATTATGGTTTCTTTTACAATGGTAATCAACGCACATTGAACAGGGTAATGCCAGCTACAGTGTCGGAGAGATTCACCAAAAACTTTTTCAGAATAAATCAAAGCATAGTGAACAGAGGAATACTAGGTATAGCACCGGCGAGATTCAGCAAAACATTATTCAGGCAAACAGCTAGTCTTCAAGATTTCAGGAGCTGAATCTCACCAAATTAATCAAAAACCGAAGACTACCAATAACACCCATCTTAAATATAATCTATCTATCTCTGTCGTCATTTTATAAGGAAGGCATGGTTTGCCCTAATTGGCAGTAGGTGGAGATATCATACTGGCTCTCCAAGCGCAGAAATATTCCGCGTGCTTGACGGGATCGGGCATCACTTCTTTCACTCCATCAGATTCGCAGAATCGGTCCATCCATGCGGTCAACAACGGCATTTTCTTTGGATCTATTAAAATGGTATTGGTAGCCTTCTCGAGGGATTTAATAAGCGTCGACATACCACCCAACGCGATGTCAATCAAGCCGATCTCATCCCCTCCAAAATACGCTTTTCCTGCGAAGCAGCGGTTGGTTCGCAGAGCTTCCTCTATCAAATGAAAGTTTGTAACAATATCTTCCACTGCTTTCTGTAGCTGCTCGCCTTGGCCAAAGGTAGCTGCTCGCAGATATGGAAAAAGCTGAGCGCACACATAACAATCATGAGGATATTGGTGACTAAATACTTAAAACATAATTGGAATTTTGGAAGACATAACTTTTCAAGATACGAATGCCAAATAAAAATGAGATATGAATCCAGGTGATTTCTAATGAATGAATTAAATTACCTTATCGTCTATAAACGCAGCCCAAAAGCGAGCAATGGCTCGGTCATATGGATCTTTGGTCACAAGATTCGGCGCCTTATTGTTCCATGCCTCCTCGATGTATTGCACAATAATCATGGATTCACAAACAGGCTTTCCATTGTGGACAAGCACTGGAATCTGCTTATAAACAGGGTTTGATTGCAGCAGCAGCTCACTCTTAGTTTTCAGATCCTCTTAGGGTGCATGAAATGCTCTTGGATGAACTCGTAATCGATACCTTTAAGAGCCAGTGCTATGCGAACCCGCACCACGAAGGGACTCATAGTCGCACCTAACAGCTTCACTTGTCCCTTTTCTCCCTCCGTCGCCATTGCACTGAAAATGTAAATTGAATGATTTGTTTTTGTGTCTCTTCTGAGTTTTATGTATCTGGTGCCTCTTCATTCTCGGATATGTTATATATATATATATATATAGGCATCGCAGCACCCGGAGTCCCTACCTTGTACGAAAACTAGTTTCTACCTGAGTTCAGACGAGTCGTACACCGACTAAAAATTTCAATAAAGTATAATAAACCAGAGAGCGCAGACGTAATGCATGACTTCAGTTTATCTTCCATTCCTTCCGATGTTTCTCAATCAATTTTGAATCCAATTTTTAGCGTTTGACTTGACTGTATGCTTTTATTACTTGAATTTTCTCTTTTATTCGAGGTCAAATCTGGCTGGCTGTGGTTGTTAGTATTGTCTCATTGCTTGCGTCACAATGTGTTGGACTTGTGGCCATTGTGAGGCCATGTCAAAAGGGTTCGGATCATCTAAATAATAATGATGGGCATTTATATAAAAATGAAATATTTGATGATGATTTGGATCATCTAAATAATAATGATGGGCATTTATATAAAAATGAAATATTTGATGATGATTTGGATCATCTAAATAATAATGATGGGCATTTATATAAAAATGAAATATTTGATGATGATGATGATGGTGATGGTGATGGTGATGGTGATGGTGATGGTGTCAAATCTGGCTGGCTGTGGTTGTTAGTATTGTCTCATGGCTTGCGTCACAATGTGTTGGACTTGTGGCCATTGTGAGGCCATGTCAAAAGGGTTCGGATCATCTAAATAATAATGATGGGCATTTATATAAAAATGAGGTTCGGATCATCTAAATAATAATGATGGGCATTTATATAAAAATGAAATATTTGATGATCATTTGGATCATCTAAATAATAATGATGGGCATTTATATAAAATGAAATATTTGATGATGATGATGATGATGATGATGATAAACTATTATTTATATATAAATTATTAAGGATTATAAAGGCATATATATTTTATTTTTCTTGATTTGAATTTATAACCTAAAAAAATAAAGTATATCTCTTAAAAATATATGAATTATTTTTATTACAAAGATATCTCCAAGAAACAAATGGTTTTTGAATTTTTTTTTTTATGAATATTTAATAAGATTACATATATTTTTTAAAATACATATTCACCTAATAAAAATGAGATAAGATAAAAGAAAATAATAGTCTAAAATATATGGATGAAAAAACTATAAAATGAATTATATTTTCTAATTTGATTTTGAATTATATTTTCTAATTTGATTTTGCTAAAAACATTAGAAAATATGAAAAAAAAAGGAAGAAAATTTTATTTAAAGGTTAAAAGTGTACTAATAGGCAGTTCAACACATGACTAAGAGAACACATGACTAAGAGGACACTGCAATTACTATAGGCATAATTCTAAAGGATGTTATAATGTAAACAAAGAGTGAATACATATCATATCTTGCAAAGGAAGATTTAATGCAACATATCAAAACATAGAATATGATTGTTTAGAAAGTCAAAATGAAGGAACCAAAGGAATGTCTTAAACATGTTTTATAATCCATTAGCAATACAAATTATAATTAGAGATGATGTAGTTAAAATACAATAAGAGAAAAAATAGAGTATGATGTTTAGAAGGGTATTGCTAAAACATGAAACCTCAAAGATCATTTTTAAAATCAGAAAAACCATACTTGTAAAAGTCATTACCAAAGTTAAGTGTAAGTTTGGTAAGAACTAAAATTTTGTTTTCTTCTAAATTTTTGTCTATCATTGGCCCAATTGCATATAGAGTGTTTTGGTTGCTATGGATCCATAAAGTCATTATGTCAAGACAATGTAAGGTTAATTTTTAGTTTCTAAATTATTGTCATAGAGTTTAACAATGGATGCATGTCAAATATTTGTTACACGAATTATTAAGTGTGAATGAATCTTGAATTGGTAAGTAATTCACATAAGGATTAGGAAATGGAATGTAATGCAACATATAGGAATGAAAATATAACATTATCATTGTCCATCTAGACATTTTGGGCATTACGAGAGGATTTCAATCAATGGTCTAAGACGTATTGATTTGCAGTATTCAACTTGAACATTGTACTCTTTTCTCTCATGTTTTTCTTGTAGTTTCTTCTCCTTTCTCTCAATTGTGCGAGAGGTATAATTGACATCAAGGCAAGGGAGTTCTCCCCTCCTTAAAAAATATAGTGACACGTAAATCTGTTTAGTCTAGTGAAGAAGTGATTCCCCTAGTAGTAGTACCAAGTCTCTAAAGACGTTTATTCTCGGCGATAAATGGTAAGCTAGTATGTGGGAACAATGCATTCCAAATGCCTCTAAAAACCCTCGATTTGTCATTCCTCCTAACTGTTTGGAGGATCACTACAACTGTACACATGATCATTCTTTCATCTACAAATTTATGGGTGGTTGGCCCTCTGAGAAAGATTTGGAATGATGGATTCAACAAACCTCGCAACCCAAGGTTGAAATTGACCTTTGGTTGGGTTCGAAAGGTTTTTTTTACAATTCTTTTTACAGATTTGGAGGATAAAGACAAGATTTTTGAGGGAGGTTGTACTTTTACAACAATGTCGGTCTCTATATCCATTATTGGGAAGTTTTTCTTGACTCAGATAAAGACAAATATTTACCAGAATCTGTTTGGGTAATACTAAATACTCACTTCATGTTGATTTTTATATTCTAAAAAATATGGAAGGTATGGAAAATTCCTTTGGGCATTTTGTAAAAATTTCAGAGGTGAAAGATAGGAGAAAGAACATGTTCTATACCTCCTTATGTGTTTATATGAATATCTGACAACCTTTGCTAGAATATATTGAGTTGGACTACTAGGGAGAAGTTTGGTCTTAGACTTCGAATTATGAGCATGTACCTTTTTGTTGTAGATTTTACCATGAACATGGCCATTTGGTCAAGGATTGTCAATTATGAAAGGAGGACCTAGTTTCTGGTGGAGCCATTAGAGATGATGGCTTTACTAGGGTTACAACACGAAGGAGAACTCAACAAGGGTGTGCTCCTCTAATATATATGCAATTTGGAGATAAAAAATACTTTTTTGACCATTGAGACAATGGCATAAGATCCAAAGCTTTCACATGACACCCCAATGTCTGAGCATGAATAGATATCATTGGGAGATAAATTAAAAGTGAAATATTTTGGATGGAATAGTTAATGAATAAGAGTTTGATTATTTTGATTTAGCTGATATTGAGGAAGTAGTAATGTTGACCAAGAAACCCTTGAAAGAATTGTTGGATGAAGAATGAGTCTTAACTGATCCGTCGAATAATTGGGTAGGGAATGATTTGGGCAAATTAACTAAGGAACATCGTGAGTAGTAGGCCATAGCCTATATTAATTGGAAGACACAACAACGAAAATCTCTGGCAAAGGACAAGAAGTGTGATCCCTTAAGGAGTTGAAAGAGAAAGGGAAAGATATTGTGGTGAAAGACTTAATGAAACACTAAAAAAAATGTCATAAATCAAACAAAGAGATGTTGCAAAATATAGGCAAGGAGTTGGTTAACTTTGTCCAAGTAAATGCCATCCCAAATTTTTATTCTTCAGCTCAAAAATATCAATCATGAATATTTTGACATGGAACTTGTGGGGATTAAATAGTAAAGGGAAACAACAATATCTAAGGGAGAAAATAAATAAGGAGAACCTAACTATCGTCATTTTGCAGGAGACCAAAGTTTGGTGGGAAACGTTGCTTGTCATCAGTGAAAAATGTTGGATGGGGCATCATGCTACGACCCTTGATTCAAGAAGAACAACAGGGGTTTGGCATTTTATGGAATCCCTTGGAAGTGGTTTTCCAGGATTGGATGACATGTCCTTGTATTTTATCAGGTAGGTAGTGTATCTTGGTTCTACAAAAATTGTCTCTCTAAGTAGGGTTTATGGTCCCTCCATATCTGGAGATTTTTTTTTTTTTTAGGAAACCTTTTGACGACTAAACACTGTATTATTGATCTTTTGTGGATTGTTGTTGGAGATTTTAATTTGATCACATCTCCTAAAGAGAAAAAAGGTAGTATCTAGAAATTAGATCCTAAATCAACTTCTTTTGCTCACTTTATTGAGAAGTTAAAGTTGGTAGATACTACCACCATTAATGGGAACTCTACCTAGGATAATAGGAATGGTGGATGGAACCAAATTTGTAGTAGGTTGGATATCTTTCTTCTATATGAAGAGGTTTTTCACAACGATATTTTTGTGGAAGCAATAATTTCACCTTCTCTTGGATCAGACCAATGGTCGATTCTTTTGGAAGTCGAGTTAAAGGAATCCCCCAAGAATTGCCCTTTCATATTTAAAGGGTTTTGGTCACAGTTGCCAGATTTTATAACGCAGCTACATAAATGGTGGTTAAATATTTTTGTACAAGGTAGGACCAAAATGCACATTCTCCTTCTTAAACTTAAATATTTCAAAGCATGGATTAAATTTTGGAATAAACGTAATTTTGATAACATTTTTGAACATAACAACTTATTATAATATAAGATGCAACAATTAAAACAACAAATAATTATTGAAGGACGTTCTCAACAACTTATTATTGAAGAAGGTCTAAGACTTCATAAATAGGAGCAAAGAAAAAAAATGAAGAACTCCTTTGGAAACATAAATTGAGAGAACAATGGGTTCAAGAGGGTGAAAGAAATTCTAATTTTTTTCATAGATCGATGTTACAACACTATCATCATAATAGGATTTTCTCTATTAGAGGAGTTGTTGGGGATCACAAGATTATGCATAATGATATAGAGAAAGAGTTGGTTTTTTATTTCCATAATATATTATTAGATATCTCTTATTAGAAGAAAGTTGATATTATTGAAGTCCTTAAATTGATCCCTTCAATTGTTAATAAGGAGCAAAACAATGCATTAATGTGACCAATCTCATTCTATGAAGTCGAGATGGTTGTTATGGAATTGTCGAAGAATTAATCCCGAGGACCTGGCAGTTTTACCTCAAAAAATTTTAAAGTCTATTGGGATTTCTTAGGAGATGCGATTTATGAACTAGTGGAAGAATTGTGATAGACTCGAGAGATATTGGAGGACCTTAATTCCACCATTTTCACTCTTATACCTAAATCAGGTTTCTCTGAGGACCCTATCGAATTGTCTAACATTATTTATAATATTTAATTGGCAATAATTGTGAAATGTTTGAAACCATTACTTTCAGGTTTTATCTCTCCAAAATAGACAAGCTTTGTTGAAAGTAGAGAAATTGTGGATGGTATCATCACTAATCGGGAATTCATCCATTCTTTGAAGTCTTCAAAGTGTGCAGGAATGATGATTAAATTGGATTTATATAAGGCCTATGATAGACTCAATTGGGAATATTTATTCGTTATCCTCACTATTGGTCACTTTAATTACTTATTAATTAAAACAACTAAGTGCTACATGAATTTTCAACCCAAGGAAGTCTGTTTATTTCAAAGGCAACCACACACTGCATATGCTCAATCTCAAAAAGCAATGAAAAGTTGTAGTAAAAATTACACTAATCACACCTTGCTTTCAGCAAACTGAAGCTCTACTCTGAGTTACAGCATGAATAATCTCTCTATTGCAGACAATTATCAAAGAATCCTTGATTACATTAAAAAGAACAATCTAGGAAAAGAAATCAATCTGCAGAGGAAAAGACTAGTTATGCTATAACATAGAACATGACCCTATTCCCCAAGTAGGAATCTTCAGCACCTGTTTCTGATTACTATGCTTCACAAAATCACTCTGTAAATCTGATTACCAATTAAAATACTCACTGATTAGCTATGAATGAATTTATGAAAACAATGCAATGATCAATTGTAAAATAGAGTTTCAACAATAAGTACAGAGTTCCAATAACACATAAGCAAATTCAGTAAATAGAATTTAACAAGGTATGAATGGAAAATAACACTTAACACACTACAGGAATTAATGGGTGAATCTTGTGATGAAGGTGGGCCCTTTCCTTCTCACAAGATTCCCTAGAAAAAGGAACTAAAAAGGAATGCTCAGAACAATATTTTATTCATCTGTCAATGTATCATATTACAAGAGATTCAACTCCCTTTACTTTCAGCTAGACCTTCCCGCATTTTGTCTGTAGTCCCTCTAATGTTGATGTCTCCTCTTTTCAGAGAGGAGACATCTATTACAATCGATTACATTATAAATCATATCTTTAACCCGATATGCTAAAATAGGATAATTGGTTCTTCCATTAACAAAATGTTGTTACAATGGTTGTGACAATGCTGACTTTGGAATGTAGTTGTTATGGCCAGTGTAACAGCTCCTTCGATGATCTCCTCTTGTTGCTGCCGAATCCAAAATGAAAATCATGGGCTATTTCAGCAACGGGATTTGCACACTGTTCTAACTGTTTCAGCAACGTAAACTGTAATGATAAATCTGCAGTCTTAAAATTGTTTCAACAATGTAGACCGCAATGATAAAACTGTTTCATCAACTATCCGATCAACGGTTAACGATGAAGGTAATGTAAAATTATATGTAAAATAAATTAAACATATATTAATGAGAAGAAATGTTGTATACCTTCGGAAAAATGGATTAAAGTAATAACATGGTCTTTAAATATGGATTGAAAAAGGGTGAAATGATAGCAAAATATGTGATCAAAAAGGTACAATGTAGGGTCCTAACATCCCCCCCAACTGAAAGGGTTGCATGTCCTCATGCAACTTCACTCTGAATCTGAGTCCAGTTACTGGGCCTTGGAGTGCAAATTACTTAGGCAGTAACTATAGAAGGTATTGTCAGCTAGATCTCTGAACCCATGCACATTTTGTAGCTTCTGCCATGCTAATGCTTCTTCCTTTTTGGTCAACCTGTAATGAGCCTTATAAGGCAAGAGCTCCCTTGTTTTTAACAAAATGTTGGCAGTCTTGTAATATTGTTGCTTGTAGTTGCTTGATGTGTTCACCCATTCCTGGTTCTTTAAAAAATTGACGATATTCAGCAACAAAAATGGCAGAATTTTGTGGCTCGGATCGAATCCACAGGAGATGGTTGTCTTCATTATGCCTTGCTAAAAGAAAGGTAGTCTACCATGTGATCTGATTAGCAAGGAAGGAAACAAATGCCCTGATCTGAACATCACCAACCGAAGGGTTCAGATTGAGCTTCTTATTCTCAGAGATAGCTTCATTATGCAGATACAACTCACAAAGTAAATGTTGATCACTGGTAGATGCTTCTATGAAAGTTTTCACAAATTGTTGAAGTCCAGATACTTCATGAGGTCTCCCATCTTTAATTGCCTTTATTTGAAAGAACGCTAAGCGTTCTGCAAGAAAAAGAGAGTAATTGGAAGATGGTTTTGTGGTAGCTAATAATCTCTGAACCAAATCAAACATAAGGAGCAGTCTAGTTTTTAGCTGTTTATTCTCTTTCTTATGGGCACAAGAATGTTGGAGTACTTGCTACAAAGCTTCCTAGTTTGAATATATATGATTTTTCCAGAGTGATTTATGCTCCTGCAAGATCCTATCTTGCGACATAACATATTCTTTCTTCCATTTAGCAATTTGTTCTTCAGTACTGCTAGTTTGAGTAAAAACAGTTTTTGTAGGCCGAGGTACAGGATTTTCAGTTTTAACAGTCACAGTAGGCCAAGGTATTTGTGGTTTAGCCTCTTTTTCAAAAACTTTTGAAAGCCCTACTGGTTCTTGTGTGATAGTAGGGCATTCCTCTTTAATTGTAGAAGATGTGGATGCAGGGAAGGCTCCAGGCAGTGGGATTTCAACTATTTTATAACAGGCTTGATGATAAATTTTACCACATTGGCTGCACATATATTCCTTATATCGGTCTTTCTCTGTACTTTTCTCGGCCATGGATGCTGCATTGGCTAAAGTGTACAAATTAAGCTCTCTGTTGTAGGATTCCATTGCCGTTACTAATTCATACTTATAAGCTTCGAGTTATGATTTTAGAAACTCGTTTTCCTGTAGAAGGGAAGCTAGGGTGACTGGGCTTTGTGTAGCAGTCATAGTCTCAGTAGCTGGTTCTTGTGTGGCAGCTACTGAATGAGTAGCTAGTTGTTTTGTAGCAGCTACATGGTGTGCAACATCTTGAGAATCCAGATTTTGTATATCAGCAGGTGGTTCTTGTGTGGCAGCTGCTGAATGAGTAGCTGGTTCTTGTGTAACAACTATGTGTTGTGCAACATCCTGGTCATCTGTGTTCTATATATCAGCAGGTGGTTCTTGTGTGGCAGCTGCTGAATGAGTAGAATGAAAGCGACAAATTGATTATTAATACGCCTTAAACATAAACTTGAGAGAAACAAATAACATAATAGTAGAAAGAGAAGTAACCACAACAAATTTTTGACAGAGTTCGTCCCTCCTGGACTACCTCTCCTCCCTCATGGACTACCTCTCCGGGTCCGCTTCCAAATGGACATTTATTTCCTCCAAAAATTTTCTTTATATGAAATTTCACCAATTGATCTGTCCATGCAGGCATTGTTGGCTACCATAAAAATAAAGCCTTATGTCTCAGTTTTCCAACGCATGTTTCCATTCTCAATTGTGTGACAACTACTTGATGTGCAACATCCTGGGCATCTAAATTTTGTGGATCAGCAGCTGGTTCTTGTGTAGCAGTTGTTGAATGAGTAGTTGGTTCTTGTGTGATAGCTACTTGTTCTGAAAGAAAAGATGTCATAAAATCCTAGGCATTTGGTTCTTGTGTTTCAGTGCCCGAGGGTGAGACAGGTAAAGATTCGGGGACTTGGGACTGTGGTGGGGTATGGGGTTTTAGACTAATAGGTGAGGAATTTAGGATGGTATCAACAGTTGCCGCTTCAGTTGACGCCATCATTCGTCTCCGGGGTAAAATGGTAGGGAGAGCAGTAATTTTCCTTTTATGAGTGGGTCTTTTATGAGGGGGAGGGCTATCAGAGATGGTGGATTCTTTGGTTGAGGCCCTCGTTCATGTTTTTGGTAGGAAAATAGTCTTAATTTTCCTTTTTCTCTTTAGCATAGCGATGGGAAGGTTGTCTTCAGAATTATCACTAGGAATATGAACGGTAGGGTTAGATGATTCTGCTAAATTATGGGATGGAGTTGATGTGGTGGGAGGGTCAATTGGATTGACTGATTTTGCTGGTGGGATTTTTGGGGGATTAGGAATGCTCCCTGGCTACTGCTCAAAGGGATTTTCAAGGATTTTTTGAGGATTTTTAGTAGCTTGCTGAGGGATTTCAGGAGCTTCTTAAGGAATTTCAGCTGCTTGCTCAGGGTCTAGGGGTGGATTATTGAGAGGGGGGTTTTGTCGAGCAAAACCCCTCTGAATTAGTAGTTGGACAAGACGATGATGGGTGAGGGAAAGGAGTGGGAATTTTACCTGTCTACAGTAATGTGACATATTCTTTAGACACCCAAGTAAATAATACAGAATATTTAATAGTCGACCATGTCTCAAATGATTTGACAAGACAAAATCATGCTGCTAAACTACCTAGAAGCGACCTTCACAAGTGAGATAATGTTTGATGAATTTAGCAACTGTTGGCCATGGAGGCAGTAATGAGTGAAGTCGGACACCCCAGCCTTTGGGCTCAACCTGCTCTCCTGGCAGGAGAAAGTCCTGTTGTGCATTCATAATGATGTGCTTGCGACTAAACCATTGAGTGCTAGTGACCGATAGACCTGAAACTTGTGCTATGTCATGCTCTGAGACCAGAATTCGAACTCCCTGGACAGTAGAATGGCCATCCTGTAGATTACGTGCAAATTCAAGGACTTGTTGTGGATCGAATCCCTGAAGCCTCTGAAAATATTTTACCCAGCCTGCTGGCTGAAAAATCTGATATACCTCTAGATGTAGCTCAAGTAGAACTATCGAGTCGGGCTCATGTCGAATAGCAGGTCCTCCCATAGTTAAGCAGCTTTGGTAAAATGCACAGTAAAAAACCGAGTTACCGCACTTCAGACAGAGTAAATTTTGCGACTGAGAACATGGAGTAACAGCATAGAGGTGGGGCGATAAGACGTGATAGTGGGTAAAAAATGACGGTAATTGTCTTGCTGTGAAATGATGGTGTATAATCTTGGTATTCCCCCCAACTACGGCTGAAATAATGACATTAAATGTACAGGGATCGTGGTAATAATGACATGATATTCTTAATTAACCATAGTTTAATAGTATTTACACATAATATTTACATACCTTATGTTTACCTTTGATCCATATTCTGAGAATATAGTGCTCGTTGATAATAGATCATCAATAGTCATGGAAGAAGCTTTTGAAACATGGGGGTGATTATATTAAAGGTCTGTATAGTCATAGGATAAGGCAGTGAAAGGACAATGTTAGCATAAAAATAATGGGAGAAGTGATTTTCACGATGGAAAGTACTGTGTGGTAATGTCTTTTGAAAAGAAATGGTGTTTCAACAATCGGGAAAATGGGTAAAGTGTAGTGTTTCAGCAACAGGAAAATGGGTAAAGGATGGTGTTTTAGCAACAGGAAAATGGGTGAAGGGTGGTGTTTCAACAATGGGAAAGATAGGGAAAAATGTTGCTGAAGAGTACTGTTAATGGGAAAAATATAGAAAATGTTGCTGAAGAGTACTATTTCATTGATAAGAAAAATAGGAAAAATGTTGCTGAAAAATTATGGGAAACATGGGGAAGAGAAAATAGGGGAAATGATGGAAATGTTACTAGAAGAAGGGGGAATGAACTATGGATGGATTGAAATGAGATGACAGTGCTTCACAAGATGAGGCTTGGATCTGCTTGTAGTAAGATTGTCCTTTTCAATCAGCCTTTCCTAAATCTGGAATCTGCAAAATAATCAATTGCAACATGCCAACCCTTGATAGGGATTATTAGTTAAGAAATCTAATCTAATGCTAAAAATACAATGCAGAAATTATATGCAATCAGGGGCAGCATGCTCCCCCAAAAAGAGATAATGTGAATCTACCATGCAAGTGGCCTTAAAATCCTCTTTGGAAATGGGTTGTTGGTACAGATAGAGCTAATAACCATTTACTAGTAATGGTGTTCTATAATCATCAATTGTTAGGAGCCTTACTATTCCATTGGGAAAAACAATATCTATTTCGTAAGGTCCTAGCCATCTTGTATGTAGTTTCCCTTGAAAATTTTCAAACCAAGAATCATACAATAAAGCCCAATTACCTTTTTGGAACTGCTTATGCTTGATGGTTTTATCATGCCACCTGGTTCTTTGTTGTTGGATCATAGTTGTTTGATGGATGGCATCTAATCTCTTTTCATCCAATTCCTGGAGCTGCTGCAATCTAGCTGTCTGTGCATCAGTGAAATCAAGGTTAACAACTAAAGCAGTTCTTAAGGTTTTAATTTCACATTCCACAGGAAAAACAACACTTTTACCATAAACCAATTCATAGGGAAAAAATCTTGTAGTATTTCTCCAGGTAGTTCTGTAAGCCCATAGTGCTTCAGGGAGCCTTTGAGACCAATCCTTCCTGTTTTCCTTCATTATTTTTATTAGAATGGCCTCTATAACCTTGTTTGTACTCTCCACCTGTCCATTGGCTTGGGGGTGGTATGGTGTAGTCATTCTATGATGAATATGATATTTTGAAATGGTGGTTTTAAAACCATGAGAATTGAAAGGAGGTCCACCATCTATAACTAGCTCTCTAGGCACTCCAAATCTAACAAAGATTTCTTCAAATAGAAAGGCTAAAACAGATTCTTCATTAGCTCTAATGAGTGTCTTAGCCTCCACCCATTTAGTCATATTATCTGTACAAACCAATATGTAAACTCTTTTATTGGATGGAGGATTAATGGGCCCTACAAAGTCTAGAACCCATCTTTCAAAGGGTTCAAGTATTACCTAGGGATTCAATGGCATTTCATCTCTATGATTAGGTTGACCCATTCTCTGACAGCTATCGAAAGCCCGAACATATTTCTTTACATCCTTGAAGAGTGAGGGCCAATAATAGCCCATCCTGAGAATTTTATGTGTCGTTCTCTTATCAGCAAAATGCCCTCCACAAGGGACATCATGACAAGCCTTCAGTATATCATAAACCTCATCTTCCCTAATGCATCTTTGGATTTCATTATCAAGTCCTATGTAGAAAAGACACCCACTTATCCAACTATACTGAGCACTTTGTTGAATGATCTTTCTTTGCTCTCAATGTGATAGGTGTGATGGTAACTTCCTTGCAACCAGATAATTGGCAATGTCTGCATACCAAGGTGAGTGAGTAGATACTGCAAATAAATATTCATAGGGAAAGGAATCATCTACTGGAGTATCATCATCAGCTTTTAACCAAGAAAGGAAATCAACAACTACATTTTCTTTACCCACTTGATCTACAATTGTAATGT
Organism: Pinus tabuliformis; assembly: GCA_031772625.1. Lineage (NCBI taxonomy): Eukaryota > Viridiplantae > Streptophyta > Pinopsida > Pinales > Pinaceae > Pinus > Pinus tabuliformis. Next base: position 102,236,434 of record CM062807.1, read on the forward strand.
CAAACTCTTGTAATAACAATAACCACCTAGTGAGTCGAGCATTTGTGACAGATTTGTTCATTAAATACTTAATAGCTGAGTGGTCAGTATGGACAAAAGTAGAGTAACCAGTAATGTAATGTCAAAATTTATTAATAGCATAAATAACTGCTAAAAATTCCTTTTCAGTAACTGTGTAATTAAGCTCAACAGAAGTCATATGCTTACTAATGAAATAGATAGCATAAGGAAGATAGTTTTCCTCTTGTCCCAAGACAGCTCCATTGCAGTATCCGAAGAATCAGAGGATATATGGAAGGGAAGTGCCTAACCAGGTCCCCTTAAAATAGGAGTTGTAGATGATTGATGCTTGAGTTCATCAAATGCTTTCTGGCAAAGACCAGTCCACTTGAATTCAACATTTTTCATAAGTAACACAAACAAAGGAGAAGCTATTTTAGAATTTTTTTTGATAAATCTTCTATAGTGTTGGCATTATGGGACTAGTTTGGCACTATGGCATAGGTGTTGTCCTTGATGGCAACTCACTCAAAGGATAGATCACAGTTCAGGCTCTCAAAATGAAAGGAAATGAGGTATACGCAAGTTTCTCGTAACAAAATCATGTATACACGTGGGTATACCATTCAGAAGGCGTGTATATGTATGCACACACTTTCATGCAGAGAAAAGCGCGTACATGTGGGAAATTTTATGTTTGGTCCATGGTATTTAGTCCGACATATTTGAACCTATGGTTTTGGTCCTTGGTATTGCATCCAAAGTGTTGAACCCAGGTATTGAGTCCCTAGTATTGGTTATCAATGGTTTTGGACCATGGTTTGTGTAAGCCTAAGACTATAAAAAGGGAAGGAGATCATTTGGCAAGGGTATCGATTAAAGTATTGAATATCTTAAGAGGAGCACGATCTGGAACACTGGTGATTGGTTTATGGTGCATTGCTGAATCTGATCCAAGGAGGAACCTGAGTGCTAAAAGATGGATAAGTTCTATTGATCAAGACCTTAAGGCTTGAATAGTAGTATCACTGTATGGTTTTTGATCTGTTGTATTTGGCGCATGAGTAGATCTATAAATCTGATAAACTGGGTATAATTGATGTTTGAATACTTGAAAAGAGAAAATTGTTTATTATAGATCTGTATGCAGGTTCCACACATCAAAGGCGCGTATACACGTAGGTTCAGCGAAATAATACAGCGTATACGCTGGTTGGCATTGATACAACTGCGTATGTACACAGGTTTATGCTTAGTGAAGTAGCGTACATTTCATGAAATATGCTTTAGCTACTTCTGTTTATTGCTGCAGTGTTCTGGATTCAAATTTGGTGTCTGGTTACTGTTATTGTTTTTTGGTTACAACATTTTGAGAAGTGTTCTGGTTGATCCTATATTGGGTTGTACAAAGGAGATTGATTATTGCAGATATACTTGATGTATGATTGATGTTATTCACGGATCTAGTCTGAAAATTTATGAAACATGGTCCCTGGAAGAAAAGAGAAGGTTGTAGCCTTCTGTAGGTAGCAGCCTGCGTAGTAGTACCTGAGCTAGTACAAGAGCTAAGGGGGTTGTAGCTCCCTTCCAGGTGAAGCTATAGAACGAGTGAAGGTTGTAGCCTTTTGCAGGTAGCAGCCTGCGTATTGGTATAAGACTGCACCGATACAGAATCATTGTAAAAAGAAGTTTCTAGTTGAAAGAAGATAGAGACATATTGCAGCAGGTGGTTTTTACGCACATTGGGTTTCCACCTTATATCTTGTGTTCTTATGTGTGACTGTCTGCACTATTTTTCTGTTCCTGGTTGATGTCTATATGGTTCTGACACATAGATTTAGGATTAACATTTGAAGAATAACTAAATTACAAGTCTGTGAGTTATACGCTGTTTTCCTTAACTGAAGTTGTGTATATACGCTGATTTCTCTAACTAAAGTAGCGTATACAAATCTGTGGTTGAATTGAAAAATAATTGACTTGATAATACTGATTCACCCCCCCTCTCAGTATTATTTCCAAAAATTGGTATCGAAGCAGGTCCTTCAGAAGAAGCTTGACTGCTTGAAGGAAGATCTATCATCATGAGCAATTACGAGAGAGAGGCATCCATCAGGCCACCAATTTTTGATGGGAGCAACTTCGTCTATTGGAAGGTAAGAATCACAGCCTATCTTCAATCTCTTGGTACAAAAGTTTGGGATATTGTAGAAATAGGATATACATTTCCATCAGCAACTCCTACAGATCTGGCTGGTAAAAAGCAGCATGAAACAAATGCAAAGGTTGTCAATACTCTATTAGGGAGTCTATCTCAATCAGAATTCGTCAAGGTTATCCAGCTTAAAACCGCAAAAGAATCAAATTTTGTCAAGAACCTTCAATGGGGAATTGGAAGATTCAGAGGTAAGCTGCCTTTCAAATGCTTTTCTTGTGGAAGAGTCGGTCACTATGCTGCAAAGTTCCCTCATAAAGATAGACTAGACAAAGGTAAGGAACCTGTTAGATGGAACATAAAACAAAATGTAAGTCAGAAGAGCTATTATACACATGAAGACAGTGATGGGCTTTCAAATAGTGATGAAAATGAACAAGGTAATGATGATAGACTTTTGATGGCTTTTGAAGATGATGACTTCTTGGATGCTATAAATGAAGAAGATCTTTATGAAGAAATTTCTAAACTCAAAATTTTTTTAGAAGAAAAGAACATGATTATAGACACTTTGACATTCCAACTTGCTGAAAGAGATAAACACAATGAAGAGTTAGAAGGTGAAATTGTGGGACTTAGAAAAGAAATTGAGAAAACAAAAGCTCTTAATCTTAGATCTGCTAAAGGATCTGAAACTTTAGATGAGATTATCAAACTACAACGTTCTCCTCTAATCAAGACAGGTCTTGGATATTCTGAAGAAACGGGTCAAGAACAGAAGCCATCCACCTCCAAAAGTTATCTTGATGTAGAAAGGAGAAGTGAACAGGTTGAAAATCGACAACAAAAGCATAATGCAGAATACCAGGTAAATTAGGGACCACTGGCTTCACGAATGAACAAAGATTACCAAGTAAGTCGGGGGCAATCTACTTCAAGGATGAACAGAAGCTTCAATCAACCACAAGTAAATCATTCTCAATTTGGCTCAAGAATGGATGTCAATAGAAACTACAATCAATTGGTTGGTAGGTTTGATAATTGCAGGAATTTCTTCAATGGCCAATGTTTTTCTTGTCATAAATTTGGTCATAAAGCTGCTCAATGTGTTGCCTACAAGACCATCATGAATAGGGAAGCTCAAAAAGAAAGGAGTATGATTGGGAACATGAAAAGGACCTACAATAAATTTACTGCTCTTGAAAATGAAATAGAATGTTCTATTTGCAACAACTTCAGTCATGTAGAGTCTGAATGTAGGAGTAGGTTCCAGCAAACAACTCAGAACGAGCAAGCTTCATTGAACCCCAAAACATGGAGAAAGAAAGAAGCACAACTAGAAAGTTGTGGGATAGCATTATATGCAGAAGGATAGAAAATAAATGGTACATCGACAATGGATGTTCGAAACATATGACAGGTGATAAAGAAAAACTTCAATCATATAGTGCCTTAGAAAAGGAAAAGAAGGTCTCATTTGGAAATGACACCCCTACGTTCATAAAAGGTAAAGGTTCTCTTCAGTTGAAAGAAAAGGTCAAAGCTGGAAATGTTATGTATGTTGATGGCTTAAAGCATAATCTATTGAGTCTCAGTCAGATGTGCGATCAAGGAACTGAGGTAATATTTTGATCAAATGGATGTAGTGTTCGTGATCTTGATACAGGAAAAAGAGTGATCAAAGGCATAAGAACTCCAAATAATTTATACATATTCAAAGAAGGACAACATCAATGCTATCTAAGAAAGAATGATGAACATTGGCTATGGCACAAAAGATTGGGGCATCTTAGCTTCTCTCAGATAAGGAAAGCATGCAAATATCAGGCAGTTCGTGATCTTCCTGACATTAGAATTCCAGACAATACAATATGCAAGTCATGTCAGTTTGGTAAACAAACCAGAACTAATTTCCCTGAAAAGGAAGGATCAGCTAGCAGGCCACTTGAACTTGTCCATACTGATATATGTGGTCCAACTAGGAAGAGGTCACCTAGAGGTGAAGAGTACTTCATATTGTTCATTGATGACTTTTCAAGGATGTGTTGGATAGGACTCATGAAGTATAAAGATGAAGCTTTCGAAAAGTTCAAATCATTCAAAGCCTTGGTTGAAAACGAATCAGATCGCAGAATCAAATGCCTCAGGTCTGATCGGGGAGGAGAATTTACCTCAGATGAATTTTTCAATTTTTGTGAAGAACATGGAATAAGAAGGGAATTTTCTGCTGCAAGGACTCCTCAACAAAATGGAGTAGTGGAAAGGATGAACAGAACGGTTCAACAAATGGGTCGTGCTATGCTTGATGAATTTGGAACTCCTGCAACCTTCTGGGGTGAAGCTGCATTTGCTGTAGTTACTATTCTTAACAAGACAAACATCCGAGTAAACAACACTCAAACTCCTCATGAACTTTGGTATGGTAAGACTCCCACCGTAAAATACTTCAAAAATTTTGGAAGCAAATGCTACATTAAAAGGACTGATGAAAATCTTGGCAAGTTTGAACCTAGAGTAGATGAAGGCATTCTCCTTGGATACTCTCCCCACAGCAAAGCATATAAGTGTTACAATGAAAGACTTGGAAAAATTATTGAAAGTATTGATGTAGTGATTGATGAAGAAGGAAATAACCCTAGGCAGGAAAGATCTGAAGTTTTCGAAGATGATGAGGACTATCCTTCAACGTCAAATCAGATTCATGATGAAGAAGAAACCCATGAGGCACCAGAAGAAAAAATAAGAATAGAAGAAAAGACTCCATCCAGATACGTTCAGAAGAATCATCCAGAATCTCAAATTTTGGGGCAGAAAGAGGCAGGTGTACAAACAAGGAGAACCATTTCAGAAGCTTCAAGCTATCTAGCATTGCTCTCCTCCACCGAACCTCAAAATGTAAAAGAGGCATGCAAAGATGAATGTTGGGTCAAGGCCATGGAGGAAGAACTTGAACAGATTGAAAGGAATAACACTTGGGAATTGGTTCCTAGACCAAAAGATAAGAATGTCATAGGGACAAAATGGATTTTCAAAAATAGGGTGAATGAAAATGGAGATGTGGTTAGAAACAAGGCAAGAATTGTTTGTAAAGGGTATGCACAACAAGAAGGCATAGACTTTGAAGAAACCTTTGCACCAGTTGCTAGACTTGAGGCTATAAGAATGTTCCTTGCTCTCTCTAGCTTTCAGAAGTTCAAAGTATTTCAGATGGATGTAAAATTTGCCTTTCTGAACAGAGACTTGAATGAAGAAGTGTACATTGAGCAACCAGATGGGTTTATCCTTGGAAATGATCCAAATCTTGTATGCAGACTCAAAAAGGCTCTCTATGGCCTTAAATAGGCTCCAAGGGCTTGGTATTTTCGGTTGGATGAGTACCTTCATCAACAAGGTTTTGCAAAAGGATCAACAGACAACAATCTATATATAAAAATGGACAATGATAAATTGCTAATACTTGTTGTATATGTTGATGATATCATCTTTGGCAGCAATGAAGAAGCCATGAGTCAAAACTTTTCTTTGGTGATGCAGAAAGAATTTGAAATGTCCCTGCTTGGTGAGCTCACATATTTTCTTGGTTTACAAGTTCAACAAAACAAAGATGGTATCTTTCTATCACAAACCAAGTATCTCAAGCAGATCTTGAAGAAATATGGGATGGAGGATTCGAAACCAGTATGTACTCCTATGGTAATAGGATGCAGCCTCAGCGCAAATGATGAATCAACAGTTGTACATCAACCAACCTATAGATCCATGGTTGGTAGTCTACTCTATCTAATAGGTACTCGACCAGACATTGTGCATGCAGTAGGGATAGTTGGAAGGTTTTAGGAAAATCCAAAGGAAACTCATCTTCAGGCAGTCAAGAGAATTTTCAAGTATCTTCAAGGGACTCAAAGCTATGGTTTATGGTATCCTAGAGATACAGATCTCACACTTCATGCATATACAGATGCAGATTTGGCAGGTAGCGTGGATGACAGGAAAAGCACTAGTGGTGGTGCATTCTTCATGGGTCCTAGATTAGTATCATGGTTCAGCAAGAAACAAAGTTCCATTGCATTATCTAGAGCTGAAGCAGAGTATGTAGCTGTTGCATCTTGTTGTACACAACTCCTTTGGATGATGCAAACAGTGCAAGATATTCAAATCACTTGTACTCCACCTATTTCCATTTTTTGTGATAATACAAGTGAAATCAATATTTCAAAGAATCCTGTCATGCATTCAAAGACTAAGAACATACCTATTAAGTATCATTTCCTCCGGGAACAAGTTCTTGAACAAAAGGTCAAGTTGGAGTATGTTCCATCTAAAGAACAAGTTGCTGATATACTCACCAAACCACTGCCCAGGGAGACATTTGAATACCTCAGACAGAAGTTGGGGGTAGTTGATGCATCATCTTGCTGTTAAATCATGTCTGTTTCAGGGAAAATTGGTTGTACGTGAGTTGAATGAGGAGGATACGCGTACATACGCCGGTTTGTTAAGATACAGTCATGTCTATGTTGGTTTGAAGAAAAATTAGTGGGGCCAGGCTTAGGATGAAAAGAGGCTGATCTGGGTCTGACAGAGACCATCTGGAATAGGTTCAGGGAGCATATATTCTTCTAATAATGCATTGTTGGCATTATCTTGGTTCAATTTCAGTTGGTTTCATTTCAGGTGGAACAGGTGCAGAAGAAGAACATGGGTGCTGGTCTGAACAATGTTTGGCAAATGTTGCTGATATCTATCAGAGTCTTGCTGTAGATATTTTGTCTCTATGTCTTATATTTCTTTTATCAAGGTCATGTAATGGCCTATGTTGGTTTCCCCACTATGCCTGGGATGAATGATGTAATGTACATATTTGTCATGTGTAATCTTTTGGTTCTATCCCCACTTGGTTGGGTGGATGAGTCAATTCTGGTATATCCTCATTTGGCTGGGAGATGGATGTATGTATGAGTCTTTGGTGATAGGAAGGTTAGTTATAATGTATAAAGTCATTGTAGATCATCTTCTTGCAGAACTTGCCTACAGTCAAGGGGAGCTTGGACAGCATAGCAGAGCAGAGGATTCAGCATGTATTCAGGGGGAGCATAACCCTTTTCCCTTGATGTCAAAGGGGGAGAATGATTTTGAGTGACGTGGGGTTGCCATCAAGTCCAAAGGGGGAGATTGTTGGCATTATGGCACTGGTTTGGCACTATGGCACAGGTGTTGTCCTTGATGGCAACTCACTCAAAGGGCAGATCACAGTTCAGGCTCTCAAAATGAAAGGAAATGAGGTATACGCAGGTTCCTCGTAACAAAATCGCGTATACATGTGGGTATACCGTTCAGAAGGCGTGTATATGTATGCATGCACTTTCATGCAGAGAAAAGCACATACATGTGGGAAAATTTATGTTTGGTCCATGGTATTTAGTCCGACATATTTGAACCTATGGTTTTGGTCCTTGGTATTGCATCCAAAGTGTTGAACCCAGGTATTGAGTCCCTAGTATTGGTTATCAATGGTTTTGGACCATGGTTTGTGTAAGCCTAAGACTATAAAAAGGGAAGGAGATCATTTGGCAAGGGTATCGATTAAAGTATTGAATATCTTAAGAGGAGCACGATCTGGAACATTGGTGATTGGTTTATGGTGCATTGCTGAATCTGATCCAAGGAGGAATCTAAGCACTAAAATATGGATAAGTTCTATTGATCAAGACCTTAAGGCTTGAATAGTAGTATCACTGTATGGTTTTTGATCTGTTGTATTTGGCGCATGAGTAGATCTATAAATCTGATAAACTGGGTATAATTGATGTCTAAATACTTGAAAAGAGAAAATTGTCTGTTATAGATCTGTACGCAGGTTCCGCACATCAGAGGCGCGTATACACGCAGGTTCAGCGAAATAATACAGCGTATACGCTGGTTGGCATTGATACAGCTGCGTATGTACGTAGGTTTATGCTTAGTGAAGTAGCGTACATTTCATGAAATATGCTTTCGCTGCTTCTGTTTATTGCTGCAGTGTTCTGGATTCAAATTTGGTGTCTGGTTGCTATTACTGTTTTCTGGTTACAACATTTTGAGAAGTGTTCTGGTTGATCCTATATTGGGTTGTACAAAGGAGATTGATTATTGCAGATATACTTGATGTATGATTGATGTTATTCATGGATCCAGTCTGAAAATTTATGAAACGTGGTCCCTGGAAGAAAAGAGAAGGTTGTAGCCTTCTGCAGGTAGTAGCCTGCGTACTAGTACCTCAGCTAGTACAAGAGCTAAGGGGGTTGTAGCTCCCTTCCAGGTGAAGCTGGAGAACGAGAGAAGGTTGTAGCCTTCTGCAGGTAGTATCCTGCGTACTGGTATAAGACTGCACCAGTACAGAATCATTGTAAAAAGAAGTTTCTAATTGAAAGAAGATAGAGACATATTGCAACAGGTGGTTTTCACCCACATTAGGTTTCCACCTTATATCTTGTGTTCTTATTGTTGTGGGGAAAAATGCCTATGCAGGACGATCCTATCCACCTAAGGTGTGACAGCGCCTTAGCAACAAACGAATACAGCTATTATTATTTCTTCCTTTATGAAATGTGAAAGAGGGGAGATCGGCAGACTTACCGTTGTCTTCCGGTTGTCCCTCGATCTAGATCCTCTTCTCTTTGTGTGTCCACAGCTACTTGTCTCCTCACTTGCTCAAGAGAACAGCTACTTGAATCCCACGAGATCACAAAAGAACAACTACCTGTGACAAGAGAACAGCTACTTGCGACAAGAGAAGAACACAATACAAAGGCAAATATACATATTCATAAATGATTCATGATTAGAAGTAAATCAAATACACTAATGCAATCATACAAAATACACCAGCATATAGGAAAGAATCAAGATAGCTTTATTGATAAGTAACGGGGTTCAGGAAGAGATACAACCCATAGGGCTCCAATCCAGCATCTTCTTCCCAGCAGAATGGAATTCCTTCTTCAGCTCCCTTCAAAGCATTAAGCACCCAATGTTTCCAGCCACAAACCAACAGCAATTCTTTGCAATAACCAAATTCCAGCCTTTAGATCTCATGGAGGTGAGATCCATATATAGATGTTTGGAGAGAGGATGAGTCAGCTTGAGATCTGACTAGTGTCCTCTCCCTCTCTTAGTTCTTGAGTCCACTTGGAGGTTCTTGCTTCCACTTGGAGATTTGGAACCTCTTACTCATCACCAGTCGAATTCCTTGATGCAAGTGTCATTTTGGAAGCTTCCTAGGCATTGACACATTGAGGAATGAGCCTGCCACTTGTCCAATTACGCTCGGCGCAGGTAGCCTTTGTTGGAGTTGACATTCAACGCAGGTAGACAGTGGAGCAGTTGACATTCAGCGCAGATGCTCAGTGGAGCAGTTGAAATGATCCAGAATTGGCTTGTTTTTGAGTGTTTAAAGGTGGAGAACTTCTGTGAATTGCTGTGGTTGGTTTGCCTTGTTCCTCTAGGGGTAGGAACAACATGTTTAGGGACTTTGGATCCCTTAGTTTATGGACATTTCATGCTCAATGCTGTAAGGCACAAAAATGTCTATAACAGTTGCCCCCTAAAGTATGAGGCCGTTTATCGTGTGAAATGCTTTATCCAGGAGGGTCCGAAGTTCATCCATCTGCTGGGAGGAGACCTGTAATAAAATACAATACAATACATTATGATTCATACTGCTTTCATGATCTAGCTGAGGCGGGCATTTCCATGCTCAGCTTTATAAATTCATTTTTTGTACATAGAACAGACGATCGTCTGATGGTAGACTGATAATTTTGGCGAAATTATCATCCTTTGAGTAGGAAGATCATCTGTTGCAATGATGTACATGTCAAATGTCTTTATCTTTTCTGAATATATATCGCAGCCCGGATGGATGAAACTAGATTCGGGGTCTTCAAACTCGTTCGATCTTCACTCTAAGTACAAGTTGATCCATGTGAGAATTGCGCTGAAGTCGAACATGGAAAGACATCGCTTGATTACCGGTCAATGATGTAAACCGTTAACAAGCGCGAGAGGAATCACCGATAATGATGATGACCCTCAAGGTACTGTAGTACAATTCACGTGGTGTGAATAAAGGACTTGGCGTCGAACACCACGCAAAATCTTTTGGTCGAAGGTCATTGATGTATACCTGTCGCCGGAGGTGAGAAACTTGCCATTGAGGCATGCAAGCTTCAAAGTACTGAAGGGGTTGTTCCTAGATCAACTTCTTGGATAATGAGCTGATGTCGACAAGAAGCGATCCATCAAAGGAGGGCCTTGATGAATCCCACATCAGTGACACGGAACGGAGCTAATGACTTTAATGGAGGTGAAAACGATCTGTGACATATGATTCAGGGTGGCGTTCATGAAATGGATGAAGGATAATGTATGGCAGTGGATGGGACCCGGTTGACTCTTTCTGAACGACTTCTCTTGAACATATGGCGACACTGATGTGATGGATCGGTAGCATTACCCCAAATATGGATGGTATGGCGAGACCATGGTGATGTGACCGGTGAATGAAACAACCCAACCCGAATGTGGTACGGAGGAAAAGTGTCATGTTCAAGAGCGACCTGCTACCATCAAAGTTTTCTTGATTTTTCCCAATTTTTCCCCAGTCATTGCTGACCAGTACCTCTTTATTTTTGTCAAGCTTGAGGAGGATAACATATGCTTGTTCTATAACCTGCCCTTCGGGCAAGCCCATCGCTATGTTTTAACGAGCTTAGCGATAGTGAAACTCGTTCTCGTCTAAAGACAAGTTTGTCGCTATTTAATAATTTTAACGAGTCTAACGACAAGGATAACTCGGTCCTTTTCATTTTTAGAGAGTCTGAAAAGGTACATAAAGTTAACTCCAAAATTCCTTTTTCGTCATCTAATCCCTTAAGTCCGAAAAAGTATAAAACAATACAAAAGGGATGAGTTTTCGATAATTTTAACGAGCCGAATAAAACAAGCGCTCGACCTTTTTGTGCAATAATCCCTCAGGTCCAAAAAGATTAAAATCTAGAGGAGGGATAGCTCTTCCTGTCCTTTAACGAGCTGGAAGGCCAAAACTCGGCAATCTTTTCATATTTTACGAGTCAATTGAAAAGAGCTTAAAGAAGACTCGTCTTTTGAGGAACGAGTGATAAACAGGGATAGCAACTGATTCCAGGTACAGGTTGGAATTTTCCAATCACGGCAGTGTCACAAGGATGGCTAGGTGAAATCACTCTTCGCAGCTGTTCCTCAAAATGGGTAAACAATCATATGGAGGTGAACGATCGGCCAAATGAAAAGTGGAGGTGGCAGGTGCAAACACGACCAAGGCTTTAACGGCTGATAAATTACATTCACAGTGGTTATTTACCGGGATAGGTTCATTTTTTAGTTAAAAATGAGCTTAAACACTGGAGGAAACTCTGCTCACTGCTTATATTTATTTTTTAACGAGCATGAAGACCGCGTTAAAACTGCTCGGATCTTGCGTTTATTTTTTAACGAGCATGAACTTTATGCTAAAACTGCTCGAATACCCAGTCATTTGATAAGAGTGTCTCATCAAGATTCTATTTTTTATGGAGCTTCATCTCACTAAGCTTTGCTCCCCATCCTTTCTTTATGCAAGTTCGGAAACGGCTAATCCTACGAGTTTAAAGGGTTAGACCTACAGGTTTAAAGGGAGGACCTAAAAATTTAAAAAATAAATAGTCGCCCCTTGCTTGCACTCCAAAAGGTTTGCATGCCCCCAGGTATAAAACAGAGTTTCAAGGTTACCTCTACTTACCCTCCGCCAAAACATTTGTTTTAATCGAGAGAGGCTTACCTCTTTCAGGTTACCCAAAGATTGTCTTGTTAATCTTTCAAACAAAACACTTCCTCGGCAATGTCTACCGAAATAAACAGAGGTGAGTGACGACCCCCGCCTCCTCACATAACTTTGACAAAAGAATCTTATTCCAGAACAACCCCTCTTCCAACCACGGACGGGGTACGAACTAGTCATATTCTCCCGCGGAAACCTACCCTATACCCAAAGTTTTCCTGCCGAAGCAGGCTAGGACGCATGCCCCCTGGGTTCCAGTCATATCCTCCCGGATTACGCGCGCTCATCAGGAGGACGGATCGTGGGTTGAGACACTTCTTGCATGAATAGACCATTTAGGGATGGCACATGACTATTTGCGATGTGTGATCTGGGAAACGAAAGTTGGTCCACGAGCTTGACCATTCTTCCTTCATGCGGAAAACACATTACTCTAAAGAGTGAGGAGACTACAGCTCCCATGCAATATATATAGTCTCGTCCAAGGAGTAGGTTATAATCCAAGGGTCCTTGAACGACCATCACGTTCATTTGAACGGTCTTCCCTTTCAATGTTATAGGCACATTGGGGAGGATCCCTAAAGGTCGACTGGTTCCTTTATCAAAACCTGATAGATTTCTCATCTCAGGTAAAAGCGCTGGCGAACCAAGCGCTTTCCAAGCAATAGAGGAAAGGATACTCACAGATGCCCCCTCATCAATGATAGTGCCAGCCATTACCATTCTGTATATTTGACAAATAGTTCTGAATGGTATACTGGCTGGCAACCGGGGTCTGCCTAGTTGGTTCCAATGAAAGGACACAACCAGGTTGCTTGGTGGTGGGACCGAATAGACGGCCGGATATCGCTCTGATGAACTTCCTTCCTGCGATAAAGGAATGGTGGCATTGCCCCCTTGATCATCAGAGTCAGTGCTGATGAAGAGAATCTGGACGGTGTCGTCTTTATTCTCCTCTGTGATGGTGTCATTCGAAGATGGAGCCTCTGAAGGCAAAACCGGGTCAACTGCCGTATCAAACTTTTGACTTTCGTCAGGCATGGATCCAGATGGTTCTTCTTCAATGACAGGTGCTTCGGCTGACCACCTAAGTGGCTCAGCCGGATTCTCAACTAGTGAGGGACTTGGCAGGAGTCTTTGATATCCAGGAGGGAGATGCGCTCGTAAAATCGAGCGATCTTCCAGAACTCTTTTTGCCTCGTCTAAGAAGGGACAACGGTGGATGGCGTGATCGCCTTCACACAGTCTGCAGGGAAATTTAGCTCTCCCGCTTTGTCCTGGAGCTTCACTCCCACTAGTTGACGGTGAGCAGTTGACATGGCTATCAGAGGTCGATGCTACCGAATTGTGCAAACGGGGGGACCAGTCTCTTAGTATCCGCGGGATACAAGGACAATCTCTATGGAAGTGGTCTCCCTTGCATATGACGCATGGCGATTTAGGCCTTACGAGTGCGGTGTGTGGATTTTTGTTAGATGACACTTGTTTGCCCCTAGTCGCCTTAGGCTCCTTCTTCTTCTTCTCTTTCTTCTTCTTCTCCTTCTTCTCCTTAGGAACCTGGTTTTTAATTCGACCAGTTCCATCAAGCGAAGAGGAAGGAGGGGAGGAAGATGAAGTTGAAGGCTGGGAAGCAACTTTTGTCTGATCTAACTGTTGACTCGACTGTTCAGGAATGGTGGTATTCTGAACGACATTGGTTGAAAAGAGCCAAACTGGTAGGCCAATTGTCAGTCCTGGAAGCGACAATGTGGCCATGTGGGGCGCACCAACATCTCCCCAAGAGGAGAAGGGACTAGGATTTCCACCAAGAGGAATTCCTTGGTTGGTGTGCTCCATCTCTTCAACCTAAAGATCAACGCAGGAATTAAAGGGTGATTGTTCCGTTTAAAATAAATTGTTAACGACGCTTTTAGACACAACTTGCTTTTTCAGTTTTAAAGAGTCGAGAAAAAGATAAAGATGACTCTAGTCTCCTTCGATGTTTTAACGAGCCCGAAGTGACAAATGCTCGGATGGACTTTTTCTGTTATAGAGTCTGAAAAAGGCCAAAAGAAACTGCTCTGGAGTTCTAGGCAGAGGGTGTGCCAAACTTTTCGCAAAACCGCAGAATACTTTTTAGGGTACGGGCGGTCGATCTTCGTGAATGCTGTGTTCACTGCATTGCGATCAGTAGGGCGGCCGACACGGCTTCCTAAGGATAAAAGGTATATGCCTATAGGGGTCTCCCAATATATACGCGACGGTACGTGGGAGCACAATCCGTACTAGCGCTACCGTCTCTCAGGAGGAATCACCCACCTTCTTCGAGATCGACAGTCACTAGGCTTAACGACGCCGGAACACGTCTCTAGCCTAGACCTCTATGTTGTGCGTTATGTTACAAAGCGTTGTTAGGTTCATTCAGTTTATTTTAGGTTGATCTTTTTAAAGTTTGCCTTTCAAGGTTCACCACGAGATGTATGATACAAATTCCTAAATGCAGTCTAAGATGATAAGCAAGCTTTATTATCTTTTCAACTTTGAAAATCCTAGCTACTAAGGGAAAAGAATAACACTATCTTTTCTCAAAGAGCAATCAGCACACTCTAATGCACTTTCCCTAAATCCAACATGCAAACTATCAAATGCAAAATGCACAATGCAGGTGTTTGTTTTCCACTTTCTTAGTATAAATGCCTACAAAGAAAGCTTTTTGCACAACTTTGAATTTGCTTTTACAATGATCAATACAAACAAGTTCACTTTCTTCGAAATCAACAAGGGTAGAAGAGATTACAATCACTTTGCGATTTTCGAAATAAAGACTTGTTTTGACACTTTGAAAGAGACAAATTCAAACCAATAAGCAAAAGTAAATCTATAATCAATCTGAAAACAACCAATGAACTCTCTTCTAAGATCACTATCAATCAGATCTGAATCAAAGGCTACAGGATGACTACTTTACTCATGCAAAGGAAAACTGTAAATGACGCCACAAACACATAAAAACATTCACAGTCTTTTTGTACAAAAGGAGGCGGAATCTAAGCAAAGAAAAGGTTTATCAGACTGGTACCTATGCTGGTTAAAGGCTGCAAAAAACAGAGATCAAAACAGGGCAACAGAGGACAAAGAACCCCAGCTGCACAAGGCCAAACTGGTTCAGCGCAACCTCAACACTGAGGACTTGACATTCAGTGCAAGTAGCCCCTTCGGGACCTGCATTGAAATGCAGACTGCCTTCACAGCAGTTGCGTTGAAAGAGAAACTCTCGTTTCCCTTGGGTTCTGGGTCATAAAATGCTCAAAAATCAACTGTTTCAAGCCAAATCAGAAACACAAGCAAGGTATAAATAGAGGGATGCTTTGAGAGGGTACTAAAGACTATCACAAGGATCATCAAATCATTTGTGGATCTAGTTTAGATCATAGACAAGTCCAACAACTGGATCAAAGCAGCAACTTTCTACTTTGCATCCGAGAAAGATGCAGTTCAATAGTTGCTGTCAAGTCTATGAAGTAAACAAATGACGGAAACACAAATGAAATGAATAAACAAGTTCCCCAGCGGAGTCGCCAATTTGTTGTGGGGAAAAATGCCTATGCAGGACGATCCTATCCACCTAAGGTGTGACAGCGCCTTAGCAACAAACGAATACAGCTATTATGATTTCTTCCTTTATGAAATGTGAAAGAGGGGAGATCGGCAGACTTACCGTTGTCTTCCGGTTGTCCCTCGATCTAGATCCTCTTCTCTTTGTGTGTCCACAGCTACTTGTCTCCTCGCTTGCTCAAGAGAACAGCTACTTGAATCCCACGAGATCACAAGAGAACAACTACCTGTGACAAGAGAACAGCTACTTGCGACAAGAGAAGAACACAATACAAAGGCAAATATACATATTCATAAATGATTCAGGATTAGAAGTAAATCAAATACACTAATGCAATCATACAAAATACACCAGCATATAGGAAAGAATCAAGATAGCTTTATTGATAAGTAACGGGGTTCAGGAAGAGATACAACCCATAGGGCTCCAATCCAACATCTTCTTCCCAGCAGAATGGAATTCCTTCTTCAGCTCCCTTCAAAGCATTAAGCACCCAATGTTTCCAGCCACAAACCAACAACAATTCTTTGCAATAACCAAATTCCAGCCTTTAGATCTCATGGAGGTGAGATCCATATATAGATGTTTGGAGAGAGGATGAGTCAGCTTGAGATCTGACTAGTGTCCTCTCCCTCTCTCAGTTCTTGTGTCCACTTGGAGGTTCTTGCTTCCACTTGGAGATTTGGAACCTCTTACTCATCACCAGTCGAATTCCTTGATGCAAGTGCCATTTTGGAAGCTTCCTGGGCATTGACACATTGAGGAATGAGCCCGCCACTTGTCCAATTACGCTCAGCGCAGGTAGCCTTTGTTGGAGTTGACATTCAACGCAGGTAGATAGTGGAGCAGTTGACATTCAGCGCAGATGCTCAGTGGAGCAGTTGACATGATCCAGAATTGGCTTGTTTTTGAGTGTTTTCAGGTGGAGAACTTCTGTGAATTGCTGTGGTTGGTTTGCCTTGTTCCTCTAGGGGTAGGAACAACATGTTTAGGGACTTTGGATCCCTTAGTTTATGGACATTTCATGCTCAATGCTGTAAGGCACAAAAATGTCTATAACACTTATGTGTGACTGTCTGCACTATTTTTCTATTCCTGGTTGATGTCTATATGGTTTTGACACACAGATTTAAGATTAACATCTTAAGAATAACTAAATTACAAGTCTATGAGTTATACGCTATTTTCCTTAATTGAAGTTGCGTATATATGTTGGTTTCTCTAACTAAGTAGCGTATACAAATCTGTGGTTGAATTGAAAAATAATTGACTTGATAATACTGATTCACCCCCCCTCTCAGTATTATTTCCAACACCTGCATGCCCTAAAAAACTTCTCACATCAGTTTGTGTTCTAGGAATAGGAAGGTTCTGAATTACCTGTATTTTGGACGGATCTACCTGAATTCCTTGAAATGAAATAAAGTGTCTTAGTACAATTCCTTCATTCATCATCATATGACATTTTTTAGTACTTAAGGAAAGGTGAGCTTGTACACAACGTTTAAGTACTTTCTCAAGGTTTTGTAATGCATCCTCAAAATACACACCATAAGGGGTAAAGTCATCCATAAATATCTCCATAGAGTCATTAAGCATATCAGAAAAGATTCCTATCACTCCTCTTTGAAAGGTTGCTGGAGCATTACATAGTCTAAATGGGAGAACTCTGTAGGCAAAAGTTCCCTAGGGACTAGTAAAAGTTGTCTTATCATGGTCTTGGGGTGCAATTTTGATTTGATTATATCGACTAAATCCATCTAAAAAGGAGAATAATTTCTTTCTTGACAAACTATCTAACACCTGATCAATGAATGGCAAGGGAAAGTGATCCTTTTGAGTGGCTTTATTTAGGGCTATATAATCTACAAACACTCTCCATTTCCCTTTTTCCTTAGGTTCTATTACCAATGGAGAAACCCATTCACTATCAGATATGGGATATATAAACCGTACATTAAGAAATTTTTGAAGTTCTTCTTTAACAATTTCCCTCAAATTGGGATTCATTCGTCGCTGGGGTTGATAGATTGGTCGACAACCTTCCTTGATATAGATGCGATGAGTACATAATTTAGGAGAGATTCCCTTCATATCTGTATAGTCCCATGCGAATGCTTCCTTATTTTCAAGAAGTAACTTCATTAGTTATTGTGTTTCAGCATCTGTTAAATTGGGGTTTATGTTCAATGTCTTGCGAGGTTTGATTTCTACTATTATGCTTTTAGAGGAGATGATAGTTGATGTTTGAGGTAGATCTTCAGATTTAAGCTTTTCCTGGGTATCAGATTTCAAAATTGTAGTCAACTGATTATATGTTTCAGAAGTGACTGAGGAGGGTTCACAAATAAAATTACTATTTACATCATCCTTCGTGGTATCTTTAAGACTTAAAGCTTGTCCGATAGTCAAAATAGGTTGAGTAGCAATATCATCATAGTCCAACCATACAGAATTATCATTATTAATCATGGGTGTGGAATGAGGGTAGAGAGTAAGCTGCTAGGTTACACATCCATTAGAAATTGTCATTGAACAAGATCTACAGCTGATAAAGGCATCGGTTGTGGCAAACCAGGGCCTTCCCAGAATTAGAGGATGTCCCCCAACTTTGTTTTAGTTTGCAATACCACAAATTCAGCTGGGTAATTCTAGGATTCAACTGAGATGATTAGGTCTTCAATCACCCCTTCCAGTTTGATTGTAGAATGGTCAGCTAACTTTGGAATGGTTGGTGTCTCTCTGATCACATTCTTCAGCTGTAACAGTTGTGAAGTTTCAAGAGTCATAATATTTATAGCAGCACCTAAATCTACCAGAACTCGTGAAATGATAGTTTTTCTGATTTGTACTATAACCGTAGGATGGCCAGGATCACCATATTTAATAGGAGGGGCTTTACCAGACATTAAGGCATATAGATCACCCATAACATGAACTATAAGGGAATCTTTAGCTTTCCTACCGGGTTTCTTAATACAAATACCTCTCATAGTTCTGGAATAAATTGGTACATATCTAAGTGCTTGTAAGAGTGGAATTTTAACATAAAGATTTTCTAATTCCCCTAAAAGATTGAAAGCAGGTGGCTCAGGCATTTTAGTCAAAGCTAAATGCTCAAGGAATGGTGGTTCTGCTGTTTCAGCACCCTTATTAGAGGGTGGTTGTACCTCCTTATGTAAATTATTTGTCTCTTCTTTATCAGAATCAGAAGAGGTAATATCATCAATAATGGGTTTGACTATTTTCCCAAATTGTAAGTGAATATCACTACACTGCGCAAGGAAAACTGAAAGTATAGGCTGGTTCTAAATATCAATGACTTGCATAGCTTTATTATTTGGGTTAGGGTTTGGTCGTATAGGCAGCTAGGGTCTCATCATTTGATTATTTGGTGGAGCCCCTAATGGTAGAGGGAGTGGTTGATGAAATTGAGGAAATTGATTTGGAAATGGGAGTTTTTGATCTCTCCAGTTTGGATTCCATTGATTAAAGTAAGATTGTTGTTGTGGAGGCCAAGGAGTCCACATTGCTGGGTCTACAAAGGGAGGGTTTTTTTGTTGCATGGGTGGGTAACTCATTTGATTGAAGGGCGGGTATTTCATCTGGTTAAAGGGCGAGTAGTTTGCTTGATTAAAAAAAGGATAATTATTCCAACGATTATAAGATGTAAATGGCATGTTAGAGCTCATACCTTGTCCTTGTGGTTTCCATTTCCTTCTCTATGTCAATAGATAGACTGCTTCAGCTTCTTCTTCAGTTGGTTGCAATGCTGCTTTTATTCCTGGTAAAGAAGGGTATTGTTGTGTTTCATGATCCTTCTCACAAAGGGTGCAAATTGGCACTTTGTACAATGGGCATTCTCTTAGTGGATGTTTATCTCTGCATTTGGGACAGAAGATAGCCAAAGAAGCTTCTGCTTCTACTTGTTTCTTCTTAACCTGCAAGGTGTCAATCTGTGAAGGAAAATAACTTAACATTTTAGTTTTAAATTCTTCAAGTAAATTACCTATTTTAGCTCTTGTTTCCCCTCCACTCGCTGATTTTTGAACTCTTGAATATGTATTATCCCTACTGTTTGATCTATTCCTTGCTGCTCCTCTTTAAAAGCTTTTGCAGAGGTTAACAATTTCATCATATGATTCTTTAGATATGTCCCCTTTACCAAGCATAATTAGCATGTCTAGAGAATCATCCCTTACCACTTTCAATAATATTGTTTTAAGAATATCTTTACTTACATCGGGATGATTGGATCTCTGCAGATTATATTGTAGCCTTTCCACGAAGTCCTCCAGATTTTCGTCCTCCTTTTGTACAATCTTAAAAAGTTCCTCCCTTTTTTCTCTCGTCCGAAGTAGTCTTGATATTTGGTCAGAAACTTCTGTTTCATCTGTTCCCATGTTGTGATTACATGGCCTCCTAGACTCATGAACCATCTTAGTGCATTTCCTTTTAGTGTTGCTGGAAATAGCTTCCGTTTCTGAGCATTAGTAACATAATCATAGCTTTTGCATAATATATCAAACTCAAAAAGAAACTCACTAGGATCTTCAGAAGATAAACCATGGAAGTTAGGTAAGGCTGAAAGTGGGATATTCTTCATTGGAGTTGCTCCTCTGGGAAGATCACGAATAGGAAATCCCAAGGTAGAGAGAGAATTTTCATCTCTTCCTTCTCCTCCTACCCGTCCTCTAGCAAAGAATCCTTCATTGTTCCCTTCCATTGGTTGTTCTCTTGCTGCACTTGCCCTGTCTTCAATGTTTTCTGTTGGCTCGTCAATGTCTTCAACTGGTTCCTCAATGTCTTCTACTGGTTCCTCAATATCTTCTACTGTTTCCTCAACCTTTTAAGGGCCCACAACTTCCTTCGTTTCATAGTTTGTTTGAAGAGAATGCTGATTCGTTGGCTTCTGAGAGCTTAGCCTCTAAGAAGTTTTAGCTTTGATATAGTCTCATCAATAAAGGCCTTTCTTCCTCCTCTTCCTTTTCCCTTGCCACCTATAGGGTTAGTTTTCTTGTGTCCTTTCATGCATTCTGCACATCTGAAAGAAAAACATTAATGCTTTTGAAATCTACGATTGCCTTCCTTGGTAACAGCGCCAAAATGTTGGTCACTTTAATTGCTTATTAATTCAAAAAACTAAGTGCTACATGAATTGTCAACCCAGGGAATTTTGTTTATTTCAAAGGCAACCACACACTGTATATGCTCAATCTCAAAAAGCAATGAAAAGTTGTAGTAAAAATTACACTAATCACACCTTGCTTTCAACAAACTGAAGCTCTACCCTGAGTTACAACAGGAATAATCTCTCTATTGTAGACAATTATCAAAGAATCCTTGATTACATTAAAAAGAACAATCTAGGAAAAGAAATCAATCTGCAGAGGAAAAGACTAGTTATGCTATAACAGAGAACAAGACCCTATTCCCCAAGCAGGAATCTTCAGCACCTATTTCTGATTGCTATGCTTCACAAACTCACTTTGTAAACCCGATTACCAATTAAAATACTCACTAATTAGCTATGAATGAATTTATGAAAACAATGCAATAATCAATTGGGAAACAAAGTTTCAGCAATAAGTACAGAGTTCCAATAACCCATAAGCAAATTTAGTAAACAGAATTTAACAAGGTATGAATGAAAAATAACACTTAACACACTACAGGAATTAATGGGTGAATATTGTGATGAAGGTGGGCCCTTTCCTTCTCACAAGATTCCCCAGAAAAAGGAACTGAAAAGGAATGCTCAGAACAATATTTTATTCATCCGTCAATGTATCATATTACAAAAGATTCAAGTCCCTTTACTTTCAGCTAGACCTTCCCGCAGTCTATTTGCAGTCCCTCTAATGTTGATGTATCTTCTTTTTAAAGAGGAGACATCTATTACAATCGATTACATTATAAATTGTATCTTTAACCCGATATGCTAAAATAGGATAATTGGTTCTTCCATTTAACAAAATGCTGTTACAATGGTTGTGAAAATGCCGACTTTGGAATGTAGTTGTTACAACCAGTGTAACAATTCCTTCAACGATCTCCTCTTGTTGCTGCCGAATCCAAAATGAAAATCACGGGCTGTTTCAGCAACGGGATTTGCGCACTGTTCTAACTGTTTCAACAACGTAAACTGTAATGATAAATCTGCAGTCTTCAAACCATTTCAGCAACGTGGACCACAATGATAAAACTATTTCAGTAACTATCCGATCAACGATTAACTATGA
Source organism: Pinus tabuliformis (assembly GCA_031772625.1). Taxonomy (NCBI): domain Eukaryota; kingdom Viridiplantae; phylum Streptophyta; class Pinopsida; order Pinales; family Pinaceae; genus Pinus; species Pinus tabuliformis. The sequence goes on from CM062807.1 coordinate 102,258,261, forward strand.
AGGTAATGTAAAATTATATGTAAAATAAATTAAACATATAGTAATGAGAAGAAATGTTGTATACCTTTGGAAAAATGGATTAAATTAATAACATGGACTTTAAATATGGATTGAAAAAGGGTGGAATGATAGCAAAATATGTGATCAAAAAGGTACAATGTAGGGTCTTAATACTCACTACTTTTGGTTTCTCATATCAATGGATTGCATGGGTATGATCTCTTATAGCCTCCCCTTTTTATTTTATTATGGTTAATGGTTCCTCGTCTTACACTTTTAAATCTTCAAGGGGATTGCAGCAAGGTGATCCTTTATGACCATCCCTTTTCATTCTATCCATGGTAGGGCTTGGGATATTTTATAGTCATTCTTGTTTATGGGGTCACATTTTTGGGTTATGACTATTTAGACCTAACCTTACAGTTACACATCAACAGTTCATTGATGATGTTTGTAATCACCCCTCCCAAATTTCACAAGATTGGCAGGGTAAACATGAGACAAGGGTCACTATGACATGACCCAACCTCCAAGTTCTAGTTAAGAAATTGGGGCCTACAAAATGACCACAAACCGACACCCTACAAAGACTACTGACTAGTTATGAGTTATAAAACCACCTCAAGTGATCAACCCTTGAGTTGGAAAGATTTTTCACTAACCTATCACCCCAAATTAATGCGCAACAAGGCAAGGGTGTGATTATAGGCCTCCAACCGCACACATAGGCCTGCTTCCATGCGATTATGGCCTAAATTCCCAACTCTGATCATGTGGTCCTAGGATCTGTGCCACCTTTTCATGCCAACATCTAGACCAGTTCCAGAAGTTCTTGTAACATTCCATAATCGTAATTTACATAATGACAAAGTTATGTATTCAAAATTGAATCAGAAACTTGACTTAGACTGCCTAGAACACACTATACATTTCATCAAAAATATGGAAAACATGTAAGCTATAGGTCATGAATCTATATCTGATCATAAAATGATAGTATTCATCTCATAATCACCAAGAAGACTCCAAGACCTCTCTAGCTAGCTACAATAACACCTCTTAGAAATCACATTCATTAACCATTCAAATACTTATCAAAACATGACAAGAACCGTAGATAGCATACATCATATAACTAACATATAACCGTAATAGATACCATGGAAAATCATTCATAACATCAACATCATAATCAATACATTTTGTCATAAACCGGAGTAGGAAAACATATTAACATGTGAAAATGCCAACCTAGTGAGGGACTTCCATGTACCACCTGACCACAGATTGGGATGAACCAAATCTCTCGAATCACCCTTGCGCTATACTCTAAGCATAAATGTGGGATCTCATGGAATGAACTAAAGAAAAACTAAACCAGGGCTTCCATAGGACAAACCATATCAACCCTCAACCATATTGATTCTACCTCTACGATCTGGAAATGACTAACATCAACCAAATTGGTCACTACCCAATTTGTCCAGGGCTCGAGGAACTAGTAAATCAACCCACAAATTTCCTAGGCTACAGAGCATTTGTTCCATATACAACTCTAGGGATTAGTAACTCAGTCCACCATGGACTCCAGAGCATTTGTCCAAACTAATGGCTTGAGGAACTAGTAACTCAACTGAAGTTGCTCTAGAGCTTCTAGAGGATTTATTCCAACCCATAGCCATAAAAAATGTAAGCACCATTTAGAAAAACAAGTGAAAAACCCACAACACCTTGGTTATCAAATAAATGGAAAGGAACGACTAAAACCACCATCACTCTATGAAAATGCCCATGCCAAAGACAACACATAACCTAAGAATCACATGCATATATAATGCATCCAGAAATCAACAAGGAAATCATGCATGGAACTTCTTACCTACAAAAAAATTGAGTTGTAACTGTTGATTGAGTTTTTTGCTTGTTCCTTCCTGCTTTCCTTCACCTTCTTTCTCTAGTCCAAGTGAATACTAGGGTGCTCCAAGCATACTCCATGACTGCTCTAAGTGTGCAAGAGTATGAGAGAGAAGATAAACTGAAAAAGGGTTATGAACTCATCCTCAGAAGCCTTTTTATCATTGAGGCCTCTATTTTCTTCATTTTCCCTAATTTTTTCCTTTAATTTCCTTAGCATGAAAATTTGTGTCTCTTCACATTCCTTTTATCTTATTCTCCTTTACTTTCATAGTTAAATGCCAATTATTGCCACTTTTCCTTATCTAATGCCTTTGCTCATTTCCATATCTATTAATTAATCACAACTGATGCCCACTAAAGTGTTTATCCAAACATTCAACTTGGGATATGTGTCCCATGACCTTGGTCTTATTTTATTTACATGGGAAAGCGACAAGGGGTTGTTACAAACCCACCCCCTTAGGGAAACACCATCGTCGGTTTTCAATGACAGATATGACCAACAAACCACCGAAAAACAAAACAAACTACCCATGGAGCTTTATGACCCAACTCGATGCAATGTTTACAATGACATCCTGCTAAAAGACAAAACAAACATACTCCTTATTAGAGCTTCATAACATAACCCATTGCAATATTTACAAAAAAAATCCACACACACACACACACACACACATATATATATATCTATACTTGAACCAACAAATAATGAAGTATATAAATCCAACGTCTAATCAGTCATCTCCCATGTAGCTTCATTGAGCCCAAAGGGCTTTTGTTTCACTTTAACTTGATCAATTTTTCAGTTCGAGAGCATGAGTTGTTTCTAATTCAATATGCATTGTGGTTATAGCTAGAATTCTCCCTCTGGTTCCACCTCCAATACCTACCAGTCAATCACATGATCAACATCCTTCACATATCTCTTAAGAAATGAAACATGGAAAACATCATGGGCTTTCACTGTCAGAGGCAGTGCAAGTCTATAGGCCACTAGTACAATCCTCTCAAGGATCTCAAAAATCCTATAATACGAAGATGCTAGCTTGGCACATGATCCAATCCTCAAGGAGCTCCTCATGGGATTGATGTGCAAGTACACATGTTCCCCAACATGAAACTCCTTGAATGCCCCATGTTGATATGAATAAATATTTTGTTTGTCTTGTGATACCTTCAAATTCCTCTTAATAACCCAAACTTCCTCTTCTATCTCAGCAAACATATCCAATTCAATCAACACCATGTTCACTGGATCACACTAGGTGATAAAATTATTCCAAATCCGCCTATAAAGAACCTCAGACAAACTCATCTTCAACGACACATGATACCCATTATTATATGAAAAATATACCAGTGGAAGATACTCTTTCCACTTCCACTGCCGATGCATTAAATACATCCTCAACATGTCCTCAAGAATCCCAGTGATCCTCTTTGTTTGTCCATTTGTCTATGTATGGTAATTTGCACTAAAATTTGGCTTTGTCCACAAGCCTGCAAACAACTCCTTCCAAAGCCTAGAATTAAACTTGACATCTATATCTGATATAATATTCTTGGGGACATGCTCTAATCTTACTATCTCCCTAAAGAAAATTTGAGCTACCTCACTAGCTAAATTCATAGACTTCACTGATATGAAGTGAGCTACCTTACTTAACTTATCCACCACAACTATGATGGAATCATCCTACTTTGATGTCGTCGGAAAACCTATAATGAAGTCCATGTAAATGAGCTCCCATTTCCACTCTAGAATTGAAATCAGCTGTAATAAACCACTTAGATTCTTACACTTTTATTTCACATGCTAATATTCCAAACATCTCACAACAATATTAGCCACCTCTTTCTTCAAGTTTGGTCAATGACAAAACTTCTTAAATGCCGTCATAGTTTTCTTATATCCCAGGTGACCTGAATATGGCTTGACATGAAACTCCCTCAAGATAAGATTCTTGAACTCACTGTTATCTGACACATAAATCATGTTCTTGAATCTAACCAAGCCATCTCTCATAAGGTGATACTCCTCACCCATATCACCTTCACCCTACTGCTACAACCTATGCCTCAAATACTAATACATGTCATTATGTTGTCCTACCTACAATATCTATTCCTGCAAATGTGTCCCATATGAACTCATAGATGAAATAGAATTCACCTACACTCTCCTACTAGGAGCATATGTAACCCTATTCTCCTTGCCCTTAATGTACCTGATCTCGAAGTGAAACTCATTGAGAGTAGCCAACCATCTAGCTTGTGTAACATTCAGATTGGATTTTCAAAACAAGTACCTTAGTCCAATTTGATCACTCATCAAGAAGAAACACCTACCAAGAAGATAATTCCTCCACATCTTTAAGGCTTTAATGATAGCTACCAACTCAAGATCATCAGTCACATAGTTCTGCTCATGCTCATTCAACTTCCTTAACTGATAGCATACCAACTGTCCTTCTTGCATCAAGAATCAACCAAGTCTTCTATTGCAAGCATCTATACATACCACACACTCTTTGTTAGGATGTACAATATTCAAGACTAGAGAATTTGTAAGCAAATGCTTCAACTGCTCAAAACTAGATGCAAACTCCTCATTCCATTAAAAATTATTCCCTTTTCTTCTCAAGGATGTAATAGGATAGGAAATTTGTGAGAAAATCCTAAAGAACCTCTTGTACTAACTTTCTAGTCCCATGAATAATATAACCTCATCAACATTCCAAGGATTTGGCCACTCCATGATGGATTTAATCTTTTCCGAGTCCACTAATATGCCTTCCCTTGAAACAACATGCCCAAAGTAGTGAACTTTAGTATGATAAAAGCTACATCTTCTAAGCTTGGCATACAACCAATGCTCTCTAACTAATCTTAACACTACTTCCAGGTGCTCTACATGCTCTTCCTCATTCTTAGAATATATCAATATATCATCAATAAATATTATCACAAACTTGTCCATATAAGAACATAACACGTTATTCATCAAACACATGAAAGTAGACGAATCATTAGTAAGACCAAAAGGAACCACTATGAACTCATAATTCCCATACCTAGTATGGAATGTTGTCTTGTAAATATCTTCTTCCTTGATGTGCACCTAATGATATCTTGATCTCAAGTCAATCTTTGAGAACACTGCCACTCCCTTCAACTGATCAAACAAATAATCAGTCCATGGTAGAGGATACTTGTTCTTGATTTCACCTTGTTCAATTACTTGTAATCAATGCACAACCTCAGGGTACCATCCTTCTTCTTCAAAAAAAAAACTAGTGCACCCTAAGGCGAGAGAATTTGACTTATGTATCCTTTATGAAGCATTTCCTTAAGCTGCAAAATTCAATTCCAACAACTCTGGAGAACTTATCCTATAAGGTTCCTTTGATGTTGGTGTTGCTCCTGACATCAACTCAATAGAAATTCCACTTCCTTATGAGGAGGAAATCTAAAATCTCTAATAAAAATACATCCTGGAACTCTTGCAGAACATGATACCTATTCAAGACTTCATCATCCTTAAAATCCTTCCCTTTGTCACTAGAAATATGAACTGCAAACAATATACATCCTTTCCTATAACTACAATTTTCTACATAGTTGTAACCAATATTCTCACTAATCCAGGCTTCTCCTTTCCCTATAATATTTTCGTCCCTCCATCATCATCCAAGCACTTAATAGCATTCTCATAACAATCTACTCTAGTGTTGTGAATAAACAACCAATCCATGCCTTAAATGATATTTTATGATACCAAAGGAAGCACATTTAGATGTGGTGATGAAGACATACCATTCAACTCAAATGCACAAGATAGAACTATTTTCTTGGTCCCTGTAGCCAATTGCACCAACTAAGACTCTGCATGCACTTCCTTATTCAAGAAACACTTATCCAAGAGGTCAATACTGATATAACGATAATTAGATTCGGGGTCAATCAAAATAGAAACAACTTGATCACAAATATTACCTTCCATCTCAATAAAAAATGCTTGATTATCAACTTTCCTATTATCGACTGCGGCATAAATCTGAGGAATGCTCTAACCAACATCCCAAGTTGTTTGTGCCTCCTGATAACTATAAATCATATGTATTCCATCTTGACGTTATGGAAGAACTCTCTTGTGATGCTCTCTACTACAAGTCTAACAATGCAAAGGCTTCCTACCATCAATGTTGTTCTTCTCCTTAGGCTAAGACCCATATCCTTTGTCACCTACATTTAACTTCTTGTACAACACCACATTCTCCTTGTTACCTGCATCCTGAGGTATATGTTTCTTCTTATCCCACTTCCCTTCAAATTGTCATTCCCCTTCCAACCACAGTGAGGATCATACTTATTCTTAGACTACTCGTAATAGTGCTTCACCTTTCTAATGACATCTTCCAATGACTGAGGCTCATCATACTCAATCAGATCCTTAAATGCGAAAGGATATCCACTAATGAATATTTGGACGTTTTCCCTCTCTTCCTTAAGATACGGTACATACAACAACAACTCCATAAAATTAGTCATGTACTATTCGTCGACATAGAATCCATCTTCAACTCATATAACTACTTATCCTTTCCATCATAATATCTATTAGATAAGTACTTCTTCCTGAAGAGTCTTTTAAATTCATGCCAACTCAAGTCCTATGTCTTAATGCCTATGACATGCTTTACATCTTCCCACCAGATATTTTCTTTTCCCTTAAGACTTAAAATAGCTATCGTAGATTTCATATTCTTTGTATAATAATGTAATTTGAAGAACTTATTCATCCCAATTACCCATGATTTTTCATCTTTTGGCTTATCCAACTCTCCATCAAATGTATGAGGTCTAGCTTTCTTAAATTCATTTGGAAAGTATTGCTTCTCACTCCTCTTATAAGGATGATATCAATTATGATCATGATGTCTCTTTGATCCCAAACTAGAATAGAACACATAAACACTACTTGTCATGTCAGGTGTATCCATCCATCTGCCACCTTGGACTATGTCATACCTGTATAACCTATTTCCTTTGCGAGACATGTTACCATATGTCCCATTAGTCCTTTCCTTTTGTCTATAATGGATTCTCGGTTGTCCATATATTTCCATATCTGATAAGCTCTGAAGGATCACTGCATTTACCTTTTCTTGCTTTACCTGAGCTCTAGTAAGCCTTTGCTATCATTAAATTAACCTCTCATTATCTACCTTGGAACTTTTGATTTCTACCTTTAGACTTCTCAAGGTAACTGCTATGTTAGGAGAGTACTCTTCCCCATGTTTCTCAATTGATCTATAAGGAGAGTCACGTGAAATATAATCCACCATTTTTGTTGTCATCTTTGATCTTCTTCTTCCTCAAAACTTACCATGTCACATAAAGCGTATATAAACATAATCAAACACACCTTAGTGAAGTTTACAGGAGTCTATCTCATCTACATAATAAATTGAGATTAGCATGATATATATCTATCAACCTATCAACCATCTCAATATCAGCATCATGATTGCACAAGACTAGAACAATGACCATCACAATGCATGCATGGCAAACACATTGAAAAATAACATGCATGCATAAAAGTCACATCCACCATGAGGTATGGTGCTACAATCTCACTCTGATACCACCCTGTAGTGAAGGCCTCCTACATTTACCCAATTTTAGAAGCTCGCAAGGGTAAACATGAGGCAACTGTCACTATGACATGACTTGACCTCCAATTTCTAGTTTAGGAAGTGGGGATTACAAACCGACCACAAAATGACATCTTACAAGGACTACATGTCACTCAGGAGTAGGACTACAACCCCAAGTGATCAATCCTTTAGGTGGAACCCTTTTTCAGTTACCTAACACCCCATCCGTGTTGGGTGTGGAGCCCGATTATCTTCTGTATTCAAAGGTATTGCCACATTGGACCCAACTTCAAAATGGGGTGGCAACTCCGCCCCATAAAATATTCGCTGCAGGGGGGTTCTAGGGGGGGCGGATATGACCTTTGGGGAGCCCCACCCTGGTAGGGAATAGATGTAAAATTCCCTTGTAAAAGTATAGTAATTTCTAGTCAATCTGGGCTGTTCATTAGGCAGAGATCCGACAGTCGAAGTTATGTTTAATTTAGGGTTTTTTGCCCTAGAAGGAAACCCCTCACTATATATGAGGGAATTGTATTGCGTCTATGTAGATCTGTATCCTGAGTGAGAAAGAGAGAGGAGATTGAGAGCGAAGATGGTGTTATAGTGGATCTGCTGTAGGTTGTATCTCTTCAGTTTGTTGGATAATATAAAAGGAAGGATTGGTTGTTTCTCTGTGGACGTAACCCAAACTGGGTGAACCACGTATATCTGTGTCTCTCTTGTTTTATGCATTTTCTGTGTTTATATTTCTGCAACATTTTATGTGTTCCATTGCACCGTCATATATAATTTTCTAACAATCCGTATGAACAACAATGAAAGGGTGCAATTATAAGCCTACTTCCATGTAGTTATGGCCTTAATTCCCAGTTCTATGTGTGTGTTCCTAGGATCTGTGCCACCTTTTCAAGTCAGCCTCCAAATCACTCCCAATAATTTCCTATAACTTTTTGGAATCATAATTTACATGATGATAAAGATAAACATTCAAACTCGAATCAGAAAATTGACCTAGACTACTGAGAACACACTATAAATTTCGTCAAACATATGGAAAACATGTAAGATATAGGTCATGAATGCATATATGATAATAATATGCTAGTATTCATCTGAGAATCACAAAGAAGGCTCCAACCCCTATCTAACTAGCTATAATAACACTTGTTAGGCTAGTCATTAAATAACCATTCAAATTCTTAGGAGAAAATGACAAGAAACGTATATAACATTCATCATATAACCAACATATAACTAACATATAACAAAAATAGATACCATGGAAATTCATCCATAACATCAACATCATATCAATACATGTTCTCATAGATCACAATAGGAGAATATCTCATATTAATATGTGAAAATTCCAACCAAGTTAAGGACTTCCATGTACCACCCAACCATATATTGGGATGAACCAAATCTCTCTTTCAGCTAATTACCCTTGTGCCATATTCCAAGCGTGAATGTGGTATCTCATGGAATGAACCAAAGTAAAACCAAACCAGGGCTTCCTGAGGCAAAAGCACCTCGACCCTGAACCACAGTGATTCCACCTCTACGGTTCAGAGATCACTAACATCAACCATATAGGTATCTACCCAAGTTTTATAGGGCTCCAAGAACTAGTAACTCAATCCATATCCTTCCAGGACTATAAAGTGTTTGTTTCAACTATAGCTACAGGGACTACTAACTCAATCCACTAAGAGCTCAAGAGCATTTGTCCCAATGAACGACTCTAGGAACTAGTAACTCAACCCAAAATATTCTAGGGTTTCCAGAGCATTTGTTCCAAGCCATAACCATCAAGAACTTGAGCACCAATCAGAAAAATAGTTGGAAAACCAACAACACCATGGCTATCAAACAAATGGAAAGGCAAGGCTAAAACCACTTTCACTCCAGGAAAATATCCATACCAATTATAACACATAACCAGAGAATCACATGCATATACCATGCATCCATAAATAATAATGGAAATCACACATACAAGCTACTACCTGTAAAAAACTCCAGCTGTATCTATTGATCTAACTGTTCACTGCATTTTCATGCTTTCCTTCACCTTCTTTCTCCAATCTAAGTGAATAAGAGGGTTATCTAAGCATGCTCCGAGAATGCAATAAGTGTGAAAGATTATGAGAGAAGAATGCTAAACTGACAAAAGGAAGTGAACTGATCCTCAAAAGTAGTTTTACCTTTGAGGCCTCTATTTTATTCATTTTCCTTCATTTTTTCCTCTAATTTGCTTAGCATGAAAATATATGTCTCGTCGAAGTTTGCACCTAGAAAAATCTCGGCGGAAAAATGCAGGGTGGAGGAGAGCTAGGGTTTCAAAGATAGCGAGGGTTTGATTCGGTTTTCCCGAACACAGATTGAAGCGAAGACCAAGTGCAGGGAGCACGACCCTTCCTGTGATAGATCAAATCGGAAAGCAGCAGATATCAGTAAAGGAGAGATAGGAGAATATGGCAGGTACTGAAGGATTAATGGTAGCAAGTGTGGGGAGGGGAGAGATCCCCTCCTACAGGAACATGACAGTAGGGGAGTCAAGTAGGGCTCGACCGCAGAATGGGCCGAAGGTAAACAACAGAGAGAACTCAGCAAAGGGAACCAGTTGGCAGACGGGATTAAGCGGAAAATATCTCCCAATGGCATGAAAAAAACCCAGGTTTGTAATACCGAATAATAAACTTGATGAGTATAGAAGCTATATGAGAGATTATGCTTTAAGATGTAAGTTTGTTGGGTTTTGGCCATCAGAGAAAGATCTGGCCAAATGGATACAATAGAGATGGAAACCTAAGGGCCACATAGAATTAAAACTGGGGGCCAAAGGTTTTTTTACAGTAATTTTTTCTAACCTGGAAGATAAGGAAAGGATTTTTGAGGGAGGAGCCTATTTCATGAACAATGTTGGTCTATTCATCCGCCACTGGGAAGACTGTTACAATCCAGACAAGGAGAAAATGTTGGCAGCACCTATCTGGATCAGACTTTTTGGGCTTCCAATGGAGTTTTGGGACCCAGAGATCCTTGAAGGGATAGGTAACGCAATAGGGTCATTTGTGAAAGTAGCTGAATCTACCAAAAGAGGGAGATACACGTCTTACGCCAGGATATGTGTGTATATGAATATAACTGAGCCCCTCCTAGAATTTATCGAGCTAGAATATCATGATGAGGTCTGGCAGCAACCAATGGATTATGAACATATACCATTCCAGTGTAGAAGATGCCATGAATACATCCATCTTTACAGACAATGCCCTTTAAATAGAATAGAGGAAGCAATGGATAAGAAAGAAGAGGAGAAAAAGACAGCAGAGGATTCAGAAAGAGAGGAAGAGGGATTTAAATAAGTGGCCACTAGAAGAAAACCAAGAAAAAGAATGCCTCTGAGGCAACCACCCAGTAAAAATATATCTCTGGAAACTCCAAACAAGTTCAAAGCCCTTCAGGAAGAGGAAACAAAAATGGAAAAGGAGGAAAGTGATGAGGAGCCAATGGAAATATTAAAAGTATCAGAAAAACAAGATAAAAGCAAGGGAAACACGGAACAAAGAGAGGTAGAGGAGAATGTGGAACAACCAAATGACCAAACTCAAATGGAGATAGATATTCAAAAAGATAAAGGAGGAGAAGAGGAGTGCATCATGAGGAAACTGCTACAGGAATGGAGGTTTTTAGATGAAATATTTATACCTAAAGAGTAGAAGCAGTTATATAAAGAGACTTTTCAAAAATATAAAGAGAAGGCAGGGGAAACTGCAGCAAGTCAATTGGAACAGCTAGAAACACAAGGGACGCAGAACACGGGAGTGGGCAGCTCTGGAAAAGGAGGGAGAAAGAGATGCAGGTGCACAATGAGTGAAACAATTCAAGAGGCGGGAGAAATGCTAGTGAATTCAGGAAGAGTCATACCTCTTTCAGAGGTATTTCAACAATCCCCAAAATTATTAAAATGATATTTACAAGCTGGAACATCAGAGGTCTTAATAGCAGGGGCAAATAGAGATATCTGAGAGATAGATTGAAAAAGGAAAAACCAAGTATAATGATAGTACAAGAAACCAAAATTAGAAGATGATGGACTCCGTAACTTAGTTGAACCTCTGAAAGGTGTGCTGAAGCGGAACTTCCTCACATCAACCTGAGATATACGCGGACACACGCGACCCTTTTGCTTCCTCAATGCGCTTTACAATCTCCTTCTTTGAGATGATCTTGGAACAAACTGTCCTCAGACAGGCGGCCCAGCAGGCTTCAGTATTAATTCAAGCAAAATATTACATACCAAGTTAAGCCTCAAGAGTAGAGCTTTCTAGTCTCTGGTCTCTGAGAGCTCAGAATACAAACACTCTTACACTCACACACTCGCACTCGATGCCTAACTACTCACACAAATCCACTATATATAGAACTAAAAGCATATGAGAATTATTGAGGGTCCTTGTCCGACATTGCTTAGCCGAGACGGTGTCTACCCAATATTCTCGAGTACAAACACACTAACAAAAAGTAAGATGCTACCAAGGTCCTTTCGGACTTCGGTCACTGTCGTAATCTGATCCTGGATCATGATCTTCAGATGATTGAGACGGAAGCTTTTGCTTTAACCAAGAAGTATTCAGCCACCTCAAATATTCGTCCTCCCATGTGGGGTCATTCTGTTCTTGAGCATCTTGGTACATGTCTACGAACACTGTTTCCTTTTCCTCGGATACCTTCTCTTTTCCTTTTGAGCTGGCCATGACTGTAGAAGATTCACCTTTGAGTGGTGCCCGTGAAGTTTGTCCTGTGTCAAACTTTATCGTATCTGTCGTGACATAAAGATTTTTTGAGGGAAAACATATTCATTGTCAGCGCTAGTCCATCTGTTAACATAGGCAAGTGGATCGATTTCTATGTTAAGGAAAGAATCTTTTTTACTTTTATGGAACTCGGGCATTGTTTGAACTGACAACTCCACTCCATCTAATAATTCCCACTTGAAGATTTGGAACATACTGACCGATCGTTCAATGGCATATTGGACCCATAGCTTGCAATTATGGCTGATATTTTCTTGTTGTTGCCACCCAAGTTCAAAAATCATAGAGGAGCATGTTGAAGTTGATAGTAACAAATTGATCAGGCAAACTACATCATCAGTCCAATTTCCAGACATTACACTGATCGTAATGAAAGTCTTTTGATTAATTAACAATTTAATAACACCAAATCTTCCTTGAAACTTTTCCAATGTTCTGATTAATGACAATTTTTCTGGTAGCTTCAGGGTATGGAATTCTTTAAGCCACGATGTAATTTTCTTGATTTCTTCTTGATTATTAGCAATCATGGAAGCCTCAACTTTGTGCGAACCATATACCTGTGCAAAAGGATTTGGCACTATAGGAGTTCTGAATTCCATACTTTGATAATCCCATGGTGCAGAGAAAGTTCTCAAATACTGTAATGTTCTTTCTACACATTGAGAAGCTCTTGTTTGCATCTTCTTTTGACATAAGCCATTTCGGATTTCCCAATCTGCAAAGGGTGCAAAAAGTTCATACTGGGGAAATGAATCTATTCCTGCAAAATTCTCGTCATTGCTTTGAAGAAATGCAACTTCCAACTCCTCAAAAAGATCAGGAATTCTTAATGATTTCAAAAATCTTTCAACTTTCTCATTCATATTAATCTCTTCTAAATCTAACATCTTGGCAGTAGTATATACAGCAAAAGAAAAATCAACTCCTCCAATTATCTGATAATAATTCAAGATCTGCAAAACTCTGATCATTTCATCAGTGTAGCTTTTGGTCCAGTAATCATCAAGAGTCTTGAAAAACAGCTTTACTTTCATATTGGGTAAAGGATATACCTTCACCAAATCTTCATCTAGACCCAACAGAATACCAACATTTTTAGTCTGCCAAGCTTGGCATTGTTGTATCCACTGGTTTCTTCTGAGTCTCAGACCAACTACTTTTTTAATTTCTTTAACAACATCATTAAGAACAATATCAAGAAGTTGGAATCTTTTGACAAAGGTTTCAAAGCTGTCATCCATCGGAGTCTTACCAGGAAGATCAAAAATGTCTCTGTGAACATGAGCCTTGTTCATTTCTCTAGTAAGAGCATCAGCTAAATAATTGGAGTTACCAGGAACCCATTCAATATCAAAATCATACATCTGAAACCACATTTGCCATGCCAAGAGTCATCCTCGTGCAAGCTGTTTAGAAATCTTGGCTGCCAGAAAATATTTAAAATTCATAGAATCAGTTCTGATTAAAAATCTGGCGGGAGCTAAGTAAAGCTCAAATTTCTGTATACCATTGAATATGGCAAGGGTTTCTTTTTCTGCTGGAAAATAATTCTTCTGGTGAATTAAAAATTCGCCAGAGGCATATGCACATAACACTTCTTCTTTTTCTTCTCCTTCTCCCTTTCGTTCAAAAAGGACTGCTACCCAAAAATTATCAGAGGCATCAGTCTGTAAAATAAGGAAACCATTACCTGGTGGTTTGAGTTCAGGGAGATTCTTACATTCAACTTTTAATAGTTGGACTACCTTTGTGGCCTCAGGTGACCAACCATAATGTAAATGTTTACGAATCGGGGCAGTCTTTTCAGAAAGTCTAGGAATATATTTATGTACATAATTCAAAATTCCTAGAAAACGTTGAATCATCTTAACATCATGCAAATGATCAGGGAACTCAGATAATTTGGTAAGAACATGAGGCTGCATCTGAATTTTCCCATGGCTAACATGAATACCTAAAAAATCAATGCTATCTTGAAAAAGAAGCATCTTCTTTTCTGATAAAACAAGACCATGCTGTTTTGCTTCCTCAAGAAAGATCTGTAAATGCTTCATATGTGTTTCAAGATCAGGACTATGAACCAAAATATCATCAATATATACAACAATGAAATCATATTTACCAAAGATATGATCCATTCATCTTTGGAAGAAGGCTGGAGCATTCTTCAATCCAAATGGAACAACTCTCCATTGATAAAAACCGGCAGGACATGTGAAAGCGGTCTTATGACGATCTTCTTCCTTGATTTGAATCTGATAATAACCAGATTTCATGTCAAACTTGCTAAAGATCTTGCTATTTTGAATTTTCTGCATTATTGTTTCTTGTCTGGGCAGAGGATAATTAAAACTTTTGGTTATAGCATTGAGAGGCTTATAATTGATAACCATTCTATCTTTTCCTCTGACAATTTCAGAATGATTTCTGACCAAAAATGCAGAACAAGAATAATGTGAAGCACTTGGTTCGATCAACTGGAGATGCAACAATTCTTCAATCTGTTTTCTGATTTCTTTTTCATCTGCTAGAGTACAGGGTATTAATTTTCCAGTTACCCCGTTGTCATGGAGAGTAATTATTTCTTGTTGAGGACTTTCTATACTCCAGAATGCTTTAGGATTCTCAGAACAACATTTTAACAATTCATCACAAAGACTGATTTGTGCTGGAGACCACTCAGGGTTTCTATTGGCTTTTTGTTTTGGCTGACTCCTTTTTTCATAAATCTGCAATACTTCTTGCCAGTCATGAGATCCATCTTTGTTTTTATTGATGCCTGCTTTCCTTTGACTATTTTCTTTTCTGGCTTCAGAATTAGCTAAGGTCAACCTTGGGACTGCTATTGCTTTTTTCTTGATATTACAAATGATCTTGTCTTCACTAATAGTCACAGGAAAAACAGAATTTATAAATGGCATTCCAAGAAACAAACTTGCAGAGGCATCATAGTGTTGAATTGCAGACATTTTGACAATACTCCCCCCAATTTTTAAAGAAACATTATCAACATAATGGGTGAGATTTACAGAGCCACCAATGGTCTCAGAAACTAAGATATTCTGCAAAGGTTTCCATAAACCTTTAAATAATGAAGGTCGAGCCAGATTATTGGAACCACCTGTATCAATGAAAGCATCAACAGAGATCCAATCTCCTTTTACAAGAACTTCAACTGGAATATATAGGAGATTATTAGATTTAACAATATTTTTAAGGAAAGAGCTTTCATCTTTGCTAACAGGGGTAGAAATAGGCAGTGATGAAGATGAAGAAGCAACTGTCTTAGGGTAAGGACAAAAAGAATTCAAAGTGGATTGTGGAGGCGGAGAAATGAAAACGGAGCTTGAATTCTCAGGGCCTTGACAAGTAGAAGAGACAGTGGCATCTGAAAAATCTTCTGAAGTTTCATCAGTGTATTCATCTGAACTGTATTCATCACTGTAATGCAGTTCTTGTTCATCTTCTGATTCAGAACAATCATTATAATAACAAATATTCATTTTTTGACTCACATCTGGGACAGACTCGGTATCGGACAGGGAAGCATCAGTTAAGATATATACATCGGACACTTCATCTTGGGAATCAACAATAGACCAGTTATCTACAAAGTCTTCAATTTCTATACAAGCTTTCAATTTGTTTGAAGAACTCTTGGGACATTTGCGAGCAAAGTGACCTTCTTGCTTGCATATAAAACAGGCATTGTCTCTTTTAGGCTGTCGGCGTTTTTTCAGATATTTGAATTTTCTGAAAGGTCTTCTAGGATTAGCAACTCTCTTGGTTCTAAACTTACCGTATCTCTTAGATTTTCTCTTTTTAAATGGCGTCCATGGTAACACAGAGCGACAAACATTTAAACCAGGAGACAAATCTTGGGATTGTTTTTGCCAACAAAGATATTTGACCTTTTCTTGGCATCTGAACAAGAGATCTATCCAGTAAGTTTGATCAACCTTTTTGCCTTGGATTTCTAAATCTTTCATTATCATATCACCTAAATTTCCAGGCAATTTAGACAAAAAGGAAATCTTTTGAGTTGCATCATTGGTGAGATTAGCCTTATAGATTTTTGCCATGTAGTCATTGCCAAATTGATCTAAAAACTTTAGATCTTTTAGTTCCATTCTTGCTAAATCAGTGACAGGGAAAATTTTAAGAACCCCCCCAAATTTATAAATATAATAAATGGGCGAATCTCCATGGTATATAGGAAAAATGGAAGGCGATTTTATCAATAATATAATATGTATATATAATTTTTTGGCGAATCTCTCACCAGGCATGGCGAATATTTTACTCAATTATAAAATCTTGTAAGATCTTGGCAAGTCTTTCACTAAATAATAAAACTTTGTATGGATCTAAGACGATAGAATTTCCCCTTTAAATAGTCTATGCTCACATGAATACCATGGTATTACCATGGGTTATCATAAACCTGGAGCTTAAAAATTACTATTAGTAATTTATAAAAATTAATAAAATTAATAGTTGATTTTTATTTTATTTTTTATTTTAACCAAGCTAAAATGTTTAACCTACATTAAATTACAACATCCATTTTTACTCTTGACCAAGCCCCAAGAGGATCAAATATTTTTTCACTCTATGCTAGTTTGCATATCACGATATTTGATACCTCTCGGGGGTTAGTAGATCCAGAGTAAAGATGGATCTATGTTGGTTTAATTCCCCCATTTAAATAGGCTACATTCCAGGTGAATACCATGGGTCAATACCATGTGCCATTTTGGTGAATACCATGGGTCAATACCATGTGCCATTTTTATTTTTATTAATTATAATATGAGGGTTAATAATGGTTTTTTGCATGGTATTGATAACAATCTAGTCCATGGTATTTGTCCCATATTATTTTGCCCATAGGTTTCACCTAAATATAACCCATTTTTTGAGTGTTTGTAAATATAAGGTGACTTATGGAGTAAATATAAAAAAATGTTTTATTGGTTTACCATACCTCTCGTTTATTTATATTTTTATTAATTTACCATACCTCTGTTACAAATATGGTATTTGGCCCATTTTTTGAGTGTTTGTAAATATAAGGTGACTTATGGAGTAAATATAAAAAAATGTTTTATTTGTTTACCATACCTCTCGTTTATTTATATTTTTATTAATTTACCATACCTCTGTTACAAATATGGTATTTGGCCCATAGGATTCACTTAAATAAAAAAACTTTCTTAAGCCTTCATAAATAGAATGAGGGTTATGGACTAAATATAAAAAGAGGTTTTATTTATTTACCATACGTCTAGTTTATTTATATTTTTATTTATTTACCATACTTTTTATATTTTTATTTATTTACCATACTTTTTGAGTAAGTATAAAAAGACGTTTTATTTATTTACCATACCTCCACTTTACTTATATTTTTATTTGTTTACAATAGGTGACTTATGGAGTAAATATAAAAAATGTTTTATTTATTTACCATACCTCTCATTTTTTTATATTTTTATTAATTTACCATAACTCTTTTATAAATATGGTATTTGTCCCATAGGATTCACTTAAATAAAACCTATTCTTGAAAATGGGCGAATGGATTCACTTAAATAAAACCTATTCTTGAAAATGGGCGAATGGAAGGTTGTAACTCCTAATTTCAAGGGCTAAATTTACCTTTTTTACCCTCTCCCTTAAAATAAGGTGGGCTATTTGAGGTGATTTGTAAAAATGTACTATGATACAAAATACTCGCCCACTAAAAATTTAAAACCCCTTAATTTCGCCAAAGGGCGAACATTCGCCCCTAAAATTATCCTTGATCAGTGATGAGTTGTTTCTTCTCATCAGCTGGTTCAGGAACAAACTGAGTTAGCAAGAGTACTTCTAATGTGGCTAGACCTGCAACAGCTACATTCATTCTTTCTTCTTCCGATCCACCCATCCACCAATCATGAACTATGTCGGCCATCCGTTTTTCTGCTAACAAGAATATAGATATATTATCCAATTTTGAGACAACTTGCATCTGATAAAGGGCACCAATCCATATTCTAATAGATTCTGCTGGATTTGTAGATTTATCTAAATCAAGCACATATCCAGATGAATTTGCAGCAAACAAATCTTCTTCGATTCTTGGGTATCTTTTGACATCATTGAAAACATTAGCTTTCTGGAGAGAAGGGTGTATAAATGAAGGGAATTTAGAAGCAGCATTCTCTAGAGTGGCTATTTCACTTTTAGCCTTTTGAAATTTTATAGGCTTAGCTGATTCTATTCGCTGTTCAGCTTGAGCACTTGACTCAGCTTCACTTCCTTCTTGGGTTTCATCCTTATCCCAAAATTTTGGACTTTCCATAGATCTAGAAAATTTTGGTGCTTGGGATTCTCTCCTTTTCTTTTCTCGTTTCCTTTTTTCTTTGGCTTCTCTTCTGTTTTTATCTGCTTGCTGTTCATCTTGCAACAGCTGGAGATTAGCCAAAATCAATTCACTCTGGCAACCTAAATCATCTAAGACTTCTTCTGCATGTGCACACCATGTAGTAAGATAGTTACCAATTTGGTAAGTCTGATCTAAATCTGTAGTGTTGTGTGCATTATGTTCTATAAGAGGAGCACAATCAGCTCTTGTGGTTGGCTGCTTGGAGGATGAAGAAGTTGTGCAGAACTTGGTTTTAGGAGGCCATTTACCACCTTTGACAAAGCGATGATTGGCATATTTCCATTCTTCAACAGGAGGATATCTAGTATGAGACACACGATGCATTTTATTTACAGGTAAAAAAGGCTTGGATTCAGGTATATACAAATCAGTTGGAGACAATTGTGGTTCAGTGGTATCAGTATGATTTTCTTCAACTGTAGATAAACCACTATGGCTAGAAGAGGCTTCAACTGGTGCTAATGGGAACACATAGCGACGAGGCCTGGTAATTGGTTTATGAATTTTGGGCTTAGCAGGAATAAGCTTTACTTGACCATTATCAATTGAGACTCGTTTAAGCTTAGACTCAGGTGATTTTTCGTCAGCCAGTGACTTATATTGGAAATACCAGTTGTTTGGTAATTCAGAAGGATCATACAGAACACCTTCGACTTGAGCATTTGACAAACCAACTGTAACACAATCTTTCAGAACAGGTTGTTTCAGCTTTGGATGAGCAGTATTAGTTAACTGAAAAGATGCTTGAACTATAGTAGAGAGATATTCACTATCTTCTATCATATTGAGACCTTGAACTCCAGTTAAAAGTTTCCAACAGTCTTTCAGATGGGCATCATTCAAACTGATAGAATAATCAAGAAATATGGTTCCATATTGACATCCAGTAGACAGATTTCCCATGATAGTTCCTATACATGCACTATCATATGTTTGATGACGGGTATCAAATAATTCAGCAATACAAGGAGTGTTTATCCCATGTCTAAATAACGGAGCAAGACCAATTCTGATTCCACCAAAATGGAGATAGGAATATTTGCCATCTTTAACATACTGCCTAAACTTTTTAATTTCATCATCCGAGAACATGTTCAGAGCAGTGATTTGAACAGAGGGACCAGAGATTTTGATGGTTACTTCCACCTCTTTCAAAAAGGATTTTCATTTAAAAACAAAAGTCATAGGCAATTTATAGACATCAGTAACATGAAGAGCAGGAGGATTCCAATTTTCAGGAGTTTCAACAATTTCATGACTTTCAGTAGTTTCGACTTCAGTTTCATGGCTGCCAGAAAATATTTAAAATTCATAGAATCAGTTCTGATTAAAAATCTGGCGTGAGCTAAGTAAAGCTCAAATTTCTGTATACCATTGAATATGGCAAGGGTTTCTTTTTCTGCTGGAAAATAATTCTTCTGGTGAATTAAAAATTCGCTAGAGGCATATGCACATAACACTTCTTCTTTTTCTTCTCCTTCTCCCTTTCGTTCAAAAAGGACTGCTGCCAAAAAATTATCAGAGGCATCAGTCTGTAAAATAAGGAAACCATTACCTGGTGGTTTGAGTTCAGGGAGATTCTGACATTCAACTTTTAACAGTTGGACTGCCTTTGTGGCCTCAGGTGACCAACCAGAATGTAAATGTTTACGAATCGTGGCAGTCTTTCAGAAAATGGAAGAAATAATGAGCAGGTCTAATACTCGCTATGAGATAATGGGCCAGGATGCGGCAGGTAGCGCAGGAGGATTGGAAATTCTATGGAATCCAGAGGAAATTCAATTTGGGAACTAGATAAGCTTCCCTTGGATTCTCTCAGGTATTTTTAGATTGATAGGGACATCAAAGTGGATAGTTCTCTCAGGGGTCTATGGGCCACACTCACCAAATGAACGCAAAGGATTCCTTCAAAATATGAAGACAATACGAAGACTTTACCCAGAGATGCCATGGATTGTAGGCGGAGACTTCAATATGATCACGACCTTAGGGGAAAAAAAGGGAGGACCGAGTAGAACAGATCAAGACATGGAAGCTTTTAGAGATATGATATCGGAGCAAAGAATGGTGGATATACAAACAATGAATGGAATCCGTACTTGGAATAACCGCAGAGGTGGAGCAAATCAAATAGGCTCGATATTGGATAGGTTCCTAGTATCGGAACAAATCATGAATAGAGATGTATACATTGAAGCAATGATCCTCCCAGCAATAGGCTCAGATCACTGGCAAATCAAGCTAGAAATTGACCTTAAGCAGGGCCCTAAAAGACGACCTTTCAGGTTTGAATCATTTCGGCTCAGGAACCACCAGTTT
This sequence comes from Pinus tabuliformis, assembly GCA_031772625.1. Lineage (NCBI taxonomy): Eukaryota > Viridiplantae > Streptophyta > Pinopsida > Pinales > Pinaceae > Pinus > Pinus tabuliformis. The sequence continues at coordinate 102,279,419 of CM062807.1, forward strand.
ATGCCAAAGGTAGAAGAATGGTGGACCACGAGTCAGAAAAGAGGGCATAGCAAGATGTAGACTTTCCAATTAAAACTGAAGGAACTCAGGGGAAAAATAAAAAACTGGAACAAAGAAGAATTCAAGAATATATTCAAATAACAACAACGTCTAGAACAAAAAATGAGTGAGCTGCAACAGGAAATTATAACAAAAGGAAGGAACGAGGAGAGAAGTAGAGAGGAGGGCATAGTAATAGGCCAGCTAGAGGAACATAGAAAACAGGAAGAGATTTTATGGGAGCAAAAGTATCATATAAAATGGCTCCGCGAAGGAGAAAGAAACACGAAGTTCTTCCATTAAGCCATGATCCAGCACCGACAAAGGAACAGGATTTTTTCAATCAAAAATGAGGGAGGACAACATGTAACCTAGCATGAAGAAATGGAATAGGTTCTTGTAGGGCATTTAAAAGATATTCTGACTGAGCCTCAAGGGAACAGAGAAAAGGCAATAGGCAAGATATGCAATGAAATCCCAAAAATGATTACTAGGGACCAAAACTTAGCACTGATGCAGGCAGCAACTCTGGAGGAAGTGGAGGAAATCATGAAAGGTCTGAAAAGAAACAAAGCCCCAAGTCCAGACGAATTCACAGCAGAATTCTACCAAGCAAGCTGGAAGTTCCTAGGACAAGAGATACTAGAGGTGGTTGAGGAGTCGCGCAGGCAGCAGAAGGAATGGTCAGGCCTCAACTCAACTCTTTTATCCCTTATTCCAAAAGCTGCTCATTCGGAAACAGCCCAGGGTTTCCGACCGATTTCTCTGTGTAACGTAATATATAAGATTATTGCATATTTAATGGTTAAAAGATTAAAGCCAATTCTCTCTAGTATAATCTCCCCTGGGAAAACTGGGTTTGTGGAAGGGAGACAAATTCTAGATGGTCTAGTAGTTTCTCAGGAAGTAATCCATACCCTGAAACAAAAAAAGGAACCATGAATGATGATAAAACCTGATCTTTCAAAAGTTTATGACTGCCTAAATTGGAACTATCTGAAAACAATTTTACAAGCTTTTTGTTTCTGCAACAGATGGGTGAACTGGATATATAGTATGATCTCTACACCTAATTTCTCCATCCTTCTGAATGGTTCACCTACCTCGGCCTTCAATGCCACAAGGGGATTGCGCCAAGGAGATCCCTTATCACCATTTCTGTTCATAATAGCTGCTGAAGGACTGGGAAGATACTTCAAAAAATAACTGAGAGAAAGGAAAATAAAAGGTCTGAGACCATGGGGAAGCAACCTACCTGTTATGCACCAACAGTTCGTGGACGACATTATGCTATTTTGTGCAGTTTCTCTGAGAGAAGTCAAGAGGGTAAAAGGGATCCTTGACTTATTTATGGAAGCTTCAGGCACTGAGATTAACAAGGACAAATCAAATACCTTCATATTTAATGCACTAGAAATGGTTAAAGCCCACTTGACTAGAACTCTAGGTTTCTGATCTGGAGAATTGCCTACAAAATATCTGGGCACTTTGCTAGCTGCTAATCCTCTGAGGATCGCAAACTGGCAACCTACCCTAGAGAAACTCAAGAATAGATTAGCCAGCTGGTCTTTCAGGTCTCTAAACATAGCAACAATATTAGTGCTCCTCAAATCGACTCTTCAATAAATCCGCATTTACCCTCTATCGATAATGGAAGTTCCTAAAGGAGTGAGCGCAAAAATGATAGAGATTTTTAGGAAATTCATATGGGGAGGACCAAAGCAACAAAAGAAATGGGCCTTAATATCATGGAAGAGTATAAAAAAAGAAAAAGAGGAAGGGGGACTAGGTCTTAGAGACCCGTATACTTTGAACCAAGTCCTAGGAGTGAAACTTTGGTGGCGGTGGATGAAAGGTGGAGAAGATCTATGGAAAAAAATATGGACTCAAAAATACAATATGCCTACAACTTTAGAAGGAATTCTTAGAATGGAGGAGATGCCAAAAGGCTCCACAATCTGGGATTCGTCAAGCCAGAACAGGGACATCATCAACAAGCATGCTTTCTGGGAGATAAGAGATGGAAAAATTGCTAAATTTTGGGAAGAAGCCTGGAAACAAAGAGAAAGAATGGTGGAGATATAGGACCTGCAAAACATATACCGAAAGGCCAAAGTAGAGGGCCTAAATTATGTCAGTGATTACTGGAAAGAGGGTAAAAATAATGAAACTTGGAGAGAATGGAAGAAACCAGAAGAATGGGATAATAATATTAATAGTGATCAAAAAGCTTTACTAGCAAAAGAAATGGACTCAAGAAGAATTAAAATTAGAACAGGGCCGGATATACTTAGATGGGGTAGATCTACAAAAGGTACCTTTACGATTAAGGAAGCTTACCTTCTATTGACTCGACAAGAGTGGGAAGAACAATTACAAAAATGGAAACAAATATGGAAGAACAAGTGGTGGCCAAAGGTTACCATGTTTACCTGGCTGGTGGGAAGAGGACGCATCCTGACTTGGGATCAAATCCAGAAACGCGGGTTCCTAGGCCCTCCTAGATGCAGTTTATGCAAACAAGACATAGAGACCCAGGAACATATCTTAAACTCTTGCCTGGTAGCGCAGCAATAGTGGGAAGAGATCAGAAATCTCTTCGACAAGACTAACCGTGATCCTCAGGATATAAAAAAAACCATTTTCAAATGGGGAAAAGGTCAATTCTTAAGCCCAGTGGTGAGGAGAGCGTGGAGTCTTGTAGTGGGATTCAATATATGGCTTATCTGGAAAGAGAGGAACAGATGAGTATTTCAAAACAAAATCAATCCTCTGGAGTTGATATGGAAAAGCAAAAAAAATCTGATAAGGGAAACAATCCTATCGGAATCCTGGGACCAGGAGGACTGGAAAACGACTACAGAAGAAAAACGAATCTTAATTAGCCTAAATCTGGAACAAGGCATGGTTTACCCTCAGCAGCAAAAAAATCAGAGCATACAGAACCAAAGCCCAACTGTGTTCATTCGCCCTCACGAAGGCTTCATCAAACTAAATTTCGATGGGGCGTCTAAGGGGAACCCGGGGTTAGCAGGATATGGAGGGATATTCAGAGATAGTCAAGGCCACACCAGATTGATCTATGCAGATCGAGGAGGTATAATGAGCAATAACAAAGAAGAACTTATGGCCGCATATCAAGGCATCAGAGTAGCAATAAGAAATGGATACACAAAGCTAGAAATCGAGGGCGATTCAAATTTAGTGATTGAGATTCTTAGAAAATTGAATAATGGGAAGGATTTGGAACATATAGCAAAGAGCTGGAGGATAGCTGGTCTAATCCAGGACCTAGCTGAAATTATGAACAATATAGACTATATGATTATCAATCACATCAGGAGAGAAGGCAATAGAGCTACGGACTTCCTAGCCAACTAGGGTTGTAATGAACCGGATGGGAAAGTGGATAGCATATGGCCTTCGCATTTGGTAGGGACATGATGGGAACCCCTAAATGTAATCATCACTCAGGACAATAATGAGACCACAGCCACATGATCAAAGCTACAGTTGGACCCTGATCGGGGTGGAAAAGAGGACGCTGGTAGAAACAATGATGGAGGTCAGAAGGTGGAAGCACAAGCCACCTCCCAAGCTAATCGTACCCTAGGATGCAGAGCTGGTCGACAGGCAGGGACAAAAACCGAGGTGAGGTGATGGAAGAATAATGGAGAAGGCAGGGGTAAAGAATGGAGGTGCACGGACGACGAAATGAAGAAAGGTGCCGACAAACTTATAAGAACAGGTAAAGGCATAGCTACAGATAATTTGAGGTTAAGAAAGGTGATGAAGGCTGAGAGAATTTGGCAGAGAGTCCCTGATAACCATCTCAGTAAGGGGCAGAAGACAATGGCTGAGAGAAGAAGGAAGGATGGAGAAAACGTAGATGAGGAAGGAGGTGGACAAGACAGGATAAGGATAAGCAGAGAGTCCAGATGGTTATGGATCAGAGTCAGAGTGAGACAGATGAGCAGAGGGATTGTGAGGAAGAAAGACCTTCGGGGAATTACAAAACAATCTCTCACTAAGGGAAGATCGGTGAGGGTAAACATGCCGGAGGAAGAGCAGTCGGGAGAAGAAGGTAACCGAGGCAAGGACGAAATGGAGCCAGGCAGGAAAGATTTTGTGGAGAAGGCATCTTTCGAGGTCAGTTAGGGAAGCTGTAGTACCACTAGGGGAAGACTATCCCACACAGGTAGAGGGAGAAGACGCAGGGGCCGTGGGAGAGCAAGGAAAAAAGAGAGTCAGGAAGTAAAGGCACCATCACCAACTAGACAGAAACGAGGAAGGAGTTCAAGGAAGCAGATGGTCTGGGAAGCGGAGAGGGCGTATAACGAAGGAACCAGTGGTGACATAAGAAGAATTATTCAAGAGCTAGAAAATGATGCAATGCAGGAGGATTCAGACCCGGAAATGGAGGACTAGGGCAACCTGCTGCTGGACCCAGGAAATACAAGGGGACATCTATCCCTATACAAACAGTCTCTGCATGTCTAATGGGTGGTGAAACGTCTACTAGCCAAGGCTATGGAGAAGGTAGCAGAGGAGATGACAGAAATGGCTCAAGGAATCCCAAATCTAAGAAGGGAAATGAAAAACCTTCAACTCACTCTTCTGATGTAGGATGGGAGACTAGAGGAAATCCAAATTCTTTTGAAGAAAATAACCACAGTGCCGCGAGAGGAGGAGATCAAGCCTGAAACTATGGTAGACTGAGTCTTCTAGTTTTTGCAAGTGTTATTTCTATTAAGTTTTTTGAGAAACAGTTCTCCTTTTGAAATGATCTAAATTGTTAAATCTGGTAGGAAACCAGCATAGTTTATGGTAGAGTAGTGTTTCAGACATGTTTTGTAGACTCTGTACTTATGATATGGGGTGGCTTCTATAGACTCGTGGTGACCAACAGACCTGGTTTCCCCTCGGGGCAGGTTGAGGTCACCAAGTGTTTGTACATAGTTAAAATTGTATGAATATAATAGCAAAGGTCCTACATTAGCTTACAAAGAAAAAGAAAATATATGTCTCATCACCTTCCTCTTCTCCTATTTTCCTTTATTTTCATAAATAAATGCCAGTTATTGCGACTTTTCCTTTGCCAATGACTTTTTCCAATTTCCATAGCCAATAATTAATCACACGTGATGCCCACTAAAGTGTTTTTCCAAACTTTTGCCTTGGAATATGTGTCCCATGGCCTTGCTCTTATTTTATTCACATAGGAAATCAACTAGGGGCTGTAATAATGTTGTTCCTTTGTGGATGCTCACAGTTAAATAAGTGAAAGGAATTTTTCAAATTCAGAATTTTTTTGTGTATGCTTTTTTTGTGTTAATTAATAATCATGAAACCAATGTTTTTTTCTTTAATTGTAAGGAAGTCATCCAGGAACATCTGACAAGAATCTTAGGCTTTCATAAGGCCTAGTTATTGTCCAAATTCCTTGGCATACCATTTCTGTTATATCAGAACCAGATATCCAATTGGGAAGAATTACTCTTTAAAACATATTATGAGATTAATAGTTGGACGTTTTGTGCTCTTAATTTTTTTGGAATATTTGTCCTTATCAAATTTGTCTTGCAGGCATTTCCAAATTACCAAATGGTTGTCATGCCTATCCTGAAAATAGTTTGTAATCAACTTCACTCGTTGTGGTGTGATTTTCATTGGAGAGGTGCAATTAAAGCTATGTGTTGGTCCCTTGTTGGTTGGGATAAGTCGATATTACCAAAATATACTAGTGGTTTGGGGTTAGGAGATCCGAAAATGTGTATTAAATATTTTGGAGAAAAAAATGTGGTGGATTTAGGTTAAAGGTGGACAGGAATTGTGGAAGAAAATTTGGTTGTGGATGTATGTACCCTTGCTACAATAAGAAGATATATTATGATGGGATTGTATACTTCCTGGTTCGAGTGTCTGGAAATCGGTAGGAGATTGAAAAGTGTCATGAGGAAATATGCATTATGGGATATAAAAGTAGGGGATATTTCCCTATTTTCAGCAGAAGCTTGGGAGTAAAAGTTTCACACTTTTGCAAACATTCTCAACAAAATATGCTTTGGTAGTAGTGGAAAGAAAATGATGCTTGGTCAAAAACTCCAAATGACCTTCCTTGGGAGGATTTCCATAATACTTTAGAGGCTTAGAGTATTTAATGTTCTTAGCGACATGATGTTTTGTGATGGGGGTAGAAACTCTGAGGTTCATTTTTTGTTAAAGAGGCTTATTCATTTATTGTCGATTTCTAGAGTTTGGAATAGAAGGTAACATTGAAGAATCTATGGGAGAGATGGTGGTAGCTTAAATTCTCTACCTTTCTATGGTTAATTTTTTGGGGTCACCTTCTAACCACAAATCTTATTTGAAGGAAGGGACTTGAGGGTCTATCATTATGTATTTTATGCTTCAAGGAGGAAGAAATGAAAAATCGTGTTTTCATCTCATGTGATTTCTTTATTCAAATGTGGGATATCATTCATATTTTTTTGTCTAAACTAACTACTTTTGGAGTATATTCATTCGTTATTTGATCAAGGGTATTACCATAAATTTAAGAACCCCATTATTTATTGTGCTTGGGTGCATGCATTAGGATTTCTTCATTGGAAATTGTGGAAAGAGAAAAATTATCATATTTTTTATTCAAGGAATAGATCTTCTATGGTACTTACAAATGTGGTTCTGAAGAATATTTGAGATACTATCCTTAAATTACCATGGTATACTAATAAATGGCAAGTTCAAGGATCTGAAGCAGGTATTATGGAAAATATTCTCCTAGTGTAGGATTGTTGTCATAACAATTCTAACTCATATTCATCACCTCCACAATGTTTTATTAAGCTAAATTTTGATTGGGTTGCTAAATGAAACTCTACAATTGCAAGGTGTGGTGGGATAATCCGGGATGAACATACCATGCCATTGAGAGATTTTTCCATGTATTTTGGGGTCCCAACTAATAACATGGACTAATTTTTGGTAGTAGAATTAGGTTTATGAATTTATTTTAGGGAAGGTTATTCCTTATTGCAGGTGGACGGAGATTCACAATTGGTAATTCAATGTATTCAAAAACTATTACATTGCCAACCAGTAAATAAAATGATACATAGTTGGAGACTGGAAATGTGGTTTCCAGTATAAATTATTTGATACCTAGGTTTTCTTACACTCTTGTTCATCATATCAAGAGAGGTGGCAATCGGGTGGCATATTTACTCACAATTGGGGATGTACATGTGACAACTTAAACCTTGACTAGTCATGCACGCTCACCACCATGCATAATAATGTAAACCTTTTACTACAAAGGATGGGTGAATATTATGCAATAAAGTCTGGTGTTTTCCCTGATAGGGTTGCCTTTGTCTACCTTTGGTCTATAATTAATGTAACATTTGGAGTGCGTAGCTAGGGTGGACATTTCACATATGAAGTTGTGGGTCTGGCATAGGGTAAGAGCAAGTAGTCAAGCCTGGTCTTGGATTTTCCTTCATGTTAAATTCCCCTACATGGGGTGGTGAAGAAATTAGGTGCAATACAGAGGAGGTTAGGTATGCCACATTTTTGGCTTCACAATTAGTTTCTAGGTGAATTCAACGATGATGTACAGTTCATTTTTCATGTGTTTTTGTGTGTGGCAGTCGTATGAGGCATTATACCTTCACTACTATTCACGGTGTTTTGTGAGGGACACCAATGTACTTTGTACTTTATTACACTCAGTAGAGAAGGGGTTGGTTTTTGAACTGGTGTTTTTATTGTCGAATTCGGCTTTAGTGGAGTTTGAATTCTGAGTAGTGAGTTGTCAGGTTGGTAGTAATTATGTTGGGGGACAAGGAAACCATAATTTTATAGGTGGATCCATTTCATGCTTCTTCAATGTAGTTCCACTCAAGGTGTGCAAGGACATTTTATTCGTAGAAGAAAAAAAATCCAGAGAATGTTCTTATTACTCAAATTTAGAGATCCTTAAAAAAGAATTAAAAGGGTTTCTAGACCCTAGTAAAATGCACAAAATGAGGTTGATTTTGTCTACACTACTTTGTTGCATGGTTATCGATGGATGTTTTTCATTGTTTAGTTATGCCAAATAACCAAGTAACCAACTACAATCTATTCTCTATCATAGAGGACATCAAGAAGATTCTAAAAAAATCAGTTTTAAGGTAAATTATTGGATGGTCAATTGTCTGATATAGAGAGATCTTTGCTATAAGATTGTGATTTTGGGGACCTTATGGACCCTCTAGGAGATCCCATTGCAAAACATTTTTTCATCTCTTCCAAACCCTTTGTTCCTACGTCAGATTAGTTGATGTATGGCTGAATCACTCCTAGTGTAATGACAGTGCATTCCAAGCTTACTTCTTATTCTTTTGTTGGGAATACTAATGTACAAAGAGTAGAGGTCTTTGGTTGATGTGTTTCATGTTCATTTTTTCACAATAAAGGATGATGGTTGTTAATGCTTAGTCTCTGTAGTTGATGGTGGATGCATGGTTATTGTTTTTGTTTTTCTATTTATTTCATTTATGGATGGTCATATCATTTTGTAATGGATCAAAATTTTAGTTTCTAAGCGGCTAAACAAAGTAGTCTGAGTAATTATGTACTGGAATTTTGATGGGTGTTTTTAGTTAGCAATCAAGCCTAGGCTATGCCCATGTTTCTCTATGTACCCATGTAACTTGTTTTTCGTAATGCAATAGACTGTGCTTATTTATCTACAAAAAAAAGAAATTCAACCTTATAAAATAAGCTAATAATAAGGGTTACTTGATAACCATCAACCTTGACAAATGACTTCCAAGTATAAATAGGAATACAAATTAGAAATATGATATGGAAATATTCTCTATCTATTTGAACACTATGATTTATTCACTTCACCTCTAAATATCAACTCCACAGATGTGGGTTACAATATTGTTTGAGATAAGTATTTTGCATTTCCATATTGCATTTTGATTGTGATCCTTAGGTTCTTTCCAACCTTAAAAATGATGACATGATATAAAAAATTGGTGGTTTATAGTTGATGTGTGATGTAATAATTAGGTTATAGTTTTCATGCTTCAATTTATCTTTCAAGCTAATGTTATTTATTTTAGTGAGAATCTCTTCTATTTTATCAGTTATGATTTGTTATTTATTTATTTATTTTAATAGTTGAATTTGAATGGATTTTTTGATAATAAGGAATATGATATAATCTTGAATGTAAACATTATAATACCTTTCTATTCATTTTTTTTCTTACAAGATTTGCTTTTAACTAGTGACTATTTATTTTATTGCAAAGGGTTCTTCATGTAATTCCCTATATTTATGGTTGGAGTCACTTTTAGACCCAACATTTGTGGGAATTTTATAATATTAGGAGGATGTATTTGAAAGACATAATACCTATAGAACCTCTTGGTAAGGTATCAAACCTATGGAGAAGACCAAAAGGAATTCTACAAGGAAATCCAAAATGGAATAAAGTAAAGAAAGTTAGATGCTATAATACAAGAAGATCTAATAGATTAAGAGTATTTAGAACTCAAATAGTGAGGAAGTGATGCAGGAGTAACTTACTAAAGTAAGTTGGTTTCCTTAGTTTTATTTAAATTGTGATATTTTGGTAGTAGTTAATTTAGAAGGAATATATTATGAAAATGTATAGACTTAGTCAACTAGGAATCTCTTAGCTAATTCAACAAAATAGATTGATTTTATTGAGTTTGGTTAAGAGAGATCTATGTAATAGATATTTCAATGTAAATGAGAGAGATTGAGTAATGCCAAGTTTGTTCCAGCATAAATGGTGTTTAATAGAGAAAGAGTGTATGCAAAATCTTAATCTGTAATCTTCCCCTTTAGCTTGACTTAATATATCATTTGTGTATATTTCATTGTGTTTATGGTGATTTTTTTTAGTTGAGTGTGGATCAATTTAGATTTATTTATATGTTGTAGGAAGAATTGATTAATGTAGATAACTAGTTCCTAGGTTCAATTTCATGATCAAAACTTCAAATCATGGTCACATCACAAGTTTTTATACTGGAGTAGACAAAATTTATTATAACACAAAAGCATTTGATAATACAATTTTTTTTTTTTTTTAGATTATTCAATTGATGGAAATGTGAAAGTTTCCATCACATATTTCCATCTATTTAGACTCATAATAGGTATTTGGTTGCAACAATGGTTCTAATGTTAAGTCATTAACTAGATTTCAAATTGCAGATGGTAATCTAGACTATGAAGTATTTGGTTTGAACTTACCAATAATTTATATTCTTAAGTTGGATCACGAATCCTGGATCAAAGCAAATAATCTAGATTGGAAGACATATTTGGACCAGAAGGATAAATGGATTAAAGGAGGAGTTCAGATCACAGGATATCTGGATTGGTTGGAACATTTGGATCAATTAGATACTTTAGATCTCTGCATTGTGAGCAAAAATAAATCTACCTTGATCTTTGGATTCCAAATTACACAAGGAATTAGGATTTCTACCTTCAAGTGAGTTTGGTAGTTGATGTTTTAATAGAGAGAAAGTAATGTCAAAATTCAATTTCAGGTTTACAACCATTAATTCCACACAAATTTTTTACTATAGAGTGAGATATTCAGATATGTCAAGAGAATTTCAAAGAGAATCGATCCGGAGTTACGAGAAAAATAAGTTGAAGGGGACTGAACAACATAATTTTTTGTATCAAAGTAAGGAGTGCTCAGATATGGAAAAAAGTCACAAATGAGCAACTTGACAAGCATGTAGAGAATGATTGTAGTGAATGCTGCCTCACAAGCAAAGATGAGGCCCACTCAGTCAAAATTATAGGTGATGGAGACTATTAAAAAAATAGGATCTAGTCTGGGAGATGTGAGTGAGGTAGAAGAATAATATTCTAGTGAAGAAGAAGGTGAAGAATCATAAGAGGAAAATATGTCAAACATGATAACTAATATGAGTTCCAGACCAAAGAGATGGAGGTGCTTCTATATGAGGGTAATTTAAACATTGATTAATTGATGGATGATATCAATGCAATGGACAAATATTTTGATTACGAAGATATTGATGAAGAAAAAATAGTAAATTATGCAAGGAAAAGATTGAACGGTCATGCAACCCTATGGTGGGATGGAGTGCAAGTAGATAGAAAGATGAAAGGAAAGTCCAAGATCAAGATTTGGGATATAATGGTCGCTAAATTCAAGGGTAAGTCCATACGTAAATATTACGAGTTAAAAATATTCAAGCAATTGCAACATCTTAGATAAATATCAATGTTAGAAAGGGAATGGATTGATGACTTTTACATATTAAAGATTAGAGCTGGTCATATTGAAGAGGATGTTGAAAAGGTTGGTCTCACCGAGCATGGTTGAAAATGCTTATCAAGCTACTTTTAAAGGAGAAATGAAGTTAGCAAGAAAACATAGTGAGAAAAGTAGATGAAGAATTTGTGCAAGGGGAAATAGACAACAAAGTGGCAAAGGAACATTTCAATCCTTAATAGAGGAAGGTGGAAGTTCAAGTAGCCAATTATTACCAATAGGACGTGACACTAGAGGAAGAATACCTTTCCCAAGAGGTATAGGTAGAGGAAATGATTATTAGCCTAGATATTACATATGTCGAAAATTGGGAAATATGTCATTAGAATGTCCATAAGGTAATCCAAAAAGTAAAATAAGTTCACATGTGAAAGAGAAAAAAAGTGTAAATTCAACTACAAATAAAGAAACCACTAAAGCAAGAGAATCATTATTGATCAAGAATTTTTTGATCAGATCGAAGAAAGAAGCAAAGGAGTTAGAATAGAAGAAAATCTTATTCACAAATATATGCAAGTGAAATGATAAGTTTTGAAAAATTATGATTGGTAGTGTTAGTACAAATAATTTTGTTTCTACTAGGATGTTACACAATTTATTTTTAAAGAGAATAACATTCCCTAATCCTTATAAAGTATCACAATCGAAAAAAAAAACATCAAATTTTGGTGAATTAACAATGCAAGATGGAGTTCTTGACTGTTAGCTATAAGGATGACAGATATTGTGACTTAATTCCCATGGATGTTTTACATATTTGTTGGGAAGAAAATGGTAGTACGATAGAAATATTATTGATGATTATAGGAGGAACACCTTTACAATTGACAAGAATGGTTAGAAACATGTCTTGTTACCTTTGCAAGATGAAGGAGTAAAGGAAGAAGTTTGTCCTAGTGTGTTGTTAATGAGTGAAAAGGAGCTACTGCAAGAAGTAAAGAAGAAGAATTGCATTTTTCTTTGTTTGGTAAACCCAAGGTAAATATTACTAAAACAATATTAGATGTTTTTCCTAAAAAATTAAAATTTTTTTGTTGGATGAATTTACTGATATTATTATTGATGATTTGCTAAGTAATTTACCTCTAATTGGAAGCATTAGTCAACAAGGAACATTTCAGTCCATGTTGTGTTCTCACAATAATAAGCCCAAATAAGGATGGAGGATGAAGAATGTGTATTAATTCCAAAGCCATCAATAAAATAACAATAAACTACATATTTCCACTTCCACACATTAATGATTTAATTGATTTTTTAAGTGGTGCCAAGAATTTCATTAAAATTAATATAAAGAATGGATGCCATCATACTAGGATTAGAGGAGTTGAGTGGAAGACAAATTTCAAAACAAAATAATGGATTTTATGAATGGTTTGTGATTCCTTTTGGTCTCACTAATGCCCATTGCACCTTCATGATGGTTTCTAGGAATTTACTAACATGTTTGTTATAGTTTATCTAGATAATATTTTGTTATATAGTCAAACAAAGGAGGACCATTTGAAACATCTCAAATTAGTCTTAAATACCTTCTAATGAGATAAATTATTCATTAATTTGAAGAAATTCAATTTTGTGAAGAATAAATTGATATACTTGGGTTTTTTTATTTCTGAAGATGGTTTTCAAATGGACCAAGATAAAGTTAAATCTATCATTAATTGGATTGTTATGGAAAATGTCTTTGGGGTGAGAATATTTCATGGCTTAGGAATATTTTATATAATTTTTATTATAAACTTTAGTAGAATTTGATCTCATATTATAAAGACAACGAAGGAAGGCAAACAACCATTCAAATTACCTATAGTAGCAAAACAAAATTTCATATTGTTAAAGAAAAACATAATGGAACAACTTGTCTAGGCCTTCCCAAATTTTAATATACTTTTTTAAGTTGAGACAGATGCAAGTGAAATTTTTATTGGAGTTGCTTGAGTTAGGAGTGAAAGCCAATTTATTATTTTAGTGGAAAATTGAATGAAGAAAAATAGAAATATTCCTCTTATGATAAATAATTTATGCCATAGTTCAGGCCTTAATGAAATAGAGAAATTATCCACTGCCCAAGGAGTTTATTTTGTATACTCATAATCATGCTTTGTAGTTTATCAAAACTCAACCATAGTTGAATGAAGGACATGCTAAGTGGGTAAAATTTCTGCAAAATTTTACATTTTTTCTTAAGCCCGCAATTTCTACATCAAACAAGGTAGTTGATGCATTAGGTAAAATTTATTTAACTTTAAATGGATTTCAAGTTAATTTTTTTGGGTTTGATGAGTTAGAAGAGATGTAAATAGGTCATGCAAGTTTTTTATGTATACATATGCAACCTATGAAAATGTTGTTAGCAATAATAAAACTTAATGGTTGTTTTATATGGTTTAAGAGGGATTGTTTATTAAGGTAAGAATATTTTCATACCAAAATTCTCAGTGAGAGACAATTTGGTAAAGGAAAATCATATTGGGGGATTTTATTCAGACAACATAAAAAAAGTGATTTCTTGAATGTTTTTTTATTTTTAGCAAGGTATGCAAGCTAATGTAAAATATTTTTTGACAGGTACAGAGTATGTCATCATGCGAAAGGAAGGACTCAAAATGTAGGTCTATATAAGTCATTGTTGATTCTAGGTAGACCATGGGAGTTTGTATGTAAGGATTGTGTTTTGGGGTTTCCTAAAGCACAATTTGATAATTATACTATTTAACATATTGTGGAAATATTTTCAAAGATTTCACATTTCATAGCTTGTACAAAGATTACTGATGCAACTAATGTTGCTACTTTTTTTTAAAAGAGATTGTAAGGTTGCATGGTTTTCCTAAAAGTATTATTTTAGATAGTTAAAAAATATTTGTAGGCAGTTTTTTGGAGAAGATTGTGTAAGAAACAAGGGTGTCAATTGAATTTCAATTCAACATACCTCCCATACACTAATGGGAAAATATAGGTGGTAACAAAATGCTTAGAAAATTTCTTGAGAATTTTGGTAAGTGGGCATCCCAAACATTGGGATTAAGTAATTGCTGAGGTTGAGTTTGCATATAATGATTCACCAATTAGAAGCACATGGATGAGTCCATTTCAAATACTATACACCATGCATCTGAGAAAAAATTATGAGTTAACAAATTTGGGAAAACAAGAATTAAGGAGATTTGATGGTGAAGGCATTGCAGCAAGCATGCAAGAATTGTACGAAATAATTAAGAAGTAGTTACAAGAGAACAACAACAAGTATAAATAAATAGTAGGTATGAGAACAAGACAACTAGACTTTGAATTTGGTTACCTAGTGATAGCATATCTTAGGAAGGAAATGTTTCCTATAGGGACATACAATAAATTAAAACTTACAAAAATTGCTATATCTAAGATTTTAAGAAAAAAAACTTGTAATACTTATGAGTTACAACTCCCAATTAATATTGGGATTTTACAATTTTCATTTTTGCATATATGTGTTATTTCAAGCAGACATAAAGTGTCAGAGGAAATGATCCTGCAAGTGATGAAGATCAGACTAGAAGATGGAAGAAACAATACCAAAATAACTTCAGAAAGTGATTGAAATATTATTGGATCGAAGGACAACTAAGGTAACCAACGGTAAATAATATTTTTAGTATTTGGTCAAATTGAGGAACCAACCAGTAGAAAATTACACTTGCATGATTGTAGTAGAAATTTCCAAGTATGGCACAAATGTTGAAGACCTCATGAATAATTATTTTCTAACTCACGAGTCTGATGCGGGAGCATCTACCAATCAAAACCTCTAATTGATAATATTAGGTCAATATATTTACTAAAGGAAGTTAGTTTCCTTAATTTTAATTAAAAATCTAACATTTTTCAAGTTATAAATCCAAAAAAGAATACTTATTGCTAGAGATTATAGGATAAGTGCCATTTAGCTTCTATGAAAATGGATAGACTAAGATATATTAAGAATTTTTTAGATTATTTAGCAAAATAGATTAAGCTTGTTGTGTTTGGGTTGGAGAGCTCTATGTAGTATATTTTTCAATATAATCAGGAGAAAGTGAAATATGTTGAGTTTTTGAGTGTGAAGGATGTGTAAGAGAGGAAGATTGTAGGAAGACTATTAATATGTAATCTTCCCCTTCAACTTGAATTAATATATTGTCTTTGTATATTGTTGGTTTGAGGGGGCCTGACCCAGGTTCAACGTTAATTACCCAAACAATCCCTACACTACTGGCCCTTTCGGCATCAGCCCACTGAGCGTGGAACAAAGTCTCACCCAAAGCAGTATGGGGGGATGCTGGAACCAAGTTTCCGCACCCTGAGATGGTTGTGGCGTTGTTTTGATCTCTTCTATCCCTGTCTTCATGCAAGTGATCCCGCTCTAGGGATTGTAAGACAAAACCTTTATTCCAGCATTCAATACCTTCACGAAAGTATATGATTGACCTTCGTGCAGCCCTAACTTGGGGATCAGGTACTTTCGTGCTGTTATGGTAGTGTGCCATGTAGATTCCTTAATTACCCCAAGTGATTTTCGTATTTTGCCAAATACTTAAAGTTATCACCATGTAATTAGATATTTATAATTGCATTTAATTGTTCAATGTAACCGTATTCATCATAGAAGCATAATAAAGGAAATTCATAAACAAAATATCCAACCCATCAATAGAACAAATAAACAGAAATTGTAGAATAACTCCTTTTATTAATATCTTCCAAGTGTTACAGAATCTATTCACCCTGCGCACATAGCTGCAGGGGTCTGTGGACTCAGCTACAGACTTCTACCCTAGGCCTATGAGCACTCAGCTACAGAGCCTCTACCTATGCTACAACCAAAGGCTTAACTTCTTGCTCTAAATCGATGACTCTCTTACCTGTTTGATGCTACTAACTACTTAGAGTTTAGCTCCTTTTATACCATCCCATGGTCCGCGGACCATGGGTAGATCTCTTAGAACCGAATTTACTTTACGAAACTAAGGGCAGACTACCCTTTATGACACATAACACCTTCGTGCTCCGCAACCATAAAATGCCGAGTCTTTACAATAATATTACAAAAACTTGACTTAAACATGGGCCTTTACCCCCAAAACTACCCTTGGGGGATCCCACTCCCAACAAACCCCCAATACAAACATCGTGACTCACCCTCGATTCACTCTGCAAACACAAAGATCTTTGCACGAAGCCCATCGAGATTGACCCTAATGACTACAACTTCGGCTATGCATTGAGCTGTTGCCTGCTTCGCATCTTCGTCTGTCTTCTTAGTTACTGCCCCTGCGTTGTTAGCCTGAAGCTGTTGTTGTGGTGCTTGTAGAGTCACAAGCTTCCATTCAATGTTTCCTATGAATGCATAAGCTTCCTCCAACCAGGGCTTTAGTCATGCCTTCAGAACTATTTCCTTGTGTAGCTTTGTGTCCACCTATTCCTTCAGCTGCCTAGCTTCCTACAACTTGGTTAACCTCTGTGTCAGCGCGATGGTTCATGTTGTTCCCTTAACTTCTTCATAGTGCTATTGGAGTTTGTGTGCTTCTGTCTCTAGCCTCTAGATGTTTGGGTCCTCCTACAAGCCAATCAGGACCTCAAACAATTGTTCAAACAACTGTGTGCAATCTACTAGTGCACTCTCCACTACTGCGATTGCTTTTGTGACAATGGCTACCCGTTGTTCCTTTACCTCTAGTGGTGTTGAAGGCTGATCCCTCTACTAGATCTTTGTAATCTGCAGGTTCATCTCCAATTGAACCCACACCATCATTTTCCAAGTGTCGCGCACCCTTATGGCCAATTTACGAATGCAGACCTCGACTGGCTCCTCCTCCAGAATGGCCAATTCTGATACCATTCTGCAGGCCTCCTCCACGACCTATATGATCTTCTTGCTCTGGCTGGTCACCTCGGCCTCGACAGCGATGGCAACATCCCTTTGTAAGGCCATCTACTCATTGTTGATTTTTTGTTCACTAATCACTTGGAGAGCGTGGTGCTCGCAGGCCCTCAGCTCTGCAATTACTCCATCCTGCAAGATCTGGAGTGCTTCACGTGGGAGTGCTCCCAGGTTCAATCCCACTCCCTTCAAGTCACTGACAATGGGCTTGTCAGCCTCATGTTTTGTTGTCAGTGCTCCATTCAGCAGCACTAGTGCACTAGAAGCCTTCATGCGCAGCATATCGACAACCCCTGATGTGCCGATAGCCAAGCTGGTAAACACCATACCAACTTGCGATGCGTAGGTCTAAAACTCCTGCAGTTCAGTTTGGATGGCCCCTAGGATGATCTACTTCTTCATTTCAAATTGTTGCAGGGCCTCCACGGTGATATATCTAACTATGTCATTGATGTCGTATAAATCTCCCTCCGTTAGTGTGATGGGGTCCAGCGAGGTCTTGGTTGTCTTTGATTTCTTTTTGGACCATCCCTTTTCCTACTTTCTCAGCTGCTTAATGCAATCGAACATCTCCCGAGGGTTTGTGATGTGCTGCTTTGCGCCTTCTAGTGTCAGGTGAAGGCGATTATGCACCTTTGTCAGAGCCCCACTCTGTGCCACTTTTCTGTTATACCTTGGTCTTCTGAGTGGCCTCCTTCTTCCTCTTTTTGACCACCTATTCCATCTTCAACTTGGCCTCATCCTTCTTCTTTTATGCAGCATACTTGCTTCCACCCACCACCAAGTCCGTGGTGGTGTGACACTTTGCCAGCCATTTATCCAACACTGCATTGATGGAATCATCTGTGGATAGGTACAACAAATCATACCACATCTGCGTAGGGTCCTTCTGCACCCTAATTGATATCTGATGGAAATCAGCTTTGAATTCGACATAGCTCTGCAGGTTAGCATATACCGTGGGCGACAATCATGGCTTGTGATTGATAGCCATCCTGATATTCATTTCCATAAAGATCCAGAAGATCTTGCTGTCCCGAATGTGCTTCTTGTCGTTGGTTTCCCATAGTGAAGTGTACTTTGCTTCTTTAGGAAGGTCTGGAATGACTGAGGGGAATTTCCTCTCTTCTGGTAGCTCCCACACTACGAGCAAAATAGATAGCAAGAGCCACGCATAGTGGAACGTTTTTCTTTGCTCTTGTGCCTCGTGAAAGTTTGCCAGGAACTCTCTACAAAGGTAGTCTGACCAGTTAAATTGGACTCCTTCCACACACTACTGTTTGAGCACGATGACAAGCGCCAACACTTCGTCATCACAACACTTTTGCATCACCTTCCCTGCAAGGATTTTCATTGCCACCTTCAAAGCGGGGTCACAGATGCTAGAGATTGCATACCCACGTAACTTATTCACCAATTTGAACTTCTCTTTCATTGATTCTGTGAGCACTAGCTCGCCACCCTTTCCACCAAATATCATAGCTGGATTTTTTCCTTTATACGATAGGCATGTTATGCGGTGAATCAACATATCGGTGACAGGTATCGGCTGCTCCAGCCATAGACACCCATCATGCACCAAACACAGCAACTGCTTGATGACTAAAATTGTCACGAGGTGCGGTTATAGTGTGGCACCCACGATAGGTTGAGTAATCCTGCCTTCTCTACTCCTTTGAGCCACTTCGGCGGCTCCTGTGCAGTCTGTTATCACTCAGATTTTCCTAGAAGTTATTGGGAAGAGGAAAGGGGTCCGAGGTAACCACAAACCAAATTTTAAGTACAGATTCTAGCCAATCTGTACTCAGAGAGGGCTCTCTCTTTATGATTTATCTTGGTTTTTAAAAGATATTAGGATAGTTGTGAAGTTTAAAAGTTTTTTTTGAGTTTGGGTGGTGAGATTCAATAGCAAAGGGGTAATAATGAGTAGCTTAGTCCATTGAGCTGATGGAGTCAAAGAAAATGGCTTAACTGGACTTGGTTTCTTCACAAAGGATGGTTTAACAGAGCAAGCTAGTCAAACAGGGAACAGATCGAGACTGAAAGATGGAATGGGCTTAAAGGGTTAAAGGACAACTAAGAATCCTTTAACATACTTTAAAAGAATAGAATATTACTAACCATCAACAAAGAGCAATTATGAATTCTTTATTAAATGATTAAAATGAACAAATTAGGAAATAGGAGCAATCAAGAATTCATTGTTTATACTAGTTCAGAAGAAAACATTGAGAATAATAATGATTGAAAACAGAGTGCAATTAACCAAATTCTGAGTTATTCTTTTTCGTTTATCATTCAGATGTGAAACATAGATGATATTTTAAACAAGGAAATATTTAAAACACAAGGTATAGATGAACTTATTGATCCGGTGTTTGATTCAAGAATTCTAAGAAAAGTCCTTAGCTCCAATTCTTCATCCAGCAAGCCACAAAGTTGGTCCAAACAACACTTGATTCCAAAATAGTCAACGTTACAGCAATGTCTAAGGATCCACCCTCAATACTCCGATTGATGGGGTATTTATACAAAAAATCTTTACGAAAATATCCCATAACAGAGAGAGATATATTTAGTGATGACTAATTATTTTTACAGAAACATAGAGACACTTAGTCTCGAAGATAGGAGAAAGGTGAACTGATGATGTGTTGTTCCTATTCTTGTTGAATGTGCTGGAGGCAGGCCCTTTTATTTGGCTTGCTGCTGTCCTTTTTAGTAACTCTGTGCTGGCTGATTTATTTTGACCAATACTTTTCACTTGTTCTGATACACTTCGACCTGTTTGACCCCTCTTCATCTTTCTTCATCTTGCTATGGTAAAGCCCAAAATTTACATTTTACCAAAAGTAATTTTAGAAAATTCTCAATATGTCTTGCCACCATTTTTGCTCTGGCAATCTGTGTTTTTGAAGTTTCCTCAGAGTTTCATCAGTCTCTGTATATCTGAAAAAATTAGGCTGGAGTTGAAACAAGTGCTTTACCTCATGCTCAATATAGAAAAGGTTCTCCAAGCTATCATAGAGAACTCGACCTGTGGGGAGTGCTTTTACTCTGGATGCACTTGTGGATGAACTCGCTTGACTGCCAGCATAATTATTCAATTTGTCTATATAATCAATGTGCTTCATTAACCTGTCATCAATCAATAAAGGGCTCAGTAGCCCTTTATCCTGCAACACTATGAATTTTTCCATGAAAGAATTGACTTCCACCTCCATATCTTGGCATCTTCTCTCTAGGTTCTGCATTAAAGTCCTCTTGGTTAGCACTCTTTTGATTTCCAGAATGGTGTTTGTTTTGTCTTCGATGCCAAGCTTTTCCAATTGTTCCTTAGTTCTGTTATTCAAAAGATATATAAACCTGTTGGCTTGTTCAGGCATCTATCCTAACAAAGCTTTTGTCCTTTGAATTTCTACATGTGCTGCCTTCACTAAATCAATCTGTTCATAAATCATGTGGATAGATGCACACACATCATTTATAGATTGAACGATGTTACCCCAAAGTATTTTCTTGATCTCCGCCAAGGGCTTGTCAAAAGTGAGTTCTTGTTCTAAGGTTTTAACTTTCCTTTCTAAGGCTTTAATCTCCTTGTTTTTTTCTGCAACACTTATTTTTGAGGCATCCTACTTCTTTTCTTTATTAGCCAATTGTTCTTTTGCTTGTTTTAATTTTGTAACTTGTAATTTCAGTTCTTCCATGGCCTTTATCAATTCTTTAGTGCTTGTATTAGTACTTCTACCTGATGCTATTCCTGCTGTTGATGTACCTGTAATCACCTCTACTGTGCCTGTTGGGATGTTTGGAGCCAATGCTATTCCAAGTATAGAAGGGATTGTAGTTGATGTACCTGTAGGAACTACTTCAGGAGGCTGGGAGGTCGACTATCCCTGCCTTTCCTTCAGTGCCTTCTCTAATGCCTGCTCTGTGTCATTCAATCTTTCATTAAGTTTCAAGAGCAGGTCCATCATATCTTCTTCTGATTTTTGTTGTACAACTTCTACTATCGGAGGATGCCTTGAAGGAGGTAGCTTTAGCTATTTCCTCAGGGTAGCAATGTCCTCTTCTTTCTTCTTGATCATAGCTTGTATGCCTTTAGCATCTTTGGGATCATGTCCCAATCCAATGATGATTTCTTCTAATGATTTGATTCTATTATCCTTGGCTAGGGAAGAGGCTTTTTCCAAGTGAAGTTGAGCAGCTGTATTATCCAAGGAATTTTGTAACTTGTGGGCCATCATTTCTTTGTCAGCCAATGTGGAATAGACCATTTCCCTAGTTTACTTGTGAAGTTCAATCTGGTCCATAGGATGAATATCTTTGGATAAGACCTTCAAATTTGTTCTGATGTAATCTGCTGCTAACTGAGGTTGTTGTACCTTTGGCTTAAAATAACTCATTAACATTTTTCCTTCTTTAATATCATAAGCTGACATCAATCTCTACTAGTTTGAGGGAGCCATATTCAGATACTGATTATAAATTTGAAGTCTTACTGAATCATTCTTGGCTTTTATTTCTGTAAATGTCTTCTTAATGTCTGAGGCCTGTTTTCTTTGTGGCCTGGTGGATGATACTTCTACACTGTGTTGTCTTTCTAGCTCCTGCCTTTGTGAGCTAAGAGATGTTTCTCCCAATGGAGAAGTTTGCTGGCTCACTGCCCTTTCTTCTCTGTGGCTGTCTATAGTCTCTTTCATCATTTCCTCTTCTGACAGAGGATTCAATCTTTGTCTTTTAGTCCTAGGCTGTTCCATGGGTCCACTGGCAGGAGTAGTGGTTTCCCTGTCCCTCTTTTTGCCTCTTTCCTCATTTAGAGGAGTTTGCAAAACTGGAGTTTCTACTATTTTAGTTTGAGGTGGAGGAGTTGGTACTTGACCCTATTCTTTGGACTTTTCAGGCTGATCTGTCATTGTGGGTTGTTCTGTGGTCTCTACTTCCTTCCCTTTAGGTGTGCTTTTAACTGGTATGTTGAATTCCGGTGGATGCTATTGAGAAGTTCCAGTAATGGATGCCCCACTTTCTGGCCCTTGAGATAGCTTGAAAAATACTTGCCCAAAAGAATCTAGGTCAAGGGTTTTCTCAAGATCTCTCATAGCATTTTCCATCTTTTCCTGTTCACTAATCTCTTCTATTAGGATCCCTTCTACCCATTCATCTTGATTTGCAAACTATTCAATTTCTGGGATCCTATGACGTATATAAACTAATAGCTTGTTTTTTGTCCTTCTGTCACATATGAAACTATTTGGGTCATATGGCACCACCAAAAACTTTTCTTCAATATAAGGTGGTCTTCTAAAATCTTTTCAGCTTCTTGCCATGCATCTCTAGAATTGATGACAAAAGGGCCTAACTGGTTCTTGATCTTAGCTGAGCCTTTTTCTTTGTGCTACAAAAATGGACTAAGTCTGCATTTATAAGCTGTCTAAAATATTCGAGTGAAAATAATCTCATGGGAACATATTTAGGTAACTTGAAAGGGAAAATTTCACACCCATACATTTTGATTTCTGTGTGATTTTCATATAAGTACCAGTCACCTATCATGTACTGTTTAGAGAGCTACAGAATCTTCTTGATGTCACCAGTGATCCTAAGAGGGGAAACTCCTATCAATAAAGTGTTTGCTGGATGTACAAACCAGTCAATGAACTCATTATAAGTATAAGGGGACTCACTGGTATTATGAAAGATGGAACTCCGAAAAATCATAGACCTTCGATTTCCTTTTGAGTCCAATTTCCTGATGGGGAAAGAAAAGCTGTCTGGCTGATGATACAACAAAATATGGTATATAAAATATGTATATTTGAAGACTCCTTCTCTATCCAAACTTATGAATTGATCATGGATTTTGTTGGCAATGAAAGTGGCATAGTCATATCTGACAGCAGGGGGATGTCTTGGAGTAAATATTGATAGTAAAACTAAGGTGATGTCGTCAACATATTCACTGTAATCGAATACCATGATCACGGATATCATTTCAACAATGAGTCTTCCAGTGTCAGTGAAAAAAGTCTGTAGATAAGGAGGTGGACCTTTAGGCTGGTGCTTTGGTAGCATGAAGGTCTGAGCAATATGACTTATCTCTGATGTGGGCAATTGAGATGCTTTTTCAAGTAGATACCCCATGGAAAGAGGCGCAAGAGGCTCAGTGGAGTGGAACTTTATCATTTCATTAATGGATTTAGCAGTTATGGGAAAAATGACAGTTTGGGATGGGGACATAACTACTCTATGGATAGGGTCATAGTTAGCACAACAATGATGAATTATTTCTGGGAAAACATGGACCGAGGGGAGGAAATACATGGGAAGATTAGATACCCACACTCCAAAAATGTCAGACTTGTTTAGATAGCTATCTCTGACTTGGCAGAAGGCCTGAAGATGGTTCCTGTCACCAGATAAATCTTTTATTTGAAAATCTTTATCTGCAAGAGGCAGATAATCTAAGTCTTTGTGAGGAGCATTAATGGGTGCGACATTCAGGGCTACAGGGGTTTCCATCTTTGGTTCTTGTGGATTCAAAGATGGAAATGGGGGAAATTCTGTGAAAGATAGGCAAGACAATAGGTTGGGAGATTTGTATGGCCAATACAAACGTGGAATAGACCTGAATTTGGTTGTTTCTTGTAGAATTTTAAGCAAAAAACCAAAATCACAGGGTTTCGGCGCAGCTTGGATAAATAATTGTTTCAAGATGGTGAATAATGCCTAGATGGGAAGATGACAGATTCTGGGCAGCTTCATAACAAGGTTCTTAACCAAGTGGTGGTCTGCAAGCTCGAACAGTTGATTGGGACGTTGTTTTGCATGGGAGCGTAGTTTGTAGTGAATAACAGTGAAAATGACGTTTTTCCGCTTTATTTAGCAAAAATAAGGTTGGCGGGACTTTTTGGCATTTATCGAGTGGATGATGTCAGTGTGATGTGACACTTTGTCGTTATGTGGAAGGGTGGTAAGCAGTAAGCGTCGCACTGCTTTTGGGGCTAGGTGGTTTTGAACAGAGGGCGAGCGAGCATGTGGAGCGGGCGACGCGTGGCGGGGGTACGGCGAAAAACCGCTGGGCAATCACGAGTTAAAATGAGGTGGGAAGGATGGTCGCAATATCGTCGTCAACCGTCGGATGGGAATGCAATGATTGGATGGCTGACGAGCTTTGGAGATGGCAGGGAGTTATGCAGCGGGGCCCGACACAATAAAACATGGTTTAATCGTATCGGGGCCAATTTTATTGGTTGATGGGTAGGTTATTAATTAACCCAAATTGTTAATTAATCTCGTATTGCGCAGTGGGGAAGGTTATTAACAAACTCCGGACAAGTTTATTAATCCCTTTTTAAACAACGTTTAGGGTTTATTTAACCAGGGCGGGAATTATTGATCCGGATTTAAATAGGAACGCAACAAATTACAGAGAAAACCATATACACAAAGATGCAGCGGAAATAATACTTCATTTCATTAATGGAAAATACTGAAATATGCTTACAACCAGAAATGGAAATAAACCAGCTAGGGCGATGGTAACTTATCTCTGAGAAGAGATGTGATGGCTACATGCCTTTGAATTGTGTTACAATGAGGCTCGAAGGCCTATTTATTGTTGAGAAACAATGGAAAACTCTTAACATTCCAAAACCTAACCCTAGGAGATGAAATGCCAAACTGTGGGCCCCGTTTTGGGGTAAATTGGTACATCAACTTCCCGGGGTCGTAACTTTGGCATATGATCTCCGTTTGACGCGTACAATAGCTCATTAGAAAGATCTATCCGAGCACTATCATTTTTGGAACGGGCAACATCCGTCCATTCCATGGACCCATGTTGCCCCCAGATTCCCCAAAAAACGTCGTTTAGGGCCTCAAAACGGCTCCGGAAGTTCAGGACCCGAAAAACTGCTAAAAATAGTAAGTTGTGCTACAATTAAGGAAACTGAAAATGCTGAGAAAGACAATGGTGGGGGTCCAGGTGGACTTGGCAGGTGGCCACCAATATCCACCTGGATCATTCCTCCCCCCTTAGGAAGCAATGGTCCCCATTGCGTTGAGCTCCTCCATGAGATGAGGAAACTTCTGCTGAACTTGTTCCCTGGTGAGCCACTTGCCCTGCTGAAGGAGTTGGCCTGCTTTGACAACTCGATACAGTTGGATATTCTGTTGGCGAGTGTTCTTGATCTGTGTGTCCATGATCCGATCAGCTGCAGCTTGTTCCATGCAATCTGGATTTAATTCTGTGGGTTTGAGCTGTTCTGCAATGTCGGATGTGTCTAGCAATGGTGGAAAGTATGGCCGAAGGCGGTCCACATTGAACACTGGGTGCAGGCCAAGGAATGGGGGAATGCTGAGCTCAAATGCATTGTCACCCATAGCCTTAGTAATGGTGTAAGGACCATATCGAAGTGGTCTCAATTTCCGATAGGCTCCAGTAAGGCGTTCCTTTTGCAAATGCAACCAGACTTTGTCGCCCACCTGAAACTTGTGTGGCACCCGATGTTGATCATGTCGCTGCTTGTACTTGGCATTTGATTTCTCAAGAATGTCATGGACCTGCTGGCGAATATGTTGGATGCGCTCAATGAAGCTGGTGGCCTTATCTGTTTCGGACTGGACATGAGCTGAATTCATGTGAGTAGCTGCAAGTGGCATGGCCACATCAATGGGGCATAGTGGCTAGAATCCCAAACCCGCCTGGAAAGGGCTATGGCCAGTGGAGCTGTGAAGAGCTCGGTTGTAGCTATGCTGAACATATGGGGGGCTCTCGTCCCATGTGCGTGGATGCTTTGAGTTATACATGCGCAGAATGTGCACAATCATCCTATTGACAACCTCTGTCTGGCCATCAGTTTGAGGATGGAAGGCTGTGGACTTCGTGAGTTTGGTGTCCAGCATTGACCAGAGACTGGACCAAAATGTGCTGAGAAACCGACTGTCCCGATCTGAGATGATAGACTGTGGGATCCCAAAGTGCACCCACACTCGTTCAAAGAAGAGTTTAGCAGTGGCTTTTGCTGTGATATTCTTCTTGCAGGCCACCATAATGGCCATCTTCGAGAACCTATCGACGACCACAAAAACACATTCATTTCCATGCTTAGTGGAAGGAAGGCCTGACATGTAATCCATGGAGATGGATTCCCAAGGTCGGCTAGGGGTAGGCAACGGGGTATAGAGGCCGTGCTTCTTAATGGTCGGTTTGGCAATGGCACAGGCAGTACATGATCGGATGTACTTCCCAACATCTTGTCGAAGATTCGGCCAATAGAAATAATTTTGCAGTACTGCCACTGTTTTCTCGACCCCGAAATGCCCAGCAGCCCGACTGTAGTGTGCTTCCCAAATCATCTTGGCACGCTCGCTTGAAGGAACACAAAGGTGACCGAGGTGGCATAATAGGGCATCCTAAAGGTGGAAATCTGCAACATGCCGACCCTCCAAGAGTGTCTGGTATGTGTGGCCGAATTCTGGGTCGCTTTTGTAGAGAAGTGGCCAATCAGAAGTCTCATGCCCACAAGAGTTGAGCACGGTGGTTAGCGCCATGATCGGTGGTCGACTGAGGCAATCTGCAACATTATTGGTGCTGCCCTTTTTATACTTGATATTCAAGTGAAATTGTTGCAGGTATGTAGACCACTTCTGATGGCGATCATTCTGCAATTTCCCTTGGGTCTGTATGAACTGTAGGGGTCGGTGGTCTGTGTGGATGACCGTTTCCTTCCCCAAGATGTAATGCTTCCATTGTCGGTAGTCCTGTACAATGGAATACATCTCTTTATCATAAGTGGGGTACTTCCGGACTGTGTCTGAAAGTGTTTCGCTGTGATATGCCATTGGATGCCCATGTTGAGTAAGGACTGCCCCAATAGCATAGTCAGAGGCATCTGTCTCGACCTCAAATGGTTGTTGTAAATCTGGTAACGCGAGCACTGGTGCCGTGCAGAGGCGATCCTTCAACTCCCTGAATGCCTTTTGTTGAGATTCTGACCAGAAGAATTTTGCTTTCGCCCCTCCCTTGGTGACTTGACTCAAGGGCCAAGAAATATGAGAAAACCCCAACACAAACCTGCGGTAGAAGTTGGCCAGACCTAGAAAGTTGCGGAGCTCTGTTAGAGTGGTTGGAGAGGGCCAATCCCGAATGACTTGGACCTTGGCTGGATCGACATGCACCCCCTGTTCATCAATGATGTATCCCAGATACTGAACCTCGGTCATGCCAAAAGTGCATTTCTCCAAATTGGCACATAGCTTGTGTTGCCGCAGTGTTTGGAGAACCTGTCGGATGTGGTGGAGGTGCTCTTCCCAACTCTGGCTGAAGATCAGAATGTCATCCAAGTATACTACTACAAAGGAGTTGGTGAATGCCGCAAGATGTCATCCATTAGCCTCATAAAGGTTGCAGGAGCATTCGTCAATCCGAAAGGCATGACCAACCATTCGAAGAGGCCCTCCTTGGATTTGAAGGCAGTCTTCCACACATCGGAGGGTTCGATTGGTACCTGGTGATATCCTGACTTCAGATCGATCTTGCTGAAATATTTCGCCCCCTTTAGTTGGTCTAGGAGGTCATCAATCCGCGGGATCGGGTACCTATTACGGACAGTGATCTTGTTCAGCGCCCGATAGTCAATACAGAGTCTCCACGTCCCATCCTTCTTCTGTACCAACACGATCGGGCTCCCACAGGGCGATGAACTCGGACGATGGGCGATGAACTTGGACGGATGTGACCTTTCTGCAGGAGCTCCTGAATCTGCCTCTTGATTTCATTGTTCTCCAGAACGGAGCGCCGATAAATTGGTCCATTGGGTAGCGGCGCACCTGGGGTCAGATCGATGGAGTGCTTGACTTGACAGTGCAGAGGAACCCCTATCGGGGAGGTGAAGATGTCCTCGTACTCCTCCACAATCTTGTCCATCTGTAGTTGTCGTGCAGAGGGACCCCGTTTGGAGGCCGCGGCCACTGTCTTCTTCTTTCCTTGAGGGCGTATCATCAGGAAAACAAATTTCCTGGTTTTGGAAATGATCTTACTGCATTGTTTTTCAGTAATCAAAGAGATGGCGGCAGGTGGTGCTACCTCTGGTATCCTGAACAACTTATTTCCCAATGTAATAATAACAGCACGGGGCCTTGATTCATACACAGCATGTCGCTTCCACAAGTATGGTTGTCCTAGTAATACATCACAAACTTCAAGGGGAGCAATGTCACACAATACCTCATCCGTGAAGGGCTTGATGTTGTATGGAAGGCGACACCGCTGGCTCACGCGAAGATCTCATCCTTGGTGAAGCCACCCAATGGTGTATGGTTGTGGATGTGCTGTGGTCGATAAGCCCAACCGCTTCACGACCTCTGCCGAAATGAGGTTCTTTTGACTCCCGCTATCAACAATGAACTGTATCGGGGAGCCCTTTACCCACATCAGGGAGTGGAAGAGACACTCCTCCTCCTCTGGATCTTCGGGTTCATTTTTCTGGATCTTTGCGGTAGCAACCGTGGCGCTGGGATCCGCATCAATGATCTGCTTCCCTTTTTCATACCCCTTATCGGGTTCTGACTCAGAGTCGGAACATGCATCTGATTCTGAAACCTTTAGCTCAGCCACCAGTGACTGCTTGGCCCGACACTCACTTGTGTTGTGAGTGGAGCTCTTATGGAACTCGCACCATTTTCCAGTGTCCTTTCTCGGCTTCGCGGCACTGTTCTTTGCTTGCAGCTTCGGCTGGTTGTCTTGGGCTGTCCCGCCTTGGCTTTGTCCTTTGTTCTGTGGTTTAGGGGCACCTTTCCCCTGCTTTGGATTCGCAGATCCAAAGTCTCGCTTATTTTGTTTAAACTTCTGCTCGACCTTGACGGCATATCAGTATGCTGCGCCGAGCGAGGGGATGTTTAGGAATTGTATTTCTTCCTGGATGTACTTGTGCAGGCAGCCACGGTATTTGAGTATCAAATGTTGCTCCAAATCCTTGATACCCAACTTTGTGCGAAGGGTATGGAAAATATTGGTGAACTCCGGCACGTCTTGGTCCCTTCCCTGCCGCAGCGTGGTCCACTTTATGTATTTATCCTCATAGCTTCCGACAGGGTAGTACTGCTCATTGATGGCATCCCGGAACGAATCCCAGGTGGGTGCGGCTGAAAATAATGAGCCAGTACTTTCATCCTTCTGCTCGCAGTAGGTTTCCCACCAGTCCTTGACGTGGGGGGCTGCTTTGAGAAGAGCAAAAACAATCTTTTCCCGACTCGAAAATTCATGAACAGAAAAATAACCCTCTAGCATATTTAACCATTTATCTACGGCATCTGCGTCTATCTGACCCTCGAATATGGGGATTTCAAAATTAACTTGTACCTTAAAGGGTGTGGCGTTTCCAGAGTAGCTGCTGGAAGCCGATGCGTTGCTTCTGGGTAGCCGCCGAAGGATCTGGGCAAAATTGTCCATCATCGCGTTCCGTTGTCGCTCGAGGGCTTCTTCGAGCAAGATTTTGATGGGATCTCCTGCCCCCTCGTATTTCTTCTCGTCCGCCATGGGAGGCCGTCAGGATTTGCGAGGCTGGTCTTGCAAAGGTTCAACCAGTTCAAGCCCTAACTCCTTATATCCCGACCTTGTTGGGGACATGCAAAGAAAAACAGAGAAAAAGCAGACCGCTCTGATACCACTGATCTGATTTAAACAGGAACGCAACAAATTACAGAGATAACCATATACACAAAGATGCAGCGGAAATAATACTTCATTTCATTAATGGAAAATACTAAAATATGCTTACAACCAGAAATGGAAATAAACCAGCTAGGGCGATGGTAGCTTATCTCTGAGAAGAGATGTGATGGCTACATGCCTCTGAACTGTGTTACAATGAGGCTCGAAGGCCTATTTATTGTTGAGAAACAATGGAAAACCCTTAACATTCCAAAACCTAACCCTAGGAGATGAAACGCCAAACTGTGGGCCCCGTTTTGGGGTAAATTGGTACATCAACTTCCCGGGGTCGTAACTTTGGCATATGATCTCCGTTTGACGCGTACAATAGCTCATTAGAAAGATCTATCCGAGCACTATCATTGTTGGAACGGGCAACATGGGTCCATTCCATGGACCCATGTTGCCCCCGGATTCCCCAAAAAACGTCGTTTAGGGCCTCAAAACGGCTCCGGAAGTTCAGGACCCGAAAAACTGCTAAAAATAGTAAGTTGTGCTACAATTAAGGAAACTGAAAATGCTGAGAAAGACAATGGTGGGGGTCCAGGTGGCCACCAATATCCACCTGGATCAATTATATAACATTTCGGGGTTTTACCTATAATTACATAACACGGGAAATGGGTAAATGATTTCGTTTGGAGTTATATAATAATTGTTAATAAGTTAATATGAAAAATTTAATGGAAAGCGATAAGGAAAAAACATTGAAGTATATATTCAAACTTAGGCTAAAGTGGAAAAGGGGTCTTTCAAGCGATATTATGCATTTCCTAAGTAAATAGGTTTTTTTTTACTTAGGCCAACTTTATGAAACGAAATGAATGATGGACGAATGATTTTGAGTATTTAGGCTTTTAGATCATTGGGCCGAGGGTCCGGTCCCTCCAGAAATCAGAGAAATGCTCTGAGCCCCTTTGATTTTCAGAGTCCTTAATACTTTTAGGGGGAATTAGTGAAATCTTCAAGTAAAAATGTGAATGGAAATTAGTTATTTAACCTTGTTTTGCTTGAACTACATCAAGTGTAATGTATGCCTTGCACTGGTGAGAAAAGTAAAGATCAACACATTTAGAAGCATTTTTCATCACAAGTATCATTCTGCAACATCATCTACCTACCCTACCTACTTTAGCCTGACATTTTTTCTTCTTTATTAGGGTGCACTTAGACTGGCAAACCCTTATCACACTTTTTCTTTTACATATGGAAGTCTATCTAAATCTAACCTTATTACATCCAAGGGCTCAGATTAAACTGTTGAGCTCCTTTTATTCACTCTACCTATCTACTTATCTGCCAAGATTAAACAGTTTGGTTAGATTTTATTCTCTATCTACAACATGAAATTGAAAAATGAATGAGCCAAGTTTAAACAATTTGACTCTTCAT
Organism: Pinus tabuliformis; assembly: GCA_031772625.1. Taxonomy (NCBI): domain Eukaryota; kingdom Viridiplantae; phylum Streptophyta; class Pinopsida; order Pinales; family Pinaceae; genus Pinus; species Pinus tabuliformis. The sequence goes on from CM062807.1 coordinate 102,310,817, forward strand.
CAATTGTGGCATAAGATTAACAAGTTGCACACAATTACTTATTACAGAAACTGAAATAGTAGTGGCATTTAGACTTGCACACTTTCCTGGTCTATTTTTGTTTGGGGTTCATTTTCTTTCATTTTTTCGACCATTTTTATTCTTTTTACCCTTTGATTTTTCTTTTAGGGTATACCCTCTTTACATTTTTTAAATTTTTTGATTTTTTGAAAATATGGAAAACCTTTGCAACAAGGAAAGGTATGAACATATTATAGAGCTCATCAAGTCAATCATGAAATATGACACCTATTAGTATAGGAGCATAACACTGGCTCCACTTGAGGATGGCTTTTTCTGGTGGAAAGTCAAGAACAGTAGGTCAAATGGCCTTCTGAATGACTTTGACTATGCTCTGAAATCTTCTTCTACTGGTTGCTTTATTGTATGTATGACAGTTTTCCTTCTGAAGGTTAGAGCCTTCTCTCCGGGCTTCAACTCCAGTAAGTTACTATCCAATCCAAACTATGACATTACCAAGGATATAGTATTTACATGTTAGAATCATAATACATTAAAAAGTGGGATCATAGTAATGCTTCAGCATCCGACCATTAACTGGTCCTTCTTTTGTTTTTGTTTCATCCAAGTTTTTGAGATAGTAGGTATTGTTCCCTTGTAAAGCATGGATAACAAAAGGTCCTTTTCCATAGGAAGTCAAACTTCCCATTTTTTCCCTTGTCCTCTCTCCTAGAATCCCATCTTAAAACTTTGTCTCCAATGTAAAAGTCCTCTACCTTGGTTCTTTTATCATATATTTTCTTAAGTTTCTCTTGTACCACTTGAGATCTCTGATATACTTCCTCTCTGGTCTACTGCAAATAGATGGTCTGGTTAATTCTCCTTTGAATATCATTAGGCTCCACTTGAGCTTCCTGAAGTAGTTTCATTACTGGAACTCCTAAGGATGAAGGAAATACAGCCTCAGACTAATTCATAAGGACTAGTACCAATGGATTTCTTTGTAGTAAGTCTGTCTGCCCACATTGCATTAGTAAGTTTCTTGTGCAAGTTTTTCTTGTTCTCTTCCAATAATTTCTTAATAATATTAATTAGGCTTTTATTGGAAAACTCAGCTAGACCATTACCTTGAGGATAATAGGCTGTGGAATGGCCTAGAGTGATATGGTATTTATTACAAGAACTTATTATTTTCTTGGATTTAAAGGCAGCAACATTATCAGTTAAGATCTTCTCAGGACAACCAAATCTAGACAATATATTGGTTTCTAAGAATCCTATAATCACAGTATCATTGGCTTGTCTAGAGGGAATGGCTTCTATCCATTTGGTGAAATAATTTGTAGTAGTGAGAATCCATTTATGTTGGCCAGAAGATGGAGGATGTATTTCTCCAATGAAGTCTAAGCCCCATTGTTGAAAGGGTTTTCAGTGGAGATTGGTCTAAGGGGTAAAGGGAGTAGTTTTCTCTTGCCCTAAAAATTTGGCATTTATGGAAAGCAGTTACAAATTTATTTACATTGGTGAACAAGGTTGGCCAATAAAATCCAGCCCTCAGGATCTTGTCTGCAGTTGCCTTCCAGTAAAGGTGTCCACCACAGTCTCCTGCATGAAATTCTTAGAGAACCTTGTCAGCTTCTTCTTTTACTAAACAATTCAATAGAATACCTTCATGATTTTTCCAAAATAAAGCATTATCTAAAATACAAAATTTTGTAGCTTTCAGATTTAAAAACCTTTTCTTTGTCCTGGATAACCCTGGAGGAGCCTATAGGTTTAATAATACATAAGTTATATCAGCATACCATGGTGAATCTAAGAAAGCCTAGTTGATTTTTGGAGTCGCCATCTCCTATTTGTTATCGAGTTCATTAATATCTAGGGCTTGACAATTTGTTTCAGTCGTGAGTTTAGCCAATCCCTGTCCTTTTATAAGCTTTGTAGGTCTAATTTCAATATCATATTCCAATATAGCAGCAATCCATTTACCTCATTTGCTCTCAATTCCATCTTGAGTTAAGATGTCTTTGACAACAACATTTGGCACATAGGCTATTACATGGGAATACAATATGTAGAATCTAAAGTCTTTAGTAGCTTTCACCAGTGCAAAAGCTTGTTTTTCCATGATTTGTATTTCAGTGGTGCATCTCTAAGTGCTTTACTAAAAAAGGCTATTGGTTTTTCACATCCTTGGTCATCCTTTTGTAGTAAAACAACAGTTATGGTGTGTTCTGATGCAAAGGAAAATATTATGAAATCTCTATCAAACTTTGGACTTATAAGGACCGGTGTTCTAGTTAAAGCCATTTTAATTTCTTCAAAAGATTTCTTGGCGTCAACTGTCCAACCAATACTAGAATCCATTTTCAACATATTATTAAGAAATCTAATTAATTCAGCTAAATTAGATATGAATCTTCTCAAAAAATTGATCTTTCCTAGGAAAGCCTGAAGTTCTTTAACATTTCTAGGGTGGGGTATTTGCAAAATAACTTCTATTCTAGCAGGATCAATCCCAATGCTTTCTTTGGAGATGATATGGCATAAACGTTTGCCTTCCTCTAGACCAGACAATGACTTCTTAGGATTTAAGGAAATGCCATATTTTCTACATTTTAAGAATATTTGTCTCAAATGATCCAAGTGTCGCTAATCTAATTTAGAAAAACAGTCAGGTCATCTAGATATATAACCAGAAAATCATGAATTTCCTTTGCAAACGCTATGTCCATTTCCCTCTAAAAGGCCGCCCCTGAATTTTTAAGTCCAAATGGAATTTTAACATATTTGAATGTACTCCATGGTGTTGTAAATGCAATCTTTTTCTAGTCATTAGGATGAACTAGAATTTGGTTATAGCGTGAGAACCCATCCAAGAGTGAAATCCTAGAAGCACCTACCACCCTCTGTAAAATGTGATCCATCTTGGGCAAGGGGTAATTGTCCTTCAGAGAAACTTTATTAACATTCCTTAAATCGACACACAATCTGATTTCTCCAGTTTTCTTCCTAGTGGGTACTAAATCAGACACCCACTCTGAAAACTTGATAGGAGCAATTATTCTTGCTTCATACATTTGTTTGATTTCCTTTTCAATTAAGAGTAGAAGTACAGGATTAATTCTTCTAAGCTTTTGCTTGAATGGTTTCTGGTTTTCCTTCAGAGGTATTGTATGTTGAATTATGGAGGTGTCATAAGATTTCAAGTCTTCATAACTCTAGGCAAAAACATCGTGGAACTCTCTCATTAGCTCAAAAAATTTGAGTTTTTGGTCAAGAGGCAAAGATTTAGATAACTTCAATATTTTAAGATCATCCTCAGTTCCCAAATTATAGTCCTCAATATCTGCTCTTAAGGGTTCCATCTTGGGTTTCTTAGGAATATCATTGAAATCAAAAAGATCTTTCAAAGGTGTTAATCCCTGAGGCAAATGATTGTCCTTTAAATTGATTACTTCAAATTCTCCTTCAACAATTTCATCAATATCCATCTCTTGAAGTTCTTGCATTTCTTGTTTGGTAAATTTGGTTGGGTGAAGCATTTGAGTTGCATTTTCTACTGAAATGTCTGTTTCTATCTTATTTGTTTGATCAAATTCACTAATTGTATCTACATCTATGTTTATGCTACAAAATTCTTCATCTAAGGTTAAGAAATTGCTAATTTGCTTATCACCATCAAACACTTTCCAGTTCTTTAAATTGTCTGGTATAGCTGGCCTATGTCTAATCTCAGCTATGAACTGATGATTGGGTTCAAATGGTAATTTGCAGGTGCTGGCAAACATTGCCAGACTATGAGCTTGCAAATTATGTTTTCTTGGGATTTTGGCAAGCTTAGTTTCCAAAAATGTGTTGAGAATCTCTATCACTGTATCTCTGTAATACTTCAGTCTGGGATCATTTGTTGAATACTGTCCTTTAATCTGTTGAACTATTAACTCAGAATCTCCTAAGACAGACACCCTAATTGCTCCTAATTTCTTAACCAGTTTAAGACCTAGCAACAGAGCTTCATATTCTGCCATATTGTTGGTGCATCTAAAGTTTAATATGTAGGCATGGCCTTCAGCATGGTCGTTTTCAAGATTATGTACCCAAATTCCTGCTCCTGCTCCTAATTTGTTAAATGAACCATCAAATTCTAAGTATCAGAGAATCTCATGTTCATAATTGGTGTCAGGAGTCTCAGGAATTTGTTTAATAGGGAGATTTGTTTCCTTTCTTTCTTCTGTTTTCTTTAGGGTGTCTGATGCCTCATTGTTTTCAGAAATTTCATGTATTTGAACACTATATTTATCATTTGCAATTTCTTTTGGTTTTTCTAAAACTTCTTATTCAGTTGAAGGATCAATTTTAGCATTGTAGAGAATGAAAGAGTCCATATCAGAGTGAACTGAGTAGATAGGGAAATTTTGGGGTTTCTCCTGACTACTTACAATGCATTTCATTAAGGTTTCTCTATATAGTTTCTTGGGTTGACCGAATATTGAAATAGTAGCATAAGACATGTCAAGTTGTAGAGATCCTTGAAATTTTGCACCCCAAGACCTAGACAATAACACACCATATTTTGGTGGAATGTCAGCTACTACTATGTCCATTAGAATTGTTTTGCCAGGATATTGAACCAGTGACACACATAAGTCTTTGATTAAACCTAAACATTTGACTTGACTTGAATCAAAAGAAAAGATGTCTTTATACGGTCTGGTGATGTCTAGGTCCAACTTCTCCATTATAGATTTAGGCATTAAGTTATGAGAGGCACCAGAATCAAACATGGCATTATGAAGTATTTTATCATGTATATTCAAACTTACATAGAAAGGAGGGATTCCTCCATCTACATATTTCCCATTCACTTTAGGGCCAAAATCAATTCAGGTTGATCATCAAAAACATTTACTGAATCTTCATTAACCAAGATTTTGAGTGACTTGTTAATTTGGCTTCTATAGACATCATGTTTAGCTAGTTCAGACAGTGGAACAACTATTTTTAATTTGCCTACTTCAACTTCCAAATTAAAAGGCTTTTCAGACTGAGTTCTTGTATTCTGGACAACTAGGTTCTCTTTTTCATTTGTGTTCTCTATGTTTCTCTCCTTTTCAGGAGTGGGGTTATGGGCTAAAGTTGTTTCCAAATAAACTTCTGGAGGTTCTTCCACGTTTCCTTTAGAGGGAATAGAAGTGGAAAGTTGTCTATTATTGGGTTGATTATAGGACACATCTTCAATAATTGGGTTAGATGGGTTAGGGTCTATTCTAGAAAGAATATGTACAGGGATATTATTAGTCTTACCTTTGTTAGGCTGCTTGGCAGCTTTTTGTTTATTAGTTTCATGGACATCTATTCTTCTGCTCCTCAGATTGTACTATTTATGGACTTCATAAATGGTAGTATCATATCCCCCCTAAAGTCAAATGATTCACTTGACTGATTTTGGAATTGTTTCAGAACATAGGCTTCTTGATCGTCTTGGGTCAAGAAAACTTGTTCTCCATTATTGAGTCCCATCAAAATTGATTTGGGTGTCTTCTGTTGGTTCATCAGAAGTGGAGACTTTAGCATAATTTTCTTTGAAAAGGGGCCTAATATTTTGATCAGGGCCAGTCTTCCCAGTATTCTGATTTTGGTTCTTCCTGAAATTTGGATTTCTCCTAGTGTTTCTAGGTTTTCCATCCCAAGGGGATTTTCTTTCGATTGTTTCTACTCTATCTCCTAATCTCTCCATACCTTTAATAATAGCGTCCAGTTTTTGTTCAAAAGTTGAAGGTTCTTCTTTTAAAGGTATCCTCCTTTCAGCTCTGGCTCTAGCTCGTTTGGATATTAGGTTAGCTTCAACGCTGACAGCTATACTTTTCATTTCTTCTAAGGCTCGAGGAGCTCTTTCCCTGAGTTGGTATGCCATATCTGAATCAAATCTATCAGGGAACTTCATTAATTCCAAATCTGGAGGAGGTCTAAGGTTTTGAGGGATAGCATTGTAAACATTATTGAACCTGGTACAGTAGTCTTGTACAGTTTCTTGAGTTCCTCTCTTCAAGTTTTCATACTCTGACAAAATATGGAGAGGGTCTTTCTTCTTTTCCCATTTGTTCAAGAATGTCTGATAAAGAGCTTGTAGGTCGTTAATATTATTTGCAGGAAGGGCTCTAAACCATGTTCTGACATCTCCAGTTAAACTTTGAACACATATCCTCATTCTAACATCATCAGCATCAACCTCATATATCTCAAAGTAGTCTGTCGTCTTTTTAGTATGTTATTGTGTAGTGTAAGTACCAGAGCCATCAAAAGGAGTGATTTTACTTTGATAGTCTTGGGGCATAACCCCTGGGTTGGCAGGTAAATGCAGAGGAGTGTATCTGTTTTCCATGGTTGGAGGGGTAGGTGTGACAGATTGTTGAGCAAGGATAACAATGGGAATATGAGTTGTAGATGGAGGGGTGGAAGGGGTAGCTTGGGGTTGAGATGAACTTGGATAGGCTGAAGTGATCACAGAAAGGTTTGATGTTCCTACAAGGTAAGTTCAGATTGAATGTAATTCTGCAAATGTCTGTCAAGATGTGAAGTGACAACCTCAAGTTGTAAATTTTTGATGAATAAAGGATCATGAATTGTGTGGGCTAACCCAGATTCAGAAAAAGTTACAAATAAAGAGGTCTCAAACCACTCATCAAAAGGTTCTTCCTCAAGGTAAATCCACTTCACTAGACAAGATCTTGATCTGTATAAAGGCCGTGAACTAGCAGAACTCTCTTGTCTTTCTTGTCTCCTTAGAATCTTAGGGATCAGATTAGGGTTTTTGAGCACAGGGGGTGGATTTGAATCAGGGTTAGCTTTGGTGTAACGAGTCCTTTTTGAAGGCAGGTTTCTAGGTGTATTTTTGAGTCTTTTCTTTAAAAAGGGTTGGGAAAAAAACTTCTTACAGTTTCTTTAAAAAGCTTTAGATATGGGATTTGAACTTTCTTAAAGACTTATTTGATAAAAGGAATTGATCAATAATTTGAAACTAGGTGTTCAATCCATAAACTAGACTAGAGATAGACTGAAGCAACATTCATTTACTTTTGCAATTGCAAAGAAAGAGAATTTCAAAGGCTACTTGTCTAACTTCAGGCTCCATTTATAGTTTATAAAGTAAACAATAGTAACAAAAAAAATGTTCAGGTCCCCAGTGGAGTCGCCACTATGTTATCACTAAGATTTTCGTAAAAGTTGTTGAGAAGAGGAAAGGGGTCCGAGGTTACCACAAACCAACTTTTAAGTACAGATTCTAGCCAATCTATACTCAGAGAGGGCTCTCTCTTTATGATTTAACTTGGTTTTTAAAATATATTAGGCTAGTTGTGAAGTTTAGGAGTTTTGTTTGAGCTTGGGTGGTGAGATTCAATAGCAAAGGGGTAAGACAGAGTAGCTTAGTCCATTGGGCTAATGGAGTCAAAGAAAATGGCTTAACTGGACTTGGTTTCTTCACAAAGGATGGTTTAACAGAGCAAGGTAGTCAAACAGGGAACAGATCGAAACTGAAAGATGGAATGTGCTTAAAGGGTTAAAGGGCAACTAAGAATCCTTTAACATACTTTAAAGAGTAGAATATGACTAACCATCAATAAAGAGCAATTAAGAATTCTTTATTAACTGATTAAAATGAACAAACTAGGAAACATGAGCAATCAAGAATTCACTATTTATACTAGTTCAGAAGAAAACATTGAGAATAATAATGATTGAAAACAGAGTGCAATTAAGCAAATTTTGAGTTATTATTTTTCGTTTATCATTCAGATGTGAAACGTAGATGATATTTTAAACAAGGAAAACTTTAAAACACAATGTATAGATGAACTTATTGATCTAGTGTTTGATTCAAGAATTCTGAGAAAAGTCCTTAGCTCCAATTCTTCATCCAACAAGCCACAAAGCTGGTCCAAACATCACTTTATTCCAAAATAGTCAATGTTACAACAATGTCTAAGAATCCACCCTCAATACTCTGATTGAGGGGGTTATTATAGAAAAAATGTTTACGAAAATATCCCATAACAGAGAGAGATATATTCTAGTGATGACCAACTTATTTTTACAGAAAAATAGAGACACTTAGTCTCGAAGATAGGAGAAAGGTGAACTGATGATGTGTTGTTCTTATTCTCATTGAATGTGCTGGAGGCAGGCCCTTTTATTTGGCTTGTTGCTGTCCTTTTTAGTAACTCTGTGCTAGCTGCCTTATTTTGACCAATACTTTTCACCTTTTCTAATACACTTTGACCTGTTTGACCCCTCTTCATCTTTCTTCATCTTGCTATGGTAAAAGCCCAAAATTTACATTTTACCAAAAGTAAATTTACAAAATTCTCAATATGTCTTCCCACCATTTCTGCTTTGGCAATCTGTGTTTTTGAAGTTTCCTCATAGTTTCATCAGTCTTTGTATATCTGAAAAAATTAGGCTGCAGTTGAAACAAGTGCTTTACCTCATGCTCAATATAGAAAAAGTTCTCCAAGCTGTCATAGAGAACTCGGCCTGCGGGGATTGCTTTTATTCCTGATGCACTTGTGGATGAACTCACTTGATTGCTAGCATATTTATTCATCTTGTCTATATAATCAATGTGCTTCATTAACCTATCATCAATCACTAAAGGGCTCGGTAGCCCTTTATCCTACAATAATGTGAATTTTTCCAGGAAAGAATTGATTTCCACCTACATATCTTGGCATCTTCTCTCTAGGTTCTGCATTAAAGTCCTCTTGGTTAGCACTCTTTTGATTTCCAGAATGGTGTTTGTTCTATCTAGGATGCCAAGTTTTTCCAATTGTTCCTTAGTTCTGTTATTCAAAAGATGTATAATTCTGTTGGCTTGTGCAGGCATCTGTCCTAACAAAGCTTTTGTCCTTTGAATTTATACATGTGCTGCTTTCACTAAATCAATTTTTTCATAAATCACTTGGATAGATGCCCACACATCATTTATAGATTGAATGATGTTGGCCCAAAGGAATTTTTTGATCTCTGCAAGGGGCTTGTCAAAATTGAGCTCTTGTTCTAATGTTTTAACTTTCCTTTCTAAGGCTTTAATCTCCCTGGTTTTTTCTCCCACACTTATTTTTTGAGGCATCCTACTTCTTTTCTATATTATCCAATTGTTCTTTTGCTTGTTTTAATTTTGTAACTTGTAATTTCAGTTCTTCCATGGCCTTCATCAATTCTTCAATGCTCATATTAGTACTGCTACCTAATGTTGTTCCTGCTGTTGATGTACCTGTAATCACCTCTGTTGTGCCTGTTGGGATGTTTGGAGCCAATGTTGTTCCAATTACAGAAGGGACTGCTTTGGATGTACCTGTAGGAATTACTTCAGGAGGCTGGGAGGTCGACTCTCCCTGCCCTTCCTTCAGTGCCTTCTCTAATGCCTGCTCTGTGTCATTCAATCTTTCATTAATTTTCAGGAGCAAGTCCATCATATCTTCTTCTGATTTCTGTTGTACAACTTCTACTGTCTGAGGATGCCTTGAAGGAGGTAGCTTCAACTGTTTCCTCAGGGCAGAAATGTCCTCTTCTTTCTTCTTGATCAGAGCCTGTATGCCTTTAGCATCTTTGGGATCATGTCCCAATCCAATGATGATTTCTTCTAATGATTTGATTCTGTTATGCTTGGCTAGGGAAGAGGTGTTTTCCAAGTGAAGTTGAGCAGCTGTATTATCCAAGGAATTTTGTAACTTGTGGGCCATCATTGCTTTGTCAGCCAGTGTGGAATAGACCATTTCCCCAGTTTGCTTGTGAAGTTCAATCTGGTCCATAGGATGAATATCTTTGGATAAGACCTCCAAATTTGTTCTGATGTAATCTACTGTTGGTTGAGGTGGTTGCACCTTTGGCTTAAAATAACTCATTAACATTTTTCCTTCTTTAATATCATAAGCTGACATCAATCTCTACTGGTTTAACGGGGCCATCTTCAGATACTGATTATAAATTTGAAGTCTTACTGGATCATTCCTGGCTTTTATTTCTGTAAATGTCTTCTTAATGTCTTAGGCCTGTTTGCTTTGTGGCTTGGTGGATGATACTTCTACACTGTGTTGTCTTTCTAGCTCCTACCTTTGTGAGCTAAGAGATGTTTCTCCCAATGGAGAAGTTTGTTGGCTCAATGCCCTTTCTTCTTTGTGGCTATCTATAGTCTCTTTCATCATTTCCTCTTCTAAGAGAGGATTCAATATTTGTCTTTTAGTCCTAGGCTATTCCATGGGTCCACTGGTAGGAGTAGTGGTTTCCCTGTCCCTCTTTTTGCCTCTTTCCTCATTTAGAGGAGTTTGCAAAACTAGAGTTTCTATTGTTTTAGTTTGAGGTGGAGGAGTTGGTACTTGACCCTGTTCTTTGGACTTTTCAGGCTGATCTATTATTGTGGGCTATTTTGTGGCCTCTAGTTCCTTCCCTTTAGGTGTGCCTGTAGCTCGTATGTTGACTTCCGGTGGAGGCTGTTGAGAAGTTCCAGCAATGGATGCCCCCCTTTCTGGCCCTTGAGATAGCTTGAAAAATACCTGCCCAAAAGAATCCAGGTCAAGGGTTTTCTCAAGATCTCTCATAGCATTTTCCATCTTTTCCTGTTCACTAATCTCTTCTATTAGGGTCCCTTTTACCCATTCATCCTGATTTGCAAACTGTTCAATTTCTGTGATTCTATAATGTATATAAACTGATAGCCTGTCTTTTGTCCTTCTGTCACATATGAAACTATTTGGGTCATATGGCACCCACCAAAAACTTTTCTTCAATCTAAGGTGGTCTTCTAAAATCTTTTCAGCTTCTTGCCATGCATCTCTAGAATTGATGACAAAAGGGCCTAACTGGTTCTTGATTCTTAGCTGAGCCTTTTTCTTTGTGCTACAAAAATGGACTAAGTCTGCATTTATAAGCTGTCTAAAATATTCTAGTGCAAATAATCTCATGGGCACATATTTAGGTAACTTGAAAGGGAAAAGTTCACACCCATACATTCTGATTTCTGTGTGATTTTCATATAAGTACCAGTCACCTATCATGTACTGTTTAGAGAGCTGCAGAATCTTCTTCATGTCACCAATGATCCTAGGAGGGGAAACTCCTATCAATAAAGTGGTTGTTGGATGTACAAACCAGTCAATGAACTCATTATAAGTATAAGGGGACTCACTGGTATTATGAAAGATGGAACTCCAAAAAATCACAGACCTTCGATTTCCTTTTGAGTCCAATTTCCTGATGGGGAAAGAAAAGTTGTCTGGCTGATGATACAACAAAAGATGGTATATAAAAGATGTATATTTGAAGACTCCTTCCCTATCCAAACTTATGAATTGATCATGGATTTTGTTGGCAATGAAAGTGGCATAGTCATATCTGACAGTAGGGGGCTGTCCTAGAGTAAAGATTGATAGTAAAACTAAGGTGATGTCATCAACATATTCATTGGAATTGAATCCCATGATCAGGGATATCATTTCAACAATGAGTCTGCCAGTGTCAGTGAAAAAAGTTTGCAGATAAGGAGGTGGACCTTGAGGCTGGTGCTTTGGTAACATGAAGGTCTAAGAAATACGGCTTATTTCAAGTAGACACCCATGGAAAGAGGCGCAAGGGGCTCAATGTAGTGGAACTGTATCATTTCATTAATGGACTTAGCAGTTATGGGAAAAAGGACACTTTGGGATGGGGACATAACTGCTCTATGGACAGGGTCATAGTTAGCACAGCAATGATGAATTATTTCTGGGAAAACATGGACTGCGGGGAGGAAATACATGGGAAGATTAGATTCCCACAGTCCAAAAATGTCAGACTTGTTTAGATAGCTATCTCTGACTTTTCAAAAGGCCTGAAGATGGTTCTTGTCACCAGATAAAACTTTTATTTGAAAATATTTATATGCAAGAGGCAGATAATCTAAGCCTTTGTGAGGAGCATTAATGGGTGCGACATTCAGGGCTACATGGGTTTCCATCTTTGGTTCTTGTGGATTCAAAGATGGAAATGGGGGAAATTCTGTGAAAGATAGGAAAGAGAATAGGTTAGGAGATTTGTATGGCCAATACAAATGTGGAATAGACCTGAATTTGGCTGTTTCTTGTAGAATTTTAAGGAAAAAACCAAAATCACAGGGTTTCGGTGCAGCTTGGATAAATACCTATTTCAAGACGGTGAATAATGCTTGGATGGGAGGATGACAAATTCTGGGTAGCTTCGCAGCAAGGTTCTTAACTAGGTGGTGGTTTGCAAGCTTGAACAGTCGATAGGGATTTTGTTTTGCATGGGAGCATAGTCTACAATGAATAATAGTGAAAATGGCGTTTTTCCGCTCTATTTAGCAAAAATAAGGTTGGCGGGACTTTTTGGCATTTATCGGGTGGATGACGTCAGCGTGATGTGACGCTTTGTCGCTATGCGGAAGGGTGGTAAGCGGTAATCATCACACTGCTTTTGGGGCTAGGTGGTTTTGAACGGAGGGCGAGCGAGCATCTGGAGTGGGCGATGGGCTACAACCATAATTAAATAGTAAAATGAATAGTAATAACCCCAAAACATCTAATGGAAACCAAATTTGTAAAGAATGATTTTATTATAGAACCTATGAAGGGAACAATTGTATGTTACCAGTTCCGCTATATGGGATGGGTTCTTGGAAATCCTCAAACACTTTCAGCTTCTGTAGAGTCTCTCTCTTATATAATGCATAAACCCAACAAAAATATGGTGCGACAATGAAAATAATCAGAGTTACAATAGTAAGTTCAATAATGAAAATAATCAAAAGGGAATAATGAATGGAAAACCCTCCTATTTATAACGAAATATTGAGTTATCCTCTGAGCAATAATAAAATATTATTGATCCCATTCTTGGAATAACCACCTAGCATATTTTATTATATTTGTTTAGGAGGGAAAAAGTATTTAAATGTTTATTTAGAAATAATAAATAAATAAATGATTTATTTATTATTTCAAGTAATTATTTAAGTAATAATAAACAAATAAGGTTTTATTTAATCATTCCCAAGGGATTTAGTCAAATTTAACAAAGAATAACAATTAATTAGTGATTAATTAATTATACTTAGAGAAAAATAAGAAAAATAATGATTTATCTATTTATTTTTCTTTATTGGATCGAATTTGACAAGGAATAATAATAAAATAGTGGTTAAATTAATTATTCCTAGAAGAAAATCAAATAAATAATGAATTATTTAATTATTTTTGGTGGGTTTAACTATACATTACTTAATAAAGTTGGTTTATTAGGTAATTTCTCATAGTGAAAGTAATTTTACTATGGTAAAATTGGCTTTACATGGTGTACTTTGATTCGTCTAGTAAATTAGGCTAGATGATCAATTTTTTGGTGATAACAGATTGCCCCCCAACGTACAAGTGTTGGGAGCAAAACGTATGACTGAAGTACGGTGTAAAGGCACAATCACTTAGTCAACACAGGGGAATTAAGGGGGGAGAGAGAGAGAGAGAGAGAGAGAGAGAGAGACCAATGAATTTGAAGTTGAGAGAGGATAGTGATAGAGGGGGCAAGACTAATACAAGTCTCCTTTTTTGTTTGTTGTGGTACTGGACCTCAATGAGGCGTGGGAGGCATACCCATACCCACTGAGATAATTTAGTACAAAAATAATGGTTTGCTTAGAAATATGAAACTGAGTAATAAAGTACATGCTGAATGGTACATGACACATTGGCATAACAGGGCAAGAAAATAATACATTGTGTCCCATATACATAATGCACCTGGTAAAAATATGAGGCAAGACTGAATACAATAATATCTTAGTACAAGAGATACAAAGTCCTTTAACTAAAAAAATGGGTGGGAGGGAGGGTAGAACAACCAAAGAAGCCTTGCTGAATAAGGAAGGGCTCTGTAAAACTGAATGGATCATCTGGAGGAGACTTGCATGCTATGAACACTGCAATTAGTAGGAACTGAACCCATCAAATTTGTGGCAATGCATCTGAGGTTGTAGCATGGTAGGTATGCATTTGGGCATGTGGGGGACTACCTAAAGAGCCACCCCCTCATGAGGTCTAAAACATCTCACACATACCCAGGAATCATTGGTACAATATGCTGAATCACTAGACCATCAAGTGTATGGATCACAAACATGAAACAACCAAGTCAAAGGGCAATAATGAGACCCTCTACTCGATCCAAGGTATTAAACAAGAATCGAAGCTGGAACTAAGGTACACCACCCTCTAGGTCTTTCTTCTGGAATAAATGAGCTAATGTTGACATAATAGGGCCCGTGGTAGATGAGACAATGGAGAACCTCAACTAAAGAACAAGGGAAAATAGTAATATGACTAATGGACTGACACCAGGGATAGTGGGCAAAAAGGGGATTGAGGGACAAACTTATGACTACCCTTGTCAAAGCATAAAGTGCATGGTTGATCTAGCAGGAACTGACCTAACTCCAGATGGGATGGGGATAGTATGATTGGAGACCAAAATGGGAAACATGGGATGGATGGTATGCAAATATGGATGGAATACTGTGACATGATATGATGGGACATGAAATAGACTCCAAGGATGCAAGGGTGACTCATCGTGGATGCTCTAAACAAGGGTGACTTGATGATGCTACCACATAGACTAGGCCTGGTGGGGACTATGAAAACATGAGTAAATGATGTCTACTCATGATGGAGATCGACATATGGTATGACACATATTAAGAGGTAGTGGACCTCAAAATATAAGTGTCTCGTTATGACGAACTTCGATTTTAAGAGGGGATGAAGTGACACTTCTTGGAATAAAGGCTTCCTGGTGAAGTCTCAAATAATCAAATGAAGTGGTGCAACCTACCTAAATGCATGACCGAAATAAATACACGCAAATCAATGGGAAATGATATGGGTAGAATTTCTTAAGGTAGAGTGCATTATGAGTATTAGGAAGGAGTTGGCTTCGAAATCCTCTAGGATAAATACCCCATTACCTAAGTCCTTATGAATGATGTAAGGTCCTAGCCATAATGATTCAAACTCCCCATACCCCAGGGTATCATCATCCTAGTCATACACCAGAACAAGATCACCTTTGTGAATGGCACAAGGGGTGATTTTTTGGTCATATTAAGCTTTGTTGCGCTTTTTGGCCACTTCAATGGTTTGCAAAGCAACACAACGGTCTTCAAATGTGTGTTCAGGCATGACAAGTCTTTCTTCTAATGTTTGGTCATGGGGAGAAGTTAGATAGCTAGGTGGAGGGAAGGGATCTCACACTCGATTGGTAAGGCTACCTCCTTGCCAAAGACAAGGTGGAAGGGAGTAAACCTGGTGGCAGTTTTAACATAATTTCTATAGGCCCACAAAACTAGGAAGAGCATAAGGTGCCAGTTGGTCTTGTTCTTATTCACCGTCCGTTGAAGCATTGTCTTGAGAATCTTGTGGAATGCTTCAACTTGTCCATTACCTTGGGGGTAATAAGATGATGACTACTGGTGTTGGAAGCCCAACAGTGAGGATAGTTCATGCCATACCTCATCTTCAAAATCTCAGCCATGGTCATAGACAAATTTTTTCAAAACCCCAATTCGACTGATAACATGGTTAAAGAAGGAAAGGGATGGGATATATGTTGTGTTATTGAACGTTGGCATGACCTCATCCCATTTGGTAAAATAATCATTTGCCACAATAATATATTAATGGTTATTAAAATATGGTGGTCGACACTCCATAAAGTCAATGTCCAATTTACAGAAAGGACCAGCAGTGATGACAGGATGGAGGAGAGTTAGTGGGGCTCTTAACTTTGGGGAAAAATGTTGGCAATTGGGGCAGTGTTTGACTACCTTAATGAAATCAATGAAGAGAGAAGACCAAAAGTAACCAGTGCACATGACTTTTTGGGAAATGTCAATACCAGAGAGGTGACCACCACAAGGACCACTATGACAGGTATTTAGCACTTACTCTGCTTCAGGACGAGTGACACAACAATGGAGGATAGAATCCACACTACAACGATAGAGGTTGTCATCGATGAGGAGATAACGAGGGGCCTGGTATCAAATCCGTCGTTGACCATCATGGGAAAGATGTGGAGAAAACTTTTAGGTTCACAAATGTGTGATAATATCTCCATACCAAGGATCATCTGAAGTGATGACAAACAAGTGTTCATCCAGGAGCTTGTCATTAACTAAAGGGTCACGTGCACCAATGGATAATTCAGAAATGAGTTCGGTGAGGGCCAAACCTTTCTTACTCTTAGGCATAACAAACTTGAGATCGAATTCCTAGAGGATGATGATCCAACATACATACTTCCCATTGATGATCCTGATCCAGATTTAAACAGGAACACAACAAATTATAGAGATAACCATAAACACAGAGATGCAGTGGAAATAATTCTTCATTTCATTAATGTAAAATAATTGAAATATGCTTACAAACAGAAATGGAAATACACTAGTGAGGGCGATGGTAGCTTATCTCTGAGAAGAGATGTGGTGGCTACATGTCTCTGAACTATCTTATAATGAAGCTCGAAGGCCTATTTATTGTTCATAAACAATGGAAAACCCTTAACATCCCAAAACCTAGCCCTAGAAGATGAAACGCTAAATTGTGGGCCCCGTTTTGGGTAAGTTGGTACATCAACTTCCTAGGGTCATAAATTTGGCACCCGATCTTTGTTTGATGCGTACAATAGCTCGTTAGAAAGATGTATTTGAGCACTACAACTTGGGAAGAGCAAAGGTGGTCCATGTACCCATGTTGCTCCCAAATTTCCCAAAAATCGTCGTTTAGGGTCTCAAAACAGCTCTGGAAGTTCAGGACCCAAAAAATTGCTAGAAATAGTAAATTGTGCTACAATTATAAAAACTGAAAAACTGAAAGAGATAGTTGTGGGGGTCCAAATGGGATAGGTGGGTGGCCACCAACATCCACCTAGATCATTCCTCCCCCATTAGGAAGCAATGGTCCCCATTGCATTGAGTTCCTCCATTTGTTGAACTTTTTCCCGAGTGAGTAGTTCTGCAATCTCGAATGTGTCTGGTAATGGTGGGAAGCATGGTTGAGGGTGGTACACATTGAATACTTGGTGGAGGTGAAGGAATGGAGGAATGTTGTACTCCAAAGCATTATTTCCCACAACCTTGGTAATGGTGTAAGGACCATGTAGGCATGGTCAGAGTTTTTGATGGGCTCTTGTAAGGAGTTCTTTCTGCAGATGCAACCAGACTTTGTTGCCCACCTGAAGCTTGTGTGGTATCCCTGTGGGTGAGGAGAAGTTGTTCCGATGTTCTTTCATGACCGTATCCCTCTATTGCTGCTGCTGCGTGGGGAAACCCTTCGTGGGGGTCATGGATGTGATGACGATCTTCTCCTTAATTTGGGAGCGAACCAGACATAAAATGAATTTCCTAGTCTAGGAGATGAGCTTGTTGCCTTTGTTGGCAGTGATCAAAGAGGTGGCGGTAGGTGGGGCTATGTCCAGTATCCTATATAATGAATTATTCAAAGAAATAATGACAACGCAAGGCCTTGACTCATGCACAGAATGTCACCTCCACAAGTATGGCTGGCCTAATAGTACATCACAAACATCCAGAGGTGTAACATCACACAATACCTTATCTGTGAAGGGCTTGATGTTGTAGGGAAGGTGACACTTCTGGTGAACTTTGAGATCTCGTTCTTCATGAAGCCACCCGATACTGTATGGCTGCAGGTGTGGTGTAGTTGGTAGGCCCAAACACTTCATGAATTCTGCTAAAATGAGGTTCTTCTGGCTGCCACTATCGATAATGTATTGCAGCGGTGAACCCTTCACCCACATCTGTGAGTGGAAAATATGCTCCCCCTCTTCTTGGCCTTCAGGCTCATTCTTCTAGATCTTTGCAGTGGCAACAGTGACATTGGGCTTTGCATCAATGATCTACTTTCCTTTGCCATTCCCCTCGTCAGGTTTTGACTCAGGGTCGGAACATGCATATGATTTTGAAGCCTTCAACTCGGCCATCAGCAACTGCCTGGTCCGACACTCACTTGTGTTATAACTGGGACCCTTGTGGAACTCACACCACTTTCCTGTGTCCTTCTTCGACTTCGTCATGTTGCTCTTTTCTTCCAGCTTCGATGGGTTGTCTTGGGTCACCCCACCTTGGCTTTGTCCTTTGGTCTTCAGATTTGTAGATCAAAAGTCTCACTTCTTTTGTTTTAACTTTTAATTGCTTTTGACAGCATATCAGTACGTCGTGCCGAGCGAGGAGATGTTCAGGAACTCCATCTCTTCCTAGATGTATCTTTGTAGGCAGCCGTAGTATTTTGAGTACCAAATGTAGCTCAGAGTCCTTGATACCAAACTGTGTGTGAAGGGTATGAAAAATGATTGTGAACTCGGGCACATCTTGGTCCCTTCCCTGCTGCAGTGTGGTCCATTTGATGTATTTGTCCTCATAGCTTTTGATAGAGTAGTACTGCTCCTTGACAGCATCCCGGAATGAATCCCAAGTGGGTGCGGCTAAAAATAGTGAGCCCGTACTTTCATTCTTCTGCTCGCAGTAGGTTTCCCACCAGTCCTTCACCTGGGGGGCTTCTTTGAGAAGAGAAAAAACAATCTTTTCTCGACTCGAAAATTCATGAGCAGAAAAATACCCATCTAGCATATTAAACCATTTATCTATGGTATCTGCATCCATTTTACCCTCGAAGATGTGGATTTCAAAATGAACTTGTACCTTAAATGGTGTGGCGTTTCTAGAGTAGCTATTGGAATCCGATGCATCGCCTTTGGGTAGTCGCTGAAGGATTTTCCAAAGCTATCTATCATCGTGTTCCTTTGTCACTCAAGGGCTTCTTCGAGCAAGATTTTGATAGGATCTCCTACCCCCTCTTCTTTCTTTTCATCTGCCATGGGAGGTCGTCGGGATTTGTGAGGCTGGTCTTGCAAAGGTTCGATCCATTCAAGCCCGACCTTGTTGGGGACATGCAAAGAAAAATAGAGAAAAAAAGTAGACCACTCTGATACCACTGATCCAGATTGAAATAGGAACACAAAAAATTACAAAGATAATGAAAAACATAAAGATTTAGTGGAAATAATACTTGATTTCATTCATGTAAAATAATTGAAATATGCTTACAAACAGAAATTGAAATACACCAGCTAAGGCAATGGTAGCTTATCTCTGAGAAGCGATGTATCGACTACATGCCTCTCAAATGTCTTACAATGAGGCTTAAAGGACTATTTATTGTTGAGAAATAATGGAAAACCCTTAGCATCCCAAAACCTAACCCTAAAAGATGAAATGCCAAATTGTGGACCTCGTTTTGGGTAAGTTGGTACATCAACTTCCCGGGGTCGTAACTTTGGCACCCGATGCTCGTTAGAAAGACCTATCCGAGCACTACAACTTTGGGAAGAGAAGCATCAGTCCATGGACCCATGTTGCTCCCAGATTTCCCAAAAAACGCCATTTATAGCCTCAAAATGGTTTTGGAAATTGAAGACTCAAAAAATTGCTAAAAATCGTAAATTGTGCTACAATTACAGAAACTGAAAAACTAAAAGAGATAGTTGTGGGGGTCCAAATGGGATAGGTGGGTGGCCATGAACATCCACCTGGATCAGATCTAATGACTCAATAAGAAGGTCATGGGGTTGGGTTTTGTTACGACCCTCGTGGTACGCGTGAGGATATAGTGATGGAGCTTTTAGATAGAAAATATGGCATCCAGTGCCAACTTCTCTTCATGGAAGTAGTTCATAAGGGGATTGCTAAGTTCTTACTGACATAATAGATAACATATTCATTCTGATCCTCATCTTCTTGAATAAGAACCCTAGCGACAGAATAGGAAGAAGCTGAGCTATATAAGATGAAGTTGTCAGTAAAGTCAGGGGGACTAATTAAGGGTGTGGAAGTAAGATCATGCTTCAAGGCATCAAAATTCTATTGAGAATGATTAGCCCAAACAAATGGAATGGTGGAGAAAAGGAGTTTGAGAAACCCATGTGCGGTGGTCGCATAGTCAGGCACGAACCTGCGAAGGAGGTTGGCTTTGCCTTGAAGGCTTTGTAACTAGTGCAAGGTATGGGGAGGTGGCAGTTAAAGAATGTCTTTAACCTTGAAGGGGTCAATAGTGATACCATATTTTGACACAATCAAGCCTAATAGAGGGCTGAAAGGAACACAAAAGACACATTTCAACAGATTAAGATGAATGTTATACTTGTGACATCATAGAGAAATGGTGCACAAGTCATGAATATGTTACACTCGAGACCTCGAACGAGTGGTAAGATCGTCAAGGTAAGTAAGGATAAGGTGTTCCAAGTCATGAAAGAAGTATCACATCACCCACTGAAATGTGGCTCTAACATTTTTTAAATCGAATGGCATGACCTGATAAGCAAAGGTTCCCCATGAACTAATTAACGTTGTCTTTAACTGATTAGCATGATGGATGTTAATTTGGTTGTATCTGGAGAATCCATCCATAAAGGATAAAACCTCATGCCCCACACACTCATCTATGATCTGGTCAATAAAGGGTGTGGGAATGTTTTCTTTGGGACAAGCTTTGTTCATGTTGTGAAAATACGTGCAGACATGAATGGTGCCTTGATTTTTGAGAACAGGAACATGGTTGGATACCCATGTGGTATACTCAATGGGATAGGTGAAATCATCCATCTTGAGCTTGTCGATTTTGGCTTTGATGGCCTCATGTCAAGAAGGGTGGATGGGTCTCAACTTCAGTTGGACAAGAGTGGCATCGGGGCATGTGGCGATGTGGTGTTCAATAATGGCATGATCAAGTTTGGGCATCTCAGAATAGGACCAGGCGAAAACATCACAAAATTATTTGAAGAGCTTGGTGTAAGCTTCATTTTATTTCAGGGTGCACTGTGCCCCCAAGGAAATGTTTTCCTCGACCCCTAGTTGATATGAAATGTTTATTATTATAGTAGGAGAGATGTTGTCCATATTCCCTTCTTCGAAAGCATCTCAGGAAGGTATTGGATTTCGAAACCAATCGACTTCACCATAGATGAAGTCTTTTAATTCCATAACATACTAATCATGCGGCTGTTGTGGCAGGAAGTATGCACGGTGGTGCATATCATCCCAAGGGTAGTAAGGGGTAGACATGGCTTCCATGATGTCCTCATCGGAATGGAATATGGGCAGATGGGAGGAAGGCTGGCTACATGATGCAGCAGTGTTACCTAGTGTATCAACCTAAGAAAGAAGGTTCACATACGTATCGTCTTGAATGGTAGATGACATGCTGGTAGAGGGAGGATCTAATGATGTTGAGACTTGCGATTCTGTCGAAAGAGGTTCAACAGAAGCGCGTGCAGAAACCTTTGAGAGGATAACTTGCAAGGAACTCAAGGGAGATGCTTGTAACAGGGAAACGCTCTGAGCATTAATCTCTGAGATGGGAGGGGGAGGACAAAGGAAAGCACCCAAAAATGAGGAGTCTTTATAGACTCCGGGTGAGATACTGGTGCAAGGAGTTGAAGACTGACTATCAGACACTAACGAGATGATGGACTTGTGGGAGGTCACAGATGTCGGTTCATAGTAAGTCAAATGATCAATGGTAATGATCTTCCCTTCATGGGGGAAGTACATCTTGAAAAACATCACAAAGGTGATAATGGATATCGAATATGTGTAACTATGACCTAAGGGAATGTTGTAATCTAAAGGGGCATCAATGACTTTGATATCGACATGGACAGTCTTTCCTACAAGGGTCACTGGACGTTTGTGGTACATGCCAAGGGGCTAGGATGAGTGTCCATCCCAAGCACGCAAAATGATGGTGGAGGGGGACAACTTGGGTGACTTTAGTTGTTTCCAAACAACAATACACATCACATAGGTGGATGCACATTCATCAATAATACAACTGGAGATGATGGCGTTATGGACTCTAACTGGTGTTTGGAAAGCAACAAATGAAGGAAATGGGGGATTTTTTGATGTATCTATTAGAGCCTAAATCTACCTCAGGCTGAGAAAGGTAGGATCTAGGATAACATCAAACCACGCTTAACCTGGTAGCTAGACCTACCAGGTTGGGTGATGGTTCTCTCCTTGTCAATCTCAGAAGAATATGATCAATAGGGCTTGAGATGACTAATGTAAAGACTAATTTTAGGCTAGGTATATGCTTATAGGAGTTTGATTGAATTTAGTTTTGGTTTGTTGGCTCAAATGTGAAAGGCAGATTTGGGTCCGGGGAATGAGGTTCAGTTTTGCAGAGATCTCTATGAGGCGAGGTAGGCAAATGGTTTGGTACTTCAAATTGAGTGAGATGGAGAGCTTTTAGATTGGTGAGGAGTTGAAGAGGGCATGAAAGTCTCAGGGATCCTCTTCAAACAACTGAAAACATAAATAACTAAACAAAACCCTAGGTAGAGCACTGCAAATCAATGAATTATACCTTTATCCTTGTTTCATTTAGTTAAAATGAACAGAAAGAGATAATGCCATACATAAAACAAATTTAAACTTATAATTACAGAAAGAAACATAATACCAGATCAAGTTGTCACAAGAATCCCATAAAGTGTTGCAAACCTTGGTTTATTCCTTTGCCAAACTGCTGAAATGAGTATACAATAAAGCTCCAAGCTTTCCCAAAAGTCCAACCTTTGCCAATGACTGAAAAAATAGTAGATATAGGCAATAAAAAACTCATCCTAGCCTTTAGGGGTCGATCTCACAATTTTAGGAGCTATTTCAACAAAGTCAAAACTAAGAACTAAAAAGTAGGCAGTGGAACAACTTACCTCTAAAAACTAGGGAACTGATTCATTCAGTTGCAAACTACCTTTTCATGGATAAATCTACCTCTATAAGTGAAAATTTACCATAATTACATCCAAATACATAAATTCACATTAAATTACATCATGAGTTTTACTTTTAGAAATATAAAAGTCAAACTATGAGGAAACTAGGCGAAAAACAGAGTTTTTTGGCGAAAATGAGCAAATTTCATCCTACGCGCCGCGCTAATTTCCCTATGCGTAGTGCCTTTTTCCAACTGACTTTAGAGGCCTTTCCGTGGACCAAATTTTCTCCAAGTGGACTTGCTGGAAAGGTCTATCTGTTTACTTTCTAGAAAAAGTTGGATTTCTGAATTTGGCCTCCATTTGCCACTCCAAAACTGAGTTTTCCCAACACTGCTTCCTGTGTGTCCAAAAAGGGGCAAAAAGGTCATTTTTGAGGTGTTTTTGACCTTTTTGGAAGCTCAAAACCTGTCAAAATTTCTTTGCCATGTGAGGGAATTCATATTTTCCATGCAAAATCTAAAAATGCCGAGTTTTCCTCAAAAGGAGGTCTCTAGCAAAAGCGCGTGCCAAGTGGCGTGGCGCATCAGGCAGAAAAACCTGTTTTTTATGCCAAAAATTAAAAATTTGCAAAAAGTGTCCCAAATTTCTTGAAATTTGGGTTGAGTTTCCTTCATTAAGTGCTATTTTGGGCCAAGGAAGCCTCAGCCAAGATCTAGAGTCTATCTTACTCTTTTCACTTCCTCGATGCTTTCTTTAACTTGGCATTCTAAATCATGATTCTTGCTTTGCACACCTTGATTCTCGCCAAGTAGTGGTAGGCCATGTGCGTGAACATATTTTTCTCTCTGTTGGCCTTCTCTAGCATCTTTTCCAAGTTCATATTTGCCCTCTCGAGCCAATATTCACGATCAGCATCAATTTCTTGTTCAAGTGGTGTCAGCTTGATTTTCCTCCTCTTGGCAGCTTGCTGTTTTTCTCGTATGTTTTGTAGCTCCATAATGGTTTGCTGATCCTCTAGCTATTTGTTTCTTTTCTCTAGATATTTTATTATCCATTTGGCTCTTTCCAGGTTGAGAGACAAATCATGAATGCCAGCTTGTTGTTCCTGAATGATCTCCTTGAGCTTTGAGCTTTAGGAGCCCAAATCGGTGTCATCGCCCTAAATAAGAATGAAATTTGTCTCTTGTCCTCTTGAAGGCCCCTCATCATGTAATGGCTGCTTACCCTTGTCCTATACCTACTCTGCTGATGGAGGAAATGAGACCCCTTCCACCCCGGGTGGAGATAGTACTTGTTTTGCTGCTGCAAACAACCTTCTAGTGCCCTTTTAGTATGTGACAAACACTGGCACACTAGTGGTTTGTGTCTCATGAATCTCCTGCTGATGTGAATGACCTCTTGCCTCATGAAAAACTACTGGGGGTACTTGAGGACCTATAAAGACCTCATGTGAAATTAAATACTCCCATGAAATGTTCAGTAAACCACGCTAATGCAAGACCACAATTTTGATTAGTGCAAAATGATATATGTTGTTATACTGCTACTGAGGAGGCTTCCTGTGCACTAAGGTTGTCATCTTCTAAATGTTCTGGCAAATAAAATAGGAGAGATTCATCATTCTCACCCTAGTGAAGTGCATCAACAATCTGATGTGTTAGGCATACAGGTGAGAAAATTTTCCCTCACAGCTGAAATATTTAATTATGAGTTTCATCAAGGGAGCATATGTGTCCTACAAATACTTGAAAGGAAAAAATCTACTGATATGTCTCTGAAAAACCAGCCTTGATGTAAGCCTCATAATGCTCTCTATCTATTCTCTACCTCTTATTCCACTGCCCACCGACAATTGGAATGCCAGTTGCTTGAGAAATAGTCTCAGGTGTCAAGGTGAATGTCACACCTGCCAAAGTGACTTGGCCATTATGAAGATGGAGCACAAACAATCTGGCCAGCTCATGGTGGTACTTGACTCTCTCTACCATCTCATAGAACTAATACCAAGATTGGTGTTGAAAGCATGTAACAAGAAGAGGATAGGCCAACAACTCGGCAAGTGAAGTAGGCTCCTCTCGGTTATGTTTTCCCCCCTTGTGAGGCCTCCTTAGTGCATGCATTTCTCTAGAAGAATCACCGACTTTCTCCTCATCTCTGTCATAGGAAGAATATGACTCCATGTTTGCCAATGTTTGAGTTTTCTTAGATGAGTATGAAGAGATTTTATGGTTTCTTTAGGTTTTTGCTACCAAAGATATGAATGTATGAGGGACTGTGGAGGGAATGTGTATGAGGGGCTTGGGAATGTTGCTGACAGGTTTTTGGGGAATAGAAGGGTTTAGGGAATAATATTTAGGCTTTGGGACAACAATTAGGGTTTTGGGGATATTTTGACTAGGGTTTGGGATAGTGGGAACAGGGATTTAAGATTAGTAGTTTTAGGGATATGGGGATTTGAGAGTGGGTAAATGAGAATGAAAAGGGAGGGAGAAAATGAAGTGAGGGAGTGATGGAATGAGGGGATGAAAATGATAGGGGTAGTTTTAGCAGCAAAATAGGCAAAGTGTAAACCCTTTGGAATTGTTTTTAACAAGAAATGCAAGGAGGTAGGGTTTCAATTTTTTACCATTAAATCACCATAAACACCAAGATAAATTCATCTATTGGAAATGAGGATGCATTAACTTACTTGGACAATTGAGGATTTAGCAATTTTGTAAGTTTGGAAGAGGTTGTGAGTGAAATCGACCTTGTAGCCCTGTGTGCCATGCCACCTCACAGGTGCCAGAGCGTCAAGCCCATTATAAAATTACACTACCCACTGTTTCCCAATGCACTGCACCAGATGAGTGCGCCGCACTCTAGCCCCAGTGCACCGCGTGACTGAGAATACCAAACTTGCTATGATTTTTTCCTCCTTTGCTTCAACACAACTTTTCAATTGCTCACTATTTCTCCCTTGGACACAATTGAGCTTTTTAAACATGAACGATAGTTTATATACATATAGTTTTGATTTTTCATTTACAAAACCCATTCTTCTAATGTTTGCCTTTGACTTTCTTTTAAAACTCTGTTTTTGGCAGTTTGCTTTATTTTTTCTTTCGATGGACTGAATGCTTTGACTTTTTGTTTCTTTTGTAGGTGATGGAGTTGCAGAAGCTTGGCAAGGTGACCAGGGTTGCCTCTGAAGTAATTACATATGGAAAAAATGGAATTACATCAAATTTGTACATGAAAACATGAAAACTATGTTTTTTCCTCAAAATAGGGTTTTGAGGAAAAATCAATCACTAAGCATGTGATTATGGAAATTATTGTTGCTGAAATTTGACCTCCTCATGTACCTGCTGACCTTTATTGAGTGTTTACAAGACTTTGTTGATGAAACCCTAGATGTAATGATACCTAAAACCCTAAAAATGAATTTTGCAGATTTAAAGACAAAAAATGACTGCAGATGATCTAGATGTATGAAAATGGGCCAGCAGGTAAAGGACATGAGGGAAAATGTATAATATTCCACTACCATCAGATGATCCATGACCCTAATGGAATGCAGTTGATCGAGTGAGACACCTAACATGCAATGCAACAAGAGAATTTGATCACTGATGGAGGGATGGAGATACTGACACTAACATTGGCTCCAATGGGAGTGGTAGCTCCTTGGAGGTGCCAAGAACTACATATCTCTGGGAAAGTAGGCAGTGCATTCGTCCATTGGGCTATGGATTCAAAAAATTCAACAAACCAAAAACAATATCTTGACTCAATTTCAAGACTGAAATCTGACTCAAAACTGACTCAATTTCAAGACTGAAATCGACGAAAAGACCTGACTCAAAAAATCTAAACCAAAACTAAAATCTCATCTCAGTTTTATAGCCTTCACTTTGGGCCCCAAACTGAATGAATGATGATAATACACACTTGCAATGAAATAAAATAAATTGATATGTACAATGATACATATGACAGTAGAAAACATTTCAGAAACAGTACCATTTGAGCAGCCAACTATTGATCGGCCCACCTGGACAATCTTCTCCATTCATTTCTTTCAGCAGGAAAGCATTTTGGCCCCGATATGCATTAATTCTGAAAGGTTCTTTCCAAAGATTCTCAAACTTGCCATGCTTACCTTTGTCTTTGTTTCACGCATCCCATTTCAGCACTATGTCTTCTATTTGAAACTTGTCCGCCTTTGCCTTTCGATCATATATCTTCTAGATTCTCTCTTGCAGCCTGAAAGTGTTCTAAAAAACCTCCTCTCTAGTTTGCTGCAAATGAATCATTTGATTGATTCTTCGCTGCAAATGATCATCCTCGCTGCCATCTTCTTGTAGGAGTTTAACCACCGAGACTGAGAGAGGTCGGGAATAATGTGTCAACACCATATACGAGCTCGAAAGGGGACATTCCTATATATTTCTTTTGACTTACTCTGCCTGCCCAAAGTGAATTAACAAGCTTTTTGTGTCAACTCTTGTTGTTCATTTCCAGCAGCTTTTTGATAATATTAACCAAGGATTTATTTTTGGATTCTGCCAATCCATTATCTTGTGGGTAATATGTAGTTGAGTGCCCCAAGGTAATTTGATATTTATTACAAAAGTCAATCATTATTTTAGATTTAAAAGCTGCTGCATTATCAGTTATCAACTTTTTTGGACAGCTAAAACGAGACAAAATATTGTTTTCAAGAAATGAAATGATTACTGAATCAGTGGCCTGCCTAGTGGGAATCACCTCAATCTATTTAGTAAAATAGTCTGTCGCTGTGAGGATCCACTTGTGCTACGCTGAAGAAGTAGGATGGATCTCGCCAATGAAGTCGAAACCCCACTGCTGAAATGGATCACTTACTTCAATCGACTTGACCGGTAAAGGCTGCAGTTTTCTCCTACCTTGAAAAATCTCACATTAGTGGCAACTTGTAATGGTTTTGTACACATCAACAAAGAGTGTTGCCCAATAATATCCCGCTCTCAAAATTTTATTGGCTGTTGTCTTCTAGATTAGATGACCTCCACAATGCACCTTATGAAAGTCTTCCATAACCTGTTTTTCCTCTTCTTCAACCAGACAATTGAGCAAGACACCACCAGGATCTTTCCAATAAGTGCATTATTCATTATACAAAATTTGGCATCCTTTAATTTCAGGGTCCTACTTTTTTTCTTAGCCATTCCAGGTGGTGGTGATAGATTTTGGAGCACATAAACAATGTCTAAATACTAAGGAGAAAGAAGAAAAATTTCTGATACCTGAGCAGGCAAACTTTCTTCATCTTCCTCGGACATAGCAATAATGAGCTTAATGTCCAAGGCATGCAAATTTGACTCAGCCATTAGTTTGGCCAGCCCCTGTCCTTTGATGAGCTTTGTTGGTTTGATCTCCATGTCATATTCCAACAAAGCAACAATCCATTTGCCTCGTCTCCCTTCGGGATCTGTTTGCACTAATACATCTTTAACAGCAGTGTTAGGGACATAAGCAAGGATGTGAGAATGTAGAATATAGACTCGAAAATCTTTCAATGCCTTTACCAAAGCAAGAGCTTGCTTTTCAATAATGTTATACTTTAAAGCTGCATCCCTTATGTTTCTGCAGAAAAATGCAATTGGTTTCTCGAGCTGGTCTCTTTTCTACATTAAGACCGTTGCCATAGTATGATCTGAAGCAAATGAAAACAAAATGAAATCTTGAGTATACCTGTGCTGATCAAAACCAGAGCTGAAGAAAGGGCCAACTTTACCAAATTGAAGGACTTAATTGCTTCTTCAGTCCAGTTCACTACACTATCTTTCTTTAGCATGTTTGTGATTTCCCTTAAATGTTCTACAAGATTGGGCACAAAGTGGCGTAAGAAATTCATCTTACCGTTGAATGATTGGGTCTCCTTTTTACTTCGTGGAAAATCATTCTTTTGAATGGCTTCCAATTGAGCTGGATCAATGCAGATGCCCTCCTTTGATATAATATGACTAAGAAGTTTGCCTTCATCCATGGCAAATATACTCTTCTTTGGATTGAGAGATATGCCATACTTTCTACACCGCTGAAATACAATCTTCAAATGATAAAGGTGCTCTTCATTTGAATTATAAAAAACTGTCAAATCATCAAGATAAAAAACTAAAAAGACATCTTTTTCATTAGCAAATGCAATAGCCATTGCCCGCTAAAAGGTCGCACCAGCATTCTTCAATCTGAAAGGCATCTTGGCATAATGAAAAGTTCCCCAAAGAGTGGTGAACGTTGTTTTATCCATGTCATCTTCATGGACCAGAATTTGGTTGTAATTGAAATACCCATCAAGTAGTGACATGCAGGATGATCCAACTACTCTTTGAAGTATGTGATCCATCTTGGGCAATGGATAGTTATATTTCAAAGATACTCTATTCAGATTTCTGAAATCAATAGATAATCGAATCTCACTTGTTTTCTTGCGCATGAGCACCAAATTAGAAATCCAATATCAAAATCTTATGGAGAAAATTATACTAGCTTTGTACAATCAATTCACTTCCTTCTCTATTGAGGGTAGTAGCTTTGGATTTATTCTTCTTAGCTTCTGATGAAAAGGCTTTTGATTTGGCTTGATCGGAATTATATGCTAAATTATGCTTGTATCATATGCCTTCAAATCTGAATAGTCCCATGCAAATACATCAATAAATGAAGATAATAAACTAATGTACTTTGCTTTTTCCTGTGGAGGCAACGCCTTTGATAAATTCGCCATTATAGGATTTTCTATTGATCCAATGTTCACATCCTGAACTCCTTTCTCGGTTGGCAGCAAGCTCGGTTTTTGGGCTACATCATCTTGATCAAACAGCTCCTCTAAAGGTATTAGACCTTTAGGAATGACATTGTCCTTTAGCTGCAAAACTTCCATCTGATTGACTTCTATATCTACTTCACCATCATCATGCTCCCCATCGATAGAAGTGTCTTTGAATTTACCTTCATTGTGCAGAAATTATTCGATCACTTTATCATCTTGAAACACATGCCAATACCTTTGATTGTCAGCGACAGCCGGGGGATGTTTCACATGAATTTCAAACTTGTTTGAAGTCATCGGAATTTTCAAATTACTTGCTACTATTGCAAGTGAATATGCAATAACATTCTGAACACAAGGAACACATGTCAAAGTGTAATCTGGAAAAAATATCAAGATATCTAATACCGCATTGCCGTAGGCCCACATTCGAGGATGCTTAGCTTGGTATTCCCCTTTCACTTGCTTGATAACTAACTTGGAGTCGCCATATACTGAAATTATTTTAGCATTTACCTTTCTAAGGATTTTCAAACCAGCAATTAAAGCCTCATATTCAGCCTCATTATTTGAACAATCAAAAGCCAATTTATACGAACAGACCCTTACATTACTTGGCACTTTGTTTGGTGAGAAAAAAGGGTTGCGTATCCAAATGCCAATTCCAGCACCTTCCCTTCCTACTGCACCATCAAAATCCATGCTCCACAAACGGGCTTCATCCTCTTCCAAATGCTGAAATTTTGTTTGCTCTTTTACTTTTCCTTGATTTCCATCAATATTTTGCTGCCGTCAGAAGGCTGATTGCTCAGTGGTACTATCAAGTCTTTGTCTCTCTTTCTTTAAGACCTCTCTAAAATTTTCAGTGATCTCTGGAATGTCTTCTACTTCAACTAATTGGTTATTTACATCATTAAAGCTATCAGAATATGAAACAAATGATTCTAAATCAGTATGTACATAGTTGATTGGATGATTCACTGATTTCTCCTTGCTAGTGATCATGTACTTCATCTTTTGCCCCCGGTATAATTTCCTCATCTGACCAAACACGGGAATAGTAGCATAGGAGAAATCAAGCTACAATGTCCCTTTAAATTTTGCTCCCCAAGATTTGGAAAGAAGCATGCCAAATCTAGGAGAAATATCCACCACAACCACATCCATCAAAACATTTTTTGCTGGAATCTGATTCAAACTGACCACCAAATATTTAATAAGACCAATGCATCTTACTCTACCATAATCAAAGGAGTAAAGTTCGTGATACTTTCTAGTGATATCCAAACCCAATTTCTCCATGATTGCCTTGGGCATGAGATTATGAGAGGCTCCGAAATCAAACATAGCATTGTGTAGTACATAGTCATGCACCCTAAGGCTGATGTAAAAAGGAGCTACATCACTATCCTGGGACTGACCTTCCAATGCTGGACCAAAGATCAACTCAGGTTGGTCATCCTCCACATTTACCATATTAGATAATGGATCTAAATTCAAAATCTTAGACACTTGACCTTTATTGCTACTATTCTTCATCATCTCAGTCAAAGGTATAGATACTTTTAACTTAGAAATTTCATTTTCTAAGTTAAAAACTGAAATTTTTTCTACCTCTTTGGCTGAAACATCCTTCTTTTCAGTTTTCTCCTTTGATACATTTGGATGATTTGATCTTTCATTTTCTGATGGTGTTTTGTTGGTGGTAGGATTAGCTGTCTCTTTTCCCATTTTCTGCAAAATGGGAGGATCATTATTTAGCAGTGTCGCCTCCTTCCTTTCCTGAATTGGATTTATGGGTACATCTCTACTCCTGAGTGAATATTGTCACTTCTAGGCTATCAAAGCATTCATGTATCCCCTCTGATATTCATCAGACTCTTCTTCAAGAACTGTTTCATTTGCTAAGATGAAATATTCATCCCTTTGTACAACTGGGTTTTTTGAATACTCCTCATCTTCGGTGATAAAAATTGGCATATCATCAGGTGTAAAGAAATTTTTCTCCTCTCCAATTACGTTCTCCTCATCATCTGATTCCAGACCATGTACAAAATTATGCTGTAAGGGTGTCTTCACCTGCTTCTGTGCTGCTTGGTCTTGTGCTTGTTGCTCTCATTACTTGATTCTGAATTTTGGTTGTTGCTGACCACGGAAGTTTGGATTTCTGAATTGTGCTTCAGGCTTATCAATTGTTAATCTATCAAACATCTTCTCAATATTACAGAGCACTTGATCTGAAGTGGAAACCTCTTCCTTTATTATTACCTTCTTTTCAGCCTTTGTTCTAGCTCTCTTGGCAAGCAAATTTGCTTCAACGCTGACTGCAATTTTCTGCATGTCTTCCAAAGTGGTTGAATCTATTTCTTCTAATTGATAGGCCATATTAGGATTGAAACCATCAGGAAAATTAATCAAATCCAATCCTATAGGTGGCTTTATA
Source organism: Pinus tabuliformis (assembly GCA_031772625.1). Lineage (NCBI taxonomy): Eukaryota > Viridiplantae > Streptophyta > Pinopsida > Pinales > Pinaceae > Pinus > Pinus tabuliformis. The sequence goes on from CM062807.1 coordinate 102,342,907, forward strand.
TCATTAGGAATTACATCGTAAACAAAATTGAATCTAATACAATAATCTTGAACAGTCTCACCAACATTCCTCTTAATGTTCTCATATTTAGAAAGGATCTGAAGAGGGTTTTTTTTTTACTTCCTAGCAATCCAAGAATTGTCTCTAAGGATTAGCCAATGTAGTGATACTTGCAGCTGGAAAAGCTCTAAACCACTTCCTCACTTCAAAGTTTGCACAAATAGTCTCATAGTCACATTTTCAGCATCAATCTCATGAAGGTCAAAGAAATCTTCCATCCTATCCACATGCTGCTGAGCTGTGATACTTTGTGGGGTGCCATCAAACAATTGAATTTTGCTTTGATAATCAGTGGGCATGGCATCCAAAATTTGGGGCAAAACAAGAGTTGCATATCTAGTAGCCATTGCTCGAGGTGGATTTACGACTGATCTTGGGGATGTAGGAGGGGTTGGAGCAACTGATGTATAAGGTGTATGAGGTGTGGATGGAGGTGAAGAAATTTTTGATGTTTGAGGGGTAGAAGGAGTGGATGGAGTTGACAACACTACAGATTTCTGATCAAAGATGGAAGGCTGCATGGGAATGGTGGGAATGAAAGGAGGTTTAGTAGGAATTTCTGAACTAGATGCAATAGCGGATGACGCAAGAGTTGCTGATGCGGACTCTAAGAATTCAGGAATGTTTGTAGCCACAATGGAAGATTGAAGTTTCAAGATATAATCGTAAATTTATTTATTGGCCTTTTCAGTTTCAAGATCTTTGACAAACTCTGGATTTAGGATAGTAGAACCAACAACACTTTTAGATTTAGTCTCAAACAACGACAGATGAAAATGTTCATCAAACTCAAGATATTCAAGATATTCAAAAACAATTGGGCATGCATGAGATCTAAAAATAGGAATCACAGAACTTTCTTGGCGAAGAATTCTCAGAATAATATTGGGATTTTCATACACAAGAGGTGGATCGGGATAAGGATTTTCTCCAGTATATCTTCTGGAAGCCAGTGTGTTGACTTATTCCCAAAAAATCAAATGGACATTATCAACTTGTTCAGCCTATCAAATTCTAAACTCATCATCAAAAAGTCCTAAATTATTTGATGTACTGGAGAAATTTTCAAGTCAGATGTTCCGTTTATAAGACTAGACCGGAGATTGACTGAAGCAGCTTTTATCTACTTATGCACTTGCAAAGCAATGTGAAGTTCAAAGGCTACCTAGCATAAATTCAGGCTCCGTCTGTAGTTTATAAAACAAAGAACACCAACAAACAAACAATCTCTTCCCCAGTATGGTCACCACTATGTTAGAGCCTAAATCTACCTTAGGCTGAGAAAGGTAGGATCTAGGATAACATCAAACCATGCTTAACCTGGTAGCTAGCCCTACCAGGTTGGGAGAGGGCTCTCTTCTTGTTAATCTCAGAAGAATATGATCAATAGGGATTGAGATGACTAATGTAAAGACTGATTTTAGGCTAGGTATATGCTCAGAGGAGTTTGATTGAATTTAATTTTGGTTTGTTAGCTCAAATGTGAAAGGCAGATTTGGGTCTGGGGAATGAGGCTCAGTTTTGCAGAGATCTCTATGGAGCGAGGTAGGCAAATGGTTTGGTACTTCAAATTGAATGAGATGGAGAGATTTTAGACTGGTAAGGAGTTGAAGATGGCATGAAAGTCTCAGGAATCCTCTTCAAACAATTGAAAACATAAATAACTAAACAAAACCCTAGGTAGAGCACTGCAAATCAATGAATTCTACTTTTATCCTTGTTTCATTTAGTTAAGATGAATAGAAAGAGATAATGGCATAAATAAAACACATATAAACTTGCAATTACAGAAGGAAACAAAATGCGAAATCAAGTTTCCACAAGAATCCCATAAAGTGCTACAAACCCTAGTCTATTCCTTTGCCAAATTGCTAAAATGAGTATACAATAAAGCTCCAAGCTTTCCCAAAAGTCCAACATTTGCCAATGACTGAAATTATAGTAGATATAGGCAATAAACAACTCGTCCTAGCCTTTAGGGGTTAAGCTCATAATTTTAGGATTTTTTCCAACAAAGTCTAAACTGAGAACTAAAAAGTAGGCAGTGGAACAACTTGCCTCTAAAAACTAGGGAACTGATTCATTCAGTTGCAAACTACCTTTTCATTGATGAATCTACTCTATGAGTGAAAATTTAGCATAATTACATCCAAATCCATAAATTCACATTAAATTACATCATGAGTTTGACTTTTAGAAAGAGAAAAGTCAAACTGTGAGGAAACTAGGCGAAAAACAGAGTTTTTTTGGCCAAAATGAGCAAATTTCATCCTATGCATCGCGTTGATTTCCCTATGTGTAGTGCCTTTTTCCAACTGATTTTAGAGGCCTTCCTATACACCAAATTTGCTCCAAGTAGGCTTGTTGGAAAGATCTGTCTCTCTACATTCAAGAAAAAGTGGAATTTCTGAATCTGGCCTCCACTTGCCCATCCAAAACTAAGTTCTCCCAACACTGTTTCTTGTGTGTCCAAAAAGGGTCAGAAAGGTCATTTTTGAGGTGTTTTTGACCTTTTTTGAAGCTCAAAACCAATCAAAATTTCTTGGCCATGTGAGGGAACTCATATTTTTTAATGAAAAATAAAAAATTCTAAGTTTTCCTCAAAAGGAGGTCTCTAGGAAAAGCGCGCGCCAAGTGGCGCGGCACATCAGGCAGAAAAACCTGTTTTTTGGGCCAAAAATTCAAAATTTGCAAAAAGTGTACCGAATTTCTTGAAATTTGGGCTGAGTGTCCTTTGTTAAGTGTTGTGTTGGGCCAAGGAAGCCTCAGCCAAGATCTAGTGTCTATCTTTCTCTTTTCGCTTCCTCGATTCTTTCTTCAACTTGGCCTTCAAAATCCTGATTCTTGCTTTGCACACCTTGTTTCTCGCCAAGTAGTCGTAGGCAATGTGCCTCAACATCATTTTCTCTCTGTTGGCCTTCTCTAGCATCTTTTCCAAGTGCATATTTTCTCCCCTCGAGCCAATATTCACGATCAACATCAATTTCTTGTTCAAGTGGTGTCAGCTTGATTTTCCTCCTCTTGGTAGCTTGCTGGTTTTCTCGTATGTTTTGTAGCTCATTAATGGTTTGTTGATAATCTAGCTATTTGTTTCTTTGATCTAGAGATTTGATTATCCATTTGGCTCTTTCCAGGTTGAGAGACAAATCATGAATGTCAGCTTGTTGTTCCTGAATGATCTCCTTGAGCTTTGAGCTTTGGGAGCCCAAATTGGTGTCATTGTCCTAAATAAGAATGAAATATGTCTTTTTTCCTCCTGAAGGCTCCTCATCATGTAATGGCTGCTTACTCTTGTCCTGTACCTGCTCTGCTGATGGAGGAAATGAGACCCCTTCCACCCTCGATGGAGATAGTACTCGTTTTGCTACTACAAACAACCTTTTATCGCCCTTTTGGTATGTGACAAACACTGGCACGCTAGTGGATTGTGCCTCATGAATCTCCTGCTGATGTGAAGGCCCTCCTGCCTCATGAAAAAATGTTGGGGGTACTTAAGGACCTATAAAGACCTCATGTGAAATGAAATCCTCCCATGAGATGTTCAGTAAACCAAGCTGATGCAAGACCACAATTTTGATTAGTGAAAAATGATATATGCTGTTATATTGCTACTAAAGAGGCTTCCTGTGCACTAAGGTGGTTATCTTCTCAATGTTTCGGCAATTAAAATAGGGGAGATTCATCATTCTCACCCTAGTGAAGTGCATCAACAATTTGATGTGGTAGGCATACAGGCAAGAAAATCTGCCCTCACAACTGAAATATTTAATTATGAGTTTCATCAAGGGAGCATATGTGTCCTGCAGATACTTGAAAGGAAAAACTCTACTAATATGTCTCTAAAAACCAGCCTTGATGTAAGCCTCATAATGCTCTCTATGTATCAACTGCCTCTTATTCCACTGCTCGTCGACATTTGGAATCCCAGTTGCTTGAGAAATAGTCTCAGGTGTCAAGGTGAATGTCACACCTGCCAAAGTGACTTGGCCATTATGAAGATGGAGCACAAACAATCTGGCCAGCTCATGGTGGTACTTGACTCTCTCTACCATCTCACGAACTGATAACAAGATTGGTGTTGAAAGCATGTAACAGAGAGAGGACAGGCCGACAACTCGGAAAGTGAAGTAAGCTCCTCCCGCTTATGTTTTCCCCCCTTGTGAGGCCTCCTTGGTGCATGCATTTCTCTAGAAGAATCACTGACTGTCTCCTCATCTCTGTCATAGGAAGAATCTGACTCCATGTTTGCCAATGTTTAAGTTTTCTTAGATGAATATGAAGAGATTTTATGGTGTCTTTAGGTTTTTGTTGCCAAAGATATGAATGTATGAGGGAATGTGTATGAGGGGTTTGGGAATGTTGCTGACAGGTTTTTGGGGAATAGAAGGGTTTAGGGAATAATATTTGGGCTTTGGGACAACAATTAGGGTTTTGGGGATATTTTAACTAGGGTTTGGGATAATGGGAATAGGGATTTAGGATTAGTAGTTTTAGGGATATGGGGATTAGAGAGTGGGTAAATGAGAATGAAAAGGGAGGGAGAAAATGAAGTGAGGGAGTGAGGGAATGAGGGGATGAAAATGATAGGGGTAGTTCTAGTAGCAAAATAGGCAAAGTGTAAACCCTATGCAATTGTTTTTAAGAAGAAATGAAAGGAGGTAGGGTTTCAATTTTTTACCATTAAATGACCATAAACACCAAGATAAATTCATCTATTGGCGAGGAGGATGCATTAACTTACTTGGACAATTGAGGATTTAGAAATTTTGTAAGTTTGGAAGATGTTGTGAGTGAAATCGGCCTTGCAGCCCTATGCGTCGCGCCACCTCACAGGAGCATCACACTCTCTCAATGCGTCGCGCCCATTATAAAATTACAATACCAACTATTGCCCAATGCGTCGTGCTGGATGAGTGCGCCGTGCTCCAACCCCAGTGCGCCGCGCCCCTGAGAATACCAAACTTGCTGTGATTTTTGCCTCCTTTGCTTCAACACGACTTTTCAATTGCTCACTCTTTCTCCCTTGGACACAAATGAACTTTTTAAACATGAAAAATAGTTTATATACATATAGTTTTGATTTTTCATTTACAAAACCCATTCTTTTAATGTTTGCCTTTGACTTGCTTTTAAAACTCCGTTTTTGGGTAGTTTGCTTTATTTTTGCTTTCGATGGACTGAATGCTTTGACTTTTTGTCTCTTTTGTAGGTGATGGAGTTTCAAAAGCTTGGCAAGGTGACCAGGGCTACCTCTGAAGTTATTACATATGGAAAAAATGAAATTACATGAAATTTATACATGAAAACATGAAAACTCTATTTTTTCCTCAAAACAGGGTTTTGAGGAAAAATCAATCATTGAGCATGTGATTATGGAAATTATTGTTGTTGAAACTTTATTTGACCTCCTCATGCACCTGCTGACCTTTATTGAGCGTTTACAAGACTTTATTGATGAAACCCTAGATCTAATGATACCTAAAATCCTAAAAATGACTTTTGCAGATTTAAAGACAAAAAATGACTACAAATGACCTAGATGTATGAAAATGGGCCAGCAGGTAAAGGATATGAGAGAAAATGTATAATATGCCACTACCATCAGATGATCCATAACCCTAATGGAATGCAGCTAATCGAGTGAGACACTTAACATGTAATGCAACAAGAGAATTTGATCACTAATGGAGGGATGAAGATACTGACACTAACAGTATCAACTAGGAAGACAATCAACAAATCGTCGGAAGGGTCCACTACACCCAAGGAGGTTATTAGAGGCTTCTTTTAGGAAGGGCATGACTGGAGGACTTCCAGTGTTGACATGGTGACAGGTGATTGCACCAAGTCATCTATTATACTGTATGTATGGGAATCTATGTTAGAAGCCTCATTACGACATAATGGTCCCTTTGGAATCTTGGGAATGGACTCAGCCTTGGGTTGAGGGATTTGTAAAGGACCATTTGGTGTCGTAAGAGGCTGAGCGGACACTTTGGTTTTGGACCCGACAGTTGATGAAGTGGAGGGCTTGTCATATTGATGCGACTGAGTTCGTAGGTTGATATTAGAGGGGTTAACCTTATCAGAGTTCATCATCAGGATATGGTAGTCACTGAGACCAGAAGGTTCAGGGAGGTGGGCTTCTTGAACTGGCTAGGGTTGAGCAGTAACAAATCCTTTCTAAGGGAAAGGATTTATGAGCATGTGCGGTTGAGGTGGCATCGAATTCTGAGGCGGTTGTTGGCCTCGAGAAGCTGCTTGAGCTTCCCACGTTTGGCACATCTCAGGTAAGATGGGACACTCATGTGTATAGTGGCCATGTACACCACAACATGCACAAGCCTTGTTCATACAAATAACCTTTTTCTTCTTGGGATTGCTGCCTTGTTTCTTATTGTTAGTGTTATGTTGGTTCCCCTGGGGTTCAATAGGTTAGTTACCTTGCTGACCCTGGTTACCCTGGTTGTCCTTGCCCTTATTCTTTTTCTTTGAATTCTGGGGATTGGTATCACTCTGTTGTGGTTGCTGGGGCTGAGGATGCATGGGAGGTTGTGGCGTTAATGCTCGAGGGGCTGGAGCGTAGTGCTGTGAATAAGAAGGAGAAATGGGTTGGTAGATGGGTTGGGGCCCTCGAAACATGTTTTTAACAGGATGGGCATAAATGTTGGAGGAGCTGGTACCCCCTTGTGGATATCCATAACTCTGTTGTGAATATGGAGAAGAGTGTGAAATGGATCCAACGATACCATTGACAGCGTGAGATGTCCCCGGTGCATTAGCACTTCTAAGGAGAGGGAGGTCTGGAATGACGATATAGACAACCGGATTGAGCATAAATCAGATCATATCTCAAAACGGTCTTGAGAGCTTCTTCCTTGGTTTGAGGAAAATGGGACACGACATATTTCCTGATGGGGGATAACATCCTCTTGAGAAAACAATATAGATAAACATGGTCTTTGAAAGGCGGGGCATGACATGTGCTCCTCCATCAACGCCAGTCTTGATCATGCCACTCTTGATCATGGTCAGAAAGGCAAGTGGTGGAGGATTAATAGAATGTGGTCAAAAGCTCAGTAATGGTGTCATACCAGAGAGGTAATTAGAAATATGATAAGAACGCTTTAGCAAGCATTGCCAAAATGGAATGAGAGGTGGACGGCTAGTCTACATACCATTTTGCATCTTCTTGAGTGATCATGCATTGGAAGAGCCAAAGATGAATGGATTCATCGATTATTGAGTTGGATGAACACCATGTGTGGAAGGATCAGACATGGTTGGTAGGATCCTCTCCAACAATACCTTGAAACATTGAGATGTCTGAGGGAAGATTGGTCGGCATAGAGGGTGAACCAACATCATGGTGTATGGGGTCATTTATCAACTGGTTAAGATCTAGTAGTCTTAACCTAGCCATAAAATGGAGCATGGGGGCTACCAGAACGGTGTTTGAGACTATTTCGCCTGATGTGTCCACTGGAATAGCACCGAAGCCACCACCGTTTGGGTTCCTACATCAGCTGTGGGTCTAGACATGGTGATAATAATTGATGAAGGAGGCTCAAAATCAGATCAGAATCAGAAGGACCAGGAGAAGAGTCGGGATGGGGACTCTGAGGGTTGTGAACTCGAACCCAATAGGGAGGAGTAATACAGCTAAGCAGAAACTGAGTGTGAAGGCCTAATAATATCCGTGACTCATGTCTTGGTGGCGCAATGATGGAAGGACACATAGAACATGGAAATGGTGAAGGGAGATCAAAAATATATCTTTTTTCTTGGATATGGTGAGGTAAGTTTATTATGTTAAGTCTTTGCTTGGCAGTGTAAACCAAGTGCCCTTCGCTTGAGGTGTGCTTGTGTGTGAAAGTGCATTAATTGATTAAGCCTAGATCGTGTTTGTAAAAAAAAGAAAAATTCTTGCTACAAATAAACTGAAATAAATAACATAAAATGAACATAAAAGCAATTAACTAAACCCCACCCAAACTGGGTATGAAAACACTGTACTGTTAGGTGGCTAAATCGATGGAAAATACACTAAAAAGGTCAAGAGATATGAATGTCAGTGTGACTGGGATCAAGTGACTCTAAGCTACTAGAAAGTGGTGCAACAACAACAAAAAACCAAAGGGGAAGACTGCTGCGAAAGGATAGGGAGATGGGTGAAACACCTAGAGCAACTGATGGGACCCTAAGGGAATGACCAAACAATTTTAAATGTGAAACTATGGATGTTAGCAACCTATCTTATCAAATCTGGAAGAAAAGGTTATAGATCTGGAAAATGTGGCTGAAAGTGCTGCAGAAAATTATACTTCTCACTCAGCTAAACTCCTCCTAGAAAGGAAAAAGTGTACTTGAAACCGTGAGGGAGGCTAAATTTTACTTTGATGAGTAAAACATAATGAATCAAGGTCTGAGCAGGATGAGACAGAGGCCAGACGCCCAACAGGTAGCTCTTAGTAAAACCCAAAAACATATATGAGAAAAACCCTAAACCCGGAAATCGCGGGTTTTGACCTGTTTTTTGATGAAATCACACTTTTTGGGAAGAAAGCTGCATTCTGGAGCCCAGATCACACCTTTTGGGCTTTAAATTGTGATTTCTGCTCTGAGACTTCCGGTCTGCAAATTCTAGAAAATAGTGCCACCTTTGCTGCGACTGGTTCCTATGACCTGCAGAAACGACTATAAAGCTTATGGAAGTCAGAAATTTATTAGATCTATGGTTAAAATACTAGGAAACATTAATAGAAGAGAAAAAAAAAGAGGAAACCCTAAGATGAAAACCAAAGGTTACCCATCTTTTTGGATCTAAAGTGTAAAACTCAGTGGAGTCACCAATTTGTTGTAGTGTTTTCTTCTCAATGATGTATGAAAAGAAGCCACTTAAGATCGTGGATGACAAACGATGTCAACAATAGAAATGACTGCTAAACATTGTAGATCTGCAGCTATTGATAGAATCAAAACCTACAAAAATGTTGATATATGTTGCAATCATAGTTAAACAGTAAAATGAAGAGTAAGAACCCCAAAACATCCAGTGGAAACCAGATTTGTAAAGAATGATTTTATTATAGCACCTGTGAAGAGAACAAATATATGATACCAGTCCCCCTCTATGGGATGGGTTCTTGGCAATCCTCAAAAGCTTTCAGCTTCTGTAGATTCTCTCTCCTCTATAATGCGTAAACCTAACAAAAATATGGTGTGTGATAATTAAAATAATGAGAGTTACAACAGTGAGTGCAACAATGAAAATAATCAAAAGTGAGTAATGAATGGAAAACCCTCCTATTTATAACAAAATATTGAGTTATCCTCGAATAATGGTCAATAATAAAATATTATTGATCCCATTCTTGGAATAACCACCTAGAATATTTTATTATATTTGTTTAGGAGGGAAAAAATATTTAAACTTTTATTTAGAAATAATAAATAAATAAATGATTTATTTATTATTTCAAGGAATTATTTAAGGAATAATAGACAAATGAGGATTTATTTAATTATTTGTATTGGATTTAGTCAAATTTAACAAAGAATAATAATTAATTAGTGATTAATTAATTATTCCTAGAGAAAAATAATAAAAGTAATGATTTATGTGTTTATTTTTCATGATTGGGTCAAATTTGACAAGGAATAATAATAAAACAGTGGTTAAATTAATTATTCCTAGAAGAAAATCAAATAAATAATGATTTATTTAATTATTGTTCATGGATTTAACTACAAATTACTTAATAAAGGTGGTTTATTAGGTAATTTCTCACAGTGAAAACACTTTTACTATGGTAAAATTGGTTTTACATGGTGTACTTCGATCCGTCTAGTAAATTAGACTAGATGATCAATTTTTTTGTAATAACACCTTTCATTATGAAGACCAAACCTAGTTACATATTTCAACATAAACATGAAAGCAACACTTATGAAAGGGAAGGTGCACATAAGAAACAATTGGAAATACTCTTCGAAATAGAAGCACAATCTCAAGCAAAAGTGAGAGACAATCAATTGAAAGTCCACACTGACTATCAACATAGGTTGAACAATGCACATAAACTGTCTTAATGAACTGTACTACGCTTTTTCAAACTTGTGTAAGATAATTCCCTCATGAACTTGTTATGACCTAAACATGTGTATGAAAGTGACTTCAACACTTACAAATTGAGAAGAAGAACTAAACACTTAGCATAACATTCATCGATCATGAGGAGAGTATGGAATGAAAGATCATTAGATCCTTAGTAGGCTCGAAAGTTCACGTGTAGGAAAATTTTTGGAGGGTGTTGATCACAACCTCAAGAGGGCACAAAGTAAGAGTTATGTTCACATAATGATAAATTAGTAGCTTTTTATTTTTTTGGTTTCTTTGTTTTGTTTTGCTTTTTTTTTTTGTTATATATATATTATGCACAATAAATCCCTCACCATAGTGGGAATATTTTTGTGCCATCCATATCATGAATTAAAATTTTTAGAATTCATGTTTCCATTTGAATAACCTTTGATAGCCTTGTTAGACACAATAGAATTTTCGTATGTATACATACATACCTACATACATATACATATCCATATCCATATACATATACATATACATATCCATATCCATATCCATATCCATATCCATATCCATATACATATACATATACATATACATATACATATACATATACATATACATATACATATACATATACATATATATATATATATATATATATATATATATATATATATATATATCTGTGTGTGTGTGTGTGTTGGTCAGCATGACATGTCTACAATATACGACCATCGATTAGCATAATCATGGATTCATCATACAATTGGCCACTAGCTTAGTCATCTATGCAAGATATAAGTACACGTGCAAGTATAGTGAAGGGTTAAGAGAACTCCCTTCTAGACATTTGCCTGACTACACATATCATTGTCCATTATTCTCGTGGACCCAACCAACCCATTAGGCTATTACATTACTTAAGCATGGTCACAACAACCATTATCTTTTGTGAAATAAATCTAGGTTCTATATGACTCCCTAATTGAGGCCAATCATGCATTATATGACCTTTTCATACTACTATTGTTTCATTTTCACTTGCTATTTTGTTCATGTCCATCGCCCAATACTGTTCAATTTTTCTTGGAACTTTACTCGACATGTTTTCCTTCATGTCTATTAAGCACTACCCTTTTTAGGATTTCATGGCCTTCTTGCCACTCCAACCTCCTTAGTCCAAGATCCCCATACATGCAGATCGAAATTTGAAAATGAATGCAAGAGGAAAAACACGGGAAATTATTGAAAAAGGACATGAAATTCACAACAACAGTCATTCATGGAAATCGTCAGTAAAGGAACATCATAATCAAGAGAAAAAAGATCATGATAACCAAAACCAAAAACCAGCATGGACATGCACAATACTAAAACCAAAATGATATCAATCCATGAAGTCAATAGATTAAAGCCACAACACATAAGCATCAAATAAAGAATACTCAGAAATCAACTCAATCTCCATGAGTCAAGAATTCATGGCATTTTCAGCCATCATACAAGTGTGCATATGTACACTTATACACCAAATCAGTTCAATTCTTCTTTACAAGGATAGCAACAAGCATGAAGTCTTATGTTCCTCCAAACGTTCCTAGGGAATCTACCAACACATATATGTGTACGTCAAGGAACTTGAAAGAGTTGACCCTCTTCCTTCTTAGTGTCTTTCATTGTTGTTGCATGTCCCTGTTGATCGTAACAACTATTTGCAATTAGAGGAAATTTTATTTTAAAAGGTTAACATTGAATTTCCATGTCATAATGTGTAAGTCAATCAAAATCCTTTAAAATTCAAAAGAGATACAAGTGTGACTAGGCACCAATAATTTTTTTAAATAATATAGTTTATGTACCTTAAGCGTGAATGGTCCCCAACTAATCCATAACTCCATTAAATATTAAAATAAAATAAATATCTTATTCTATAAATGTTATAATATTGATAATATTTTTAATGAAGGGTAAATCATGGGTTGAGTTAGTCTTTAATGAGGCATAACTGATTTAAAGTTTAAATTTAATTTTTTAATTTAAATTTTATTAAATATTATATATATGTGTGTGTGGGGAAATTTTGATAAAGTGCATTTATTTATTTATCTTGTGTTAATAAATTATTTAAATATAAAATATATATACGATTATTTTGATAAACGTGACATTTATTTAGATAATTTTGATAAAAGTAAATTAATAAAATGATATATTAAAAATGTCTACATGGCATTATTTTATTAATTTCATAATTTTTTATTAGCTAGCTATTTTTTAGTTAAATTTTCCTCCAATATGATTTTTTTTTTCTTCCTGCGGGGAAAATCCCTTTTCTGATGCTCTTCTCCACAACATCAACAAGAGATTATCCCCTTCTCTTTTTCAACTTCATGAGGCCTCTTCTTGCTATTTCTTTTCTTTTTTTTTGAGGATTCAGCTTAGTATTTCATTTCACATAACCACTTTTGCAACTCGTTATTCACCTCAACAAATTTTTGTTGATTCCTAGTGAGCTTTCTAAGTTCTTCCATGCATATTTTTAGCTCATATTCCAGGTCCTTCATCTTGACCTCCAAATTCCTGAAGGTTATTTTCCTTTGGATAAATGTCCCTCCTTTTCATCCTCGATGGGATTGGTTCATATTTTGTTGCACCATGCCATCATACATGTTTCCTTTCGTTGCCACTAAGTCTTGCTATATGCTGCCACATTCACTTAACTATTAGTGCAAAATAAAATAAATTAATATACTAGTTTCCTTACCCTACTATACATAACAAGCTTCCCTGCACTATACACACATCTCAATTTATATATTAGCCACATGACGTGAAGTCCATTGACATAAATAAGCATATTATTCATAAGTTTTTCAAAACACTAGTGTTGCTAGATGTACATGCATGGATCAACTTATTTATAGCTATGTTTTATTTGTCAAGTGCAACCAAGATTAAGAGAAGTTACTGTGCTAAAGCCAACATCATTAGTTCCATTCAACCTCTTATAATGATACCAACTAGAAGTTTAATTTCAACCGTTGCACCATGGTTGGTAATCAAGCAACTGCAGTCTTTAAGGAACTTAATTAGAGCCAATCATTACATCGACATCATTTTATGCACCATCATGTATTATAAGAATTAAAACTCAACATTGACTAAATCAGCCTCATTCTTTAAAGATGCAAGGAATTTGGACTCCATTGCAAAACCAAGGATCCATACATTATTACCATGCAAGCACTAAAGAACATTATGAAAACTATTTTGGGTAACTTTTCCATCACTTACCCATCATATAGCCCATCCAGTCCAAGTGTTGAACCTCGATGCTTTGATACCACCTATAACAACACCAATCCACTTGCTTACTAGTGGTGTGGCTATTGACTTAACCCAACACCTCAAGTAAATTTAGAGGAATTTTGTAGTAATTTATTTTTGTCTTTCATCCATTTCTAATTCCCAATTCTCATTCTAAGGTTTTAGTTGATTGACTGGAATTATCAAGTCTTCTTCTGAGCCTCATAGCTAGAGTCTCCTCCATTTTCGTATACATACATAGATATATATAGCTAGACCATATGTATATATATATATGGATTTAAGTGCTAAGAAGGGTTTGGTCTAGCTATACATATACATATACATATACATATACATATACATATACATATACATATACATATACATATACATATATATATATATCTATATATATATATATTTATGTATATGTATATGTATATGTATATGTATATGTATATGTATATGTATATGTATATGTATATGTATGTATGTATGTATGTATGTATGTATGTATGTATGTATGTATGTACGTATGTACGTATGTACGTATGTATAGGTTATTTGGTTGTGTTCCCACAACAGATGGATCCAATAGTCAACATGCTTGGTTGTTAATGAGGGTAGGGGCAACAGAATGGGTGATTTATCAAACCTGCCCATCTCTAGATTGACGACTAGAAATTATTTCGACACCCTCCATCACCTTTCTCCAAAACAATCACAGAGGTTTCAAAAAGGTGGTATCAAGTTTATAAACATGTTTATGAGCGCACTACAGTAAATGTAGCTCATCAATTTGCTACATCAACCCGGTCCTAATATCCCAGTGCTCTCCTAACTACTGTTTTGTGAACCTTTGGGATGGGACCTCTAGGGCACATGGAGGCTATGGGCCATTCCCTTCCACATACCATTGCTTCTAATCAGCCCATGTGGTTCAAGCACCAAATCACCTTGATGCATACCATCCTAGTGCCCTCTTCCATTGCTCCTTTTTAATTAACCAGGGTAGGAACCTCTAAGACATGTCACCCCAGTCCTGTCCTCTTGACAATGCCTACAACCGACACATATTACACCCCTATATTGGGGAACACTAAGATGCGTCATCCCAACCCCAACACCATGATGCTCCTCATGTATGCATCTCTTTGTCTTTCTGGGGTGATCCTCTAGAACACGTGGGTTGGTGAATCACACCCCATACGACCCTCGCTCCTAACTAGTGCAAAATCATTGCACTACCACGACATCCCGTGATGACTCACCTCGTTCCCTTCATCATGCACACTTGCAAATGCTCAGGGTTTGATCCATTAGGTGGACTTTTCAAGTGGGTTCTTGCTACAACAATCCTATTGTAGTCGGGGCTATGTGGAGGCTACCCTGTCCCGGCCCCATGTCATCCCATGCTCCATTACAATCTCCACTTTCAAAACTTACGAGATTTTTTTTTCTCAGGAATGGGCTATCATATGGGCTCTATCCTAATTATTTGGATCTCTCTCTACCCCTGAGATGTGAACCCAACCATCTTGGCACCCATTCACCCTGCATGCTCCTAGCGTCATCGATCAAAGGTTTCGGGAAGTGGCCTTCGGGCCACATCATGCTTCCATTGTTGAATTATGATAAGGTAGAATCTTGATAGAAAATCCATGGCTTCCACGTCTAGGTATTCCCCAAAACCTATCAATGAGCTCATCAAATTAAGCTATAAGACTAAGGCCTCACCTAACCTCACTATAGCGCAACTCTATGCCAAAGTTCGCCATTCAAGCATGGATTTACTCATGACTCATATGCAATGACCCTTCTACCCTCTAGATCTATGCCAATGTTTTTTTGTGGCTACTATGACTTACTAAAGCACTTAACGATGCTACCCATCTTGTGTTGATGCTAGAACCATTCTTCTTGAGCCCACAGGAATGAAAAGGTGATATGAAGGCCACATGAGAGTTGGAATTATTCAAAGGGTTGGGGAAATATTTTTGAGGGTTTGAATATAGGCAGACACATTACATACATGCCTAGATGGAATAAATTCTTGATCCTTCAGCATTCCCCTCTTAGGGACATGGAGTTCCATGCATGTCTTCGTTGGTAACATTTTGACCACCCACCTCTAAGGACTTGTCACAAACATTTGAAGGGCCTCCACCTCTCTTGCTACATATCAAGAGCACCATACTTCAAAGTGACCCTGCAAGTAGCTCTATAGCACCATTCAAATGTTTTAAGGGAAATTGGCTATTAGACATGATGCACTAATATTCCCTTCCATATGAGATATTACTTGTCAAACAACATGGCTACTATTAACCATCTAGGAAATAAGTAACCATACTCTCACATCTTAGATGCTACTCAAAATGCACATAGGTCCTTTGGACCAAACCCATGTCAATGAGTAATGTAGCCCTACAATAGGGAATTTGTATCAGCATTCTAAATATCCCCTTATGTACAATCATAGGTTATTATACTTAAAAGAGGAATAGATTCCTCAATGTTAGCACAATTCCACATAAACTGAATCACATACTTGTATCCAATATATGAACAGGCCCTGTCAAACAGGTAGTCCCTAATGTAGTCATTCTACAATTAATGAAAGAAATATGTGTGCCAAGTGTCATCATGCTCAATTAAGATCCCCATAGATCCTTTCAATTCTCTTATACATTTCATATTTATTATTTATTATGTGATATTAATAACAAATTCAAGAATTTCACACAACACAACATTTCAATCCAAAAACGAAAACACATGTTCATCACATTCATAAGCACAATTGCAATCTAGAAATATAAATTCATATTCATTAGCATTACAAATGCATAAGAACCCTCATCGTGGAATGTTTTCGGCAACTAAGTTTGGGACAAGGACTCTCTTGGCTCTATGATTTGGAAAGAGTAAATACACTGACCCAAACTTAGGGTCAACACTATGTAAAACTATTCAACGACAACATGCTCATAAAACAAGCAAGTTAACAGGCCAATGAGGAGAAAAGGGAGGAACCCCCAATCTCACCATGTGGACACATAATCACCGCCCATGCAATCTTGAAATCTTGTAGCCATAATGTTACAATAAGGTAAAATACTCATGCTAAACATTGCAATAATATTCAATATCCTTTACATTCTATTCCAACACTTTCAAGCCTAAAAAAAAAACGTTTTCCATTCCTACAAGTAGTAATAATGTAGACATGCCTCTTGAAACAATAACATCATCTAAAACAGAGATGAAAACATGTTTTATTGTAAAAAACAAGTATAAGAACACTTGTCTTAAGCAACACAAAAATGTTCCAACAAATAGTGGGACTCTAACTCTCCAGCCAACCATAGAGTAGCTATAACCACTATTACTTATAGCTATCACCCCCAAGCCATATTCCAAATCTTGAGGTGTAGTTATTTCACGTGACACCTACAATGAATACACAATTGAACCCAAGAACCACTAGGCCACCCTTCCTTTTTCCTCAAGGAAAGCCACTTCTCTTTGTAATGTTTATGCCCAACAAGTTTCGATAGGGCCTTTAGTTGGTTGATTACTCTCCCCAAAGCTCAACAATGTAGCTCCAAATCTTTCTTTCTCTGGCTCCACTCTCTTTCTATTTGTTGAATGTTGCTCAAGTGTGTGAATGACTAGGTTAGTGAGTGAGGCAAGATCCCTTCTATATTCATTTGATATTCTCCCTTACTCAATAAGAGTCGAATGAGAGCATTGAATGAGAATATCCCCTCTCCTTTCCTCCACCTTTTATTTTCACTCCTATGCAGTGATTTCCTCCCACTATCCTTACTGCCAGTGTAGTCCAATATTTATAAATTTTGTCCTCCCTGCCTCGTAATGTTTTCCAATGCAGCATGGGTCTACATACTTCTCTTATTGCCTAGTTTAATTTTGAAAACCAATCCATTAAAACACACCAAGCATCCTATAGCATCCCAATCAAGTAAACTCTTCAGCCAACCAAGGAATTATTTTTAAATAAAAAATTTCCTCAAGAAATATCCTACATTAACCAATGGAATTTGTGACCCTCTCTCGACATTTTTAATTTATAAAATTATTTACATTGTGTACATTAGGATAAGAAATTTTGGCTATTACAATAAACTTATGGACATGCATATGGCATCTTGTGACAGATTTCATGTGGATAATTGTTGCTTGGTGGAGGGTTGACTGGGCACTTAGGTAATTGGTTTTTTGGTTAGTTTTTCTATGACTTGGATTTATCACTTATTGAAAATTATAGGGAAAGGATTGTTGGTTTTTATAGTTATGAGTTTTTCCCTAATTGCTAGCCTAATTTTTGGTGTATCTTGTCTTTATTCATTATGATCTATACTTCTTATTTCAATGTATAATTGCTTGATGACATAATTAAATGAAAATAATTTCAAAATAAAACATATAAATTGATCACAAGTAATTATCATGTTTAGAAATTGTACTTGTTATTGAATTTGAACATGGTATCCAAGATAAGGTCCCAGAGAAGTATCAAAGAAATGTTTTTGACCTAGTTTGTGAGAGATCAAAGTTTCGGACCTCAGTCATTATGGACCGAATGGCTAAGGATCTCAGGACAACAAAGTTATTTCAGAAGTCCATTGTTAGTTGTCACACTTGGTCTTCATTTATATTGGTTACAATATACAAAAGTCTCAAAAACCAATTAGACTTCACCGAAGTTCAAATCTTAATGAAGTCAAAATGGTCCTATCATCAATCCGTAATTTTCCCACCTCTGAAAGGAAAACTAGGAGGTAACATTGAACCAATGTTGGAGATGGGAATCTAGCTGTTCCAACCTAGAGAGGGATCTCTCTACAACTTAGCTTTCCAAGGTCACTTCAAAATCTAGTCGTGTGATTAGATAAGTGGTTAGATATTTGGTAGGGTAAGTTTGTAATGAGTGGTCGGATAGAGAGAAAATACATTGGGCATGGAGTCATAAATGAGATATTAATCAAAGGTTTGAATGCTTAACTAAGGAACAAGTAGTTCTCAAAGGTAATGTAGATAATAATATTTAAACAAACAGTTCAATGAAAATACAACACTAACAATAGTGAGTTTTGTAATAATATTAGAAGGGCATGGAAAAATATATAAATGTGATAGAGTAGAACATCAAAGATGGATTCTATTTTAATGAATCAAAGCATCAAATATGAATTCCAATTCCATATGCAATCATTCAGATATTGAGGAAATAAAAAATATGAAATACATAGATAGAGAGACATTTACTAGAAAAATAGACCATAAAATGGCATCACACGAATATTTAGGAAATTTTCCAATCTTCTTGAAAATATTCCTTCAATATTAACACAATTTGATATATTGTAGCCAAAGATTTCACTAAAAACCCAACCCTCTGTACACTCTTCTTATAGTTTATATAGAAAATTACATTCTTATCAAGATCCAAAGGTAATGGATCTCAAACCTCTTCCTCCTTGTTTAGCTTATTGAATCAAATAATCTAGGAAATAATATTTTATTCCCAAGACGAATTGATGAGGTTTCTCTCCAACTAAAAGCTGATTGGGTGATTTTATTAAAAAAAATAACTCGCGAATTCCTAAATAATTGAGTCCAATGATCCCTTTGAATATTCCAAACCAAAACACATTTTAAAAACATGAAAGGGGCTTTTCTAAATCAGTGAATTCAATAAAAACCCCTATTTTTTTTTTAAATGCATCACTAACTTCTCATACAGTGCACCCAAAGTTAATGACTAAAACAAGAAATCATTAAATATTTAAATCTAAAAAAAAATGTGTTGCAAATATTCCTTCATATATTCGAAGACATTATAGCTATGTGAAAACAAAGAGTTTTTTATGTAAATCGGTCCATTCGCATAGAAAATAATTTTTATTTTTAAAAAATTTCCAACTATTTGGAAACTATGCTTGAAGACGATGACTAAAACAGGAAAAAATTGTGTCATGGAAAATGTTGGTAACACTTCTTTTTTTACTTCTCCTTTGTCATAAAAATATCAAACTTTAAAATGACAGGAGGATAGATAATGAATGCATTCCCTCATGATTTCATCATTTTTATTTAAACTATGATCATCAATGCTTCTACTGATGGATTTAATTTTCCTGATTAAAATGATGTTAAAACATGGCTTTTAATTTGTCAGTGCCACATTTTTTAGAAATGAACCAATCACTGCCATTTATTTTGGCAGTGTTTTCCCTTTATAATGTTAACATAGGTATTTCCAAATTAAATGGAAACACACCTGAAATTTGATTAAAACTCAATGCTAAGGCCCCGATATGATTTACCCTCCAAACATAAAATGTGATAAGAAGTAATATGGAGGAAAGCTACTAATTATTACATCTAGGGAGAAGTCTCTGTCCAAAATTATTAGAGGTCCCTTCACCAATATTGAGTGGCCAAAAACCTCAAGATTTGAGGAAATAAATCCAAAGATGATCACAACCTTGTACGAAGAAACCTCTACAATCATGCATAAGAATTGCTAATGTGCATTACAAAGGAAAGCATTAGAGGAAATTTCAGCCTAAAAGTGCCCATAAAATTTTCACGTAATTTCCATGTCATAATATGTAAACCAAACAAAATACTTTGAATTTAGAAATAGGAAGATGTAAATATTTTGGAGGTAAAAGAAGAAAAACTACTTTTTTTACTTGCATTTTTAGCTTATCTCCTTATTGGTTTACCCAAATTTCAAGTGTAAACACTTGTTTGTTGTGGAGTTAAATTCGACATCCAATGAGTACCCATTATGCACACTTTTGAGAAAACTCACATTGACAAAAATTGAAGATACATTACAAAAGCGTGTTCAATAGGCTTTTTTAATGTATCTTCAATTTTTGTCAATGTGGGTGTTCTCAAAAGTATGCATAATGGGTACTCGTTGGATGTGGAATTTAATTCCACATCCAATGAGTATCTACACTTGAAATTTTGACAAATTGATAAGGATATAAGCCAAAAATACAAGTAAAAGAAGTAGCTTTGTTTTTTTCCCTAAATAATTGATAGCTCTTTTTTTATTATTTTTCCTTCGGAGTCCACTTTTAGGCTAAATTTTCCTTTAATGATTACTTCCCATATTTATATGAACCAGGGTTATTTGGTATAGTTATAATAAATCTCATAATCTCAAAAGGTAGAGAAGGTGTTCTTGTATCGATTTTATTACGAAGCCAGCCTAATATTATCTTAAATAAATATGCCCAAGGAAGTTTACAAAAGATCTTTGTGTGAAGTCTGCTAGAAAAGACATCATTTGTAAATTCTAGAAAGAAGGGTTAGAATTTAATGTCTAAGCTTGATGTTCATAAATATCATAATTCTATTATAACGATTATAATGTATGCTACATGGGAATGTAGATCTTCAATAAGTCCAGATATTCAGTATGTCTCTGCAAGACTATAACTTCTTCCTAAGTAATAGGATTATGTCGTTTCTTCTTGGAATATCATCATACTAGAGAAGACTGGCTATAAAATCTGATGTAAATCTCTTGAAATCCTTGCTACTTAATTATAAAAATCTAATGGAGGTTGATCTACTTGACTTGATCAAGATGGTCACTTGAAGGTAAACCCCTTGAAACTCTTGTTGCTAATCAAGTTTTGATATCTAGTGTTCCTTTCATCTCAAGAACTGTTGGAGAGTATAAAAATATTTTGAGCTTAGAATAATTCAAATTCCTTTCTCATGACTGAAGAAGAAATTTCTCTGAGTAAATAAAAATCACTTATAGTAGCTGATGTACCCTACTACGAAAAATATTTATACTTAACTATGAGTCCATATCTTCAAAAAGATCATTACAGATATTGGTATATAACCTTGGACATTTCTGTATGGATTTTCAATTGGATCCAAGGACAAGTATTACATACTTAGGGTTCGTAATCCATATACCAATATTACAGAATTATGAATAATTAAGGTTTAAAACCCTAGCAATCGAAAAAGGGGTTGGGTAAGTGAATCCTAGAGTTTATGGACAAAATGTTATGTTTGACGTTTCTACTAAAAATAAAAACCCTAACCCTAGCTCTTTCAAGCAAAGAATAACATCATCTTCATGATGATCTGATAATCACCCTATGAGTGATCTTAGTTAAGAATTTATTAAATGAAGGTATTACAGACTCATATGTTGGTGTGTGTGTCTATGTTATTTAAGAAACGGATCGATCAGATTGCAAATACACAGACACTTGAAATGGAAAACAGCAGAGAAATACAGTAAGCAAAGACAAGAACACAAAAAAATTAATAACGAGTTCACCCTATCCTCCAGGGCTACGTTTTTGGTCTAGCTCTCAGTGGTGGCATTCTTTTTATTGTGTCTTGAAGCAGAGAATTACAATGAAGGAGCTCAATATGAGTCTCCTGATACAGATTGGCTTGGCAGGGTGGTTCATGGATTCCCCAAACCACTCGAGTACATAGACTCTCTTCTCTACCAGCTCTTTGACCTCTCTAGTCTGACAGATCCTCTCCAGGATGGCTTGAATCTCTCAAGCTCTGTGGTGCTCAACGCTGCCTTTGGTCAGCCGGCCCTCTGTCTTCTTACAGCTTTTTGCTTCACTGATTCTTTCTCTTCTTTGTCTTCTGTCTTCAGTGTTCCTCTCTAGGTTCCTGACTCTTCTCTTCCTTTTTGTTCTCTGTCCATGGCTTTAAAACCATTCGGGCTCCTGGCGATTTGGTTCCTCTTCCACCTTCGTCGGATCACCTTCTTGCAACTTGTGCCTGGAGTTCCCTGTTCTCAGGGTCATCATCAGGCCCTTAGGAAGTGGCCACTTGTCCTCTTGCGAACTGTGCCAACCTGCATCGTCAGTTCATTTCTTATGTTATGTCATGGAATGAGTCTTTTACCACTGTGGCGTGAATCCGGACTTCAAATTATTTCATATTGTAGCGTAATCCCCCATGAATTTTGTCTTCCCCATTGGGCGCGATCTCAGCCATTAGATCTGGAGCCCCCAGATCCAACGTCATTTGCTCATCCCATGCGGTTGACTAGCTCAACTGTTAGCACGCGATGAGTGACATTTTTCTCTCTCCTCCACTTGCCACATGTCGGACGCTAAGTCAAATCACTCATTTTCCATCAAAAATGCTTATTGCCCATGGATGCCCCTGATCAATACCACCGGTTTTGGAGCAGGTCCTGCCTTTAGCGCTTAGCCTTTTTATCCCATGATTTTCCCGGCTCCCACGCAACCGAGTGCTCATGGCTTCCCCATTTTGAGGGTTTTCACCCAGCGATGCACGATTAGCGCTACAAAAACCTCCTCTTTTTCCTGATCCGGGCCTCCCAAGGGCCTAAATTCACCTCCCGCATAGTCTCCATGGGCCTCGGTCAGCGTGCTTTGACCGAGGTCCTTGTTGTTTCACGCTAGCTACCATTTCCACTGGTTTAGAGGTGTTTTTGATCGTTGTTGTAAATTCTTTGAAGTTTGTCCCGACTTGGTACAACCATGGCTCTGTTTATCATTCTTTATGGATCCATTTCGAATCACAACCTTCCCACTATAAAGATTTTGGACCACAAAAAGTTGGTTTTCTTTCAAGCATCGACTAAGTGAGGGTGCTGCTGTCTCACTTGCCCAATCTCAATCCACTTTACACTGCTCGGCTTCGAACCTTTGAGTCCAATTCTGAGGTACTCAACATCTCCTCTGCGCGTTGTCCTCACCTTCCTGTCCAAGACTGTGTCTTCCTGCAATTCATTCAGATATTCAGGTAGCAGGTCATTAATAGAAGGCAATTGAATTTGCTCTTCAGGATCCTCAATCATTGAAGGTTCAAACAATCTCAAGCAATCTACATTTACGACTGAGTAGATGTGCATGTAAGCTGGTAGATCAAGGCAAAAATCATTTTCACCAATATTCTCAAGTATCCTAAAAGGTCCATAGCTGATAGGATTTAGCTTTTTACCTTCACCTTGCATCCTGTCCTTGCTGATATACAGCTAGACCTAGTCTCCAACTTGAAAACTATGCTCCATCCGATGCTTGTGATGCTTTGCCTTGTATTTGGCTTGGCTCTTTTCCAGTTGTTCTTCTACTGCCTAGTGGATCTCCTGGATCTGTTCAATGAACCTAGTTGCCTTGTCCACTTCATTGTGTCCATCAACTATGGTATCTTTACCAAGGACAAAATCCAAAGGAGACCTTGGTATGAAACAAAAATAGGTCTCAAAAGGAGATCTTTGTATAGAATAGTGTTTTGCTTTATTGTAAGCATGCTGCACATAACATAAGTGTTCATGCTGAACCTTAGGATGTTTTCTGCAATATCCCCTAAGTAACTGGATTACTGTCCTGTTAACTACCTCGGTCTGGCCATCAATTTGTGGATGAAAAGTTGTTCTTTTCTTCAGTAGGGTGTCCATCAGCTCCCACAAACTTGACCAAAACTTCCCCACAAATTGGGTGTCTCGATTAGATACAATAGAAGTGGGTAATCCAAAATGAACCCATGCATGTTCAAGGAATAGTTTTTCAGTTTGTTCAACTATAATCTGTTTATTACAATGTATCATTATACACGTTTTGTTGAACCTATCCACAACCACATACAGATAATCATGACCTTTCCTATATTTAGGCAGTCCTCGAACAAATCCATGGAAACACTTTCCCAAGGGTGAGAAGGAACTGGTAATGGAGTGTACAAGCCTAGTTTTCTATTGTTGGGCTTGCTTTTAGCACACATAGTACACCCTTTTACATATCTAGAAACTGTCTCATTCATTTTCGGCCAATAACAAAATCTTGGCAATTGTGCAACTATTTTACTTACCCCAAAGTGACCTGATATCAGAGAAGTGTGTGCCTCTCTAATTATCTTTACTCTCTTACTTTGTGGAATGTAGAGTTTCCCACAATGCTATAAGAGTCGGTCCTTCACATGATAATCCAATTCTTCTAACTTTTTTCCTTGACTCAAAGTTGCATATACATCTTTAAAGTCTATATCTTGAGCATATTGTTCAATGTATCTTTCATGTAGTACAAAATTATGCTTCAGTATAGTAGATGCATTTATAATAGGTCTAGATAACATGTTTGAAATTTTGTTGTGTATGCCCTTTTTATATCTGATGACTAAATGAAACTGTTGTAGAAAACCTATCCACCTGTAATGTCTTGACTGCTGCAACTTAGTTTGGGAGTGTAGATATTGAAGCGGTTGATGATCAGTATGTATTACTGTCTCCTTTCCCATTAAATAATGTTTCCACATTTTCACACTTTGAACTAATGCATTCAATTCTTTATCACATGTAGGATAGTTAACTACTGCAGGATTAAAAGTCTCAGAATGATAACATACGGGTTTATTGTGCTGTGTCAACACTGCTCCCATGGCATAGTCACTGGCATCTGTTTGGATCTCAAATGGTATTTGTAGATTAGGCAATGCTAGTATAGGTGTTGTACTAATCTTTTCTTTCAAGGTGTCGAAGGCTTTCTGATGTGTGCCTCCTCACTGAAACACCTTGTTCAATCCTGTCAAAGCATGTAAGGGAGCTTCAATTGAGGAAAAGTTAGAGATGAACTTCCTCCAATATTGTGCTACTCCTAAGAAGCTTCTCACTTCTGTAGCAGACTTGGGTTTAGGCCAGTTTACAATAACTGCCACTTTAGAGGGATCTATTTTCAATTCACCACCCCCTACTATATGACCCAAATAATTTAGAGATGTTTTGCCAAATTCACATTTTGAGAGTTTAACATAAATTTTTTCTCTTTTCAAAACATCTAATGTCTGCTTAACATGATTTAAGTGTTCTTCCCACATTTTACTAAAAATCGGAATGTCATCTAGACATACAATAACAAAATCATCAAGAAAATGTATGAGTACATCATTCATTAGTCTCATGAAAGTAGCAGGGGAATTGGTCAAGACAAAAGGCTTAACCAGCCACTCATACAATCCCTACTTTGTTTTGAAAGCAGTCCTCCATGCATCTTGCTCTGCAACTCTGACCTGATGGTATCCATTGTGCAAATCTAGCTTGGTGAAATAAACAACTTCCTTTAATTGATCTAAAAGATCATCTATGTGAGGAAGGGGATAACGATTTTTTATTGTTATCTTACTCAGTGCTCGGTAGTCAATGCACATTCTTCAAGAGCCATCTTTCTTTCTCACCAAAACAGTTGGTGACCCACATGGTGATGTTCTAGGCCGGATAAACCCCTTCTCGAGCAACTCTTGCACCTGCCTCTTGATATCAGCATTCTCTAAAGCAAAAAACCTATACATTCCAATGTTAGGCAATGGAATATCTTGCTGCAAAATAATATCATGTACTATTTCCTTTTTGGGTGGCAGACCTTTAGGTTCCTGAAATAGAACATCATAGTCTGAAACAATCTTTTCTATATCATCTTGCTACTTAGCATTACAGCCCTCAAATACATGGGTTTTATTAGGTTTCTTTTCCTTTACAACCATTAGTAAGAATTGTTTGCATGAATTTATCATTCCTTTCATCTGCCCTAAATTTATGAGAGTATAATTATTATTGAGCTTATGAGCTCTGACAAAGTATTCGATTCCATCTTTAACAAGTAGATACTTGTTGTCAGCTCTATAGAAAATAGCTTTTCTATCATACAAGTAAGGACTTCCTAAAACAATTCCACATATATCCAAAGGAATTATGTCTAACTCAACCTCATCTACAAATGCTGACCCAAAAGAAAACTTGAGTTTGCACTGTCTAGTCACTTGTAGTTGTGCTTTATCATTCAACCATCCTAATGGGTATGGTTTCTTGTGAGGTGTAGTTGCTAATCCCAATTTCTTTACAATTGCTTTAGAAATCAAATTTACTTGTGAGCCACTATAAAACAAAGTATCAATCTTTTGATGTTTGGAAATAACTCGAATATGGAAAAGCTCATGTCTTTTTCTCTCATGTTCTTCATGAATAATAGATTGAGCAAAATTACTAGTAGATGCTTCAAAATTCTTACCTTCTATACCTGTGGCTGCATTAATTGTTTCATCTCCCGAGTTTGACCCCAAATCTTTTTGAATAGCTAAAGCAGTCTTCTTCTTCTTGCCCTCGGACTTCTTAGGTCTCAGCTCTGGATGCAGAATCCAACAGTGCTCATCATCATGCCCATCCTTTTTACAGTGAATGCATGAAGCTTTGACTTTCTGTTCAGTGTTAGCCTTCCTTGCTTTCCACTTCTACTTTCTTTTCTCCTTGATCTTGCTTGCAGTGGGTTGGGATGGTCCCCCAACTTCTAGATTTCCATTCTTTCCTCTAGCCTCTAGATGATCAGTTTGTATAGACACCTCATCTATACTAGTGGGATTAAACATGAGGATGGTAGGCCTCATGTAGCTGTGTAGACCACCAATGTACTTCAAAAGAGTCTCTGATGAGTCTAATGAGATCCCTAGAATCAATGCTCTCTTTCTAAATTCTTGAGTGTACCCTTGCACACTTTTCCCTTTCAACTGCAGAAGAGTTTGCCAACTCATCATGGCTTGTTGCATGTAGGCCAATGGGTAGAACTACTTCTTAATTGCAGAAATAAAGTCACCCTAGATAGAGATGGTCTTACCATGTCTTTTCATGTCAACTTGTGTTTTTCCTTCCCACCAAACCAAGGAAGTCCCTCCTAGGCATAGGCTTTTCCACTGAATTTTTCTCTTGTTTGAGTTGATGTTATGCACTCTGCAATAACCATCAATTTGTCTAATCCAATTGTCCAACTTTTCAGCATTTAGCTCTCCATCATATATAGGCAAGTCAAATTTAACATCTAGCTTAATCAAAGATTCTTTCTTATTATGCACGGGGGCTATTAGGAGGTGTGAGAAAGTTTTCCTCTTTCCCTTTCCTTTTGAGTGGTCATGGGAATGAGACTCACCTTCTTCTTTATCTTGTTTAGAACCTGATTAATCTTCATCCTTATGCTTTCTAATGTCCCTATACATTTCTTCTACCATAGACTTTATAGCTAGGAAACTCTCTATGAATTGAGGGTCTGACATTGTCTTTTGAGGATAGACTCTCCCAATTTCAGGATTAGTTTCGACCAACTCCCCTTCTCCTAATTTGAGCTTTGATCTAGTGAGCATTCAACAACTAAACCAACATAAGCTTGTCTAACCTTACAGCCTAGTGCTCTGATACCACTTGATCTGATAATCACCCTATGAGTGATCTCAGTTAAGAATTTATTAAATGAAGGTATTACAGACTCATATGTTCATGTGTGTGTCTATGTTATTTAAGCAACGGATCGATCAGATTGAAAATACACAAACACTTGAAATGGAAAATAGCAGAGAAATACAGTAAGCAAAGACAAGAACACAAAAAAATTAATAAGGAGTTCACCCTATCCTCCAGGGCTACATCTCCGGTCCAGCTCTCAGTGGTGGCATTCTTTTTATTGTGTCTTGAAGTAGAGAATTACAATGAAGGAGCTCAATATGAGTCTCTTGAAACAGATTGGCTTGGCAGGGTGGTTCCTGGATTCCCTAAACCACTGGAGTACACAGAATCTCTTCTCTACCAGCTCTTTGACCTCTCTAGTCTAATAGATCCTCTCTGGGATGGCTTGAATCTGTCAAGCTCTCTAGTGCTCAACGCTGCCTTTGGTCAGCTTGACCCTCTATCTTCTTACTACTTTTTGCTTCACTGATTCTTTCTCTTCTCTATCTTCTGTCTTCGGTGTTCCTCTTTGGGTTCTCAACACTTCTCTTCCTTTGTGTTCTCTGTTCATGGCTTTAAAGCCACTTAGGATCCTAGCGATTCGGTTCCTCTTCCACCTTTGTCAGATCACCTACTTGCAGCTGCACTTGGAGTTCCCTATTCTCAGGGAGTGGCCACTTGTCCTCTTGTGAACTGTGCCATCCTGTGTCATCGGTTCATTTCTTTGGTTACATCGTGGAATGAGTCTTTTGCCACCATGGTGGTCAATCCAAACTTCAAATTATTTCATATCATGGCTTAATCCCCCATCAATTCCATCTTCTCCATCAGGCGCGATCTCAACCGTTAGATTTTGAGCCCCCAGACCCGACGTTGTTCGCTCGTCCCATGCGGTTGACTAGCTCAACTGTTAGCGCATGATGAGCAGTGATTTTCTCTCTCCTCTGCTTGCCACACGTCGGGCACTGAGTGGAATCACTCCTTTTCCATCAAAACTGCTTACCGCCCATGGATGCCCCCGATCAATACCCTCGGTTTTGGAGCGGGTCCCACCTTTAGCACTTAGCCATTTTATCCCATGGTTTTCCCGGCTCCCACGCGATCGAGTGCTCGGGGCTTCCCCATTTTGAGGGTTTTCACCCAGTGATGCACGATTAACACTGTCCTTTATGATCCGGGCCTCCCAGGGGCTAAATTTACCTCCTAGGCAGTCTCCATGGACCTCGATCAACACGCTTTGATAGAGGTCCTCGTTGTTCCACACTGGCTGCCATTATGACTGGTTTAGAGGTGTTTTTGATCACTGTTGTAAATTCTTTGAAGTCTGTCCCAACCTGGTACAGCCATGGCTCTGTTTATCATTCTTTATGGATCCAATTCAGATCACATGACATGGTCAAAGATAATAAAGTTGCAAGATGGATGTAAGAAGGCTAATATCAAGAGGGAGCTTACATTCTTATCAAAATATAAGTACTTTATATCTCTCTTTTTTTACTATTACTATTATTGTTATTTGTTAGTCTCTTGTCCTTCAATTATTTTCTTGATTATAATTATTCTTCCATGACCTCTTAGTGGGTATTGTAGGTAGACAATAGAAGTTATCAAATTTTGAAAATGGGTGGAAGATGTGGAAGAACAAAGAACAGTAGGAGGAATTTCCAAAATTTCTACTCAAAGGATATTGCACTAAATGATGCCTAATATCAGAGGGAGTGAGAAGTTTGAAGTATGCATTGATTGTGTCTAAGTAAAGTCAAGATATAACATGTAGCAGATGGTAGAATGGGAGCAAGAGTTGATAATGTTTTCCTAGAAAGAGGGAGAGGATCATGACAAGATTTTTATTTCAATATTTTAAAGAATATGAAAATAAGTCTCAAGATTGAAGAATACTTTGTGATTTGAGCTTGGTTGAATGTATCAAGAATGATTCTATATGATTTATCTCTGAGGAAAGAAGGACTCATGTGTTAGAGATAGTAGTTCTGAAGAATATATTACATCCATTTGGGTTTAGTTATAATTTATTAGATGAGCATGAATCACTATGTCATAGGCCACGTATATTGCACTTGAGTTAGCAAGTTAAGAAGTAGTATAGATTCAAAGGCCACTTGTAGGTTTTGATCAAGTGTAGAAGTCAACCATGATCAAAGACATGGTAAAAAAGGGAGCAATGAAGCTTGAGTATATATCCATTGATGTGAAAATAGTTGATATTCTGATGAAAAAGCTTTCTAGAGGGAAGTTTCTGTATTTTTGGAACAAGATTAGGCTTATGGATTTCCTCTTTGATTGACAGGGAGTGATGATTGCATCATGGATATGTTTTCTTCCTATGTCTTGTACTTTGACCAGGATTAGGGTGATTATCCCTATGTTAACTACATTGAAAAAAATTAGGCAAAATGATTTGAAAGATTAGATAGCATCAAGAACTAACATTGTTCTTTTGTCATGTAGTCTCACCTGATTAGGGAGGTTATCCCTCTGTCAAGTAAATAGGCCTAATTAAGAAGAATGGTTTGGTGGAATGACATTCTTATAGTGTCATTGTATAGTGACTTAATTATGGTTGTAGTCCTTGTGTCACTTTGACTTGAATTAGGAAGAATGATTCAGTGGATAGGCATTTTTTTGTCATTGTATAGTGACCTAATTAGGGTTATAGCCCCCATATCAATTTGATCTATATAGGAAAATTGTCCAGTGAAGGACAATCATTATCTTTGTGTCATTATATAGTGACATGATTAGTGATGTTATTCCTATGTCACTTGGACGTGAATTAGAGAGAATTCTCCTAGAGGCTATAACCTCCCAACATCATGCTTTTATCTATTTCTAGAGTGAGCTTGTTTTGGCATCATTCTCTAATATCATTTTATAGTGAGTTTTTTTACCAAATGATGCATATGTGGCATACACTTATTGGCATTGATATGTTTTGTAGTGTTGTAGATGTGTTGTTTGTTGGCATTGGTGTCAAATTGGTTGTTTGGGTTGCAGGTGAGTTGGTTATGCATCTGTATGTGTGTCTATAGGTGGCTTGTCTATGGATGATGTGTCGACGGTCCTATGTCATGATCCTCATGATCATGTTGTTGTTGAGTTGGATGATGGTGTGTTCCACTAGCTTGGAGGCCTTTCCACCATGGTGATCTTCTTGATCATGTTGCTGCATAAATGTCTTGGTGGCTTCTATGGGAGTTAGAGTTCAATAGCCTTGTTGATTAGGTCTCCATGGTATCCATGTCCCAGATTAGGTCTCCCATGTTGACGATGTTATATTCGAGCTGGGAGAGGTTCTACATGTATCAGTGTATGCTTGAGATAGTGTACATGTGTTGGAGTATGTCTGACAGGTTCTGGAGCGGCATATTGATGGCAGAGTGTTTGTGGATTAGTTGATGGCCTAGGTGCTAGCATGGTTGTTGGTTGGGAACCTAGTCGCCCTAGTTTGACTGATGATCAAGAAAGTGATATGGTAGTGATTTGGTGAAGTGTTATAGAGGTTCCAATGACTTAGAGAGGTCCTACAAGGGCTTTTCAAGCTCTGGAAGAGGGTGCAGTAGTTATTGAGCTAAGTTGAATGGGTTTTTACCATTTCTCCACAAGCCCATGGAAGAAGTTGAAAATCTCCATTCATTGGCATGCAAGCCTATGGGAGCAATTAAAGAGTTTGAATAACATGGAGGTTATATTGTGGGAACAGTTGAGGTTTTTCATGGGAATTTCTCTGCATTCCTCACGTTTCTCAACTAATTTTGGTGTTATGGTGATGTTCTTGATCGAAACATTTTAGAATATTGTCAAAAAATTTCGTGGGATATGTAGAAGCTAATCAAGGTTGAAGATATCAAATGGCTAGTGGAGTTAGTGCCTAATTTGGTAAAAAAACCCTATCTTAACCAAATTTGAAGCATTAAAATAGAATCATTGAGTGATCCATAAATTGTAGCATTTACTATGTGACTTAACTCAGAAAAATGATAAATAGAGGAAGGAATTGAGTTTATTTTGGTGGATGTTGTGAGAGTGTGAGAGCATGCTATTGTGGGGGCATTATGAGTGAGTAGAGTTTACTGAAGCTATTCACACTGTATTTCAGAGAGTGTGTATGAAAAATTCAGATCTTATGTATTGTAAAGTGGAGAAGATCTCCTAGCTTGTGGTGTGTTTGACGGCAGTGCTTTGGTGTGAGTAGAAGGGAAGAAAAGTCCCTCTCTGGGAAAAGTTTTTATTTAGATTTTATGTTAGAATGTTGAAGTTGTTGGTTTTCTCATGTTGAGTGAATTAAGAGCCCAGTATGAAACATTTATGAAACATGGTTTGCATGGAGGAAGTGAAGGCATGGAAGCTTCAATATAGATAGTGATTTGGCATTCAATAGTAGGAACGTTTTCTCCATCCAATAGGAGTTGAATAATCCAATGGTAGTTGAGTGAGGATCATTGGTCGAGGGAGCTTCCAGTGGATGGTAGTCCATAGTTCCATGAGAGAAATAGATTTCCAAATTAATATATTTGACCATACTATAGAGGGAGCCAAGTCTTTCAACTTATGGGTGTAAGTTAATCCATGTACAATTTTTTCAGTATATTAATAAAAAGAATTGAGTAGCGTAGCAGCAACACAATGATTTTCTCTTGAAATGGTTTCCACCATAAATACTTGTGTTCTTATGTGTGCATGCTTGTGTTGATATTTATCATGGTTATTTCTCATGGTTACTATGTTTTAGGTTTATTGCTTCATATATCTTTTGATGAGCTAATGTTGTGAATATGCATGGATGGTTGAAATTGTGGAAAAATATTTAAATTGGTATAAAGGTTGTCACTAGTGATTCACCCCCCCCCAATAGTGATAATGTTTTCCAACATTTGGTATCCGATTTGGTGCTCTTCAGTGAAGCTTGATTGCTTGGAGAGCAGATCATGGATTATGGCTAGAAGCAAGAAGAGGATGTCTCAAAAGACAAAGGGTTTGAAAATGGAAGAAAATCGAACCATTGCAAAAGAAGTTGTAAATTATGAACTCTCACCCAAATCAGATGTGTCGTGAGGAAATATTTTGAAAGAATATTTGAATTATGGTTATGATGATTCTGTAGAACCACTTAGTGAAGATAATAAGGATATTTCTATTGTTAAAGTTGAATATGAATATGAAATGATTGTGATCAAAGAATTATTTGCTTAAGTGGAAAAAATAACAATTGCATGTAGAGATCATAAGAAATTGTTGCATATTTGTGATGAGAAAGAGAAAAATATCAAGGAGGATCTCACTACCTTGAGAACCCAGTTGGAAGATTAAAAAATAAATGAATAGGTCATGTGAAACAGACAAAAGAAAAGAAATATTATGTTGAGGCACTCGAAAATGTAGTGGTTAAATTGAGAAAGAAAATCGAAGAGAAATACCAACAAATTTAAAAATTTAAGTGCAACATATCAGAGAGAAAATATAGCTCTAACCTTCAAAGAGGAGATGTAAGTTAAAATGTAGGAAAGATTAACAAAATAGATTCAAAGATTCCTACAATGAAATTTGTGAGCAACCATGACAATGTTGGAGAAAAGAGGCAACAATTTCATCAACAACAAAGAAGAGATTTGAAAGGATGTTCTATGCCAAGAAAATCATTCACTCCTAGAGTTGATAATATCATAATTCAAAGGATAAATTAGAATTCATTTTCTCCTTTGATGAACAAGATTGAGTTGTTTTAATTACCATCTGGTTGAGAAAATAGTAGCATTTTGTAAGACCAAATCGGATACATCTATGCAACAACTTGGATAGAAAATAATGGGATCTTCCTTTAGGTATACAAGTTTGTTTAATGTTTTATGTTATGCTAATAACCCTTTTGGCCATCATGGAATTGATTGTAGGAATAGTATGAGAAGATGGAGATCTAGCATGAGCATCACGAGATCACATCCTTTGGATCCTTATCTTGGTCATGTAGAATGTTTTATGTGTCACAACTTTGGACACGTGGCCAAGTATTACAGTATGCCTCGACCCATGAGACCTTCAGTACAAAAGAAACATCCAAAGAAGCATGCAAAATAAGGGAACCAACCAAGTGGTATGTTGACGAAAAAGGAATAACAATTAGGAAAATGTGGTATTTCTCTTTGTTGTCGTGATGAGGATTATAAATGGTAAATTGATAGCATATGTTTCCATCATATATCAGGAGACAGGAGAAAAATTCACTTCCTAAAGAGAATCAATAGTGGTCATGTTATTTTTTAAGGGAGTGAACTAGCAAGAGTGTTTGGAAGCGATAAAGCCAACCTTGGGGAGAAGAGGACCAATGTAGAAAATGTGTGGCTCATAAACTATTTAAAGAACCATATTTTAAGTGGGATCAAAATGGTAGGTGGAGGTAAGGAAATGGTACTTAACTCCAAAGTTTTCTTCATTAGGAAAGAAGGATCAAAGAGGGTAATTTCTAAAGGAGTTAAGACATTAGACAGTATTTATGTATCGAAGGCAATCGTAAGCAAAGAGAGGAGATAACAAAGGTACTCTTCATCTTTAGATTTTGAGTAGAAGAGATCACCAAATTTTGTAGTCCATTTTTACATGATAGATCATTTAGATTGCAAAATGGATATGAAGCCTTCGTAGGCTCAAGGGAGTATATGGAACATTTTTTTTTGCACGCGGTAATTTGTATTGATGCCTTGATTATGATTTCATGATGATGGATTTTATTTTAGCACTGATGATGTCTTTGTTATGGTGTGATCAGGGAGAATGATGGCACATGTTTAGGAGGAGCACTTTATATGCTTCCAAGATTTTGATGACATCATGTTTTCTTTGAGGAGTTGTCTAGGAATCTCATGCTATGTGCTAATCCATTGCAGATGTTTATGTTTTGATCATGCATAAATTTTATGCTGCCTATATGAGTTGAAATGCAGTTGCCTTGTATCATGAATTTTAGGTTGATGATGTTATGCATGTGTTAGTGCCATGGAAATTAGTATGACGATGGTACATGATGCTTATATTTTTTAGTATGGTTGTTGATGTGATGTTGTCGCTATCAATTTTTCTTATCTTGTAGAGGTTCATGATCCATGTGATGGTTATTGTTGCTACCATGTATAGCTATAGAGAGATGATATATTGGGTTGATTGATGTGATATGTTGTTGATTTATGATGATGTTGATATATGCTTTTTTTGGGCCACTATAAATTGTTATGGATTGTTGATTACTACTGGTGGAATATTGATTCAAGCTTGATGATTTGGAGAGGCTGATACATGTCTCTTATATGATTTATATTGATTTTATCTTGCCACCATAGAGAGAAAATGTGGTTAATCATATGATCTATGTACTTGCATCTTGACATTCTATTAGACATACATTGATGAGAGAGCTGTTATGAGAGCCGTGTTTGGCATATGTTGTATAATGAGTCATGAGAGTTAGTCAATATTTGTATGGGATTTTAGTAGTATTGTTGGAGCCATGTATTTCATGTACTTTGTTGCATATCATTTGGTCATATTATATAGACATTCATTAATCCTATTGATGTATGAGTTTTCTATTGCTAGATAGTTCAGTGCGAAGAGGATGCGTTTGTTGTTGTTGGTTTAGAGTTTGTGGGATATATGTTGTTGCTGCTATAGAGTTGATCAATTATTGTTGTTTCTAGTTTCTCATACTATGTTTCTACTGATATGTGTTGGTGATTTGATATGATGCTACTATTATGTCATGGATTATGTTGTTGTCGCTTCGGGGGAGAGAGCACATGTTTCAGTTTTCGCTATTGTTGAGTGAGAGAGTTTATTATTACTGCTGGTAGGGAGATGTATATTACTGCTATAATGTGTTGATGATTGGTCAGAGCTTGTGTCTAGGGGAAGTTTATTGCACATATTTTTCAGTTATGTGGGGGAGTGTTCTTGTTATTCTTAGTCTTGCACTTTATTGTTCATCACCTGCATATGATTTTGAGTGGAGCCTATGTTTTTGATGGAACCCCTTGCATGCAGAGGAGTTTGTAGCATTTGTCCTTGATATGCTTAGGTGTTTTCCATTGATGTAAAAAAGGGAGAATTTGAGGATGTTGATCAGTTTTCAGAGGTTAGTTTCAGATTATTAGTTTAGCAGGGGTTGGCATCAATCCCAAAAGGGGATATTATTGGCATTGATGTGTGTTAGAGTGTTTTAGATGTGTTTTTGATTGACATTGACGTCGACCTAGTTTTTTAGCCTACAGGTGAGTTTGTTATACATGTATATGTGTGTTTGCAGGTGGCTTGTGCATGTATGATTTGTAGATGTTCCTATTGTCATGATCCTCATGATCATGTTGTTGTTGAGTTGGATGATGATATGTCACACTAGCTTGGAGGCATTTTTATGATGGTGATCTTCTTGATCATGTTGCTGCATATAGGTCTTGGTGGTTGTTACAAGAGTTAGAGGTTAGTAGCCTTGTTGATTAGGTCTCCCATGCTGATGATGTTATAATTTGGGATTGGAGAGGATCTACATGTGTTAGTGGATGCTTGAGATGGTTGTACAAGTGTTAGTTGATGTCTGACAGGTTTTGTAGCTGCATATTGATGGAAGAGTGTTTTTGGATCAGTTTGATGGCCTAGGTGATAGTGTGGTTGTTGGTTGGAATATTAGTCAACCTAATTTGACTGATGAAGAGGACAGTGACATGGTAGTGATTTGGTGAAGTGTTGCAAAGGCGCCAATGACTTCTAGAGGTCCTACAAAGAATTTTCAAGCTCTGGAAGAGGGTGGAGCAATCTTTGAGCTGAGTTCATAGAGTTTTGACCATCTCTAGCCACAATTGCATGGACCCAAGCTTTTGGGAGTGACTCAAAACCTCCAGTCATTGGCATGAAGGCCTATGGGAGTGACTGAGGAGTTCCAATCACATGGAGATTGTCTTGTGGGAACGTCTAAGGTTTTCACGAAAATTTCTTTGAATTCCTAATGCTTCATAGCTACCTTTGGGTGTATGGTGATGTTCTTGATCAAAATATTTTGGAATATGGTCAGAAAATTTCATGGGATCTCTAGATCTTGATCAAGGTTGAAGATATCAAAGGGCTAGTTGAGTTAGTGGTTAATTTGGTCAAAAATCCTATCTTAACTAAATCTTAAGCGTGTGAATAGAATTGTTGCGTGATCCATAACCTGTAGCATTTACTATGTGGCTCAAATTAAAAAAATGCTAAATAAAGCAAGGTATTGATTTTATTTTTTTGGTTGTTGTGAGAGTGTTAGAGTATGTTATTTTGGGTTTATTGTGAGCTAGTAAAATTTGTTGAAGCTATTCACATTGTATTGCAAAGAGTGTGTATGCAAAATTCAGATCATATGTATTGTACAGTGGAGAATATTTAGGAGCTTGTGGTGTGTTTGAGAGTAGTTTTTGGGCATTAGTAGAAGGGAAGAAAAATCCATATCCGGGCTAGTTTTTTATTCACATTTTATGTGTAGAATGATGGAGCTATTGGGTTGCTCATGTTGAATGAACTGAGAGCCCAGTATGAAACATTTAATAAATGTGGTTCACGTGGAGGAAGTGAAGGTGTGGTGGCTTCAATCTAGACAATGATTTGGCATTCAGTAGTAGGAATAGTTTTCTCCATCCAATAGGCATTGGACAGTTGAATGGCGGTTGGGTGAGGACCATTGGTTGTGGGAGTTTCAAGCGGGTGGCAGTCCAGATATCCTTGACAGAAATTAATTTTTGAATTGATAGATGCTAACAGAATTTTCAACGAGTCAAGTCTTCCAGTGCATGGGTGTAATCTAATCCATGTATAGTTTTTTTATCATATTAATAAAAATAATTGAGCAGTGCAACAAAAACAAGGTGGTTTTCTCTCGAAAGGGTTTTCACTAGAAATACTTGTATTCTTATGTGTGCATGCTTGTGTTGATATTTATCATGGTTATTTCTCATAGTTATTATATTGTGAGTTTATTGCTACATAAAGGTTTTGATGATCTAATTTTTTGAGTATGCATGGATGGTTGAAATTGTGGAAAAATATTTAAATTGGTATAAAGTCCATCACTACTGATTCACCCCCCTCCCCTTAGTAGTGATCATTGTTTTCAACAATGGCAGGGGTACTGACTCGGTTATGACAATGTGGCTGATGTTGGTGATGATATTGATGATGATGCTTATCTTAATCTTGATGATCCTTCCTTATAGAATTGTAAACATGAGAACATCCATGTTGGCTTGATTGGGCTTGACCTAGGTTCAACATTAGTTGTGCCAACCAACAATACCCTAAATGACTAGCCCTTTCGGCAAAAACCCACGTAGCACAGGCTGTAGTCTCACCCAAAATAGTATTGGAGGATGACAAAGCTAGGTTTCTACATCTAGAGGTTTGTGTGATGGGTTCCTACGGTTTACTGGTCTTAGTCATATCTTCGAAAACCCTAATCCTTCCAGAACAGTTAATAACATTAAATATTATACACAAAAATTATATCTTCGCGAAGGTACTTAATTAGTCATAACATGCATAAATTATATTGATCTAAATCTTTTGTGAATTATATAAACATTAATTCATATACTTTCATATGCAAAATGAAACCACATAAATAGCAGAATTAAATACAATTGAACAGATACACAAAGTATGGATCAAAACTGCCTTTATTAGATGTGATCTTCAAAGTACAAACTCTTCTTCCCTGCGCACTCAGCTGTAAGGGCCAAGCACTCAACTTGTGGACTTTCCAAGGTCTCTGCGCACTCAGCTATAGGAGCCTTCCCCTTCACCTAAGTATAGGAAACAACTTTCCTTCCTTAGCTTACTTTCTCTGACAATGATCTTATCTTATGGTGCTTCTCCAAACTCGCTATGACTCTTCTATTTATATCTTTTCCATTTACAATACCATGGTCTGCAGACCATGGGTGGCTCTCAAAACCTTCTTAGCACCTAACAACCTAAGGGAATATATCCCCTTTGACTCTTAGTATCTTCGTGATCCACTTCCACAAATCATGGAGACTTTACATTTTTACAAAAAGGAAATACCAAATTTAACCCTAGGGACCCCATCTGTTATAGACTTTTTTGTGCCTTACAGCATGGAGCATGAAATTTCAATAAACTGAGGGATCCAAAGTCCCTAAACATGTTGTTCTTACCCTTAGAGGAACAAGGTCAGCAAACCACAGCACTGCAAATCAATTCTCCACTGAAAAACACTCAAAAACAGGTCAATTTTGGATCAAAGCAGCTGCTCCAAAGGCTACCTGCACTGCATAGCAAGTGCAACAAAGGCTACCTGCGCTGCATCTCAAGTGCAACAAAGGCTACCTGCGCTGGGCGTACTTTGACATGTGGAGGAATCTTTCTCTCAATGTGCCAGTGCCCAGGAAGCTTCCAAAAAGACACTTGATCATAAGATTCGCCTAATGATGAGTTAAGAGCTTCTAAAACTCCAAGTGGAAGGTAGAAACTCCGAGTGAAGAACTGAAGAACAACTGGAGTTGAAGAGGACAACAAGTCACACATCAAGCTGACTTATCTCCACTCCAAAACTCTATATAAGGATCTCATCCCATGGGATCAAGAGGAGGCCGGAATTTTGTGCAAAGAATTGCTGTTGGTTTACAGTTTTGAGTATTGGGTGATTGCTTGAGGGAGGTGAAGAAGAGATTTCTCTCCGTTGGGAAGGTGATGCTGGATTGGACCTCTCATGGTTGTATCACCGCCTGAACCTTACTTCCATATATTAATAAAGCATTTGAGGTTCTTCTATTCGCATGTGTTTCAATGGTGTATTGTCTTACTTGCGTCTTTGATTTATGCTAATCCTTGAATCGATTATGAATGCATGCCTCTTGTAGTTTCCTTTTCTTGTCTTATTTGTAGGATCTCGTGTAGCTGGGCCCGTGAAAAGACTTGGATCTGGGAGCAAGCGGCAAACAAAGGAGATTGGATCGACCATTTGCGCAAGACATCGGTAAGTGGATCTCTTCCTTCTATCTCTTGTATGTCATAAAGAAGAAACTTTAGATAGCTTTGCTTTCAGCTGTTGCTAAGGAACTGTCACCCTTAGAGTGGGTTAGGGTCATTCCGAGTTGGATACTTTCCCCCCCAACAGACTGGCGACTCCACTGGGGATCGTGTCTTGTTGGTAGCTTGTGTTTCTTGCTATTCATTTCTTAAACAAAGGAGTACCGAATCGAACTGCATTCGAGTCCTTCGAATGCAAAGTAGAGGGAAGCTACTCTAGCCCAGTGCTGGGCATGTTTATGATTTGAAGAGCTGATCCACAAGGACTCTTTTTAGCTCTTTGTGATAGTGTTCATCTTCCCTCAATCATCCTCTAGTGTATACTTGACTGATAGCCTCTGATTTGGCCAAAAACCGTTGATTTTTGAGCAAACTGTGACCCGGAATCTGAGAGAGACGAGAGTTGTCTCATCAGTGCAGCTGCAACAAAGGCTACCTGCACTGCAACGCAGGTCCCGAAGGGGCTACCTGCGCTGCATCGCAGTTTGACAGTGCAGCACCTGCGCTGATCCAGTTTTGCCTTGTGCAACTGGGATTCCCCACTGTCTGTTGCCCAGTTTTCAGTATTGTTTTTGCAGCCTGTTGTCAACCTGTATACCCAGCTGAAACCACTTCTCTTTGCCTTCATTCCGCCTCAGTTGTATGAAGAAACCGTGATTTTTCTTATTGTATTTCTTGCCGTCATTCATAGTTTCCCATAGCGAAAGTGAACTAGTCTTGCTATGACCTCTTGGATCTAGACCTATGAGAAAGTGTCGTTGTGATTCTAAGAGCTAGTTTATTGCTGTTCATAGCCGCTTGAGCATTTGCTTTCGTTATATGGTTCGAATTTCAGTATTTCTTGTGTTGAAACGAGTGAATCTTAAGGTGTTCTTTTGATTATTGGACAAAACTTGTTTTCTTTCACTTGAAATTGAATTCGAAATTATACAACAGCTTTCTTTTTGTAATACATCAACATTAAGGAAGAAGAAAAGAAATACTTGCATTGTGCATGTGCATTTTGACAGTTTGCATGTCGATTTAGGAAAAGTGCATCAGTGTGTGCTCTATGATCTGTTTGAAAAGATGATTTCTTTCTTTTCCTTCAGTAGTTAAGATTTTCATAAGTTGAAAGAATTGAAAAAAGCTTGCTTATCATTCTTAGACTGCATTTAGGAGTTGTATCATACATCACGTGGTGATCCATAAAGGCAAACTGCTAAGCAAGATCAACCTAAAAAGAACTGAATTTATCTAACAACGCTTTGAAACATAACGAAACATAGTAGAGGTCTAGGTAGAGACGTGAACCGGCGTCTTCAAACATAGTGACTGTCGGTCTCTACGAAGGTGGGT
The DNA here is from genome assembly GCA_031772625.1 of Pinus tabuliformis. Taxonomy (NCBI): domain Eukaryota; kingdom Viridiplantae; phylum Streptophyta; class Pinopsida; order Pinales; family Pinaceae; genus Pinus; species Pinus tabuliformis. The sequence goes on from CM062807.1 coordinate 102,384,048, forward strand.
GATTCCTCCTGAGGGACGATAGCACTAATACGGACTTGTGCCCCCGCGTACCGTCGCGTATATTGGGGGACCCCTATAGGAACAAAGCCTTTATCCATAGGAAGCCGTGTCGGCCGCCCTACTGATCGCGATGCAGTGAACACATCATTCACGAAGATCGACCACTCGTACCGTAAAACGTATTCTGTGGTTTCGCGAAAGGTTTGGCACACCCTTGCCTAGAACTCCAGAGTAGTTTCTTTTGGCCTTTTTCAAACTCTATAACTGAAAAAGTCCATCCGAGCATTTGTCACTTCGGGCTCGTTAATACATCGAAGGAGACTAGAGTCATCTTTAGCTTTTTCTCGACTCTTAAAAAGTGAAAAAGCAAGTTGTGTCTAAAAGCGTCGTCATATAAAATTCATTTTTAAACGGAACATAATCACCTCCTATTCCTGCGTTGATCTTCGAAGTTAGTCTTTTGGCATCGTAAGTTCTTGTAGAATCGCTAAGAAATCTTTTGGATAGACTAGATATGTCTGAACAACCGTCGACATCTAGGACTGTGTCGTCTGACACAGCAGCAGCAGAACCTCCTGCTGCTACTCCAACGATGTTTGTTGGTATACCATCTGTCCCGGAAAATTGCCAACAACAAGCCGGAGTCCCATCAGGGACAACAATATGGTTAGTTCCTATTTCTTCATCCGGATTATCATCTGGTACTTCTTATGTTGAAACTCAACAAATTGATCCAATGTGTTTTCAAAGGCCAGTTTACCCTTTAAGTACTGGATTTCCACCATGTGGAGGGCAGTATGCTCTTTCATTGTTCCCTCCTAGAGAACAACCATATGAGAGTTTACAACAAGGATCAGGTCAAACTGGAATTACATCCAGCGGTTGGGTACCAATACTGCCTCAACGATCAGGAGTTGCATATTCAATGCAACCAATACACCCTGAGTCGAATATTCCCACCACACCCGCTATGGCGAATGCGTCGCAAGTACAAGCGCTGCATGTTGTAATACAACAACCTCTTGTCTCAGCGGCTCAATCACAATCTCAGGGTAGTGCCTCCTTATCTGGAGCGACTCAGGCTCAAACAAGTACTGTGACTCCTAATCTTGGTCAATCATCCAGTATTGGTCGACAGCAAATGGTCCAACAACCAGAGCTGGTTCAATCTCAACAACCGCCATTCCAGCAATCATATCAAGGACCTGAGCAACAAGTCTTTGTAAGTAATGGGCAACCATGCTATAATGGTCATGCCCATCAACTTTGTCAAAGTTGTCAGCATTATGCTGGTCTGCAAAGACCCATTGCTCAGGCGATACCATCTTATCCTGGATATGCTTCGCCTAACCTGAACCAACAGTTGCCCTTTGTAGCAACTCTAGAATTACCAGATCTAAACTGGTTGACGAATGATCCAATTGCTTATGCCCCTTGGTGGCCAGCAATTCCGCATAAACTTCCATCGGACATTCCTAAATTCAATGGAAATCCAGGTGAAGACCCGTCGAATCACGTCATGACTTTTCATCTGTGGTGTTCATCGAACACTCTAAACGACGATTCGATAAGACTTCGCCTCTTCCAGAGGACATTGACAGGTCCAGCGGCTAAATGGTACATTGAATTGCCAAGAGCCTCTTTCGACAATTTCAGCTCCTTAGCCACGACTTTCTTAACCCATTTTCAATTACCGATAAGGTATGAAACGGGAACATAACTCCTTACCAACTTCAAACAGACAACGGCCACTCACATATCTGATCATATACATGAGTGGCGACGTCGTCGTAGGATGGTGAAAACTTACGTTCCCGATCAGCTGTTAGCTGAATGGTTTATAAAGTCGTTACTTCCGGCTATAATGGAAGATGTGGCCAAGGGAGGAGTCGTAACAGAGGAGCAAGTCATTGCTCGTGCTCAATACTTAGACTTAGTATATACTCAGTCGGGCACGCTCTATGACAAAATACCTGACGCCCCTAGACCTGAATTTTCAATTCCTCCCCGTCCTAAATCGAATACTAACTCTCACGCCAATAATGGCGTGACTGGAAAACGCAAAATCTCTAGTCAAAATGCAAATGAGGAACTTCTTGCCTCAGAAGTAAATGCCATGTCGACTGACAAGAGCAAACAACTGAAGCAACCAGGGGGCAAGAAGAAAAAGAAAAGGAAAGGGAAACCCCCGATAGGGTGTCATATATGCAATGAGGATCATTGGACGAAAGATTGTCCACATATAGCTGAAGTGAAGAAACTCTTCAAGAGTTCAAAAACCCCAGCAGTATTGACTGATCCGTTTCCTAATCCAAGACAAAATCTGGTTGCTAATCAAAATGCTTCCCGATCCCAAGTGCTTATGTTTTCCACCTCAAATCAACAGAATAATGCTTTGACAAGGAATAAAGATTACAGGAATCCAAAGCAGTTGAACAACAAGGCAAATAAACAACCTAGTAGTTCAACAACAACTTTGACCAAAGTCGTGCCACCCATCATTCCTGAACCAATGATAAAGTCGCCAAAGGGAGTAGTACACAAATCGACATTTAATCCTCGTGCAAAAATAGCACAGAATTATAATATAGTAGAGGACCTGGCCCAATCGCCGTCCGCTATGTCGACACTTGAGGTACCGCAAAATTGCCCCTCCCAAGAGCAAGCTTTACTATCAGCGATAAGTGGGATTGGCCCAATGGATTCCAATCTTGTGGCCTTTGATCATAAAGGATATGACCCTCAGTTACCAGCTCAACTAGCTTTCCTTATTCAAGTGAAAGCCCTCAACAAAACTGTTCATCGAACAATTATTGATGAGGGGGCATCTACATGTCTTATGTCGATGAGTTGCTGGAAAAATTTAGGCTCACCACCCTTGTCGAAATCGTCAATGACATTAAAATCATTTAATGGACGATCATACACTCCATACGGGATTTTAAGTAACTTGCAAGTTGAACTGGGGGGCAAAACAGTAGAAGTTGATGTTGAAGTAATCGACGGAAACCTCGATTACAACATCCTACTGGGAAGGCCTTGGATATATGCCATGGCTGCAGTTGTGTCGACCTACTTCAGGAGGATTGTATTTCCTTTTCAAGGAAAAATTACAATCGTCGACCAACAAACATTTCTCCCCAACAGTTCTCAAGTTACGGGAAGCAGCACAATGATCCATGAAAGTAATCATTCGCTTCAAAATATTGGAGTAGGTATCCTAAAAGACCCTGCCTTAATGGGTACTTTTTCCCTACCGCCGGCAACTAATCTGGCGGAAGTAGCCACAGTGGAAACCTACAATATGAAATCTTCTATATCTAGCAGATTCAGAAGATTCCTAAACATTTTGTCAGCATGGATCATCGCCCTAATGGAAATACTGTAAATACAGTGGGCGCCGAGGACGGTTCTTATCTCGTGTCAACCTCGTTAAAAAATGAAACAAGGAGTCATGAGGATAGTTCTTTTACTGTGTCAACCTCATTAAAAAATGAAACAAATCCCCTTTTCAAAATTCAAAGGTAAACCTTCATTCCAACCACCAAGTTGAATGCAATGAAGCTTGGGGGGCACCCTCCTTTGACATGCGTTATTATGATGCTGGGGGCATGCAAAAACCGAGCAGTTTTAGCAAGAGTTCATGCTCGTTAAAAAATAAATGCACCTGTGAGCAAGCTTCCCCCAGAGTTCAAGCTCATCCAGAAAAAATGAACCGGTAAATAACCATTTGAGACCGTAAATTCATCAGCCATAAAAGCCTTGGTCGTGTTTGTGCACCGTCACCTCCACTTTTCATTTGGCCGATCATTCACATCCACTTGATTGTTTACCTATTTTGAGGAACAGCTGCGAAGAGTGGTTTCACCTAGCCATCCTTGTGACACTGCCGTGATTGGAAAATTCCAACCTGTACCTGGAATCTGCTGCTATCCCTGTTTATCACTCGTTCCTCAAAATACGAGTCTTCTTTGAGCTCTTTTCACTGACTCGTAAAAAATGAAAAGTTTTCCGAGTTTTGGCCTTCCAGCTCGTTAAAAGGACCGGAAGAGCTATCCCTCCTCTAGATTTTAATCTTTTTGGACCTGAGGGATTATTGCACAAAAAGATCGAGCGCTTGTCTGGTTCAGCTCGATAAAGATATCGAACATTCATCCCTTCTGTATTGTTTTATACTTTTTCGGACTTAAGGGATTAGATGACGAAAAAGGACCCCTGGAGTCTACTTTATGTAACCTTTTCAGACTCTCTAAAAATGAAAAGGACCGAGTTGTCTTTGTCGCTGGGCTCGTTAAAAATATTAGATAGCGACAAACTTGTCTATAGATGAGAACGAGTTTCCCTATCGCTAGGCTCGTTAAAACATAGCGATGGGCTTGCCCGAAGGGCAGGTTATAGAACAAGCATATGTTATCCTCCTCAAGCTTGACAAAAATAAAGAGGTACTGGTCAGAAATGACTGGGGAAAAATTGGGAAGAACCTCAAAGCTTAAAGCTTAATGGTAGCAAGTCGCTCTTGAACATGACACTTTTGCCTCCGTAAATATCGGGTTGGGTTATTATCATTCACCGGTCCCTTCACCATGGTCTCGCCATACCATCCATACATGGGGTAATGCTACCGATCCATCACATCAGTGTCGTTATATGTTCAAGAGATGTCATTCAGAAAGTGTCAACCGGGTCCCATCCACTACCGTACATCATCTTTCATCCTTCCATGACCGCCACCCTGAATCATATTTCACAGATCGTTTTCACCATCATCACTAGCTCCGTTCCGTGTCACTGATGTGGGATTCATTAAGGCCCTCCTTTGACGGATCACTTCTTGTCGACATCAGCTCACTATCCAAGAAGTTGATTTAGGAACACCCCCTCAGTACTTTGAAGCTTGCATGCCTCAATGGCAAGTTTCTCACTCCCGGCGATAGGTATACATTAATGACCTTCGACCAGGAGACTTTGCGTGGTGTTCGACGTCAGATCCTATATTCACACCACGTGAATTGTGCTGCAGTACCTTGAGGGTCATCATCATTATCGGTGATTCCTCTCGCGCTTGTTAACAGTTTACGTTATTGACTGGTAATCAAGCGATGTCTTTCCATGTTCGACTTCAAGAAATTCTCACATGGATCGACTTGTACTAGAGTGAAGATCGGACAAGTTTGAAGACCCCGGATCTAGTTTCATCCATCCGGGCTGTGATATATATTCAGGAGATAAAAACATAGACATGTGCAGCAGATGATCATCCTACTAAAAGGATGATAATTAAAAGCAGAGAATTATCAGTCTATTATCAGACGATCGTCTGTTTATGTACAGCAAATGTATTTATAAAGCTGAGCATGGGAAATGCCCGCCTCAGCTAGATCATGAAAAGAAAGTATGAAAAGATAATGTATTGTATTGTATTTTGTTACAGGTCACCTCCCGACGATTTGAATGAACTTCGGATCCTCCTAATAAAGAATTTCACCCGATAAACGACCTCATACTTTAGGGGGCAACCGTTATAGACATTTTTGTGCCTTACAGCATGGAGCATGAAATGTCAATAAACTGAGGGATCCAAAGTCCCTAAACATGTTGTTCTTACCCTTAGAGGAATAAGGTCAGCAAACCACAGCACTGCAAATCAATTCTCCACTGAAAAACACTCAAAAACAGATCAATTTTGGATCAAAGCAGCTGCTCCAAAGGCTACTTGCACTGCATAGCAAGTGCAACAAAGGTTACCTGCACTGCATCGCAAGTTCAACAAAGGCTACCTGCGCTGGGCGTACTTTGACATGTGGAGGAATCTTTCTCTCAATGTGCCAGTGCCCAAGAAGCTTCCAAAAAGACACTTGATCATAAGATTCGCCTAATGATGAGTTAAGAGCTTCTAAAACTCCAAGTGGAAGGTAGAAACTCCGAGTGAAGAACTGAAGAACAACTGGAGTTGAAGAGGACAACAAGTCACACATCAAGCTGACTTATCTCCACTCCAAAACTCTATATAAGGATCTCATCCCATGGGATCAAGAGGAGGCCGGAATTTTGTGCAAAGAATTGCTGTTGGTTTACAGTTGTGAGTATTGGGTGATTGCTTGAGGGAGGTGAAGAAGAGATTTCTCTCCGTCAGGAAGGTGATGCTGGATTGGACCTCTCATGGTTGTATCACCGCCTGAACCTTACTTCCATATATTAATAAAGCATTTGAGGTTCTTCTATTCGCATGTGTTTCAATGGTGTATTGTCTTACTTGCGTCTTTGATTTATGCTAATCCTTGAATCGATTATGAATGCATGCCTCTTGTAGTTTCCTTTTCTTGTCTTATTTGCAGGATCTCGTGTAGCTGGGCCCATGAAAAGACTTGGATCTGGGAGCAAGCGGCAAACAAAGGAGATTGGATCGACCATTTGCGCAAGACATCGGTAAGTGGATCTCTTCCTTCTATCTCTTGCATGTCATAAAGAAGAAACTTTAGATAGCTTTGCTTTCAGCTGTTGCTAAGGAACTGTCACCCTTAGAGTGGGTTAGGGTCATTCTGAGTTGGATACTTTCCCCCACAACACCATCCCGATAGGCTCCCAACAAAATTGGCACAACTCCCCTTGATGCCCTAATTTCTTCCATCGCACAATCCTCTTACATCGTCTTTCCACTTTTTGGGTAGTGTAGTTTAGAGTCCTGTAATTCCTTGCAGCTGCCTAGAGTACTAAGGCTTTCCCACCATCATATAGTCATTACGCAGGGGTGGGATAACCCTTGTACAAATTTTACTTGATTGCCATTGACTCTACCTGGAAACAATTCTCCATTTAGTTTCATGAGCTGAACTATGCCACCATCTATAATTTATTTTACCACATAGGGTCCAAGCCAATGAATTTTGAATTTCCCAGGAAATTTCATAAAATTAATGTCATATAATAATACTAAATCATTAACTTGTAAGGTGAGCTACTTTATATGTTGATCAAGCCATTCCATTTCATGCTCCTTTTGTGCCTATAGGTGAAATCATGCTAAAAAATGATCCTCCTCCAATTCCATCAGCTGTGCAAGATGCTCCTCCATAGTATCATGATTAGCCATATTGGTCAGTGCTACAATCCGCAAACTCGGCACAATATATTCCATGGGCATCACAACCTCCTGCTCATAGACCAATCTAAAGGGGGCTTGGCTTGTCAACTTTTTACAAGTGGTTCTATATGCCCATAAGGCTGCTGGTATGCGCACATCCTAGTCATTCTACTTCACGTTGCAAACCTTCATTAGAGCATTCTCTAGGATTTTGTTGAAGGCTTCAACCATATGATTAGCTTGAGGGTGGTAGGGTATACCCTTCTAATGATAGACCTGGAATTATTCAAGCGTCGCAACAATCATTTTTTTTAAGAAGTGTGTGCCCCTGTCACTCATTAATATCTTAAGGTATCCAAATCGGAACAATATAAATTAAAAAATAAACTTTGCAGTGGTAGTTGCGCTACAATCCTTCACCATTTGCGCTTCCTCCCATCCCATCAAGTATTCAGTTGTCATAATAATATATCATATTCCAGTCTTCTTCCGTGGTGGCTAGATTGGACCCACAAAATCAATCGCCCACTTATCAAACACATGAAAAGTTATCCTTGGATTTAAGGGAATTCATCCCTCCATGATGGTTTCCCCGTCCTTTGGCAAGCATCACACACCCTACAATATTTGATTGAATCCTGATGCATCGTTGGCCACCAAAGTCCTGCTCGTACGATCTTCTACGCAGTCGTTCTTCCTGCATAGTGGCCTCCCGCTACTCCTCCATGTCCTTCTACAAGGATGCTTGGTCGTTCAAACTCTGGGGCATATCGACGCAGTATCTCATCGGAGCCCATTTATATAGGTCTCTAGTGATCACAAAAAAATCACCCGCGTGAACCAAAAAATCCTTATTTTGTTGTGTAGAATATCCCTTTGGAGCTATTCTAGTTGTTAAAAACTGGATTATATCAGCAAAGTGATCATCTGCGACACGAATAAAAAAGAGTTGTGAATCATGCAACCCTTCTTCAAAACTAGTAGGCTCATCACCTATCTCAATCTAGGACAGATGATCAGGACCAACATTCAATCATCTGGGATTCACAATCAACTCAAAGTCGTACTCTCGAAAGATAAAATACCATTTGCATATCTTCCCCCACAACACAACCTTATTCACTAGGTATTTTAGAGCAGAATGGTATGTAGACATCATGAAGTGCGCGCCTAACAAATAGTGACAAAATTTATGTAGCACGTACACCATTTCCAATCTTTCGCGCTCTGTATTTGATTATTTCTTCTCCGCCTTTCACAATTTCCTACTCGCAAATGCTCTAGGATGACCAATATCACCTTCACCTGGTTGGGTCATCACCGAACCTAGAGCAATACAAGAAGCATCCACATGAACATGAAACTCCTTTTTCCAATTTGGTAACACCAGAATGCACGTGGTGACCATTTTCTCCTTCAAAATGTCCAAACTATTCTAACACTCTTCATCCCAGTAGAGTGTCGTGTCCTTTTTGAACAGTTTCTCTTTTGGCACTGTGACTTATGTGTATGCCTTGATAAACTTTATATAACACCCTGTATGTCCCAGTGTCGTGTGCAACTATTTTACATTCTTAAAGACTTCAAAATTGATAATAACAACTAAGTTTGTGGGGCCTACCATGAATCCCTACTTGCAAACCACATGACCCAACAATATTCCATAAGGAACAAAGAAGATGAATTTTTTAGATTCAATGTGATCTAATGTCTGTGACAAATATCGAACATAAGGTACAGACTAGTAATGTGGCACTTTACCAACCCAAATACAGTCCAATCATCAAATTATAATTCTAAGAACTTATGGATAAATTCCTTAAAAGCAACCATTACTACCTTTGATAAGATCGTAGGAGCATTCTTCAGTCCAAATGGAATTACTGTGTATTGAAAACACCCCCATTCCGTAGTGAAGGTGGTCTTTTTACGATCCTCTGGTGTGATCTTGATATGATGGTACTCGGAGAACCCATCAGCAAACAAGTAATCTTCCTTCCTTCCAACATTCTCTAGGACTCATTTGTAAATGGTGTTGGAAATGGGTTGTGGACACATGCATCATTTAACTTCCTCATATCGACACATATTTGGATTTCATCTTGTTTCTTCTTTCACTCAGCTACCATAGGAATTACCCAATCTGACTCCTCCACCAGCTCAATGATGCCAGGCTCTAACATTTTTTCCAACTCTTTGTGCACCTTTTCCTTGTACTTGGGATTGAAATGGTAGGGTCATTGTTTTATAGGATTTGTGTCTCGCTTCAAAGTAATTTTCATCACACCCATGTCCCCTACTATCCCCTTTAGATCTAAGAACTTGGTGGGAAACAAGTTCTGGTATTCACATAGCAGTTTTGTGACCTTATCAACTGTATCCTCATACCAATTGTCACCTATCTTTACAAACTTCAACTGCACGTTAGATCCAATGTTTACCTGTCTAGTCTTCAAAGGCTCTGATATGTCAGGTATGGTTGCTTTAGGTCCTTAAACTACGCGCTATCTCTCAGACTCCGAAATCTTGATATTTCTAGGGTCATCTTCTTCTTCTTCTTTTGTTATCATGTTATAACATTCCAACACATGGTGTAACTACATATTTTAGTCTCGTTGAAGCCATTCTACTGGTTCCTTAGGAATTTTAAAGATTAGAGCCTTAACTTCTTGGAGCGCCTCATCAATGCATTAAAAGCCATCCTCAAAGCTAAAGGTCAATAATAAAATTTCCTTGAGGATATCCCACTCGGTCGTTCCATGGCATAGCTCAATTTCTAGGTCCCAATTCATCGAAATGGTATCCAAATTGTGATAAAAGATGTGCACCCATTCAGGTTGAGGTTCCTCTCCCCAATATTTAGTCCACCACACCAAATTCTCACGCAAATCATCTTTTCCTATGTATTTATCCATCATACGGGTATTTGCGTACCTGAATCTTAGCTTCATCATTCACCTGTATTCTTTCCAATAAGCAAATCTATCTTTGTGAGTACCCCACTAGCGAGCAGGCATAGCGCATTGTGCCAGATTGAGTGCTTGGAACTGATGTTGATCTGACAGCTCCCTTTCGAACCTCTCCAAAAAAAAATTAACATCATCTAAACCATCATAATGAGGTAGATTTCATACCTCCTGGATATAGAATGAAGTGATTTTGTCAACATGTTGCAGCACAACAAGGAGACTTCGTGTAGTTTGTTCTACCAATTCTCAAGTTCTACATCGGAATTTGAGGTGTAGGAGATATCTCTATCCCATTTAATTCATCCATCTACTATAGGATTGATCCAGTCCTCATCACATGTAGTGATCTTATATATCTGATCAAGATCATCCTCCCCTTCATAATCGTGGAATGCTTCCGTGTATCGCGCACCTTTAGTTGGATCTAATGGAACAATAATGCAAAGCGTATTCCTCTCAAATGTCATCCTGTGCCTTTTAAGATTAATGACAAAATCCATATCGAAGGCCTAATCAATGCCTAATAGTGAAGGGTCAGGATTACTATCGTCCACTATCTCGATCACTTCAAAGTTAGCTAGAGTGGTTGCTCCTTCGATATCCACCGTAACCCCTACAGGTGCCCCATCAGAATGATCTTCTATTGATTTTCCATGCATAGCTAAATAGGAGACCACTACAGCACCTATCTTCCCATTCTCTCCCTTGTTTGTTTTGATAGCACATTTGCATGAGATCCTGGATTGAGAATTAGCTGATCTATTTCATACTCTTTGATCTGCACAAATACCCTCATTTCACAACCTGTTCATTTCATACTTTTGCCCACTTTTCGTATGACACACTATTCTAAGGGAGTCTAAACCTTAGTTGTACAATAATCAATCAACTCTTGGAGCCCTTTTACCGCCTTTCTATCCTGAAACAACTTCATACAAGTCTTCAGAAAGTTGGTTAATAACAAAGGATCTAGGTCTTGTGCTTCGTTTTTTCTACCAGACATCTCTTGACTTCCTGAGGTAGAGGTCTTAGAAAATCTCTTTTTGCCTTCCATAAAGGTTTCCTTAAACTGGTTTACATCGAATCCAACTTCCTTCTTGGCAACCTTGTGTACCCATCATTTAGTTTATGGCTATTTTCCTTTATCTTCTCGAGTGGCCATACCACATCGTGTCACTATATTAATGCTAGGTTCCTCCTCACGAGGCTCTACTCTCATCATCTGAATACTCTACATTGGTGTTTGAGCCTTTTCTCCTACATCTTGGCTATTAGTATTGGGAAATCTTCCATAACATGATTAAACTATTGGCAATATAGACATGAGGGATGCATTAGTTTCTGACATTCATGTGCAAAATGACCTCCTTCTCCACAATTATAGCAAATGACTTGTCTGCAACCCCTTCCAGCCCCTCCTCCTCGTCCTCTTCCTCAACCCTTGAATCCTCCGTGTGCTTCCCCAATGCCCTGATCCTAAGGTTGACTTTCCATATGGATTCTATATGTAGGGGTTTGCTCCATCATCAGTTCGTATCTTCGGGAGTTGTGCTTGTCATGCCTTATCGATTTACAAAAATTACAAATCAAATGTTACGGAGTTTTCATGAACTTCTGTAGGAGATGACAATTATAAGTCACATGCTTTGCAGCTATGTGTCAGATAGCGCACCACAAGGTTACACCTGCGCTTGGTCCAATGATATTTACTCGCTTTAGAGGAACATGACTTCCCCCAATAAGGTAATTCTAATAAACAGGATAGTGATCCTTGTCATGACCTTGGCCTTCACACTTTAGACACCAAAATTTTGCGTGCACCTCAGGTTGGACTTCCTTTCCCTTCTTCACACTCAGCAACTCCATGTGCAGTCTCGCGAGCTATGACTAAATCTGTTGTACCCCTATATTCGTGTCCTTCACTGGTGAAGCTTCTAATCTCATGGCAGTCTCTACTGCTTCCGCTTGCGTTCCTATCTTCGGCTGTGACAATGGTAATCTCAGATGAGGTCGGAGCGAAGAAATGTACCAATCTCTATGTTTATTATCTGTAATGGTCATATTAGCCTATTGAATTAGACATTGTAATATTTTATCAAAGTCCCACACGAACTCGTTTACCCTTTTCTGGATCTCCTTGAGATCTGTAATGAACTAGGCCTGATATTTGGGCTTCTTGAACTTGTTGTTCAATGATTGTTAGGTTCTTAGCATAGTCACATTGGGTTTATATATGCAAAAATTGATTTACCAACTCATCACTCTATCCTGTAGTGCTGTGACTAGATGTGCTTTATTCATATTGTCATCAGTGATTTGTTTTGCCTTCCAACCAACATTTGTGATAAACCAAAATTGTCTGGGGTCTTCAATTGCCACACCCTTAAACAATACATCTTCATTGTATTTGCCATGTTAAATGATGGAGGTGGAGGTGGAGGTGGAGTGGATGGATGATGTATCCCTGTGATACCCTAACTTATGATTTGTAGTGTGCTTCACAGCGTTCTCAAAATATTACTGTCATCGTCGCTATGAGATGATCCCAACAATGGACTATATTCAAACACTGATTCTTTGTTCCTTCTAAATTCTCTCCCACTTTTCATAGTCCCAAACATCAATTTAAAGGCATAACCCACTTTCCATACAATAACATCTTAATCCAGGTCTTCAGATATTTTAGGTGCTTACCTCTCAATCCTTTGAAGAACATGTACTATGCTTCACTATAGATGGTTGATGTATCGATTATGAACTCGATTATGAATCCTCTCAAAATACGATCGATCCTATGGTCGGAAGCCCATGCGATGTTATTTTTTGAAGCCTCCAAGAACTTCACCAACTCTGGGGTCCACACAGTAGGGCATTCAAGCTTGCACATACCCTGACTATCCATCAATTTGGAAAGCCACTCACGAAATTCATAGGGGAAAGAGCAGAAGAATATTTCATGTTTTTCTATGAATAGGTATCTATTCAAGCACTCTTCCTTTGACAAGTGAAAATTTCTATTCTGTTGGGTTGCAAATGCGTGCATCTTTCGATCGATCCACTTCTCAATTTCTTTCTTGGTGGGGAACCACTTATCACACATTCCTTAGAAACATCCTAGTCTAAACAATGGAACCATTTGTTGGCTTGATGGGGCCAGACCCAGGTTTAATTTTAGTTACACAAACCAACGAAACCCTAAACTAATGGCTCTTTCAGAGACAAACCACATAGCACAGGTTGTAGTCCCACCCGAAGCAATATTAGGGGATGACAGAACTAGGTTTCAACATTCAGAGGTCTGTGTGATGGGTTCCTGTGGCTTCCAGGGCATAGTTCTGTCTTCATGAACCCTAATCCTTTCGAAACAATTAATAACAATAAATCTTATACACAACAATTATATCTTTGAGAAGGTCCTTAATTAATCATAACATCCATAATTTATATTGATTTACCCCTTTCACGTATTATATAAACATTAATTCATATACTTTTAGATGCAGAACGAAACCACATAAATAGCAAAAGTAAATACAATTGGAAAAATACACAAAGTATGGTTCAAAACTGTCTTTATTAGGTGTTATCTTCAAAGTACAGACTATTCTTCCCTATGAACTTAGCTATAGGGGCCTACACACTCAGCTCGCGGACTTGCCAAGGTATTTGCACACTTAGATGGAGGAGCCTTCCCCTTTGCCTAAGTACAGCTTACTTTCTCCAACAATGATGTTCTATCTTATGATGATTCTCTATTCTCACTATGACTCTTAAAGTATGGTTCAAAATTGTCTTTATTAGGTGTTATCTTCAAAGTACAGACTATTCTTCCCTATGCACTTAGCTGTAGGGGCCTGCACACTTAGCTCGCGGACTTGCCAAGGTCTTTTCACACTTAGATGGAGGAGCCTTCCCCTTTGCCTAAGTACAACTTACTTTCTCCAACAATGATGTTCTATCTTATGATGATTCTCTATACTCGCTATGACTCTTCTATTCATAGCCTTTCCATTTACAATATCATGGTCTACAGACCATGGACGAGTATAAAAACCTTCTTAGAACCTAAAAAACTAAGGAACTAAAGCCCCTTTAACTCTAACTATCTTCATGGTCAACTTCCACAAATCGCGAAGACTTTACATTTTTACAAAAAGGAAATGCAAAGTTTAACCCTAGGGACCCCATCCCAACAATCGTGATAGTCATTATCAATACCTCCCTAGGTAACAAAGAGTGTTGAAATTGTACCTGAGATCAGTCTTCATAATGTATAGTTTGATTCAAAAGAAAAATATTCTTGTCGTGTCCTATTTGGACATTTAAAAGAAATAAAATTGAATTTTAAAAGTATGTTTTTATGTCTGCAAGTTGAGGAAGTTAGTCCTCTAGAATACAAGTCATCCTACCCAAGAGACTTACCCCTTTGCATGAACTACCATCCATAATAGAGCCAATTCATCTCCATCAAACACATAATTGAGATGATTATTCGAGGAAGAAGTGAGAGGATTACGAGGCTAATATATGTGAAGTTATGAAGAATAAATGTGAGCTTTCTGTGGCACCTTACTTTTTAAATCTATGACCTTCCTATGTCACTATACTTATGAAATATGTGAGCTTTCTGTATCATTATATTTTCAAGATCACTAATTCTCTGTAGAATCTGAGTTACCTATGGCACTACATCACTATGAAAAACATATGGAATCTTGTGATAGAATCCATGTGGACAATTCTTGCTTGGTGGAGGGATGACTGGTAACTTGGGTAATTGGTTTATTGGTCAGTTTTTCTATTACTTGGATTTATCTCTTATTTACAATGATAAGAAAAGTATTGCATGGTTTTTCCCTTATGGGTTTTTCCCTAGCCATTCCCCTAACTTTTTGTGTCTCTTGTCATTGTGAATTATGATCTCTATTTCTTATTTTATTGTATAATTGCTTGACAACACAATTAAATTAAGAAAATGCTAAAAGAAAACATGTATATTAGTCATAAGTAATTAACATGTTAAAAAAATCTACTTGTCATTGAATTTCAACATGTACTAGCTTTAAAAGGATGAGATAGCACACAAAAGTGCACATACTTGGTAAGTCTATCAACTACCATAATAATGATACTCTTTCCTTTAAACTTGGCTAGACCTGTGATAAAATCCATTGAAGCCTCCTCCCAATGCTGGCTTGGAATGTATAATAGTTGCAAAATACCTAGGGTCTTAACTGTCTCAACTTTATTTTGTTAGAAAACTAAGCATTCTTCCATAAAATTCTAAATATCAAATTTAGGACATCCCAAAAAAAATTCCTCATTGACTGTGTGGTAAGTTTTTAAAAATCCTAAATGGCCTCGTATAGGAATGATGTGAAATTCCAAAATAATCTTGTGTTTGAGTTGGGAGTTCTTACATAGATATAAATGATCTTTGTACCATAGTGAATCATTTTTCTAGATAAATGTATCAGATGCACTAGGATCTTGCTGCATGTTTTGAATGATTTTCCACACTTCTTCATAATTCTTCCATTGATACATTTCTTTAGTTATATAATCAGGTTGGATAATAGAAATCACACAGAGAAATGCCTCAATGTCCTCATCCCTTCTTGAGAGTGCATCTACAAGAAAATTTTACTTCCCTTTCTTGTAGATGATTTCAAAGTCATAACCCAACATATTTGTGACCAACTTGTGTTGCTATTATGAAGATAATATTCGTTCCAAGAAGTATTTAAGACTATCATGATCATTTTTTTATCTTGAAGTGTCTTCCCATTAGCTAAGAAAACCATTCCTTCAAGGCATGTACTATTGCCAATATTTCCTTCTCATAAATAGGTTTGTGTAAATAATTTCCCTTAATTAGATGACTTTCACAACAAATGGGTCTTCCTTCTTGCATTGAAACAATATCAATGCCATTTCATGAGGCATCTCATTGACATAATGAAGGGTTTTGTGAATTATGGTGCAACTAAGACTAGAGCTTGGCACATTTCCTATTTAAGATATTCAAAGGCCTTGTTTGCTTATGGAGTCCAAAAAAATGCATCTTTCTTCATTAATGTTGTTAGAGATGCTACTATTTTCCAATAATTCTTAAAAAACTTGCGACAATACCCTGTCAACCTAATAAATCCTCAAAGATACCTTAAGGTTATGGGAATTTTCCATTCCTCGATGGATTTAATTTTGTTAGGGTCTACCTTAACACCCTCATGAGATACAATATGACCCAAATATTCCACTTCTTGTACCCCAAAGAAACATTTGGATGGTTTTAAATACAATTGTTTCTCCTCTAGTATTTTGAGCATCCTATAAAAATGTTGAATATGATATTTCCAAGACTTGTTGTAGATTAGTATATCATCAAAATATACTAACAAAATTTTTATAAGGAAGGGTTTGAAAGTGGAATGCATCAAGCCTTGAAATGTAGAAGGTGCATTAGCAAGGCCAAAAGGTATGACCAAAAATTCATAGTGACCTTCATGATTTATGAATGTTGTTTTCAAAATGTACTATGTCTTCATTCTAATGTGATGATATCCTGAATTAAGATCCAACTTGGTGAAGTAAATTGTTCTATGTAGTTCATTGAAAAATTAATCAATGATAGGAATAGAAAATTTATCATTAATAGTGAGATTGTTGAGATCTTTATAATCCAGATACATATTCCATGATCCATCATGCACCAATTCTAATAAAGAAGAGAAAGAACTTTCGTTACATTGAATTATACTAGCCTCTAGCATTTATGCAATGACACGTTAAATTTCACTCTTTTGGGCATAAAGATATTTGTAAGGTCTAATGTTTCGAGGAAAAATTCCTAGAATCAAGTGAATAGCATGATCATGATTGAAAATAGGTGGGATACCTTTGGGAGTCTCAAATAACTTGAATGATTGTCAAGGACATTTTAGAGGTCTGGAGAACTAGATGAATTAGACATTTGAACATATATTTAGCATAATTTTACAATTACCCCTCATTTTCCCTTATTCAAAAGTTTTTTAATGCCATTAAAAGTAATTATCTTCCCATGTTTCCTTGTGATACCCTTCAATTCTATTTCCTTTCCTTTGCATAACAATTTCAAGAAAAGTTCTTGAAAATAAAAAGCTATAATCCCCAAATATTGTAACCATTAGACTCTTATTACCACATCAATACCAACCATTGCAATGGAAAGAATTGGAATATTCAATACATATTTCCCCATAGTTATATTGATATTATGGCACTTTTGTAAGAAATGTATAGTTTCTCCATCTCTAATGATCACTTGACAATCTAGTACTGGATATAGAAAACAATTTAAATCCTTGGCAATATTATAATGAATAAATTATGGGTACAACCTGAATCAATCAACATTATCACCTTTTTGTTCTTGATATATCATTCTATATTCAGAGTTTGAGGAGTGTTAATTCCCCCCAAAGAATTACAATATATGGTCATATTCATCTCTTCTTTTCAACCCCTGGGTTTGGTTTTTGGTGTAAATCTTCTTCTTTTGATGTTTCTTGTTCCTTTTATTCCTCCTCTTCACATTATGTGTAATATAATTTCTTCTCAACACAATTATGACCTTTAGTGTATTTTGTATCAAAATTGTAACAAATCCCTTTTTCTGTTCTTTCCTCCAATTGTTGTGCTATCAACCTTTTAGGTTGTGGGAAGCTAGGAGTAACAACACTTTGATATTTATAGTTGTGAGTGGTAGACATCCTTGTTGCCATAATTTTTATTTCAACTTTTATTTTCACCCTAAATGCATTCTCCAGTGACTTAGGTTCCCAAAGTTGAACCTCATGTTAGATGTTATCATTTAAATTTCCTATGAAGACATCAGTCATATGCTCCTTTGGTTTACCAGTTACCTTGATATTAAATATTTGGAAGTCCTCAACGTGCTCCCTAACTAAACACTTGTGTTTGATATTTATCAATTCCTTTGTAAAAAAATTCAATTGACAAGTGATTTAGGAGGAAAAAGCCATCCATACCGTACAAATTGATTATGTTCTAAATATAAATATGTAATGTGTACCTATGGTGTGTGTTGCACATAGTGTAGATAAAATAGCTACTCCATCCATAGTATCCATGCTAGTATATCATTGCCATCAAACTTCTTCATATCAATATTTAGAATATGGTTGGTATTCAACCCAAAGTTAGAGCCTTTAAAATCATGATTCACATTCCTTTTGTTCTCATCATGGGTTTCATGGAATACCTTGTCACTACTATGAAGCCTTTCTTCTAACAACTTTATCAAACCTTCTTTCAAACCTTCCATGTATAGTTTTATTTTTTATTCTAAACCATCCATCTTAACATTCATCACTCCTATTTCATTTTTTGTTTTTCTTTGTGAAAGAATTTTTTTTTGCACTTGTTCCCACAATCTTGATATATCATTCTACATTTATTGCTCTTCTTCATGTGTCATAGTAGAGCTTTCTGAGGGCTTAATTGGTGTAGCATTTTTTTTCTTGGGAGGAATTGAGGAACTAATTAATGATATATATGCTTCACTATTCCCTTTGAATCATTTCAAAATGATTTTTCAAACAAAAGTTCTACAAATTTAAAAATACACACCTTTTAGAACTTGATTTTGAGCTTGTCGATGAGGTTGACCTTGAAAATTTTGTATCTCTATTATTTAAACCTTCCAAGGTTTGAACCTACCTTCTTTGGTATTCCTCTATGTATTCTTTCCAACCCCACTGGTTAGAATGAGATTGGATTCTTCAAGGTAAATTTATGCCAGTTCTCTCATGATGACCTGATTATAGACTGGTTCAATAGATCAAACTTGTATGGGATGTCACATTTCACTCTTTTAACCTTAGGCCCTAAAACTCATACCCAAGAAACTAGAGTCCATGCAATTTCAATCAATTTTTATGAAATTAAAATCCAATGCTTGAAGAGAACGTTATGACAAATTTCCCTGGAACAATTGTTTGAGATTGAATTTTTCAACATGCAGAAACCCTAGCTTCCTTGGACCTTATCTCCGAAAATGTAGTGAACCAAGGTCTGAACTTGTAACTAGATTTTCATCATAATATTTAATTCACGTGGTATTAATTTCAAAGTCTAAATCCTCATAAAAAACTGTTATAACTAAAATTCCATGATGACCTATTTGATGCAGCAAAACCCTAGGATCAAGATCTCTAATACCAAATCTTATGTATCCAAATAAAAAATAGCATAGAAACATAAGAAAAAATAGATCATCAACTAGATAATAATCCGCTTTGAGGGGGGAACTCGCTTTACATCACATAAATGAATAATTCTTGGACGACTCAAATGACGAGACCTCCTCAATATATATAGGAGTCTAAACAGTCAAAATATAATTAGATCCTACATAACAATAATAATTTAAGGGCACAATAATAAAAAAAAGTGGATTTCTATGGGGCACATAATAATAACATAGGGTCTACACTAGTATTATAGGGACTTAACACAAGTGAATTTTTTGAGTATTTCCAATTGGCCAATTGTGAAGTGACCTTAGGAAGGGAATGTAACTAATTGAGAGGAGTGGAGTCATAATGACATATGGGATATTAATTGCTATTCAATGTCAGGGATTGGGAGGATAGGACCTTTGTATTAGGATTATCCATCGATATTAATAAAACCAAAATCCCAATGGGCTTATATGAATAGACTGGATGAGCAGAGCACTTAGGGTTTGACGTTGCTCTGCAACTGACAGACCTTCACAGACTGCGCCGCTCTGCCATTAACCTTTAGCCATAAGGCATCCACAGCACAATAAGGCACAACTACCACACAATGGAACCCCCTTAGGGTGAGGACATGGTGCCTTCCCCCACTGATACAGAAAACACCCAGCGACAGACTGAAAATGTCAGGAAGGACCATCTAGAAGATACAACAATAGAGAATGAAAATGCACCAACGAATAAAAACACAAATGAAGAACCATGAGTGACGTCAACCACCAGCAAGCTGGTAGCAGTTGATAGACCCAAAATCTAAATTCCAAGTCAGCGGATCAACACTCAAATCCAGTTTATGAGAGATCATGCTTTGATAGGAAAGTTCATAGGCCTTTAGCCAACAAAGAAAGCTTTGCACGGCTGGATCACAGCCAAATGGAAGCCCAAAGGGCACATAACACTGTAGTTAGGGCCTAAGGGCTTCTTTACAGCCATTTTCAATTGTCTAGAGGACCGAAACAGGGTATTGGATGGAGGACCATATTTCTTCAACACAGCAGGGTTATACCTAAGAGGATGGATCGAACGCTTTAACCCGGACAAGGAAGATCTGAGCTGGGCCCCGGTGTGGTTGCACCTTTATTCTCTCCCTCTGGAGTATTGGGACAAAGACTCCTTGCGAGACATTGGGAATGGTTTAGGTGAATTCATCAAAGTAGCAGAGGAGACAAAGCTGAAGCGATACACCTCCTATGTGCGGATCTGTGTATACATGCACCTTAGCAAAGCTCTCCCGGATGCGATAAGCCTCTACCATGATGATTGTAAATGGTTACAAATAATAGATTATGAGCACGTACCATTCTGCTGTCGAAAATGCCACACCCTGGGTCATTTATTCTCAGACTGTCCCTCCAATACGAAATCCACGACCACCCCTTCAATGGAAAAATCTGACTTGGATGGGTTCACAAAAGTTCCCAATCGCAAAAAGACCCATAAAAAGCCCACTACCTCAGTCAAAAAACCTGTCACCAGCACCTCCTTGCCTTCAACAAGCAACAACTTTGAAACCCTGCTCCAACTGGAGGTTCATATGTTAGATAATTAGGAACAACCTGAAGCCATTCCTAAGAATACCACCCATTCTCCTCCATCAAGCTCAACGAAAGCCCTCACTTCCAAGCAACCCACAGACACCAAAACGCCCTCTCCCAGTAACCCACAGAAAAGGATGGCTCAAGGAATGGGGATAGATAACACTCAGATGTAGCTCACAATTGTAGATGATACAAAGGCAAAGCAGGAAATAGTACAACACATGGAAGAGGAACCGGAGAGCTTCGACATAGGAGATATAGATATACTGGGACTTGAATAGGCGTGCAAGAAAAAGGAATATGGAAAAATTCCTAAGTGACAACTAGAGAAATTAGAAGTAATTCTCTCAAGAGCACAGAAGCAAAGATCATTAGGCGTCAAAACTGGTAGTCGGTGGGATGGAAGAAATATCTTCAAAGACAACAAGAAACGAGGAAGGAAAATAGATCTTCAGAGAACCATCTGCATAGGGGAGTTGCTGGTGGAATCTGGAAGATACTCCAAGCTTACCAAATATTATAATCCCCTTCCCAATCGTATACCATGAAGCTCATCTCATGGAACATTAGCGGGCTCAACAACCCGGAAAAGGGTAGACTATTAAAGAACATGCTACAATAGGAAAAGTCTCAAATTATCTTCTTGCAGGAGGCCAAGTGTGATTCCACAACATTGGATTGGATCCTCGCCAAAGCATGGCCAAGAAGCAAAGTAGTGGCGGTGGAAGCCATAGGAGCCTCAAGAGGGCTAGCCATCGTTTGGGATGATAGAGCTATAACACTTACCAACGTAAATGCCATTAAGAACTTTATTCAAGCCATGTTTCATTTAACAGGGACAAATGTTCATGGACACTTAACCAATGTCTACTTTTCCCAGGAGGCAACAAACAAAGTAGACACACTGAACAACTTAACTCAGATCAACTTAGAAAGATCCCACCCACTTTGGATCAGAGGAGGGGACTTCAACATGATTACAAGATTGGAGGAAAAAAGAGGAGGACGGATCAAGATGGACTGTGAAAACACTCACTTCAAAAACTACACTCATAGCAACAAGCTTATAGATCTGGAATTAAACAATGGTGTTTATATATGGAACAACAAGCATACAGATGCCCACCAAATTGCATCTCGGCTAGACAGATTCCTGCTCTCTGATAATGCAATACATCTTGGCAGGGATCTCTTGGCCTCTATACTTTCACTCTCTAGCTCAGACCATTGGCATATTAGGCTTCACTGGCAAAGAGTGGGAGTCAATGTTTGCAGGCCCTTTCGCTTTGAAGCCTTTTGGCTGAACCACCCAGATTTTAATAACCTGATAACAGAGACATGGAAAATTTTCACACCACCAGAAGGCACAAAAACGTACAAGCTCCAACAAAAGCTAAAAAATCTCAAGGAAAAAATAAAACAGTGGAATCGCTCTACCTTCGATAATATCATTCAGGCGCAAAACACTCTTGAACAAGAAATGCACAAATTACAGCAGAGAATCATAGATCAAGGCAGATCCACAACCATAGCAGAATAGGAACGTCAACTACAAACACAGATCTCAGAAAGAGCAAGACAGGCAAAGATTCTTTGGAGACAAAAATCGATGATTCAATGGCTTAAAGAGGGCGAACGCAACACAAAGTTATTCCACCATACCACTATCCAACAGAGAATGCACAACATCATTACTCTCCTCCAAAATCAACAAGGGGAACTTCTAGAGAAGCATGAAGATATAGAACAGGAACTCCTCACCCACTTTCGGAAGGTGCATCAGGAAACGGAGATGGATCGGCTACCAGCTATAGAGAAGATCATCAAGGTTATTCCTAAGATCGTAACTAAGGAACAAAACCAAATACTCCTCAGGCCTATTTCTTTACAGGAAGTGGAGACTGCTATGCAACAACTCAAAGTTGGGAGAGCACCTGGACCAGACGGCTTCACTTCAGACTTCTTCCACAACTTCTGGGATCTGATCAAGGAGGAAGTCTGGCAAGTAGTCGAGGAGTCCATAGTTAATAGATGGATGCTTCCATCCTTGAATGCCACCTTCGTTGCCCTCATCCCTATGGAGGAGAACATCCAGACTCCGGACAAATTCCGACCTATTGCACTATGCAATGTAATGTATAAAGTTGTCTCCAAAGTGATCGCCGCACACCTTAAGCCCCTGTTTCCCCTGCTTATATCACCGGAACAATCATGATACGTGGAAGGAAGGCAGATCATTGATGGCATAATTCTCACACATTAAATCATTCACTCCCTAAAGCAAACTAGAAAGGCAGGTATGCTCCTAAAAATAGACCTCTCAAAGGCTTTCGATACTTTAAGCTGGAAATATATTCAAAAAATGCTGCTAGCCTTTGGCTTTACCCCTCCTTGGGTAAGATGGATTATGAGTCTCATCAATTCTACCTTTTTCTCAATTCTTGTCAACGGGATCCCCTCCACCCCCTTCCACCGGTCCAGAGGTATCCGACAAGGGGACCCTCTCTCACCCTTTCTATTCGTTATTATGGTGGAAGGTCTTGGATGTTACATCAAAGATGCCCTTCAAAACTGGCAATTATGTGGCCTTTCTTTCCAGAATACCCCTGCTTTCACCCACCAACAATTTCTGGATGACAATATGTTATTTGGTCATCCTTAAGTCCAGGAAGCCCGTAAATTGAAATCAATTTTATCTGATTTTTTCGGATGCCTCTGGCACCTGCATTAACAAATCAAAATCTCAAATCTTCTTCTTTCACATTCCTCCCATCACTCAATCCTCCATAGCTAGAATTATGGGCTTCTCGATTGCATCTCTACCCTCCAAATACCTGGGAGCTCCAATGGCAGCCTCTGCCTTAAAGCACTCATCCTGGAAAATTCTCCTAGAAAAACTGGAAGCCCGAATCTCTTCATGGACCTTCAGAGCTCTCAATATGGCGAGTCACCTAGTATTAATCAAAGCAGTGCTACAATCTATGCCGCTCTACCTCTTCTCGGTCCTAGCAACACCCAAATGGGTTCTTAAAGAAATCAAAAATCTTCAACGGGATTTCTTATGGGGGAATACGAAACAAAAAAGAAAATGGTCTCTGGTAAAGTGGGAAACAATTTGTCACCCAAAATCCTCTGGAGGCACTGGATTACGGGATCCTCAGCACAACAACGAGGTCATGGGAGCGCGCATCTAGTGGAGATGGCTCTCGAACCCATACACTCCTTGGGTAACCCTCTGGATAGCTAAGTATGCTCATAATAGACCAGTTGATGATTTAATTCGGCCCGAAGAAGTAGGCACAAGCTCTCTAATTTGGAATGCTGCCAAGAAACATAAAGATCTAATCCAACAACACGGTTTTTTGGAAATCAGGAATGGAGATAATGCGAGGTTTTGGGAGGACTCCTGGTAGCAAAGGCCAAAATTGAAGGACCTACTCATGCCCCACCAGCTTCAGGATTGGGTAGAGCAACCGACGATCAAATTAAATCAACTTTGGGAGGAAGTTCACAACCAGGGTTATAGACAATGGTTATGCTCGAACCTCATTCTTGGGCAAGCCACGCAGTCCATCAAAGATAGTATGGATACGGAACTCTCAAACAGGAAAATATGCCAATCAGATAAGAAAGACATCATTAGATGGGGTTATGAAATGAGAGGTACCTTCACATCCCAGGAAGCATATCATATAATATTACGGGACCATACTGTTAAGGATAGCCTCCAGCACAAAGTTTGGGAACCACCAATTGGCCAAAAATCTCCACCTTTCTCTGGTTTTTGTGCCAAAATCGAATCCTTACTTGGGATAATATAAGGAAATGGAGTTTTCACGAACCTTCCATCTGCCGAAATTGTAAATAGGTAGAAGAAACTAAGGAACATATCCTAAACTCATGCCTGTTGGCAACCCGACTTTGGGAGAAAGTTAGATTTAGATGTCAAAGAGATGGACAAGATAAGGAGAATTCAACCAGCACAGTCCGTTCTTGGACACCTCACCCTTATAAAAGCAAAATTTTAAACACCTTATGGAAGATTATACCAGGTTTCCTCATGTGGACAATCTGGAAAGATAGAAATTGCCGCATCTTCAAAGACCATTCCTCTCCCATAGAAGTTCTATGGAACAATATATGTCAAAACATATGAGAAACCTTGATGCTCCAAACTTGGCATGACGATGATTTCCCCTCCACTCCACAAGAGAAAAATATATGGATGAACTGGAACCTTCAGTGGAATCATGAGTAGGTACACCAAAGGAAAATCCCTCCCTCTGGAGATACACCTGACAAATGGAGTCCACCCCCACCACACATGGTAATGCTCAACTTTGATGGCGTGTCCAAGGGAAATCCAGGTAAAGCAGGGTTTGGAGGAATATTTAGAAATCACAAGGGCAAAGTTATCCAAA
Organism: Pinus tabuliformis; assembly: GCA_031772625.1. Classification (NCBI taxonomy): domain Eukaryota; kingdom Viridiplantae; phylum Streptophyta; class Pinopsida; order Pinales; family Pinaceae; genus Pinus; species Pinus tabuliformis. Next base: position 102,409,362 of record CM062807.1, read on the forward strand.
CATTCATGGGGTCAATTAGTTGGGATACAAAGAACTCAGCCGATTAGAAGGAAATTGGCAAGGACTTCTCTTGGCTCAGAACAATAGATTCTTCCCACTCATAATTGAAGGGGACTCTCAGATCTTAATTAACATGATCAACCAGATCTTACAAGGAACTCCAACACATAAAGTAGGTAGCAGCTGGAGATTGGTGGAAAGGATGGAGCAGATTGAACAATGGCTACTCATTCATAGAGTAGTTACCATTAGGCACACTCGTCGGAATGGTAACAAAGTAGCAAACCTCCTAGCAAACATCGGCTTTGAAAGTGGCAAGACTCTTCATGTGGAAGATCCTGGCACTATATCTAATACTCAACAATTATAGGATTTCAATGATCTAGTGCAAAAGGAAAGTACGAATGTGGAGGAAACACACCAAGATGCGGGTGTCAACAATGACATTTAAATGACAAGACAGACTGCCAGTGGGTTGGGAAGCCATCTGGCTTTGTGCTTCATCCTGAGAGCCCACAGCAGCTGGATTAAAAACACCTTGCAGGCGACATTTATTGTCTCTGAAAGATGTGAAGAGCTCATCTCCTTCATCACCATGGCCCCTGCAAACCATTTTGTTTCTCCTCCCCTTCTCCATGGCGTTTGTTCTCCGCATGCGGCTGAACCGTGTTTCAGAACTGCTACAGGTAGTCGCTGCCTGATTCTCCCTTGTCAAGATTTTGGTAATGGTTTTCATTTTTCGCATTCCTGTCATTGTCTTCTTGCTTGTGGTTCGCCCACCCCTGCTCCCACTCAACGTCGCCTTCCTTCCAATTCTTCCACTGTCAATTCAGCCATGGCTCGCCTCAGGCACCACATGCGTAGTAGACGTGGAGGTTCGCGTGGTGGTTTTAACCGCTCGCGAGCTTCTACCAGCTCCACCTCTAACTCCCTAGACTCAACTACTGAATTGCCCAACTCGCTCATTAACCCCACTCATAGCTACTCGAATACCAGAAGTGGAAGAGGTTGGAGGAACAATGCTGTCCACACTGTGGATCTCCCACTCCCTCCTCTTTCTGGCCCTCACAACACTCAATTTCGCTTCTGCAGTTCCCTATACAGGCCTACAATCACTGCTACCATCACAATTTCTTTCAAGGAAGAGTCTGCGATGCAGGCTACTCTGTCCAGTCGTGGAAACAAGCAGAATAAGGCAGAGTCAGGTAGTTAGGGGATCAGCAACAAGCAGCAAGGAGAAAGCAGTAAGGCTCTGCATGGCAAAGACAAAGCTGAAGACACTGGTAAGTGACAGATGGATGCTGCAGGCACGGTGGATGCTCCAACTGTTCAAGGTCGAGGCACATTTGAAGAGGATGACGATTGGTATCAGTTTGCCTGTTGGATTGAGGAAGAGCCAGCTCTGGAGGAACCACCAGCCTAACACGTGGCCTCATGCAAAGGTTTCCGGCTCCCAGGTGGATTCGTCTCACTGTTTTGTGGTTTCTTGGTCTCGCGCAAAGGTACCCGGCTTCCAGGTGGATATGTTTCTATGATTCGTGGTTTTGTGGTCTGGATGTGTTCTGTCTCCATGCCAAGTGTCTTGAATTCTCTGGTTAACTCTCTGCCAGATGGAAATGTCATTCTGTTACTTGGTTATGTCCCTGTCTTTTTGGTTCAGGATTTGCATTCCTCTTTGTTCATTTTGGAAAACCAAGGTCTAGTTGTTCAATGGCTGGTTTCCCCCATAACAGGGGCAGTCTTTAAAGTTTCTTGGACTGGTTTCCCCTCTGTTGGGGCAGTCCATTACCAACAGTTGCATTTTGTGATGATGGCTGATGCTTAACGTCTCTGAGATCAGGTTTCTCTGTAACTTTTTGTATCATATTAATAGATCAATACTACTTAGAAAAAAATAAATAAAACCAAAATCCCCATCAACTACCAAATATGTGCCTTCTTATTACTTTATAGTGGTGAATAAAATATCAATCTTTTATGGCATTGATGTTGAGAGGTTGAAACAAGGATATCATGGTTTTCCTCATGAACTATTGAAACTAGATAAGGATCGCAATATAGCATGACATGTGCCGATTGACATGTTTAAGGATATGATATGCCAATGATGTGGCATTACACACTAGAGACACATGGGAAAGGGATGTCATATGTCTAAGATATGGAATTCATATGGATCATACATGGAATTTGGAAAAACATATTCAAATAAGCATAACTTTGTGTTCGAACCTTGGATTTGGGTGAAATTTATATCGTTAGAAAGAAATCAATAAGAGAAAAATGATGGCGATGTTAGAAATTAGTTTCTAGGAAGTGAAACAAAGAGAAATTCTAATAACACCATCTCCATAATTCAACTTGGAGTTTGGATCTAGAACTACACTACCTTAATTAGCTAGTAAGAATTGGGCATGTTGTAGAGTGGTATCAATGCTATAGTTCAAATTCTAGGCATGGAGAGTTAGAATACGCCACATAGATCGATGTTAATGTTAAAGATTACCCAAAACAAAAATGGATATCTAAGAATGACATGCAGTAGTTGTAGGCCACTAATGAAGTGTAACCTAGGAAAATAGACATAGTGAAAATTTAATTATTTTCATAAAACTAATAGTTGTCAGTTGTTCCATCACAAAAACAATTTCTAGTAGAAAAAAAGAAAGAAAACATCCAATAAAATGGTACAATATAGCCTAGAAAGGACTTCACATAATAGAGAATATGAATTAGATTAGAGAAAGGCAATGGAGACGCTTCATGACTAGATGGAAATTCTTAGGAGATTGAGGGTTTAACTTTACAGGTTCAAGGGAGAAACTGAAAGAATAATTAAATCCCATGAAAAGAGAGACAGAAATGTAGTAGTGATTCAAAGAGTATCGGATTTACAAAGGAAAAAATAAGATGAACCAATTACTAGTATTGTGGATAGGTATAAGTCCAAATAGGCTCCTATTCCATTCCAAATTAGAAATATGGATTAACATCTAGTAAGCAAAAAAGAAGTAATTCAAGGAGTGAAAAATAGGATACAACCAATGAGGAAACTTTAGAAAACCTCTTTGAACAAGGAACTAACAATTCTAACAAACTATCTAGTACAACAACTAAATAAAGGATGCATAAGAGAAATAAAGATAAGGTTGTAAGGAGCTTATTTCCTAAATAAATCAAGAAAAAAAAACCATCTACAATGTTAACCTCCATAAATTTATAACTCAAGGTCCTAAAAACTTTTCTTCAACCAGACTATAGATTTGTATTAGACACATACAAAAAAATTAAACTATAAATTTTTATTGTTCATATGATCCTACTAGAAATTACCTTAAGTAACTTGTTTTGATAATAAGGAGTTACAAAAATTAGTCAATTTGGTTTATCTTGTGTGATTTGGAGGAATGATGGTTATCCTCCGCACCGAAGTTCAATTCTCACAAAAAAAAACATGATGATATTTTTTAATTTCTTTAAAACTTGTTTTTGAGTTTGAGCAATCTCTTGAGGAAAAAAACATCTATATTTCTCATATAAAATATAAATATATTTATTTTTGTAAAAAAAAAAGAAGTAGCTAACAAAATTATTATTCTACTATTAATAATAATTATATGAAGATTTTCTTGATAAAAAGTCTATGCACTTCCATTGAAATTTATGAGTGAAACTTAAATGGCCACTTCAACTAAATTAGTTATTATATTTCATTCAAGTTACACCATGGTATATCTAAATTCATTAAAATAATCTTTTTAACCTTTTATTTCTATGCGTTTCCATTTTATTATTTTGGATTTGGAGAAATCTCAATATATAATTAGGACATTACGTCTTTCTCGTAACTTGTTATGTAACTGATAGTCAAATACATCATGTCAAACTATGAAATAAAAACAATAAATAAATAAACAAGTTAGGAAGTGTAAGGAAATATTGATAAATTTAAATTTTAAAAATGTCTAGATGAATTTATGTTTTTTATGATTAGAAATTTGAAGACTCCAAGATTTAAATAAATAATGTCCTCTCTTCCTCTATGTGGATGGAGGTGACGGGCCTTTCAATTATCCTTGAATTTCTTGTTAGAAAAGGGATATGCATTTAGTTGTCAAATTGAAATTCGTACAGAGTTTATGCATTGTCATCCATCACATATTCTTAATCCAATTATGTTATGAAAATGAAATTGTAGCAAATCCTGAAATAGAGGTGGTGCCCACGAGTTACAATGGAGTAAAGAGACCAAAATTGTAAAAGGGAATTACATCATACATAGAATATAAACTACAAGAATTTCAGAAACACAAACAAATCAAATTGAAGCAATGTGAACTATTCAAACTGTGGCAATGTAAGTGAATCAAATTGCAACAATGTTCATTAGTTGCATTTCAACAACATAAATGAATTGAATAACAATAATATGGAAAAAATTTTAAAAAGATAACATAAAATATAGCCATATATTAATATAACGAAGGTGGGGCCTACCTCCTTAGAGTGATAAAGGAATATTTTAATGCTCAACACAACATTTAGGAAGGAAATGTACTTTAAATTATAATGGAAATGGAGTTACATCACTTAACAATTAAATACAACATCTTTGCTCTCAATATACTTAATACTCTATTTATCTATCTATTTATATTATAATAAAGAGCATATTCTGCCTAAAGTAAATGATGGAGAAGGATGGACAACCATGAGAATCATGTTATTCCATTTAATACATTTCTTTCCCATAGATAGGAAGGATTTGGGTATGTGTTGTCTCAAGCATTTGTACTATAGGTGGGAAAGGGATCTACTTACTCCTTACTAGTTTTGATCGTGTAAATATTAATTGTTATGCATATGATCGTTCCACAAGTGATAGTTATTTGTTCAAATACCAGGTTGGTAGAACTATAGTGAAGTTGCACCATTGTTGGTATGGAGTTGTAACTTCATGTGTATTCTATAGTTCTAGCACAAGCTAAAGTACGAATTGCAGCCATGGATGTTGGTGAGATTTGTAGTGTACAATATAGCAGTTCTTACATAAACAAGCTATATTAGGAACTGCAAAAATGGGTATGAACATGATCCAGGTCAATATTGGTGGTCGTCCACCTATTCCATTAGCTCTTGACACAATTTTCCTATTTTGATAGTTGTCTATTTTTTTCAGGTTTTAGATCCTGAACTTCAAGAGCCATTTTGACGCCCTAAACATTGTTTTATGGGTAAATGTGCCAATGGAAGTATACAAATCACATAAATAATAAGAAATTATACTCCTCATATATTCCTTTCCAATGATCTACCGTGTGCACCAAATAGACATCGTATGCCAAAGTTACGGTACCGGGAAGTTGATGTTCCAACTTACCCCATTAGGGCCCATAAACCTTTGCAACTTCATCTCCTAGGGTTAGGTTTTTGGATGTTTAGAGTTTCCCATTACTTAATTACAATATTAATTCCTCAAATCCTCATTGTGATGCATTTCAAAAGGGGGTAGCCATCACATCCCTTCTTAGAGATAAGTTACCATCGTTCGATCTAGTTTGCTTTCATTATGCATCTATATAGTTTCAGCATTTTTCGTGTATTAATTGGATTCAATTTTCATTGCATATCTATGTTTTGGTTTCAAATATGTATTTTATTTCACTCCCTTCATAAATTGTGATCAAAGTTATTAGTGTGGTCTACTCTTTCTCTATTTTTCAATGCATGTCCCCAATAAGGTCAGAGTATAAGGAGTTAGGACTCAAACTGCTTGAGCTATTGCAAGACCATTATCTCCAATCCCAAGGACCCCCCATGGAAGAATAAAAGAAAGATGATGGAGAATGATACCCTATCAATTTTGTTTCTTGAAGAATCCCTCGAGTGACAAAGGAATGATATGACATATAATTTTTCCCAGATCCTAAGATGGATACTAATAGGCAATGAATCTTTATCTAGTGGAAATGTCGAAGGTGCCTCCCCGTTTAAGGTATAAGTTTACTTTTATTTTCCTATATTCGAAGGCCAGATAGATGTATATGCTCTATCTAAATTGCTAAATTTACTAGAAGGATATTCTTTTGTCCATAATTGTTTATTGTAGAGAAAATATTATTTTTTCACCCCTTAAGGCCCCCCATCTCAAGGACTGGTGGGGAAATTATTATAATAAAATGGCCACATAGGAATGTGAGCTATTTTCAATCACACCCACATGTAACTCTTTCAAGGATGGCATTAAGGAATAATATTACTCTATTGGAAGTTATGAATAGGAATACATGATATGGACCACACTATGACAGGAAAGGGACCAAGTAGTGCCAGAGTTCACAAACATCTTTCATATGTTGTGCAATAAGATTGGTGTCAAGGACTGTAAGTGACATGTGATTCTCAATGACCATGGTTTTATGCAGATATATATCCATATAGAAATGGAGTTTATATACATATCCTCACTTGGAATAACATACTAATATGTTGCCAAAATCGAGCAAATATTTAAGCTAAACAAGGGATACCTTGGGCAATATCTTGGTGAATATAACTAGTGTCTAATATGAAATAAAATGTTTGTTGATATATTTATAAACATATCCAAATTTCTAATTATTTTATAGGTATATTTCATATAATTTTCATTTATTTTTAGGTTAAAATAATTTTATACTATAAAATTTGGGCGAATCATTTTTAAAAGAAATGGAAATTATCGAATATAATTTTTGGAAAAATCATGGAAAGTTAGCCCACTTGTGAATATTAGCCCCTCAAATTTTCCATGAACAGATCCAAGAGCTGCTACAAAAAGGATGCATCCAACCATGTTCCTCACCTTCTGGGAGCCCAATTGTACTATTGTAGAAGAAGGAACAGACCTAGAGACTATGCATTGATTATCAGTCTTTGAAAAATATCATAGTCCGGAACAAGTACCTGATTCCCTATATTGATGACTTTCTTTACCAACAACCCAAGGGATGCAAGTTCTTCAACAAGATTGATTTAAAGTTTGGCTATCACCAACTCCCAATAGAATCAATAGTTGTGTGGAAGACCACTTTTAAGTCCAAGGAGGGTCTTTTTGAATGGTTGGTCATGTCCTTTTGTTAGAAAAATACCCCGATGGATGACGTCTCTTGGCCTTTCACCAACTCTTTCATGGTTGTATATCTAGATGATATCCTCATCTTTAGCAAGAGTTGGGAAGAGGACTTGAAATATATTTGATAGGTCCTTCACACTCTATGGCAACACAAGCTATGTGTGAACATAGATAAATTCTTCTTAGGTACGAACATTGTCAAATATATAGGTTTCATTATTTATGAACAAGGTCTGCATGTGGATCGAGCTAAGATCTAAGTCATTTGGGATTTGTTGGCCCTAGTGAATCTAAAATAAGTTCACAACTTCTTGGGCCTTGCTAGTTTTTGTCAAATAATTCTATTTGGGTTCTATTATATCACTTGACCTTCAATTCAAGTTACCAAGGGTGGAGAAAAATAATTTATTTTTGGGTTCAAAACACAATAAAAGGAATTCAGTGAACTAAATCATTAAATTTCCTCTACCGTACTCCTCACCATGCCATACTTACAACAATGATTTGATATTGAGACAAATACATTTAACTATGCTATTGGTATAGTTGTCATTCAATAGGGAAATTCAATGACATATCATAGTGAGACACTCTGTGATACCATCTGAATATACCCCACCTATGACAAGGATATGCATTTCATCATGTAGGTCTATCGAAAATTGAAACATTATATTATAGGATAGGATACAATCATCCACATATATCGTTGGCCTCTTCAATTTATGTAGACCTAGGGGAAGTTGTAGAAGGAATACCATAAAAAATGGTCTACATATCTGCAACAATTCCATTTGAACATTAAATATAAGAAGGTTGGCACCAATCATGTCACAGATTTCCTTAGTTGGCCTTTGTTTGTGGAACTTTCCACCATTATCAAGTCTTTTAGGCATGATTCATCTAGGTAGCCATAGTTATATAAAAGTGATTCAATTTTTTATTCAACATAACGAATGTTGATGCAAGAAAGAATGTTCTAGACTTCCACCTCTAGGGTACACTGTTGTGCTACCTAGGACACCTTTGTTTTCCTTCAAGTGAGCATGTCAATATGGTTTGGGAGGCACATTAAATTTGGGTAGCAAGGAACTTTTGTGTGGAAAAGATAGTGGTAGTACTGCAGAAGCATTTTTTTTAGTCAAAAATTCAACAAAATGCTTGCAAGCATACCATGACATGCACAACCTGCACCATTGACAACCATTACGAAGAATATCAACCATTACAAAGAAAGGCCTATACATCCCTCTACAAATTCCTAACAGGTCTTGGGAATCCATCTCATGGACTACATGTCTAACCTTCATTCTACTAAGCATGATAATGATTGTTTGTTTGTTGTTTCTAATAGATTTTCTAAGATGGCTATCTAAGTACCTAGTTCAAATGAGTGTGGATACATTTTAGGATCTCACATACCATCATATCAAATTGGGATAGCATGTTCCTAAGAATATTTTTGTCTAGACTCTAGTAATTTTTGGACATGAATATCACCAAATCAACTACCTTCCACCCCCAGGCTAATGGCTAGAAAGTGTTTATGAATAGAATGATCATGTGCAGATTGCGTATGTACAAATCCAAGCATCAGCACACATGGAATGATAGTCTCCCCTATATTCATCAAAACGACAACAAATCTCTTGATAACTCAACTGGAAATAACATTTTTCATGTGAGTCTAGGATTTCAACCATTAGGTCCCATTGATGTCGCACTCCCCCTTGCAACTATATAGGCAGGATGTTTACATCTTCAATTTCAAGCCGACAGAGAAATCAATTTTATTAATTGAATTCATTATATCTGTCAGTAGTTCCATGACATATTGTAGAAAGAAAACACTAAATATAAATAACACAATAATCAATAGAGAGTGTCACACAAGTTTCAAGTGGGAGATAAGGTATGGTTGCATCTTTCGAAGGAACACCTTGCAGGGGCCCATTGGAATCTTCACCCACTCTACTATGGACCTTACAAAATCAATAAATTTGTATGTGAAAATTCTTTCAATTTGAGTATCCCCCCATTCCTTGGCCCACATACATTGTTCAATGTGGACTACCTTCAACCATACCTTCCACGTTGTTGGAAATGTTAGAAATTGCAGACAAGTTGACACCAACAAATGTCAACAAATATTGCATTGAACAAGAAAAAATGATCATGTTGTTGACACATAGATTAAGAGAACTTACCAATATGGGGTCTAGTTGTATCGGGTTTTCAAAGTAGGTTAAATCCTACACCATGGTAAGTGGCTCACTAGGGGCCAAGTTCAGAATAAGTTTCCCCATCTCATGGAGGCACTCAACAAAATTGAGGAATTGTTTCCTAACAGGGGGGTGGGGGGGGGGGGCATTTCTCTAGGTGGATATAGGTGGTCATTGACCTATTCCACTAGCTCATAGAACAATATTCCTATTTTTGCTATTTTCTATCTTTCACAGTTTTTAGGTCCTAAACTTCTAGATCCATTTTGAAGCCCTAAACGAAATTGCTAGGGAAACGAGGAAAATGAAAAATATATAATTTTGGTAGTAGTTAGAAATTTTACTCCTTGGATAGTACTTCCCAATAGTCTATCATGTGCACCAAAACAAGATTATGTACCAAAGGTACGACGTCAAGAAGTTGACATTCCATCTTACCCTATCAGGGCCCATAAGCCTTTAGTGCTTCATCTCCTAGGGTTAGGTTTTTTTATGTTTAGGGTTTCTCATTACTTCTTAATAACAAAAATATCTCAAAGCCTCATTGTAAAATAGTTCAGAAGGGCATATCCATCACATCTCTTCTTAGAGATAAGCTACCATTGTTCAAGCTAGTTTGTTTTCATTCTACATGTATATAGTTTCATCAATCTTCATTTAATATTATGAATCAATTTTTTCTATGCATGTACCCAATGAGGTTTGGGTATAAGGAGTTAGGTATCAAGATTTTTAATCCCTTGTAGGATTGTTGTTTCCAACCTTGATGGCCTCCCGTGGTAGAAAAAAGGAAACATGAGGGAGTAGGAGATCCTATGAAATTGTTGCTCAAAGAAGCCCTTGAGTGACAAGGGAATGACATGATAGAAAATTTTTACTATATCCTTCAGTGGATACCAATAGGGGAAGCATCATCATCTAGTGACCACTTTGGAGATCCCGCCACCTTTAATGTACAAGTTAATTTTGATAATCCTACATTTGAAGGCTATATAGGTGTGAAAGATACAGGAAATTGTTAAATTTTCTAGAAGGATATTCTTTGGTCCCTAATATTTCTTATAGAGAAAAATAATTTTTCACTCAAGAATGCCCCGCATGTCAAGGACTAGTGGGAAACTTACTATTAGAAAAGGGCCACAGAGTAACGCATGCTATTTTCAGTCATACCGACTTGAAACTCTTTTAGAGATCTTGTTAAGGAATAATATTACCATGTTAGAAGCTATTAGTGTCCTATAGTCATAGAATTCATAATTTTGAATGGGCGAGGATCAGTGTCGTAATATTGTACATCCTTTTTTCCTTCTGCAGAATGTTTTCCCATATTATAAATAAAAAATGTAAAGAAGGGTGGGCAGAAAGTAGGTTCTACAAGGCATGGAAAAGCATCAAATCTGGTCAGTTTATGCCATTGATATTCTAAATCATTTTCCCTAAGAAAAAAGAACTCCTTCCCTATTTTTCCCTTATCCCAACTATTCTACCTTTTCCCCTTATGCTGAACCCTTTCCTTTTCTTATTTACCCTTTTACCATGTTAACCAATTAAACCTTCCCCTTCATATACCTTTTAAATCCCGCGTATAAATATTATCCCCACTTCATGTTTTAACTCCCCACTATTATATAAACCTCTCATATTTTTATTAACACCATATTATTAAATCTCCCATCATATATTACATTAACTTGCTCATAAGCATTGCTAAAACCGGCTTTTTAATATAATATACCCTGGTCCCACCCCAAAGAATCACTCCACAACTTAACCACCTTCGATCCAACTCTCCCACATCCAACGGCCATTGCGCAGTTTTATATCATATTTAACATTTCAAATTCATGCGAAATGGGTGGTTTTACCCAACCTAGTCCCTGCTACATGGTAGCTACCATATGGTATCACGTTCTTTCAAATAAAATCATTTACCACTTTCAAAATGCACTATAAACCACTTACCACTCGAGTTCACCCACCCTAATTTTTTTTGCGATTTTCATCTATCCTAAAGTTTCTCCATTATATATTTTATATCCTAAGGTATGGTGGACAGGAAAATTATGAAATGTATGTTACAGGAATTAGGGTTACATGAAAATCTATACTTGAGAGAAAATAATATAGGGATATAAGGTTAAGTTTGTGAAATGGAATTCAAATGTAGAATGTTTTTACATTTACAGGTAGGTGTAAAATACTCTTTCAATCACACAAATCAACACTTGGTTTTGTAAAACCATCCAGGTTTTACAGCGGAATAGGGAATTTACAGGTGCAAGTAAAATGAATTTACAGAAGAAGGTAAAGAATAAACAAGACATGGTTTTGTAAACAACACATGGTTTTTTAGAAATTAAATTATGGATTTCATTTTAAAATATTTTGGAGATACTATTCATATATATATATATATATATATATATATATATATATATATATATATATATATTCCCCAAAATATTTTGTGACACTAATGGACATAAAACAGAGGAAGCGCAGTCACAGGATCAACCAGCAGTGAGGGAAATCTCAGAGGTTTGGTCACAGGATTAGCAAGTAGTTTTGAGTCAGTTATTAGAAAAAGAGAGATACATTTTCATCTGTTAGTTTATTTGATAGCACAAGCACAACTTTGGGTCCACATCCTAAATTTTCCCACTTCTACAGGAACAACATTTGCACAACACTTCAACAAGTCTATAATTTTGAAGCAGTTAGAGTTTTCTAGTTTAGCTATAGTCTAAAATGCCCTATCTATTAGAGACAACATTTATGTAAACATTTTATAATTTTTTTTATAAATACTTCACATTTGAAAGTATTAGCGGGGTAATTTTCTAAACATTTTGATATTTGTAATTTTCTGGAACCTGAGGGTGATTGTACCAATTTCAAGTTAGCAGATTTGATTGAGCAATAAAGCATCATATTACAGGATTCCTGCGTTGAGCTACTCCAGTAAAGTATTTTCCAATGTTCAGTTATTTTCTGAAGTTTTCACTATCATATGTTTTCTAAATCTGAATGGTATAACAAGAAGCATATTTCAGAACATGTCTAAAAGAACTATGTCCTAAATTGTTTTCCATTTTTATGTTTTCCTCTGATATCTAGATTAGGGAATTCTTAATTTATCCCTAGTTTTGATTGATTCATCCATGATCCAAATTGAGGAATTCTTAATTTCTCCTTGATTCCAATTTTTCATCATTTAATCTAAAGATCTAAAATGGCTTAGTTATTTTCCATGTAAACATTTCCTTTAGAAACTTGATTCTGCTCTCTTGCTTGAGTTTTGAATCCATAGCCCAATGGTAAACAGATCTGCATCTATCCATCTGAAGCAGTGATCTCCCCACCAATCCAAAATCAATCAAAACCAATCAGTCCCACATAGCTAGCCTAAAACATTTCCAAACAAAGTTAAATCTGAAAGGGAGAGCCCTCTCTGATGCTGGTAGGGCTAGATCCCAGCTTCCAAAGTAGGTTTGTAGTTACCTCAGTGATTTCATTCTTCAGCCTTGAGAAATTTCTGAGTGATAACATAATGGCGACCATATTGGGGAACACATTTTATCTCCTCAGAAAGGTGTATCAAGTTCCAGATCTGATTGCTGATGGTGAATAGTGATTAGACGCAAGAAGGCTGAATTATTCATCTGGCGACTCCATCTTCGAAGTATCCAGAGCTTCAAAGTTTTCAAGGTGACTCCATTGTCAAAGAATCTAGATTTTAGAGCATTCATGGTGACTCCACTACAACTTGATAAGATTTCTAGCTAAACAAGATGACAGGGTATGTGCCAAATCTTCTATCTTGTGAAGTTTTAAAAGGAATCAAGAATGAGTTAGCAGGATTTCAAATTGATGAAGCTTTTTTAACAGTCATGTTTCATCGTTTGAAATCGAACAATTAACCTTCAGAAAGTAAAACTTGTTTTCTGAGTTAGTTGTTGAAATATTTGAGAAGGATATTGAACTTTTGGATCTTCAGATTTAGTCCTATAGTTTCCAAGATCCCTAGAAATCCTTGGAAAATCTTCCTTCTCCAAAGCAAGAGGAAATTGTACTACCTATTGATTTGTAGATTGATGATGATTATGTTTTTGAGTACAAGAATGAAGATGTGGATGCAAGGTTTAATTTTGAAGATGCAGCTGATCAATTAGGCATTGAATGCCTAGAAGTAAATATCATACATCATACTTTTATTGATCCTATAACTGATTACCTAGAAATTTTTGCTAGTTCAAGAGCTTAGCCATGTATTTTTTATAAGGACCAAATATATCAGTGGTTGTCATTACATATGATAGCTTTGATTGTGTGGACAAATCATCAAATTATACTTTTGAGTTCACTAACAAGTAGTTAAGTAGTCTATTTCTTTCTACAACTAATTGATTGGCATCATCGGCACTATTGTATTACCTGATTCAGTAAGATTTTCAATAGTATAGGGTAGGTAACAGTGTGCAAATAAGTTTAGAATTATGAGCATATTTTCAGTTTCGGTTCGGTTAGCAGTACAAGTATCAGTTTAGTGTGTTTTATATTTCAGTTTGAGAGTGGAATTGATTTTAGTTTGATATTTTTGTAGTTGTTATGGTCGAAACATGTTTCATATATTGGAAACAGCCCAATGGAGAAAGCTATTGATCTGAAAGTTCTTGACATTTCACCAAGAAATTCCATCCCCATGTGGAGCACTGTTAGAGTCCTATAGTGATAGGGTTCATAATTTTGAATGAGCGAGGATCAGTCTGGTAATATTGTACATCCTTTTTGCCTTCTGCAAAATGTTTTCCCATATTAGAAATAAAAAATGTAAAGAAGGGTGGGCAGAAACAAGTTCTACAAGGCATGGAAAAGCATCAAATCTGGTCAATTTATGGCACTAATATTCTAAATCCTTTTCCCTAAAAAAAAAAAACTCCTTCCCTATTTTTCCCTTATCCCAACTATTCTCCCTTGCTAAAATATTTTCTCCTTATGCTAAACTGTTTCCTTTTCTTATTTACCCTTTTACTGCGCTAACCCGTTAAACGTTCCCCTTCATATACCTTTTAAATCCTACTTATAAATATTATCCCCACTTCCTGTTTTAACTTCCGCGCTTTATATAAACCTCTCATATTTTTATTAACACCATATTATTAAATCTCCCCTTATATATTATATTAACTCCCTCATAGGCATTGTTAAAACCAACTTTTTATTATAATATACCTGGGTCCCACCCCAATGAATCACTCCACAACTTCAACACCTTATAGCCCTTCGATCCAACCCTCCCACATCCAACAACCATCGCACAGTTTAATATATGATCTTTAACCTTTCAAATTCACATGAAATGGGTGTTTTTACCCAACCCACTCCCTGCTACGTGGTAGCCGCCAGATGGTATCACGTTCTTTCAAATAAAACCATTTACCACTTTCAAAATGCGTGACAAACCACTTACCACTCGAGTTTCCTTATTTTTCCGTTATCCCAACTATTCTCCCTTGCTAAAATATTTTCTCCTTATGCTAAACCGTTTCCTTTTCTTATTTACCCTTTTACTGCGCTAACCCGTTAAACGTTCCCCTTCATATACCTTTTAAATCCTACTTATAAATATTATCCCCACTTCCTGTTTTAACTTCCGCGCTATTATATAAACCTCTCATATTTTTATTAACACCATATCCCACTTCCTGTTTTAACTTCCGCACTATTATATAAATCTCTCATATTTTTATTAACACCATATTATTAAATCTCCCCTCATATATTATATTAACTCCTACTTTTTATTATTTTTATTAACACCATATTATTAAATCTCCCCTCATATATTATATTAACTCCTACTTTTTATTATAATATACTTGGGTCCCACCCAACTTCAACACCTTATAGCCCTTCGATCCAACCCTCCCACATCCAACAACCATCGCATAGTTTTATATATGATCTTTAACTTTTCAAATTCACATGAAATGGGTGTTTTTACCCAACCCACTCCCTGCTACGTGGTAGCCGCCAAATGGTATCACGTTCTTTCAAATAAAACCATTTACCACTTTCAAAATGCGTGATAAACCACTTACCACTCGAGTTCACCCACCCTAAATTTCCTTGCGATTTTCACCTATCCTAAAGTTTATCCATTTTATATTTTATATCCTAAGGTATGGTGGACAGGAAAATTATCAAATATATGTTACAGGAATTAGGGTTAATTAAGTGAAATATGAGAGATATGAGAAAAGCCGTAAATTACATTGGTATAAGAAAAACCATATTTGAGAGAAAATAATATAGGGATATAAGGCTAAGTTTATGAAATGGAATTCAAATATAAAATGTTTTTACATTTACAGGCAAGTGTAAAATCATGTTGCAGGTGAAAGTAAAAAAGGAAAGCGAAAATACTCTTCCAATCACACAAATCAACACATGGTTTTGTCAAACCATCCAGATATTTTACAAGGGAAAAAGGAATTTACAGGTGCAGGTAAAATGAACTGAGGAAGGTAAAGAAAAAACAAGCTATGGTTTGTAAACAACACATGGTTTTTTATAAATTAAATTATGGATTTCATTTTAAAATATTTTGGAGATAGTATATATATATATTCCAAAATATTTTGTGACACTAATGGACATAAAACAGAGGAAGCGCAGTCATAGGATCAGCCAGCAGTGAGGGAAAGGGAAATCTCAGAGATAACCATCCATGTATTTTACAATGGAAAAAGGAATTAGGTGTAGGTAAAATGAATTTACAGAGGAAGGTAAAGAACAAACAAGACATGGTTTTATAAACAACACATGGTTTTTTATAAATTAAATTATGGATTTCATTTTAAAATATTTTGGAGATAGTATATATATATATATATATATATATATATATATATATATATATATATATATATATATATTATATTTTCCAGAATATTTTGTGACACTAGTCCGCATGGGGTAGCTCAAGTGGTAGTGGTCATGGAAATGAAGTCTCACTAAACCGAAGCCTTGGGTTCAAACCTTGGGCTACCCTTCCCTCATAGCGAGGTATGTAATGGACATGAAAATAGGAGAGTCCTACCAAGATTACAAAAAAAAAATATTTTGTGATACTAATAGAAATAAAACAGACGAAGCACAGTCACAGGACCAACGAGCAGTGAGGGAAATCTCAGAGATTTAGTCAGAGGATCAACAAGCAGTTTTGAGTCAGTTATTAGAAAAAGAGAGATACGATACACCTACATCTGTTAGTTTATTTCATAGCACAACCACAAATTTGGGTCCACATCCTAAATGTTCCCACTTCTACATCAACAACATTTGTACAACACTTCACCAAGTATATAACTTTGCAGCAGTTAGAGTTTTTTAGTTTAGCTATAGTCTAAAAATGTCCTGTCTGTTAGTGACAACATTTATGTAAACATTTTATAAATTTCTTTATAAATACTTGACATTTGAAAGGGGGGGGGGGGTGATTTTTTAAACATTTTGATATCTGCAATTTTCTGGAACTTGAGGGTGATTGTACCAGATTCAAGTTAGCAGATTTGATTGAACAATAAAGCATCATATTACAGGATTCATGTGTTGAGCTACTACAGTAAATTATTTTCCAATTTTCAGTTATTTATAAAGTTTTCACTATCATATGTTTTCTAAATCTGAATGGTATAACAAGAAGCATGTTTCAGAACATGTCTAAAAGCACTCTGTCTTAAACTGTTTGCCATTTTTATGTTTTCCTCTAATATCTAGATTAGGGAATTCTTAATTGCTCCTTGATTTTGATTTTTCATCATTCAACCTAATAATCTAAAATGACTCAGTTATTTGCCCTGTAAACATTTCCTTTAGAAACTTAATTCTACTCTGTTGCTTGACATTTGACTCCATAGCCCAATGGTAAACAGATCTGCATCTATCCATCTAAAGCAATAATCTCCCCACCAAACCAAAATCAATCAAAACCAATCAGTCCCACATAGCTAGCCTAAAACTTTTCCAAACAAAGTTAAATCTGAAAGAGGGAGCCCTCTTTGAAGCTGGCAGGGCTAGATCCCAGCTTCCAAAGTAGGTTTGTAGTTACCTCGGTGATTTCTTTCTTCAGCCTTGAGAAATTTCAGAGTGATAACAAAGCCTATGAAGATGAATAAATTAGATAGACGACAATACGATGGGAAATGGACTAAGCAGTGCCAAAGTTCACAAAAATATTTAGTACTACTAAATATATTATGCTTTAATTGTATATAAGGAAATGGAAGCCTGATTCTTGTTAGTCAATTATTGTGGATGAAGCAGGCCTTGAATGATTTACAAGTGCTCTATGATCAACCTATTCCCATTATTTATGACAACACAAGTGCAATCAACATGTCAAAGAATCCAATATTTCACTCCAAGACAAATCATATTCCAATAAAGTAGCACTTCTTATGAGAGAAAGTTGCAAATCGGGTTATAATGCTAGAGTATATTCCTACAAACAAACATGTTGCTGATAATTTTACCAAGCCACTCCCTAGAGAACAATTTTAGTATTTGAGGCAAATATTGGGAATTATTCCTCTCACCTCCCTACGTTAACTCTTCCTTCAAGAGGAGAGAAGTCAATTGTTGTATTTTTAGAATATAAAGGTGAAGTTGACAGGTCCACAATATAAACATGACAAAGAATTATTTTTTCCAGGAGGAGCTTGGCGTCAAGGGGAGGATGTTGGTATATTTTCCATTGGTGTCAAAGGCGGACTGATAATGGTCATGAAAAAACAAATAAGGGGAGAGATAAAACAATTTAGATAAAGGAGTATAAGGAGAGGTGTTAGTGATCCTGCCATGGATTAAGGAGAAACATGAGCAGTAGTAGACTAAGTAGCAAATAATAAGAGAAGTATATCTTAGGGGGAGCGGTACTCAAAATAGAGAATCATATCTCCTAAAATATTTTTTGTTTGATATTGGTGTTTTCATCAATGCCAAAGGTGGAGAATGTTGGAAATATGTTATCACTAAGGTCAAGAGGACAATCATTGTTGGAAATAGGGTTTCCATTAAGCATCGAAATATGTTGTTAATAGGTGGTAGTAGGTGGCACATGTGTTAAAGAGATGTCTCAGAAGAGGAATTTCGAGGAACAAGAATAAAGGTCAAGGTGAAAATAATAGAATATTTTGAAGTCATTTTTCAGGAACTATATGAGCTCAAAGACCACATCAAACCCACATAGTTGGAAAGTGTTTTGAAAGAGATTTCCAACGGTACTATAAAGAAGTCTTCAAATGGCCTCCTAGATCAAAAGATAGAGGCAATCAAATTTGGGACTAGAAAATTCAAAATCGTGAAACCCCAGAACCTTGGAACCCTAGAATCCCATCATTCTTTAGAAAATTATTTCCCAAAAGCTTCAGACACCGCACCATCTGGGTTCTAGCTTAGTAGAGTAGATGTGTTAGGCAAGTTATACCCAAAAGGTGAAGGACCAAGACTGAAAGGAATCGGGTGGAGTCGGTCAACAAGGAATCATTATTATTGGTGCAAAAGAGCGGCTAAGTGGCATTGGGCTTACTCTGAAAGCCTAGAAACTAGGAAATTCAGAAGCATAGAACCACATAATCCTATAATTTTATAGAGTTGGAATAATTAGAAAGCATCAATATTGAGGGCTTCGGGTATTAGAGATGGTAGCAGGTCATGGGCACATTGAACCATTTAAAAAGGACATTTCTTGTAAAATCAAGAATTGAGGGACCCTTTCTCTCTCCTTCGACAGGATAGGTGGTGGCCTATTATTGGTAACAAATTACGTTAGCAGCCACCCATTTGAAGGTGGACATGTGGCAAGAAGTTTTAGTGTTTTTGGGTACCCGAAAGGCCCATATATGGGTGTGTGTGGACCAATCAAAGTTTGACATGTGGCATGGATGACATCATCATGACATCAACCTAGTAGCACACCCCGAAGGGTCAGAATCCCATGGGTGCACGATAGTCAATCATAATCGACAACACAAATTGACTCCAGTGTATGTGGTGGTGAGAAATGGGATGAATTTTGTCGAATGTTGACAAATGAGGTGGTCCTAGAAGGTGGTTTCACAAATTGCGATCTACCTCTCACAATTATTTTGGGGGCACTCTCCTCGATTTCAGGAACCACTGAGCGTGGTCCCAAGGGTGGTTTTCAATACCACCATGATATTATGTGGCACCATCAATCACAACTTTTCCTCATTAATTCGTCGGTCACATGACCTAGTCATATGAAGAAAACCCTCAACACCTAAGGCTAAAGGGGCTAAAGGCTTTAATTGCCATATTTTTTTAACATTCGTGTTATAAACGAAAAAGGCTTGCGGAAGATCTATTTAGTACTAAGGATATTTTCAGTGGCAGAAGCATGTTAAAATGTCTTGAGGCCTGACATGGTCAAATGATTTGACAGCTTGGTTTGGTAGGCAGGGATGACTTGGAGTGTTGAGAGCAACACAAATAGTTAAGAAGCATATGTACAATCTTGATTTTGATGGGACTACCTAGTAAAAGGAAGTTTTGGCGAAATGACATAGAGTTTCAATAACAACATGGATGAGTTGGAAATGATAGTTTATCACCAGGCTTAGCAGTTAAGACAAATTTAATTGTTGCTAAAATTAGTAAACCTCAGCTAAACTATCTTAAACAAGAATAATGATAAAATAAGTAGGATAACAGTAGTTTGACTTAGATATTGAGCCCAAAACTATAGATCAAAGATTTAGAACTTAATAAACACATGTAGAATACTAAATTGAATACGATAAACGAAAAAATAATAATTTGTGCAAATAAACAAGAAAAGCAAAGAGGTCAAAAATAGAAAGTTCAAATCTTTATAAGCCGGTTTGAGCAAGCAAGTTGTGTGTGTGGTTGAAACAGAGTTTTGAGAACATAATTTTTTGAGTGAGGTGGTGTTTGTGTTATCAGTAATTAGAGATTCAAGGGGAAATTATTTTACTTTCTAAGAAGATAAGGCATTCATGGATCTAGTGTGAAAATCAATGAAAGATAGACCATTGACTGTCTAATATGTTGTAGCTTGCATATTAGGGGTTGGTACTCCTTCCAGTGGGTGTTGTAAAATATCTAGGATTGTAGATCCATTCACTTTTAGCTGATAAATAAGGAAGTCGTAGTTTCCTGCTGGTTGTAGCCAGAGAATTGTGACAACAAGCTGTAGCTTTCCTTATGAATAAATTAAAGAGAAATTTTCAAAATATACTTGTTATTTGTGTATTCCATTGAGATTGATGATATTGATTCCTATTATGCGTGTTTAAATTAATGGTTGAAGTATTTAATGGTGTCCCAATAGTCTTGCACAAAGTAAAAGAAAGTTTTCACTTGGTAAAAATTCCTACAATAATGATTAAACCCCCCCCTCTTAGTATTTTCTAGGTTTCCAACAATGGGTATACCTTGCACACCAATATGGATATGAAGGAATCTGATTGACATCTAGTGGTCAAGTACCATGTTTTTTTTCACAGATAAATCCAAACAGAAGTGGAGTTCCTAGGCATCTCCTCGCCTTTCCAATAAACACAAATATGTTGTCAAACATGAGAGAAAATTTAAACAGAAGAAACAAAATTTTGGATCTATGTATCCTTTATAGTAGAAACAAGGAAAAGCATCCCCAAATAGTACAAAAATGGAAATAATCTAGGATGGACCACCTCAGGACAACCCAAAGAAGTCACAAGAAAAGAATTGTAATAGGAAGACAAAGAAAGGCATAGTAATTTGGGGTGAGTTATAGAAGAGCCCTACCTATAACACAAATGAATGTCATGCCAATTGGTCGCTAGTGGATAGGGATAAAATATTCAGAACTAGACACAAGTTTCTACTTTGAAATAGACCTAGGAAAGGGGAAATAAATCACTGATGCGAAACACAGCTCAACCATTGCCACCACCAAGGTTTAGAAACATTAGCCCAGAGATTTAAAGGAAGGTGAGAATCTCTATCACTCACAAATGTGGGTGAATGGTTACCCACTTTGTTTCATTGTCACTGGTAGGAGGAAGAAAAAATCATCTTACAAGAGGTCATTAACAATCAAGGCTTATTGACAACATAACACCCACATCCATACACCATAACGTGGCTCCACCAAGGGTGATATATTCGTATCAACCAATATTGTAATCTTTCGTACATTATTAATCCATTAACGAATGAGAAATTATGTGTTGTTTCTCCCCTTGAAGTTTGTGATGTTCTGTTAGGTCAACCATACTTGTGGAACCGTCATTCTATATATGAGTCCAGACCTCATAGTGTTATTATTACAATGGGAAAACATGAATGAATGTCACACAAGGTAGTCACTCGTGTCTCAGCTAAAAGCTTCATATATAAATGTAGGTTTTGACTTTGAACCAATCCTAGACAAGGGGAAATAGATCATTGATGTGAAACCTAGTGCCGACATTACAACCACCAAGGTCTAACAAAGTGGGCTCGATGATTTTGAGGAAGGTGAGTGTCACTTTCAGTCACAAATGTGGGTGAATGGAGCTTGACTATCTTTCATTATTGATAATGGTAGTCAAAAGAATGTCATCCTAGTAGAGGTTATTAAGAAGCTAGACCTACTAACAACATCACACCAGAAACCATACATGATCGAGTTGGTCCACTAAGGGCGAGATCTCAGTGTCAGTCAATAGTGTTGTCTTCCCTACAACATCAAGCCTTTCATGGATGAGGTATTGTGTGATGTTTCTCCCCTTGATATTTGTGATGTTCTCTTAGGCCAAACATAATTGTGGAAGAAGCATGTTGTATATGAGTCTAGACCTCGTATGGTTATTATTACTTCGAGAAGAAAAATATACACGATACTAGAGGTAGCGCCACCTACAACCATTTGTTTGATATTTTCTAAGGAATGTACTAATATCATTACCAATACCATGAATTTTGTCTTCTTACTAATTCGCTCTCAAAGTAAGGAGAAGACCATGGCCTCCCCATAGCGATCCTCTTTGTAGCAAAGTCAAATGGATAAGGTCATGGAAGAGTACAAAGTCATATTCTCCTCATCCACGGGGATACCTTTTCACTATCATGTCAAGCATTTAATCGATTTGAATCTTGACGTGCCTCTACCTAATGGGCCAATATACCAGCACTTGCTCCTTGAAAATGAGAGAATCAAGTGTCATATCCAAGAGCTACTACAAAAAGGGAGCATCTAACCAGGTTCCTCACCTTGTGGGATCCCAACTGTACTCATGTAAATTAAGGATGGGACCTAGTGAATCTACACTAATTATCAATCTTTGAAAAAAATCACAATCAGGAATGGGTCCCTGATTCTTGGAATTGATGACCTTCTTGACCAGCTCATGGGGGCTAAGTAATTCAACAAAATTGATTTGAAGTCCATTTATCACCAATTTCCAATAGAACAAAATGATGTGTAGAATAACATTTCAAGTCCAAGGAGGGTCTCTTTGAATGGTTGGTCATGCCCTATGGTTTTACAAGTGGCCTAACAACTTTCATGAGGCTGATGGATGATATCTTGTAGACTTTCACCAACTCTTTCATGATGATATCTTCATCTTAAAAAAGAGTTGGTAAGACAACTTACAAAATATTTGATAGGTCCTTCACACTTTGTGGCAACACAAGCTATATGCTAACTTGGAGAAATGCTCTTTTAGCATGGACAAGGTCAAATATCTAGGTTACATTATTAATGAGAAAGGTGTGCATGGGAATCCAACTATGATCAAAGTGATTTTAGATTAATTGATCTCGACGACTCTAACAAAACTTTACAACTTCTTGGGCCTTTCTATTTTTTACTGAATATTCCTCTTGGGGTTCTCTTATATCACTTTTCCATTAAGTCAAGTTACAAAGGGTGTGGAAAAATATTTTTTTCCAATCTATATGACAATAAAATTAATTCGATAAAAAAAACATCTTTTGATTTACCCTAGTCCTCATCTTGTTAGACCTACAATAAATATTTGAGATTGAGATGGATGCCTCTAATGATGTTATTAGTGTAATCCTGATTTAGCAAAACTATAGGGAAAATACCTACTAGTGGAGGTTTTTGTGGAATCCCCTATAAAAATAACACAAAAATTCATTTGTAGCGAAGTTCACTAGTGGAGATGGGCAGGAAGATGTTTTTGGATGGTGCATCTAAAATATAAAAACAGATCGATGCTTTACTATCAATAAAATCACCAGCGTTGCATATAACATGGTGCATTGTGGAAAATTTATTTTTGTAAAATAAAAAAAATGCAATGTGATGAATAACACCACCCACCAATGTTTGAACAATCGATGGCACCAATGCCCTTCATGTAGTAAAATGTCTCGGTGCATACCACTAAGTAGCACCACTATAGTTTTTAAATTTTATGTCATTGTGGTTATATTTTCCATTAATGTACTGGTGCGGTAAAGGTACTAAAATGCCTCGATGCATCTATAAAAGAGTACCACCATTTTTAATTTTTAAAAATATAGCGGTATTATAGTCAGACAAAGAACTGGTGTCATACCTATATTAGAATTCCCTAGGGTGCCCTAACAAACACACCATGTAATATTTTTTCATTTTAAAGAAATGTGATGCTCTTGGATCTATTCCGCACTGAGGTAGTTAGCATAATGCACCAGAGGAGGGCTAAATAAAAAGACCCTCCCATCTATAAATTTCAATTTTATCATCTATAGTGTTGGAGAGATCTTAATCACTAATTCCACTCTTTCCTCATGCAAGCACCCTAAGGTCGGTGCTTCACTTCGTCACCATCCTTCCATACCATGCTCCCTTACTGACTTTCCAACTTTTCCAAACCGTGCTAATTTTTTTTTTATCCATTACATGTCTACAATGACTCCTTGATGACCAAATGTCTAGATAATGTCTATGTTTCTCTATAATTTAATAATTTTGTGGATTTTAATTTCAAATTAGGTTAAATTTCCACCATTTAAAAAAAAAAATATTCTCCATGCATGGTGCATTCAATATATTTATCTTGCAGCAATAGTAATGCAACTTGTAAACTGACATGGTGCACCACATTTCAATGCATGAACATAACGAACTATGATTGTTGCAATGTGTTTTGTAAATAAAAATTCCCTAGGAATATGATAAATTGTACATTTTTGTGTTACTCTTGCTGCATTTATATTTAACAAACAAACTGTCAAAATAATAGTTAAAGATATAGTTATAGTTGGGTGTTTTCAATAACCTGAACATTCCATGCTAGTGCGAAAAGGTTATACATGTACACTAGTGCACAAGTGTGATGCACTTCTATACAAAATTAAATGTGTAACAAAAAATGGTGCATCATACTTAAGTACACACTGAGGTCAGTGTAATAATGTTTAGCATCCCACGGGAGATGGTGCATGAATGTATTTTGGGCACACCGATGACCTTTATTTGTTTTTCATTGAAATTTATGTTTCCATATTTATAAATACATGTTTCATTCAATAAAAAAAATGATATTATATTAATGAGGCCGATGTATTTTATATGTCAAACATGTAGCAGATGTGTGAGTAGAGGGACCAGGAGTAGCAAGGAACCCATACAATATGGTCCAAACATCAAAGGGAAAAGAGAGGGAGAGGGATTTATACCCTCACCCCATTATGGCAATGACCCAAGTTCTCTTAAGGAATGTAGGCCTCCTGAAGTTTTATGAAGAGGCTACATCCCTGAAGGCACACTCTATCTTATTAGTGCATCTGATCCACTGATGGAGTGCCCAAGAGAAGGATTTCCATGTCAGTCTTGGTGCATTATATAGGCTCACTAAGGAGGACATATATTTTATCACTAGCCTATCCAAGAGAGGGGAGGATATTCCCTAGTTCCCTGATTTCCCCCATGGGGTTGCAGCAAAGAGTCAATTTTCCTACACTCAGATATATATCAGGCCTCATGTGGTCCTTCTAGTAGATTTTTTGGTCTATGGTGGAAAAGTACATGTTTCTTCTTTTGTCACACAGAAGGTTAGGTGCATCTTTGTATTAGTCACCACCATTTCACACTCTAGTATTTATGAGAGTTCATTAGTTTCCCTCTTTTGTATTATATTGATTCTTTGATTTGGGAGCCACATTGTATAAAATGATATACTACTTCTTCGATGAAGTTTTTCATGGCTTTAGGTAGATGTTGTGCGTTGAGACAGGTGTGGGAAACCATCCCTTAAGCTTCAAAGCTATTTTGTTTAATTTTTGGGAGGTTTCCAAACATGAGACCTACATTTGATTGTCACCCTCCTAGCTTGATCAATAAGGTCTGGATGCACATGTGGGGGTAGACGATGCCCAAGAAGGGCCTACCGAAATATCCGACTATGATTTCTATGAAGCATTGACGCTACTAGCCAGTGACGATGACCATGCATTTATTGTGTTGGTATATATGTATGTGGAGAATGACTGGATATAGTGTAGCAACATCCTCTTCACAGTGGTTGAGCCTCTAGATGATAGAGGTAATATTAGTGTTTTCTTTAAATTAATCTAGTTTCATTTTATTGTTTTAATTAATTAGAATAAAATTTATTCTAGCATGTTCTTTAACTTGTTTTATTACATTGTTTAATGAATTTTTCTAATTATTGTTGTGTACTATATATTTTGTAGATGTTGGCACATGGCTCCTCCCACATCGTATGGAGGAGATGAGGATATGGGTGAGGGTGCCCAAGAGGGTGAGATGAATCCTTATGGTGGCATGGGAATCTGGGGTTGTAGGGCTAGTTTGTGATTTCGGATGGACTAATGCTACAAATTGGCCTTCATTTTGATTAACAGGGGAGTCCTCCCTGTGAGGGAACGAGATATTAGTGTAGCTCCTAGTTCGTGGATCTGTACAGGGATTTTCCATCTGAGATGATGTCTCTTATGTTTTAGATCATTGGAGCTAGTAGGGTATTGGCACCGATGAGGGATGTAGGGCATGTAGTGGCAGATAGATCATAAGAGGGTGGTGATGATGATGATGAGGGTGATGATCATCATCATGAGGGGGGTGATCACGATGCTTCTGGTAGTACCACCCCATCGAATCATGGTCGCGAGGGTGACAATGATCCTTTTGGTATTAAACCTCCTCGTGAGTCACCTAATGTTGAGATGTTAGAGCTAGAGAATGTGGCTTATGCATCTCCTAACAATGCATAACATCCAACTCCTCCTCCCCCTCATAGTTTTACAAACCAAATTGAGATAGTAGTTGACCATCAATCGTCTTCCACTGTAGACTAGGATGGCACTACTACATCTATTCTATCGATAGATATTTGATTGCACTTATTTGATTTGTTTATATATATATATATATATATAATATGGTGAATTTTTTTTTCATGTTTATGTACTTAATTTATATGTTGGTGTTGAGATGTATATTGTTATGTCATGTTATATATGTTCATTTAATGTGCTTGTAGATAGATGTGTATATGATAACAATTATTTGACATGAGATTTCAATTAATTTGATGATGTGTGTGGCGATGATGTTAGAGTACAATGTTTGTGTTCTGTTAGATGTGATCACGATGATGATGCCTTATTATATTATTAGATTTGTGTGCTAGTTAATTACATCTATTTGTGTTAGAGGTGTATATAATTAGATGATGGTAGTGAATTTGAATGTGCGTCTTAGATGATATTTATATTTGTTAGATGGTTATCATCATGATGTTTATTTTTATGAAATAATGTTTACTATAGATTTTGTATTGGTGAACTTATAGCAAATGTTTATATATGAAATTACATGCAAAATTACTTTCCTTAAAAAATACAAAAGGTATTTTTATAAATCACAAAGTTTAGTATAGTTGAAACTATGATTGTAAAATTACGATAGATATTTTTCTATTGCTTAGATAGTTCTTAGATATTCAATCTAATTTTAACTAGTAAAATATTTCAATACTCACAACAAAAAAATAATTAAAGGTAAAATAATTTAGTTAGTCCTTAATAAGATGAAAATTTGTAGCTCATTCTATTTTTAATATAAAATATTATTAATAATAAATTATTTAAAAATACAATTTAACTAATTCAATATTGGTTTATAAAATTCACTCTATTGTTAAATTTTAAAAAATTAAGTAAAATTTGTTTATAACCAGCCTAGATCCATCTTAACTCTAGATCTACCAAGTGCCAAGAGGGATCAAATATCTAGAGATGCAAACATATTTTAGAGTGAAAATATATTTCATCCCTCTGATGGATCTAGGTGAGTATAATATATATGTAGTTGACATTGGAATATTTTATTTATAATTCACATTCTCCACATTAAAATGATAAAATATGCCACCTGATATTTTTTTCCTGTATGTATACATTTAATTATTTTAATTATTAATATTTTATAAAACATTACATATCAAATCCATCTTAAACATTGAAAGAATTACAAATATCCTTCATACATTGAATTAGAAAGAAACTCTTAATGGAATAAGAATTCTCTCCATCTTTCTCACTAACGTGAAAATATAAAAAAAATTCAATTTAAATTACTTTATTTTTATCTATAAAAAGTATCTATAAAATTATATTATATAATATGGATATTGAAATATTTTACTTATTGCTGACGGTTTTGTTTTTTTTTTAAGCTTGGTAGGACCTTTCATTTTCTTTTTATAAATAGAAAATTTACACCACATATATAAGATAGGTGGCCTCAACTTGCCCATTGGGAAACCAAGTCTATTTGCCACCTATCCTCATTATAAGCCATCTAAAAACAGTAATGTTTTTTCATTTCTAACCAAGCTAAGTATGTCTTAGTTTCATGACAAGATGTTATATTTCTATCTATCATAAGCATGCATAATGTAAATTAAATGCTACCCGAACAAAAAACAAAAAGAAACCAGATTAACTAACTATCCCTGTTGCTCTTCCTACGCCGATTCCACCTATGTCAGATCCTTGATAATCTCCCCGGGCATCTCAATCAATTCTATGATGCATGGGATGTGCCTTTGAATTCTATCCAGTCATATGTCCTGCTTGTGGAGCAGGAATGGGAATCGCTGCAAATAATGTTTGTAGTTGGGCATGTCTTGGAGGTACAGAGCCATCCCCACCGATATTTGTTCCATGGCATTCCCTAATAGGATTTTCATAAGCCAATAGATATGTAAGGTCTATTTGAATTGGGTTATCCTTCCTCTGGTACTCCCAGGAGCTAGGACTAATGTCCTCTAGTTCTCTATCTCATCCTCTCTCTCACTATTGTTCTTAATTTCTTCCTCCAATTCTTCCAACATATTATGGATTCCTACATCCATTCCCTCCTCGTATGCTGTGACGGCGTCACTAATGAGATCTTCGACTGACTTCCTTCCTCTTCGCAGCTCCGATGTGCTCAGACCTTTGGCCTTTGTAGGCTCCCTCCCTTGTCTTCCTTGACCACTTCCTCTCGTTGGATGAGGCATCTCCACTCTCTTTGAAACTTGTTCACATAAAAGAGGTGTTAACCTCTATCTTTGGTACATTTTTCTATTTTTTTGGGGGTTCTTATTGCCAACATTATACCTATTCCTTATCTTAACCCAATTATGCTCAAAATAGGGTGTAGGTTGGGTGACAGCCCAGTCGTAGTACGAGGCCAATCTCCTCATCCTGTCAGACTTCTCTCTTTTCCCTCCCCAGTACTGCTCATACCCTGTATGGATGGTGGTCCCCTTCCTCAGCCATGCAAGTATCCCTGTTCTTTGGTATGCCTTCTCGTTCCCCTCTACCCAATTAGCGTATTCTACTCCTCTTCTCTTATTATACCCATCCTCCCCCAAGGGATCCTAATAGGTTTCTCTACACGTCTCCTACTTCCCATTCCCCAGGTCTTGTCGGGTTTTTCTCCACTACTCCTCCCAACAACCCATACATTTAACTGTTCTTTTCTACCCCTAGATTGTACTATCAGGTCATAATCTACCGATCCCCAGTCCCTGACCTCTCCCATTCCACCCCAAGTAAAGCTCAAGGTCTCAATGCTACCCTCGTAAAGGGCATCATGACAATTGGCAAAGATCATTAACCAGATTCCCCATAGCCAGAACGCAGAGCAATGCTACAACCACACAATTCCTGTGCCACCTTCCCCAGCATTTCCCACAATTTCCCTTGATTTCTCCCATTCCCTCCAGTAAAAATCAAACCATGTCGACATTGCATGGGAGGTGCACAGCTAGGATACGTACCTGTTCTCAATCCTAATATGTTGTCGATGATGTCAGTGCCTTCCTGCTTTGATGCTCCAGCTACAAAATCTACAAACCATAATATGATTCACCCTCACCTATCTTGCATTAACTGCTACACCTCCCTCCTCATCCTTGCCATGCTTGCAACCTTTCCCACCACCCTTGCATGTACTCATGTGAAGGGCCACCACACCCATCACCATGAGCGTGTTGGTGGTGGTGTGGTGTACCATGCCTTTACTCTTCATAAGTATCCATCATCCCTGCCAACCTCTGGTAAACACCTCGATCGGGGTTTTGGTTGTTTGGGTTCCCATTTTCCTGGCTCTGTATATAACCTTGGTCCATTATTTCCTCAAAGGCTTCAAACCTCTCATCCCTGGGTTGTATCGGCCTTAATTTTTCCAACAGCTATTTTGCTGATTACATCCCCAGTTTTCCAAAAAGTCAGCCACTTTATTCTGTTCCCGTCTTACATGTCAAACGATTATATAATAAAACTTTTGAATAGGCTCCCCTATCTCTTGTATCAAGCATGATGTCCTCCAAATTTGGCTGAGCTTATCCCGTGTGGTGCCATTGTTTAGTTTCACCAAGGTGTTTGTGACTAGACTAGAGTCACCTTCCACTACTATGTTTCAGTATCCCATTCTTACAACTATTCAAAGTCCTTGACCAGCTGCAGCAAATTATGCCTCGTTGTTGCTTGCTATCCCACACGAGTCAGCATATATGAGCTGTGTGTTAGCCTGATTATCTCAGAATATTCCACCATGACCTGCTGTTCCCAGGTTCCCTTTTGAAGCCCCATCGAAATTAAGTTTTATGAACCTTATCCTGGGGTAGTGAGTTGAGTCGGGGAACCTATACTCATCCTACCATTTCTCCAAGAAGTTGGGGGCAGCATCTCCATTGTTAGGTTAAGTTTTCGTAGGATTGTAGCTTCCTGGGGGGAACTTTCCAATCTTCAGGGCTCCAATGTTATGCTAATATAGTTTCTTTGATGTTTATGACTATTTATTCCAACACCTAAGCTTGGGATAATGTTTTATTTTTTAATACTCTATGATTTCTTTCTTTCCATATGGCCCATAGGTTTAAAATTAAAGCTAGTCCCCATGCTTGGTTTATTACTGGGCTTGAGAAAATATTATTACAACATAGAAGGATTGTTTCCTTTATTCTTTGGTTGTCTTAGTCCATCCTTTTGAAGACTCCTTGCATCTAACCCCATTTATGTTCCGCAAACGGGCATGTATTAAGCATATGCTCCATATACTCTTTGTTTTGATGACACAGCTAGCATAGGGACAAGCCCTGAATTCCACTTTTCTGAAGCTGGTCCCAGGTTACGATCCTCACTTTTCATACCATCCATAGGAAATAAGCTACATTTTGCCACCACCCTCCCTTCCAGATTTTTTTCCAAAGAAGTCCTTGCCCATCTTGAGCTTGTCCTTCTTTCAAGTCAACCGCTTCTTTGCTGGTGAAGGTACCTTTCATGGTGTGGCCCCATCTCAAATTGTCTAGGTCATTTCTAATCGTTATTTTTCTTGATCTCATTTCTTTCTCAAACTTTGCCCATTGATCTATCTCTCTACTCTGGCCCCAATCTTCCTTCTTCTTCCATCTCCTCCAGTTTCCTATTTCGTGCTCCACTTTCCAGAATTGATCTACATATTGGATGTTATTATCATTGGTAAATATATATATGTCTCTGAGGTCTTTCCTATTTATTAGTCTTTCTCTTTGCTGCCACGAGTCCTTCCAAAATATTGTTGTTCTGCCTTTTTGGATTTCCCAAAAATCATGCGGGTTTATAAGGTCCCTATTTTTTCTTTCTAAGTTCCATACTATTGATCCTTTGAGGGGGTCTCTATACCACAGTATATCCTTTGTTATCTCCGGCATATTATATTTTCTTGCCTATATTAGTTTCCATAAGTCCCTTCCTCCCCCTAGCCATCTCACCATAATTTCTCTCCATTACTTGGTTTAAAGTGTAGGGGTCTCTGAGGCCAAGCCATCCTTCCATCTTTCTTTATTACCAATCCCTACAAGATATAAGGGCCCATTTCTTTGTCTAATGAGCCCCTCCCCATAGGATTTTTTTGAAGATATTGACCATTTTGGAGAATGCCCCTTTATGGGCCTCCATGTCTGAAAGTTGGTATATGGGAATCGATTGGAGCACTGCTTTTAGAAGGACAGTTTTGCCTGCTAGGTTGAGGAATCTAAAATCCCAACTATCTAACATTCCTTGTAGCTTCTAAAGGATCTGCTACCAGCATGAAAGTTTTAGAGATTTTTGTGATAGAGGAATGACCAAATGTACAGTGGGTAGGTTTCCAGTACTAAACCCCAAGATCCTAGCTAGACAGGTATTAACATTTCCTTGGGTGTTGAAGAGAAGGTACATGATTTTTCATTGTTTATTTGGGTCCCCGATGCCTTCATGAAGGTGTTCAGGATTTATTTAATTCTACGAGCTTCTCTAAGTGATAATTGGAAAAATGCCATGATGTCATCAATGAATTGTTGGTGGGTTATGGCTAGATCATTCCCCAAAATCCTTACGCCTCTAATCCTAGACTCATGGGCTTCGTTTTTAATATATCTTCCCAGTCCTTCGGTAGTAATGATGAATAAAAAAGGTGACAATGGGTCTCCTTGTCTTAGACCCCAGGAAGGGTTAAAGGTTTTGGTAGGGGTCTAGTTCAACAGAATAGATGTGACATGGGTGGATATCATATCACTGATGTAGTTTATCCATCTATGGTTAAATCCATAGGCTATAAGGATGCTCTTTAGTTACTCCCAGCTTAACCGATCATAGGCCTTGGATAGGTCAGGCTTAATCATCATTCCTGCTAATTTGTTTTTCCTTGACAGAATGGACTATGTCTTGAGAGGTTACTAGCCCGTCCAAGATTTTCCTTCCCTTGACAAATCCCATCTATTCTAGGGATATGATATTCAGTAGGAGAGGTTTTAGCCATTTAATAATAAGAGTGCCTATAATTTTATATATGACATTACATATGGCAATGGGGCAGAATCCCTGAGGATCTTTTGATTTCGATGTCTTATGAATAAGAGTTATAAAAGTGGATTTCAGATTGGGGAATACCTTTTGATTTCGCCTTGATTCCTCCATGACTTCTAGAATGTCCCTTCCCATGAAGTTCCATGTGGCTTGGAAGAATTATGTTGTAAAACCATCGAGTCTGGGGGCCTTGTTTTGGTTCATACCCTTGAAAATTTCTTCCACCTATTCAAGAGTATCTTCTCTCATCAATGCAAGGTTTTGGTCTTGAGTGACCCTGTGAGGTATATGTTAAGATATTCTTTGAATTTCTTCGGTTCTATCTTCTTGTGGTTCTCAGAGATCTCTGAAGTGGTTTACTAGAAGCTCCTCCATCTCTTCATGTTGGACTTTGTGGTTCCCCTCTTCATCTTTTACAGAGAAGATTATGCTTTTATGGTGATGTTGGACCATGGCCTTGGGGAAAAATTGGTTATTGCGCCCCCATTCTCTTAACCAATTCACCCTCGAGTTTTGTTTCCATAGGATCTCTTCCTGTTTTCTCCTTTCTTCCAGTTGACTTATTAACTGGCCATATTCTCTTGCTATATCTTTTGATCTCCCTTCTCGGATGATTTATTTTTGTACCTTTTACATTCTCTGATTGAGCTGCTTCTGGCCCTTAATGATATGCCAAAACTATTATTTATTCCATTTGTTTAGTTTCTTATTGATTTCCTTGAGCTTTAATTGGAACATATGCATGCAGTTCCTCCCTTGTTGTTTTCTCTGCGTCCACCATGCCTCAATTTTTTAAATGAGGGATGTGTCTCTTAGCCAGAAGGTTTCAAACCTAAAAGGTATATTTTTTGGGCTCACTTTTAGGTCCACTTCCAATCATATAAGCCAGTGGTTTGATCCCATCCCCGGAAGAATCGAGGCTAATATGAATATGTCTTTTCTAATAACCTATTCGGATACTAGGAATCTATCCAATCTGGAAGAAATTTGATGATTCCCTCCTCTTTTGTTATTCCAGGTGTGCACCCCATTGATTGTTGGGATGTCTACTAAGATTTGGTCTGCTATGGTATCACTAAATATCTCTATGCCTATATCCATTCTTCTCATACCTCCCTTTTTCTCTGCTAGGGAAGTGATCATGTTGATGTCTCCTCCCACCACCCACAGGTCTTCCAGGTATATACTTCTCATTTTTTCCAAGTTCTGGTGGAAATCCCTTCTTTCTACTAGGATATGAGATCCATATACTCCTATGAGGAGCACCAAATATTTTGATCCAATAAATCTAAATCTACCCGAGAGGATTCTAGGGAGGATGACCCAATATTCAAACCATATTTCTCCTAGATTCCATATGATCGCCAACCCTCTTGCACTACCATTTGCATCTTGGCCTATAACCTGGTACTGGGGTTTGACATTTTCCATAATTCCTTTTAGTTTCCTTTCACTAATTTTACTTTCCTGTATTGTTGTTATACTTGGTCTATATTTTTTCAATCTCTCTTTAAGGTATCTTTGTTTTCCTCTTCTATTGAGGCCTCTTATGTTCCACGTTGTAATAATCATTTCAAAAATTTTGGGGGTTGTTGAAATACCTCTGATAATGCCACTACTATCCTTGAGTTTACTAGTAGTTCCCCCACCATCTGGATGGATTCATTCATTGGTTTTTTACCCCATTTCTTTCTCCCTTTTCCTAAGGTTCCCAATTCTTGCCCTTGTCTACCTTGAAACCCTAGGTGCTATGGTTCTGCGATAATAGTAGTTCCCTGTTTAACCTTATATTGCTGAAAGGTTTCCTTGTAGAGTTTCTTTTGATCTTCTAGAATGAAGCGGTTGTCCAAGTGTCCACAGTCCTGTAGTAAGTGTTTCACCATTTTCTCTTCCACATTGAGATCTTCTTTCTAGGTATCGATATCCATTGGGTTTCTCTCTACCATTTGGATGGTATTCTCCTCTCTTAGGTTTTCTTCTATCTCTTGTCTCTTTTTCTTGTTTCCTTCTAGCTCCTTCATTTGGATGTTTTCCATCTCCTTGATATTATCATGCTTGTCTCCCCCATTTTGTCCACCTAAAGGGTGGCGAATTTGTTATGGGTGTGTTGCTCTTTCTCATTTGATTTTCTTTCTAATGGCCAGTTGGTTTTTTGTTTCTTTTCCTTCTGTTTACCTCCTGAAAGCCATCCCCTTCATCTATTACCATTGCCTCTCTTGCATTCTTGTCAGTCAGGTGGTTTTCTGGGTTATTTAATTGGAAAGCTCGAAATAGGTGGCCATATTCATGACACCACCTGCATCTGAATGGTATATGTTCATAGTCAAGCAGTTGTTGCCATATCTCATCATGATATTCTAACTCTATGTAGTTTGGTAGTGGCTCAGTGATATTCATGTACACATAGATTCTTGCATAGGGGGTATACTTAGCTTTTCTTGTCAATTCTTCCACTTTGATGAAGGTTCTGATCAAGTTTCCTATTCCTTCCAAAATTTTAGGGTGCAAAAATTCCATTGGTAAACTGAAAATTCGTAACCAGATGGGTGCTACCAGAAGATATGCTTGGTCTAGGTTATAACATTCCTCCCAGTATCTCATGAACAGGTCAGCATTTTTGAAGAAATATGACCCATATTTGAAAACCTTCTCCTTGTCTTCGAGGTTGGAAAAGATTACAAAGAAGAATCCTTTCACTGCTAGCTTGAGTTCTATGTGCCCCTTTGGTTTCCACCATTGTTGTATCCATTTGATCAGTTCCTTCTAAGTTGGACAAGCCCTAATTAACTTACGTATCAAAGCATGGTCCTTCATATATCTTATGTATTGCTCCAATGTATTGTTTGGTATAACAAATCAAGGTTTCTTGGTTTCTTTGGGAAGGCATTTTCCTCCAAAGCCCACTTGTCATTTGGCTCCTAAAACCAACATCCCTTCCCCACAATTTTTGTTGCCTCCAGTTGCACCATGCTGGCTCACCTCCCTGCAACAATGTTTCGGTAGGAGGGGATATCTCCCCCTTGCCATACCACTCATGTCTATTGTCAGTAGTATTCCTTGTCTCCTTTCCCCTATTGCTTCTTAGACTGCATGGATTGCAGGTTTTCTAGGCCAAGTCCATCACAAAAAAACCCTGGATGATCCCGCTCTCCCATTCACTCCCTCGATAGTAAAATATTTTTTCTTATAAACATATTTATGTTTTAAATATCACATGTAAATGGAATGTATAATGAATTACACATAATGTAATATCAATAATTCATTTCTTGTCATGTGAAAAAATTACATTCCTTCCTTGTAGTAAAAAGTAAATTATATTTTTTCACTCATTACATTTCTTCATGATAATAAAAGCTAGTTTTTTTTTTAATTTTGATACTTTATATATCTATATAAATTTATATAAGATTAAGGTGTAAATTGAAGTGTTGTAATTATGGTCGAAATTAATTTCCTTTTTTATTACTATTTTTAATTTGTTATTTAAATTATTATTTTACTATTTTTAAATGTGACGTTACTTGACAATAACTCTCCTATACTGAGTTGTAGAGCACCTATTGGTGCAATTAATTTTTATTTATATAACTTAAAATATTCTAGTTTTATAAAATTTAATTTATTACTAAAGTTATGATATCTTCAAGAAATTTAAATTTGATATTTATAGCAACTCTTACCAATTTAAATTAGAAATTCTTCTCTCTAAATATGAGGATTAAGAAATGTAAGATAAGGCTTGTGAAGTTACTTTAGTTGGCGGTTCTATTGGAAGTGCTCCCTTAAAGAGGCAAGTGAAATTGTTTCTAGTAAATAAAGATATAACATTTTAGTGCTATTTTGGTTCTTTATTTGCTATTGTAGTTGTTGGGAACGAGATCCCCCAAGGACATTTTTGCAGCTAAAAACCCATGTTTTGGGTCGAATTTTGTAATTAAAGTGTAAAGTCTTCGCATTTTGTGGTCGTGGAGCGTGAAGGTGTCATGAGTCATGAAGGGTTGTCCTCCCTTATTTTTGTAAAGTAAAGTTGGCTGTAAAGATCTACCCATGGTCCGCGGACCATGTGATTGTATAGAGAGAACTATGTAAGTAAGCTCTAAGTAGTCTTAGTAGTAATTAATAAGTTGAAGATGAATTCTTGAGTGATAAGGGGAGAAGTCTAAGTTTCGGGTCTTAGTGTAGGTAGAGACTCTGCAGTTGAGTGCACAGAGGCCTAGGGTAGAAGTCTATAGCTGAGTTCGTAGAGCCCTGCAGCTATGTGCGTAGGGTGGATAGAGTCTGTAATCACTTGAAGATATCAATAAGTAGAAGTATTCTGCAAATTCTATGTCTTCGTTTCCAGTTAGTGCATCTTATCATATTGTGTATAAATTTCATTTATAATGCTTATGGGAGGCGCAAATGTATGTAATTACATTGGATAATTGAACACAAATAAGGATATTTGTTTACATGTTGCTAACTGTGATTGTTTAATAAGATAAGTAAGACACTTAAGCTAGTTTGGGAATCTATACGATACGTTTCCCTAACAGCGCGAAAGCACTTGAACCGCAGGCTAGGGTTGTGTGAAAGCCAATCGTACCCCTTCGCGAAGGTATTGAAGGGCATAGTAAACAACTAAATAGATAAAGCCCTAGAAATCTATGACCTGCACGAAGGCAGGAATAGAAGGAATAAACCAACTTCACAACCATGTCGGGCTGCAGAAACTTGGATCCAGCACCCCCCATACTTCTTTGGGTGAGACTTCGGTCTGTGCTCCGCGGGCTGATGTCGAAAGTGCCAGTAGCGTAGGGATTTGTTTTGCTAACTAACGTTGAACCTAGGTCAGGTCCCACCAAGCCAACATTAGTAGTTTAAATTTAACTCTTTTCAATAATATATATCAGTTAAATAATAGAAAAATGATACTACATTGGATTTAAAATTTTGAAAAATAATATATTTGATTATTTCTTAATGAGAAACTCAAAAATTATTATTTTTTCCACATACTTATCATGGGATAGTCACTAAAATTCATGTTTTTACATTTCTATTAGCTGATATTACATCATGTTAACATTGATAAAGATATGTCTACTTTAAATAATTTGGTTATAAATACATAAAAATAGGTACTTATTTTAAATAATCTAAATAGGGAACAAAAACGCATCACCAAGTCTATTTGAAAATAAAACAAATGCCTCTTAATCACGACCATAAATGCGATGTGCTTAATATGTTTTTCATGCATCAGAGTGATCATATTTACCAAATGCACCACAAAGATAATATTTAAAAATATAGCTATATCTCGATGCATTTGATAACGTGAATGTTCCATACCAATCAGCTAATGTTATACATGAACATAGTGTTTAAGTGTGATGCACCACTATGAAAATTTAAATTTGTGAACCAACAACAATGCATCATACTTCTGTGTGCATTAATGTCAGTGCAATTATGTTTAATAGTCCACTGGAGATGGTGCATGACTGTGTTTTTAGCGCATTGATGATTTTTTTCTTTTCAAATTGAAAGTTTTGTTTCCATATTACTAAATACATTTTCCATTTACTAAAAAAAAATTGTATGTTATGTATGAGGCTAATGCATTTTATGTGTCAATCATGTAGCAGAGATGTTAGCAGAGGGAGCAACAACAACATCAAGAGAAAATTGTGGACCCATACCATATGGTCCAACCATGGGAGGCCAGAGTGAGGGAGAACACCTAGTTGTTGTCCTACAATACGCACTCTAGGATAAGAACTTTGAAAGTTTATACTTTCTTAAACATCGTCGGTTCAAATGGTAAAATAAGAGTGAAATTAGAAGGTAGTGGTATGGAGAAAAGATATCAAATTAAGGTTTCATGGGTATTATCAGTCACACACCAATCACCATGTAAAATTGCAAGCGTACATTTATTCCATTGTTCTAAGGTACAATTAATGTCTTGCAAACCGACCACATGATGTATATGTATTAGGCTCATGACTTTCAATGACATGATGTATATGACTTGGGCTTGTGACCTTCAATGATCATTTTGGGAAGGATATATTTTAATAATATATCACATGAAACACATTATTATGTAGTCTTATCACTTATTACTACTAAACTTATAATGGCATGTCTACCTTAAATAATTTACTTATAAATACATAAAAATAGATATTTATTTTACATAATCTAATAGGAAAAATAATGCATCACCAAGTCTATTTGAGAGTCAAAACAAATGCCTATTATTGATTTTGAACTAAATAAGAAGAAAATACATGTGAACTAATTAATAAACTAAGAAGTATCTAAATCAAGACTAAATATTCAATGATATTTCTAAATTAACTATTTTTTTTCTCATTTTATATTTGAGAAGGATTGTGACCTTGAATCCTTATTATCATAGATATTGTAAACAATTGGAAATACTTTTTTTTTAAGTTTAAAAATATTTCCACTACAAAAACTCGTGTAAATTTTTTTGTGAAACCACTGCAATTATATTATAAGAGTCCAAAAGATGAATACAAAACAATATAATTAGATAAATAACTAAATAATGCAAGTACATATTGTTATAGACATATTTGGGTACTTGTTACACTAAAATTTGTCACCATGACTATTTGCAGTCGGTATGGCTCCATCAACTGTCATACTGTCCTCCTTGGCAAGTCTTATACCTCTGCTCCTCATGTCAAACTCCAAGAAAGAGAGAAAGTCCTTAAAAGTCAATATAACTCTGGTTACGCAGTTTCTCTTACCCTTACCTGCATGTACGCACCTCAAGTTCATAATACCTGCGTACTTGTACGCTCTGTCTGTAAAGGGGTGGGTGCGTACTCCTGTAAAGGTCAAAAGGCGCAAGTTTTACTTCAAAAAATTTACTTGTGGTCGAATCTAGAGCATTCTAGAAGATGGTTTGACGTGGATTGAGCGCCTCCAGATGGTTCATGCATCCCAAAGAAAGAGGAACTTATCCCATCAAGAGGGGAGCTATCCCATTGAAAGAGGGGCTTATCCCATTGATGGTGGACCTGATTAACTTCCTCCAAAGCACTATAAATACAGGCATTGGGCCAGAGGGAGGGGAGGTTGAAAGCTGAACATTCCTAAGGGTAGATGCTGCTGAAATTAGGACTCCCTTCTAGAGCTTGAGAGGAGAGATTCCCATCCTTTCTTAGCTTCATTTGGAAGTGGTTGAGTTGATCAAAGTAAAGGAGAACTCTTGCTGGACCCTGGGAGGGACCTGCACAACACCAAGGCACTGGTTGTAATGGTTTCTTTTGTTTCCAATTAATACAATTAAGTTCATTTTTCTCAACAAGTTGTTATATATAATTTGTTTCATAAACTCCTTGGTCTTTATGATGAATATGTTTTATTATATGAGTTATTCAGGTGCTGTGTAATCGTTTGCTTGTTAGTGAATGCAGGCTTCAAGGAGAAGGAGGAGCTCATCTGGATCGGAGAGGCTTGGCTGCTACAAACAGCGTTGGACTAAAGGTATGCTTTAAACACCTGGTTGCTTGTATTTTAAATGCATATTTAGGGAAATATAGTGCTTGATTGTCTTGTTTGTCACTAGAAAGCCTTAGCTTCTAGGGAGGTCGGTTTTGTCTGCAAAATTGACTCTTTCCGCATGAAAAAATGGCGACTCCGCTGGGGAATCCATGGATTTGATTGATTTCTCTTTTGATTGATACTTTGATTTGAGAAAAGTCGATTTCTTTTTGGTTTTTGACTGATTGACTGTGAATTTGGGTGGAATAGCTTAGGGTTGAGTTAGTTTTTATTTTTCTTGGTTTTGAGAGCAGTACGCACCCTCTGCGTTAAGCACAGTGCGTACCTCTACGCACTTCTGCTTTGTACACAGAGCGTGGCCGCACTTGTGCAAACAAGCTGCCTGCGTACCCTGTCAAAAGTTGAGAAAATTCCATTTTTTTCCTTTTTTACCCTTTAGATTTTGTTTATAGTTTGTTTTTTGCTGCCCAGATCCACTGGTTACCTGTCAGAAGTCTTCATCTAAGCTTGTTTCATTAGCATCAAAGGTTTTAGTGAAGTTCATAGAAATTCTAGCCCTAGGTTTGATTTTTGTATTGGTTCTGTAGTGACTTTGGCTTTAGAAGTTGTAAAAACTTTGGATATCCCTGGTCTTTTCAGTCTTCTTAGGAGTCGGACCTTTCGTGAAATCCACCTTTGTGAGAAACCTACCTTTGTGTTGTCTCTTTGCGGAATTTCGAGAAAGCTTGTTGGTTAAGCTGTGAATTGCATTCTTAAGAAAAAGACCAAAAGATTTTAATTTTTGTTTTTGACTGGTTTATGATTCTGCATGAACTAGTCCTTGGTTGAATTGTAACTGAGTGAAACATCTGGAATTATATTTTGTAGGCTTTTACCTCATTAGATTTGCTTTTAGGTAAATTTCTCTTAGATTTACTTTTAGGTAAATTTCTCTTAGATTTTCATAGATCTTAAAATTGATTTTTGTTAAGTAGTTTTACGTGCTTTGTTAAAATAGGAAAAATGGATTCATGCTCCCTTAGATCAATAGTAGGTTGATTTTCAGGGATAGGGACGCCTATTTCTTCTTCTGGAGCAAGTTTTTCAATAGCTATCAAACCAGAAGGAAGATTTTCGGTGATGACTCTTTCTACCCTAGGTGAATCAGGAGCACTAGAAGTTGGAGAGACTAACCCCGATGTTGGAGTAACAGGTTCAGATATCTCAGGTTCTTCGCCTATATCACTAGTAGACGAAAAATTACCAGCAAGCTCGGAAACTGAAATAGCTTCAGGATTATAACCTGTTTCTAGAGTTTGGTAATCAGGATGAACTACCAACGAAGACTCTCCTTCTTCAGGTGAACCTACTTTACTGCCACTAGGAGTTACGAGGACTTTCAAATCTTCGTAATGACCCAGGACGTCTTCAAGAGGTTGGCCCCGAAGTCTATGGGACTTCCTCAACAAATCGGCCACGGTTACAACCTCAGGAGACTGGCCCCGAAGTCTACGGGACTGTCTCGGTAATTCAGCCACAGTTAAAACTTTTAACTACTGCACACGCAAACAAAGTAAAATCTCAAAGCAAACCGCCTAAAGTCTCTAAAGAACCAAACAAATTTGAATCACACGCCTAAAGAATCTAGGGCATCAAACCATACACAAACAGTAACCTTCCGGACCAAAAACACTAGTTGGTGATGAAATCCAACATCGCAGAATTCAGTACAGAAGTGGCAGGTGGAACAGTTACCCCGACAACCTGCTTAATGAATAGACTGGCACAAGTTCCTCCACTTTAACCGTCTCGAGTGAAGTGAACCCCCTAGAAAATCCAAGTGATTCTAGCCGACGTCTGCTCCAGGTACAGTGGGATCTTCCCTCCACTGTCACCTTGGGTAGAACCCTAAAGATAATAGTCACTAAGGTTACCAACAGCAACAAATATACCTGGGGGAACAGTCTACGATCCGATAGCACGCAAGGGCAGAGTAACAAGCTCAATCCCCTTACCAACTCCTTGACAATAATCCAAGGTTTACCGACAAGTGACTCTAGGCTCCTCGACAATGGTTAATCCGAGGTTTACCGTTTGTAGTACGTGCGTATCTGGTGTCGTTCCCAATGAAGGAGGATTGATCCCCTCACTGGTTCGGACATGATCTCGTGCTTCTCCTTTAAGATGAGCTTTCCCAGAGCATAAATGTAACAGTTGGATTTATCCTACCACAAGATAAGCTACTTGTTTGGTTTTACTATCTTGGAGAGTTAATTACTCTCCTACTCCAAGACACTAGCCTGATCTATGTTGGTGTTTCAGAGCCCTAGTAAATAAAAAGTTACTAAGTTAATTTTACTTTAAGCGTTAATTTTTATGGCCTTTCTTTAGGACAAAAGGTAGTGGAGATGAAACTGATGATGTGTATACTCGACTCAAATCCACTAAAAAGATGCACATAAGATGATGTAAACT
Organism: Pinus tabuliformis; assembly: GCA_031772625.1. Taxonomy (NCBI): domain Eukaryota; kingdom Viridiplantae; phylum Streptophyta; class Pinopsida; order Pinales; family Pinaceae; genus Pinus; species Pinus tabuliformis. The sequence goes on from CM062807.1 coordinate 102,452,055, forward strand.
ATCTTTCCTTTTCAATGAATTCCCTAGCTAAGAGAGTTGGAAAATGCAAAATTTATAAAAGCAACTTTCTTGGCAATGAAAATCAAAGAAAAACTCTCTTTATCTTTTCCAAAGCACACAACACATGACCACTAATTATTTCACGAAAACTTCCTTTCTCTTTTCAAAGACTTCAAATGCTACTAAAACAAACTTTCCTCAAAAGTGGGCCGAGGCGATGCCTACATTCGAGGCAGACGGCAAGACAGCTGCAATTTTCGTGTTCAATCACATAATTGCTAGGTTTGGTGTCCCACAAGCGATAATCACTGACCGTGGGTGCCATTTTCGAAACGCCATGATGACAGAACTTACTGGCCAGCTTGGTTTGCGTCACGATAGTTCAACTCCTTATTATCCACAAGTGAAAGGTCTGGTTGAGTCCATCAACAAAGTTTTAGTTATCATGATCCGACGAATCATTGGTATTCATCGGTCGAATTGGCACAACATGTTATTTTCCGCGCTTTGGGCGTACCGAACCTCAGTGAAAACATCAACAGGGTTCACTCCTTTCCAACTAGTTTATGGTTTGGAAGCTGTGCTACCCATTGAATGCGAAATCCCGTCACTGCAAATGGCCATCGAGTTACTTCCAGCTACTTCCGAAGAGGAAAAGCGTTTATTATACTTAGCTCAATTAGATGAGACTCGACGTGATGCTGCATTGGCGATCGAGACTCACACAAAACGTATGAAAGCTCAGTATGATCGAAACGTGACCCCTCGAAATTTTTCGGAAGGAGACCTAGTGCTATTATATGATCAAGCTAATGATAAATTAGGTGTTGGAAAATTCGTTCCTATGTGGCATGGGCCCTATATTATCAAGCGAAAGCTAGCAAAAGGGGCCTATGAGCTGGTAGACTTTGACGGGGACTCTTTGGGTAAACCCAGAAATGGTCTTTACCTAAAGAGGTATTATGCTTAAATGATGGGTATGGAGAATTCTTAGTTAGGTTAGGTTTTTCTTTCTAGCTGGTGTGTTTGTTAGTTTAGACAGTGTGCTTAGCTTAGAAATTGTGTTTTTCGTCGTTATTCTGGCTTATCTTGGTTTTACTCTTGATATTGCAGATGTCGATGCCTCTCCAAACATACATTGGTCTTGCTGATGGTGCTTGTCGTAGTACACGGAATATCTCTTCCGCAGCGTGGGTTATCTATTCGCCCTCTGACGAGTTAGTTTCTATGCATGGGGTGAGCCTCGGTCAAATAACAAACAACATTGCTGAATACAGTGCAGTGATTGAGTTATTGTCTGAATCTATTTCATTTGGGATTCAGAGTTTGATAGTGAGGTTAGATTCTAAACTCGTTGTATTACAACTTAATAGAGTGTATGCCATTAGAAATCCAGTGTTATTAAGGTTATTTTTTAGAGTGCGTCTCTTGGAACGTGAGTTTGATTACATTGAATATCAACATATTCCAAGGTCTTTAAATACATTAGCAGATGCAATTACTTCTTGAATGTTAAATAGACATTTGCAATAATCATACATGTAAATTTAAAAACATCTCATCACACATGTTCAACAGATAAGCCAGTAATAATGATATATATAGATAGGAGTGTGTCAAAAAATAGATCGTCTTCGATCATAGGTTGAAAAACACCTTATGATCGGCAAAAATGATAAGTACAAAAAACCAAAATGTCACATGTGTCTACAAAACGACCATCCAATCACTGGTGATGATCTCTATATGACACCACTGCACGGGCCACCCTACACAAGAACCTCCTAAAAGGTCCTGGGACCCCGACTACATAGTGCTGAAGCCGGATTGGAATGTCATCTATGGTAGTCTCTGGTATATCTGTTGTAAGACGCTCTAGGTCTTGTTCCAACTCAGCTAAAGTCTCTGTGGCCTCGTCCTGTGGGGCCGGTGCCGCTGCAACTGGTAGTCTCCTCTCGAAAGGCCGGAGATTGGCTGGACGACGTGGGCCTACATCTGCATTTTGAATATTATTACTATCAGTTTTGAGACGATATAAAAACAAACAAAAAAATAGATAGTTTAAAATACTTGTGAAAATGAATTACCTGTATCATCCCATTGTTCTCCCGGTGGAAAAACCATGTCCGGATCTCCACGAAAATCAAATCCGGCATAAGGAAAATCCTGTATAGAAAAGACCTGGTCCTCTAACCAGTGAAAGTACTGCGGAGTAAATTGGACAACCTCCGTGCCCTCATCAAGATGACGGGCCATAACCGCAACCCATCACATCAATTTGGGCTCTCGGGGAAGCCTAGCCTCAACAGTGAGCTGCTGTGGGATCGGCATCGGAACCCTCTCTAAGCCAAAACTCACAACTAAAGGCCCATACCCAAAAGTCTTTAGCTGTCTGTTTTTGGCTCTAGTTAGTTGGCCCTTTAAATTGGCCAACACAACATCACACCAATTGAAAATGGTACCTCGATAGCAATCAATCGCCATCCGCATCTGGGATCCAGTAGCAATGTGTAAAGCGGCAGCCCCGCAAAGTCTGGTAACTATAAAAGCAATCACCATAAGTTCAGGGCGGGATATAGTTTTGATCTCTATCCCCTTCTCCTGAGTCTGAGTGTTACACCACTCTAGTCGGAGGCTAGCGATGGACTGGCCACCCGGCCTAGTCCCGAACAGAGTCAAGTGTTCGCCTCTCTTGGGAAAACCAGTGAGGAAGTAGATATCTGCGGGCTCTATCTCGAGCTAGTGCCCTCCAATATAAAAACACTGGTCCTGAACGTTCCATCTTTCTACCAGCCACTCTAGAAAGCGCACTTGGGCCCTCATGCCAGGTATGGCCCAGTATTTATAAAGGCCGCATGCCTTCAAAGCATCAATGGACGGTTGATGACTAATGGCAGCGAATCAACATCTTTGTGCTCTCTCTCGCGCCAATCAAGCATGGTGAACAATCTACACACCAGAAAACATCCATTAGAATCCATGGAATCAAAAAAATTTGGTCCAATTTAGAGAATTTGGGGTTTGAAAACTCTTTGCGCGGAGTACGCACCCCGCCTTTAGGAACAGAGCGTGGGTACGCGGGTTACCTTAAGGCAAGGTGCGTATGCTCGGCATTTTCCCAACTGAGAAAATGTCGGGGTACGCGGCTCCCTAGTGTGGCACCTGCGTACCCCGAAAGGCGGATCTTGAAACCCCAAAGCCTCCAAAAAATGAAATAAAGGGCCTAAAAACGAATTCTAAACGGATGAAAATGAAGAGGAGGATGTTCAAAATTACCTAAAAGAGACGGCGTTCGATTTCGACGGTCGGATTCTCCGCAATGTCCACGGGAAGTTTCTTGCCAAAAGCCCTTTTTCTCTCCTCAACAGTAAAATGGTAAAAATGAATTGGTAAAAGCCCTTTTTATAGGTTTTTTGGGTAAATAAATGGTAAATTTGTTTATTTTTCACCATAAAAAGGTATTTTTCAAAGTATTTTTATCTATCTTCAACAGGTATGAGTAATGTGTTGGTTTTTGTGCAAGATAAAGGATTTTCAGGGAAAATTGTCATTTTTTACAAACAAAAACATCAGAGTCATCTTTAAGCCCTTTTCTGACTCCTAAAACATGAAAAGAATGCCGAGCGTCTCTTTTACACTCGTTAAAACGGAATTAAAAGACGGTCCTCTTATAGCCCTTTTCTGACCGTAAAAACATGAAAAGATTGCCGAATTTTTGTCGTTTCAAATTCGATATTGGAAATAAAACGATGTGTCCTTGATCGCTTTTTACTTTTCAGATCAGAGACACTAATCATGAAAGTACTCCTTGGTCGTAAAGATCAAGCGGTTCTCTCAAGTATTGTTTTATACTTTTTCGGGCTTGGGAGACACAAATTTACGAAAAAGGTCAACCCTAGAGTCTTCTTAAGTTTTTTCAGACTCTCTAAAATTGAAAAACGCCGAGTTTCTCCTATACTGGACTCGTTAAAATTTCACAGTAAAGGACCTGTTCGATTACAAACAGGAACGGACCACTCCTTCTTAGGGTTCGAATCTAAACTAAGTTGGACTCATCCGAAGGATGAGCTTATAATCAAGCAAATGTTATCCTCCTCAAGCTTGTAAAAAAATAAAGAGGTACTTGCCAGAAATGGTGGGGAAAAGAGAGAAAAATGAGCCTATTTGTTATCCTTTGTTTCAGAAAAACCTTATCACCACTCTTGAACACGACACTTTTCATTCATCTGGGTTGGGAAATCCTTTGCCTAATAGTTGATCAAACCACATTGAAAATCTTCAGCCGGTTTCCGAGTATTAACTTTGGGTCAATTGTCACCAAGCCATCTGTTGTGTCTTTATGTGTTCAAGAGGCCACTGCAAATAAACCATTCATCTGCAAAATACCTGTCATCCATCTTGACCATCCCTGAGTCAGTCCTTACAGCTACATTTCTTCAACTTGATTTATGATTTCGTGTTGTGGGCTTGCCTGCAACGGGTCGCTTTCTATCGACATCAGCACATTATCTAGAAAGATGATCTAGGAATCGTCAGTATCTTGAAATCTGCATGCATCAATGGTAGGTTTCTCGCCTTTGACGACAGTTTACATCATTGACTTTCGATCGAAGGATTCCGTGACATGTTCGACATCAACACATTCATTCACATCTCATGGATTGTACTGGGTACTTTGAGAACCATTGACATCACTGGTGGTCTCTCTCACACTTGTTAACAATTTACATCATCGACTGGTAATCAAGTGGTTTCTACCATGTTTGACATCAACTCATTTATTCGCATGGATAGAATCGTACTATTTCGGGAAGTAGAAATGAAGACCCTGGATCTAGTTTCCACCATCCAGGCTGCGAGGAGTTTTTTATTCATTATATAGTAGACTAATCATAAACAGATGGCTGCGTCCATACTGTGTCTACATAAGTCTATGATTATGATGTACTGTGAAATCATTCCTATATCAGAGCAGTAGTTAGTTTGTTAGTTAAAGTTTTTAATCTGAGTATGGGAATGCCTACCTCAGCGATGATATGATCTTATATATGTATTTTGTGTTGAATATTTGCAGGTTCCGACTGGGCTCTCCACAAGATAATCCTTGAAATGATAAAGTGCTTCACCCTTCCTAGATGATATGAAACCCTAATCTACTACAGGCTTCGCACTTTAGGGGGCAATCTGTTACACTAAAATTTGTCACCATGACTATTTGCATTCGGTATGGCTCCATCAACTGTCATACTGTCCTCCTTGGCAAGTCTTATACCTCTGCTCCTCATGTCAAACTCCAAGAAAGAGAGAAAGTCCTTAAAAGTCAATATAACTCTGGTTACGCAGTTTCTCTTACCCTTACCTACGTGTACGCACCTCAAGTTCATAATACCTACGTACTTTTACGCTCTGTCTGTAAAGGGGTGGGTGCGTACTCCTGTAAAGGTAAAAAGGTGCAAGTTTTACTTCAAAAAAGTTACTTGTGGTCGAATCTAGAGCATTCTAGAAGATGGTTTGACGTGGATTGAGCGCCTCCAGATGGTTCATGCATCCCAAAGAAAGAGGAACTTATCCCATCAAGAGGGGAGCTGTCCCATTGAAAGAGGGGCTTATCCCATTGATGGTGGACCTGATTAAATTCCTCCAAAGCACTATAAATACAGGCATTGGGCCAGAGGGAGGGGAGGTTGAAAGCTGAACATTCTTAAGGGTAGATGGTGCTGAAATTAGGACTCCCTTTTAGAGCTTGAGAGGAGAGATTCCCATCCTTTCTTAGCTTCATTTGGAAGTGGGTGAGCTGATCAAAGTAAAGGAGAACTCTTGCTGGACCCTGGGAGGGACCTGCACAACACCAAGGCACTGGTTGTAATGGTTTCTTTTGTTTCCAATTAATACAATTAAGTTCATTTCTCTCAACAAGTTGTTATATATAATTTGTTTCATAAACTCCTTGGTCTTTATGATGAATATGTTTTATTATATGAGTTATTCAGGTGCTGTGTAATCGTTTGCTTGTTAGTGAATGCAGGCTTCAAGGAGAAGGAGGAGCTCATTTGGATCAGAGAGGCTTGGCTGCTACAAACAGCGTTGGACTAAAGGTATGCTTTAAACACCTGGTTGCTTGTATTTTAAATGCATATTTAGGGAAAGATAGTGCTTGATTGTCTTGTTTGTCACTAGAAAGCCTTAGCTTCTAGGGAGGTCGGTTTTGTCCACAAAATTGACTCTTTCTGGATGACAGTACTGCAACCCCAATCTCATATGTCCATAAACCAAGGTCTTTTAAGCCCCTAAAAGTGTTGTTACACACCCTAAAGGAACAAGGTTAGTTGATTACATCATCTCCTAAAAGTCCTCCCTGAAAAACTACTCAGAACCAGTCAAAACTGGACCATACAAACTGCTCAGTGCTAAGGGTGTGATGCATCTCACTTACTACATGCAGAAGGTGCGATGCATACTAAAAATCCCTTCTATATGGTGCAATGAGCGAGAGCAGACAAGTGGTAGAGGCAGTTGGCTAGGTGGAAACCCAGAGAATCTTCTAGAAATTGTTCATTTGACACTTGCCTCTCCGAATTCACCCAAGTATGAGTAAGAGATCATGAAATCTCCAATTAGAACCAAGAACTATCATAGATATGACACTAATCAAAACCCAGAAGATGACTCACCCACCTGCAAACATCTATATATGGATCCCTCATCCTAGAGATCCAAAGGTTGGAATTTTGTATTTGGTAAGGAAGTGTTGTTTGTTTCTCTATGGAACATCATAGTGTTGGGTGATCTAGATTTTCATGAGGTGAAGAGGGCTTTCATGCTAAGAGGATGGTGCTGGGTCAGATCAATGGGTTGTAATACTCTCTTCTACTACTTCTATCAATAAAGCTATTTGAGTTTTCCTCCATATTCTTGTATATCTCTGATTCTTGCATTGATATATGCATTTGTATGGTTAATATATATCTGATCCTATATTGTTTTTGGTTATAGATCTCTATGCTTTGATGGTATTATGCTGCTTTGACTCTATAGATGTTCTTTGAAGCAGGACAAGTGAGGAAGGAGTGACAAAGATCTGTCAAAGGGAAGAGGAAACAAGCAAGGAGCCAAGCGAAAGACTAAGGTTGGTACTCTTTGCTTCTCTCTCATCTATTTCTCATAAAGGAAAACACAAGTGACTTTAGTTTGTTTGTTTCTAAGATATCTACCCATCTTAGTGGGACTAGCAGCTCTGAATGGACACTAGTTTTCTCGATAACAAAATGGCGACTCCGCTGGGAAGCGAATAGCTTGTTTGCTTGTTTCTAGTTTGTTTGCTTTATAAACTACAGACGAAGCCTGAAGTTAAGCCAGCTAGCCTTAGAACTATTTTTTTTTATGCAACTGCAAAGTAGATAAATGCTACTTCAATCAATCTCTAGGTTAGTTTATGAAATGAACATCTGACTTGTAAATGTCCTAAGTTCCCTAGTGGTAGCTCAAGTAACCTCATTAGATCAGCCCCTATGTTTTGTGTTTACTGACTATCATTAGCTCAGCCTTAATCCCTGAACTAAGCTGTAAACTATGAGCAAAAACCAAGCCTAGTCTCATCCCTGGACCATCGCATTGTCTCTCATTGGTAGTCTGGATGCATCGCACCTCCCATGTGCTGCAGGTGAGATGCATCCCTGTTTCCCTGTGTTACAAGTGCAATGATTAGGTAAGACTGTTTTTTCCTCCAAATTTTGGTTTTCTCTTCATTGTCTTTAGCTTTATTCAGGAGTTTTGCTGTCTGTGATCAGTATACCACTGTTGAAGCTCCCTTCCTTTGCATTATTCAACCTCCATTTTATAAAGAATTGTGAATGCTTTTATGTATTTTTCGCCATTTACAGTTCTCCTTTGCAAACAGTAGCTTAATCAAGCTGTCATCTTTTGATTTGAAAGTGTCGCAAATGTTGTTTTCAGTCGAAGAAAAGAATCCTCCTCTTTTTGATACTCGATTATACTTTTTCTGTTGTATTTGATTTGAATTAATAGTACTTCAAGTGTCTAAAGCAGTTTTCAACTCAAAATTGCAAAGTGTCGTCTTAGTTTTCCTTTCGTTTTTTGAAAAGAAAATTGTTCGTACTGTCGCTTTGAAAGAAAGATAGTTCAGATCTGTACTTAGCATTCTTTTTGTCCTTCACACATTAAGAAAGCGGAAAACAAATACATGCATGTGCATTTTCATTTAGACTGCTTGTCGAGATTGATTTAGGACAGTACATCTTAGTGTGTGCTCTCTACTCTATGTTGAAATAATTTCGCTTCTCTTTCCTTAGTAGCTAATATTTTCATTGCAAAAAGAGAAATAAATGACTATTTATCATCTTAGATTGCATATTTAGGAATTGTATGTCTACATCACGTGGTGAACCTTACAGGAAAACTTCTTAAGAAAGACCAACTGTAAAATAAATTTCAATGAACATAAGAATGATTTGGAACCTAACGCATGACACTTAGAAGTCTAGGCTAGAGACGTATTTTGGTGTCGTAAATCCTGGTAACTATCGCTTTCATTGTAGGTTGGGTGATTCCTCCTCTTTGAGATGACAAGTGCCAGTATAGACTTGTGCTCCCATGTACAGTTGAGTATATATTGGGAGACCACAATAGGCTACATCCTTTATCCTTAGGAAGTCGTGTCTGCTGCCTTATCGATCGCAATGCACTGAACATAGCATTCGAGAAGATTGACTGCCATACCGTAAAAATTATTCTGCAGTTTTGCGATTGGTTTAGTAATCCCTCTGTCTAGATTTCCATAGTAGTCACTTTCATTCCTTTTTAGACTCCTTAAAAGAAAAGGTCCATCTGAGCACTTTTCACTTCAACCTCATTAAAAATCGAAGGCGACTAGAGTCATCTTTAGCTTTTTCTCGACTCTTAAAAATTGAAAAAGCAAGTTGTGTCAAAGCGTCATAAAATTTATTTTAATCGAAATAACATCATTATTCCTCGTTGATCTTAGGTTGAGAAAATGGATTCCACCAACCAAGGATCTCCCCTTGGGGGAGATCCTAGTCTTTTCTCCTCTTGGGGAGATGTTGGTGCACCTCATATGGCCACATTGTCCCTTCCAAGACTGAAAATTGGCATGCCAGTATGGCTCTTCTCGACCTCTGTCATTTAAAGAACCGTGATTCCTCAGCAATCAAATCAGCAACCAGATGATACTAGAGTTACCCCCCAACCTTTTACTTAGTTTGTCTCTCCCTCTCCTTCTTCCTCTTCGCTTGGTGAAGCTAGTAAAACTAAAAACCAAGTAATTGAGAAGAAGAAGAAAGGGAAGGAAAAGAAGAAGAAGAATCCAACGGTAGAAGGGGACAACCATGCATTGCCTGGAAAAAAATCCACACACTGCACCATCCAAACCTAAATCTCCATGTGTCATTTGCAAGGGAGACCACTATCATCGTGATTTTCCTTACATCCCATGGATCTTAAGGGATTGGTCTCCCCGCTTGCACAATCTAGTGTCCTCAACCTTTGATGATCATGTTGAAAGTACACCGTCAACTAGTGAAAACGACGTCAATGGACAAAAAGGAAGATCTAAAATTCCTTGTAGACTATGTGAAGGTGATCATGCCATCCACCGTTGTCCCTTCCTAGATGAAGCTAAAAGAGTCTTGGATAACCATCCTACTTCACCACTACGGCTTCCTCCTAGATACAAGAAACTCTTGTCAAGTCCATCACTAGTTGAAAATACAACTAACACACCTTTGTGGTCAGTCGAAGCATCTATCATTGAAGATAAACCCTCTAAGTCCACACCGGACTAAAGTCAACAGGTCGAGATAGCAGTTGACCCAGTCTTGTCTTCAGAAGGTCTACCTTCAGATGATACAGTCACCAAAGAGAATGAGAACGACACCGTTCAAATTCTTTTCGTCAACACAGAATTTGATGAACATGGGGGAAATCTACCCGTTCCTTTAGCGCATGAAGTAATTTCATCAGAGGTTTACCCGACCGTTTATTCGGTCCCTCCTCCAAGCAACCTAGTAGTTTCCTTTGATTGGAATCTACTAGGTAGACCCTGTCTACCATCTAATGTACCATTCTGAATCATAGTACAAACTTACAGAATGGTCATGGTTGGTACTATCATAGATGAAGGGGCTTCTGTGAGTATCCTTTCCTCAACTGCTTGGAAATCACTTGGTTCACCATCACTTTTTCCTGAGATTCAAAAACTGATAGGCTTCAACAAAGGAACTAGTCGACCGTTAGGGATCCTTCCAAGTTTGCCTATAACTTTGAGAAGGAAAACCGTCTACCTGAACGTAATGGTTGTCCAAGGACCTTTAGATTACAATCTACTCCTTGGACATGACTACATCTATAGCATGGGAGCTATTGTTTTCTCACTCTTTTGAGTGATCTATTTTCCGCATGAAGGCAGAGTGGTCTAGCTCGTAGATTAGCTTTCATTCTCCGGTTCACACATAGCTGATAGTCAAGTGCCATACCTAACTGGTCTTTTTGCACAAGGAATGTCTCATCAATCTCCAGTCAATCCACCTGATGAATGTGAGTGATTCAGTGGATGTGGCTAAACCTAGGGGGCATGCACCCTGGTTTGCTTCAGCAGGAAAACTTTAGGTATAGGGTAGGTTTCCACAAAGGATATATGACTAGTCTAACACACTTGTCCGTTTAGGAAAATGGGTTTAGATTGGAATAGGATTCCCTCGTCAAGGTTAGGTGATTAGAACTTGAATCACCTTTGTCCATTTTGATGGAAAAAGCCCAGGAAGTGTTTCTGTCTGCTGCGCAGGTGGAACCATCTTGTGGATGAAAGAACTTCTGTATGGTAACCTGGAAACTCTACTTTGCTATACCTGGGGGCATGCAAACCTTTTTGCATGCAAGTGAAAAGCGACCATTTATTTTTTTAGTTTGTAGGTTCTTAACCCTTTAAACTCGTAGGTTGGTCATTCCTATCTTTCATAACGAAAGGCTCTGGAGCAAAGTTTCGAATGGGGCAAGCTCCCTAAAAAATGAACCTATCGATGAGACATCCTTATTATACAACTAGCACAAGTAGTTTTACGCGAAGTTCAAGCTCATTAAGAAATAAACCTAGCGATGAGAAAATGTTCCCCCAGAGTTTAAGCTCATTAAAAAATGAACCTATCCATCGGTAAATAACCATTGTGATCGCATAATCATCAGCTTTTGAACCTTGGTCGTGTTCTTGCCATCACCTCCACTCTTTCTAGCTGATCATATGCCTCCATTTGATTGTTTATCCCTTTTGGGGAACAACTGTGATGAGTGATTCTATTAGCCATATTCTTTACACTGTCGTGATTGAAAATTTCCCACCCTTACCTGGAACCAGCTGCTATCTGAAAACATCACTCGTTCCTCAAAAAATGAGTCTCCTTTAAGCTCTTTTCATCTGAATCGTAAAATATGAAAAGATTTCCAAGCAATTGGCCTCTCTAGCTCGTTAAAGTGATCGGAAGTGTCATCCCTCCTCTAGATTTTAATATTTTTGGACTTGAGGGATCATTACACAAAAAGATCGAGCACTTGTCTTGTTCATCTCATTAAAACTATCGAAAAGTCATCCCTTTCGTATTATTTTATACTTTTTTGGGCTTAAGGGATTATGCTATGAAAAAGGATTACTGGAGTTTCCTTTCTGTCTCTTTTCAGACTCTCTAAAATTGAAAAGGACCAAGTCATATTTTTCTTTAAACTCATTAAAACAATAGCAACAAACTTGTCCATGCAGACAAGACTGAGTTTCACTATCGCTAGACTCGTTAAAACATAGCGACAGGTTTGCCCGAAGGGAAAATTATAGAACAAGCATATGTTATCCTCCTCAAGCTTGAAAAAAATAAAGAGGTACTGATAAGCAATGACTGGGGAAAAATTGGGAAGAAAAATTGAAGAAACTTTATTGGTAGCAGGTCACTCTTCAGCATGACACTTTCACTCCATCACCATGATTAAGTTGGGTTGGGTTATTTTGTTCACCGGTCATATCACCATTGGTCTATCGTACCATCCATTCTTGGGGTTAACACTACCAATCCATTTCAGTGTCGCCGATATGTTCAAGAGAAGTCGCTCAGAGAATTCACCACCCTAGCTTACATCTCATCTGCTGCAATACCTTCACATTTCATCCTTTCATGACCGCCACCCTGAACCTTGTATCATCAGATCATTTTCACCTCCACAAAATCATTTGCTCTGTTTCGTGTTGTAGATGTGGGATTCATTAAGGCCCTCCTACGATGGGTCACTTCTTGTTGACATCAGCTCATTATCTAAGAAGTTGACTTAGGAACAACCCTTTCAGTACTTTGAAGCTTGCATGCCTCAATGGCAAGTTTCTCACTTCCAGTGACAGGTTTACATCAATGGCCTTCGACTGGAAGATCTTGCGTGGTGTTCAACATCGACTCATGTATTTTCACGATGTGAATTGTACTGTCGTACCTTAAGGGTCATCATCATTACTGGTGATTCCTCTCACGCCTGTTAATAGCTTACATCATTGGCTGGTAATCAGGTGATGTCTTTCCATGTTCGATGTCAGAACATCCTTTCACATGGATCGAATTGTACTTTAGGTGAAGATTGAACGAGTTTAAAGACCCCGGATCTAGTTTCATCCATCCGGGCTGCGATATATTCAGGAAAATAAAGACATCAAATGTACATCATAGTTGCATAGATAATCATCCAAGCTAAGGGATGATGGCTCTAACGGAATCATCAGTTTACCATAGAGACGGTTGTCTGTCCAATGTACATGAAATTGAATTTATAAACCTGAGCATGGGAATGCCCGCCTCAGCTAGATCATGAAGTTATTATGAAGATAATGTATTGTATTGTATCTTATTACAGGTCACCTTCTAGTTCGAAAAACCTCAGATCCTCATGATAAAGCATTTCACCCAACATCAAAAGATTTATGACCTCATGCTTTAGGAGGCAACTGTTATAGACATATTTGGGCACTGAAACCCTAATCTCATATGTCCATAAACCAAGGGCTTTTAAGCCCCTAAAAGTGTTATTACACACCCTAAAGGAACAAGGTTAGCTGATTACATCATCTCCCAGAAGTTCTCCCTGAAAAACTACTAAGAACTGGTCAAAACTGGACCATACAGATCGCTCAGTGCTAAGGGTGCGATGCATCTCACTTACTACATGTAGAAGGTATGATGCATACTAAAAAGCCCTTTTGTAGGGTGCAATGAGCGAGAGCAGAAAAATGGCAGAGGCAGTTGGCTAGGTGGAAACCCAGAGAATCTTCTAGAAACTGCTCATTTGACACTTGCCTCTTTGAATTCACCCAGGGATGAATAAGAGATCATGAAATATCCAAGTGGAAACAAGAACTATCAGAGAAATGACACTAATCAAAAACCCAGAAGCTGACTCACCCACCTGCAAACATCTATATATGGATCCCTCATCCTAGAGATCCAGAGGCTGGAATTTTGTATCTGGTAAGGAAGTGCTGATTGTTTCTTTGTGGAACATCATAGTGTTGGGTGATCTAGATTTTCATGAGGTGAAGAGGGCTTTCATGCTGGGAGGATGGCATTGGGTCAGATCAATGGGTTGTAATCCTCTCTTCTACTACTTCTATCAATAAAGCTATTTGAGTTTTCCTCCATATTCTTGTATATCTCTGAATCTTGTATTGATATATGCATTTGTATGGTTAATATATATCTGATCCTATATTGTTTATGGTTATAGATCTCTATGCTTTGATGGTATTATGCTGCTTTGACTCTACAGGTGTTCTTTGAAGCAGGACAAGTGAGGAAGGAGTGGCAAAGATCTGTCAAAGGGGAGAGGAAACAAGCAAGGAGCCAAGCGAAAGATTGAGGTTGGTACTCTCTCCTTCTCTCTCATATATTTCTCATAAAGGAAAACACAAGTGACTTTAGTTTGTTTGTTTCTAAGATAGCTACCCGTCTTAGTGGGACTAGCACCTCTGAATGGACACTAGTTTTCCCGATAACACATATCACTCTCCATTATTGTTAATCTAATTATCTTCTTCCCTTGACATGATAACACTATTTTTCTCACAAATATGTTTTGTTCTAGGGTCATGTCTTAATACAAACCACCAATTTCGATCCAACACATCTGGGTTAAAAAACACCTAGTTGTAGTGTTTTGGAAAAACATAAGACTCCCTAGATTCATGCCACAACATCTTAGAGTTGATAGATATCAGCCCACTATCATGATCTTCCTTTACATTATTCTAATCAAAGGTTTCCCACCACTTGCAACTAAAAATAATACTTTGGAATGAAGAGAATTCCACTTGAATGGTCTCCTGTATATTTCTAATGTAACATAACGTCCTCTACATTGGGTTTTGATTGTGGTGACTAGCACGACTAGATTAGTCAAACTCAACTTCTACTCCATAGTCTTGTGCCATGCATCCATCATCGACATCCTCCATGTGAATATCATGTCCATATGCCTACATAGATGGGAAAATTTGACCTATAAAAAAGTGAAAAAATCAAAGTGTCATGTGTCTAATAATTCAAGGATAATTAAAAATATAAAATATCTATAGATGATACAATTTAGAGGTGCAACATGAAGTAAAAATTGTATAGAAAGATATTATAATTACTGAGTTGCTACACCCAATCCCTATGTTTAGCACATCCTCTTCCCCACATCGGTAATGACTAGATGCACCATATTTGTCTCTGACTTGATCATCAACCCAACTATTGTGGCATGTAATTGGCATATTTTCTTTTAAATGATTAGGATAAGGCACGGTTCTACCATTCAACCGTTTCAATTCTTTCCTATGAGTGTCCCATTTCCTCCTCTTTTGTTCATACAATGCCACCTAGAGTTGTGTCGCTTCCATATTGTAAAGAATGAATTTGTTGATGACTTCAATTTTTTAATTCACTAATCCAATCAAATAAACACACACACACACACACACACATATAGTATGTATGAGATCAAAATATGCATTGATATGAAGTTTAATGTGAATAGTTACTATGTATTAATTTCACAAATGATAAGCCAAAACATGCTCTTTATCATGCACCTCTTTCCATTTTGTTCGAGAATCTCCCTAATCGGGCTCATCAATGGGTGAATTATATGGACCTTAATGCACCTATAGCTTACTAAAATCAACTTTTCTCATAATCCTTTACATGTTTTAATGATATTTTTCTTAATGACAAGAGTAAAGATGAGATGTGATGTCTAGTGGTCTAATGTGCATTGATTGGAGGTTTTGGAGAAAATTTTGCCTCATTAAAGTGTAGGAACTCGAATGAGACAAAAAAGAGGGATTATATGAGATATGATCTCCCTCCTTAACTCCTCACTCACTCGAGGATTCCTCAATAAAATATCATCATCTCCGAGTTGCAAGCAGCCGAGTCATGTTGATCATTTGTAGCCAAGCCAGTGACAATTGAAGACCAGTTGATCCTGAGATTGGGAGCCAAGCCTCCCTAAATTTAAAGAGGTTGTTTGTAACTTTAGTTGTATAAATAAAGAGGCCTAGAGCCTCATCAAGGTTCATATTTTTAGTTCAAGATAGCTAGCATCATTTTTGAGTTGAAGGATTGTAACTGTGCACTCTTGTGTATTTTTTATATTTTAATGAAAATGATAAGAATTCCCTTGATCCAGCATTGATTTGACTAAGAGGGCTAAATCTCTTGGGTTAGTGCCCAACCCTAGCAGTAGAGGTTCCTCTTTTTATAGATGCATGCTTAGCTTATACTCATAGTTAGTTGTTGAACTAATTTTGGTGTTGTTAATTTGCAAGTATTGGTAGGGTTATTTAGTTTTCTTCCATTTGTGGATAGTCTAACAGTAGCATCGTAGTGATAGGAGGATATTTCAGAAAGGCTGCCAGCAAGTGGTTTCCACCTCATTTCTCCCTTTCAAGGATCAAGATTTGAGGAACACTTCCCATATGGACCAAGAAAATAAAAATCTTGCTTTATTGTGTAATCTAGGGTTTCTTGATAATTAGGTCATTATCTTTCAATTTTGTAGGATAATTTTCAATTTGAATTTCTAATCTCTTAGGTTTTGTACTTATTTCATGATGCTTTTTGTATTGATTTCAAACACTTCCATTCATGAACTTAGAAAATAAGTGGTAACAACTCTGTTTTCTTCTATTGAAAAAACCCTGCTTGTTTATAGATGAATTTATGTATAAATGTAAATGATGATGTGTGTTGTTGTAGGATCTTCTACATTGCAGGGAGACCTCATATCATTAGTCTCATCCAAGCCATATCCACCCATGATTTGCAAAAGTCACTAAGGTCTAAATTCGACTTCTTGTTTATAAGGAAAACTTGTCATTTCCATTGAGCAAATCCAACCATCTTAAAGATTTCGATTAAGT
This sequence comes from Pinus tabuliformis, assembly GCA_031772625.1. NCBI lineage: Eukaryota > Viridiplantae > Streptophyta > Pinopsida > Pinales > Pinaceae > Pinus > Pinus tabuliformis. Next base: position 102,468,514 of record CM062807.1, read on the forward strand.
TATGAGTAGTGTCTACCACTTCCATGCCTTATTCCCTCCTTATTCACCTTTCCCAAGCTCCATTCCACCTTTTAGACCACTTCCTAAGCTTTCAACATGTTCTTGTCGTAAAACGGGGGATCCTGTAGGAGAACTAGTAGATCTTGTAGGAAAACCTGCAGTAGCCTATTTTGAGCCCAAATTGAGAAAAATCATAATTGAAGCTAGGATTATGCCCCTAATTGACCTCAAAGCCATCAAAACCATTGTACCCCTCTATCTCCACATTTGTCTCCCCTGCCAATGAACAAGGAAATATTAGCATTTACATTTATAAAGAAAAAAGATTAAAAAAGGAGTTATTTTATATTTACTCATGCGCACAACAGTTTGTACTCTCTAGATTAGATTTCATGCTTAGATTAGTTAAAACCTCACATGTGTTAAAGTAGGGTTCTTCTTCAGGCAAGGTATGTAACAAGTAGATAGAGGATTTCATGTCATTTTGAAAGCTTTTTTTCAGTCTTTCATTCTTATAATCAAGCAACATTTCTTTTCTCTCATTTAGGTAAATTTTCCTTCTCCAGTTGGTAATCAGACTTCTTCTACTCAACATAAGTTTGGCTTGAGAAACCATAGCATTATATCGCCCTAGCGAAGCAGCGACATGAGTAGAACAATTACGTCTATTTGTGTATACAACACTGTCACCTATAAGTTAGTATGAACCTCGCATTGATGAAGTAAATTCGGTAGCTACATGAGTTGTAGAATCCTTGTTGCAATACTGGTGCTCATCACTCCCCTTATTTGTTGTCTTCATCCCTTTCATTGTCCCAAATAGTTTCACCTAGTGTGTTGTTGATCTGCTTGATGTACTCATTCACATAATAGAAAGACTCATATGATATATACCCATATGCCATAAACCCCTTAGGTTTTTCACTTTGTCAAAAAAACATTTCAATTTCTTCATGTAACTCTCTAATAAGAACATCAAATGACAAGAAACCACCCCAACTAATTCAACCTCATCTACTAGGTGAATTAGAAGATGAACTTGCAAGTCCATGAAACTCGTTGGCAGTTCCTTCTCAAACATACAAACAATCTCAGCTATATCTTTATGCCACCATGTATTGCTAACTATATGAATCTCCTTTGATGTGATCCAACACAAAAATGTATATAATTTAGATATGGCACATCATAGTTCTTGGGGGAAGTCATGGTTCATAAACCCATGCACACGATGTAGAAAATAAAACTGCACAGTAAATAGTACATTATATAAAAAATAATTATAAAATATCTCATTACATAATAATAATAATAATATGAATCCTAACCCTAGAAGATATTGAGCGATATCGGAGAACTCCAGGCGCCGCAGTCTCATACATTTTCTGTTCGGCCGCCATGGCTGCCTCGAATACAACAAGTAAAAGCCAGCATAAGGAAGGCGAGAAGAAGAAATGGCAGCGGTGGCAGCAACAGCAGCCATCACCAGCGAAACGCCGCAGAGACCTGCGGGAGGATGAAGGCGAGAAAAATGAAGCGATGGCGAAACGAAATGCATCGATTAGGGTTTTTGGTGCTAGGGTTCTGGGAATGGGGCGTCTGAAGCCGAGCCCCCGCTCCCTCCAATGGCGCCGCAACAGGAAAGGCCGCAGAAATGGCCCCGGTATTGCTCACCCTACAAAGATTCAGCAACAGGGGAAAACGAGAGCCACAGGAGAGGCCGAGGCTGTGGTGGTCGTAGGACGCAAATGCCGAAGATTATCCAGCATTTTGCACCAGATCCACTCAGAAGAAGAAGAAAATCCAGCCAGGGTTAACAAAAGCCGTGCTCTGCCTCCCCGGAATAGTCGATACTCTGCATCTCATTTTCAGAACTTTCCAAGCTTCCTGGATCTGCCTAGAAGGAGCATCTGGGACCTCAATGTTTCAACCTCGTTTCCTCATTCAGGCAGCCGAGATCCTATTCATTTCCAGCAAGCGAGTTTCCAGATTCAGATAATTCTTCTGACAGGCAAAACCCTGCTCCTAGAAGTCCAGCCGTCTTTCACAGTGCGCCATCTCTCAAAGATTCTCGAACAGAGGTTGGGGATCCCTTCCTCCCTTTTGCGGCTCCTCTTTGTTGGTAAGCAGCTTGATTACAATCTGCCTCTTTCCTTTTATAATATTGAAAGAAATGCCACAGTGATCCTATCACTACGACTAAGGGGAGGGGCAGTCGGGCAATCCTCTGCCTCCAAAGGTTTCTCCTACAAAGATGCAGTTCATGCACAGCCTGCCAAGACGCCTGCCCATTCTGCTGAGGCTCCCAAACCCTTCTTGGTGGATAAAATGGAGGAAACCCCTACCATTGAAATCACTCATCCATCTTTGGTTGATCAATACCAGACATTTGCAGAAACAGCCCTCATCTGTAGATTTAATGGCCTATGGCCCCGCACTGCTAATCTATACCAGTGGATCCATTCTAATTGGACCAACAACTGAAAAGTCTTCTTCTGCTCGAAAGGTTTCTTTATTGTAGTCATTGCCTTCAACGAAGATTACCAGAAAGCCTTAAAGGGGGGCCCCTGGTTCTGGGGATCAGCTAGACTTTTCCTCTCCCCCTGGTTCCCAGACTTTGACCCCTCCACTGCAGTCATCTCCAAGCTTCCTATCTGGGTTAGGCTTCCAAATCTCCCTGCGCATCTATGGCATTCTGTTGTCTTTCAAGGAATCAGAGGCACCCTTGGCCGCTTCCTAGAAACAGATACCTCAAGGGGGGAGAAAGGATTATACACCTATGGTAGAATTTGCGCAGAAATAGACATCAGTAAAGGGCTGCCAGATCAGATCATCCTCAAAGTCGGGGACTTCCATTGGATGCAAACTTTGGACTATGAGAATACAGCCTTCAGGTGTCGCCATTTCCATCAGACAGGGCATCTCCAGAACACATGTGCAGCATTCCTCGACAAAAAGAAGATTTTCACTCGCAAATCCAAATCCAAGAGTTGGAAACCTTGTGACAGACCCCCTATGGATGACATAGAGTCCTCTAGCTCTGATGAGGAGGACTTGGAAGTGGACGAGGAGAATTTGGAGCAACCGAAGGATCCGCCCTCAGCCAGTGCCATGGATCCTTCTGCGCCTCTGTTCTCGCAAAAACGTTCTCATGAGTCTTCACCTTCTGATTCAGACAAGGAGTCTCCTCCTTTAGCTCAGATCAGTCTGCAAGTAGTTCCGGTCCAGCCAGATCCATTTGGTTGGGTCAAAGTCAGCAAAAAGAAAGGAAAAAAATGTAGATTGGAAGATTCTGCCCATGCTGGGTAGACTCCCTAGACCAGCTCGTTCTTTCTGTTCCTCTCTGTTATCTTTTGCTTGTGCCGTGGTTGTTTTTGGGACCAAGGTTGATATCATATCATTTCCGGCTCCCTTGCTCCTTAGCTTCGCTTCTTTGTAAGCTCTGTTTGTACCATATTTCTTTTCTTAATAGATTTAGTCTTAATTCAGAAAAAATAATAATAATAATAATAATAAAATCATGTATTTGATATACATACACTTAGAAGCTTCAAATGGTCATCTGATTTGAACCCCAATAAATGGTCTTCCATAGTGAAGTTGTGTCGTAATGAAGACCCATATAAAGAAGGCACCCTCACACTCATTATAACTTCCTTTGCCAAAGAAATATCATCTTTCTTTAAAATCCATGGGACAACAACTTCTTTGAAAGGCTAAGAGGGACCAACCTCTCCTCTAGTTTCTTACCTTGGCCAATGTTTCTTTTTAGTTTTTTAGGAGATAATATCTCTCCTAAAAGAACAGATGTTATCTTCTTTCAATTATAAGTGCCTCCATAAAGAAGATGAAACATTTTTAAATATATGCATGGGATCTAGTAAATGGGCAATCTTAAGATTCTTCCAATATGGGAGCTCATAAAAGACAAATTTCTTTCTCATCCCAATGGGAAATTTCTTAACATAGGTGTTGAATAATTTTGAAACATCAAACATAGGCTCCATATTTGAATCAAAAAATTCTGAAAAACTCCTCCTTCTCACTCTCATATGCTCTAATCCATCCATCTAGTGTCATTAATTCAAGCCTTTGGGTTCTCTCTAGTTTACCATTTAATACAAATGTTTCTCTTCTCTAAGGGTGATCTTCAGGGGGGAATAGCATGGAGAATTCATACACTAGATTTCGTAGGTGGTAAAACCACCTAACCTTCAGAGAAGGTACACAAAATTTACATCCATGATACCCCTTTGTTACAAGACCTATGAAATTATTGTTTACAAGTTGACACGCTAGTGACCATGAAGATCAAAAAAATTGCAGCGAATTAAATTAATATGCAAAACAATATTGTTACATACATAAACAAATCAATAAAAAATTAATTTACCAGAATAAACTCCTAAGCCTGGATAATCATGTATGGTGTAACCACATATGCCATACAACGTAAAAGTCCTCTTTGTTGAGATGGGTCTTAATACATAGTACAAATGTATCCCTTTCCATAATTCTTTCAATTCATCTACCAATGGTTGTAAGTATACATCCATATTTTTCACTTGTCTTCTACCAGTGACTATGAGAACCAACATAAGATGTTCATTCTTCACAAACAACTATGGAGGGATATTATTATTAATCACTACTACAGGCCAAACATAATAGTTGGTGTTTTGAAGGGAATATGGATTGACACCATCAATGAATATGTTGAGTCATAGACTTTATACTTCATCCTTGGAATTTTTCATTCCATGTATCCTCTATATGCTTCATGTCGATCGAGTCTGTTGGGATTAACATAACTCTTGGCTCAATTTTGTGTGAGTCATTCCATCCTACAACATAGCTAATTCTCTACAACAAAAGAGTCTTTGAATCATTAGGATTATAGGCATGTGCCTCAATATTGTATGAGGAGGAACATGTGATTTACCCTTCTTTTTAAAATTTGGTACCTATCATGCCCATATTGGATATATCTCTTTCTTGGCATATTCTCTTCTATATAGAATACAATCATTCAAACATGCATGATATGATATGTACTCAACACCCAAAATTTTCAATAACTACTTAACCTCTTCGCAGCTCCTCAGCAAGACATTATCACTCAAAGGAACGTTATCTTTAAATATACTACAATTAGTAGGGAATATAATTGCATAATGTCAATATCTAACATTCATAAAATCGACCATTTTAATTTTTATTGTGTGAAAAAATATAAGGAACTTGATCGATCATGCAGGTCAATTACCTCAATATTTCCAAGAAGCATGCCTTTGACATGCCAAACTTTTCTTTCATTTTGTACAACAACATTTTTATCCCAAGCTAAGTAGACTTTGACTTGCCACCATGTCCAAAGAGAGGGGTGGTGGAAGTAGATTTCAGGCTTTCAATTAAGGTATCTGTGATATGAGCATCATCCCCTAGCTCATGATTATGGAATGCATCTAACAACATTTCCACCATGGTAATCATATCCCATAAGAAATCATTCATACCAACCTCTATTTCATTACCTCCATTACCAACTTGTGATGAAGAACTACTATTTTTGTAGTCATTCCTAATTGGTGAATATGGACATACTAGGAATTGAATAAATGGATGCCTCAACCTTTCTTTGTAATGTTCCTCTTTTATTTTTTCTCTTAATGTAGCCTTCTCTTAAGTTGACATTATAGTGGGGTACTTTGGAAGATGGTAGGTGGGTTGCTCATCATCACTAGAATCCTAATTTTAAGAAATATTGAAAGTCATTAATACAATATCAATAATATTAGTAAGCATGTCAATGCAATTGGTTTGTTGAAATTACATTATACCAAACAATTATTGCCATAGTTGATCTAGGATTGCAGCTGGAAGATGCCATGTTCTAGTTGGCAGGGTAAAGAGGTTGTCCATTTTTATCTACCAAATGCTTATGATATGCTGCTCCTAATAAGAGATTCTGACGTTTTTGAAATGGAGGAATATTTTCTACATATGAACTTGATTTTGACTCGGTATTGTACAAATTTGGGTACATTTTTATTCAAATTGACATGGATTAAAAAAACATCAATTAGATAATCGAAATATAAATAAAATATGAACTTACTGGAGATGGAAATGCAGAGCTTCATTAAGGACTTTGATAAGAAATATGGAACAAGTCAGAAATTCATTTGATATTATTGATATTTTGTCCTTGCATTTGAGAAAATTTAGAAATCAAATTTTTTGTGCATATCTAAAATCTCGAGAACCATATAACCACAATATGAATTTCAATATAGTTTTCAAACCATTTTTTAAGAATAAGGTGACTCTAAGAGAAAAATGTATATGATGAACCACTATAATTCATGTGGATGCATCCTAAAGGATAATTTGAGATTAATATGTCATTTTATGTGAAAATAAAATTTCATATCATTTTTAAACCAAATGGGCATGCTTATCAGAACAAAGCGCACCAATGCATTTAAATAATACTAGCACAAGGCATTTAAATACCATCACCGATTTCTAACATTCAAAAAAAAATATGGTATCATATCGGTGCTATTTTATAAAAACAAACCGATGTGTTTGAAAAAATAAATAGCACTGGTATGCCCTTGTTTCCGAATTCTAAAAACTAAAAATGAATTCAACCAACTCAGTGATCTTATAATATATACTATGAACTACTACAATACATATCTTTTAAGCACTACTGATGCATTTATCAGAACAAAGCACACAGATGCATTTAAAACATACAAGCACAGGGGTGTTCAAATAATACATGCACCATTTTCCAGCATTCCAAAAAAAATATGTTATCATATCAGTTATGTTGTGAAACAATTCACCAATGCATTTAAAACACAAAAAAAACACCGCTACGCCCCTATTTCCATATTTTAAAAAATAAAAACAATTTCAACCAACTCAGTGCTCTTATAACAATTAGAGCGTCGATGCTTTTAAATATAAATTTCGCTATTGTGTTAAAAGAATTAATCACATTGTTTTGAGATTTCAAAAAAATATATGTATCATGTTGATGCGTTGTAAAAATTTAACACCCAGAAATGTCGGTGTGCTCTTCCTATAAATGCACTATTGCGCAAGTTACTATTGAACACACCAATGTATGGAGAAATTGAAAAAAAAGGTGATTTTTTTTCATTTTTTTAATTTAACAAATAAGTGGCAATTGATTTTTCGAAATCTAATTTCATGAAATGTTTTAAATAGTAAAACATTATTCATTATTTCATTATTTTACCCAACATTTCAAGGGAGTGATTTGTGAGAGATCCATAATAGGAGCATTGTGCAGCAGAAAAATACTTTTGAGAAGCATAACTATTCAAATGATTAGAAGATTCTAGGTATGGTGATTCACTCAAAATTACAATTTCTATTAGGGTTTTATTAAAAGAGAGATAATTTACAAGACAGACTGGGAGCATTATGGAGCAAAAGAATATTTTGGAAATTTAGAAAGATCAAAATTTGAAAGGCATGGTGATTCATGAAAAACCTTCGATGGAAAAAATTTAAAATTTTACTGTTAAATTGTTTTACATTTTTGTTAGATTTATTCACAATTTAGAAAAAAAAAATTAAAAATTTTTAATAATAAAAAATTTACTATAGATTTTACTACTAAAATTTTACGATCTCTGTTCCTATTTAAATTTAATTAAAATTCAAAATTAAAAATAATCAATATTTACGTTAAACCGTTGCTTCTTCCTTCAAAATTTCATCTTAGGGTTTAACTTCCTCTGCCACTTCACAATTAGAGTCTTTCATTTTAGGCATTTTAGATTTAATGGGTTTGTGTGCTTACTATATATAAGGCGTTTGACATGTAAAGTAGTGGAATCACTTATTGAATTAGATCCAAACTCCGTCGGCCCTCTCCGTTGTTTTAAAAAGAAACTATATGTTTTGTAGTGGTCCCTTTGTAATATAATGAACTGGTGTGCCCTGTGTAATACAATCCACTGGTATATTATAACACTGTCAATTCTATCCACTTTGTTCATCACTACTCTCGATGTAATATAATGCACTTACGCACCTCTTCCAAATAGCATCATTAAATCATTGTGATGTGTTTATCCTTACAAATCGCAAAGTTATAACTTAAAATTATTTAAAAATAATAATTTTCCATGAGGGTGTTGAATAATTAAATGTTTGGTTCGTTTAATGGGATATATACACCAGTGTGTTTATTCAAATAAACACACTGGTTACCAAAGCTCTTTTGGTTGAAACTTATTTGATTTATTTGTAAAATATATTTAATGGATTTTGTATTAAATGGTACGGGTTGTATATTGATAAAAAAATGTCTTAGAAGGTGTCAAGTAACAAAAATATTGACTAACACAATCGTAGCACCTCAAAAAATGTAGAAAAGGAAAGTTCTTTATAAATTTTTTACATAAGTAATATGTTTAAACTATTTGTAAGTTTAACTAATATGTATTGATTGGTGTGTGTCATGCAGAGCCACAAAATGAAGAAGTTTGATAAGATTATTTATAATCTGTGTGTAGAAGAGTGTAAAAGAATTATAGAAGAATTACAGAAGGATGAATAAAGTGAATGAAAAAATACTATTCAATATGATTTTTTTATTTTTATTTTCATTAATAATGTACTTCAGAATATTAGATAACATGTTTTAAACAATCTATTAATTCATATATGTTTAATGTTCTACAGGGAACAATAACAAAGGAACACATCAATGTTGTTCTAAGAAAAGAAAAATTATAGAACATGTAAATGATGATGAATTGGTTCTTAGCTCATCTGGAGTGGTGTTAGAGGTTAATGAAAGAGGCAGGGGGTGGGGAGGAATTTACAAAACTATGAAGGATCTAGTGGAATGAACGTATAAATATTCTTTTCAATTAAAATACAAAAATCAATCCAATGATTCTAAGAAACAAATTATATCTAAACTATAGGAAGTGCTTTCAGAGCAATGGTAAATGACCCACGCCAAACATGCAACTGTAAAAACATATAATAACAAAAAAGAACCATTCAAAAGGTAATATTACTAATTAAAATTATTGTCTAGAATTATATGTATATATCACTACAAACCCTTCCTTTATTGATACCAGTTTTGTTATATTTAGTTTTCATATATCAATATAAACATTTTATTACTTTTTGAGGAAGATTATGAAAATCCCAAATGATATGCGAAACATTCCAGTAGGAATGTCTAAAAAAGTGTACAAGTAGGTGGTCAAAGAAATGGACATAATAGCATCACAAGAGGAGCCATCTCAACAAACACATGTTTCAAATGTATGTAATCATGATTGAGTTTTCACATATAAAAAATAATTCAACATTAAATATTAAATTTCAATTATTTTCTTGTAGATAAGAATACAAAATGGAACTTATTCATCACATAAAACAGGACAATAAGGAAGAAAACGGTTGATTTCAAAGTTTGTGAGTAATTTTTAATATTTTTTTATAACAACTCAAGGTTTTATTTTCATATGTTTTAAGTTGTTGTACAACAACCATCTGTGGACGTCTTCAAATATGTGTAAACATACAAAGAAGATCCATTGGAAGAATTGATTGACATTGGGTTAAATAAGGGTTGTGAGTATATGTTGGCATATCAAAAATTAATTGTGGGATTTGTAAGTATCTATGTTGTTTTACTTCTGTGAGTTTATAATTTATAGAAAAAAATCCTTTATATTAAATCTATGATCTATTATGGGGTTTAGAACATGCAAGAAGCAAGAACCAAATTATATAACTATGCCAGTGGAAGACTTGTTGCAACAAGGCATGGGGTAACCTCTAATAGTATTCGGAGATACCCAACCTATGACAAGGAGATGTATTCCATCCCCCAATACTATAGGAAATGGGAAAATTATATTTTAGGGAAGGATATGATCATTCATGTAGATTACCGACCTCTTCAATTTATGTCGACTCAGGTGATGTTGTAGAACATCAACCATTACAAATGATCAACATATCTATGAAAATTCCATTTGAACATTAAAGACAAGAAGGGTAGCACCAATCATATTTCATATTGCCTCAATCAACCTTTGGTTGTGGCATTGACTGTGGTTCTCAACTCTTGTGGAAACGTGACCTCTAGATGGCCACAACTATATAACAATGATCTAGAGTTCACTGCCACATCCTAGATGTTGATGGTAGGAAAGAAAGTTCTAGAATTCAAACTTCAAGATGCACTACTATGCTACTAGGGACACCTTTTCGTTCCTTCAAGTGAGCATGCCAAGTTGATCTAGGGGGCACATTATAGTAAGATAGTAGTGAATTTTGGTGTGGAATAAATAGTGGTAGTTTTTCAAAAGCATTTTTATTATCCAAAACTTCAATAGTATATTTTCATGTTGATCATGCCCTACATCGCCTCTGCCATTTACAAATCAAACATTAAGAACAAATCTTGTACACCCCTTTTCCTACTCTTAAAAGCGTTAGGAATCTATCTCAATGGACTATATATATATATATATATATATATATATATATATATATATATATATATATATATATATATATATATATATATATATATATATCCTTCCTTATACCAAGGATGGTAGTAACTGTGTGTTTATGGTTTTCGATAGATTTTATAATATGGCCATCCTGACTACCTTCAAAAAAAGTATCACAACATAAGTGACTTCCAAGCTCTTCTTCAAGTGAACATACATTTTGGGATCAAATAGACCATCATATGATATCGAGATAGTAGGTTCCTTATACATTATGGTCGAGCCGCTGACCATTGTTGGACACCAAGTTCACCATATCAACTTGCTTCCACCACCAGACTAATGATCAGTTACAGGTCGTCAACAGGATGATAGTGAAAAATTTGCGCATGTACAAATCTAAGAATCAATGCACATGGGATGAGAGTCTCCCCTGTATTCAACACATCTACACTAGACCTCTCCATAGCTCAATTGGCCACAACCCCTTTTAGGTGGGCTGTAATTTCAATCCTTAGGTCCCATTGATGTTGCATTTCCCCTCGTAACTACACTGGTAGAATATACACATGTTCAATCTGACACTAAATGGTCTAGCATGTTTATTTAATCAAATTCATCACATCCATCAACACATCAATGATATCTTGTAGAAATACAATACTAAATATAAACATTGCCATGATCAACACTGAGTGTCACACAAGTTTTAAGTGGAAGACAAGGTTTGGTTGCATCTATGTATCCCCTCATTCCTTTCTTTGCACCAAATGTTGAATGTGGACAGCCTTCGGCAAAAATTTTCACCATTGTTAGACACATAATAAACTATAGATCACTTGGCATTGACAGAGATCAATCTATATTTAATTGAATAAGCCACAATTGATCTTGTTATGGATGCACATATTAATATTACTTGCAAATGGAGTGTCCAACCATATTGGGTTGTCAAGGTAGGCTAGCTCTTGCAACGACGCAAGTGGCTCACCTAGGGTCAAGTTTAGCAAAAGTTTACCCATCTCATGAAGGCACTAAGAAAATGGAGGCCATTGTTTCCTAAGGGGGGAAGACTGTTCTAGGTGGATATCGGTAGCCACCCACTTATTCCACTAGTTCACAAAAACAAATTTCCTATTTTAGAAGCTTTCTATTTTTGACAGTTTTTAGGTCCTAAATTTCGAGAGCCAATTTGAGGCACTAAACATTATCTTTTAGGGAAAAAATCTAATCGTTATCATAGATTGTTTTCAATAGTAGTAAATTTTACTCCTTGGATAATAATTTTCAACAGTATGTTATGCATTGCAAATCAGTATAGTATGCCAAATTTATGATATTGGGAAGTTGACTCTCCAACATACCCCACCAGAGTGCATAAGCCTTTGGCGCTTCATTTCCTAGGGTTAGAGTTTTATATGTTTAGTGATTCTCAGTGCGTCTTCATAATAAAATGGTCCCAATGCCTCACTATACCATAGTTTAGGAGTGTGTAGTCATCACATCTCTTCTTAGAGATAAGCTACCACTATTCGAGCTAGTTTTATTTCATTCTACATGTATATGGTTTCAACATTTTCCATTTATTAGTCATAGAAGAGATTTTCTGTGCATGTCCCCAACAATTTTGGTGTATAATGAGTTGGGAATAAAACTTCTTGAGCTCTTGAATGACATTCCTAGCTTACCCTAATGACCTCCCATAATTGAAGAAAATAAAGACAAGGGAGAAGGAGATCATATCAAACTATTTCTCAGAGAAGCCCTTGAGCGACAAAGGAATAGGATGATGGATAATTTCTCCCATATCCTTCGATGAATACTAATAGGATATGTCTCTTCATCTCGTGGCCACTTCAGAGGTTCTTCCCCCTTTAAGCCACAAGTTAATTTTTATATTCTTAAATTTGAAGGCCAAATAGATGCAGACATTCTTGGAAAATGGCTAAATATTCTAGTAGCATATTATGTAGTCAATAATTTTTCTGATAGAGAAAATATTTCTTTTTCACTCCTTAAGGTTTCCCCCCATGTCAAGGACTAGTGAGAAACTTACCGTGAGAAAAGGGACATACAGCAATCGAGACTATTTTTAGTCATACACACTTGGAACTCTTTTAGGGATTCTATTAAGGAATAGTATTTCACTATTTGAAGATATGAAGACTAGTACATGAGAAGGACCTCACTATGGTAGGAAAGGGACCAACCAATGCCAGAGTTCACAAAAATGTTTCATACCTTGTGCACCAAGCTAGGTATCAAGGACTTTGAGTGATATTTGGTGTCAAGTATCATGGTTGTCATCAAATTATGTCACCTTCCATATAGCATCAAGCCTTTCAAGGATAAGGTACAATGTGATGTTGCTCCCCTTGAAGTGTGTGATTTTATGTTTGGGCCAACCATACTTATTGAAGCGTCATGTTGTATATGATTCTACACCTCATAGTTCTATTATTACTTTAGGCAGAAATGAATGAATATCACATAAATCAGTCACTAGTGGATGAGCTCGAGACTTTAGATTCAGATGCATGATATGATTGTGAAATAGACCTAGATAAGGGGAACATATCATTGATGCAGAACACAGCCCCATCGTTTCCACCACCAAGGTCTAGTGTGTGAAGGGTGCTCCACTATGTTTAATTTTTGATAACAAGAGTCAAAATAACCTCATCTTAGAAGATCTCATTAAGAATTTGATCCTACCAATAACACCACACCTGCAACCATATGCCATAGAGTGTCTCCATCAAGGGTGAGATCGTCGTGTCAGCTAGCAATGTCATCTTTCCTACATCATCAAGCATTTTATGGAGGAGGTATTATGTGATGTTTCTCCCCTCTAGGTTTGTGATGTTTTGTTAGGACAACCATACTTGTGGAGGTGTCAAGATTTATATGATTCCATACCTCATAATGTTATTTTTACTTTGGGTAGAAAACTATATAGGATAGCAGAGGTAGCCCCACATAATGTCTTTTCTTTGACATCAACTAAGAAATAAATTAATATCATGTCCAAAGCTGTGAAATTTGTCTTCTTCCTGTTTCACTCTCAAAGTAAGGAGAATCCAAAGGCCACATACATGGCCTCCACAATGGGCTCCTCCATGGAACAATTGAAAATGGATAAATTCATGGAAGAGTGCAAATGCATCTTCTCCTCACCCTTGGGGGTTCCTTTGCTCTATCAGGTTAAGCACTCAATCGATCTTACCATTAGCACACCTCTACCCAATGGACCATTCTGATAGAGATTCTAGAAAAAGGGAAAATGAAGGAATCTAGTGGTGGACCCAAGAGCTACTAGAAAAGGGGAATATCCATTCAAATTACTCACCCTATGGGAGCCCAAATGTACTCATGAATAACAAGGATGAGACCTACAAACTCTGCATTGATTATCAATATTTGAGAAAAATCACAATTTGTAACATGTACCCAATTCCAAGAATTAATTATCTTCTTGACCAATTCAAGGGGATTAAGTACTTCAGTAATATTGATTTGAATTCAATCTATCACCAATTTCCAATAAAATAAAATAATGTGTGAAAGACCGCTTTTAACTCCAAGGATGGTCTTTTTGAATGGTCGGTCATGCCTTATGATTTGAAAAATGCCCCAACAACATTCATGAGGATGATGGATGTCATCTTGCAACCTTTCACCAAATCTTTCATGGTTGTATATATGGATGATATCCTCATCTTCAACAAGATTTGGGTAAAGAACTTGCAACATAATCAATAGGTCCTTTAGACTATATGGAAATAGAATTTTTATTTTCTAACCTGGAGAGAATATCATTTGGCATGGATAAGGTCCAATATCTAGGTTACATTATTGACGAGAACGGTTTGCATGTGTACCGAGCAATGATCCAAGTCACTTTGAATTGGCTAGCCTACAAAAATCTAATAGAACTTTGTATCTTCTTGGGACTTTCTAATTTCTACCAAAGATTTGTGTTGGGTTTATCTTATATCACTTAAACCTTAAGTCATGTTACCAAGTATGGATAAAAACCAAAGGTTTTTTGGTCTGAATCACAACAAAAGGCATTCAGTGAACAAACACAAAACTTTGAGGTACCTTAGTCTTCACCTTTCTATACCTACAACAAAAATTTGATATTGACAGAGATGCCTCTGACTATGTTATTGGTGTAGTCCTCATTAAGTAGGGACATCTAGTGGCCTATCACAGTGAGATACTTTCTAATACTATCTAGATACACCCAACCTATGATAAGGAGATGTATTCCATTGTACAAACATGTAGAAAATGGAAGCATTGTATTCTAAGGAAGGTGATGATCATCCACATAAATAACCAACCTCTTCAATTTAGGTAAACCCAGGGGAAATTGCAGAACAACCACCACTAGAAATCATCCAAATATATGCACCAATTCAATTTGAATATTAAACACAAGAAGGGTAGCACCAATCACATCATAGATTTCCTCAATTGACCTTCAGTTGTGACACTAATCACATTCTCAACTCTTCTAGGAATGATACCATTAGATGGACACAACTATACGATAGTGATTCAAATTTTGTTTTCACATACCGAATTTTGATGGCAGGCAAGTAAGTTCGAGACTTCCTCTTACAAGATGCACTATTGTGCTACCTGAGACACCTTTTTGTTCCTTCGAGTGAGCATCTAAAGATGATTTCAGAGGCACATTACAATAATGTAGAAACCATTTTAGTGTGGAAGAAACATTTATAGTACCACAGAACAATCTTTATCAGTTAAAACTTCAAAAAGATGTTTACAAGTATTTATGGTCCTACTCTACTTACACCATTGCCAAACCAACCATTAAGAAGAAAGGCTTTTACACCCATTTTCCAACTCCTAACTAGCCTTGGGAGCCCATCTCAATGGATTATATGTCCATCCTTCCTTCTTCCAAGCATGGTAATGACTGTGTGTTTATGGCTATTGATAGATTTTCTAAGATGATCATCCTGACTACCTATAAAAGGACTATCATAATAGAAGCCATTGCCAATATCTTCTTCGAATTAGTGTGGGTGCATTTTGGTATCCCACATACCGTCATATGAAGTCGGGATATCAAGTTCCTATGGACATTTTAGCTGAGCCATTGGTCATTGTTGGACACCAATATCACAAAATCAACATGCTTCCACACCCAAGTTGATGGTCAAATAGAGGTCATCAATAGGGAGATCATGCAAAATTCATGCATTTACAGATCCAAGCATCAACACGCATGGGATGAGAGTCTCCCCTATGTACAAAATATCTATAAAACATCTATTCATAGCTCAACTAGAAACAACCCCTCTCAAGTGGGACTGTGATTTCAACCATTAGGTCCCATTGATGTTGCACTACACCTTGCAACTACACATTTAGAATATGCACATGTTCAATCTAATGATAAAACATATACCAAGTTTATTGAATAAATTTACCATATCTACCAGCACTCCAATGACATCTTATATAAATCCAATACTAAATACAAACAACATGATGATCATAACTAGGTGCCACACTAGTTTCAAATGGGAGACAAGGTTTGGTTGCATATGTCGAAGGAACACCTTGCAGGGGCCCATCAGAAGCTTCAACCACTTTGATACAGAACTTACACCATCACCAATGCTATGTGTGATAATACCTTTGATTTAAGTATCCTCCCATTCTTTGGCATGCACCCAATGTTTAATGTTGACCACCTTCGTCCATACTTTATACCATTGTTTCTCATGTCATAAATTGCAAAAAAGGTAACCAACAGAGATCAACCAAGATTATGTTGAATAGGATAGAAATTATCATATTGTGGATGCATAATAAAAACACTCACTAACAAGGGATCCATTTGTATTGGTTAGTCAAAGAAAGCGAGCTCTTTCACCAAGGTAAGTGGCTTACTAAGGACCGAGTTCAACAGAAGTTTCACCATATCATGGAGGAACTCAATGCATTGGAGACCCTTTATTCCTAAGGGAAGAGGAATAATTTAGGTGGAGATCGGTTGACACCCACCAATTCCATTGGCTCATAGCACAATTTTCCTATTTTGGTAGCTTTTTATTCTTTCCAGCTTTGAGGTCTTGAGGCTGTAGAAAATATTTTTTGGGAAAATGGGCTAATGAAATTTTATGAAAATTTTCAACAATAAGAAATTTTACTCCTAAAATATTCCTTTCCAATGGGATATCATGTGCAGCAAATTAATATTGTGTCAAAGTTACGACCCTAGGAAATTGATGTTCCAACTTACCCCATAAGCCTTTGGTGCTTCATCTTATAGGTTTAGTTTTTTTGATGTTTGTGGTTTCTCATTGCTTCTTGACAATAAAATGGCCTCAAAGACACATTGTAATGTAGTTCATATGGGTGTATATCTCTTCTAAAATATAAGCTACCACCCTTCGAGGTAGTTTTCTTTCATTTTGCACGTATATGGTTTCAACATTTTTAGTTATTAATTAAAATCTAGTTTCACTATATCTTTCTGTTTGGGTTTTAAATTGGTATTTCATTTCATTCCGTTCATAGATTTAGATTAGTGGTATCAAATAAATCTACTCTTTTCTATTTTTATGTGAATGTCCCTAATGAGGTAAAGGTATAAGGATTTGGGACTCAAACTGCTTGAGCCCTTACAAGACCATCATTACCAACCTGGATAGCCTCTTATGGTGAAAGAAAAGAAAGACAAGGCAGTAGGATATCCTACCAAACTATTACTTGAAAAATTCCTTGAGGGAAAAATGAATGAGATGATGAATTATTTTTCCGAGATCCTTCATAAATACCAATAGGAGCCACATCTTCATTCAATTTCCACTTTAGAGGTGTTGCCCACTTTATGGTATAAGTTAATTTTAATGTACCTATATTTGGATCCCAGAGAGATACAAATTCTCTATACAAATGGTTATGTCTTCTGGAAGGATATTTCTCGATCCATAAATTTTCCGATAGATAAAATACTACTTTTTTCACTCCTTAAGACCACCCCCTATGTAAAGAACAAGTGGGAAACTTACTATGCGAAAAGGGCCACAGAGGAATCCACACTATTTTTAGTAACACCCACTTGGAAAAATTTTAGCGATGCTGCTAAGGAATAATAGTTCCCTGTTGGAGGCTATGAAGATGAGTACATGAGATGGACCACATTACGATAGGAAAGGGACCAATAAGTGCCAAAGCTCATCAAAAAATTTCATACCTTGTGCACAAATATGGGTATCAAGGACTTTGAGCAACTTCGATTTTTGAAGTACCATGGCTATTTGCAAAGATATATGTCGAAAGAAATGGAGTTCGTGGACATATCCTCGGTTTGCATAAGATATTGATATGCTATCAAAATGGAAAAAAAAAAATTAAACAGAAGAAGTGAGACTTTTGATCTACAAATCCTTCACAACAAAAGTAGGGCAAGGGAATCCCTAAACCACTGAAAAGGGACACGACAGGATGGACCACCTCGGGACTATTACATTTATAATACTATCTATATTTATTTTCTCATGACAAATTAATTTATCCCCAATTTATTATTTATTTACCCAAATAATAATTTAATCACCAAAAAATAAAATCATCAGTATATATAATCTATAGAAATAAAGATATGCAGTGAAAATAAACTAGAGGCATCTATCACACATTGAAAAATAAATTAACCCACATTTCCTCTTCATTTCATTAACTATTTTTTTTTTGTTTTTTGACCCACAGAGATTCAAATAAAAATATAATCTAGAATCTGCAAACAAGCGCCTTTAGAATTAATTCAGCCTAGGAATATCGACCTCAAGGAAGTGTTGATGGTGCTGGACCCGCCAACATGTCAAGGGGATCTCCCCGGTAAGAATTCCCAATTAGACCTCAGACCATTTAATGTAGGAATCCCAATAGTGGCTCGTAAAGTAATGCCTCGACTTCTATGCCGAACACTAGACAAACATTTCACATGTACCTTGTTGTAACAACTATTGCAGTTGTTCATACTGATTCATGAGTGTTGTACATGTTATCTTACCTTGCATGTTGTGACTACCACATCCGAGTGGACTACTCTACCAGACACTGTGTATTTCCTTTTGTGTTGTGTGTTCCTAGCTGAGTTGGGACTGATCCATTTCAACCTGGAACTCACCATCACCCTTATCTCCCCCTTTATGTGTTAGAACCTCTCACGCACCTTCCTTGACTGACTGCAGTAGTCGCACCCTTGCTATTGACAGAGTTATCTTACCTGCCTTTGTGCAACATCACAGTCAAGGCATTACCTTACGACCCACTACTAGGACTCCTACACCAAATAGTGCAAGTGTTGTAACGGCTACAACCACCCTCCAAAATTTTTCCTTAGCCTGTTTTGGAGCCTCCCTACCAACCTTCACAACAGCTTGCCTTTCTTCATCAATTCTTCAAGCTTCAGTGTATTTCTTGCTCAAAGGCAACTTGTTGATCACAGTTTGATCTTTTCCCTTCATAGGCTACTCACTCGAACTTGGTCCAACTGCAGGCTGAGCAACTTCCCCTTGAAAATTGTACATTTCTGGAGGGAAACCAACCTTCCCTCCAGAAATTGTGCAATCTTCTCTGACAGCATGCAGGGCTCTAGGATTGTGCAATCATGCCAGCCAATCTTCCCAGCAAGATTTGCATAAATTTTCCTAGCAATGGGTTGTTCAGCCCAGGATTTGTGCAAATCTGGGTAGCAGTCAACTACTCAAAATAGAAATTGTGAAAATTTCCTTGGCAATTAGCCCACTCCCTCAGCTAGAAATGCACATTTTTCTCCAGCAGTCAAGTAGTCTCTTGCATGTGCAGTTGATTTGATCGGTTCCCTCCAGGACTAAGCAAAATAAACTTGAATGCATGGGATGTTTCTCACAAGGTAACATGCAAAGGCATCCCTTGTTTCAGTGATCTTTGTTTAGCAATTGGAGGTTACATGCAAGGAACAATCAAGAAACCTCCCTCCAAGTGTTGCTTCCCGTAGATTTGTGGCATGCGTGTCACAACCTTGATGTTATCAAAATTCATTAACCAGACACTGTAGAGCTCACTCCTCACATCAACCTTGTATCTCTCACATCCCAAATCACATCTAAGAACAGTCGACAGATTCAACTCAGTTGTTTCAGGGTACGCTCGCTTCCCATGCCTTATGTTGCATTTCTATTTCTTTCTGTGTATTCACTTGTGTGAGTGTTGATTGCTTGATTTATTTGAACTCTTTTTGTCATTTACATGTATTCTAGATTTTCCTAGCTCTGTTTCAATTTTCGTTGCTATCTCACTATTGTCGCATGCATGAAATAGTTTTGCATGGACATTCGCCCAACCACTGAACAACCTCACCCGCATGCAAGTTGATCTATTTTTTGAATGTTCCATTCATGTTTTCCATGCACTATTTATCACTTCTGCTATCACTTAGTGTCGCCATGCATTCACTGACTTACATGCTTTTAGTTGCCCATCGGGGATCAGGCCAACTTTGGCTTCAGATTTGCTTTCACCAAGGCTGCATTATGCAATTTGGGAAAGAAAGGCTCACCTTCCTCTCCAGATTTTCACATTCCTGCCCAACACTAGCCTTCAGGACTGTTTTGCACATTTTTGGAGGACATTGGCTGCTTGGCTGAAACATTTGCGCAAACTTATCCGTGTGCCAACAGTCCTTCCCAGCTAGAATTTTGCAACGAAAAATCCCAGCACTCAGTAGCCAAACTGGACTCGGCATTGCATGGTTCCAATAGTCATTCAGTCTCTCAGCAGCCCGGACTGTGCCTTTTGTAGTCTTGGCAGTCAGTCTCCTGACCTCCCAACCGAAATTGCACAACCTTCATGATCATTCATTCAGGTATGTTACAAGTCAGTTCTCATGTTCATTATGGTTTTCAACTGACAGATTGCTTGCTATGAATGTTTCCATGTCTGCAGGTATCGCATGTTTCCATCTACCTCTTAGTAGTACAGGTACAATGGCTTCCAAGAGAGTAGAGATGAAGACACCATTCTGAGCATGCTTGGGGATGCAGTTGATCAAGTGTCTATGATCTTACCTACTGACAAATACATCAAGCTGTTTGTGGACAAGGACATCAAGTACCAACATCACAGTGAGCAACATCATGAACAACAGTTGAAGGCGACATACTGAATGCAATGAATGAAGCAAACACAACAAATGCAAGAGGAAGGTTGTTGAAAACATAGAGGTGGATAAAAGTCGCAAGATCAAGCAGATCCCTGATAAAGAAAGAAACTTTGGATACTTAGGCTATGACGTGACGATGCGACATGAAAATCGTACGAAAGCAAAAGATGGAACAAAGGAGTTTCATGTGTTGAAGTAGCAACTCATGAAGAACACGAAGTTGCGCAGACAGTCCAATGAGTTGTAGTAGGAACAGAAACAATAGTGCGTGCAACATGCACTCACGGATGAAACTACGCCAGTACAAGTTAAGGATCCATCCCAACAGCTTACACAGAACAAACATGGTGAGAAGTATTGTTGATCGCATGCAAAGGATCCAACAGCATGCATATCGTTGAGCGCATGCATGCAATCCAACCCATTCAACACACTCACTAAGGTGAAGACAAGAAGAAAGTCCAACTAGGGCTGAAAATGCACTTCAGAAAGTTGATGCGCATGACCACAAGCACACACTTGAAGATCAGCATGGACACTATGCCTCAATGTGTTGTCAATTCAACCGTACCCAAGAAGACCATGTGCATGTTAGCAGACGAGTTGGATGAAGGGGCCGAACCAATGCACCAGTTGCAATGGAGGCAAGAGTCTACTTTAGCAAGATGTCACCATGAAGTACATGCACACCATCACGGACGATGAAGCTTGGCATCAACTCACTAGCTTCACCTTCACAAGCATGTAAAATAGTTGGTCTCACCATAGCAGACTGAGTTTCAGTGATGTCTTGCAAGGCTTGCTCAATCCATGTTGTCTCACATGAGTACATGTGCATTGTAATGTTGAGTCATGTCATGTGTAAGCCAAGTGTCAATAGTTGGATGTAACAGTCATAGAGTAGGTGAAGAGTCATGAGGGTAGTTGAATTGTCACAAAGGGGAATGTTAGAGGTTCACCCCACCCTTCTCTATAAATAGTCCCTAATAACTCATTGTAAGGTCTTTTGGTTAGGAAAGCTTCTACTAAGACTATCTTGAAGAACGCTTGGACGATGTTGTAGCACACCTTGTCTTCTCCACTACACGGAGCTAGTACATCACTTTGGAGGAGCAAGTGGATGTGGCTGTAACTTTCCACTATTGGAGCTAGTAGGTTTACATGGCGTATTGTATGATTGTGACTTACACTTATGTATTAATAAGAGCCAACACATTTTCATGCATATGTTGTTATTGTATTTGGACTACTTCAGTTTCCTTAATGATATATGTTCTTTAACTTACGTACTTGTATATGAACTGATTTTTATGCAATTATATGATTCTTGTCATTAATGTGTTCATGTTCACTGCTCTGTCGAACATCCGACAGACCTTTCTCATGAACCTTGTTATATCAATCATCACACTCATCTTGGACTGATCCATGAGTGTTGTTTGTGTTATCCTACCTTGTTGTTGTGAATACCACATCCGAGTGGACTGCTCCCCCAGAAGCTATGCATGTCCTTTGTGTGGTATGTTCCTAGCCAAGTTGGGACTAATCCCTTTCAACCTGGAACTCACCTTCACCTTCCTCTCCCTTCAAAGTTTTGTAACCTCTCATACACATTCCTTGACTCTCTACATCAGTCACACCATTGCTACTGATAGAGTTATCTTACATGCCTTTGTGTGAGATCGTGGTCAAGGCATTACCTTATGATCCACTACTAGGAATCCTACACCAAATGGTCTGAGGTCTGATTGGGAATTCTTACCAGGGAGATCCCCTTGACATGTTGGCGGGTCCAACACCATTAACATTTCTACCGCTAGAAGGAGGGCTTGATGGCAATTAATGTCCTCTCATCCTGTTTTGAACCTTTGCATATCATCCATGGAGTCTTGCATTCTTCTTCCCCCGATGTGTTTTTCAAGTCGTGAAGATGTCTCCATCTCGGGGAAGTTGTTCAATCTCTTGTCCACTCACACGTATGATGGTGAAGGCGAAGTGGGCTGGACTGAGCACTTACATAACTTTATTTCCATGATTTATGAGGAAGATGATTTTACTGATGAAAAGGTTGGGTTGTTGCTCACATAGAAACTTCGTGAATATCCTTTTCATTCAATGCTTTTCCTACTGGCTGACACCGTGCACTCATGTGGAACTTCTGTGATCTTATTGAAGACACGTTCTATCATTTTGATCCAAACCATCTTGACTAGAAATTGTTACAGTAATGGAGGGCTTCGCATGAATCAGTTATTTATTTTTGGTAGCGCTTCCGTGGCTTGCAGTTTCAAGCTCCGAGGAGCTAGATGAAGTTCACTTACCTATGGGACTGGTTCAAGTACTGTATTAAGAAATATACCCGTCCCAGGAGAAAGTTTGATGTCAAGACTCGCTCAACCTTCTTCTTTGATGGAACTCTGTAATCCCATGTGGGAGTAGGCACTGTCTCAATGGACTATCCACCTCCCTCTCATTCAACAATTCCACAATTGCTCAGTGATGTTGAGGATCATGTTCGCACATATGTCTACCCTTCACACCCTCCCAACATCACTCCACTCAATTTTTTCGCAGATTTGGTTGTGATTCCATTGAGTTCCCATATGTATTATTTTCTTCAAACTCCATCTTTGCATTCTGGTATTCCTCTGGATGATGATGTCTTGTGTTCGTCCATTCTAGACTCTTCACTTGTTGTGAACGAGGAACAACCCATGGACGAAGTTGGTGTTTCACAACCAACATGCACTGTCATTCATGAAGAGTATGAGTGGGAGCTTGACCATCAACACTCGATGAATGATGACTCCCTTCCGTCTGAGCCCCCTCCATTCTTTCCTAGCTTCTTTGGTGAACCTTCCATCCATGATTTTGCATGTGAGTCTGCATCCATGGATGCACCCATTTTTTATCACTCGTAGGACTCACTAGATGCTAGTCCATCATTCAACATTAGAGATGATAAGTTATTCATTGAAGATCCACTTGATCCTTCATCTGTGTTTTCCTGAAATACAGAGGATGAGTTCGTTCGCTTTTTGTATACCCCTATGTTTGATTCATCTGATCATGAGGATGCCAAAGAATTCATTGATTTTTTTATTACGGTGGTCGTGATCCATTTGGTTCCATTTTTTCTCACAATCTTGAATCTATTGTAGTTTATCTCTCAAATCCACCAGTTTATGATGATCTACCTGATGATGAAGTTGAGACACCCAAGACTGTTGAGCCACTTCAGCCCGAGCTGATGGTTATGTCAAGCCCTCGCTCTCTTGGTGTCCATCTCCCTTCCAATCATGAAATTGTTCAATCACCCAAGGCTCCTCATCACTCGTCTATATGCATTGAAGATCCATCTCACACATAGATAATACTTCCTCCACTCGAACTGCATGATCCCATTGCTCATGCATTGGAGGAGTCTTACATTGCAAGCACTTGTTCACGATGTAGGTTATCTTTGTTTCTTTTGTTTTCTTACATGTCTCAGTCAAGAGTGTGATTTTTCTTCATAGTTGCACGTACTGTCAAAAGCACCATGATAAGTCCACGGACTATCCATCATGCACTGCACTCACTTATGTCTAATGGGCAACTTGAAACACGAAGTGTGATCATCTTCACTGTTATATCTTTCTTGTATGCTGGTCCACACAGCTGGGTTACTCCTGAACCAAGCCTTCACCAACATGGGTCTACCAATACGCCGGTGGCTACATTGGAAGTATCAATTCACATGATCAGGCTCATGCATTGTTAGTGTAGGAGTAGGAGTAGTGTTTGCTTTCAATTGTTTGTTTTCATGCTTATTTGATTTCATGCTTTGATTGCTTGATTTTTTGCTTGCTTGTTTGTTTGATTGATTTTCTCTCATTTTTGCTTCTTCTTTTGCTTGGCTTTGTTGTTAGTTCATTCACTTGTTTCTTTTGTAGGTTAATTTGCATGAAACTATGTGTGACTCATGAAACGAGCTGGGTAAAATACAAGAGGGTTTGTACAGCTTTCGCTACTTCGTTATCTATCATCTTGCCTCTATATGATGAAATTATTACTCTTAGTCCATGATACATCAAAGGAAAATACGTACTCTTCAAGGTGAACCTCGGTGTAAACACAACGCTTGCATGCTGACTAGTTTCACCTTCTCTAGTCGACTGTTTTTGGGTTAACCCTTGTCAGCTTAGTCAAGTAGATTAAGGCGACGTGGAAAACCTTAACAAGAAGGTCAGAGATATAATAAACTACTTCTCTACTGGAACAACCTCCTATGCTCTCAATAATTCGGGATCCCTCTTCCGCCTCTAAAATGAATTAGTGCTATGCACAATGAAAACGAAAATGAAAAAAATAAAAATGTCAAAAAATTCAAAATGAAAAATGTATAAAGTGAAAGAAGAGAAAAGCTTCCTGCATAGGGAGGTGATCCAAGTAACTCCGTCGAGGTACTGACCAGGCTCGCCAGTAGCAAAGCCATGTTTGTGTTCCTACGTGACTCCACCAGGGCACCGTCTAGGCCTACTAGCAGTGGAGCAACACCAAAGATGAAACTAAGACTCTAACGACTATACTACTTGTGCACATATATACCCCTTAACCCCAATCGAAACAACTGCCTTGCCTTGGCTTGGAATATGTGTCAATCAAGCAAGGGTTTGGCAGATGCTACATATTACAATCAAGTTAGTGTGAAACCGAGATGAACTAAGAATTGAACAATAATTTTGGAGGTGTTAGAAATTCCACAATCCTCTCTGATAGCCTGCTGGGCTCCAGGATTGCACAATCCTACCAGCTAACCCTCCTAGTAGGATTTGCACAAATTTCCCCAGCAGTAGGCTGTTCAGCCTAGGATTTGTTGAAATCTAGGTAGCAGTTAGCTGCTTAGCCCAGAAATTGTGCAAATCTCCTAGGCATCTAGCCCACATCGCAGCTAGGAACGCACATTTTTCTCCAGCAGTCAAGCATTCTCTTGCATGTGCAGCTGAGTTGACCAGCTCCCTCTAGGACTAAGCAAAAAAGAATTTCATGCATGGGTTGTTTCTCCCAAGGTAGCATGTAAGGCATCCCTTGTTTCAATGATCTATGTTTAGTGGTTGGAGGTTACATGCAAGGAACAATTCAGACACCTCCCTCCAAGTGTCGCTTCACCTAGATTTGTGGTATGTGCATCACAACCTTGATGTTATTAAAAATCATTAACGAGATGCTACTGAGCTCATTTCTCACATCAGCCTTGTATCTCTAATATCCCACATCACATCTAGGAGCAATCAGCACATTCATCTCAACTCTTCTGGGGTAAGCTCGCTTCCCATGCCTTGTGCTGCATTTTTTTTTGCTTTTTGTGTATTCACTTGTATGAGTGTTATTTTCTTGATTTATTTGAATTCTTTCTGTCATTTACATGTATTCTAGCTTGTCCTAGCTCTATTTCAATTTTCATTGCTATGTCACTGCTCTCATGTGTATGAAATTATTTTACACAGAGGTTTTCCCAACCAACGAAGGGCCTCACCCACATGCATGTTGATCTATTTTTTGAATCTTCAATTCTTGTTTTTCATGGATTGTTTATCTCTTCTTCTATCATTTAGTGTCACCATGCATTCATTGACTTACTTCCTTTCAATTCTCTGTTGGCGAGTTGGGCCAACCTTGGCCCAAGCTCTCCTTTCACCAAGATTGCATTATGCAATATGGGAAAGGAAAGATCACCTTACTCTCTAGATTTACACATTCTTGCCCAACACTGGCCTCTAGGATTTTTTTTCACATTTCTAGAGGACACTCGTTACTTGGCCCAAAAATTTGTGAAACTCTGTCCCTAGGCCAGCAGTCCTTCCTAGCTGGGATTGCACAATGCATAATCCCAGCAGTTAGAAGGCAGACTGGACTATGCATTACATAGTTCCAATAGTCAATTAGTCTCTCAGCAACCCAGAATATGCCTTTTGCAGACTTGGCAGACAGTCTTCCAA
The DNA here is from genome assembly GCA_031772625.1 of Pinus tabuliformis. Taxonomy (NCBI): domain Eukaryota; kingdom Viridiplantae; phylum Streptophyta; class Pinopsida; order Pinales; family Pinaceae; genus Pinus; species Pinus tabuliformis. The sequence goes on from CM062807.1 coordinate 102,495,228, forward strand.
CCTCCCGGCCAAAATTATGCAACCATCATGATCATTCACCCAGGTATGTTGCAAGTCAGTTCCCATGTTCATTCTGGTTTTAGACTAATATATTGTTGTTTATCTGCCTCAAATAATCATAGGTACAATGGCTTCCAGGAGAGTAGAGATGAAGACACCATTCAGAGCATTCTTGGGGATGTAGTTGATCAATTTTCTATGATCTTGACTACTCACAAAGACATCAAGTTATTTGTGGACAAGGACATCAAGCAGTAACATCACAGTGAGTAGCATCATGAACAACAGCTAAAGGCAGCACACCGAATGTAGTGAACGCAATGAATGAAGTGAAGGAAAAAAATGTAAGAGGAAGGTTATTAACAACATAGAGGCAGAGAAAAGTTGCAAGGTCAAGCAGATCCACTGATAATGAAAGAAAGTTTGGAGACTTAGGCTATGAAGTGATGATGTGACATTAAGATTGCGCGAAGACAAAAGATGGAACAAAGAAGGAGTTGCATGTGCTGAAGGAGAAACTCAGGAAGGACATGAAGTTGCACAGATAGGCCAATGGGTTGCAGCAGGAACAAAAACAGCGGTGGTCACAACATGCACTCACGGATGAAAATGTGCCAGTACAAGTTAAGGGTCCATCCTAGCAGCTTACACAGAGAAAACATGGTGAGCAGTGTTGTTGATCGCATGTAAAGGATCCAAAAACATGCATGTCATTGAGTGCACACATGCAATCCAACCCATTCAACACACTGACCAAGGTGAAGACAAGAAGCAAGTCCAACTGGGGCTCAACATGCACTTCTGCAAGTTGATGCACATGACCACCAACTCACACTTGAACATCAACACGAAAACTATGCATCAGTGTGTTGTCGGTTCAACCGTACCCAAGAAGACCATGTGGATGTTAGCAGACGATTTGAACAAAGGTGCCAAACCAATCCACCAGTTGCAATAGAGGGAAGAGTTCGCTTTAGCAAGATGTCACCATGAGGTGCATGCACACCATCACGGATGACTAAGCTTGGCATCAGCTCACCAGCTTCACCATCACAAGCATGTCAAAGATTTGGTCTCACCACAATAGACTGAGTGTCAATGATGTGTTGCAATTCTTGCTCAAGCCATGTTGTCTCACATGAGTACATGTGCAATGTAATGTTGAGTCATGTCAAGTGTAAGTCGATTGTCAACCGCTGGATGTAATAGTCATAGAGTAGGTGAAATTCATGAGGGTAGTTGAACTGTCACAAAGGAGAATGTCAAGGGTCACCCCACCCTTTGCCATAAATAGTCCCTCATAACTCATTGTAAGGGCTTTTGGTAGCCAAACTTCTACTAAGACTATCTTGAAGAAGGCTTGGACAATATTGTAGCATGCCTTGGCTTCTCCACTACACGGAGCTAGTACATCTCTTTGGAGGAGCATGCGGATGTGGCTGTAATTTTTCATAGTTGGGGCTAGTAGGTTTACATGGTGTATTGTATGATTGTGACTTACGCTTCTTTAATAATAAGAGCCAACAAATTTTCATACATATGTTATTATTGTAGTTCGACTGTTCTGATTGCCTTAATGATATATGTTGTTTAACTTACGTACTTGTATATGAACTGATTTGTATGCAATTATATGAATCTTGTTGTTAATGTGTTACAAATGTTGCTAATTATATCACTGTCTATGTCGACTGCTCTATTAGACATTAGACAGATCTTTCTCATGAACCTTGCTATATCAATTGTCACACTCGTCTCGGATTGATCCGGCAGTGTTGTTTGTGTCATCCTACCTTATTCTTGTGATTGTCGCATCTGAGTGGACTACCCTGCCAAAAGTTGTGCATGTCGTTTGTGTGGTGTGTTCCTCGAGTTGGGACTGATCCCTTTCAACTTGGAACTCACCTTCACCTTCCTCTCCCTTCGAAGTGTTGGAACCACTTGTACATATTCCTTGGCTCTCTGCATCAGTCACACCCTTGCTACTGACAGAGTTATCTTCCTTGACTCTGTGTGACATCACGGTCAAGGCATTATGTTACGATCCACTACTGGGACTCCTACACCAAACGGTCTGAGGTCTAATTGGAACTTCTTACGGGGGTGATCCCCTTGACATTTTGGCAAGTCCAGCACCATCAATAGAAAGTTTCCTCCAAATGAAATTGTTCTAAACAAATCAACCTCCAGTAATCATAATTGTGCCCTCCAACAACTTGATATGTGCCTTGCCACTAATGCACATAGAAAAAACTCCAATGCTCCACCAACTTGGCTTCCTCTAGAGAAGCATCATCTCTTTCTGGAATCTCATCCCTATAATCTCCTCCAAATAAACTCTCCTAGGTTCACCCAAACCCACTCATACTTCTCCTCCTATATGCACCAGACATTTAGCCACTCACACTACAAAGAGAATCACTCTCTCTCATGATGACTTTCCTGCACACATGTGCTCTTCATTGTGTTTCATATTCACCTCCATTTAGAGCCTCCATTTATAATCTTGACTATGTCCAAATATCTAACCCCAATATCCTCTAGAAGCATCTTGAATATTTCTTCTAGAAACATCTTGAAGATTCCTTCAAGAAAGATCGATGGTTGAGATTATCTCTAAGTCACTTAAATAATTAAATTATTTATCATTATAAATAACCCAATAGTACACAATAATTAATTTACTTATAATTATTGTACATTTCCTATGTTAAACTTAGGAAAGAAGACATAATTCACTAGAAGAGGAAAATAATTTCTTCCACATGCTAAGAAACCAAGCAATTGTAGAAGACCTTTCAATGCTACACACATCAATAAGGACAACCCATCAATGTCGTAAGCAAAGAAAGACACTGGAATGTTGTGCGAGTTACATAAGAGTCCCACTCATTATTAGAAACCTTGGGCACTAATGAAGGGGGGGGTGAATCAACAACTTGTCTTGTTATATATTTTACCAATGTAAAATTCTCAGTGGATTCATGCATCAACTAACCAGTAACACATTATTAGATAATCATATAAGTATATAACCATGTAAGCAGTTAAACCAAGAACATCCATATGAGCAACAATGCACAACACAATAATCACATATAAGAGACACAAGGATATCTAGTGGAAACCCTACCAGGAGAAAAACCACCCTTTTTGTTGTTGCATACTTATGAATCTCTATTATGTGAAGAAAAATATATTTTACATATAATTTCAATTACAACCAACTAATAGACTCAACCTCAAACAATAGTTACCCTTCCACCACACACTAGGAGGCTCGATCCAAAAAATAGAGTAAGTTGGAAACCATAAATTATTCCAGCTAGCATTGGGCATATATGACCATTTACACAACATTTCTAGTAGAGAACACTAGCATAGAATCACTACTCCAACTTAGAAAGAACCCACTTGCTGGAGGCCACTACTCTACAACTTTGTGCAGACCTCAATTTCATTCATTTGGAACTAGATAACCAAGATACTATGCTCAACAAGAATAAACTCTACAATATCAAATCCCAGTAGAAAGACAATCTCAATATCAACTAAACAAAAACACCGCAACAAATAAGCTCTCTACTAAAGAAAAAAAATGGCTCCAATACATACATAAATCCTACAACAACATAACCAACCAGCATCATAAACTCATCTCACATTTAGCCATAACGTCAAATGTCAATAAATTAGCAACATCAAAACAATATGGCATATTTTCGTATGCACCAAAAACCCTTCAAAAAAAATGTCAAATGTGAAATAAATGCATTGCACAATCCATGCTTTCGAAACATTGTCTTCTCGAAGAGCTACAAGTCTTATTTGCAAACTAATATTCTGCTTTAGAATTTTTCTACAAGCCCTCGATTTGATCACTTCATTTCCATATGTACTTATACAAAAATCTCACCAATAAATCTAAACCATCCTACCTTTCTAGAGACCTCTTACACTCTCACTCACACTAACCAACCATATCTTATATCCAAAATGAATTATACGTAATTTGTTGGATGAAATTCACTTTTGGACTGAGCTGATAGCTGCACAAAGTTAACGAAATCCATCCATAACCCTCACTACTTGTGCACTAAAGGTGTTCAAACCCAATGAAGGACTTACCTAACCATTTTCAACCTTATCCCATTAATTTAGAACCTTCTATGAGTAACCAAGTAGAAATTCTCCTTATGTGACTGAGGAATGCATAGAAATTTTCTTGAAGAATCTTAGTCACACACACAACACTAACATGTCTCGGACGAAAATCTTACAGTTGCACACACAAGAATATAAAATCTCATCTAAAGGGTTTCAACTGCATGCACGAGCCTCCTTTCAAGTGGCTAGGGTAGACTATAAGACAAACCAACAAACCTTCAGCTCAAAACCTCTACCAACTTCTGTGACACCTCTGCAAATAGGTTAAACATCAAAACAAAGCGCCACCATGAAGTTGACTTAGAATCTAACAAGAAAAGGGTTGACATGAGTGTCAAAAAATCCTCTTCTCTCCTCATACACATACACAATATGCAACACCCCTATGTAACTCTGTGGCACGTTTACAAGCGGACCAACAACGTCATCATGAGCCCAAATACTTATGCAAAAAGTCATGAATAAGAACATGAAGACCTGTTCTATTAAACAACTAAACAGGGATCAACATCTCTAATACATGTAGCAACATTAAAAACATATAGATCTACATAAAAATCATTTCAATTCCATCATCTAGACCATCACAAGGCATCACTAACATATCTCTACTCATCGTCTAGTTCCTTCACTAGATAGGCATATCCTGCACTAGGTCATAACCATGTTGAAAACAATGCATCAACTAGACCATCACAAGGTTGAAATAAATGTATCATGATTCCAACATAAGGATGACATAAATTCCAACACAACAAACCACAACCAATCAGTTGCAACACATGCTACATGGTTGACATGGATGATAGCACAAGCTAGATGCAACCATGAAAACAATGCCAACACTAGCTAGCTTCAACCATGAAAACCATAATGCCAACAATCACCCCCTTTGGCATTGATTTGAACCACACACAATCTCTAGACCATTTTTCTCCTCTATCACCCCCCACTTTGACATCAATAACAAAGGATCAACTCCAACTAATAACGAAATAAGAACACAAGCACAAGCACTAAAGCAACTGGTATTTACATGGTTGAGAAGGAATATATATCGAGGAGTATCCAAGCCTCTCACATCAACAACAACGATAAACACATCAGGCCAATCAATAAACAGTCTCCTCAAATCAACATGTCAAACCAATCAACTCTAGTAGCAACAACGATATGCACATGAGGCATCCACGAACAACAACATGATGAATAACAATATGTGAATATATAAGCATCATTAGGCACAATATGAAACAAAATCTACATGAGGCACCAACCCATGCTCTCCATAATGGAAAACACATGCTAGTAGCACAACATACTGGAACAACACTTCTACAATGGCCACTAACCATCTATGAATGCATAATGAGGTTAAGAGCCCCAAAAATCATAGCATAGCATGAGTCACACCTTCAACACCTATGAGTGGATCATAATTCCAACGTGGATGGCTGAAGTATTTAAGAGACAATAAGATGCTCCCCTTGAATAAATTCCATCTCCAAGTTGTAGTGAACTTCTTGCACTACAATCGTTGCTTCCTTACCATAAAATAGAAGCACAATGTGGACCAAGACTCCATATGACCATGAATAAATGAAATATAAATTGGAAATAAATGGGTGTATCAAAGACATATGACCTCATACATGACTATCATATGAACTGATGACTCACTTTCTAATCCATAAGAAAATCCAATGATAAATACAATACAAGTACATGGCTTCATGAGCATTTTACATGATTTTAGCATTGAAATACAATGATTATATTATCATCTCAATGGACCAACGACTCAAGAATATAACATTATATGACTAGTAGAACATTGTTATCCCATACATATGGCTACCAAAACGACTCCATGTGACTCCTCCAAAACATGTCTATCACCATGATGACACAACTAACTAATGACTAGACTCTCAACCAACATAATCTAATGAAAGAAAGAAAAATAAATGGAAGTAATAATGAGTATATAACAATCCACACGTGGTTGGTCGATGTCTCAAGTCACCTATATGCATGCTCATGCTACAATGTCTCTTTCTATGCATGGATGTACAACTTTTCAACCAATTGTTAGTGAATACCAAGGCCATATATATGGCTAAAAAATGTACCCATTTCACTCAAGAAAACATACGTAAGGCTGCTACAAATAATTGAATGAAAATGATGAAGAAAATATCAAATAACTCATGAAAATATCATACCATGCATAGCTCCCCCTTGAGCTCAATATACCTCCAATAGGTAGGATGACCTTATGGACCTAAACATGTAAGAGGCTGACGAACGCATCATATACTATTGCTACAACTTGTACTCATCAAATTTCCATATTGTTTCCATATGTTACCCCTAATATCATGCAAGTCTCTTATGTACATCTACAATCATGTAGATCTAACATGCAAACCTAGACTCCAATAGTGGCTGATCTATCCTACTCAGAATATGATGAGTAAGACTCCTCCTTTGGTCTCTTCTTTCTACTCATTCATCTCTTCAAAACATACACATTATCTGGTGTCCTGAATCCTTTGGAAATCACTCTCTTTGATCCTTCTTTCTTAATGATTCAACATTTGGAGTTGAAAACCACTTCCTTTCCTCCATAAACCATTTTGCTCATGCTCAAAATGTTGTTCTTTAAGCCTTCAATGAGCCACACTCCATCTGCATTGGTCCTATTCTCAGCAACAATAACTTTACCACTTCCCAACACACTTGTTGTTTCATTTCCTTAAAAAAAACATGGCCAATCTTGACTCTCTTCAGGAAGTAAAATTTCCTCCTATCTCTTGACCTATGGTGCAAGCATCCACTATCAATGCACCACATATCATCCTTAACACATGAACAATGGGAAATGCCACACCTTCCTAACTGCTCCTCCTCCTTCTTCCACATGGTCCTTGGATGGTTAGTTGGTTGTGCATTCTCCTTTATCTATTGCGTTTGACCTGATGGCTTGAAGGATCTAGGAATATTACAATATTTGGTCATGTGCCCATAATTGTGAAACAAATAACACTGTATATGACCAAGATATGAAGCCAAATGGTCTGATATTTACTACTCATGTTGGATCTCGATCTGCTCAAGCTAGATGTGCAATCAATGGCCTCCTATTCAAACAAGTTACAAGTAAAATAATAACCATTAAATTAACTTGTATACCTGAAGCCGGGTACTCTTCTTTGGTGATCAAACTACTGCATAGATTTGTAACACCCTCATCTGATATCTACCCATGTAACCAGCCAACAGGGGTAAATATCTAATGAGAGGCCACTATAATGAGATTCAACCTCCTATGTGACCTTAAAGAAGTAGAATCGATGGAAACACGCCACACAAACCTTCCATATTAGCAACAGGACTCGTAAGATAGCCCCTGAGATCAACTAGAGTTTTATACAATTAGACCCTTGGACGATCCGTTGATATGGATAAGTATGCATATAGGAGGCCCTAGATGCTCTGACAACATTGGTTTGCATGTTTCTAGGGACTTTTATCCTCAGACCCATGCCTGTGACTCTAGTATTTGTGCTTATTTATCAAGCCCATAGGCCAGGTCACTGCCAAAAACTCATTGACACTTTCGGAAATGAATTTACACAACATAAAAATGATACATTTGAAAAAACATTTTCAAGGTTTAGATTGGACCCCTACTATCCATGATATTCATTTCATCAAACATATCAAAAATATGTAATCTATATTTTTAAACAACATATCTGAGGATAGGGGTCTAATAATTATCTCAGAATCTCTAAGAAGCATCGCTACCTTATATCATTAGTTGCATTATCATCTATTGGGTCATAGATACATTATTCATTCATTTACGAATCAAAACATGAGGAGACATACATCATCATTGTGATAATACATGCTTATAACTAGCATAATAACAACAAAAATATCAAGGATACATCAGCCACATAAACCAATACATTTACACATAATATACCAAGGAAAGAACCCATTATTAATTAATGGAAAATCCAACCCGCGATGGGACTACCACATTCCACCTGACCATAGAATGGTTGAGCCAATTTTCTCTTCATCTATTCACGCATGTGCCATATTCCAAGCATGAATGTGGGACTGAAACCAAAATAACCAACTAGGGAATCCTGAGGCTAAACCACCTCACCCTCATCAATAGAGACTAGGCTTTACCGCAATCCACACTGAATCACTAGGCCAACACAATAAACATGTATTAATATAATTTATCGTGATCTCCACTAGGCCACTAGGCCAAAACAAGCATGGATCCCACCATATTTCTCCACCTACATCGGGAGGAATTTTCTTGTCTCCTAGTCTATCAAAATTTACTGCAATCTACACTGGATCACTAGGCCCTAAACCGAGACCTACTCCCCAGGCTTTACTGTATATCACATCTTAGGATTACTAGGCCTAATCTAGAGCACCCACCTCTAGGTTTTACCATATATCTCGCCATTGATCAGTCAAGGATTCCTAGGCCCACCAAGGCAAAGCAAAATTTGGCTTTATCGCAACCCACAGTCTGGTTTAGGCATTACTAAGCTATGTGTTCTATTATTGATAGATCCACCTCAATCAGCTTCGAATCCATCTACGAATCCAACTCATCATAAACATGAGAACCCCATCACACCATGGCTATCCAAAAATTGCAAGAATAGGCTGAAATCATTGTCACACATGTCCAAACAGAAGCCATAACAACAAATAGCTACATGCAATACCATGAATTCCAAATCTAGCAATAAAAACACAAATGAAAATCTATACTTGCAAAGGATCTTGCTGTAGCGACTTGATCTTGCTCTTCTCTCCTTATTCCTTCCTTCCTCTTGCCTTCTTTTCCTTTCTTGATCCAATTGAAAAGTGATCCAAGAAAATTCTGTGTCCAAGAGTGACAAAGAGAGAGAGAATAATGAGAGAGCTCCAAAACTGAACTGACAAAAGGTACCAAGTGATCCTCAAAAGTCTTTTTATTAATTAGGACTCTATTTTCTCCATTTTCCATTATTTTCCTTCATTTTCCTCTTCACATGCAACCTGTAACCTTTCACCTTCCGTTTCTCCTAATTTCTATTATTTTCATAAATAAATGTGCAAAAAATTCCATTTTTCCTTCCCAAAGCCTTTTCCATTGCCTTTTCCAATGTCCTTAGCCATAATAAATCAAAATGAGCACCCATTAGGATGTTTTACCCAACATTTAGCCTGAAACAAGTGTCCCATCAACCGTGGTTATTAATTTCCCTTTATTAACTTTTATTACATGGAATTTTCACCAAGGATGTTACAGTACCTTCCTCCTTGGGAGACACCATCCTCGGAATTCATCCACACCTATACCTCAGCAAAACCATTGAAAAGAAAACATACTTCCCTTGGAGTTATATAACATAGCTCGATGCAATATTTGAAATCATCACCCTGCTGCAAATCAAACCAATATGAAAACATAACAACATGAAAAATGTAATGTCGTGACACCCATATGAATTACTGGAGCTTTATAACATAGCTCATGGAATTATTTACATCCATATACATATGTACATATATCAAAACATCACCCAAACATATACCAAACATCATATCAAAACTTATTTTCCTCATTTTCCAAACAATGAAGGATAGATAACCCACATCTGATTCACCATCTCCCATGTAGTTTCCTCAGGCCCAAAGTGCTTCCGCTGCACTTTAAACTACTTGATTTCTTAGTTCGAGAGCATGAGCACCTTTCTCCTCAATATACACTGAGGTTCCTGCCATAATTCTCCATCTAGATCTACTTGCAATACAGACCAGTCAATCACATGGTCAACATCTTTAACATATTTATCAATAAATGACACATGGAAAACATCATGGAATTTTACTGTCAGAGGTAGTGCAAGTCTATAGGCTACTGGTCCAAACCTCTCAATAATCCTTAAAGTTCCAAAAAACCGGGGTACCAACTTGGCACTTGATCCAATATGCAAGGTGATCTTATATGGTTTGATGCACAATTACACTTGTTTTCCAACATGGAACTCCTTGAACAGCCTATTCTGATCTGCATATCTCTTTAGAGTATCTTGTGCTACTTTCATATTCTTCTTGATTAGCTACATTTCCCGCTCCATGTCTACAAACATGTTTGGTCCAATCAACACCCTGTTTACTGGATCACTTGAATTGATAGGAATATTACAAATCCACTCATACAATGCCTCACATAAGCTCATCTTCAAAGATTCTTAATACTCGTTGTTGTAAGCGAAATCTATGACAAGAAGATACTCTTCCCACTTTCACTAATGATGCATCATGTACATCCCCAATATTTCCTCCCTGTTGATCCTCTCCATCTGTCTATTTGGCTATGGATGATCATTTGTACTGAAGTCCAACTCTGTTCCCAAACCTAGAAACTACTCCTTCCAAAACTTGGAAGTGAAATTTTCATCCATGTCTTACACAATATTATTTGGAACACCATGCAGTATGAACACATATATCATGAACACCTATGCAACATCGCTAGCTGAGAATGTAGACTTCACTGGAATGAAGTGTGCAACCTTTGACAACCTTTCCACAACAACCATGATGGAATCATGTTGCCTCACTGTCCTCAGAAAACCTGTGATAAATTCCAGTGAAATGAACTCACATTTCCACTCTGGACTCACAATCAATTGTCGAAGTCCACCTGGATTATTACCCTCTTCCTTTATCTACTAACAATCCATACATCTAGCCACAAACTTTGCTACATCCTTCCTCATATTCGGCCAATAATAAAACCTCTTCATTATGGTAAATTTCTTCTGATAGTCTCGGTGACCTGAATATGGTTTCACATGAAGCTCCCTCAAGATCACCTTGTTAAGATAACTGATGTTTGGCACATATATCTTGTCTTTAAACCTAACCAATCCATCTTTTGTAAAACAGTAGTCCACATCCTATGCAGTTGCACTTGAACCTCTACCTACACCTATACCACTACTTGTACTTGTACATGTACCTATACTCTGCTGCAACATGTTAACAACCTCCATATACCTAACATCTTGTTAACACGCCTGTAAGATCATAGATCTGTCCCATAGGAACTCACAACTACTCTATCATTTACATGTATTCACCTGCTAAGAGCATTTTCGACCCTATTCTCCTTTCCTTTGATGTATCTGATCTAAAAATCAAACTCACTGATTGTGGCTAACCATATAGCTTACTTGGCATTCAGATTCGACTGGTAAAAGAAGTATCTCAATCCATTGTGATCACTCATGATTACAAACCTCCTACCAAAAAGATAGTACCTCCACATATTTAATGCATGAATAATCTCTGCTAGATCAAGATCATGCTTCAGATAGTTCTACTCATGCTCATTCCATTTTTGTGACTCATAGAATACCACCTATCCATCCTACATAAGGACTCCACTATGTCCTCTCTTGCAAGCATATGTACATACTACAAACTCTTTATCCAGATCTACAATCTGTAACATTGGTGCATGTGTCAACAACTGCTTTACCTACTCAAAACTAGTCGCACACGCCTTTTTCCATTCAAACCTATTACCTTTCCTTTGTAATGATGTGATGGATAAGCACTCTATGAGATGTTCGTGATGAACCTTCTGTAATAACCTGCTAACCCCATCAAAGATCTTGCCTCATCCACATTCCTGGGAGATGCCTACTCTATGATGGCCCTTATATTTTCTAGATATACTACTATGCCTTCCTTGGAAACAACATGTCCCAAGTAATGCACCTCTGTCTAAAAGAAGTTTCACTTGCTAAGCTTGGCATACAACTGATGCTCTCTTAGCAATCTTAACACTACTGCTAAATTCTCAACATCCTCTTCCTCATTTTTAGAATATACCAATATGTCATTAATGAATACAATAATAAGCTTGTCCAAATAAGGATGCAACACAATATTCATCAACAACATAAAGGTAGCTAGAGAAATAGTGAAACTGAATGGAACTACAACAAACTCATAATGCCCATACCTGGTCTGGAAATTTGTCTTCTAAATGTCCTCCTCTTTGATGCTTACATGGTGGTATCCTACTCTCAAATCAATCTTCGAGAACACTGGTGCTCCTCGCAACTAATCAAACAAGTAATCAATCCTTGAAAATTAATACCTATCCTTGATGGTCACTTTTTTCAACTTCCTATAGTCAATGCATAATCTGACAGTACCATCCTTCTTCTTCACAAACGATACCTATGTGCCCCAAGGTGATACACTTGGCCTAATGTATCCTTTGTCAAGCATCTCATTTACCTGCAACTTCATCTATACCAACTATGGAGTGCTCATCCTGTATGGTTCTTTTGACATTGGTTCTAGCTTTGCTACCAACTCAATAGAAAATTCTACTTCCCCGTGAAGTGGAAACTCTGAAATATTTGCGAGAAACACAAAACTGATATAGAATTTTGTGCCTAATCAAAACATCTACATCCTCAACTTCCTTACCTTAATCACTAGAAATATGCATTGCAAATAACACACACCCTTTTCTGCGACTATGCTTTTTCTGCATATTTGTCACCATCCTAACTGATGTGGCTTTCTTCTTTCCCTGGAAGACTCTTGGTTTCCCATTGTCATTGATGAGCCCCAAAAATGGGTAACTTTATGGGTTCATTTTGCCTATTATTTTCGATTAATCCACCATTCTTCATAGTTTTATGCATGCTTTTGAATATATTTATGTTAATTGAATGAATGAGAATAGCCACTTGACCACAAAGTCTAATACGTGCTTATTGCAAATTTTTGGACATCTTTTGGACCAAGGTCAAGCATTTATGAGCAAGTTGATAGCCAAATACGAAGGAACAAGGCTAAGTATTTTTAGGAGGGGTGTATCCTGCACTAAATGACCCCTTCCTCAATTTCTCCACCATCAGCTCAGAATTCAACAACCCACCAAAGATGATTTCAAGGGGCAACCGAGCAGGTTTTGTGAAGTGGTTGATTAACTACAGTTCTGGACAGCCAAGCTCCTAAAGTTAAGGAGGACTATTGGGATTCCTCGTGGTGCATAAGTAGGAAGGCTTCAAGCCTTGGTAGTTTAGCTATTGAACAATTGTTTTTCACACTTTAGTGCAGCTCTTCATTTCAGCTCATTTTGGAGCTCTTGCTGTAAATAGTTTTGTGAAATGACTATTATTTTTTGAGTAATGGAGATGAATTTCGCTTTGCACTAGCTATGAACTTCCTTAGGAGGCTGTAGCTCTTGGGGTTGGGCCCAACCCAAGTGCCAGTACCTCCTTGGTGTACTTTTGTGTGTTTTCTTGCATTCATAGAATAGTTTATGTTATTTAGGTTAAAATCTTGCTTTGTTACTTAGGTTGTTTTTTATGATTAAGATATTTTTATGGTTCAGGTTGATTTGACATATTGGTTACATAAAATATCTACAAAAAAGGCCATCAAGCAGTCCTTGATCTCATCTCTCCCTCCTTGGGACCATGAGCTGAGACCAAGGCATACTTGCTGCCATAAAAACACTGTTTTTTCCTTCCTATGCAATTGCTAGTGTTAGGTTTTAAGGTGGAAAATTTGATACCGATTGTACTTGCATGTTTAGATATTTTCTTGCTTAGTTTCCATAGCTATCTTGCATGATTTCCTGTCTATAAACTTCTGTTCATCATGTTTCTGGTTTTTAGGTCAGATTAGGTCAAAATAGATATATCTCTATTTTTTTCAGTCTTTGTTCAATTAGTTTTGGAAAATAGTGTGTAGAGTACCTGTAATACATCCCTACCTACCCTTCCTCCATCATAAAACCTACTCTAATCCCTAATCCAAGATTCCTTCCCTTCATTTTCCACACTTTCCCAATTTGCCCTAATTTCTACATTTTTGTGCAACATTGCTCCCTCAATCCTTGAACAAATCCAACCACCTTCATCACTCCTTAGCTTCATTTACCAGGTCTTAGATCCCTTAACATCTTTATCCATCCTTCATTTCCACTTTCCCACCGTTTTTCCTCCATCAACCCTCTAAAATCCTCTTTCGGCCTGTTCTTGTAGAACTTCCTATAGAACCCCTGCATATTTTCTGTAGAAGTTCCCACGAGCAATTTTTTCAAGATATGATCATTGTGGAATTCTCTAGAAAGGTGCTAGGGACCCCTTAGGCCCTCTTTTCACTTTCCCAACCTCCTGCAAGCACCCACTCCATTTCCTTTCGCCAATCAATCTCTGCACAATCAGAAACAGTTAAAGCACATGCATAATAATTATGCAAAATTACTCAAAAATACAAAAAGATGCTTTTTCAATATTTTCCTTCAGAAGTAGCTTAGTCACATGCATTTTACCTTTCCAAGAGTCAAAGGCATCCATTTTAGGAACTTTCGTCTCTTTTCTTGCACCAGTAGGGTTAGTCAGTAAAACTAGGGTTTGCTAGGGTTTGCATTTCCTTTCAGCTTTCCGCTTCTTTCTGCAAGTAGACTAGCCTCTTTTGAGTTAGCTTTCATGCATAATAGTTAAAAGCTTCTTCTAAGAGATCATAGAAGTTGGCTTAAGCGCCTAGAGAACTTGTGCCAGCTGATCAAGTGACAGCCTGCAGCAAGAGCTAGTACTTGTGCATATAGCACTGTCGCTTCCAAGTTTATTACAAACTACTGAGTTGATAAAGGTAAAGAAGGAAGTCCCATGAGTTGCAACATCATTGCTGCAATACTGGAGCCCACCATCTTTTTGGCACCGTTGCCAGGGAAGCGTTAGAGAATTTGTAATTGTTGCTTTTCTTCTATTTTCTACTACAACCTTCTGCTTAGTATCTTATTTCAACAAGAGTGGAGTAGTTGTTTCATTTCCATTCTGCAATTTCATTTCCACAAAAGTAGATTAGACATTTCATGCTTTCATAGATTAGCATTTCAATTCCACAATTTCAATTATGAAAGCGTAGATTAGTATTTCAATTATGCAATTTCAATTCTGCAAGTGAAGATTATCATTTCAATTCTGCAATTTCAATTCTGCAAGCGTAGCTTAGCATTTCATTTCTACAGCATAGATTAGTCATTTCCTGCTTTCATTTCAATTCTGCGATTTTCATTCGAGCAAGGTTTATTTTAGTTAGTTTCAATTTTTTGTTCAATCAATTTCAGTTTTACAGGTACAAGCAGAGAAAAACACAAAAGAAAACAACCAAAAATATTTCCTTTCATGCCTCATAGGAACAGAGACAATTTAGGAAAATTCTTACCCAACACCCCCACCACATCACTAAGTCACCCTTCTCTTTTCTTCGGTGGCAGTGAACCTCTAGAGATATACGAAGATCCTATAACAGAAGAAGAGCAAGAAAACATTCCTCCTGAGACCATGGCTGAACACAGAAATGGTAAAGGAGATGAGGAGAGAATAGAAGGTGCCTTTCCCATCCAAGAGACCAATGGGGACACAAAAATGAAAAACATAAGTCCCTCAGCCTTACTCACTTTCATGGATTGACCACTGAAGACCCTGATACCATCTTGTTTGAGTTTGTTGTCCTTTGTTGAACTTATGACTATGCAGAAGACGAGCAAAAGTTGAAACTCTTTCCCTCTACCCTCAAGGATGTAGCACTACGCTGGTTCATGGGTTTAATTCGAAACAGTATCACAAATTGGGCTCAGATGCAGCAAGCCTTTAACAACAAATATCGGGATTATTGTAAGTCAAAGGAAACAAAGGGAGAAATCTTTCGGATGACCATGGGAAGTGATGAATCTTTAGCAGACTATGAAGAAAGGTTCCAACTCAGTTATAAAAGGGTCAGGTGCACACTTGACCCCGAATCTTTGAAGATGGTTTTCCTGCGAGGAGTCCCTGAAGACCTTCTAGATACCCTCCATTTTCTCGCTGGGGGAGACATCTACCAACTACCTTATGATGACATCAAGACTGTGTTTAGAAACCATTCTAGGGTAGCCCGGAAAAGAGGTAAGGGGAGTCAACTTTCAGCCAGTGCCACCTTTTCCAAACATGAGTTTGCAAATCAGATGGAAGACCTTAAAAGTGAGGTGAGACAGACCATTTCCATGCAAATGGACACCTTCCAAATCCACTCCATAGAGATATGTTTCGTTTGTGAGGTAGACCACCCTACAAACCAGTGCCCAACCTTACTCGGACTTAAAGCTATGTACCAAGGGGCTGAAGGAGCCACTGAACCACTCTACTTCCTGAACCAAAGGAGGCCACATGGACCCAGACCTTACTAGCAGGGGATGCAAGGGACATCCCAGACTTATTATAGCCCCAAACAATCCACTCACATACCTTCTTGGGGTCCCCATGCTCATCCTTCCTGCTCCGCACCCCTCCTTGGTCATACCCATCTCAATACCATACTCAACCTGATGCTCATTCATTTCATTCTCATGTTCAGTCACAACCTCATTGGAATGCACCTCAACAGGGGTGGAGGCCCCAGTACAACTCTCCTCCGGCTATTCTACCTCCACCACCTGCTCAACCACAACCATTACCTCCTACTCCTCCTAGACAACCCCAGATGCCTGCTCAACTGAACCTGAACCCCAATAATAGACAGGCCCAATAGGTATATACTGGAGAGACAACATGCCCTACCTATGCTGTGGAGATTCAGGAGATCAACCTATGATCTGGGAAGGTCCTCCCAGATAGCCAACCTCCTCCTAAGGAGGATGAGGAATAGAAATAGGAAAGTGAACCCAAAGCCATTCAACCCTTACTTGAGAGACTAACTGGAACCACACAACCAAACCCAGAAGAGAGTAAACTTGTGGGAGAACTTAAACAATTATGTGTAAAAATACCACTTCTTCGGAACATAAAAGATGTATCAATCTACAACAAATTGATCAAAGAGAAGTGTTTCAGGCACCCAGGCACGCGCAAGAGAGATGCCCCAACTATCAATGTCATAGGACAACTGTCCGACCTAATGTTGGGACAAGTAATCTGTTCAAAATATCTAGACCCTGGGAGTCCTGTAGCCAATGTCCACATCAATGGCACCATAATCCCCCACGCCCTGATTGATCTAGGAGTTGCCATTAATGTGATGACTAGGGACACTATGCTCAAACTCAACCTTCAGAGTTCCCTAAGAAAGACCTTGACAGTACTGTAGTTAGCAAACCGCTCCACCATGACCCCCGAAGGGATTGTGGAAGATGTCATGGTCTCCGTTGATTCTTGGGAGTACCTTGCGGATTTCTTGGTCCTTCAGCCAAAGGTAAAACTCACTGGATACCCCCTCATTTTGGGGAGGCTTTGGTTGGCTATCGCATATGCTTACATCAGTTGTCGAGCTAGTAGCATGACCATTAAGAATGGGCCTATGTCCAAAAAGCTAGTCCTATATCCTCTTGCCCAACCTCTGCTAGAACATGACTTACCTCTCTAGTTGGAGGAGGAACATGAGGATGAAGTCTACTCTATGCCATTGTGCACAGTGGAAGCTAGCAGGGGAGGTCCTCAAACCATGGATGACCTTATTGAGAATTTGATTCAAAATCCACCTCCCAGTGCGTCGCCATTAGGAGAGTTTGTAGAAGACACCCAATCCAGTGCTTTAGTGGATCTCTGTGTGGCTGATCCAACCTCTCCTCAAGTTAAGAATGTGGAATTTGGCCCTAAAAGAACCTTGAAGATGAACTCATCCCTATCCCCCTCTCAGGAGAAAGAGTTGTATAGCTTGTTGAATAGCCATTTGGATGCTTTTGCTTGGAGCAATAAGATGATGAAAGGGGTCCACCCTTCAGTCTGTTCCCATCACATTTACATTAAAGGGGATTGTAAACTAGTCAAGTAGCCTCAGAGGAGAATGAATCCAGCCCTTAAGGACATTGTCAAAGAAGAACTGCAAAAGTTGTTGGATGCAAGATTCATCTACCCCGTCTCTGACAGCGAGTGGGTTTCTCCTTTGGTGCTTGTGCATAAGAAAAGCGGGAAGTGGAGAATCTGTGTAGATTATCGAGAACTTAACAAAGCTACCAAGAAGGACCATTTCCATTTGCCTTTCATAGATCAAGTGTTAGATGGCCTGGTAGGGAAGAAGTTCTTTTCCTTCCTAGATGGGTATAGCGGGTATAATCAGATCCAAATCAGCCCGGAAGACCAAGATAAGACCACTTTCACTTGTCCATGCGGTACCTTTGCCTACTAGGTCCTTCCCTTTGGGTTATGCAACGTTCCTACCACTTTCCAGAGAGCAGTACTGAGTATATTCGCTGAGTTGGTTCATGATTCGGTGGAAATCTATATGGATGACTTTACTCCTTATGGGTCCAACTTCCAAGAAGCATTGACTAACCTGGGAAATGTTTTAACCAAGTATATTGAAATGAACCTGTCCCTCAGTCATAAAAAATGTGAATTCCTGATGACAGAAGGGACGTTCTAGGTCATACAATTTCTGAGAAAGGATTACAGGTGGATCCCAACAAGATTGCTATCATCCAAAGGGTCCCACCTCCTCAAAAGGTAAGAGATGTTTGGAGTTTTCTAGGCTTAGGAGGATATTATAGAAGTTTCATTAAATATTTCAGTAAGCTAGCCTCTCCATTGTTTGGTCTTTTGGGGAAAGATGTTGAGTTTATATGGACTGACAACTGTCAAGAGGCGTTTGATGCGTTGAAAGGTAAGCTGATAACTACCCCAATCTTGAGAGGTCCAAACTGAGCCCTACCTTTCCACATTCACACAGATGCCTCAAACAAAGCCATAGGAGCAGACTTAGGACAAGTTGAAGAGAAGCTACCGTATGCCATATATTTTGTCAGTAAAAACCTGTCCAAGGCCGAGTTAAACTATACTGTAACTAAGAAAGAGCTCCTAGCTGTAGTCCATTCCCTAAACAAGTTCAGACACTACATCACTAGTTATCAAATGTTCCTACACATCGATCATGCTACAATTAGGTATTTGATGAATAACGCTGATGTAAATTCTCGTATCATTAGATGGTTACTTTTATTGCAGCAATTTGATTTTACCATTGTTAATAAGCCAGGTAAGGAAAATGATGCTGCTGATTTTTTTATCTAGACTAGATTTGCCTGCAGGTGAAGAAGGGATGGTGGATGATCAAATGCCAGATGAACACCTGTTTGCTATTTCAGTACTCTCTCCATGGTTTACTGATATAGCAAATTACTTGGTTTCAGCACAATTCCTGCCACACCTATTCTCAAAACAGAAGAGAAATATCATGAGGAAAAGTGCCCCATTCACTTGGATTGGGGGCAAACTATTTAAACTTGGCCCAAATCAAATTTTGAGGCATTGTGTCACGGAGGAGGAATTTTTTGACATCCTCCTAACCTGCCATGATGGGCCCTGTGGAGGCCACTTTGTAGCAAAAAGAACCGCCTTCAAAATTCTACAGGCAGTCTACTATTGGCCCACTCTTCATCAAGATGTCAGGACATACATCAGCCATTTTTTAATGTGACTGATGTCAAAGGATGGGGAAATTGACTCTAAGGGATGAGATAACCCTCCAACCTCAAGGGACTTTCGAGCCATTTGAGAAGTGGGGCATGGACTTTGTGTGTCCTATCAACCCTCCTTCAAAACAAAAGTATTACATCATTGTGTGCACGGACTACCTGACAAAGTGGGCAGAAAAAAAGGCAATCAAGGCAACAACAGAATAGAAAGTAGCTGAGTTTTTGAGGGAAAATATCTTCTACAAGTTTGGCTCCCTAAGAGAATTAGCCACAGATCAGGGAAGTCATTTTACCTCTAACCTGATTGAAGACCTACTCAATCATCACAAGATTAAGCATAAAACTTCCACCCCTTATCATCCGCAAGCAAATGGACAAGTGGAAGTCACTAACAGAGCTTTGGAAAAGATTTTAACTAAAGTGGTGAGTAGCAGCAGAAAAGATTGTGCAGATCGCTTGGTTGAGGCCACCTGGGCCTACAACACTACCTGGAAAACTAAAACAGGTTTCACACCCTATGAGCTAGTCTATGGGAAGAAGGCATTGCTATCCATAGAATTTGAATATAACACATTGAGGTTGGCAGCTCAGTTGGACCTAGATCTCAGCTATGCAAAATAGGAAAGATTACTGCAGCTGAATGGATTAGAAGAACAGAGAATGCAACTTCAAAGAAAGATATGGCATGACCGACACCTTAAAGAAAAGAAATTTCAGAAAGGAGATTGGGCGTTGTTATATGATTCAAGATACAAGGATTTCAAAGGAAAGCTGAGGACATGATGGTTGGGACCATATACAGTGGAGAAATGCAATGACAATAGTTCAGTCCTTATCAAGACCATTGATGAAGAAGCCATCTGTTATAGACATTTTTGTGCCTTACAGCTCTAAGCATGAAATGTCCATAAACCAAGGGCTCCTAAGTCCCTAAAAGTGTTGTTCCAACCCCTAAAGGAACAAGGTCAACAAATTACAGCTTCTCCCAGAAGTTCTCCACCTGAAACTGCTCAGAATAAGTCAAATCAGGATCATTTCAGCTGCTCCGCTAGCCAAGTGCATTTCATAGCAGCTAAACCCACTAGCTAGGTGTGTTACAATGCACCTAAATGCACTACCAGGGTGCGTTGAGCGGGAAATGACAAATGGAAGTGTCATTCCGCGAGGTGGAGAGACAATGGAAGCTTCCAGAATCTTCTCCAATGACACTTGCCTCACTGAATTCGACCAAGGATGAGTAAGAGGCTTTCAGTCTCCAAGTGGAAGCAAGAACTGACAGAGAGAAGCCACTAATCAAATCATAAGCTGACTCATCCTCCTTGCATACATCTATATATGGATCCCTCATCAATGAGATCCAGAGGCCGGAATTTTGCACATTGTAAGGAATTGTTGTTGGTTTTGAGACACATACTAGAGAATTGGGTGATCTATGCTTTGTTGGGGGTGAAGAAGGGACTTCTTTGCTGGGAGGTTGATGCTGGGTCAGGAATCATCGGTTGTAACTCCTCCTGGATCTTATTGTATATCAATAAAAACTATTTGAGTTTCTTCTCCATGCTTTTGTATCATTGATGCTTGTTACATTTGTATGGTTAACTTAAATCTGATCCTAAGTTATTTATGAATATAAATCCATGTCTTTGTGTAGTTTCCTTCTTCTGTGATCTTACAGGTACTTGGTGCAGCTGGGCAAGTAAGAGAGCAGATAGCTGGAAGCTGTCAAAGAGGAGAGAGATTGGATCAAAGGACTAGCACAAGACACAGGTTGGTTCTTCCTATTCCTCTTTGTTTATAGTTCATAAAGAAGATACAAAAGTAGTTTTCTCTGTTTGTTTCTAAGGTAGCTGTCACACCTTAGTGGGATAGAGCAGTTCTGAATAGACACTTTTCCCGATAACAAAATGGCAACTCCGTTGGGGATCGTGTCTAATTAGTTTGTTTGTGTTTCTATTGTTGTTTGTTTCATAAACTTATAAGTAGCAATCGAGCTACATTTGCCATTAACAAATGCAAAGTAGATATCTTCTACTTCAATCCATTCGCTGGATCTCTTTATGATTTGAACAGCTGATTCATAGACTAACTGATTGCCCTTGTGATAGCTCTTAGACCCCCCTTAGATGTACCTCTGATTGTGCATTACTGATTGCTTTTACTCGGCCAAAAACCAAAGATTAAACTGCAAACTGTGACCCAGAACCCAGATAGAATTCTCGTCTCTGCCCCAGCGCAGGCACTGTGAAGAGGTTCTGCATTTCAACGCACTTCCCGAGAGGGCAACCTGCGTTGCAATGCAGTTTCTCTGTGTAACAGGTGCGCTGATCAGCCTAGCCCTGTGCAGCTGAGGTTCTTTGCTTCATTCTTTCTAGTTTTGTCTCTGATTTCTGCAGCCTGTGATCAGTATATGACTGTTTCAAACCCCTTTTCCTTACTGATATTCCGCCTCATTTGTACAAAAGAACTGTAGATGTTTTTATGTGTTTGTTGAGTCATTTACAGTTTTCCATTGCAAAATTATAATAGTCGTACTGTCGTCCTTTGATTTAGATCTGTCGCAAGTGTCAATTTTGATCATAGGATAAAGCTTATTTGCTGTTGATGGTCGATTGTGGTTTTACTTTTGCCTTTGGTTTGAATTTGTGACTTTCTAGTGTCGAAACGAGTATTTATTTCAAAATCATAAAGTGTCGTAATCATCTCTACCTTTTGATTTCCAAAAGAAGCTTGTTTATGTTTGTCGCTTGAAAACAAATTCAGATTTGTACATAAACTTTATTTTTAGCATCAATATTAAGAAAGTGAAAAAACAAATACATGCATGTGCATTTGCATATTGACAGTCTGTTTGGCTTGATTTAGGAAAGTGCATTTACAGTGTTCTCTTTGCTCTTTGTGAAAAGATTGTGTCTTTCTTTTCCCCTAGTAGCTAGGATTTTCATTGCTGAAAAGAGATAAAAGTTTGTTTATCATCTTTAGATTGCATTTTAGGAATTACATCTACATCTCGTGGTGAACCCAAAAGGCAAACTTCATAAGAAATATCAACTTAAAATAAATTCAATGAATCTAACAACGCTTTGGAACTTAACGCACAACATTTAGAGGTCTAGGCTAGAGATGTATTCCGGCGTCGTAAGGCCTGGTAACTGTTGTCCTAACTGATGGTTGGGTGATTCCTCCGCTTTGAGATGATAAGTGCCAGTACGGACTTGTGCTCCCATGTACCGTCGAGTATATATTGGGAGACCCCTATAGGCTTAAATCCTTTACCCATAGGAAGCCGTGTCGGCCGCCCTACTGATCGCAATGCACCGAACACAGCATTCGGGAAGATTGACTGCCGTACCGTAAAAGTATTCTGTAGTTTTTCGATTGGTTTGGTACTCCCTCTACCTAGACCTCTAGAGCAGTCCCTTTCGTTCCTTTTCAGACTCCTTAACGGAAAAGGTCCATCTGAGCACTTGTCACTTCAAGCTCATTAAAAATCGAAGGAGACTAGAGTCATCTTTGTTTTTTCTCGACTCTTAAAAATTGAAAAAACAAGTTGTGTCAAAGCGTGTTAAAATTTATTTTAAACAGAATATTCATACCCCTTTCCTACGTTGATCTCGGGTTGAGAAAATGGAGCCTACCAACCAAGGAATTCCCCTTGGTGGAAATCCTAGTCCCCTCTCCTTTTGGGGAGATGTTGGTGCGCCCCATATGGCCACATTGACGCTTCCAGGACTGACAATTGGCTTGCCAGTATGGCTCTTCTCAACCTCTGTCGTTCAGAACACCACTATTCTTGAACAATCGAATCAGCAATTAGACGAGTCCAGAGTTGCCCACCAGCCTTCTACTTCCTCTAATTCTTCCTCTCCTCCTTCCTCTTCACTTGATGGAGATGGTAAAGCTAAAAGCCAAGTTCCTAAGGAGAAGAAGGAAAAGAAGAAGAAAGGGAAGAAGAAGAAGGATCCAAAGGCAAATGGGGGAAAACGAGTGTCATCTAATGAAAATCCACACACTGCACCGACTAGGCCTAAATCACCATGTGTCATTTGCAAAGGAGACCACTTTCACAGAGATTGTCCCTGCATCCCCCGGATACTAAGGGACTGGTCTCCTCGTTTGCACAACCCGGTGTCGTCAACCTCTGATGATCATGTTAAAAGCACACCGTCAACTAGCGAAAGTGAAGCCCCAGGACAAAAAGGGAAAGCTAGATTTCCCTGTAAACTATGCGAAGGCAATCATGCCGTCCACCGTTGTCCCTTATTAGACGAAGCTAAAAGAGTTTTGGATGATCGTCCGGTTTCACCATTACGACTTCCTCCTGGATATAAAAAACTCTTGCCGATTCCGTCACTAGTTGAGAATACAGCTGGCCCGCTCAGGTGGTCGGTTGAAGCACCTATCATTGAAGATAAACCATCTGGATCCATACCAGATGAAAGTCAAAAGGTCGAGGCGGCAGTTGGCCCGGTCTTGCCTTCAGAGGTTTCATCTTAAGATGATATAGTCACTGAAGAGAACAAGGATGACACCGTCCAAATTCTCTTCATAAACACAGACTCCGACGAACATGGGGGCAATTTACCCATTCCTTTACCGCAGGAAGGAAGTTGGTCAGAGCCGTACCCGACCGTCTATTCGGTCCCACCTCCAAGCAACCTAGTTGTCTCCTTCGACTGGAATCAACTAGGCAGACCCCGTTTACCAGCTAGCGTACCATTCCGAATTATCGTTCAAATATATAGAATGGTTATGGCTGGTACCATCATAGATGAGGGGGCTTCTGTGAGTATCCTTTCCTCAACTGCTTGGAAAGCGCTTGGTTCGCCATCGCTTTTGCCTGAGATGAGAAATCTGACAGGCTTTGATAAAGGAACCATTCGACCTTTAGGGATCCTTCCCGATGTGCCCACAACATTGAGAAGGAAGACAGTTCGCATGAACGTAATGGTAGTTTAAGGACCCTTGGATTATAACCTTCTCCTTGTACGAGGCTATATTTATTGCATGGGAGCGATTGTCTCCTCACTCTTTAGAGTAATGTGTTTTCCGCACGAAGGAAGAGTGGTCAAGCTCGTGGACCAGCTTTCATTTCCCGGATCATACAGAGCAAATAGTCATATACCGTCCCTAAATGGTCTTTTCACGCAAGAAATGTCTCAATCTCCAGTCCGTCCTCCCGATGAGCGCGAGTAATTTGGAGGGATATGACTGAAACCCAGGGGGCATGCGTCTTGGTCTGCTTCGGCAGGAAAACTTCGGGTATAGAGTAGGTTTCCGCGGGAAAATATGCCTAGTTTGTACCCCCATCCGTGATTGGAAGAGGGGGTTATTCTAGTACAGGATTCTCTTGTCAAAAGTTATGTGAGTTGGCGAGCGCCGCCACTCACCTTTGTTTATCTCGGTAGACATCGCCGAAGAAGTGTTTTGTTTGCGCCGCAGATAGAACAATCTTTGGGTAGCCTGTAAGAGGTATACCCTTCCTGATAAAACAAATGTTTTGTCAGCTCGAATAGAGGGTGACCTTGAAACTCTGTTTTATACCTGGGGGCATGCAAACCTTTTGGAGTGCAAGCAAAGAGCGATTATTTATCTGTTTTTTGGATTAGTCGTTTCCTAACTTGCATAAAGAAAGGATGTGGGGCAAAAATCTAAAAGTTGTCGTTTTTATAGGAGACATTCTTATCATATGACTGGATTGATCAAGCAGCGTTTACCGCGAGGCTCAATCTCGTTAAAAAATAAACCCGGACAGAGCAAATGTTTCCACCCGCGTTTAAGCTCGTTAAAAAATGAACTATCCCCTGGTAAATAATTACCGTGAATGTAGAATTTCAGCCATTAAAGCCTTGGTCGTGTTTGCACCATCACCTCCACTTTTCCATTGGCCAATCATTCACCTCCATTTGATTGTTTACCCATTTTGAGGAACAGCTGCAAAGAGTGATTTCAATAGCCATCCTTGTGACACTGCCATGATTGGAAAATTCCTTGGAATCAGCTGCTACCCATTTTATCACTCGTTCCTTAAAAGACGAGTCTTCTTTAAGCTCTTTTCTGACTCGTAAAATAGGAAAAGATTGCCGAGTTCTGGCCTTCCAGCTCGTTAAAGCAACAGGAAGTGCTATCCCTCCTCTAGATTTTAATCTTTTTGGACCTGAGGGATTATTGCACAAAAATATCGAGCGCTTGTTTTGTTCGGCTCGTTAAATCTAATCGAAAATTCATCCCTTCTGTCTTGTTTTATACTTTTTCAGACTTAAGGGATTAGATGACGAAAAAGGAATTTTGGAGTTACCTTTACGTACCTTTTCAGACTCTCTAAAAATGAAAAGGACCGAGTTATCTTTGTCGTTAAACTCGTTAAAAAGATTAATAGCGACAAACTTGTCTTTAGACGAGAACGAGTTTCACTATCGCTAGGCTCATTAAAACATAGCGATGGTTTTGCCCGAAGGGAAAATTATAGAACAAGTATATGTTATCCTCCTCAAGCTTGACAAAAATAAAGAGGTACTGGTCAGCAATGACTGGGGAAAAATTGGGAAGAAAACTCAAAGAATCTTTATTGGTAGCAACTCGCTCTTGAACATGACACTTCCGCTCCGTGCCCGAGTCGGGTTGGGTTGTTTCATTCACCGGTCACATCGCCATGGTCTCGCCATACCATCCACATTTGGGGTTAATGCTACCAATCCATCACATAAGTGTCACCAACATGTTCAAGAGAAGTCATCCAGAAAGGCCACCTGTGTCCCACCCACTACCATACATTATACTCC
The DNA here is from genome assembly GCA_031772625.1 of Pinus tabuliformis. Classification (NCBI taxonomy): domain Eukaryota; kingdom Viridiplantae; phylum Streptophyta; class Pinopsida; order Pinales; family Pinaceae; genus Pinus; species Pinus tabuliformis. The sequence goes on from CM062807.1 coordinate 102,521,700, forward strand.
ATTCTTTCATGACCGCCACCCTGAACCATATATCATCAGATCGTTTTCACCTCCATCAAAATCATTTGCTCCGTTCCGTGTCATTGATGTGGGATTCATTAAGGCCATCCTGTGACGGATCACTTCTTGTCGACATCAGCTCATTATCCAAGAAGTTGGTCTAGGAACACCCCATTCAGTACTTTGAAGCTTGCATGCCTCAATGGCAAGTTTCTCACTTCTGGCGATAGGTTTACATCAATGGCCTTCGACCGAAAGATTTTGCGTGGTGTTCGACGCCAAGTCCTTTATTCACACCACATGAATTGTACTGCAGTACCTTGAGGATCATTATCATTATCGGTGATTCCTCTCGCGCTTGTTAACAGTTTACATCATTGACTGGTAATCAAGCGATGTCTTTCCATGTTCGACTTCAGAACATTTTTCACATGGATCGACTTGTACTTCGAGTGAAGATCGGACGAGATTGAAGACCCCGGATCTAGTTTCATCCATTCGGGCTACCATATATATTCAGGAAAATAAAGACATTGAAATGTATAGCATTGCAGCACAGATAATCATCCTACCAAAAGGATGATGGCTCTATCAGAATCATCAGTCTACCATCAGACGATTGTCTGTCCTATGTACATGAAAATGAATTTATAAAGCTGAGCATGGGAATGCCCGCCTCAGCTAGATCATGAAAACAGTATGAAGATAATGTATTGTATTGTATCTTATTACAGGTCTCCTCCCAGCATTGAAAGAACTTCGGATCCTCCTACTAAATGGCCTCATACTTTAGGGGGCAACTGTTATAGACATTTTTGTGCCTTACAGCTCTAAGCATGAAATGTCCATAAACCAAGGGCTCCTAAGTCCCTAAAAGTGTTGTTCCAACCCCTAAAGGAACAAGGTCAACAAATTACAGCTTCTCCCAGAAGTTCTCCACCTGAAACTGCTCAGAATAAGTCAAATCAGGATCATTTCAGTTGCTCCACTAGCCAAGTGCGTTGCATAGCAGCTAAACCCACTAGCTAGGTGCGTTGCAACGCACCTAAATGCACTACCAGGGTGCGTTGAGCGGGAAATGACAAATGGCAGTGTCATTCCACGAGGTGGAGAGACAATGGAAGCTTCTAGAATCTTCTCCAATGACACTTGCCTCACTGAATTCGACCAAGGATGAGTAAGAGGCTTTCAGTCTCCAAGTGGAAGCAAGAACTGACAGAGAGAAGCCACTAATCAAATCATAAGCTCACTCATCCTCCTTGCATACATCTATATATGGATCCCTCATCAATGAGATCCAGAGGCTGGAATTTTGCACATTGTAAGGAATTGTTGTTGGTTTTGAAACACATACCAGAGAATTGGGTGATCTATGCTTTGTTGGGGGTGAAGAAGGGACTTCTTTGCTGGGAGGTTGATGCTGGGTCAGGAATCATCGGTTGTAACTCCTCCTGGATCTTCTTGTATATCAATAAAAACTATTTGAGTTTCTTCTCCATGCTTTTGTATCATTGATGCTTGCTACATTTGTATGGTTAACTTAAATCTGATCCTAAGTTATTTATGAATATAAATCCATGTCTCTGTGTAGTTTCCTTCTTCTGTGATCTTACAGGTACTTGGTGAAGCTGGGAAAGTAAGGGAGCAGATAGCTGGAAGCTGTCAAAGAGGAGAGAGATTGGATCAAAGGACTAGCGCAAGACACAGGTTGGTTCTTCCTATTCCTCTTTGTTTATAGTTCATAAAGAAGATACAAAAGTAGTTTTCTCTGTTTGTTTCTAAGGTAGTTGTCACACCTTAGTGGGATAGAGAAGTTCTGAATAGACACTTTTCCCGATAACACCATCCACATGCTCGTCAATGGGAATCGATTGAAGATCTGCAAGAAACCCATTTCTAAGAAGGAGTTCATTGAAACTCTGGGTAAATCAGTGCTGGTAGTGGAGTAGGGCCCTCTCTCCACTCCACCCACACCTTGAACACACACACAAAAAAAAAAAAACAAACAAAAAAAGGGGAATAAAAGATCCTTGGGTGAAAACCTCTTGGAGGTGCCCAGGCCAGACAGTGAGGGTGAAAACCTCCTAGAGGCACCCCAGCTGTCTTAGAAAAAAAAGAGAGAAAAAAGAAAAGAAAGAAAAAGAAAAATAAACCTAATTTCCGTTGAACAAATTGCAAGTTGCAGGAAGGTCATTACAGGTTAGGAAGATCGCAAAAGACAAAGACAGAGGTTAGTACCAAGCTGCAAGCATCCCTCACAATCCATTCCTCCATGACTATTACCCTTTCCTAAGATTTTTTCTCATTCGGGCTAAGATTTCACCTTCTACAGGAAGTTATGTGTCTTCTATAGGAAGACCCTGTAGAACCTATAGACAAGCCAAAATAAATCTCAGAAGTGGACCCAAAGGTTGGGAATCTATCTATGAGGCCTGTAAACATCCCTGCTTCCATCGATTGCCATATGTCACCGTTTCTCCATCTCTGTACACCTCCATTGCACTCATTTTTATGTCCCTGCACAGTCACACACAAAAATCTTGTTTCCTTCGTGCTGCCAGCAAACATTTTTAATGACAAATCAAAGAAGCAATTTTAACTCACCATAGCTGATACCGTCCATCTACACTCCTTATCAAATTGAGATGCTCGTCAACAGTGGTAACCCTGCTCATTCTAGCTTTCATTCCAGGAGGAGAAGCAGCTACAGGACATCCTACAGGATTCCTATAGCAGCTGATCCCTTTGAAAGACATGCTCCAGAGACAAGGACAACAGAGTATGGCACAAGAAACATGCATGGAGCTCTGCTCAAACATATGAACATCAGCAACAGCTTGAGGCTGGGCATGCTGTGCACCTACAGCAATAGCAAATGAAGAAATGGGTTCCAAAATCCGAAATTTGCATAACACGGCTGCGACTACGCAGGTAAGTTCCTAAACTCGTTCTTCAATTGCATAAATCATATTTCAAGGTTGCATGACTATGGGAATGATTTTTATTGAGTGGAATCGGTGGCCAGTCAACTGGCCACCCTCGGCTAGTTACATATCTTCGTGGAATCCACACGAGCTCCGTTAAATTCAAAACAACTGATTAGATGTGTAGCCAGCACGTGTGGAGTGTCCATTTAGGAAGAAATCGTAGGGATTGGTAGTGGTGGCAGTGATTAATGAGAGAAAGGGAGGTGATGGCTGTCAGACGGCATGCAGAAACATTATGGTTGTGACGTCAGATCTATGATCTGATCCAGCCACCTCATCCCCTCACCACGAATCACGCCGCAGTTAAAAGACAACTCAGTTGAAACTTCACCACCCTCTGTTCATTCTGCACTCACGATGTTCTCGACTGGAGTACACATCCACTGCTTCTAGAGCAGTTAACTAGTCATCCTACACCATTTTTCTGCCTGTTTTAGAAAATCTCCCACCTATAGGGCTCTTCTAGAAGCATAGTTCTATTCTACAGGAGCTGGGAGACTTCTACAGGAAGGGTTCTACAGGAAAGGTAGAGAACAGCTCTGCGGAGAGGAAATTTGGGATTTTTTGTCAAAATTCAAGCTCAAAACGAGGTAGGTTCAGGAAAACTCCTCTGTGCATGATTTGTTTGAGTAAGGTGGTAAATTGAACACGGAAATAGATTGAAAAAGAAAGTGGAAGTATGCCTGTGCATTGAAAAAGTGAAAGTCTGCCTGCATATTTCCATGAGTCTACACAGTTGCTTTTTCTCTCTACATCTGAAATCTCCCCATCCTTTTTTAAATTCTCATGTAAGGAAGATACATGTAGCAATAGAGGCTAGCCTATGTGTGTGAAAAAAAACCTGAATTTACATATATATCTATGTGCTGAGAAAAGAACATGTGTCCTTATGCTCTGTTCTGTAAAAAAATTTCCCTTTCATAAATAGACAGTCAAATTCTAGGTGACAGCAGTTTAAGACAGGAGAATTATTACCATTTGATAATACAAAGAAGCACCTGGGACATTCCTTCTTGGGTTCAGAAGAAATCGAATTCAGTTATCCTCTGTTTCAGTGATTGACTGTTTTCTTCCCACCTGAGCATTTTCTTTTCTTGTTAAAACATAAAAAGAGCACTCAACACCATGCCAGGAGGATTCATAAGGAAAGAACCCTCAAACTCTAGAAATTTTCATGAGCAACCTGAGGTGGTGGACCTTTTCACCTGGGCAAATTGGATATCCTTATTTGACAAAATTCAATGTTATGATGAGGAGATAACTAAAGAGTTTTTGATGTCCCTGAGACCACATTCGAAGACACATGCCACAGTTAGTTTTAGGGGTTTGACCCTAGAACTTACCCCTGAGCTCATCAGTAGAATTATTGGTCCACCACTGGGGCTCCCTTGGAGCAAGGAGGAGAGATCATTGGGACAAGTTGGTAAGAAAACATTTTTTCTTCCTGAGGAGCATCCTGTAGAAGACAAAAACGGGGTTAGAAGGACAAGCTTGCCTCCTCTCTGGAGTGAAGTTAGTTATCAAATAATGAAGTATACCACATGTGAAGGAAGGTTTAGCATCATTTATGGATACCATTTCAGGTTGCTACATGAATTAAAGTATGGAATGGACTTGCCTCCAGCCAAGAAACAGAGCATCCCATATTTCCTTCTTCAGTCCTTAATTGAATGTGGTACAAAGCTAAATGAAGGGATCCCAGATTAGTTGGCCCATCATGGGCTCATCAAACTGTTGGTGGAAGATGCTTTACACACCTATACTGTCCCCATATCTTGAGAAACGTTTAGAAATATTTCCAGGGATGATAACATTAGAACTTTGGCTGAGAACATAACCCCATCCAGTTGTAAGGAGGGGGAGAAAACTGAAGAAATTGAGAAGAAAAAGGATGAGGGAGCATAGGACATTCAAGCAGAGGGAAAAATAGAGGAAGAACTGAAAGAAAAAGAAAACTTTGGAAAGACTGCTAAGCCTGAAACAGAGAAAGAGATAACAACAAAAACAACGAAGGAAAGGAGGACACATATTGGAAAGGAAAAGGTCAAGAAGGCCCAGAAGAAGGCTGCCACAACCAAAGCAGGCACCCAACAAGAAAAGGGAAAGACACACTCTGAGATATCAGTAATACAGACAGAAATAGTGGACACAGAGGTTTCTACAGGAAGCGAAGGAAAAGAACAACAAGAAGACAAATCCCCTGAGACGTTTGCAAGCGAGGCAACAACTGTGCTTGTTGCTTTAAGCACACCCAAAAAACAAAAAGGAAAAAGAAAGAGGCAAACCTCCATGTACTTTAAAGCCAGGAGAAGGACAAGGATCAAAGTGGGCAAACCCCAGCCACAATCAAAGGAACCAATTGTCATTGAGGACACAACCACTAAACAGAAAGAAGAGTCTCCTTCCAAGATATCTATCACCTATGAAAGAGGAAGCCCAAAAACCTCCACATGGAATGATAGAATAAAAATGATGGACTCAAATGCAGCTCTACAGGAAACTCTAGCCAAGTTAAAAGAGACTGAAAAATTGGAGGAGAAGGTAGCCAAAAAATCAGAGGGAGAAGAAAAGACTGAGGAGATACTGGAACCAAGCCCTCAGCCTAGCTTGGGCTCATATTACAACTTGTCAGAAGGTGTGAATATCATCCCACAGAAGTTTGCTATACCACTTTTCTTTGCATTGGAACAAGAACATGTTAGGACTCACACTTGGATGAGAATTGCCAAATCCAAGGGTGTTGCAGACATAGGCCACCTGGAAGAATAGCTAAAAGAATCAAGAAAAGAGTTGGCCATGGTGAGGCACATGGAAAGTAGTAAAAGAGCCAAATTACAAGAGGAGAATTGCTACTGAAAAAGCAGTTGCAGCTATAGGAAGGTCTTAAGGAAGATAGGCCATCCATTTTGGGAGGGTAGCAACAGTAAGAAGGACCTCTAGCAGACAAGGAAACAACCGAGAAATAGTAGGGAGAGGAAAAGCTACAAGTTGATGTTGAGATGCTGACAAAACTGTTGCAGGAAAAGAAGTCTTGGGTAGCAGAAGAAATACAAGGTTTCAAACAATAGTTGCAAGAAAAAGAGGCCCAAATGGCCTGCATGGACAGTAGAAGCCTTACAATGTAGGCAACCTGCTAAATCCTATGCATTATATCTTAAAGATCAATGGTTGCAATTTCAAATTAACACATTGGCCCAAAGGGGCAACATTCCATTTCATAATTACAATCAGTTTATGTATTTTTGTGACAATAGCTCAGCTGAAGATAAAGCCAAGTTAGCAGAATTCTATTTACACAACTTGGCACTTCCAAACATGAATCTATGGGACCCCAATGCTGCATTGGGATATGTGCAACTCATGGCCATGGCCTCTTGGTTAAACCATGAGGAAAAGAGGGCAGCAGAAATTCAGAAAGTTATGGACAAGGAGCTAAGTGAGCCACTCATGATCAGGGCAGAACCAGAGTATCCCTCAGCATAGTATATGCCCATCAGTACCTTGCCAACAACCCTCAGGTTCTCCCAGACTACGTTGAAACGCAAACTCAGGCCATTGCTCACTTTGAAGACATGGAAATACTGTTTGGTGATAACTGCATTCATGCTTACACAAGGACACGGAACACATTGTCCCATAGTCTGAAAATAAGAGAATACCACTCCTCGACTAGAATGAGGGAGGCTTTGGCAAGGGTGTCAGTTTATAAACAGTCAATGCAAAATCTGAAGGCCAATTGGATTGGCCTAAATTTCAGTCCTCCATTGCTTTTAGGACTACTGGAAGGGGTCAAAGAAGAAGAAGAACACAGGTAATGGAAGGAAGTAGAGAGAAAAGCAGGGTTTCATGAATGAGAAGAGGACATCGCCTTAGAAGCCTGGGATGTCAGAGAGGCATTCAAAGCAATCAAAGATGATGAGCTAGATTAGTTGCTCAGAGGATGAGCAACACATTCAGCAAGGGGGTGATGAGCCCAAAAAATGGGTAACTTTATGGGCTCATTTTTCCTATTATTATTGATTAATCCACCATTATTCATAGTTTTATGCATTCTTTTGAATATATTTATGTTAATTGAATGAATGAGAATAACCACTTGACCACAAAGTCTAATATGTGCTTATTGCAGATTTTTGGACATCTTTTGGACCAAGGTCAAGCATTTATGAGCAAGTTGACAGCCAAATATGAAGGAACAAGGCTGAGGATTTGTAGGAAGGGTGTCTCCTGCACTAAATGACCCCTTCCTCTAGTTCTCCACCATCAGCTCGGAGTTCAATAGCCCACCAAAGATGATTTCAAGGGGTAGCCGAGCAAGTTTTGTGAAGTGGCTGATTAACTGCAGTTCTGGACAGCCAAGCTCCTAAAGTTAAGGAGGACTATTGGGGGTCCTCATGGTGCATAAGCAGGAAGAGTTCAAGCCTTGGTAGTTTAGCTATTGAATAGTTGTTTTTTGCACTTTAGTGCAGCTCTGCATTTCACCTCATTTTCGAGCTCTTACTGTAAACAATTTTGTGACATGACTATTATTTTTTGAGTAACGGAGATGAATTTCACTTTGCACCAGCTCTGAGCTTTCTTAGGAGGCTGTAGCTCTTGGGGTTGGGTCCAACTCAAGTGCTAGTACCTCCTTTGTGTACTTTTATGTGTTTTCTTGCATTCATAGAATAGTTTATGTTATTTAGGTTAAAATTTTGCATTGTTACTTAGGTTGTTTTTGATGATTAAGATAGTTTTATGCTTCGGGTTGATTTGACAGTTTGGTGATATAAAATATCTGTAGAAAAGGCCATCAAGCAGTCCTTGATCTCATCTCTCCCTCCTTGGGACCATGAGCTGAGACCTAGGCATACTTGCTGCCACAAAAACATTGTTTTTGCCTTCCTATGCAATTGCTAGTGTTAGGATTTAAGGTGGAAAAGTTGACACCAATTGTACTTGCATGTTTAGATATATTCTTGCTTAGTTTCCATAGCTATCTTGCATGATTTCCTGTCTATAAACTTCTGTTCATCATGTTTCTAGTTTTTAGGTCAGATTAGGTCAAAATAGATAGATCTCTATTTTTTTAGTCTTTGTTCGATCAGTTTTGGAAAATAGTGTGCAGAACACTTGTAATACATCCCTACCTACCCTTTCTCCATCATACAACCTACTCCAACCCCTAATCCAAGATTCCTTCCCTTCATTTGCCACACTTTCCCAATTGCCCTAATTTCTACATTTTTGTGCAACATTGCTCCCTCCATCCTTGAACAATTCCAACCACCTTCATCACCCGTTACCTTCATTTACCAGGTCCTAGACCTCTTAACATCCTTATCCATCCTTAATTTCCACTTTCCCACCGTTTTTCCTCCATCAACCCTCTAAAATCCTCTTTCGGCCTGTTCCTCTAGAATTTCCTGTAGAACTCCCTGTAGAACCCCTGTAGACTTCTTGTAGAAGTTCACACGAGCAATTTTTTCAAGATATGATTATTGTGGAATTCTCTAGAAGGGTGCTAGGGACTCCTTAGGCCCTCTTCTCACTTTCCCAACCTCCTGCAAGCGCCCACTCCATTTCCTTTCGCCAATCAACCTCTGCATAGTAAAAAACAGTTAAAACACATGCATAATAATTTTGTAAAATTACTCAAAAATACAAAAAGATGCTTTTTCCATATTTTCCCTCATAAGTAGCTTAGTCACATGTGTTTTACCTTTTGAAGATTCAATGGCATCCATTTTAGCAAATTTCATCTCTTTTCTTGCACCAGTAGGGTTAGTAAGTGAAACTAGGGTTTGCTAAGGTTTGCATTTCCTTTCATCTTTCCGCTTCTTTTTGCAAGTAGACTAGCCTCTTTTGAGTTAGCTTTCATCCATCACAGTTAAAAGCTTCTTCTAAGAGCTCATAGAAGTTGGCTTAAGCTCCTAGCGAACTTGTGTCGGCTGATCAAGTGACACCCTGTAGCAAGAGCTAGTACTTGTGCATATAGCATCGTTGCTTCCAAGTTTGTTACAAACTACCGGGTTGATAAAAGTAAAGAAGGGAGTCCCAGGAGTTGCAGCATCATTTTTGCAATACTGGAGCCCACCAGTCATCCAAGCACTCAATGGATTTGTCATAACAATCCACCTTGGTCCTATGAAGATACAACCAATCCATTCCTAAAAACATATTATATGGTCCCAATATTAATACATTAAAATGTGTTATAGTAGGCATACCATTCAAATAAAATGCACAAGATCGTACACAATGATGAACTCGCTTCTTTGTACCTCTAGCCAATTGCACTAACCAAGATTCTGCATGCACTTATTTATTCAACCTAGAATTATCCACCAAGTCAGCGCTAACATAACTATAATTAGATCCATAGTCAATCAAAGTAGCAAAAACTTGATCACAAATCTTACCATCCATCTCAATTATAGATGCCTGATGGTCTACCTATCTGTTATCCAGTGATGCATAAATACGAGGAATGCTCTGACCCACACCCACAACAATTTGCACCTCCTATGCATTGTATTTCTAAGGCCTACCAACTTGATTTTGTGGAAAATCTCTCTTAGGTTGTTCCTTACTGCATGTCCAACACACTAATTGTCCAGTACCATCACCTTTATGTTGCTGGTGTGACCCATTTCCCTAACTAGCTGCATTGAAATTCTTTTGTAGTGCCACATTTTCTTTCTCCTCTGCATTATGAGGCCTTATTCTTTCTAGCTTCCATTTACCTTTACCTTTATCTTTCCTTTTCCATCCTTGTTGAGTTTCATTCTTATGCTTTGAATGCTCATATAAATGCTTCAATTTCTAAATAACTTCCTCAAGTGACTGAGGCTCATCCTACTCAATCCGATCTCTAAATGCTAATGGAAAATCACTGAAAAATGGTTGAAATTTAGCCTTCTCATCCTTAAGATATAGTACATACCTCAATAGCTCCAGGGACTTAGTCATGTACTCTTCATCTATCATTTATCCGATCTTGAGCTCATATAATTCTTTAGCCTTACTATTGTAGTACCTTTCTGAAAAGTAAGTCTTCCTAAAAAGTCTCCTGAACTCATATCAACTCAAGTCCTTTTTCCTCATGTCTTTGACTCACTTTAGATCTTTCCATCAAATATCTGCTTTAACTCTCAGGTTGAAGATAGCTACTCTAGCCTTCATATTATCTGTGTAATTATGTGACTTATTCATCCCAAGTATCCAAGCCTCTTCATCTTTTTACTTCTTGACATATCCATCAAAATTAGGTGGCTTTACTTTCTTAAATTAGACTAGCAATTATCCCCTATCACTCCTCCTATAATGATGATAACGATCTTGATCATAATTCATATCAGAACCATAACTAGAGTAGTAGTTGTGTCCATCACCTATCCTATCTGGAGTATGCAACAAACTGCCATCTCTCACAGTGTCATCTCTATTTTACCTGTGACCACCATGATACCTACTTCCATATGCCCCATTAGCTTTTTCCTCCTTTCCATGGTTGATCTAAAGTGGCCCCTGTCACTACAATTTTGATAAACTCTAAAACATTAGCCTTTTCTTGTTTCTCTTGTGACTACATCATTTTGTCATTGTCCTCCTTAAAACTCCTTATTTCTTCCTTAAATATTCTTAATGTGTCCACTAAGTCAGACAAGTGTCCAACACCATGATGCTCGTCCGATTCATTGGGAGAATATTTGTAGACTACCATATTTCTAGTCATTTCGATCTCTTTCCTCTACGGCATACTATGTCAACCTAATCCAAATCACAATAAACTAATCTACCTTAGCATAATTTTCGGAGGATATCCAATTAGAAAGATCAACCAATCAACTTAGTACATGTATAACATAATCATGACAACATATATACATCTAATACGTAAGCATATAACCATGTAACCATCGGTCTAGCTAGAGTCATATCATCAATGCATGACCATATCAAATACACATACTATGACCTCATGCATGAAAATAACAACCAAACCGATGTACACTAACAATATGTAAGCATAAACAACATGTAACCAATCATACACTCATGATGACACACTTCACAACAACAACATCCTCTTTCACATGGACACATCACTAAAACCATGATCGACAACATGCATATGCAACAATCATATAGACCACAAGGATGATCAACACATGTGCAATTGACATAAATGCATCACCAACACACACTGCACATCTAGTCCAAGGCATGAACCATGCTGTAATACCACTCTGTAACACCCTCCCCCCATATCTACCCAAGTAACCAGCCAACCGAGGTAAATATACAATGAGTGGCCACCATAATGGGATTCAACCTCCTAGGTGACCTTAAGGAAGTGAAATCAATGAAAACAGGCCACACAAACCTTCAACATTAGCAACAAAACTCCTAGGATCCAAACCAACCACTCAGGTAACCACCCCTTGAGATCAAGTGAAGTTTTAGAACATTAAACCCCTAGATGCTCCTTTTATATGGACATTGGACAATCATACATCTAGAAGGCTCCAAATTCTCCCACGGCATGGGTATGCATGCGTCTGGGGACTTTCCTCCACAGGCCTGTTCCTACGACTCCAGGATTCGTGCCACTTTTTTAGCCCCAAAGCCTAGGTCACTGCCGAGAACTCATTAACACTTTCAGAAATGAATTTACACAACATAATGATTCATTTTAAAAAGCATTGAAAAGTTCTAGATTAGACCCCTACTAGCCATGACAGACATTTCATCAAACATATCACTAATATGTAATCTACAAGTTTAAACAACAAATCTGAGCATAGGGGTCTCATACTTATCTGAGAATTTATAAGAAGCATTGTTCCTTTATATCATTAGCTGCATTATCATCTATTAGGTGATAGATACATTTTTCATTCATTTACGAATCAAAACATGAGGAGAGCCGTGCATCATCACTATTATAATACATGTTTATAAGCAACATGCTAACAATAGAAATATCAAGGATATGTCAGCCATAGAATCCACATATAAACCAACACATTTACACATAAGATTCCAAGGAAAGAACCTCTTATTAATTAATACAAAATCCAACCTGGGATGGGACTACCACATTGCACCCAAACATATAATGGCTGAGCCAATTCTTTCTTCAGCCATTCACCCCTGTTCCATATTCAGAGCATGAATGTGGGACTCAAACCAAATAACCAACCAAGGAATCCCGAGGCTAAACCACCTCACCCTCATCAATAGAAACTAGTATTTATCACAATCCACAATAGATCACTAGGCCAACACAATAAGCATGTAATAACAGACTTTATCGTGATCTCCACTAGTTCACTAGGCCAAAACAAGCATGGATGTCATTGGATTTCTCCACCTACACCGTGAGAAATTTTCCTATCTCCTAGTCTCTCACGATTTGCCACAATCCACACCATATCATTATGCCCTAAAACGGGACCCACTCTCTAGGCTTTACCGCATATCCCATCCCAGGATTACTAGGCCTAACAGAGAGCACACGCCTCTAGGCTTTACCGTATATTCTTTCATTCATTGGTCAAGGATTTCTAGGCCCACCGAGGCAACACAAAATTTGTCTTTACCACCACCCACCTTCTGGTTTAGGGGTTACTAGTCTTTGTTTTCCATTATTCATAGATCCAGCTTACTAAGCTTTGAATCCATCTAGAAAAATAGCTCAATCAAAACAGAGAACCCCATGACACCATGCATATCCAAAAATTGCAAGGCTAGGCTGAAAACACTATCATACTTGGAAAAACCTGCCATAACAGCAAAGAACCACATGCAATAACATGCATTCAAAATATAGCAAGGAAAACACACATGCAAATTGATACTCGCAAAGAATCCTGTTGTAGCTACTTGCTCCTTCTCTGCTTTCTTGCTCCTTCCTTCCTCTTACCTTCTTTGCCTTTCTTGATACAATGCCAAAGTGCTCCAAGAAAACTCTAAGTGTCCAAGAGTGAGAGAGAGACAGAGAGAGAAAATAATGAGAGAGCTTAAAAAATGAACTAACAAAAGGTACCAACTGATCCTTAGAATTATTTTTATCAATTAGGCCCCGATTCTCTTCATTTTCCTTTTTTCCTTCATTTTCCTCCTCGCATGCAACATGTGACATTTCACCTTCCTTTTCTCCTAATTTCGATTATTTTCATAAATAAATGTGCCAAAAATGTCATTTTTCTTTTCCAAAACCTTTTCCAATTTCCTTAGCCATAATAAACCAAAATGAATACCCACTAGGATATTTTGCCCAACATTCAGCTTGGAATAGGTGTCCCATCAACCGTGGTTATTATTTTTCCTTTATTAAATTTTATTACATGGAATTTTCACAAGGGTTGTTACAATATGTGTGCATTTTTATCCTACAATTAGTAGCCACATGTCCAAAGGTGTGATAATAAAAACACTTGATCTCATCCATCAAGGGGGCAAAGGATTTTTGACTCCTCTGAAAACTACTACTCTCAACTTTATGAGCGAATGATCTTCTTGATGTGAAATCTCCTCTTGGTTCTCTTATTTGCTATTGGTGGTGGATATGTTTCTTATTTCCTCTAGTACTGTCATTTATAATCACATACTCCTTTGTAAACTCCATTGGTTTTGATGTGTTGTTCTTTCCTACATGCGAGCTTGACTCTCCATTTTGAATTCTAGGGCTAGAACTATCCACTCTTATGGTGCTCTTCACATGCTCCAATTTTTTATGTTTTCTTCAAGATGCTTTCTCAATTTTGAAATTACATCTTCAAGTTCTTCAATGTATTTGTTTTTCTCCTTTTTCTTTCTGCTCATAAAGTTATTCAATTCTTTTTGATTTTGCCATTTGAGTCCTCAAAGTAGTGATCTCTTCCTTCATATTTGTCTCCTTTCCATAACATATTTTCAATATCTTATCATGCTCCTTGCATGCATATCTTAGTCTACCAATTTCACTTGAAATTTCTTCAATAACATCCATAGCAGATTCATATTCAACATCAAGGAGCATAAAACTATGAATATAATTATCTTCACTAACAAGATATGAATTACTATCATCACTACTACCTAAAACATAAATTAAAAATAAATATTTATGGCTTATACCTTCAAATCTGTTGTCCTATTACAAAGTTGGTTGAACTAGATCTTCCTTCTTCATTTTTTTGCTCATCTCTATCTCTTCATCATCATTGGTGTTGTTGGCTCCATATAACATATGTAATCTATGCCAAACCTCCTTGGGATTTTTCATATCTCCTACTTTCTCCAAGTCTGCATTATGGAGATTCTAAAAATTAATATGCTTTGCTTGAGCATTTTTCTTCATTACTTTCGATGACGGTGGATCTTTGGGATGTCCTTCACAAATCAATACCCAAATGTTAGATCCATAAGAAAATAATTTATTTTTCACTCTTTCTTAACATACCTTAAAATTTGTAGTAGTGAGGAAAAAAGCTCTGAAAGGATTAATTCCAAAAATTTGCAAATTTTCTCCAAAAACCCTCAGATTTACTCTTCAGTGATCAAGGTGTAATCAAGAGCCCCGCTCTGATACCAATTTTCAGGAACTTGAACATGACTTGGGGGGGGGATTGAATCAGTAGTGTGTGTTGTTATATATTTTACCAGGTTAAGCCTCTCAGCCAATTCATGCATCAACTAACCAACAACACATTAGTAGATCATCGTATAAGTATATAAACATGTAATAAACTAAATCAAAACATCCATAAGAGCAATAATGCACAACACAATAACCATACACATGAGACACAAAGATATCAAGTGGAAACCCTTCCGGGAGAAGAAACACCCTTATCCTTGTTGTGCTACCCTAAATCTCTATTATGTCAAGAAAATTTTCCTTTACATAGAATTTCAGTTACCCTTAACTAGGAGACTTGACCTCAAACAATTGTTAGCTTGCCACCAAAGACAAGGAGACTCAATCCCAAAAATATAGTGAGTTGAAGACCTGTTATAGACATTTTTGTGCCTTACAGCTCTAAGCATGAAATGTCCATAAACCAAGGGATCCTAAGTCCCTAAAAGTGTTGTTCCGGCCCCTAAAGGAACAAGGTCAACAAATTACAGCTTCTCCCAGAAGTTCTCCACCAGAAATTGCTCAGAATCAGTCAAATCAGGATCATTTCAGCTGCTCCACTAGCTAGCTACGTTGCATAGCACCCAAGTACACTGGCTAGGTGCATTGCAACGCACCTAAATGCACTACCAGGGTGCGTTGAGCGGGAAATGACAAATGGCAGTGTCATTCCGCGAGGTGGACAGACAATGGAAGCTTCCAGAATCTTCCCCAATGACACTTGCCTCACTGAGTTCGACCAAGGATGAGTAAGAGGCTCTCAGTCTCCAAGTGGAAACGAGAACTGACAGAGAGAAGCCACTAGTCAAATTATAAGCTGACTCATCCTCTTTGCATACATCTATATATGGATCCCTCATCCCAGAGATACAGAGGCTGGAATTTTGTACATTGCAGAGAATTGCTATTGGTTTTGAGATAGATATCAGAGTATTGGGTGATTTATGCTTTGTTGGAGGTGAAGAGGGGATTCCTTTGCTGGGAGGTTGATGCTGGATCAGGAATCATCGGTTGTAACTCCTCCTGGACCTTCTTGTTATATCAATAAAACTATTTGAGTTTCTCCTACATGCTTGTGTATCATTGATGTTTGTTATATTTGCATGTTTAGCTTAAATCTGATCCTAAGCTATTTATGAATATAAATCCATGTCTTTGTGTAGTTTTCTTCTTCTGTGATCTTACAGGAACTTGGTGAAGCTGGGCAAGTAAGGGAGCAGGTAGCTAGAAGCTGTAAAAGAGGAGAGAGATTGGATCAAAAGGACTAGCGCAAGACACAGGTTGGTTCATCCTATTCCTCTTCGTTTATAGTTCATAAAGAAGAATACGAAAGTAGTTTTCCTTGTTTGTTTCTAAGGTCACTGTCACACCTTAGTGGGATAGGGTCGTTCTGAGTAGACACTTTTCCGTTAACAAAATGGCGACTCCGTGGGGAGCGTGTCTAATTAGTTTGTTTGTGTTTCTCTTGTTGTTTGTTTCATAAACATAGAAGTAGCAATCGAACTGCATTTGCCATCATCAAATGCAAAGTAGACATCTGCTACTTCAATCCATTCACTGGATTTGTTTATGATTTGAACAGATGATTCACAAATGATCTGATTACCCTTTGTGATAGCTCTTAGACCTCCTTTAAATATACCCCCTGATTGTGCATTACTGATTGCTTTTACTCGGCCAAAAACCATAGATTAAACTGCAAACCGTGACCCAGAACCCGGATAGAATTCTCGTTTCTGCTCCAGCGCAGGCTCTGTGAAGAGATTCTGCATTTCAACGTAGTTCCCGAGAGGGCAATCCAGTTTCTCTGTGTAACAGGTGCGCTGATCAGCCTAGCCCTGTGCAGCTGAGGTTCTTTGCTTCATTTTTTCAGTTTTGTCTTTGATTTTTGCAGCCTGTGATCAGTGTATGTGTCTGTTTAAAAACCCCTTTTCTTTGCCTTAATTCCACCTCCTTTGTACAAAAAGACTGTAGATGTTCTTTGTGTTTTTGTTACATCACTTACAGTTTTCATTGAAAAAGTAGAATAGTCATACTGTCATCCTTTGATTTAGATCTGTCGTAAGTGTCGATTTTGATCTTAGGAGAAAGTTTATTTGCTGTTGACAGTCGATTATGCTTTTACTTTTGCCTTTGGTTTGAATTTATGACTTTCTAGTGTCAAAACGAGTATTTATTTCAAAATCATAAAGTGTCGTAATCATCTCTACCTTTTGATTTCGAAAAGAAGCTTGTTTGTGTTTGTCACTTGAAAGCAAATTCAGATTTGTACATCAACTTTCTTTTTAGGCATCAATATTAAGAAAGTGAAAACAAATACATGCATATGTGCATTTGCATATTGATAGTCTGCTTGGCTTGATTTAGGAAAAGTGCATTTACAGTGTGCTCTTTGCTCTTTGAGAAAAGATTGTGTCTTTCTTTTCCCCTTGTAGCTAGGATTTTCATTGCTGAAAAGAGATAAAAGTTTGCTTATCATCTTTAGATTGCATTTTAGGAATTACATCTACATCTCGTGGTGACCCCAAAAGGTAAACTTCTAAGAAAGATCAACTTAAAATAAATTGAATGAATCTAACAACGCTTTGGAACTTAACGCACAACATTTAGAGGTCTAGGCTAGAGACGTATTCCGGCGTCGTAAAGCCTGGTAACTGTTGTCCTCACTGATGGTTGGGTGATTCCTCCACTTTGAGACGATAAGTGCCAGTACGGACTTGTGCTCCCATGTACCGTCGAGTATATATTGGGAGACCCCTATAGGCTTAAAACCTTTTATCCATAGGAAGCCGTGTCGGCCGCCCTACTGATCGCAATGCATTGAACACAACATTCGGGAAGATTGACTGCCGTACCATAAAAAGTATTATGCAGTTTTGCGATTGGTTTGGTACTCCCTCTACCTAGATCTCCAGAGCAGTCCCTTTCATTCCTTTTCAGACTCCTTAATGGAAAAGGTCCATCTGAGCACTTGTCACTTCAGGCTCATTAAAAATCGAAGGAGATTAGAGTCATCTTTTGTTTTTTCTCGACTCTTAAAAATTGAAAAAACAAGTTGTGTCAAAGCGTCTAAAAATTTATTTTAAATGGAATATTCATACCCTTTTCCTACGTTGATCTTAGGTTGAGAAAATGGAGTCTACCAACCAAGGAATTCCCCTTGGTGGAAATCCTAGTCCCTTCTCCTCTTGGGGAGATGTTGGTGCACCCCATATGGCCACATTGTCGCTTCCAGGACTGACAATTGGCTTGCCAGTATGGCTCTTCTCAACCAATGTCGTTCAGAACACCACTATTCCTGAACAATCGAATAAGCAATTAGACGAGTCCAGAGTTACCCACCAACCTTCTACTTCCTTTAATTCTTCCTTTCCTCCTTCCTCTTCGCTTGATGGGGCTGGCAAAGCCAAAAGTCAAGTTCCTAAGGAGAAGAAGGAGAAGAAGAAGAAAGAGAAGAAGAAGAAGGAGCCAAAGGCGAATGGGGGAAAACGAGTGTCGTCTAACGAAAATCCACACACTGCACCGACCAAGCCTAAATCGCCATGTGTCATTTGCAAAGGAGACCACTTTCACAGAGATTGTCCTTGCATCCCTCAGATACTAAGGGATTGGTCTCCTCGTTTGCACAATCCAGTGTCATCAACCTATGATGATCATGTTGAAAGCACACCGTCAACTAGCGAAAGTGAAGCCCCAGGACAAAAAGGGAAAGCTAGATTTCCCTGTAAACTGTGTGAAGGCAATCATGCCATCCACCATTGTCCCTTCTTAGACGAAGCGAAAAGAGTTTTGGATGATCGTCCGGTTTCACCGTTACGACTTCCTCCTGGATATAAAAAACTCTTGCCAAGTCCGTCGCTAGTTGAGAATCCAGCTGGCCCGCTCAAGTGGTTGGCTGAAGCGCCTATCATCGAAGATAAACCATCTGAATCCATACCAGACGAAAGTCAAAAGGTTGAGGCGGCAGTTGACCCGGTCTTGCCTTCAGAGGTTTTATCTTCGGATGATACAGTCACTGAAGAGAACAAGGATGACACCGTCCAAATTCTCTTCATCAACACAGACTCCGACGAACATGGGGGCAATCTACCCATTCCCTTACCGCAGGAGGGAAGTTCGTCAGAGCCATACCTGGCCGTCTACTCGGTCCCACCTCCAAGCAACCTAGTTGTCTCCTTCGACTGGAATCAACTAGGCAGACCCTGTTTACCAACAAGCATACCATTCCAAATTATTGTTCAAATATATAGAATGGTCATGGCTGGTACCATCATAGATGAGGGGGATTCTGTGAGTATCCTTTCCTCTATTGCTTGGAAAGCGCTTGGTTCGCCATCGCTGTTGCCTGAGATGAGAAATCTGACAGGCTTTGATAAAGGAACCAGTCGACCTTTAAGGATCCTTCCCGATGTGCCCATAACATTGAGAGGGAAGACAGTTCAAATGAACGTAATGGTAGTTCAAGGACCCTTAGATTACAATCTACTCCTTGGACGAGACTATATTTATTGCATGGGAGCCATCGTCTCCTCACTCTTTAGAGTAATGTGTTTTTCGCACGAAGGAAGAGTGGTCAAGCTCGTGGACCAGCTTTCATTTCCCGGATCACGCATAGCAAATAGTCATACACCATCCCTAAATGGTCCCTTCACGCAAGAAATGTCTCAATCCCCAGTCCGTCCTCTCGATGAGCGTGAGTAATTCGGAGGGATATGACTGAAACCCAGGGGGCATGCGTCCTGGTCTGCTTCGGCAGGAAAACTTCGGGTATAGAGTAGGTTTCCGCAAGAGAATATGACTAGTCTGTACCCCGTCCATGATTAGAAGAGGGGTTATTCTAGAATAAGATTCTTTTGTCAAAGTTATGTGAGTTGGCGGGCGTCGTTGCTCACCTTTGTTTATCTCGGTAGACATCGCCGAAGAAGTGTTTTGTTTGCACCGCGAATCGAACAATCTTTGGGTAACCTGTAAGAGGTAGGCCTCTCCTGGTAAAACAAATGTTTTATTGGACTAAAGAAGGGGTAACCTTGAAACCATATTTTATACCTGGGGGCATGCAAACCTTTTGGAGTGCAAGCAAAGAGCGATTATTTATCTGTTTTTTGGATTAGTTGTTTCCTAACTTGCATAAAGAAAGGATGTGAGGCAAAAATCTAAAAGTTGTTGTTTTATATGAGACATTCTTATCATATGACTGGATTAACCAAGCAGTTTTAGCACATAGTTCAAGCTCGTTAAAAAATAAACATAAGACATGAGCAAATGTTTCCACCCGCGTTTAAGCTCGTTAAAAAATGAACTATTCCCGGTAAATAACCACCGTGAATGAAGCATTTCAGCCATTAAAGCCTTGGTCGTGTTTGCACCGTCACCTCCACTTTTCCATTGGCCGATCATTCACCTCCATTTGATTGTTTAACCATTTTGAGGAACAACTGCGAAGAGTGATTTCACTAGCCATCCTTGTGACACTGCCATGATTGGAAAATTCCAAACCTTACCTGGAATCAACTGCTACCCATTTTATCACTCGTTCCTCAAAAGACGAGTCTTCTTTAAGCTCTTTTCGACTGACTCGTAAAATATGAAAAGATTGCCGAGTTTTGGCCTTCCAGCTCGTTAAAGCGACTGGAAGCGCTATCCCTCCTCTAGATTTTAATCTTTTTGGACCTGAGGGATTATTGCACAAAACGATCGAGCGCTTGTTTTGTTCGGCTCGTTAAAACTATCGAAAATTCATCCCTTCTGTATTGTTTTATACATTTTCAGACTTAAGGGATTATATGACGAAAAAGGTATTTTGGAGTTACCTTTACGTACCTTTTCAGACTCTCTAAAAATGAAAAGGATCGAGTTATCTTTGTCGTTAAACTCGTTAAAAAGATTAATAGCGACAAACTTGTCTTTAGACGAGAACGAGTTTCACTATCGCTAGGCTCGTTAAAACATAGCGATAGGTTTGCCCGAAGGGCAAATTATAGAACACGCATATGTTATCCTCCTCAAGCTTGACAAAAATAAAGAGGTACTGGTCAGCAATGACTGGGGAAAAATTGGGAAGAAACTCAAAGAATCTTTATTGGTAGCAAGTCGCTCTTGAACATGACACTTCCACTCCGTGCCTGAGTTGGGTTGGGTTGTTTCATTCACCAGTCACATCACCATGGTCACGCCATACCATCCACCTTTGGGGTAAATGCTACCATTCCATCACATAAGTGTCGCCGACATGTTCAAGAGAAGTCATCCAGAAAAGTCATCCGTGTCCCATCCACTACCATACATTATGCTTCATTCTTTCATGACCGCCATCCTGAACCATATATCATCAGATCGTTTTCACCTCCATCAAAATCATTTGCTCCGTTGTGTGTCATTGATGTGGGATTCATTAAGGCCCTCCTTTGACGGATCGCTTCTTGTCGACACCAGCTCATTATCCAAGAAGTTGATCTAGGAACACCCCATTCAGTACTTTGAAGCTTGCATGCCTCAATGGCAAGTTTCTCACTTTCGGCGACAGGTATACATCAATGACCTTCGACCGAAAGATTTTGCGTGGTGTTCGACGCCAAGTCCTTTATTCACACCACGTGAATTGTACTGCAGTACCTTGAGGGTCATCATCATTATCGGTGATTCCTCTCGCGCTTGTTAACAGTTTACATCATTGACTGGTAATCAAGCGATGTATTTCCATGTTCGACTTCAAAACATTTCTCACATGGATCGACTTGTACTTCGAGTGAAGATCGGACGAGATTGAAGACCCCGGATCTAGTTTCATCCATCCGGGCTGCGATATATATTCAGGAAAATAAATACATTGAAATGTACAGCATTGCAGCACAGATAATCATCCTACCAAAAGGATGATGGCTCTATCAAAATCATCAGTCTACCATCAGACGATTGTCTGTCCTATGTACATGAAAATGAATTTATAAAGCTGAGCATGGGAATGCCCGCCTCAGCTAGATCATGAAAATAGTATGAAGATAATGTATTGTATTGTATCTTATTACAGGTCTCCTCCCGGCATTGAAAGAACTTCAGATCCTCCTAATAAAGCATTTCACCCGATAAACGACCTCATACTTTAGGGGGAAACTGTTATAGACATTTTTGTGCCTTACAGCTCTAAGCATGAAATGTCCATAAACCAAGGGATCCTAAGTCCCTAAAAGTGTTGTTCTGGCCCCTAAAGGAACAAGGTCAACAAATTACAGCTTCTCCCAGAAGTTCTCCACCAGAAATTGCTCAGAATCAGTCAAATCAGGATCATTTCAGCTGCTCCACTAACTAGCTGTGTTGTATAGCACCCAAGTACACTGGCTAGGTGCGTTGCAACACACCTAAATGCACTACCAGGGTGCGTTGAGCGGGAAATGACAAATGGCAGTGTCATTCCGCGAGGTGGACAGACAATGGAAGCTTCCAGAATCTTCCCCAATGACACTTGCCTCACTGAGTTCGACCAAGGATGAGTAAGAGGCTCTCAGTCTCCAAGTGGAAACAAGAACTGACAGAGAGAAGCCACTAGTCAAATTATAAGCTGACTCATCCTCTTTGCATACATCTATATATGGATCCCTCATCCCAGAGATCCAGAGGCTGGAATTTTGTACATTGCAGAGAATTGCTGTTGGTTTTGAGATAGATATCAGAGTATTGGGTGATTTATGCTTTGTTGGAGGTGAAGAGGGGATTCCTTTGCTGGGAGGTTGATGCTAGATCAGGAATCATCGGTTGTAAATCCTCCTGTACCTTCTTGTTATATCAATAAAACTATTTGAGTTTCTCCTACATGCTTGTGTATCATTGATGTTTGTTATATTTGCATGTTTAGCTTAAATCTGATCCTAAGCTATTTATGAATATAAATCCATGTTTTTGTGTAGTTTTCTTCTTCTGTGATCTTACAGGAACTTGGTGAAGCTGGGTAAGTAAGGGAGCAGGTAGCTGGAAGCTGTCAAAGAGGAGAGAGATTGGATCAAAAGGACTAGCACAAGACACAGGTTGGTTCATCCTATTCCTCTTCATTTATAGTTCATAAAGAAGAATACGAAAGTAGTTTTCCTTGTTTGTTTCTAAGGTCACTGTCACACCTTAGTGGGATAGGGTCATTCTGAGTAGACACTTTTCCCGTTAACAAGACCATCAACTATTCCAACCACAACTGGGTAGAAACGACCATTTCCACAACACTATTACTAGCAACCAATAGCATCGAATAAATGCTCCAACTTAGCAAGAACCCACTTGTGATAGGCCACTAGTCCAAAAGTCTATGTGGACCTCAATTTCATTCATTTTCAAAATAGATCACCAAGGCACTATGCTCATGAAGGCTCAAATCTGCAATATCGAATCCCAGCAAAAAGATAGTATCGACATCAACCAAACAAAAGCGACACAAAAAATATGCTCTCTACTCAAGGAAAATAGTGGCTCAAATACATATATCAAATTTGCATCAACATAACCATCAAACATCCTAAACACTTCCACACTCAACCATAACATCAAAACCCTCAATAAATTAGTAGTGTAAAGAAATATGGTTTTCTGCCATATGCACTAGCAAACCTCCAAAATAAATGCCAAATGTGCAATAGGTGCATTGCACAATCCATTCTCTCAAAACAATCTCTCCTCCAACAGATACAAGAATGATCTCTAAATTGATTTTCTGCATCAAAATTTTGTTATAAATCTTCAATTTGATCACTTAATTTCCATCTATACTCATACACTAAGCTCACCAATATATTTGAAGCATACTTCCTTTGTACAGACCTCTTGCACTCCCACTACTATGGGGTAAAACGCACGGGATGAAAACTACCCTTGAAAGTCTTCCCCGGACTTCCGACAGACCGTAAGGTTATCTGCAAAAGGTACCTGTTACACACATGTTCATCTATCTAACATATATTGAAAGGATATGGAGAAAGGATCACCTTTGGTTCTTTCTATATTTGCTTGGGGATCTCTGTGCGGTAAGAATAACTCCTCCTGACTGGCTCCAAGATGATTCCTGCACAAAAGAATGAAGCAAACCAATCACAACATATACTTCTGACAATTAATGTAAGAATCCATAACAAACATGTATAAATGTGTAACTAATCTACTCAACATAACAAGCATCAGAATGAACAAATAAACATACAATATCACCGACACTTCGAGTAGTGGAACACAACCGTAGTCCTATATTCAGAAGAGTGATTACAACAACCCTGTTGTATCAGCCTTCGTTATCCCTTCTTCCTCTCTCTCTTTCCTTCTCTCAGCTAGCTCCTTCGAGAATATGATAATATCACAACAGCACCATGTACTATCCTTCTAAATGCTCTGACCCTTGTGCAATGGCCCTCTCGTTGATTAAACAGCAATCAAATTAGGGCTTCCCAACTCCACCTGTATTTCATTTGGGTAAAAACCATGAACCTGCCTCTTTTACCAACTTTTTCCCATTTGCCTCTGTTTCTGGAATAGAATTTCTCCAAATATCTTGATTTTTGGAGTTTCTCTGCTTTTCTTGCACAAATTTAGGGAAATAATATCTAGATATTTTATGGTAGATTCGTTCGCATAACCACTTGAGCATCACTAAAGTTCACTAATGCTCCCCCTGGTCTAACAACATGAGTTAGCAAGTTGACTAACGCTCCTTTATGCTTGTAAACAAGCTTTATAAAGCAGGTTGTCAATGTACAGAGAGTGTTATTGTGGATTATGGGCCTGCAACTATGGTCATTCTTTCAATCATCTTGTCCTTCTCCTCTGAGTTGATTAGGAGGTCAATTTGTCCTATAACAGATGCCCCTTAAAGTATGAGATCAGAGGCAGAGACGATGGCAGAAATACTTTATGAAAATACTGTAATTTCCTATCAAAATCTTTGTAGAGAGAGAGAAGTGTCGTGTGATAACGAAAACCTGATACAACAAAATTACATATATATGAACTGCTAAAATCATGTCCTGAGTCGGGCATTCCCATGCTCAGTAGCTATGTCAAAGTAACTTTCTCCTCAGAGATATAAAAATGTTGGCCACCAACATGGCACAGGGCAGATCCAGTGGCATAATAGATTATCTTGAAATGGTTGTCTTCAAAGAACAATATCGCAGCTTGGGAGAGGAAATAAGGTTGAATGATGCAAGCCTCTACCCAAGGTCTTGATTCCTGCTTCACCAAACAACATAGATTGGTACATGTGATAAAATGAGTTGACGTTGAACATGCACGAAATCATCTAATTACCAAGCAATAATGGAGACTATTAACAAATGCGAGGAAGGCCACCAACAATGGTGACGGTCTCCAAGATGCACAGCACAAACTAGCGAGTGTGAAAGATTTTTTGTCATCGAACACTCGTAGAATTGCTTAACTAGGAGCCAAAGATGAAAACTTGTGATCAAGCACAAGGTAACCTACCACTAATGTCTACAAGCACCAAGCCACTGAATGTGTTTCTGGGTTATCTTCCTAGATAGAGTGTTGAAGTCGATAGGAAGGAACCTGTCAAAAGGTAGGCAATGATGTGTCCTACATCAATCAACACGAAACCAGACAAGGATGATTTTGTTTTCTGAAGAATCTTTTGAGATTTTGGGTATAAATAACGGAGGGCACGATAAAAGGATATGTAGGGTCAGTTGATCGAGGAAATAAGTAGGGACCCTTGGACAATAGAAGGCACGACAACGGTTTTAACCAGACAACGCTAGACTCATGAGCACTACAGAGTGTTTAAGATAGGAAGATGCAATGACATTAGGGTATATAGGCTAAAAACTCATAGGTTGGTAGGGTTGATATTGAGAGGCTATCAAAATGACGGTTTATTTGAGGGAGTGCCATGTTCAAGGGAACTTTTGCTGCTAAATCATGCTTCAGGATACGGTTGTATTTCCACTTTTTCCCCATCTGATTTTTAATGAGTCCAAATGGGTAAACTCATCGATCTTTTCATGTTTAGAGAGTCTGAAAAGGATCGCAAAAAGAACGACTCTTTTCCCTATCTGATTAGTTTAATGAGTCCAGACAAGCAAACTCGTCAATTTTTTCATCTTTTAAGAGTCTGAAAAGTATAGTAAAAAGAACGACTCTATATCTTGTCTGTGTATTTAAAGAGTCCAAACTAGACAACTCGATGATCTTTTCATCTTTAGAGAGTCTGAAAAATATCGCAAAGAGAGACTCCATGGTGGTCCCTTTGTCATAGTTGTTAAACGGGTGCAACAAAAGGTTAATAGTATACCCGTATTGGTTATTTTTCTGTATTTAATCTACTGGACCTGGATAAAGAGAAACCTTTTTCCAATAGATGTCGACCTCATTTTGTTATGAGTACGAGGCGGTAGACTAAACTCATTTTTTGTCGTGACACTTTAATGAGCTCAATAACAAAAACTGAGGATTTTTCATTTTTTAACGAGCTTGAGAAAAGTACCTGAAAAAAATGCTCGGGTCATCTTTATGATGTTTAACGAGTAGCAAGACACAGCTTGGGATTTTTTCAGTTTAAAGAGCAAGAAAAAAGTGCCTAAAAAGGATGCTCTATTGGTCTCTTTCAATTAATGAGTTGGAACTAGATCAAAAAAGAGGTGCTCAGAGCATCGTTTGCATATATTTAATGACTGCAAATGATGAAAAACTCGGGGATGTTTGTATTGTTTAAAGAGCGATAAAATATCCCGAAAAAGTGCTTTACGGGTTGTGGTATATATGTTTATATTTTTTAGAGAGAAATAAAATGTCTCCAAAAGTGCTCTATTTATTGTTGCATAGATTTAACGAGCGCAAGGGCAAAAGCTCGAGGATGTTTATATTTTTTAGAGAGCAATAAAATATCCCTAACAGTGCTCTATTTCTGAAGTATATGCCTGGTGCCATACTAGGCATAATACTTCTTTAAGTAGAGCCCATTCCTGGGCTCCTTGAGCGGGACTCCTTCCTAGTCCTGTAATTCGTATGCCGCTTTTGAGAGGACTTTCGTAACGATGTAGGGACCTAGCCAAATGGGTCAAAGAGTGCATGCCTCCAAGAGATTATCTTTTGGATGATAGAGTGATACAAAGTCACCCTCTTGGAAAGAAGAAAACCTTACCGCTTGTGAAAATTTGGCTTGTACCCGCTCCTTGTGAGCTGTGAGTGCTAAAGCAACAACTCTACAGGTTTTATCTAGTTGTTTGGGGTATAGTAGGCATTCTTCTTTGGCCGTAGCACTGGGCATGGGTTCAATGGCTATATCGAGGGAAGGAAGTGGCCAACCATTCCGTTTGGCCTCGTCATAAAGTTGGATCTCATGCGCGACAAACGATGGGTTAAAGTCGGGCATTTCCTCCTGAGACCAAAAAAATTCTTCATGGAATTCCTCATGTAGGCAGGTGGAGTTTGTAATTTCCTCAAGATTGCAATCTGCTCTCATCTGGGTGTCTTCCTTGGTGCCTATTATGATTGAACTATCTATGGGAAATGACCTAGAAGTGTCGTCCATATTTTCATCCACCCTAACAGTTTGAATGCTTGTATAGGGTGGGGAAATGATTTCGTTTGTGTTAGATGACAGGACTTGAAGTGGCGTCATGTCCAAATCAGATTTTGGACCCCAAATATGCCATTCCTCCCAATGTTGCTCTCCAAAACTCATGATTTCTCTAACGGCTTTGTTCGTTGAGGGGAGTTGATCGTATGGATCTAAAGGAAGAGCATTTATGGGAAGGGGGGTGGTCCCGTTGGCGATAGCCAACTTGAACGGAGATGTAGATGCTAATTGAATGCCTTGGTAGGCTGATTCAGCTAATGAAAATGGCATCTGGTCTCCAAATGTGTCAAGGTCTGAAGGCGCCGTTAGGATCCAGGGATCGGTTAGTTAATGAGGAATTGATGAAATCATGTTGACCGATTGTGGAACCTGCGGTAATGGAAGAGGAAAACAACCCATAATGGAGGAAGCCTTCAACAGACTAGTACCTATACTGACAAAATTGTTAGTTACACCTCCTACTAGGGGTATGGAGCCATTTTGTAATGGTGAATAATCAGAGGTGCAGAAAGACAACTGATCCACTGTGATGATCTTTCCATCCAATGGAAATAGGACGATACGAAAGATAGTGGATACGACGACCGTCATGGCATATGTCCAACTGTGACCTAGCAACAGATTATAGTCGAGTCTCTTGTCCACGACTTCTACATCCACCGTTACTATTTTCCCAGCCAAAGTGATGGGAAAATTGGCTAAGTATCCTTTTGGGACAAAGGTGTGGCCGTCGAAAGCTTTAAGGGAGTTCGACAATAGGGAGAGGGTTGGGGAACCCAAGGCGAGCCAACATGAAGCTGACATGATGCAGGTCGAAGCACCTTCGTCGATGATAGTTCAGTGTATACCTTTACCTCTCAAAGTGATATGCACCTAAAATGCAAGATGGTGGGAAAGGGGAGGTTTACACTTGTCCATGTCGAAAATGGCAAGGATGGAAATTGTAGGGTCGATACCCCTGATAGCCAAAAGCAAAGCTTTCCTTTGGCTGGGGCATGTCTGTAATACTTCGAGCGCCGACATAGCCAATGGTGCTTGCGCCAAATCCTCTACGATGTTGTAGTGTTGTGTGGCACATGCACATGTGTTGTGTGTGGTGTGTCGAAGTGCCCCCTTTGGGGGTCGAATTACAAGGTCCTCAACTGGCCTTTCGATTCGCAAATCATTGGGCAGCAATGGGTTTTGACCTGCAGATGATTCTGCTGCCGGAGCGATAGGAGCTTCATATGATTTGGCTCTGGTTATTAGTTCTACCATTTCAAATGTGTAAACGGTAGAACTTCCTTCACCAACTGAAGGTCATTGTGAACCATTGCTGCCCCTTGACGTGGGTGGCGTTTGGTTGGCAACGAGATTTTGCTGTTGTTGATTAGGAAAAGGATTTCTAAGGATGGCAATTGTCTTACAAGAATCTTTCTTGGTAAGGTAATCCATGCATTCTTGAAGACACAAACAATGCCAGGTTACATGATCTTCAAGACAGAGTTTGCACGAATAGTTGGTGCCTTTATCCTTTTCCATATCAGTAGGTGTAACGGCCTTCTGTTTTGGGTTGGGCTGCTTAGATGACTGCTCCTCAGAAGGAGTGGTCTTGTTCTGTTTCTTCTTGTTCTTGCTACTGGATTTTTCTGTAGATTGCACAGAGTTAATTCCAGTGGCAGGAAGAGCAGTCGTTTTGGTAGAGGGGTCCACTGCCAACTTGGCAACGGACCCACTGAGTTGTTTTATAGCGCTCGTGGAGGTTGTGCCAATGATCCCGTTGGCATGTGCTCTAGGGCGCTGAGTGGTGGGAGGATTGGGGTTACTGGGAGCATAGGGGATAATGTCGTAGAGAGTGCTAGATTGTGAATAAATTAAATCCAAGTGCTGGGCATGACGTATGGAATGGTCCTCTGTGACCACACCACCTAGAGCGACATCTCTAGTGATTTGTGGGAGTAGCGACTTACAGAACCAATCTGTTAAGAGAAAATCAGGGATGGGGGCTTTGACTAACCTCTGCCTACATCTCCATTCATGGATATGATTGGAGATGTGGGTGGAGGTATCCTAACAAAACAGAGTAAGGAGTTTCGTCGCTGTCTCTTAACAGACAGGTAACTGAAAGTGCTTTAGAAACTCCATTGATAAAGAATCAAAGGTATTCACTGACGCACGTGGTAACTCAATATACCACTTTACAACATTGCCAATGAGGGTGCGGGGAAAAAGACGCAACCAGACACTGTCATCCACCATGGAGTTAGAAACACACCATAGATGGTAGGTGGTGACGTGAGTGCTCGGATCCTCCCCTTATTTTCTGTCGAACTTAGGAATGTTTGTTGGTATTTTATGCAGGATCGACAGCCATTGTAGGTTATGGTAGATGGGATCGTTTGTAAACTTGTATAAGTTGGGGATATCCAATGTTGCCAAAAAAGGAAAATTGTTGGGTGCCCCCGACTCAGACCATTGTGAAGACAGATGACCTGAGGAGCTTTGCACTCCTCCCATCGTTGGTTCCCCATGGTGTACATGAGCTGCATGGTGTAGCAGTTGCTTTGCGGTACAGTGTTGTAAAGTGGATTACCATGAGGATTTTGATACTGGGGTATAAAGTTGCCCCCAGTATAAGCCCCCATGGATTGGGTGGGGATCCCTTGTGGATTCCCAACTGACACTGAACTAACCATATGGCTTTGATTAATAGAGGGAAAATTCATGTCAATCAGCAACTATCCATGCATGCTTGAGAACGGCAAGGAAACCGTGACATTCCCCGCCACCATGTGCATATTGGGAACCACCCTAGATATTGGAATCTGGGGTTACAACCATACATTGGCGGCTGACCTTAGTTTTGGTAAATTGGAACCACACCCATAGTGCCACATTGAGTGTTATATGGAACACTGTATGTGGCACTAGTCGAAGGTATGCTTTGATGCACCATAGGAGTGGAACCTGGCATCTGCTGGGTTCTGCTAATAGAGGGTGTTATGTGAGTTGTAGTACCTAGGACAAATGGGATTGCGGGGTTCCACATTGCTGGTGTTGTGATGACCGTCGACTGGGGAAGTGGTAGAGGACTCACAGTGTCTCTATAATTCCACAACCCTTGAGGTGTCGACTAAATAGATGGTATAGTTCCTCCGAGTGAAGAGTGAAGTACTGGTACGACGGAAGCAATAATAGGATCCGACTAATTTGTAAGTACAGTGTTAAAATTAGGAAGAAATCCTTATGTGAAGAAATCCTCCGGCAAATCAGAATTGTCGATTGTCCAGAACGATCCTTTGTGTGATTTACGAGACTGATTCCTTGAAGATGAGGAATCCAAGTCAGTGGATCTCGGCAGATCCTCCATAATGAGTGGAGGAAGTCCTAACAATCATCTGGATTGACGGTGAGGGCGAGATGTAGCCACAATGACTGGTAAATTTTATCAGATAAATTTTAAGGTGATATTCTTTAAGTCTAAAAAACGATAGCATTCAACTACCTAAAAAGAAAAAATACACTAAAAATGACAATCAACAAACAAAGTGAAATTACCTTGTCTGATAAATAGTGATTACTAGAGATGAAACCTAGTCTCTCAATGAGTAACAAAGAAGGATGCCCAAATGTATAGTTACGGTTACTTTTGAGCTTTGCCCAAACCTCAGATTGAGGGGCCAAGTACTCTCGTGAAGACGAGCACCCTCCCAAAAAATGAAGACAAAGTAGGTCCATCCATTTGAGGTACCAAGACAGCCCGTCCTAGTCACCTTAGGTAAGTACCTAGAAGTATTGGCCACTAGAGATACCTCAAATCACAGAAATTACTAGGGGGGACATAGTCGTAGACAGCACGCTGTGTGGGAAGGATACTTGAGTCCCCGACTCAGTTCTGAAATCCCTGAAGGGACCCCTGTTACACAGAATGCCCAAAAGAGCTGTAAAAGAAGGCTACCTTTGATTACAATCCAATGTTGTCTCATATTTCGCTCCAGTGTGAGTGGAGTGGTCTTGTTAATATGAGTGCAGAAGGATTATTCACTCTTTAACAACACTAGTTTGATTTGCAACCTTGGGTAGTTGACTCACTCTCTTAACCCAAGGTCCTAATCTATCTAATGTTGGTTTTCTCTAAAAAAGAGTATCTCATTGATTTTAGTTTACTTTTTTATTTGTCTTTGGCGGGGGTGTTGACGTATGGATATGATGAGACTCTCGATTCAATAAACCGTGTAGAACTATGCTTTGAAAAAAAAAAAAAAATTCTTATGCAAACAAGTCTTATTCTACACATGTATTATTTCACATATTCATGTATTCGCCAGTGCATCTAAAGTCATTTCAACACTTTGCATAACCGAAAGTTCCTTTTCTCAATATTCCCTAACAACTATTGAACCAAAACAAAGCAGCCTACAAGTATTTCGACAAAAGGAGATGTTTAGTTTATCATCTTTTCTTTCAACAAAAATTTCTTTTATGAGAGAAAAACTAAAGCATTTTCTTAAAAAATAAATTTTAAGACACAAAATTTGTTAGCATGATACTATTGCATATCCTAATTTAGCCCTTGGGACAAGTTTCCCCCCCTTTTGGTCCACAAAATCTCTTGAAAAACATGGAAATGGGTCACTAACGCTCTGTCTATGTGTAAAAAGAGCTTTAGTTTGGCCACTAATGCTCCCTATGCAGGTCAAAGAGCTTTATAAAGCTCTGTGTATACCAGCAACCTGCATTAGTGAGGGAAAGAGCTCAAAAAGTGGGCTTTTGGGATTGGTTTCTGAAGAGAAAGCAACTTTGCAGGATGCAGCAAGCTAGATGGTGGATCAGAGAAGGATATGAAGAAGTTGGAAGCTCATATAAGAGAGAAGAGATTTGAGAGGAATCTGGATAATCAGGAACTAAATGTATAGTCCCTAGTGGAGTCACCAGTTCTGCTATGGGGTAAAATGCACGGGGTGGAAACTACCCTCGAAAGTCTTCCTGGGACTTCCAACAGACCGTAAGGTTATCTACAAAAGGTACCTATTACACACATGTTCATCTATCTAACATATATTGACGGGATATGGAGAAATGATCACCTTTAGTTCTTTCTAGATTCGCTTGGGGATGTCCATGCAGTAAGAAGAACTCATCCTAACCGTCTCCAAGATGATTCCTACAAAAAAGAATGAAGCAAACCAATCATAGCATATACTTCTGACAATTAATGTAAGAATCCATAACAAAAATGTATAAATGTGTAACTAATCTACTCAACATAACAAGCATCAGAATGAACAAATAAATGCACAATATCACCGACACTTCGAGTAGTGGAACACAACCACAGTCCTATATTGAGAAGAGTGATTACAACAACCCTATTGTATCAGCCTTCCTTATCCTTTCTTCCTCTCTCTCTCTCCTTCTTTCAACTAGCTCCTTCAAGAATATGACAATATCACAACAGCACCATCTATTATCCTTCTAAATGCTCTGACCCTTGTGCAATGTCCCTCTCGTTGCTTAAATAGCAATCAAATTAGGGCTTCCCAACTCCACCTATAGTTCATTTGGGTAAAAACCATGAACCTACCTCTTTTACCAACTTTTTCCCATTTGCCTCTGTTTGTAGAATAGAATTTCTCCAAATATCTTGATTTTTGGAGTTTCCCTGCTTTTCTTGCACAAATTTAGGGAAATAATATTTAGATATTTTATGGCAGATTCGTTGGCATAACCACTTGAGTATCACTAAAGTTCACTAACGCTCCCCCTGGTCTAGCAGCATGAGTTAGCAGGTTGACTAACGCTCCTTTATGCTTGTAAACAAGCATTATAAAGCAGGTTGTTAATGTACAGAGAGCGTTAGTGTGGATTCTGGGCTTGCAACTGTGGTCATTATTTCAGTCATCTTTTCCTTCTCCTCTGAGTTGATTAGGAGGTCAATTTTTCCTATAACACCCACTAACACTAACCAACCATATCTAAGATCGAAAATGAAGTATATGTAATGTGACAGGAAAAATTCACTTTTGGATTGAGCTCATAGGTGAAACGAGTTGAAGAAATCCATCCATAACCATCACTAATTATGCACTAAAGGCATTCACACCCAATAGAGGACTTATTTAACTATGTTTGACCTTATCCCATTAATTTATAACCTTCTATGAATATCCAAGTCAAAATTCTCCTAATGTGGGTGAGCAATAAGAAGCAATTTTCATGAAGAAGCTCAGTCGCATGCATAACACTGGAAAATCTCAATTGAAAATATTTTAACCACATTCAAAAACCTAGTAGATCTCACTTGAGGGGTTTCAACTACACATATTAGCCTCCTTCCCAGCTATTGGGGAAGAGTATAGGAGAAATAAAGGTACCTTTAGCTTAGAACCTTTGTTGCCTTATTGCACACCTTCATCAACTCCTTTACACACCTCCAAACCTCCACTAGGCTTTGTGCCACCTCTGAAAATAGGTTAAGCATCACAACAAAGTGACATAACCAATTTGACTTAGAAGCCAACAAGACAACGTTTGTCATGAATTTCAACAAATCATCTACGCACCACAAACATCCACACAATTTGCAACACCTGTACACAAATACATAGAACCTATATAAGCAGACCAATAACATCATCATGAGGTTAAACACTTCTACAACAAGTCATGTACAGGAACATGAATACCTAGTTTATCAAACTCCTTAACAAGGATCAACATCTATAACACTTGTACCAACATCAAAAATATGTAGATATGCATACAAACCATGTCAGTTCCATCATCTAGAGCATCACAAGGCATCACCATCATATCTCTACTCATCATCTAGTTCTTGCACTAGGTATGCATATCTTTCACTATGTCATAACCTTGTTCACAACAATGCATCAACTATACCATCACAAGATTGAAATTAATGTATCATGAGGACAACATAAGGTTGACATCAATGCCAAAACAATCTAGCTGCAACCATGAAAACTATTCCAACACCAGCTAGTTGCAACCATGAAAAGCATAATTCCAACACTCATAACACAAATAATTTTTTTGTAAAGTAGTCTCTCATGGTCGAGCTAAAATATTTAAAGTTAGAAGAAGGTTATGATTTTGAACTGGAACTAGAAAATGGGAAACAAATCATTTATGTCGAGTATAGTGCCATCGTTTCTACCAGAAAGGTGCACCAAAGTGTGCCTGAATATCTAGATGAAGGTGAGCATCTCTTTCACTAGCAAATGTGGGTGAACGGTGTTGCACTATGTTTCATTGTCGATAGTAGAAGTCAAAATAACCTCATCTCAGTGGAGGTTGTTATGTGGCTTGGTTTGTTCAAGACTTTACACATGTATCCATAGGCCACGGAGTGCTTCCACCAAGAGTGAGATATTTGCATCAACCAACTGTGTTGTCTTCCCTTCAACATTAATCCTTTCACAGACAAGTTATTGTGTGATATTTCTCGCGCTAAAGTTTTTGATGTTCTGTTATGCTAATCATACTTGTGGAAGCAACATATTATATATGAGTCCAAACCTTGTACTGTTATCATTGCATTGGATAGAAAACTATACATGATACTCGAGATAGCCTCACCTACTTCCATTTCTTACATATCTACTAAGCAATGTAGTAAGAACATTTCTAAGACAAGGAAAATTTCCTTCTTATTGATTCCCTCTCAAAGGAAGGAGAAGACCATGGTCACATCCATGGCTTACATATAGGCATCCTCTGTTAATAGAGGAAAATGGATAAAGTTATGGAAGAGTACAAAGACATCTTCTCCTCAACCAAAGGGCTATCTTTGTGTTGTCAAGTCATGAGTTTGATCAATTTGACCTTTGGCAGAACTCTACCCAATCGACCAGTATACCACTCCTCTCTTGTAGAAAATGAGAAAATCAAGTGGAAAATCCAAGAGCTACTATAAAACATGCACATCCGACCAATATCCTCATGCATAGGAGCCCAGTTATACTCATGGAGAATAGTGATATGACATGGAGACTTTGCATTGATTATCTAGCTCTAAACCAAATCATAGTTAGGAACATATACTCGATTTCTCAAACTGATGACCTTCTTAAGAAGCTCAAAGGGCCAACTACTTCAAGAAGATTGATTTAAATTTTGTCTATCACCAAGTTCTAAAAGAATAAACTAATGTGTGGAAGACCACTTTCAAGTCCAAGGGTGGTCTTTTTGAATGGTTGTTCATGCCCTTTGGTTTGAAAAATTCCCCAAAAGATTTTGTCACAATGATGGATGACCTGTTGCAGCCTCTCACCAACACTTTCCTGGTTGTATATCTGGATGATATCCTCAACTTCAGTAAGAGTTGGGAAGGGAAGTTGTAGCCTATTCAGTAGGTCCTTCACACTTAGCGACAACACAAGCTATGCGCTAATTCAGAGAAATTCTCCTTCAGCACCGACAAAGCCCAATATCTAGGATACAATATTGATGAGAAAAATGTGCATGTGGATCCTTTATTTTATAATGATGTTTCATTTATACAATATAGCACAATTTAATAATATTATATTAAAGAAAAATTTATATAGATTTATATTTATTTTATTACTATAATGATGTGTCTTACAATAATATATAAAAAATAATTATAACATTTTTTTTATAGATATTTTTTAGGATGTACATCAATACAAAACTTATATATATAAAAAAAAGAAATCCATGCACTATAATAAAATATAACAATATTTTTATAAATATTTTTTTATGATATACATCAATACAAAACTTTAAATTAAAAAAAAAAAAAAAAAAAAATATCAAAGTCCTTGAGTTCTTAAATATTCACATAAAATTTATTCCTTTCTTTGCAAATTCTAGTGCACAACACAGAAGTTTCACTTATATTCTTTCAAAACAATTTTAATGCTACTATAAAGGACACGTGTCAAATTTAATCCATGTTACCAAGTTCCAAGACACAGGTTTATGACCTTTTGTTGCCTTTCACCAACACTTTTGTGGTTGTATATCTGGATGAGATCCTCATCTTCAACAAGATTTGGAAAGACAAGTTGCAGCATATTCAGCAGGTCCTTCGCAATCATCAACAACACAAACTATGTGCTAATTTGGAGAAATTATCCTTTGACATACACAAAGTCCAATATCTAGGTTACAATATTGATCAACAAAGTGTGCATGCGGATCCACCTTAGCTAGTATATTTCATAATGATGTTATATTTATGCAATATAACACAGTTTAATAAAAAAAAAATTCCCTTTGGAAAAAAAGTAATTTTCATTGATTGAGAAAATTACATATTGTATATGCAGAAGAATATGTTGTAAGAGGCGGTGCCTATCAGATAATTAAGATTCCAAAAAAATATCAAATATTGATGCCTTTTGTCCACACAGGGAGGCATCATTTTCTGATGTGTTCATCATACTCATTTTACCAAAAATGAATAACTATAGCCATATAGCGTGTCCATACGTCTTACTAAAAATGAGAAGCATATGAATATTTACAAATGGTAATTTAAAACAAAAAATATGAACATGATCTAAGCTCCCTGTGAGCTTGATATAAAATCTATGTCCATAAAAGGCCATTGGTAGTGCTCGTAGAAAGTCCCTTCTTTATGTTCTTGGATCATCCAAGTGCTGGATGGCTTGTGCGCAGCTTCTTTGGATAATATGTCAGCATCTACATTTCACTCCCTGAAAATATGATGACATGTAAATGAGTCAAAAGAAGTAATAGCATGATGAGCCTCATCTAGAATATGTGTCAATGTGTATGAAAAACATATAGTTTTTTGTTTATCCATTTGCAAACAGCTTTTGAGTCTCCAAAGAGTTGGAGGTCTTGACATTGGATCTGCAGTGCATATTGTATAAGGAATTTTGCAGAGTATAGTTCTGCAAATTTATTTATGCCCCCTCCTAGACCCATATGAATGTGGAAGGAATGCGAAGCACTGAGGTGTAGTATGGCCCCTCCCACACATCCTTCCTGCTGGGCAGAATCATCAAAATAAGCCCAAGGCTTTGTATGGTTTATTGATTTAGGTATGATGGTTCAGGGTCGAGTCGTCTCTTGGTCATCTGGGATGATGGAGTAGTCGGAGATGATACGGGATGCAATGGAAGGCTAGTGCAGTGTGGAGTTTTGGAAAATGACATTATTGCAAGATATCCACAGTCCCGAGTAGATGAGTAAGGGGAGATTCCTAAGATTTTTTGGGTCAGTTCTTGTCCACCAGGTCGTCCAGGTCTCCTTCACATTTGCACCTTGCCACCTTATCAGGGATGGAATCATGGATGATATCTATTGCCAAAGGTCTTGAGCAGCATGGCATTCAATAAATAGGTGTGAGACGGATTCATTGTTACATTTACATGGGTGACACCAGAAAGGGCCATGATGAGCTCGCTTGAGGAGGTTGTCTCTAGTGGGGATTTTGTTTTTAAGTATGGTCTACATAAGTAGTCTTCTCCTGGGGGGGCCTTTAGCTTCCAGAAATTCTTCCATCATGACTCTAAGGCTTGTGGACAGCGATCTTCAGCTAATGTAAGGTATCCATCCTTGGGGGTATATTTCCCTGCTTTCGAGAGTGCCCAAATGACTTCATCTTCTCCTTCACTAATCTGGACATGAGCCTTAGTGAGGGCCCTGATGTAAGTATTCCACTGTTGTGTCTATTGATGGGTAATGTTCAATCTCTGAGCGGATTTATAGGCTTGCTGAAAAAGGGTGGAGTGTTCAAGGTTCGTATGTGTCTGATATAGGTAACATTGATGTCTCTGAGGAAGGATCTGAGTTCGTCTGGAAGCTTGTGTGCATTCCCACATCCAATCCATGGATCCAAACCAATCCTCACATTCATACTAGACTGTATTTTCCATGTGATTCTAGCCCTGATGATGTCAAGGGATTTTATTACCACCTTCCATATGATTGAAACCCCTGAGTGGATTCTTTGTGGTTGGCTTAACCAATCCATCAGGTTTGAGGGGGTAATATATTTTGAAACGGCCACCCTATTCCATATACTGTTTGATGTAACAAGCTACCACCCTAGATTCGCTGCCAGAGCAATGGAGAAATCTTAAAGTTTCTTGATGCCTCATGCTCCCCATTTCTTAGGAAGATTTAAGGCCTCCCACTTGGCCCATGAAACTATTCTTCCTGTCTATTGTCCCTTCCAAAGGAATCTGTAGCATAAAGCCTGGATTCTGGAGAGTATACCCTGAGGGATCCATGCTAGAGGCATCTAATAGATCGGGTTGGCTTCAAGGACAACTTTGATGAGAATGAGTCTACCCGCCCTGGAGAGATATTTGTAGTGCCAAATATTGTCTTTTTTCCATCTTGGAAATGAGCCAAGTCAAATCTGTAATTTTATAACCCAATGGCTTTAGCTTGTAGTCTAAGGAGAGTGTACTGGAACCTTTGAGTGCATAATGGATAGCATATGGAGAACATCCAGCCTTAGTGAGGGTCGACTTGTTATAGTTAATAGCCATACCAGTGGTTGTTTGGAACAGTACAAATTTGTTCTTCATGTTTGTCAAGTCTCCTATTCTTCCATTAAGAAATAGCAAGACATCATCCACAAACAACAAGTGAGTCAATGTGTAGTTGTCTGTGATTTTTATCCCCTTTAGTCTGCCCCTTCTGAACTCTTCTTTGACCACCATACTGGGCCCTTCCATTATTAGGAGAAAAATTAATGGGGATAGGGGGAAGCCCTATATGAGACCTCTTTTAGAATAAAACAAATGTTAGGTTGCTCCATTGATAAGCACACTAAAAGGAATGCTAGTGATGCAACTCATGATTCGTTTAATGAAATCAAAAGGGAACCCTAGGTGGGTTAGAAGCATTCTAATATACAACCAGTTTTCTCTATCAAAATCTTTAGAGAGTCTACCTTTAAGATCATACCTTTGATTTTCTTGGAGTGCAAAGAGTGCAGGACTTCTTGGGCAATTCCTACTACCTCATGGATTTTTCGATCTTGTAGAAAGGCGAATTTCTCCAGTGATATATATTCAGATACGATGGGTAGAAATCGATTGGCTATGATCATTGCCATGATCTTATAGATACAATTACATAATGATATAGATCTGTAATCGTCAAAGGTAGAGGGATTGTCAGATTTTGGAATGAGGGAGATGAATGTAGAGGTGAAGGATTCATGAATCTTGCCACTAGTTCTAGAGTGTTCAGTAACCTTAAGGAGATCAGCCCCCAGGGTTTCAAAGAAAGCTAAATAGAACTCGATCGACCATCCATCCAACCTTAGACTCTTGTCCTTCTTAAATGATTTGAGAGTGGCTTCTAATTCACCTCTAGTGATTTCCTTAGTCAATTCTCTGCTCGCCTCTTGATCCACAAATCGAGGGAATAATTGAGATACTTGAATTATTTCGGCCAGATTTTCAATAGGGGGGGCCCTGTATGTTTGTTTAAAGTGTGAGGTCACCAAAGATGCCAGCTGAGGTAAAGTATTAATAGTGTGGACATGCTCATTCGAGAGCTTCCAAATGGTATTAATAGCTTTCCTACCATTCGCAAACTTATAATAGAACTTCGTATTGTCATCTCCCTCATGTAACTAGATCGCCCTACGTCTCAGCCTCCATGATTCTTCACGTTCCATTAGGATTTTCCTTCTGGTGGCATTTATCTCAATGAGTCTGTCCTTGTGTTCAGACAATTTATAGGCCCCTTCCAAGTTTTTTTCAAACTCTGTAATTTCCTTTTCCACATTCATTAGAATTTGATAATCTTTTATCCTCTTACTATGAGCCCAGGCATTGGAGAGTCTCTTCATCTCAATAAGGTTGTGGGCGAAGCCCTCTATTATGTTCCCTCCAACATCCAAGGGATGCATCTTCCAGAAATCCTTAATCATGTGTATATATGTGGGGTCCTTTAACCAAGAGGAGATGAACTTGAAAGGTCCCTATGGTTTCAGAGGCCCCCAACTGATCTCCATGAATATAGGTAGATGGTCAGAGATTCTTCCCGAACCCACCCACTATTTATGAAGAAGACCCAAGGTCAGAAGTCCTTCCTTTATGAGGAATCGATCAAGTCTTCGAGCAAGACAGTCCTCCCTAGCTCTATTGTTCCTCTAGGTAGGTAAAAGCTTGGCTAAGGGGATTTCCAACAAGTTATGGGAATCCAGAATGTTCTCGAAATAGGTAGATAAGGGATCCAATTGTCCATGGCATCCCGAGGACTCAAAGTGACCAATGGAGAAATTTGGATCCCCTCCCAAGATTAAGTAATCTTTCTGAAACACTTCTGAGCTGAGGAGATGGTCCTAGAAGGCAGGCTTGTTTTGACATGGTCCATATACATTTATGACTCACACCTCTATACCCATACCAGATGAAAAAAGGTCTGCCCCAATATGCCTAGGTCCTCTCCAACAGTTACTGAGGTTGATGGAGCGCTTGTTGTATCCCAGGGCAAGACCTCTAGATCTTCTGTTAAAATTTAGGCCTAATAAATTTCCATCTAGGTAACATAGTGTCAAGGAGGTCTGTAATGGAATCTGCAGGCTCGAGGGTTTCTTGGAGGAAGATGAAATTGATGGGAGAGGTAAGGATCAGCTTGCGAAGGGCTAGTTTTTTATCGCGCCTAGCCAACCGTCTGCAATTGAAAGAGACAATATTCGTTGGGGGAGGTTAGATGAGGGGTTTGATGCTCTAAGTGCGTTGTGTATGGTTTATTTCCTGCCCAAGGCAATCTCGCCTCCAGCCCAAATTTGTGCCTTCAAGAGGGAAGAGGGTTGTCCCCTAGGTAGCTTAGGAGGGAAAGGGGACAGAATAAGATCAAGCCCAAAATGATTTGAGGCCTTTAACTTTTTCTTAGCCTTGGATCGAGTTTGATAACACAAGGAGGGAGGTCCTGCTTCAGGTATAGGTGTGTTGTCAGGGGGGGATCCGAGAGAGACGGGATGGTGTCAGAGAAGGTGTGATCCAGGGTGCAAAAGGAGCAGGCCAGAGAGGAATATAAGGGAGTGACAACGATTCCATTAATTTTATTATCAACATGAATTCCATTTAAGCCATCAAATGTAAGCAAATTAGAGGGGTTAGGAGAGGTGGAATTCATACCCGAAGAAACCACCACCCCAGCAGCTACTCTTTCCCTAGTGAGAGGAGGAGAGGGATGTCAAATAGGAGGCCTACCATGTTTCTTCGTGGTCCCCTAGGACTGAGCCATGCCCGCTTGAGATGGATCGACTTGATTCCCTTTTTCTTTGCTAGGGGGCTGCTCCCCCTGGTACTGAACTGTCTTTAGGGGAATTGTTTGTCCAACTTCTCCCCTTCCTTTGTTGTTATTGAGTGGGAAGTCCTTATAGAGATGCCCAACCTTGTGAAATCTCCTACATCTGAAGGGGACACCTTCATAGTCCAAAGTCTTTCACCGAGAGAAATTCTGCCATTGAATTGTGATATATTCCTAAAGCCCATCACTAGTATCTATGTGTACAAAAATTCTTGCATAAGTCATCCTTTTTGTCGAGAGGTAGGATTTATCATACTCCAGGTAAGTTCCCAGGGAGTTCCCTATACGGCTGAAAATGTCTTCTGACCAAAACTGTAATGGTAGGCCAGGTAGTCTAACCCAGAGGGGGCTTGCTCCAAGTTGTTTTCGTTCTAGATTGAAAATTGGAGTCCACCTATGGAGGAGCACCGGTGCTTGTTCAAGATTCCTGACCATTGAAATTACCCAGTTGGTGTGCTTTTCTCTGAAAAAGTGAAGTGAAAACCATCCTCTAACAAAAGTTTGAACCACCAATCATTTAGTCAAATGATGCCCCCAAACCTCCATCGCCCACTACTTCATCCTAGAGGTGTTGTAGAACAGGCCCATGACTCTTCCAACCAACACATGCTTGGTTGTGTCCATTGCCTCACTCCATTCGAAATCCTCACCTAAACACAATAATACCTCCAAAGCCTTTGGTTTCAGGAGCCTTGGCTTCTTTTCTTTTCAAGTTCCTTCATCAAGTGTGGAATTTTGATGGATGCCCTAGGTAGGGTTAGACTTAGATGTAGGGATATCCAAATTGGATTCAGATGGGAAGACTCCTGAAATGGGGAGAATCTCAATAATATTTCATGATGGGGAGCATAATGAGGGTGGCACAAGATTCCCTGAAGCAAAGGTGGCAGGGTCACTGGTGAGAGTTGTCGAAGGGACACGGGAGCCGACGAATGATGGGAAAGATGTGATATCCTCTAAGGAAATTCCAAGGCTAGGTTCTAGGGTTTGATTCACAAAATTTAGGGTAGAGGGTGATAGGGGTTGAGCAGTGAGATATGGTATGAAGTGGGAAGCTTCTGAGAGGGTAACCACTGAGCATGAAGGCCTTGAGATCAAGGGTAGCGAAGCAATTCTGTCAAAGAAATCACAGTCGTAAGGGAAATGTCTTGTCGGGTTTACCTGGGGAGATGTCTAGATGGAGGTAACCACTAGTGGGTCTTCCGAGTAGTCTACTAGGTCCTTCATAACCATCATTTTTTTCCCGCGCTAGCTACCTTTAGAACCTAAGGATTCCTGTCGCTGTAGTGATCAAATAACAAGCGGGGTAGATTCGAGGAGGGTTGGTAAACCCTAGGTGGTAAGCATGAAGGAATGACCGTAATGCTTCAACACGAGTGGAGGGTGAGTTATAGGATGGGGGTACAAGAGGGTGGTGAGGCGCAGGCACGGGCAGCCGTAGGTGCTGAGTAAACTGCAGAGTCTAGGTGAAACCCTAACCCCATTTGGTTCTCCATTCTGTCTCTGCCATCCTGATGCAGTTGTCCTCCTCTCCAGTAACATCTCATTGATAGTTTAATAATATTATATTAAAGACAATTTTATATACATTTATATTCATTTTAATACTATAAGAATGTTCCTTACAATAATATATAAAAAATTAATTATAACAATTTTTTTATAATGATTTTTTACGATGTACATCAATACAAAACTTACATAAAAGAAAAAAAAATCAAAGCCATGTACTACAATAAAATATAGCAATATTTTTATAAATACTTTCTAAGATATACATCAATACAAAACTTTAAATTAAAAACTAAAATAAAACAAACCCATATCAAAGTCCCTTAATTCTTAAATATTCACATAAAATGTAATCCTTTCTTTTGCAACTTCTAGTGTACAATGAAGAAGTTGCACTTATATTATTTTAAAACAAATTTAATTCTACTATAAAGGATTCACGTCAAATTTAGTCCATGTTCCCAACTTACATGACACAAGTTCCTCTTACATTTATTTAAGAATTAACTGAAGGTCATTATCTTGGCTTGGTAACTAGCTAATGAAAGTGTCATTCATGATAGCTAACAAGAATGAACAAGTGAGCTCATGATGAGACCTCGCTTCTTCCATATTTTCAACTGAAATCTATTTCCTTGGCTTCATAACCAGTAACTGTAATGCCATTCTCATTAGGACCCATGATCATGGTTGGTTGGCTTGTAATGAGACATCTTGTCCCTCAATTAATACTTTTTAGAATAAACTATGATTATGATTAACCTCACATAGGTACTTAATAGGTGGGGAGGAAAATATTATCCTTAAGAGCATGGGATGGTGTGAAAATTTTTTAATGACCATCTTTACTAGTTGGTCCTTCTACCCTAAAGAATCATTTTAAATAAGGCATCTCAAATAGCAAAGAATAAATTCATTGATTTAATCATGTTATGGTTCAAATTAGAGCTCATTAGGGTTTTATAGGAGTGGTTCACCATAGGAGGCTTTTCATCAATACCTTTGAAGAGAAACTTGAAAAGGTTTCTTGGATGATAGTTTGTTAGAATAAATTGGCCAGAGTAGGTTTTTAAGATTATGAATGAAAAGTATTAAACATAAAAATAAAAACCCCCCTACCTAGCCCAATGAATAATCTCAGCCAATAATAAAAGTCACTTTATAAAATATGAGGCATTAAGAGTGAATTTATTCTAGTTT
The DNA here is from genome assembly GCA_031772625.1 of Pinus tabuliformis. NCBI lineage: Eukaryota > Viridiplantae > Streptophyta > Pinopsida > Pinales > Pinaceae > Pinus > Pinus tabuliformis. The sequence goes on from CM062807.1 coordinate 102,565,855, forward strand.
AGCCATGTGTGCAAAAAAATGATAAATATAATCACACTTAATTTTAAAGAATAAGCCTCAACACATACTAGAGTATGAGAAACCAGTTGGTTTTCCTGATATGGTATCAAGAATTTTCAAATAATGAGGGAATAGGGTGTGCTAATGACTCCTTGGAACAATGCCTCAATGGGGTCCACATTTTCACAATTCTACAAATCATGCAAGTCTTCCACAATTTGATAATAACTCTCTAGGAGGCATAAAGGATTTGCTGAAAGATAAAAGAAAAATCCCACAAGTTTAGGCTCAAATATTTTCTTTTCAGGTTGACAAGAATGGTTATGGGGAATTTTAGGGTTTTTACCTTCAACAACAGTTTCAGAATAGATCCAAATTATAGATTGCTCCTCTAATGTTGTTTGAATTATATCTTCTCGAGGTGAATGTTTTGTAGTGATAGGATATGTTTCCAAACTCAACCCTTCCCCCAACCTCAAAGATATATTATTCTGTTCAGTAGGGAAATACATGGGAAGAATAAGTGTTTTAAATTGTTATCCAAACTATCTGTTTGGATTAGGGTTTGGACTAGGGTTTGGGTTATGGTTTTGGTTAAGGGTTGGAATAGGCTTTGGATTTGGATTATGATTTGGGTTAGGGTTTGGACGAGGGTTAGGTCTAGGTTTTGAATTAGAGTTAGTCTAGGGTTTGGATTAGGGCTAGGTATAGGGTTTGGATTATGGACAAGGGTTTAGATTGGAATATGGGATAGGGTATGGACTAGGATTTGGTCTAAGGTTTCGATTTGAGTATCATATAGTGTATAGATTAGGGTAAGGTTGCACAGCTAGCTGGGACCATAAAGGAGGACGACTTGGTGGTGCATTGGGAAGAAATTGTGGTTTTTGTTGTTGATTTTTCATGAAAGACTTCCTTAGCGAAAGTTACTCTCAACCATTCTTGAGGCAATGTCGATATTTGGCTTGAGGATGAGGTTTAGGGAGAGGACCACTACAGCCAAAAAGTAGGATGTTCTCTCAGACGAGGACTAAACATTTTCCATGGAACTGTAGGATTATAAATCTGTTGAGGAACCTGCTGAGGATAATAATTATCAATCCAATTATTAAATAATTATAAGTTTGGAGTTATACCTAGAAGTCTGTTTTATTCCTTAATTGATTTCCCAAGTACCTTTAGTAAACTTGGCAGTGATGGGAAATGTTCCTTTGAATGAGCCGCTTCAAAAATTATGCAAACTTTCAAACTATTGAGTTCACACTTTCTGAGGAAGTGTTTCTTTCTACAGTTGGAGAAAACTACCAATAATGTCTCTTCATCCTTCTCTCGTTCTTCCTGCAAATCATCCAGTGTTGAAATAAAATATTTAATAATATTATCTTTATGTTCAAGAAAAATACTAAATTCTTCACTTGTGAGTTTTTCATTGGATTATTTGTATATCTTGACAACAACATCAAAATTCCTCATTAAAAGCTTCTTTGAAATACCATTTTTCTATTCTCAACAAGTCAATTGGTATATTATGTCAGCATATGGTTTAGTATATATAGGGGGGTTTATTACAACACCATGAAAATGAAAACAAAGTGTGTAAGAAATAAATAAAAACTTGTAAGAAAATATAGCTAAAGAACAAATTAAATTCCAACAGATTACTAAGGTCAATCTCCTAAACGCCTCCCCGAAAATAGCACCAAAATGGTGGGTGACATATGTATTGTGCATTAACGGGCCAAAATTTAATTTTCAATCTAGGGTTCCATAGAATTCAAGACACAACACTAGAAATGTTAGAGAGATACTTCAACGACCTACAAAATAAAGCCCTAATTTGTCTATAAATTGTTCAAACCTTGAGTTCTTGAACTCTTCTCTAATCTTTCACTCAAAATCATTCATTAGAAATAAAACCATAGCTATTTCAATGATCCAGGTGGATGTTAGTGGCCACCCACCTATCCCACTTGGACCCCCACAACTGTCTCTTTCATTTTTCAGTTTCCTTAATTATAGCACAATTTACTATTTTTAGTAGTTTTTCGAGTCCTGAACTTCCCAAGCCATTTTGAGGCCCTAAACGACGTTTTTTGGTAAATCTGGGAGCAACATCGGTGAATGGATCGATATTTCTCTTCCCGAAGTTGTACTTATTGGATATTTATTTCTAACGAGCTATTGTACACATTAAACGAAGATCAAGTGCCAAAGTTACGACCCTGGGAAGTTGATGTGCCCACTTACCCAAAACGGGGCCCACAATTTGGTGTTTCATCTTCTAGGGTTAGGTTTTCGGATGTTAAGGGTTTCCCATTATTTCTCAACAAAAATATGCCTTCGAGCCTCATTCTAACACATTTTAGAGGCATGTAGCCACCACATCTCTTCTCAAAGATAAGCTATCATCGCCCTCGTTGGTTTATTTCCATTTCTATTTGTAAGCATATTTCAGTATTTTACATTAATGAAATGAAGTATTATTTCCATTGCATCTCTATGTTTATGGTTATCTTTGTAATTTGTTATGTTCCAGTTTAAATCCAGATCAGTGGTATCAAAGCGGTCTGCTTTTTTTTTCTATGTTTTCCTTTGCATGTCCCCAACGAGGTCGGGATATAAGGAGTTAGGGCTTGAACTGGTCGAACCTTTGCAAGACCAATCTCGCAAATCCCGATGGCCTCCCATGGTGGATGAAAAGAAAGACAAGGGGGCAGGAGATCCTATCAAAATCTTGCTCGAAGAATCCCTCGAGCGAGAAAGGAACGTGATGATGGACAGCTTTGCCCAGATCCTTCAATGGCTACCCAGGGGTGACGCATCAGCTTCAACAACTACTATGGAAACACCACACCATTTAAGGTAAAATTTAATTTTGAAATCCTCATAGTCAAGGGTCAGATAGACGTATATGCCGTAAATAAATGGTTAAATCTGCTAGAAAGTTACTTTTCTGTTCATGAATTTTCTAGTCGGGAAAAGATTATTTTTGCACTTCTCAAAGTAGCCCCCCACATCAAGGATTGGTGGGAAACCTACTGCGAGCAGAAGGATGAAAGTACGGGCTCACTATTTTCAGCTGCACCCACTTGGAATTCATTCCAAGATGCCATCAAGGAGCAGTATTACCCTCTTAAAAGCTACGAGGACAAATACATAAGGTGGACCATGTTGCGGCAAGGAAGGGACCAAGATGTGTCAGAGTTCACCAACATTTTTTATACCCTTCACACACAGTTGGGTATTAAGGATTGTGAACTGCATTTGGTACTCAAATACCACGGCTGCCTACAGAAGTACATCCAGGAAGAGATGGAGTTCCTGAACATCTCCTCGCTCGACACGACATACTGATATGCTGTCAAAATCAAGCATAAGTTTAAACAAAAGAAGTGAGACTTTGGATCTGCAAGTCTGAAGACCAAAGGACAAATCTAAGGTGGGGTGACCCAAGACAACCCATCAAAGCCGCAAAAAAAGAACAACATCACGAAGTCGAAGAAGGACACAGGAAAGTGGTGTGAGTTCCACAAGAGCCCCACTCATAACACAGGTGAGTGTCGGACTAAGCAGTTGCCAGTGGCCGAGCTAAAGGCTTCAGAATCAGATGCATGTTCCGACTCGGAGTCAGAACCTAACAAGCGGAATGGAAAAGGGAAGCAGATCATTGACACAAAGCCTAGTGCCACTGTTGCCACTGCCAAGATCCATAAGAATGAGCCCGAAGATCTAGAGGAGGGGGAGCGTCTTTTCCACTCACAGATGTGGGTGAAGGGTTCGCCATTGCAATTCATTATTGATAGTGACAGCCAAAAGAACCTCATATCAGCAGAGGTCATGAAGCAGTTGGGCCTACCGACTACACCACACCCGTAGCTGTACAGTATTGGGTGGCTTCACCAAGGATGAGATCTTTGAGTTCGCCAGCAGTGCCACCTTCCTTACAGCATCAAACCCTTCACAGATGAGGTATCTTGTGATGTTACACCTCTAGATGTTTGTGATGTATTATTAGGCCAACCATACTTGTGGAGGTGACATACTGTGTATGAGTTAAGACCTCGCACTTTCATTATTTATTTGAATAATTCATTATACATGATACCAGAGGTAGCCCCACTTACCGTCACCTCTTTGATCACTGCCAAGAGAGGCAGCAATCTCATCTCCCAGACTAGGAAATTCATTTTCTGTCTAGTTAACTCCCAAAGTAAGGGTAAGATCATCACCATATCCATGACCCTCGCGAAGGGTTCCTCCATGCAACAACAACAGCAGAGGGATACGGTCATGAAAGAACATAGGAACAACTTCTCCACACCTAGAGGGGTACCACACAAGCTTCAAGTGGGCAACAAAGTCTAGTTGCATATGCAGAAAGAATGCCTTACAAGAGCCCATCAAAAGCTCCGACCATGCCGACATTGTCCTTACACCATTACCAAGGTTGTGGGGAATAATGCTTTGGAGCACAACATTTCTCCATTCCTTCACTTGCACTAAGTGTTTGTTACAGGGAAAAGTGTCTATGCAGAACTGCTAATCCCACTAAGGCGGGTAGCTACCTTAGAAACAAACAAAGTAAAACTACTTTTGTTTTCCTTTATGAAAGATAGATGAGAGAAGAATAAAGGAGACCAACCTCTGTCTTGCGCTTGGTTCCGTGCTCGATTCCTCTCTCTTCTGATAGTCCTTTGCTACTTGCTTTCTTGTATACCCAGCTTCACAGAGTACCTGTAGAATCAAAGAATCACAACACTATACAAGAACATGGATCTATTATCATAAACAATCTAGGATCAGATGTAAATTGACCATACAAATGCACAAAACATAAATTACACAAGAGTATGGAGGAAAACTTGAATAGCTTTATTGATAATCAAGAAAGAGCCAAGAGAGTTATAACCAGTTGTTCTGACCCAGCATCATCCTCTCAGCAAGTAAGCCCTTCTTCACCTCATGCAAAGCTTAGATCACCCAACACTATGATGTTGCCTCAAGAAACCAACAACAATTCCTTACAAGATGCAAAATTCCAGCCTCTGGATCTCTGGGATGAGGGATCCATATATAGATGTCTGTAAGGGAGATGAGTCAGCTTGTGATTTGATTAGTGTCTTCCCTCTCATAGTTCTTGCTTCCACTTGGATATTGATGATCTCTTACTCATCCTTGGTCAAATTTAGAGAGGCAAGTGTCACAGGAGAAGTTTCTGGAAGGTTCCATGCTTCTCCACCTCGCGGATTGACATTGCCATTTGTCTATTCTCACCCATCGCACCCCATAGAAGGGATTTTTGAAATACAACGCACCCACTGAGTGTACTTAGGTGAGATGCAACGCACTCTGCCTATGGAGCAGGTGAAATGATCTAGTTTTGACCAGTTCTGAGTAGTTTTCCATGGAGAACTTCTGGGAGAAGCTGTAATCAATTGACCTTGTTCCTTTAGGGGTTGGAACAACACTTTTAGGGACTTAGAAGCCCTTGGTTTATGGACATTTTATTCTTGGGTTTGCAGTGCCCAAAAATGTCTATAATAGTGTTCAATGTGGAACACCCTCGACCATGCTTCCCACCATTACTGGACACATCAGAGATTTCAGACAACTCACCAGGGACCAAGTTCAATAGATGGAGGAACTCAACGCAATGGGGACCATTGCTTCCTTTGGGGGGGGGGGATGATCCAGGTGGATTTTGGTGGCCACCCACCTATCCCACTTGGACCCCCACAACTATCTCTTTCATTTTTTCAGTTTCCTTAATTGTAGCACAATTTACTATTTTTAGCAGTTTTTCAGGTCGTGAACTTCCGGAGCCGTTTTGAGGCCCTAAACGTCGTTTTTCGGTAAATCTAGGAGAAACATGGGTCCATGGACTAATAATTCTCTTCCCAAAGTTGTAGTGCTCAGATAGATATTTCTAAGAAGCTATTGTGCATGTCAACCGAAGATCAAGTGCCAAAGTTACGACCCCGGGAAGTTAATGTACCAACTTACCCAAAACAGGGCCCACAATTTGGCGTTTCATCTTCTAGGGTTAGGTTTTTGGATGTTAAGGGCTTACCATTGTTTCTCAACAATAAATGGGCCTTTGAGCCTCATTGTAACACAGTTCAGAGGCATTTAGTTGCCACATCTTTTCTCAAGGATAAGCTACCATCGCCCTAGTTGGTTTATTTCCATTTCTGTTTGTAAGCGTATTTCAGTATTTTACATTAATGAAATGAATTATTATTTCTGTTGCATCTCTGTGTTTATGGTTATCTCTGTAATTTGTTTCATTCCTGTTTAAATCTAGATCATTCAAACGCTACTCTTGTAATTCACAAACATTTGAAGGAAAACCCTAAATGTTAGAAATTAAATATCAAACCTTTGTTGAAAAGAAAAACTTTGAAATTGAGAGGCAAATGCAAACCCTAAATATTGATCAATCTGAAAACTTGAGCACTACTTCCTAACTAAAATGAGAAAATCAAATTCATTGTAATGTACATTATCTATCATTAAATTTAAAACAACCAAGTCTATTGTGACTGTGCTCTTGCAAACTAACCTTGTGACAAAATTAAAAGTGTAGAGAAGAAAGCTTCTAGATTTTGTGCTTTCTAATTAAAGGTTAAAAATACCAATGTGGAAAAAAATACCTCTCACTATGGGAGTCTGTGCATAACAATAAGGCCAAATCCAATCAAAATGTGAAAATAATATTATTGTTTCCACAAACCACACAAGATCTGGGAAATAAATTATGATGCCTCAAATCCATTATATGAACACCTTGCATAATCAATTGTTAATAATAGTATCATGTACATGCATTGCCATACAAAGGCCAATAGAAATGTGTTTGAAAATATCCACCTTGCATGCATGAACCATTTTATAATACGATTGATGAGCTTCTCTCGTACATATACTATGTTTCTGTAAAATAAAAGGAAATCGATTCTTTAGCTATAGAGGTATAAGATTCAAATGCACATTTAAAAATCAGACCCTTTTCAAAATGATTTATATAAAACAAGCAATATATATTAGAGTCAAAACAATTATTTGATTAGAATATCCTTCTTTGTTCTCATGCACAAATATCAAATCTTCAATATAAGTTAAATACCCTGCAGGAATGATAGATATGCTATGCAAGTTTCTTAATAAAATCTACAGGGTACATATTTCATGTTCAAAATGTTCCAACACAAAGATCCATACAATCTGATATACCACCAATTCATGTCCCTTCTTTGATATTGAGATTTGTTTCAAAATATATCAAACCTCTTAAAACTACACAAATGTGTAAAAGATCAAAATGATTTTATGCACAAATATTTGTCTCGAAATATCATAAATAAAGCAAATTATAAATCAATTTTTTCATATTGCTTCAATGCACAAGCATAAAGGAATCAAAGGGTAATGCTGCAAAATCTGTAACTTATATTTCTATCTAGATTATGTTACAAATCAGGTTACCATTCATCAACGATCTCTAGATTTGATATGATTCGGCAAAGCAACTTTAAAACACAATGGATCCCATGTTCTTAGCATGAATAATCAATAAAATGTCCCAGAATTGGAAATTGTGATGCATAGTATTAATTACTTTCTCATCATAATATTTATGAAAACGATTTGCTAAAAAGTAAGGATGCCATTCACAAAAAAAATAGATATGCAGTGGTCACAATGGTGATTTAACCCTCTACCATGCTTATATGACTAGATCCACATACATAGATATAAAATGAAAGGTTCAATTAATAAAAACACAATGCACATGGTCTTTGTAACTCATACAACTCCACAATCATACAGATCTGAAAGCAATACCATACATTTAGCACATCAAAAATCAAAGTATCAAAACAAAAAGAAGATCTATAATCTAGCTAAATGAATGCACTAGAGGGAGGGAAATGATCTAGATTTGTGTGCCCTACCAACCAGCCCATGCCTCCCATAAAAAAACTAAATCACAAGGAAGCTTTAATTCATCAAATGCACAGAAAAATAGAAGAATGGAACATGGCATATTTTTTTTATTAAATTAGCTCAGTATTCTATGTTGTAGCCAAACACATAGAATCCATTTGATCAAGGGAAGGGGGTAGAACCTCAAACACTCATCTCAATAGCATGAGAGAACAAATAATGGTGTTTTCTGCTAACCAGGCTTGGAGCCACAACCTTGTTTAGATAAGTTTATTCTTACAAATTGAATACAAAATCAAATAAATGAAGATACAATAGTTTTCCATTGATTATTGGCTTGTTGGGGCCTGACCCAAGTTCAGAGGTGATTTAGCCAAACAAATCCTGGTACTACTGGCCCTTTCGGCAATAGTCTGTGGAGCACGGACTGAGGTCTCACACGATGTAGTATGGGAGGGTGCTAGAACCAGGTTTCAACACCCTGGAGATGTTTGATGGTTTCAAGTGGTCTGTGGTTCAAGCCTGCACATACATCGCTACACGCACTTACTCATTCCTCGTAGCCTGAGGTGCTGCCTTCGTGCAGCCCTACTCATGGGCTAAACAATGTTATTACCCAAATCCTTACTAGTAATCCAATATTAGTTGATTAACTTAGCTTATTTGTATTCTTTCAGTTATACTTAACAATATTCACAATTCATACCAGTGCATATAGTGACAAAACAATATATTCACAAATGATATCAAACATATAATAACGCATAACAGATACACAAATTTCGTAACAAAACCTTTCTTTATTAAGCTCTTCTCTGATTACGGACTCGACTCCGCCCTGCGCACTCAGTTGTAGCGGTCTTTGCACTCAGCTTCGGACTCTACTAGGCCACTGCGCACTCAACTGCAAAGCATTTTCCTACTTTATGACGCAAGACACACTTCGTACTTCGACTTAATCTCTTGACCTTTCATGCCCATTCTCTATTAGATTGGATCTCTCTTAACAACTTAGAGCCTCGCTCTATTTATACAATCCCACGGTCCGCGGACCATGGTAGGCCAATCTTACATTCAAGACTAGGGCAGACAACCCTATGATTCTGACATACATTTCGCACTAGCATGTTGAAGATATTTACAACAATATCAAATCAAAACTTGGGCTTTGAGCCCCAAAACATGTCATGGGGGGATTCCATGCCCAATAGGCCCCTAACACAAACATCGTGAATTTCCCTTGAGTCACTTTGTCATTGCTGCGATCTTGGCATGGAGTCCCTCCAACTGTTCTCGAATGGTACTAATGTCCGCAGCGCACTGAGCTGCTGGTTGTTGAACCTGCTGCATCCATTCTTTTGAAACCTTTGCGTCCGGCGTGCTTCCCTGCATCTACGTGTGCATCCCCTATATGTGTGCAAGCTTTCCTTCGATATGCACCGTGATTGTGAAGGCCTCATCAATCCATGGCTAAACAAGTGCTTTGAGAACTACCTCCTTGTGTCATGCAACATCCACCTGCTCCTTTAGTGCCTTAGCTTGCTGCATCCTCCCAAGCCGTTGACTGAGGACAACTGTCTACATAGTTCCTCGGTCACTATTGTATTTCTGCTTGAGCTCTCATGCCTCTATCTCCAGGCGTTAGATGTTCGGGTCCTCCTGCAAAGTCATTAGGATATCGAGTGCTTGTTCTGGGACGCGTTGATAAGCGTCGTCTACCATCTGCTCCAAGTGTTGATTTTGTGACACCAATTCATCACATCTTAAATGATCGACACCCACTTCATTTGGCCTCAAATCACACATCCCATCGTGAATAGTAACCTCAACGGTCACTTCCCAGCCAACCTTCATGGTAGCACAACCCTCCGTGCGCAGTCGCGAACCTTGTGACATTCTGCTTCTGTGCGCATCTCCCATATCGTGCAGCTCCCACACAGAATAGTTTATAGTCTCGCACTCCCTTCAATTGCCTAGAATGCTAAGACTATTCTTCCTATGGCTAGTCAGGTGGTCGCACCACTCATGCGGGGCTCCATCCCATCCTCCAACATGGTTTGCGGAGAATCCCCACCTTCCATTGTTGTGATCAGCATCGTGCACTTTACTACTTGCAACGTACTACCCTAGTCACTACATTTGGCAATATGCAGTCCAAGCCAAGGCAATAGACTAACCAGTTCATGGCGATAGTCCTTCAACTTGTTAGTATGATCATATGCACCTTGCTTTACCATCCTCAGTTTTTCGGCGAGAAATGCTTCCTTTATTTTGTCTTCCAGCTTCTTGACCTCCGCGTCCATCAAAGTGCTTTTCTCCCTTAGCCGTACCCAGTCTTTTTCAAGTTTGCGAAGTCTAAGGTTTCCCTGTCAGATTTCTTCCTTAAGTCTTATGTGTTCTATTTCTCACGGCTATGTCATTCCCTCGTTCCGGGCTTCACGAACCTTCGTATCTATGGGTGCTACTATGCATGGACTAAGCTTCACATGCTCCGTAGGGATCATAGCCCCTGCTTCATACTTCAACTTTGGAAGTGTTTGTGCGGTCAGGGTTTTGCACATGGTCCCATAAGCCCATAGAACCATTGGTACGTGCAGGTCCCAATTAGTGCACCTCACATGGTGGACCATGTTCAACACTTCACACACCTTGTCAAAGGCTTTCCTGCGTATAATCTTTGGCGGGCTTGGTCGTATCTGTTGAAGCCTCGAAAATCAGGTCTACAACAAGGGGGATACCCACCCAGTCCAGACCTTGAAAGCAACTCCTTTTTTGTTTGGGATGGTGGGTCCGACTTGGGATAATGGGACCAGTTTCCCAATTTTTGTGTGTGTGTGTGTGTTGAGAATTGATATTTCCTTTATAATAATTTCTAAGTAAAATGCTTTTATTCTAAATCTAATTGAACAACATGTAATTGTATTCTAATGAATAGAAATATCTAATTCTAAAACTAACCTAAGATTTGATCTTTCAGTTATGCGATCTAAAATAATTTCTAACAGCAATTGGTAATAAAGATCATTCAATCACTATAAGAAAAGAATTCAATAAAGATAAACTGTTTCGTATAAAAAGTTAGCCGAAACAATTGTGAAAAGCATATCGCATAATAAGCCACTCATATATTAAGCATAAATAGAATGGCCATCATCGTACAGAAGTGCTAAATGATAACTCAACAATTCAAGAATTCATATATAAATAACTGAATATAAATATCACCTTAACACATAAGCAGAAATCGTTAAAAGTTAAAAGTACCATTGATAACAAGTTCTACCCATGAGCTTCAACAATAATGATTTATCTCCTATTAATTCATCATCTACTAAGAGTACAAAAGTGCAATTTCAGTAGCAGATATTAAACACAAATATCAATAAATCTTGTTCCATTCATTCATTAAAACCTCGTGGGAGGGTGTAGAAGTGCATGTTCTGAGGAAACGTTTTTGACAAATTTCAGGACCCTTCTCTAAATGCATGAGAAGGATTGAAATACTACTAGCTAAATCTAAAAATAGTTTATTACAAAAATATAGGAGGAGGTTTAAATGACCATCCTCATCTAAGGCAAAAAATAAAGCAAAATAAAACTAAAACTAAAACTAAAACTAAATCTGGCAATTAACTATGTACGTATCTGTTCTCTGTGGTCGCAAGCATTCAGCATCGGCTTGAGGAGAGTTGGTTGGCCAACCTTCGACTTTAGTTGCCCTGCGAAAATAGAATCAAAAAGTGCTAGTGCCATCTTCTCGGCAGAGTTAATGAGGCATTTGAGAGTCATGCATTGACTGTGTGGTTTTACCAAGTATCGCCAGTAAGAATCCCAATTCAACTTGGTTAAACTCTTGATAGAGTCTACTCTTTCTTTAGCCTTTTGTCTCCAGCTTGTTTGTAGAAGCTATGCATTTGGTAGAAATCCCAGAGTGGTCTCTGATATGAGATTTGCTCTGTGTAGGTTTTCATTGACACAGTTGATGACATTGCTTGCCGCTATCACTACTTCTTCTGCCACTTGTTTCGCTTTCCTGATCTGTGCGTCCCACTTATTAAAGAGCATTTCTTTGTGGGCTTCATTGATTATGGGTGCGCCTGCCTTTTTTCCTTCGTCAGATTCCTTCCAAACCAAATACTCAGAAACTCTTTTATCAATTAAATCATAATCATGTCGCAAGTCCACGGCTTGATTAGTGATTTTGTCGCTTATCTCGCAATAGGAGCTCCACTGCGATATTCTTTGGCATAATGTTTCTTGTTGCTGCAAGAGTTGTTCATTTAAGGAATTGGCTTCTATGAAAAACTCTATAAGCTTGGGATCATCTTTATGTATCTCTCGCATATCCTCTAAATGATTTTCTTTTTCGACCAAACCTTTCTAGTATCCCAGCTGCATCTGTTGAAAATATTGTTGTAATTTTTCTAGTTTTTTCTCTGCTTCATTGTTGGAATTGGCTTGTTGTAGCTATTGTTGCAAAATCTGTATTTGATCTTCTTTTTCCTTCAGTAATTGTTGTACCTCAGATGCTTTATCAATGGTCGCAGAAGCATAGGCTCCTGTGATCTGAGATAATTTGGTGAGATTTTCAGTAGGGTCAGTGGTAGGATCTCGCCAAAGAACGTCTAACTATTCTTCTTTAGGAGAGAGTATGTTTTCCAATTTCCTTTTCTTCATTTGCCTTCTTAGCACCGCCTTATGCTGCAGACTATAAAATACATCTAGAGGAGGAATTTACTCCATTTTGAGTTAGATTTCAGAAGATGGGGTAATGGGGATATGTTCGATTTCTGGAGCATTGCTAATTGTTTCAATGACCATATCATTTACTGTCTGTACATTACTCTCAGGTGTCTTTATGCTCTGCCCCTCAATATTAATTAAGTCATTGAATGTCTCCCATTCTTTATCCAGCTCAGTTCTTGGTGGTGGTGGCTGGATGATGAGAGGGGGAAGATTTACCTGTGGAGTAGTCAAAACATGTTGGTATGGGCACTCTTTAGATTGGGTAGTATCTCTTACTAACCCTTTGCTTTTATTATGGTCACTCTTGAACCTTTTAGAGCGTTTTGAAGATTCTCTCCCACACTTAGATCTAGACTTGCTTGTGCCTGAACTTCCACTTAGACTTATACTGGGAGTTGTCTCCCCTATTGGTTCCAAGTGTAACTTATCCAAAGGGATATTAGCTAATCTCCTTTCTATGTAAAATTTGAATTCTTGAAATTCTGCTAGAGAAAATTGCAATTGGGCTGAATGCATAACTTCTTTAAGTGTACTTTTCTACTGAAATCTATCATCAAAAAGATCATCTTCTCTGGAAAACACTTTTATTTTGACAGCAGTAGTGAAATTCTTAATGATATCATAAGGATCGAATTGTCTTCCTGGAAATTTAAACAATCGTAGACATAACATATTGTATACTTCTTTGAATTCATGACCTAAATCAAACAGTGAAAAGAACCCACAGGCCACAGGAAATTGTGGCCAAATGGCCTTCTTCTTGTCCTTCAGCTCTTTGCTCACACCTCCCACCCCGCAGGTCTGGTAGGAAATCTCTCGTGCCAGTAATTTATCAGGGACATATAAGGGTAGGACATGAGGGGAATCAAGGTTTCCAAATATTCTGACATAGGTGAAAAGCTCTTCTCTAAACCATCTTGCGATAGGGAGAATGTCAACTTCCTCTTCAAGAGAAAATCTTGGAGCGTCTTTATTATACAACATTCTGTACAAGGTAGCATGACTCCATGAAAAATTTTGTAAAAATACAAAATAAACTTAGAATCCCATAATTCCTTATGATAAATATGAATGGGCAAGGGATCCTGAGTAGTCCACTTCCAACCCATTAGAGGAAACTTTGAAACATAACAGATTGCATCCATAACATAAGCAGCCAAATAGAAAGGGGGGTAAATCCTCTGAGTAGTAGTTCTTTTGGACTAGTAGTTCAAAATAGCTGTGGCTAAATTATCATACAATACCTTAGCCCAATCTACAATAGTAGCATTAGTGGCGACATCTATTAAGGGTAGTTATTCATATGGAAACTTGTTGATGTCAGGTTTCCCAAAAAGTCTATAGAGCATAGCAGCAGCAAAGCAATATGGGGAAGAGAGAGAACCAGTACTGTACATACCGTGTTTATCCTTTTTCAGTAGTTCATCCCTTCTTGACCAGTCCTTGGTGCATTCTGCCAAATCTTCATTTTCTTTAGTGAACTTCTCCGTAAAATATTTAGTGTAAGTTACCTGTGGTTCTGGTAAATGATACATGAGCCTTAAATCTTGTGAAGTGAACAAGCCAATGAGTCCTTGGCTCTAAGTCTTAAACTGTCTATCTGTTATCTCAGCACTATCCAATACGCATTTAACCATATCCGTGTATGGAAGAATCTTGGGTCTCACCGCTATCCGGTGTAAAAATGAACATGCTAGTTCTGTAATTGACACCTCAGATGACCTGCGTGAGTCTGTAGTCACTGTAACCTCCATTACTCTGGGATTTTCTTCCTCAAGTAGAATGTATATGCCTTCCCAAGTAGTGATGTCGACGTCCCTGTTACAGGTGGTGTCTGTGTATTAGGGCATCATTTCTTTGTCTTCAAAACTCGGAGCTTTTCCTTTCTTTCCCATTATATTCTGGACACTGCTGTGTATACCTTTCTGCTTTCTGCTCCTACAATTTACAAATAAGGAAAGAGTAATGATAAGAAATAAGGTGATGGGAAAGCTTTAAATGCCAAAATCATATAAAATATATCACCCTAAATGAAATGACCTTTCGATCAGATCCAAACCATAATTCATTAATGATCATCAACTAACTCATTAAATTAACATTAATGCACATAACTTGGCATTGGATTACGAAAAAAACTTTTTGAACGACGAGCCCTACAGATCCACGATAAATCGAGTTTGCGATTTGCTTCGCAATATAGCAGATTGCAATATCGCTAATCCATTGCATTTGAAAATCATCTATTAACATATGTTTCTGCGAAATGCAATTTGCGAGATGCGTCATCACATATCAGTGGCTTGAGGTATTTCACCTTAAGTGATACTAGAGGCGTATGAAAATTGCGCTGCGATGAGTTTCTTCAGTGTGCAATCTCGCACCATGATTTCACAATCTTAGGAGTTTTCTTATATGATGTTATCCATTACTTTCTTTGTGATGTGACACTTCATTTTTGAGAGAACTTATCATAAAACTTAAGTCTTTTTGGATTTTGCGAATGTTTTCCTAAGTTTATGATAGTAAGATTTATTCAAGAAGGGAATACAAATGCTAATTTATTCTTTTTATTTTTTGATAAGGGTCCCCACTTATTTAGTATTAGTAATAAACCTAAATAAGAAGGGGGGTTGTTTCTGGCCACAATAGTATCATACTTCATCGTTCGCGCCTTTATCGTGCCTACTCCTACTTGTTGTTCCTATTTTCTATCGTGAGGACGATGTGTGTTCGTGTAGGCCACGTACCATACACTTGTACCCATCTGGAGAGGTGGGCATGCAGGTTGTTTTGTCCATCATACTTAGCTTCCATCCACAGCTGAGGCTTTCCAAAATTCATAAGCATCACCATTCTGCATTCATGCCAGTTCTCAAAACTACTCTTATGTGCACCCCACCATCTTGCGGGCGTAGCTCGTAGTGCCCATTTCAGAGCGTCAAAACGCTGCTGTTGTAGCACCTATCTTTCAAATTTGTTCAGGAATTCATCCACCGCTGTTAACCCATCATACATAGGCATATCCCTTACCTCCGTTGTCACGCAACGCAGTGATCTTACCATCATGTTGCAATTGAGTTTGGTTACCTCATGTAATCAGTTATGCCATTGTTCTATTTCTTCATCCGAATCTGATGCGCAGGAGCTTTCACACTCCCATGAAATCCTGCCATCTAATGTAGGATTTACCCAATCCTGTTCTCGAGCGGTTATCTTGTAAATACAATCTAGATCATCATTGCTTTCATTTTTGCACACTGGCTCCGTGTAGCGCAATCCTTCCGCATGGTCTAAAGGTACAACTACTCGGAGTGAGTTCTTCTCAAAAATCATCTTGCACTTCTTGAGATTTATCACCCCATTCATATTAGTGGCCCAACCTATTTCGAGTAGCATGGGATAGGGATTGTTGTCATCAACAATCTCTATCACTTTGAAATCTATAAGTGCGCTCGCACCTTCAGTATCCACCATTACTCCCTGCAATCCTCCCATGGGTAGGA
The DNA here is from genome assembly GCA_031772625.1 of Pinus tabuliformis. NCBI lineage: Eukaryota > Viridiplantae > Streptophyta > Pinopsida > Pinales > Pinaceae > Pinus > Pinus tabuliformis. The sequence continues at coordinate 102,582,054 of CM062807.1, forward strand.
TCTTTTGCTAGTTCGCCATTCGCAATTAAATAGGGGACCACTGCAACGTGGGCCAGCCCATGCACTCCCATGTTTGCTTTGGTAGTACATTCACGTCTGATCCTAGATCCAAAATTACTTGATCCATTTCATACTCACCGATTTGTGCAGTCAATCTCATTTCCTTTCTTATTCGCGATGTGTGCTTTTTGAGCTTCCAGACTACGCGCAGTTCCCCTGATCCATCACATCTAGTGATGAGTTCTTGTAGTCCTTTCACTACTTTGCTTTCACGCAGTAGCTTCATGCATGTCTCCAGAAAGGTAGTAAGCATTGAAGGATCCATCTCTAGTTCTAGTTGATCCTTACTACCTGAAGTGGAGGCCTCCGTGAAGCTCTGCTTAGCTTCCATGAATGTCTCCTTTGCGTGCTCCCAATCAAACTCTCGTTCCTTTGTTGTAGCCTTGCAAACTCATGCACTCTCCTCTGGCTGCTTACCTTTGTCATATCCTATTGTGATACCACTTTCAAGTACGATGTTTACATTCGGGTCCTCTTTGCGCGGCTCAGACCTCATCATTTGTAGGTTCTGAGTCAGTGGAGGCTGGAGTATTCCTTTATCACAACCTCGCTATTAGTGTAGGGTAGTCCTCCATCTCGTGATCAAACTGGGTAGAATATAAACATGATGCTCACATCGTATTTGTACGATCGTAAGCATAATGCCTTGGCCCTCCACAATTGTAACAAATCAGCTGTCTGCGACCCCTTCTTGGTCCTATTCTACCTCGACCTTGTTTGCACCCGTAGAATCCAATGCGCACCATTCTTGCATTTTTATCGAGGGCTCGTGTTTCGGTCTAAACTAGATAGGCAGGAGTTTGATCCATCATCAGTTCATAACTTCTACAAGTGCATTTGTCATGTCCTACTAATCTATAGAAATTATAGAACAATTAATCGGATGTCTGCATATACTTCTGTAATAGATGACAATTGTCCGTATCATATTTTCCTCCTATCTGAAAAATCACGCACCATAATTCAGGCGCCATGCTTGGTCGTGCTTGTGCTTCTGGTCTTAATGGCATTGGCCTTCCTCCCTCCAAGTAGTTCGTGAAGACTGGATAATGGTCATTGTCGTGTCCTTGTCCCTTGCACTTGATGCACCATACCTCCTTGCACGCCTTTGGGCGAGTTGTCCTGTCTTGTTTCAAACTCTACATTTCTAGACACAAATTTTTTAGTTGTGCATGGATTTCTTGGAATCCAAGGCCAGGATCTTGTATCAGGGTCTTGTGCAATATTATTGCAATCTCCAAATCTTTGGCCTAGGTGGATAACTTCTAGTGCGACAGTGCAGTCTTTAGATGCGGTGTTAGTGACGCTACAAACCATGCGCAGTGTTGTCCATTCGTCAAGATCATGTTAGCTTCGTGAATAATAATCTTCAGTCTCTGATCCAGGTCCTAGGGGGTCTCACCTCGAAGCATCGCGATTTCCTTAAACTCGATAATCGAATGTGTATTTGATTTTGGCCTGCTAAATTCCCTATTCAGCACAACCTAGATATTTGTGATCCCCGCCTTTGGATGGTCATTATAATGCTTAATGTACCATGTCAGTGCGCGATCCTGCAACGTGCTTACCAGCATTTCCTTCTTTATATTGTCATCCATGACTCCTTGTGCTTCCCATACTGCTTTTACTATGAACCAAAATTGGTCCAGATCTTCGTTCCCTACTCCTTTGAACACTGGAAATTTTATTGTGCTCGCCATATTGAACTGTGGTGGTGGTGGAGGTGGTGTAGGCAGAGATGGGGGTGAAGATGGTGAGACTAGTGGTGCTGTAGGTGGAGGTGGTATGCATAGAATTCGCTGCCTTATCAGACTGATCACACATCTTGGTGAAACTTTCACGAGCTCTTCCTCGCTTTCTCACCGAGGTGAAATCAAGGGGCTATTCTCTACCTCTATGCTACCTTCATTTCTATAGATCCTCCCACTCCACGTAGCCCCAAACATCAATTTATTCGCATAACCCACTTTTCACACAATAGCATTTTAATCCAAGTGTTCAAAGATTTAATGTACTTACCTCACCGTCCTTTGAGGAAGCGTCATTCCGCCTCGCTGTAGCTGACTAACGTGTCTACCATGAATTTGGTGATAAAGCCCCTATAATTCAATTGAGCCAATGGTCCATAACGAACGTGATCTTATATTCTGATGTTTCTAGTCTGCACACCAATTCTAGAGTCCACACAATCAGTTTTTCGAGCCTACACCTTCCCTGAATGTCTACTAGCTTCACGATCCACTCATACAACTCAGAGGGGAAGGATGCAAAGAAAATTTCATGGATTTTCATATATAAGTAGCGCTCTAACCACTATTCCTTTGATACTCATGGATCCTTGTTTTCCTGCATCGCGAACTCAAAAATATTTTTGTCCAACCACCCTTCAATTTCTTTCTTCATCGGATTCCAGTGACACGACATCATACATCCCTTATGCAGATCTCAGTCCCAGCAACAGAACCATTTTTTAGCTTTTTGGGGCCTAACCCAGGGTCATAGGTGATTTAGCCAAACAAATCCCACTAGTACTGGCCCTTTCGGCAAAAGTCCATAGAGTGCGGACTAAGGTCTCACCCGAAGTAGTATGGGAGGGTTCTAGAACTAGGGTTCTGCACCCTAGAGATGTCTGATGGTTTCAATTGGTTCGTGGTTCGACCCTACACATACGTAGCTACTCACACTTACCCATTACTCACATCCTAAGGTGTTGCCTTCATGCATCCCTACTCGAGGGCCGAACGGTGATATTACCCAAGTCCTTACTAGTAATCTAATATTAGTTCATTAACTTAGCTTATTTGTATGCTTTCAATTATACTTAACAATATTCACAATTCATACAATTGTGCGCAGTAATGAAACAATATATTCACAAATGATATCAAACATATAATAACTCATAACAGATACACAGATTTGGTAACAAAACCTTTCTTTATTAATTTATTCTCTACTTACAGACTCGACTCCACCCTGCACACTTAGCTGCAGGGGTCCACGCACTCAGCTGCGGACTCTACTAGGCCTCTGCACACTCAGCTGTAGAGCCTTTTCCTTCAACTTAATCTTTAGGACCTTTCATGCCCATTCTCTATTATATTGGATCTCTCTTTACAACTTAGAGCCTCGCTCTATTTATACAATCCCATGGTCTACGGAGCATGGGTAGGCCGACCTTACATTCAAGACTAAGGCAGATAGCCCTATCATTCTAACATACATTTCATGCCCACAATTCGTAGAGCTTTACAACAATATCAACTCAAAAGTTGGGCTTTGAGCCCCAAAACATGCCATGGGAGGGTTCCATGCCCAACATTGATGGAGGTCTATTTCAGCCATCATATAATCTAAAAATCAAGATCAGGTGCATAATTATACATTCTGGGCATCATCTTACAATTCTAGAAAAACTGCATTTTTTACAACACGACCTCAAAGAATATCATGTATCTCTTAGACAAATGTAAATTTTGGGAAACGATTTATTTGAGATAATTTGTTATACTGGGAAAAAACACATTACACCATAATTTTAATATTCACCTCCTCTACACGAAAATCAAGTTGAAAGTTTGAAGTTTGAAAATTGTTCGAATTTTAAACAGATTTATTGATTTTGCTTCTAGGAACCCACACATGTGACCTGGGTGCATTCCAACTCATGTGGAGGCATTAAAACATTATTTTGGATAAAAAATTCTTCAGTTTTCCTTGAAAGTGTGTCTATCTATCAAAGCCCCAAATTGATTTCTCTTTAGTGTAGGCAAGCTGGTGCAGACATAAAAGTATTTCATATAGAGTTTGGTTAACCAATTATTTCTTGCAACACCATATGTTTTCTCGAGAATCTTGACATGAAAAATACGTGCAAAGTGTTGAGGACAACATGCACAATCTTTTCTTGGTGTGGGGAACCCTCAAGGGTGCAAGAATAACGTTGTATGGATATGAACTAAGCTAGATGAATGAGAAATCTTCACCTATCAAGGTGATATATTAGATATGATGAAGACGTAGTCCTACCAAGCTTACAAGAAAAAGGAAAATTATGAAAACCATGATTAAGAATAGGGAGAAAATATGAATTAAACATGACAATTTTGGGACTTAATAGCTACAAATCATCCTCTAGAACCATTTTACTAATTCTATTCAATGTACTTGACATAGGGACAACATCCCCAATTCTGGTCATAATACATCACACATGAAAATGCCTTTTAATCAAACTATTCTTCCTGATTCTGGTCAACTTGACATAAGGATAATATACATAATTCTAGTAAAGTGACATAAGGATAACATCATCTCTAAAACCATTATTCCTATTTTTTTCAACTTGACACAGGGATGATACCCCTAATTATGGTCACATGACAAAGGAAGAATAAAGATGTTGTCGAGTATGTCAAACTGTTTTTCCTAATTCTGGTCAACTTGACATAGGGATAATATCCCTAATTCTGGTCAAGTGGCACAGGAAGAAAACCATTTCTCAAACCATTCTTCCTAATTATGGTCAACTTGATATGTGGATAATATCCCTAATTCTAGTCAAGTGACACAGGATGAACATCATCTGTCAAGTCATTCTTCCTAATTTTGGTCAACTTGACATAGGGATGATATCCTGAATTTTGTTGAAGTGACACAAGAAGAATAACATGATGTAGGAAAACTCATTTCTCCCTCTCAGTCAGAGAGTCATGCTCCACATGTCCCATTTTATTTGAAAAGCACAAATCTCCATCTAGATAGAGGTGTAGTCATGACATTAGTTGTCTACTCATGAGTGGAGATGTATTGAAGCTTTCTTTCTCCCTTCTGCACCATGTCACGAATGTAATAGTACTTAATACCAATTTTCTTTTAACTTCCATGCATATTTGACTGTCACGAAATATGATGGTCAATTCTAACACTTTCTCAAACATTCCAACAAGCAATTTCTAGAGCGAAATTTCTTCACAAAAAATTGTAGAGGCTTCCATATATTCGTCTTTAGTAGTACTAATTTCTGGATGGTTTTGTCATTGATGCCAACCCATGAAGTTGGATAGGTTTGAATTTGACTAAAAACATTATTCATCGACGTCAAATGGTTAATGAAAAATTCCTAGTAATTATTGGATTACATCAATATGGAAACCATATTGTTGGATTATTGAAAACCCAAGTCCTAGGGCTTGGGTTCCCTGGACTAAGGACCTACCCTGACTTTTTTAGGGATTTTAAGGGCCAAAATATTGATTTTGACATGGATATCCATTTCAGTGAATTCTCCTCAAAAATATGTTTCTAATGGTATGTGGTATGCAACGTAAGCCATCTTGGTTTGAGAAAAAATTGAATTTGAAGTCAGAGAGCCCACATTTTGGGCTAAAAACCCAAGGCATGGTGACATGGCCTATTTTCATTGGTTGTGGGCATCCAAACTAGGCATGAAGGATCCTTTTCATATTTTGTGGAATACTTACCTTAAATGAAGTGATCACATGAACATAGGACATACATATGAACTATTGCTTCACTACAAAGGGTAAAAGGGATTTCCTTAGAAATAAAGGAAATTAATAAAATCATTTTATTAAGTAAGATAAATTTAATAAAACAAATGAAAAGAGTTTTTAAGCTCCTATTCCTCTCCAATTATAATTTAATGAATCCCTTTTCAAAACCTATAATAACTTCCCTAATCCCTTTCAAAACATAGTTAATGTCTATCTTTCACTTTAAGGGTTTACTTTAGCCTTAAGCTAATTTATTAATTAGTGTTACACTAAAAAATGTCACCTTGACTACTTACAGTTAGTATGGCTCAAATCAACAGTCATGCTACCCTCTTAGGCAAGTCTCATGCCTCTGTTATCCATCTCAAACTCAAAGAAGAGAGAAAGTCTTGTAAAAACTATGTTTATCTCTGGGGTCGCAGGTTCTCTCTAGCCTTACCTGCGGGGACGCTGACCATGTTCACAAAATCTGCGTCCATGGACGCTCTGTATGTTAAAGGACAGGTGCGTCCCTCTGTAAAAGGCAAAATGCGCGAGTTTTATCTTGAAAAAGTTACTTGTGGTTACTTCTAGAACATTCTAGAGGTCGGTTTGATGAAATGGATGCGCCTCCAGTTGGTTCATGTATCTCTATTAAGGGGGAACTTATCCCATCAATAAGGGAGCTATCCCACCCATAGAGGGGGATGATCCCATTGATAGTGGACCTGAATAACCTCTTTACAGCACTATAAATAAAGGCATTGAGCCAAAAGGAGAGGAGGTTGGAGCTATACATTTTCTTTGGGTAAATGCTGCAGGATTTAGGTCTGCCATTAGAGCCTTTGTGAGGAGAGATTGTCTTTACTTGATTCTACTTGGAAGAGGGTGAGCTTTGTCAAAGTAGAGGAAAACCCTTGATGGACCCTGGGAGGAACTTGCACAACACCAAGGCCAGGTTGTAAGAGTTTCTTTGTTTCGTTATTAATACAAACTGGTTTATTTTTCTCAATAGCTTGTGTTAATGAGTTATTTCATGTGTTCCTTGGTCTACATGTTGAATATATGTTTTATTATATGAAATGCAAGTGCTTGGTAATTGTTTGATTGTTTGTGGTTGCAGGAATTGACTTGAAGGAGGAGCTCATCCGGATTGGCAAGGACTAACTACAACAACAGCGTTTTGGAATAAGGTAAGCCTAAACACTTGTAGTTTTCATGTTGTAAAAGGTGTATTTAGAGAAAGATCACTCCATTTTGTCTTGTTTGTCATTAGAATGTCCTAGACTTCTAGGAAGGTCAGTCGTGTCCGCACCCTTGACAGATTCTGTGTGACAAATTGGCGACTCCGCTGGGGAATCCATTAATGAGAGAGTCTTTTCCTTTATATGAACTTTGCTTTGAGAAAATCATTTTTATTTTCTGGTTTTTGACTGTGAGAATTAGTATTTGGGTGGCTTAGCTGTAGATTTAGTTGGCTTTAGTTTTTCTTCCTTTTTCCAGAAGGACGCAGTCTCTGTGTGCTGCACAGTGCGTCCTTGGACGCGCTGTTGTCGACTGCACAGTGCGGGGCCGCACCTGTGACAACGGGTGGCCTGCGTCTTCCTGTAAAAGTTAAGAAAATTCCATTTTTGCTTTAAATTGCTTTTAGATTTTGGTTTTTCTTAGTGTTTTCTGCCCAGATCCTTTAGTACCCTGTCAAAAATTTTCACCTAAGCTTGTTCCTGCTTTTAGCTTTCATCAATTGGGTGTTTTGAGTCTCTTTTTTGAGAAATTCTTAATTTGATTTCCTTTGGTCATTACTTGGAGGTTTCTCTCAGTCTTTTCACAATTTTGCATCTTTTTGCTTCTGTTTTTGCAAAAAAATTTCCCCCTCATTCGCCGGGGGGGGCTAAATTGTGTATGAGTGTTAATCGCCTTTGAGTGTTTTTATTTTTGATCTTTGGAACTCTCACCCAATTTTCTCAATTTGCACTTGATTGGTTCTTAGATCACATTAGAATCGTCTTGTGTTTGAGAATTCTCTTGCATAGATCACATTTGCATAATTAGAGTTCTCAGTTTCAGAATATGAATGAAAAATGTGCATAGATTACATTTGCATACTTTTCATGTGAATTGTGCATAGATTACAATTGCATAGTTTACATTCTGAAAAATCAATCGTAGATTTAGATCAGCTTTCTTTGATTTGAATTTACACAAAAATAAAAATAAAAATTGGTTTGGAATTGATTTGCATTAGTTTTTCTTAATGAAATTAGTGCATTAGAGAATTTGTTAAACTTTCTCTTAATGATCAATTTTTTGCATTGTTGGAAGTGAATGGAAACTCTCTCCTTACTCTAGTTAGGATTCATCGAATTGAAAGGATTGCATTATCATATTCAATTGCATTCAGTTGAGTCGGGTCATAACACCATTGGTTTCATCTCCATTTACCCATTTGAGTAATAACAGCCTTAATAACACAGCGCTTAATTAAAATTCATCTAGTAATTTTTACATTTCTAGGGCTCTGAAACACCAACATAGCTTAGGCTAGGGTCTTGGAGTAGGTGAGTACTTAACTCTCCAAGACTACAAAACCAAACAGATAGTTTATCTTGAGTAGAATAAATCCAATTGTTTCAATTGCACTCTGGGAAAGCTCCTCTTAAAGGAGAAGCACGAGCTCGTGTCCGAACCAGTGAGGGGATCATTCCCCCCTCGTTGGGAACGACGCCAGACAGTACGTATTACAAACGGTAAACCTCGGATTAACCATTGTCGAGGAGCCAGGGGTCACTTATCGGTAAACCTTGGATTACTGTCAAGGAGCCGGTAAGGGGATTGAGCTTGTTTCTCTACCCTTGCGTGCTGTCGGAGTTTAGACTGTTCCCCCAGGTGTAATTGCTGTGATTGGTAACTTTAGTGACCATAATCTTTAGGGTTCTACCGAGGTGACGGTGGAGGGAAGGTCCCAATGTACCTGGAGCAGACGTCGGTTATACTCACTTGGATTTTCCGGGGGGTTCACTTCACTTCGAGACGGTTAAAGTGGAGGAACTTGTGCCGGTCTATTCATTAAGCAGGTTGCCGGGGTAACTGTTCCACCCACCACTTCTGTACTGAATTCGGCGATGTTGGGCCTCATCACCAACTAGTGTTTTCGGTCCGGAAGGCTACTGTTTGTGTGTGGTTTGACTCCTAGATTTGACAGCGCGTGTTAATTTGTTTGTTTTTACTTTTAGAGACCATAGGTGTGAATTGTGAATTTTAATTGTTAGATGTGAATTGTGAATTGTTAATTTTAGTTTTAAAATTGTTAATAAAATTCACTGAAGTTGAATATAATGGCAAATGTTCCGGAATTTATCAACCTAGGAACCCCTCCCAATGAGAATCCTAGTACTTTTCCTTACTTTGGAAATGTTGGTCCTCCTTATATGGCTACTTTGTCATTACCTGGATTTACAATAGGTTTACCGATATGGTTATTTTCAACTTCGTTGGCCCAAAATACTCCAATTGTTCCATCTCAACCGGATGCTTCACCTTCACAGAGTTCACCATCTCAACATAATCAACCTTCTGTTGACCCTTTACCTTCTTCGCCTAATTTTTCTTCCTCCATTTCTTCCTCTTCGCCTGGTAAAAGCCTTGATGCTAGTAACCAGGAGGCTAAGAAGAAGAAGAAAGGGAAGAAGAAGAAGAAGAAGAAGAAGCAAGATAAGAAAGAAGTCAACCAACCAACCACGGCTGTAAGTGTTAGTTGTGTTGAGGAAAATTCCGACATGCATCGTAAACCCAAATACCCTTGCAGGCTTTGTAAGGGTGACCACTTCCTTGTCAATTGTCCTGGTATTCCAAAGGTCTTGGAAGTATGGTCAGAAAAATCTCATCAACTTTCCATTGATCCATCAACCAGTGATAGTCAGGTTCCTGGGAAAAAGGGTAAAGTTAGGTTTCCTTGTAAGTTATGCAAAGGGAGTCATCAAACTCACATTTGCCCTCACATGGATGAAGCCTCAACATTGTTGGAAAACCTTACTGTTCCACAGCAAGAATTTCCAACTGGTTACCGTAAACTTTCTCCCAACCTACCGTCAACTGACGGAGTGATTGATCTAAATTCAAGTACAGTCGATCACACTCTCCCATTGGAGAGTGAAACTCATGTCACTCAGGTTGATGATCCATTAGTTGATCAAGTGGTCGATTCAATTTCACATTCGGTCGATCACACTCTCCTTTTCGAGAGTAAATTTCATATCGCTGATGTTCTTCTTGTTACATCGGATTCTTCTATGCCGGGGGGCATTTCACCTGTTTCTACAGAACCCCCTCCAAGTACTGAGGTCTTTTCCTTTGATTGGAATAGACTGACAGAACCTCGTCTTCCTTCCTCCATCCCTTTCCAAATCATTGTCAAGGCTGGTGGTAGGGACATACATCGTACTCAGGTAGATGAAGGTGCTTCTGTTAGTATTTTATCCTCAGCTGTTTGGAAAGCTTTGGGTTCCCCTCAGCTTGCGCCTATTACGCAGAATCTGAAAGCTTTTAACAGAACAATTAGTGAACCTTTAGGGATCCTTCCTAAGTTTTCTATTACCTTGGAAGGTAAAACTGTTTGTGTTGATCTTATGGTAGTTCGAGGTCCCTTGGATTTCAATTTACTCCTTGGGCGAGACTATGTTTATGCAATGAAAGCTGTCGTATCGACACTCTTTCGCGTGATGTCTTTCCCTCACAATGGTAGTATTGTGACTGTAGACCAGCTTTCGTTCCCTAGTCTTTTTTCAACTACCAATAATATGACACCCCTAAATGTTCCTGATTCTAAAGTGGTATCTACCCTGCCACGGGTTAATTATGTGGCAACCGGTCCCATGATTTCAGTTACCGATGTAAGTGAGCCTCTCACTGTTTGCTCATCTTCCTTTGATTTAGCTCCGGTAATTGACATGGAAAACTCTATGGGATTACTTGAACACGATGTTCTTATCCCTTTTGAGTCCCTTGACATGTGTTCCTTCCCAAGAAGTATTCTTCCTTCGGATGAAGACCTCTTGGAAGCCATGATCAAGGTGTGTCCATTGACATGTCTTTCCTCCAGTTGGAAGCCATGATCAGTGTGTACGAGGATAGTTTGTTCCTCTCTCAACCTCGTTAAAAAATGAAACTGGATGGTGAGGAAAGTTCCTTTTACTGTGTCAACCTCGTTAAAAAATGAATCAGTGAGTACGAGGATAGTTTTTTCCTGTATCAACCTCGTTAAAAAATGAAATAGGCTAGCATGAGGACAGTTCTTTTACTGAGTCAACCTCATTAAAAAAATGAATCAGCTAGATTTTAGGATATGTAGATAGATTGTAGAAAGTAGGATTTTGAGGACAGTTCCTGTTACTGAGTCAACCTCATTAAAAAATGAATCAGGTTTGAGGACAGTTCCTGTTACTGAGTCAACCTCATTAAAAAATGAATCAGGTTTGAGGACAGTTCCTGTTACTGAGTCAACCTCATTAAAAAATGAATCACGTTTGAGGATAGTTCCTGTTACTGAGTCAACCTCGTTAAAAAATGAATCAGGTATGAGGATAGTTCTTTTCTTGTGTCAACCTCTTTAAAAATGAAACAACTCCCTTTTCAAGTTAAATATTGAAAGTAAACCTTCATTTCATCCAGCCGGTTGAATGCAATGAAGCCTGGGGGGCATGTACCTCATTTCGCATCATTTCGCATCATTATGCTGTGGGCATGCGAACTTTTTGAGCATAGTTCCTTGTCTTGTGTCAAGCTCGTTAAAAAATGAAACACGGGTAGGTTAAGTAGGTAGATTGTAGAGAGTAGTCATGAGCATAGTTCTTTGTCTTGTGTCAAGCTCGTTAAAAAATGAAACAAGGATTTTAGAGCACAGTTCCTTGTCTTGTGTCAAGCTCATTAAAAAATGAATCAAGGTTTTTAGAGCATAGTTCCTTGTCTTGTGTCAAGCTCGTTAAAAAATGAATCAAGGTTTTTTAGAGTATAGTTTTTTGTTAGGTAGATTGTAGAAAGTAGTTATGAGCATAGTTCCTTGTCTTGTGTCAAGCTCACTAAAAAATGAAACAACTCCCACGAGTCTTTCCAAGATTTTGAAAGTAAAGCTTCATTCCATCCACCTCATTGAATGCAATGAAGCTTGGGGGGCATGTACCTTGATTTGCATCATTATGCTGGGGGCATGTGAACTTGTAACAAGCATAGTTTTTCGTTTCAAGCTTGTGTAAACATGAAACCGAATTCGAGCATAGTTCTTTTCCTGTGTCAAGCTCGTTAAAAAATGAAACAAATCCTCCTCTAATTGAGTCGAGAGTTTGACTAGACCTCATAGATGTTAGGTTGTACGTTTAGGTTAGTTATTTCAGTTTTTGCATAATTTTCTTACAGTTTTAGGTCCAGTCTTTCAAATGATCTCGTAACTCAAACCTCATTTCATCCAACTGGTTGAATGAAATGAAGCTGGGGGGCGTGCGCTCTAGCAGTTATGCTTAGGGGGCATCAAGCACAGTTTTCTCTCTGTTTCAAGCTTGTGAAAAAATGAAACTACTCTGAAGCATAGTTTTTCTTTGTTTCAAGCTTTTGTAAAAATGAAACCTATCTCGAGTCAATTTTAGTTATTTTCAAGACTCGTTAAACTCATGAAAATACCGAGATTATTTTGCTATTTTTCATTCTCGTAAAACAAATGAAAATGCCGAGTTCTTTCCATCTTTTCTTGCTCGTAAATTAAATTGAAAGTCGGTCATATGAGTACATTTTTATCCCTTTTTCGAACTCATTAAAATTTACGAAAAAGTGAAAACCATGAGTACATTTTTATCCCTTTTTCGAACTCGTTAAAACTTAAGAAAAAGTGAAACCTTGGAGTTCTCTTTTAAGCCCTTTTCAGACTCTTAAAACATGAAAAGATTGCCGAGTGTTTCTTTTACACTCGTTAAAACGGAATTAAAAGACGGTCCCCTTTTAGCTCTTTTCTGACCGTAAAATCAGGAAAAGATTGCCGGGTTTTTGTCGTTTCAAACTCGATAAGGAAATAAAACGACGTGTCCTTGATCGCTTTTTACTTTTCAGGTCAACGACACTATTATGAAAGTACTCCTTGGTCGCAAGATCAAGCGGTTCCCCCAGGTATTATTTTATACTTTTTCGGGCTTGAGGGACACAAATGTACGAAAAAGTTCAACGTGGAGTCTCCTTTAGTTTTTTCAGACTCTCTAAAATTGAAAAACACCGAGTTTCTCCTATACTGGGCTCGTTAAACTTTTACAGTAGAGGACCTGTTCAATTACAAACAGGAACGAACCACTCCTTCCTAGGGTTCGAATTTAAACTAGGTTGGACTCGTCTGAAGGATGAGCTTATAATCAAGCATATGTTATCCTCCTCAAGCTTGTTAAAAATAAAGAGGTACTTGCCAGAAATGGTGGGGGAAAAGAGAGAAGAATGAGCCTATTTGTTACCTTTTATCTCAAAAGAAACTTTATTACCACTCTTGAACACGACACTTTTCATTCACCTGGGTTGGGAAATCTTTTACCTCACAGTTGACCAAACCACTTTGAAAGTCTTTAACCGGGTTCCGGGGATTAACTTTGAGTTATTCGTCACCAAGCCATCTGTTGTGTCGTTATGTGTTCAAGAGGTCTGCAAGAAAAACTTTCATCTGCAAAATACTTGTCATCCATTTGACCATCCCTGAGTCAGTCCTTACAGCAACATTTCTTCAACTTGAACAATGATTTCGTGTTGTGGGCTTGCCTGCAACGGGTCGCTTTCTATCGACATCGACACATTATCTAGAAAGATGACTTAGGAATCGACAGTACCTTGAAGTCTGCATGCATCAATGGCAGGTTTCTCGCCTTTGACGTCAGTTTACATCATTGACTTTCGATCAAAGGATTCCGTGAAGTGTTCGACATCAAAACATCTATTCACATTTCACGGGTTGTGCTTGGTACTTTGAGGACCATTGACATTACTGGTGGTTTCTCTCACGCTTGTTAACAGTTTGCATCATCGACTGGTAATCAAGTGGTTTCTAACATGTTCGACATCAAATCATTTAATCACATGGCTAGAATCGTACCAATTCGGGAAGTAGAAGTGAAGACCCTGGATCTAGTTTCTACCATCCAGGCTGCGAGGAGTTTTGTATTCATTATCTATGTAGACTAATCATAAACAGATGGCTGTGTCCATACTGTGTCTACAAAAGTCTATAAAAATGATGTACTGCAAGATCATTCCTGTATCAGAATAGTTAGTCCATTAGTTAAAGTTTTGAATCTGAGTATGGGAATGCCTACCTCAGTGATGATATAATCTTATCCATGTATTTTGTGTTGAAAATTGCAGGTTCCAACCAGGCCATCCACAAGACAATCCTTGAAATGATAAAGCGCTTCACCCTTCCTAGAATTACAAAACCCTACTCTATTCCAGGCTTCGCACTTTAGGGGGCAATCTGTTACACTAAAAAATGTCACCTTGACTACTTACAGTTAGTATGGCTCAAATCAACAGTCATGCTACCCTCTTAGGCAAGTCTCATGCCTCTGTTATCCATCTCAAACTCAAAGAAGAGAGAAAGTCTTGTAAAAACTATGTTTATCTCTGGGGTCGCAGGTTCTCTCTAGCCTTACCTGCGGGGACGCTGACCATGTTCACAAAATCTGCGTCCATGGACGCTCTGTATGTTAAAGGACAGGTGCGTCCCTCTGTAAAAGGCAAAATGCGCGAGTTTTATCTTGAAAAAGTTACTTGCGGTTACTTCTAGAACATTCTAGAGGTCGGTTTGATGAAATGGATGCGCCTCCAGTTGGTTCATGTATCTCTATTAAGGGGGAACTTATCCCATCAATAAGGGAGCTATCCCACCCATAGAGGGGGATGATCCCATTGATAGTGGACCTGAATAACCTCTTTACAGCACTATAAATAAAGGCATTGAGCCAAAAGGAGAGGAGGTTGGAGCTATACATTTTCTTTGGGTAAATGCTGCAGGATTTAGGTCTGCCATTAGAGCCTTTGTGAGGAGAGATTGTCTTTACTTGATTCTACTTGGAAGAGGGTGAGCTTTGTCAAAGTAGAGGAAAACCCTTGATGGACCCTGGGAGGAACTTGCACAACACCAAGGCCAGGTTGTAAGAGTTTCTTTGTTTCGTTATTAATACAAACTGGTTTATTTTTCTCAATAGCTTGTGTTAATGAGTTATTTCATGTGTTCCTTGGTCTACATGTTGAATATATGTTTTATTATATGAAATGCAAGTGCTTGGTAATTTTTTGATTGTTTGTGGTTGCAGGAATTGACTTGAAGGAGGAGCTCATCCGGATTGGCAAGGACTAACTACAACAACAGCGTTTTGGAATAAGGTAAGCCTAAACACTTGTAGTTTTCATGTTGTAAAAGGTGTATTTAGAGAAAGATCACTCCATTTTGTCTTGTTTGTCATTAGAATGTCTTAGACTTCTAGGAAGGTCAGTCGTGTCCGCACCCTTGACAGATTCCGTGTGACAATTAGTAAAGGAATAAATTTAAAAATACCATTAAAACTACAAAATCTATCTTCTTGGAGCCCTTAATTATCCCAAACCATCACTATAAAAATAAGAACCAAAAGGTTCCTAACAAACATCAAATAAAACAAACAAATTTTTGTTTGAATGTGAGATAACCTCTGAAATTTTCAGCCTAGAGGCAGAAAATAAGTTTGGACCTCACTGAGGCACACAACATCAAGGATCTGTGAAAATATTATCTAATAATATTGGCCTATCCTTGAGGTAAATTCTCGTCTTCTGGCTTGACCTTTCCATAACCAAATACGTGAATCACTTGTATCTATTATGTCTTATGTTTGGGTAGTGAAGTTCCCAAGAAAGACAAGGAAAAATCTTTTATGAGCCTTCATTATATGAAATTCATCCTTGAAAATCACCTACAAGACTGTCCTATTGTTACTGCAAAACAATGGCATCGCCTCAACTTGAAATAGTGACATAATCATAAAATAATGACCTTATAATGGTTGTATATTGACTTGATAACAACATGGTTCATGTGATGATAGCTACAGTCCTTAGTGTAATAATTGACATGGAGATACTTGTGTAGTGACCTAAAATACATTCCTGAGAGTGAATTAAATAGACATGACATTGAATTGACATGATATGATAATGTTGTATTTGAGTTGATTTTTGAAATAACCATATTACAGTCCTATGATGACATTCATACTCGATGTGACATCTCACTTTGAATTGACAACGTCATAAGCACTCCAATTTACTTTGACATTGAGAAGTCGACTTGACTTTATTAGGAGTAGATTTGTTTGACACCAATATTAATTGTCACTTAATTGAACTTACAAATTATTTACAATGTCTTGATTATACCATGTTACACAACTATTGATAAGAAATATAACTTAGTTGACTTATTTTACTTGACCATTTGATGCGATTTATGGGAGTTGGTCTTGACTTAGGGTTTCTAGTATAATCTTGGATTTCTAGTATGACCTAGGGTTTCACCTATATGACCTAGGGTTTCTAGGGATTTATGTACAATGGCATATTTGTGATCTTTCAGGGTAGCAAGTAGTGAAGGGAACATCCTCCAGTTATGAAACCTATTGGAGAAGGATGGATAGCAGGGCCTCACCAATCAAACAACGTGCTTACATATATGTTGATAGCTCTCTTGGGACAGAGTTTGAGAGCATTGATTGTAGTCATAGGGATGGTCTGAGGTATCTTTCTTTGCGCCATTATTTGATAGAGACACCAAATGGTTGTAAAATTGAGTATAGCTTGATATGATGATGACAGTGGTAGTTCATTGATGACTATTCATTCATGAGAAGTGACATGCAATGACAACCAACAATTGTGCACTGATTTGTAGTGATAGTGATGTGCAGTTGACCAGTGATAGCTTGATTTGTGGCATTGTGCAGTAATTAGTTTGTTGGAAAAGTGTTCAGTGGCTACCAGCATTCAACATTTAGTATGGATCTTTCTGACAACTATTCTACATTGATTCAGAGTACAGGGGATCCAATATGAAAATTGTGAAATGTGGTCTACCGACTCTTTCGGGTGACTGGAGTCACCTTTAGGTTGTGGCCTAAGAATAATTCAGGGTCGAAAGGTGGTGCTAGGGATGTTGTGGCTTGAACAGGGCATTGTGGCATCCATTCAATTTTGGTTGAAAAACTAACAAGGCAGCAAAGCATCCTTTCTAACAACAGCTGGTAAACGGAGTGTTGAGGCACTCATCAGGTTGTTCCCTGATCTACAAGGTGTTGGGGCATCCTTCTAGTTGCAACAAGAAATTAGTTTCTAGTAGAATCCTACAAGTTGTACCCCGTGAATTAGGGGGTTGAAACCTCCCTTATTTGTAGTTGAAATATTGATGTAATCAATTTTGTTTTAACAGGGAGCAGGCAATTACTGAAGAAGTGTTTGGTGGTTTTTTACCGGGGGGGGGTTTCCACCTAAAAATCTTTGTGTCCTATGATTTATATTAGTGCATTTTTGTGTGGTGTTGTCTACTTTTGATTATTGTCTATGATCATATGAATAAGAAAAATAATAATAACTAAAGATCAACTAATGCTTTGAAAAATATTAAAAAGTGCTAATTGCTAAGAAATAATGATTCATCCTCCTCTTAGTATTTCCAACAATTTGTATTAGATCTTGGTTCCTTCAGTGAAAATTTAACCACTAGAAGGTATTTTTCAAACCATAGAGATGGGAAAGTCAAAGAATCAGATTTGAATGATTACAAAGGGAGGTACAGGTACAAATTTTTTTGAAGAAATTGAATATTGAGTACTAACCATTGATTTTGATGCAGATAAGTACTGGATATAGGAATCTAGGATGGACATACATTTGTAGGCGCATGTAGTATTGGAATCAATTATTTCTAGAGACACATCTATTGATGAAGCTAAAAGGTAAAATTCAAAGGCCATGAATGTAATTTTGAATGTTTTTCCAAATTCTGTGAAAACAAAAGTTGGTCAATGTTCAACAACTAAACCTCTTTGGGAAAATCTTCATAATATCTATTCAAAAAATAAATCAGGTCAAGATTTTATGGAAAATCTGGATCCTTCCAATTATGATGAATAAATTAGACAAATAAGTAAGACATAGTTTCAAAATCAAGTGATCAATGTGATAAAGAAACTCAAAAGTCAAAAGGAAAAGACAAGGCTTTTGGAAGCTAAATTGAAGAAAAAAAAATAACTCATCAAAGAAAATGAAGAGTTTGAGAAGATGATTACCAGCATTAGAACTCAATTAGAAGAATTCAAGAATACAAAGACACAATACCTCAAGGGAGAAGTCCAATAGAAGCAATAATAATTTGAAACAATGTTTGTAGATATTAGCAGGCTCAATCAACAGATGTAGGAAACAAAAATTGAAAGGAAGAAATTTATTCAGAGATACATATCCATAGTTGACCAAAAGAAAATGGAACTAGAAACCTCTTCAATTGAACTAAGTAGGCTCGAGATTGAAAATGAGGAGCAGAAGGAATAGATACATTATCTCAATAGAGAAGTAGAGAAGACCACTCTTCTCAAGCTACAAGTTGAGGAGGAAGAAAAAATAATGAACATCTTGAAAATATGGTTTCAATAAGATATTGTCAAAAGCAAGAAGAACTTGGTGCAATGCTTAATAACATCAACAAGCTCAAAGAAAAGGACCATTTACATGTTATGGACATGATAGATAAATAATTGGCAAAAAGAATAGGTAAGGCTCCAATTGATGAAGGTACAAGCTCCACATCTTTGCACAGTGAGATTCAGAAGATGGTTGAACCAAAGAAGAAAATTGTAACTCTGAACAATTATGCTAGTTAAGTAAAGGAAAAATGAAGACAATAGACTATAGCACCGCCTTCAAAGAATAATGAGAAATATTCCAGGTGTGTTCATTTATTTAATGGTTATTGTTTTTCATGTGCTAAGTTTGACATATGGATCAGGATTCTAAAGTTGTTGGGAGGTCCAACTATCAAGGACCACCACCTTCGAACAAATTATCCAGATACACACATTAATTTAATAGCTATTTATTTTTATGTTCTTACTATGGAAATATGGCTAGGGATTATGAAGTTTCTAGTAGGTACAACTATTATCTACAAAACCCTAGAAGTAAGTTTGCAGGTTCACGAGATAAATAGGAATCGAAATATTCTATGGATGACATTGAATACTTCAAATGTCATAACCATGGACATACAATTCATCACTATATACACAAGATGGAATAAACCATGAATAACAACGTTGATGACGAGAATAAGAAGGTTTGGAAAAGAAAATAGGTACAAGATGAGCATGAAAAGAAGGAAGAAAAGAAGGTCTCAACAATTATGCTTTCAAGAATTGTAATAGGTCATAACGACTCAATAGTTTCTTGGGTTAATGACTCAAGTCAATATGGTCTATTAGATGATACACGGTTTTGACCAATTCATCTTGTTGACTACTTGAAATTTGAAGAGGGGGAGTATTATACCAGTATGTGGCACATGTCTGCCATTGACTAATAGTTTGAACAAGATGGTAGCTTCATAATAGGTTCATGGGGAGCAGAACAATTGAAGAATTTTAGGTTCACAAACGAAGATTTCTCTTCAAGGGAAGCACATATAGGACATAGGTCCATAGGGATCATCATTGGTAGACTATTACAAGAAGGCTTCTCAACAGGGGGAGCACAAGCAAATAACGAGTCCACATGAACCAAGAAAATTATCAAGGAGAGTAATCATTTTCCATTGACGTTAAAGGGGGAGAGAAAAACCTTAGAAGGAGATTTAAATATCGTGAAGAAGGTGAAGCATGATTTTAGGGGGAATTGTACTCACAGAAGGAGTACGCATGTTGCCATTAATGAAAATGGGGGAGATTGTTGCATGGTGTTGCATTGAAGTCAACCCATGGAGTTGACCAAGTTTGACTTTGACTAAAAACATCAGTCATTGATGTCAAATGGTTAATGAACATTTCCTAGTAATTGTCGGATTACATCAAGTTGGAAGTTATACTCTTGGGTGATTGAAAACCCAAGTCCTAGGGTTTGGGTTCCCTTGACTAAGGATGTACCCTAACTTTGTCGAGATTTTTTGAAGGGTCAAAATGTTGAGTTTCAATTGGAGATCCACATCATTGGATTCTCCTCAGAAAGATGTTTCTAATGGTATGTGCTATACCACATGATTCCTCTAGGTTTTAACCCCATACGAAAATTACCTACATACAAATTCTAAAAACAGAAAGTAAACAATGGCGAGAGAATAACAGATAAAACGAATATACACAAAGATTTTCCCCTGGATCCTAAAACTGGGACTACCAGATTGACTTTTCATTATGTTCCTTTCAATGTTATGATACATATATATACATGTCGAAACATCATAAACCCTAATCCATTAACCCTGGATTAGAACATAATCATTGTTCTCTTGTCTAGATCTATAAAATACCATAGACCGAAAACCATCGCACCAAAATCGTGTTCGAAATCCATGCACAAAACCATATGTAGGTCTTCCCACCTAATATACGGTCCATCACAACCCAACCTTCTTTGACTTGTTGTTTTATTTCCATAGGGGGGAAGACAAGAGCTTAGTCATTGATCCATCCCTACGACACCCATTGTTTCTCTACACCAAGAGAACTTCTCGGTGCTCACAGACTTTGTCAATGCATCTGCAATATTCTTCAAAGTGTCTACCTTTACCAGCAATTCCATTTTGTCTTCTACAATATCCCTCACAATGTGATAATGAACACCAATGTGCTTTGTCTTTGAATGATAACTAGGGTTATTTTCCAAGAAAAATGCACTTTGGCTATCACAATCTATCCTTATAGCTCGTTGTACTAACCCCATGCTTGAACACAATATCTGCAACCAAACTACTTCCTTTCTTGCATTAGTGGCTGCCATGTATTCTGCCTCTATAGTTGAAAGTGCCACTATAGATTGTCTCTTACTCATCCAACTGACTACACCTCCAAATAGGTTAAAGACATATCCACTTCTAGATCTTCTCTAATCCAAATCTCCAACCTAGTCCGCATCAACAAAGCGACGAATTTCCAAAACTTTGTCCAATACTAGTCTTCCTTGGTAACACAAACTGTGATCACTACTGCCATGCAAATACCTGAAAAATAGCTTCATTTATATCCAATGCGCCTTCCCTAGTTTTGACATAGACCTGCTCAATACTCCCACTACATGTGCAATGTCTGGTCTAGTACAGACCATCGCATACATCAGGCTACCAACTGCACTTGCATATGGAACATGAGACATGTCCTCTTCCTCTTCTTGTGTCTTGGGACACTGTTGAACAGATAACATTACACCTACAGGAATAGGAACCTTCACCGATTTACTATCCTACATATCAAACCTCTACAGTATTGTCTCGATATACTTCCTATTGTTTAACTAGAGATTCCTCTTTGCCTGATCTTGTTTAATTTTAATGCCCAAAATATAGTTTGCAGCACCAAGATCTTTCATGTCGAATTTGGACGACAATTTGGTCTTAAAATCCTGGATAATTTCTTTGTCATTTCCAACTAGCAACATATCATCCACATACAAGACCAGATAAATAACACGGTCATTAATTAACTTAAAATACGCAGAGTGTTCGGCTTTTCTTCTGGTGAAGCCAAGTCCACATATAAATGTATCAAATTTATGATACCACATCCTTGGTGACTATTTTAACCCATAAAGAGACTTTTTTAACTTGCATACCAGTTCTTTCTTACCCTTCACCGCAAAGGCTTCAAGTTGCTTCATGTAGATCTCTTCTTCCAGGTCCCTATGAAGAGATGTTGTCTTCACATCCATCTGTTCTACCTTAAAATAAAAAACAACAACAATAGATAAAAGTAATCTAATAGAAGCTACCTTGGCAACAGGAGAAAAAATATCACCAAAATCAATTCCCAACACTAGGAATAACCTTTTGCTACCAAATGAGCTTTCTATTTCTCCACCTTTCCTTATGCATTCATATCATTCTTGAAAACCCATTTGCTGCCAATGGGTTTCCTTCTCGCCAACAACTCCACCAGATCCCAAGCCTCTATTTTTCAGCAAAGATGCCATTTCATCAACCATGGCCTCTTTACATATTTTTCCATTCTCTGAATCTACTGCTTCCTTCACAGTGTTGGGATCATCAGCAGTAATAGATAAAGAAAAAATTGAACAGAAAGAAGATGAACTATACCTTTATGGCTTCCTTCTTTCTTGAATTCATCTTCTCACAACCGAAGTTTGTGGCTCTTCATCTTCTAATTGCTCTTCTACTGTAGATTCTAATTCTTCCTCCTTTAGCTTAAATTCTATCTTCTCAGGTTACCTTGGTAGGACTTCATGCTTAATAAATCTTTCACCTTTATAAACAACACATCTCGGTTGTACACAACCTTCCTGGTTACTGGGTTCCAAAGCTTATAACCTTTGAAACCATCTTTATACCCAATAAAGATGCACTTTTCAGATTTACATATGCATCACATCCAAATACCCTCAGATGTGAAAGAGAAGGTTCCTTACCAATCCATACCTCTTGTGGAGTCTTATCCTCCAATGCTGATGAAGATGATCTATTGACCAGGTAACATGCAATCTCCACCACCTCTACCCAGAATTCTTGTCCTAACCCAACACCACTGAGCATGTTTCTTGCCCTTTCCATCAACGTCTTGTTCATTATTTATGAAACTCCATTTTTCTCAGGTGTGTATGGAGTAGTATTATGTTGTGCTATACCACACTTCTTACAATACTCTTCAAATTCCTTCTTGCAAAACTCTCCACCGTTATCTGTCCTTAGCACCTTTATCTTCCTCTATGTCTGGTTTTCCACTAGAGCCTGAAATTCTTTAAACTTGTCAAAGACTTCAGATTTATTCTTGAAGAAATATATCCATGTATTCCTTGATAAGTAATCTTTAAATGATACATAGTACACAGACTTACCGAGTGATGGAACCGACACATGCCAAAACACATCACTATACACAAGATTTAATATTTGTTTCCCCCTCTTACCACCAGAGGGGAAACTCGCCTGATTCTCCCTCCCATATACAAAATCTTCATAGAAATCTAAATCCAGAGATATATTAGACATACATTATACCATACGTTTACCATCAAATATTCAAAGGCCCTTCTCTCCAATATGTCCAAGCCTTTGATGGCATATCATGGTCTTTTCTTCAAAGACCACTAGATTTTTTGCTCCACTTTTAGGAACCACAGAACTGTTGCACCCATCAATAACAGTGATACGTTGTAGCTTGTACAAATTTCAAATTCAAACTCCCTGCATCAATACTAGTTCTCCCTGAAGTATCTTGTAGGTATCTTTCTCAAACACTGTTTTTACACTTGCATCATCCAACTTGCTCATAGAAATCATATTTCTAGTTAATGTAAGAATATGCAGAACACTCGGAAGTGTTCTAATCATTCCACCTTGCAACTTTAACTTGAATTTTTTACAACCAATGATTTTATCCTTCTTTTCATCCCCTAAGAAAAGATAACCATCATTATATTTTTCATACTCACAGAATCACTCTCTATGGGGAGAGAAGTGAAAGGATGCACCTGAGTCAATCAACCATGCCTC
The DNA here is from genome assembly GCA_031772625.1 of Pinus tabuliformis. Lineage (NCBI taxonomy): Eukaryota > Viridiplantae > Streptophyta > Pinopsida > Pinales > Pinaceae > Pinus > Pinus tabuliformis. Next base: position 102,605,361 of record CM062807.1, read on the forward strand.
ATGATCTACATGTGTACTTGAAGAATAAGCTAACTACACATCCCCACCTTCATCTGAGGTGGTTTTCACCTCTACAGAAGGAGAATCATTAGATACGTTTCCTTTCTCATGAGCTTTAGATTTATAATCCATTTTGTAGTGCCCTTCCTTTCCACATTTCCATCACACCTTTATAGGTTTTCCTGGAGATTTAGATCTCCCTCTAGATTTATATCTCCCACTCGAGGACTTATTTTCGTTTCTATTCTTGGACCATTCTCATACAAGAAAGGTATCACCATTCTCACTCTCCATATTTTTTGTCTCATCTCCTTCATCAGCAAGGATGAGACTATTTCATCAAACTACAAGACAGTTGCATTGCTACCTATTGCAACAACTAGACTATCCCATGAATCTGGTAGAGAAAAAAACAAACTGATGCACTTATCTTCATCTAAGATTTTAATATCAATAGATAATAACTGGCTTACCAAAGTATTAAATGCATTTATATGCTATGTCATCGAGTTTCCATCTTTCATCCTCAGATTGTATAGATTTTTATGTATTAATAGTTTATTCACCAGAGACTTAGATTGGTATAAAGTCCCTAACTTAACCCATAAATCCTTCATCGTAGCTTCCGTTGATACATTCAACAATATTGAATCTAAGACACACAATAAAATTGTGCTTTTTTCCTTCCGATCCAACATCTTCCATTCTTCATCGGACACTGCCATTGGTTTAGTACCTAGATATACCATGGTCCACTAATCTTTATCCACCAGTCGATCCTCCATCTTGAGTTTCCACAACTCAAAACTCTGACCATTAAATTTCTAAATCTCTATATTTCCACTCATCGCCATCTTCTATCACCACAAGAATCAATCCCAAAATCTCCCACTGAACATGGTCTACCATAGGCCCGAGGAAAACCCCTTAGTAGCAAAGGCATCCCCTTAAGCCAAAACAACTCTGATAAAAAATGTAGGTTTTAACCCCGTACAAAAATTACCTGCATATGAATTCTAAAAATAGAAGATAAAAAATGGTGAGAGAATAATACAGAGAACAAATATACACAGAGATTTTCCCCTGGATCCCAAAACCAGACTATTAGATTGATTTTTCATTATGTTCCTTTCAATTTTATAATACATATATATACATGCTCAAAACTCCATAAACATGAATCCATTAACCCTGGATTAGTACATAACTGTAGTTCCCTTGACTGAATCTACAAAATGCCACGGACCAAAAACCATCATGCTCAAAACCATGTGCGAAATCCATGCCCTAAAAATAGGTAGGATTTCCCACCTAATATAGGATCATGAGCTAGTCGTGGAAAGAATATAACACAACCCAACAAGTTGTCCTCATTTGAGAGAAAATTGAATTTGAAGTCAGAGACCCCACTTTTTGGGCTAAAGCCTCAATGGGTGGTGACTTAGCCTATATTCATTGGTTATGGGCATCTGAATTAGGTATGAAGGATCCTTTTCATATTTTGTGGAATACTTACCTTAAATAAAGTGATCACACAACCATACGATATATATATATGAACTATTGCTTCACTACAAAGGGTAAGAGTGATTTACTTAGAAATAAGGGAAATTAGTCAAAGAATTTTGTTAAGTAAGGGAAATTTAATAAAACAAAATAAAAGTTTTTTTAATCTCCTATTCCTCTCCAGTGATCATTTAATGTAACCCTTTTCAAAAACTATAATAACTCCCTAATCCCTTTAAAAGAATAGTTAACTTCTATCTTTCACTTTAAGGGTTTATTATAAACTGAAGCTAATTTATTAATTAGTCAAGGAATAATTATAAAAATACTATTAAAATTCCACTATCTATCTTCATTGAGCCCTTAATTATCCCAACCCATCAGTATAAAAATAATACCCAAAAAATTCCTAACACACATCAAATAAACCCAATGAATTTGTGTTTGAATCTGAGATAGCCTCTGAAATTTTCAGCCTAGACGTAGAAAAGAAGTTAGGACCTCACTGAGGCACATAGTAACAAGGATCTATGGAAAATTATTATGTAATAATCTTGGCCTATCCCTGAGGTTGGTTCTCATCTTTTGGCTTGATTTTTCCCTCTCCATTATGTTGGGACCGAAATTTCCAAGAAAGACAACGAAATTATTTTTTATGTGATTCAAGGTTTTTTGGGTTTATTTGGACCTATATTTATGTTTCAGGTCTCAAACTTGCCAACTAATATATATTTTTTAAGTTCAAGTTTGAGTATAATCTGTTAAGGTTCGGGTCTCTCAGATTTGATTTGTTATGGTTTTGTGTTAGTTACTAAGGCTTTGCTTGATTGAGTTTTTTAAGTCTAAACCAATATCACTTTAAGGCCTATTTTGAGTTGTGCTAGAGATACATATAAGGTCTTAATCCAAAGTGTTAGGGCTCATTTGGTGTATTAATTTTTGGCTAGTTTTGATTTGAAATATCAGTGGAGATAGGAGTTCTCTCCACAACTTTTTCGTACATGTGATACATGACATATATTTTGTTGTCTTGAGTTTGTTTGTGTGTAGGTCCAGTGTATTGTAGTTCTCTTGTTTAGATCTCTTTAAGTTTTTGTAAGGAAATAATATGTCTTGTGTTCTAAAAGGAATAAGCTTGTTTATCGATAGTTATCAATATATGACAATGTTTCTCACTATAAGATACCGGTTGTAAGTGGTTCCTCGTTTTAGTATCAATATCATGCACTAAGGAAATGATTGATTTATCTGCTTGTTGATAAACCTTATATTGCAATCTTGAACCAAAGTATAGTGACACCATGATGTGACTTTAGTATGACATTTAATGACATGACAATGTGATATGACAACATAGTGACCTGAACTAAAATACTGACAACAGATACTCAAGTGGAAAAATACTTGAACATTTGTTTTCCTAATACCGAAAGACTATAGCTCCAACGATGATTTGATGATGCCTCTGTAACATCCTTGTTGTAGTAAAACTAAAAATGTAATAGTGCTTAAACAACTCGACTTGTGATTTGTGATACTTAAATATTGGATATAAAACCTTGACATAATTTATCTGGTCTATATTTGAAAACCTGGAAGCATCCGTTGTATACCTTTTTTAAGTGATTGTTGTGGTGATGCTGTTGTGATGAACGTTCATGACAAGACTCTTGTTATGAGCCCTTATTATATGACATTCATCTTTGAAATTCACCTACAATACTATCCTATTATTATAGCAAAATAGTGACATGACCTTAACTTGAAACAGTGACATAATCATAAAACAGTGACCTTATAATGAATTTATATTGACTTGATAACAACAATGTTCATGTGATGATAGTTGTGGGACAGGGTCCCCTCGGGTCAATTTTGTAATAGTTTTTGTTATTTCTGTAAAGTCTCCACATTTTTAGGAGCGGAGCGTGAAGGTCGTTAGAAGTCAGAGTGGCTTTAGGAAGGTCAAAGCCCATTAGTATGTTAGAATTTAAGATGTTTTGAGACCCACCCATGGTTGGAAAACCATGGTATTGTAAATAAAGATGCTATAAAAAGGAGTCGTAGCAAGTCATATGAAGTAATCAATCAATAGAAGATCTATGTATGGGCATTGATTTAAGGCAGAAGAGTCTATTTTTTGTACTTAGGTGAAGGGGAAGGCTCCTGTATTTGTGTGCGTAGAGACCATGGTAAGTCTGCAGCTGAGTGCGTGGGCCCCTACAGCTATGTGCACAGGGAAGAAAGAGTTCGTACTAGAAGGAATGAACATAATAAAGACTATTTTGGAGCAACATATGTGTATCTACCCCTTTATGCTTACTTCTCATTTTCTGTGCATTCACTTTGTTTTCTACATTTATCATAAGAAACACTTAATCAATGTGCGAAAGTAGTATATTTGTTAGCTTACTTGATGTTATGAATGTTTAAAGCAATCGGCGTAAAGTTAGAAGTTGTTATCTGTAAGTTATCATAATTTCTGCATTTCAAGGATTAGGGTTCGCGAATGTTGAGATAAAGCACTAAAAGTAACAAAAACCCATCACACAAACCTCTGGATGCAGAAACATGGTTCTGTCATCCACCAATACTACCTTAGGTGAGACAACATCCTATGCTACATGGGTTATTGCCGAAAGGGTTGGCAATGTAGCGTTTTGTTGGTTGGCACAGCTAATTTTGAACCTAGGTCCAAACAACCTTAAGCCAAAAAATGATTCCATTGTCGGGACCGGGATCTATCTAAGGAATGTGTGATGCCGAATAAATGGTTACAACTAAGAAGGCAACCTAGAATTCGATAGATCTGAAGTTGCACAAATTTACAGCCCAAGAAAACAAGAATCCATGCCTATCAAAAGAATAATGGTTGAATAGATACCTATATACAAACGAACATGGAATTTTCTTATGCTCCTTTCCGTGTGAATTACACCAGTGGTTTTCTAAATTGGTGGAAAACCAAGGCACATGCAAGTTGGATAACCCTATTGTGTGGACTCCAGAATTGGTAAGGCACCTAGAAGCTATAGAAAATAAGATCGCGAGTGTTTTCGATTACTGGATCGATATTATTTTGTAGGTTTCATTATTGAGTTCGCAATCAATACATCTGTCAGTTATAGCGAAGCAGAACACTGATTTTTCAAAGGACAAAGAAATATGTATCTAAAGTCCCTGAAATCTTGGATGAAAATGGTATTGTGTAAGAAAAGGGTTATGCCATTGAAGTAATGTTTAGAAGAGAATTGACAGGTACCACGCGAAGTGGAAAGACATTCAGAAAAGATCTAGATTCGAGTGCTGAGTACAATCCTCTGTTAGGAGTGTTTGATAGTGACGAAGACAGTAGTAGTCTAAAAACATCTCTAGGTGTGGTGCAGATGGTAAATCAGGGTATCGGGGGAATATCTCATCCATCCACTTCGCCTCCACATCCACCTCCACTATTCACTATGGTGAACTCTATGAAGATTCCTGGATTTAAGGGTTTGGGGAAGGAAGACCCTAATAAGTTTTGGTTTGTAGTTGATGTTGTGTGGAATTCACATCAGATTACAGATGATGACTTGAATAAAATGCATCTGGTTACAACACCACAAGATAGAGCACTAAGCTGGTATATTAAGTATTATTTGGCTCATCCAAATGAAAGACTAGAAAAAAACAAGGAAAATGATCAATAATGAATTCAAGAAGTCTAAGTCGCAAGCTGAGTCAGTAACATGGGTCAAAGAAATCCATCAGAAGTTGAATGAGTCCATGTGGGAATTTAATCAGAGGTTGAGATGTTTGTTGTAGTAGACAAATATGCAGATCACGGATGATGAACATAAGGACTGGTATATTCCGAAGAAAACTACCCCATTTGAGATTTCCACTATCAAAACAAAAGATTGGAATGGAGGCTGAGGCACTAGAGATTTCTATGAAATTGGAAGCCTCACCTATTTAGGATACGAATCTTGGAGTACAACAGATTCAGTCACAATTGGCTAGCCTGCATATGGAGTTGCAGAGCCTCAAGAAGGGAAAGGAAGTCTAGAATGAGGTACGTATGGAAGTATAGTGTTTGAAATGTAAGGGCCATGGTCATGACAAGGACCACTGCCCAGTGTATTAGAATTACCTTATTGGGGGAGGACCTGTACCCCTTAAGCTAGAAAACACTGTTGGGCCAAGTACAAGAGTGGTACCATGGTGTGTTATTTGTCAGATTAAAGGAAAATACATGACAAAAAATTGGCATTTTCTACAAAAGTTTTTGCAGACTCCGCAATAGCTATTCTGTAATTTTTGTAAGTCTATGGGACATGATGAGTACAATTTCTGAAGTTATGAATTGATGATGGAGAGAAAACCAAAATATAGAGTACATATGTAGGATCGTCCTCAGGATCAAGGTGCAACTGCAGCACGCGGAGGTTTTCAAGGATGAGGAAGAGGATGATGAGGATGAGCTAGAAGAGGTAGTGGACAGATCATTTTCTATAATTTTGGAGAACCAGGCCATTTTTCACGAGATTGTCAGAATCCAATGCACCCCTCATGTAAATATTGTCACCAGTTTGATCATGTCATAGAAGTTTTCCCCATTCTCATTGCGAAGATGTAAGAAAAGAAGACTCAGACTCAATAGCCTACCTAGAACATCTAGATGATGATATCTGAACCACGCAAAGAGGGTCCTAGTGTTAATATTGTCACGTGAAATAGCATAGGTACCAAGGAGGATAAAGGGAAGAAACTAGAGGAAAATGTATCGGCTCACAAGGTTGCTGATAAGGAGACTAGAGTCAATGTAAATAAGTTAAAAAAAATGTTTATGGAAGAAAAAAGTAGATTCGAAGATGCAAGAGATTCTACATCAAGGACTAAAAATACGTGCATAGGGAAGCCTGAAGACGTTTGTACTGCACGGGAGGCAGGCCCCTCATTATTAGCATCATTTTTAGAAACTTGAAAGAAGATCCTAAGGGATAACAAGGTAGTTGTTATGAAACCAGCTCAAGAAAAGATAGAAAAGAAAGATCAACGCCTTAGAATTCAGCCTCTTCGAGGGGGCAACCTCCTTTACATTAAATAAATGAACAATTCTTGGATGATACAAATGAAAATACCTCCTTTCTATATATAGGAGTCTAAGTGGTCCCAATACAATCAAAGCCTACATAACAATAATATTGTAGGGCACAACAATAACAATAGTGGGCTTCTATGTGGCACAATAGTAACAATATGGGCACTACATGGGTACATCAATATAAATAAGGGGTATAACTACAATAGTAATGGGGTAATCACTAGTATTATAGGGACCCAACATGCCCCTCTCCTTCAAAAAAGTGTTGTCCTCAACGCTTGAGTAGTTCAGGATACTTCTGCATAAAATTCTCGTCCTCCCATGTGGAATCTTCAGCGGATAAGTTCTTCCACTTGATAAGGTACTCTGAAATTGATCGATTTCGTAGCTGTCGAGTTCTTGTTTCTATAACTGCTTCCGGTTCCAATATAATTTTTCCTTCTTCGTCAAGTTCTGGAAATATTGTTTGAACCGGGAGCTTGTCGCCTATAACCTTCTTTAAGCATGAAACATGGAAAACTGGGTGCAATCGAGAAGCTGCAGGAAGCTCCAATTTGTATGCCATAGTACCAATCTTTTGCAACACCTTGTACAGACCATAATACTTTGGTGATAATTTATTATCCTTCTTAGCTTGCTTGAGGGACATTTGCTTATATGGTTGTAGCCGTAGGAATACCCAATCACCTACATCAAAACTTCTTTCACTGCGATGCTGATCTGCCTGTTGTTTCATTCTATTCTGTGCCAACACAAGGTTATCCTTTAAGAGTTGGAGGACTTGTTGTTGATGTTCGATGTGATGTTCCACTGCCTGAACCTTAGAATTTTCTCTTAAATATGATGTGATGGATGGTGGTTGATACCCATAAAGTGCCATAAATGGGGTCATTTTTGTTGCTGTATGAAAGGAAGTGTTATACCACCATTCAGCCAGAGGCAACCATTTGACCCATTGTGTCTGTTTATCAGATACAAAGCAACGAAGGTATCCAATCTGGTTGGATGATAGAAATAGCGCACAACAATGCTTCCACATCCTCATCCTTCCTTGAGAGTGCATCTGCCACCACATTTTGCTTGCCCTTTTTGTAGATGATTTCAAAGTCATAACCCAACATCTTTGTGACCCACTTTTGTTGCTCTTCAGAGGATAATCTTTGTTCTAAAAAGTATTTAAGGCTATCATGATCTGTTTTTACCTTGAAGTGTCTTCCCATTAGGTAGGGTCGCCATTTCTTAAGTGCATGGAGTATTGCCAACATTTCCTTCTCATAAATAGCTTTTCTTAGAAACTTTCCCTTGATTGGACGACTTTCAAAGGCAATGGGTCTTTCATCTTGCATTAGAACAGCACCAATTCCATTTCCTGAAGCATCACATTCCACAGTAAAGGTTTTTGTGAAGTCCGGTGTAGCTAAGACCGGTGCTTGGCACATTGCCTCTTTAAGATGTTCAAAGGCCTTTTTTGCTTCCGGAGTCCATGAAAATGCATCTTTCTTCAATAATGTCGTTAGAGGTGCTGCTATTCTCCCATAATTCTTAACAAACTTGCGATAATACCCTGTCAACCCAAGAAATCCGCGCAAATGCTTTATGGATGTGGGGATTTTCCATTCCTTAATGGCTTTAATTTTGGTAGGGTCTACCTTAACTCCTTCATGAGATACAATATGACCCAAATATTCCACCTCCTGGACTCCAAAGAAACATTTGGATCTTTTGGCATATAATTGTTTCTCTTCCAATAGTTGTAGCACCCTGTCGACATGTTCAACATGATCCTTCCAAGACTTGCTGTAGATAAGTATATCATCAAAAAATACTAACACAAATTTTCTAAGGAATGGTTTGAAAATTGAATTCATCAAACCTTGAAATGTTGAAGGTGCATTGGTAAGGCCAAAAGGCATGACCAAAAATTCATAATGACCCTCATGAGTTCTAAATGCCGTTTTCGGAATGTCTTCAATCTTCATTCTGATTTGATGATATCCTGAACGAAGATCCAACTTGGTGAAGTAAATTGATCCATGCAATTCATCCAGTAATTCATCAATGACAGGAATGGGGAACTTATCTTTAATAGTGAGCTTGTTGAGCTCCCTATAATCCGGACACATGCACCATGATCCATCCTTCTTGTGCACCAATACTACTGGAGCAGAGAAAGAACTTTGACTCGGTTGAATTATACCAGCCTCTAGCATTTCTGTAACCATACGTTCAATTTCACTTTTTTGGACATAGGGATATCTGTACGGCCTGATGTTTGGAGGAACACTTCCTGGAATTAGATGAATAGCATGATCATGATCACGCATAGGTGGGAGACCTTTGGGAGTCTCAAATACCTTGGAATGATTGTCCAGGACTTTTTGGAGATCTGGAGAAATAGATGATTCTAATGTGGAAACATCTAGCGAACATAATTGTGCAATTACACCCCTTTGCTCCTTTTTTAGAAGCCTTGTCATACCATTAGAGCTGATTATCTTTCCTGGTTTCCCTGCAATACCCCTTAATTCAACTTCCTTTCCTTCCACAGAAAATTTCATGAGAAGTTCTTGAAAATTAAAAGCTATTGTACCCAAGGATTGTAGCCATTGGACTCCTAGTACAACATCAGCACCTCCCATTGGAATGGAAAGCATTGGGCTAGTCAATACATATTCTCCCATGGATAGCTTGATATTATGGCACTTTCCAGAGCAATTTATTGTTCCTCCATTTGCAATCATCACTTGACACTCTGGTGCTGGATATAGGAAGTAATTCAATTCTTTTGCTACCCTACAATGAATAAAATTGTGGGTGCTTCCTGAATCAATCAACACTATCACCTTTTTCTTCTTGATTTGTCCTTCTATCTTGATGGTTTGAGGAGTGGTAATTCCTGCCAATGCATTACAAGATATGGTCGGATTTATTTGTTCTTCATATAGGCTTTGTTCCTGGAATATATCCTCTTCTTTTGACCTTTCTTGCTCCTTTTCTTCTTCCTCTTCACAATCTATGTAGAATAATTTCTTCTCAGCACACTTATGACCTTTTGTGTATTTGCTATCACAATTGTAACAAAGCCCTTTTGCTCTTTTTTCTTCCAATTGTTGCGGTGTCAACCTTGTAGGTTGTGGAAGACTATGGGCAACAACACTTCCATCTTTATAGTTGTGAATGGTATGCTTCCTAGTTGCCATAATTTTGCTTTCCATTTTTCTTGCTAACCTGAATGCCTTCTCTAATGAATCAGGTTCCCAAAGGCGCACATCATGTTGGATATTATCCTTTAAAGACCCTATGAACACATCAATCCTATGCTCCTCTGGAATATCTTTTATCCTTATGTTCAATTTTTGGAACTCCTCAATGTGCTCCATTATTGAACCCTTTTGTTTGAGATTCATCAATTGGCTAAAAAAAGTGTTGCTTTTTGTATCCTCATAATGTGCTATCAATTCTTCCGTAAAAATTGCCCAAGTGATAAATTGTTTACGAGAACAAAGCCATTGATACCATACAAACTGATTTGGTTCCAAATATAAAGTTGCCATACGTACCTTTTGTGTGTTTTGCACATTATTGAGATCGAAGAATTGCTCCATCTGTAATATCCATGTGGCGGGATCCTTGCCATCAAACTTCCTCACATCGATTTTTGGAACATGGTGAGTCTTCGATCTAACATTAGAGTCTATGGAATCATGATTAACATTTCTTTTATTCTCATCATGAGTTTCCTTTACTACCTTTTCACCATTAGTGACCCTTTCTTGTAGCAACTTCTTCAATTCATCCATCTTATCATCCATGCCATCAAATTTAGCGTCAATCTTAGCTTCCATGCCATCCATATTAGCTTCCATGCCATCCATCTTAGCTTCCATGCCCTTTATCTTAGATTCCACGACATTTACCTTAGATTCCACGCCACTTATCTTAGCTTCTGTTAGCTTTTGTGAGCGTGACATTTGTTGCACTTGTTCTTGTAATTTTGATATATCATGTAGCATTTCTTCCTCTTCTTCATGAGTCATGCTAGAGCTTTCAGGTTCCTTACTAGGTGTTTGCATTTTCTTTCCTCGGGGCATCAGTTACCGATAATAATGCTTTACTATGCCCTTTGAATTCCGTTAAACCAAGCTTACACAAAAATTAAAAAAAAAACTACACACCTTTTTTCACTTTATAGAGGCCTGATATTGAATCTGATGTATCTCTGTGATTTCGGATCATCCAGTTCTGAAATTTCTATCTGTATTATCCTTCTGCGTCCTCTTTCCAATGCCACAAGTCTGAGCCAAATTGGATTCTCCAAGGAAGAGTTATGTGAAATCTCCCACAGTGACTTGCTTTTAGACTGGTTCAGTAGAGCGAACTTGTACGACGTGCCACGAGTCACTGTTTCAACCTTTGAATCTGAAACTCACCCACAAGAAACTACCATCCGTTTGATTTATGTACCTTTTTACGAAATTTCAATCCGATCCTCAGAGAGAGAGTTATGACGAATTTCCCCAGGTCACCTGTTTTGAATGTAATTCAGGAGTTTGCAAAAAGACCAACTTCCTCAGATCATATCTCCAAAAATATTACGAGAAAAGTTCTGAAATTCGGACCCAAGGTTCAGCGCCAATTCTTCTCAAATGGGTTTTTTTGCGACTTCTGAAACGTCACAGAAAAAAAGTTATAGCGAAAATTCCACGATGGCCTGTTTGGAGCAGCGAAACCCTAGAATCCAAAGCTCTGATACCAAATGTTATGAAACCAGCTCAAGAAAAGATAGAAAAGAAAGATCAACGCCTTAGAATTCAGCCTCTTCGAGGGGGCAACCTCCTTTACATTAAATAAATGAACAATTCTTGGATGATACAAATGAAAATACCTCCTTTCTATATATAGGAGTCTAAGTGGTCCCAATACAATCAAAGCCTACATAACAATAATATTGTAGGGCACAACAATAACAATATGGGCACTACATGGGTACATCAATATAAATAAGGGGTATAACTACAATAGTAATGGGGTAATCACTAGTATTATAGGGACCCAACAGTAGTCAAAGGACTACAAGAATTTATAGATAAATACACTGGCAGGAATAAGCCACTGCTGAAACAAAGTGTTGTACATAAGGTGGGAAAAAGAAAGAAAAGGATTGGTTACGAAATGAGGTTGATAACGCAGATAGGAGAATTCAAAATGGACCATATAATTCTTGATTTGGGGTCTGATGTAAATGTTCTTCCAAACCAAACTTGGGAAAGAATGGGAAGACCAGCACTACAATGGTCCATGATCTAGTTGACGATGGCGAATCAACAAAATATTATTCATATGGGGTGCCTACATGGAGTGACTTTGGATATTGAAGGGATGTGTGCCATAACATATTTTGAAGTGATTGAAATAGTGGATGATAGTAACCCATATCTAGCACTGCTTGGAATTGATTGTGCATTTCATATGAATGCAATCATCAACCTTAAGAAGCGAAGTATGATATTCGAAAAGAAAGAAATGAGGGTTATTGTGCCATTGGATAGAACCGAGGGTGTGCAATATACTGAACCAGTCTATGATTATGGTGAGGAGGATGATATTGAGCAGATCTATAAGCTGACTACATAAGATGAAGATTGGATCAACCCTACGATGGATGGATGAATTACGTGGGAGAAGGACAAATCCTATAATTTAGATTCATATGCGAAGCTAAAACTCTAGAAAAATGGGTTGCATGAGGTATCGTCATTGCAATGGAATGAGCTTACAAAATCACTCCGATGTATATCAACTGAGGTATGAAACTTACCGTATTATGGTGGTTTATATGATGTCAATTTATTTTTGGATAAATTTGAAAGGGATGTACTGGAGGAACATTAGTTCCAAGCACTAGACATCGCGTTGTGAGCTATGCCTGCCATATGTTGGGGTACAGATTAGAGCAACTTTCCAGATTGGAAGGAATATTGATGAATGATGAAGGTGTGGTTTTGGATGCCAATACCCGCATTACAGAGAAATATAGAAGGAAGGACGATCTGCACAAGCATCTGGATCGGTGGACAAAAGCATGGGGAGAATAACCACAACCATAATGGGTTCATATATTCTGCCACACTTTTGATACGATTAAGATGAAATAGTATCTAGAAATGGAGTTGTGACATGGAACTAGAGAATGGGATGTTCTAAAGGAAAGTTTTTTGTTAATGTTTACCTTTGAAGATGGATTTGAATGTATTAATGAAGCATTACAGGAGATCAAAGCTGCAATATTCAGAATGCCTGAAGAACCTATTGCATGGGTACAACCAGATTGGAGTACGCGGTTATCCCATTCACTCGAATGTTACACTGTGACCACTGAGGAAGGCGATGAAGATCCTAGGAACATCAATATTCCTAAGTTGGAAGGACAACACGAAGTCACCAAGCCTAAGGCAAAAGTTTCTAATATTTCATAGCCTTTTAAGACCAAGCTGGTTAATATTGGATCGTAAGTGCAGTCAAAGTTTGCAAGCATAGGTGACTATTGAGATGAAGATACAATGGACAAAGTCATGAAGCTACTACAGGAGTATCAGGACTTATTTCCCACCAATTTCTTTGATTTGAAAGGGATAGTAGGGGATCTGGGCTTCATGAAGATCACTCTAAATCTAAATGTGAAGCCACTAAAGCAACACCTCTATTGGTTGAATCCTAATTATAATGAAAAAGTGTGCGAAGAATTAAATAAGATGGTTATAGCTGGGATTATTGAACATGTCTAGGAATCAGACTAGGTTAGTCCCATGGTGGTTCAAGAGAAGAAGACACAGGGTGAGATTCAGATATGTGTAGACTTAAGGAAGTTGAATGATGCTTGTTTCCATCATCCATTTCCTACGCTATTCACAGATGAAGTACTGGAAAATATTGGAGCTCGAGAAGCTTATTTGTTTACTGATGGGTTCTCAGGTAACCATCAAATCAAGATCGTGCTGGAGGATAAAAGTAGGACTACCTTTGCTATTAAATGATGTGTTTCCAGTATACAGTTATTCCTTTCAGACTTAAGAATGCCCCTATAATATTATCTAAGGTGGTAATCACAACCTTCAAGAAGTTTATTCACAAGTTTTAGGAGGTTTACTTCAATGATTGGATTGTGTTTTGGTTAGTTAAGAGACATGTTTCTAGTCTTCACCTCATGTTGGACACTTACTGAAGGTATCATATATCCTTTAATTTGAAGAAATGTATATTCAATGTACCATATGGGATATTGTTGGTCCATGTAGTTTGTAAGCAAGATGGTGGACCCTACCAAAATTGCAGTGATTATTAACTTGGAACCTCCAAAGAATGTCAAACAACTACACGTGACATTGGGCCACATAGGGTCTTATAGGAAATTTATTAAGGCATATGCGTAGATCGCTTTCCCCATGGAAAGATTGATGAAAAAGGATGCGACGTTTTGTTGGGACGATGATTTCCAAACGAGTCTGGATGTTTTAAAGGAAAGTGTTATCACTGAAAATTATGTTGCCAAATTTTTTTTAGCCTAGCATAAGGACAAGGTGTTTTCGCAGCGCATGAATCCTTTTAGCAGTTTCGCAGCGCTACCTGTTTAGGTGATTTCGTAGCGTGCTACGAAATTGGGGATTTGTTCAAACAATAAATCAGTGTTTAGAGCCATACAAGAGCCTTTTGGTCCATCACATTCAGTTGTTCAGTTGCAGCCCATTAAGATTAATCTTCAAGAGGAATCATGTTTAAGAATTACTTCTTTTGTGGTTGATGGCATTGTGGTAAATCCTGGTGAGGCTTTACCTGATACTTCGGTGAACGCCCTCTACTTCAGTCTCAAGGAGATTGACCTTACATTTCTGGTAGATGCAGCAAAGCTAGAACAAGACATTTGCAAAATTGGTTATAACTGTTCACAGGCGCAAGACTTCATGTTGAAAGATTGATTTTTATACAGTCACCATATTTTTCATTTGAACTTCTCATCTTGGAAAAAGATTCAGCTTGTTTTTTTTCTCTATGGAGGGGCCAGTCCAAAGTTATACTTGCAAAAACAGCTCTAATGGATCTTCTTCAAAGTAAATTGTATCTTTTTCCAGTATGTATAGACCAGTGCTACTCATCGGATTCATCAATTGCAGATGGGTACTTTACTGTCCTGGCAGAAGTGTACATGCAGCGAGAACTTTCAAAATGTGAAACACAGAGGTTGCTAAGCCTTATACTTTACAAAGTAGTTGATCCCTCAAGACAAATAAGAGATGATGCCTTGCAAATGTTTGAGACCCTGTCTATTAGAGAGTGGGTAGAAGAAGTTGAAAGTGCAGATTGAGCCAATAGAGTTTGAGCAGGACCAACCAGTGCAGCCAATGCACATTGACTTAACCCAATCCTCACCAGAGAGCATGAAGAAATCAAAGGCTTCGAAAAGGTTAAGGTTTGAGGAGCCTAGTGAAGAATATGTGTTCAAGCCACGAAGGCAAATTACAAGAAGACAAATGAAAGAGGCCGAGAAAGTGCATAAAGAGGAGGCAGCTGTAAAAATGCCCAGTATAGAGTTTCTTGAAGTTTTGACTAAAACAGTGCATGCAGCCAGGCGTAAAGACAAGAGTAAAAAGGTTATTATTAGCCAAGGAGGAAATGTCATAGCTATCAGGAACCAGGCAGGAACAACCCAGAAAGAAGTGGCCCAGATAAAGAATGTTTCTAGAGAACGTGCAGTGAGATATGCTAATTATAGAAGGGCTGTATTAAAAGGCAGCACAAGCCTAGTGGGTCAAGCTGACTCGGGGTCTGATGTATTTTCGTGGATGGTACCAGCACTTAAGCAAGCAAAACTCATAAGAAAGCTGAACATGAGCCTGAGATCAGAAAATAAGGCTTTGAAGAAAGAGGTTAGCAGTTTGAAGAAGAAGCTAGGTAAACTAGCTCACTGATTTAAAAGGAAAGGTGCTTTTCAAGTTTTGATAAATTTTGGTTTAAGCTCCATCATTTTGAAACTATTTAGGTCCTTAACACCTGTACAAAATGTCTGAAGAAATCATGAGTTTAAGCAGAAAGCACTTCAAGATAAATATGTTCTGTTTTGACAAAAACAACAGTTTCGTAGCGCGCTACGAAACTGCTGTAGATGCTGTTTTATAAGAAAACAATGAATTTGATGATGAGGTCAGTGAATTTTGAAAGGAATTCTTCGAGGACAGGAGGGAGACCATACAAGGCTATCATAGCAATTCAAACAGTGACAGGTGTGAGTTTTGGAGGAAAGGTGAAATATTTTGTTTTTTGCTAAAGTTTTCTTAAAGATACTTTATGACCGAATTACTAGGGTTCTGGTAGGGTTACCAGAATTTTTGGTTTGTACACCTGTTCAGTCCACAAGGCATCCAGATCATGAGGCATATGGTGTTATGCGTTGTTATTGAAGAATTAAAGAGCTTGGAGCGTGGTCTTTAAGTAGTAAAGAATAATGGAAGACAGGGACCGTGAAAACATGGCACTCATCTTTACTAATTAATGAGCCATCTACACAGCTAGTATCCAAGGCCAGCTCGTTCAGTGAATGCTCCTCCAACATATCTCGGCCACAACAGAAAATGTACAGGTGTCAAAGCTCAAGAAAGGCATCATGCATACGAGGAGATAGAGTTAGAATTTCAATGTGATTAGGACTCTATGTATTTACAGCACAATACTTTATGTATTTAATAAGTTTGTTTAAAAATAGATAAGGTTAGTTAATGATAGACCATCGAGCTCCCCTCATGCTGGAGGAGGAGACTCAAGGTAGTTTTAGTTTTGTTTTCCTATATATAGGAGAAACTCTGATGTAAGTGGGGTTGGAGATTTATAAAAGAAACAGAGTTTTTATATTGGCTAATGTAAAAGACTTTTGACAGTAATAGAAAGATTACTTTTTCTTCCCAAGATTCATCTTGTGTTCAAAGGCTCAGAATATATGTGGTTTTGTCTTTATCCTTTCTGTTTTACAGCTCAATAGACATGCAATCACTCTGAATTCACCTAGTGCTCAGACTTCCTGTGTATGTTTATGAGTTGAGGTTCTTTTTGAGAAATGTTCTGAGTGTTTAAACATTATATGCCTTGGCTTCCATGATTGAGTAGTTAATAGTTTACTGCAGAGGTGTTTGACTCCATGAGCCCAATGGAAGAAGTGTTATTTTGTTGTTCCAACCAGCTTATTTTCATATACTGTTTGAAGAGTTAGCCATCTTTTCTTGTTATTAATCCATATCAAAAATCTGTGAGAGAGCCCTCTCTGACTAAGGAGGCTAAGCCTTAGTCTAAAGCCTGGTTTGAAATAGTTGCATGAGATCTTGCTAAGTAGCAGCCCTTAGTACACGATTTTGTGATAACATTTTGGTGCGTCTGCCGGGAGCCTGAAGATTATTCATTCCCGAAATCAATGGTTGAACTTCTGAAGGTAGCAGGAGCTCAGACATCTTTTTGAGGCTGCAAAACTACCTTGGCGACTCCACACAGCAAATAACAAATTAGAAGGTGACTCCACTGCTAGAAGATCAGTAGCTTGATGAAGTTACAAGATGAGTTCCACTGCAAGAATGAATGCCAGGTATGCTCCTATGAATCAGTCTCATAACCCTGGTTTTCCAAATCCTATGCCAAGGTTGATTGGTTAGATGATCTTCCAATATTCAAAGATGAAAAGAAGGACAATGCTGCTCTTCATTTGGTTAGGTTTCATATGCATGTACGCAGTCTTAAGGTTCATTTCCCCGAGGATTGTCTCATGAGGATGTTTATGGCCACTTTAGAAAGAAAAGCATGGTCTTGGTATAAAAGTTTGGAGAATGGTTCATTATCTTCTCTTGCTGATTTCCATGATGAATTCTGTGAAATTTATAAAGAAGGTTATCCTTCCTTATTGATGCTTAAAGATTGTTGTAGACATTCTTTAAATCTCATTAAGTATTTAGAGGATGGTTATGATGATGATGAATTCACGGATGAAGAAATTTTAGAGGCTCTTCATAACAATGCAGTCCAGCACCAAGGAGAAGATATAACATCCCATGAAACACAGCATGAAGATCAGCAAGGGTTTACTTGTGTAAACCATGTTCAATCCTCTGATATTGATGTAGAGATGCAGCAGATTTGTCAGGCTTCAGACCATAATGAGGATGAAATCGATTGCAAACAGCAAGAAGAAATGTTGGAAGAAATTTTTTACGACCCTCAGGCAGAGGAAAAGCTTGCTCAATTTTGTAATTCCTTGCAGCAGCTTACTTCAAATAATAATCATAATAGTGAGGAAAATTACATGGTTTGTGAGCATCATTCAGAAAGGCAGTGGGATAGCATATCAAATAAAGTTGGTGTGGCTGAGGATAAGTTGTTTGAAGATATAGAATGTGATGAGAATCAGCAAACTAACCATGTGTTTTTTGACCCTATAGCTGAATACATGGAAAAGATTTTATGTTCAGGCTTCCAGTTATATTTTCATGTTGAAGAACAGTTACACCTCATGCTGCCTCGGTTACTTCAGTATCTGACTTATTTTTGTTTCAAGCACAGCCAAAGGACTCAAATGTCAGATAAGATAAATGATTGGCTACATTGGAAATTTCACATTGATTGAGCAGAAAGAAGTTGAAATTGCGAGGGTAGGTAGGTAGGTAAATACAAATAAGCTCAAGGTCAACTGAGCATTTTTCAGTAGATGTAGTTTTCTTTCTCCTACAGTCATGCTTGTCAAGCAAATTTCTGTTTGTCATAAATGGATAAGGCACTGGACCTGCGAGTTCTTAGTGTACCACAAGGGCACACTATCCCAAGTGGAGCCACTGTTATCACTGAAAATTCTGTTGCCAAAATTTTTTTAGCCTAGCATAAGGACAAGGTGTTTTCGCAGCGCATGAATCCTTTTAGCAGTTTCGCAGCGCTACCTGTTTAGGTGATTTCGTAGCGTGCTACGAAATTGGGGATTTGTTCAAACAATAAATCAGTGTTTAGAGCCATACAAGATCCTTTTGGTCCATCACATTCAGTTGTTCAGTTGCAACCCATTAAGATTAATCTTCAAGAGGAATCATGTTTAAGAATTACTTCTTTTGTGGCTGATGGCATTGTGGTAAATCCTGGTGAGGCTTTACCTGATACTTCGGTGAACGCCCTCTACTTCAGTCTCAAGGAGATTGACCTTACATTTCCAGTACATGCAGCAAAGCTAGAACGAGACATTTGCAAAATTGTTGATAACTGTTCACAGGCGCAAGACTTCATGTTGAAAGATTGATTTTTATACAGTCACCATATTTGTCATTTGAACTTCTCATCTTGGAAAAAGATTCAGCTTGTTTTTTTTCTTTATGGAGGGGCCAGTCTAGAGTTATACTTGCAAAAACAGCTCTAATGGATCTTCTTCAAAGTAACTTGTATCTTTTTCCAGTATGTATAGACCAGTGCTACTCATTGGATTCATCAATTGCAGATGGGTACTTTACTGTCCTGGCAGAAGTGTACATGCAGTGAGAACTTTCAAAATGTGAAACACAGAGGTTGCTAAGCCTTATACTTTACAAAGTAGTTGATCCCTCAAGACAAATAAGAGATGATGCCTTGCAAATGTTTGAGACCCTGTCTATTAGAGAGTGGGCAGAAGAAGTTGAAAGTGCAGATTGAGTCAATAGAGTTTGAGCAGGACCAACCAGTGCAGCCAATGCACATTGACTTAACCCAATCCTCACCAGAGAGCATGAAGAAATCAAAGGCTTCGAAAAGGTTAAGGTTTGAGGAGCCTAGTGAAGAATATGTGTTCAAGCCACGGAGGCCAATTACAAGAAGACAAATGAAAGAGGCCGAGAAAGTGCATAAAGAGGAGGCAGCTGTAAAAATGCCCAGTATAGAGTTTCTTGAAGTTTTGACTAAAACAGTGCATGCAGCCAGGCGTAAAGACAAGAGTAAAAAGGTTATTA
The DNA here is from genome assembly GCA_031772625.1 of Pinus tabuliformis. Lineage (NCBI taxonomy): Eukaryota > Viridiplantae > Streptophyta > Pinopsida > Pinales > Pinaceae > Pinus > Pinus tabuliformis. The sequence continues at coordinate 102,624,942 of CM062807.1, forward strand.
TTAGCCAAGGAGGAAATGTCATAGCTATCAGGAACCAGGCAGGAACAACCCAGAAAGAAGTGGCCCAGATAAAGAATGTTTCTAGAGAATGTGCAGTGAGATATGCTAATTATAGAAGGGTTGTATTAAAAGGCAGCACAAGCCTAGTGGGTCAAGCTGACTCGGGGTCTGATGTATTTTCGTGGATGGTACCAGCACTTAAGCAAGAAAAACTCATAAGAAAGTTGAACATGAGCCTGAGATCAGAAAATAAGGCTTTGAAGAAAGAAGTTAGCAGTTTGAAGAAGAAGCTAGGTAAACTAGCTCACTGATTTAAAAGGAAAGGTGCTTTTCAAGTTTTGATAAATTTTGGTTTAAGCTCCATCATTTTGAAACTATTTAGGTCCTTAACACCTGTACAAAATGTCTGAAGAAATCATGAGTTTAAGCAGAAAGCGCTTCAAGATAAATATGTTCTGTTTTGACAAAAACAACAGTTTCGTACCGCGCTACGAAACTACTGTAGATGTTGTTTTATAAGAAAACAATGAATTTGATGATGAGGTCAGCGAATTTTGAAAGGAATGCCTCGAGGACAGGAGGGAGACCATACAAGGCTATCATAGCAATTCAAACAGTGACAGGTGTGAGTTTTGGAGGAAAGGTGAAATATTTTGTTTTTTGCTAAAGTTTTCTTAAAGATACTTTATGACCGAATTACTAGGGTTCTGGTAGGGTTACCGGAATTTTTGGTTTGTACACCTGTTCAGTCCACAAGGCATCCAGATCATGAGGCATATGGTGTTATGCATTGTTATTGAAGAATTAAAGAGCTTGGAGCGTGGTCTTTAAGTAGTAAAGAATAATGGAAGACAGGGACCGTGAAAACAGGGCACTCATCTTTACTAATTAATGAGCCATCTACACAGCTAGTATCCAAGGCTAGCTCGTTCAGTGAATGCTCCTCCAACATATCTCGGCCACAACAAAAAATGTACAGGTGTCAAAGCTCAAGAAAGGCATCATGCATACGAGGAGATAGAGTTAGAATTTCAATGTGATTAGGACTCTATGTATTTACAGCACAATACTTTATGTATTTAATAAGTTTGTTTAAAAATAGATAAGGTTAGTTAATGATAGACCATCGAGCTCCCCTCATGCTGGAGGAGGAGACTCAAGGTAGTTTTAGTTTTGTTTTCCTATATATAGGAGAAACTCTGATGTAAGTGGGGTTGGAGATTTATAAAAGAAACAAAGTTTTTATATTGGCTAATGTAAAAGACTTTTGACAGTAATAGAAAGATTACTTTTTCTTCCCAAGATTCATCTTGTGTTCAAAGGCTCAGAATATATGTGGTTTTGTCTTTATCCTTTCTGTTTTACAGCTCAATAGACATGCAATCACTCTGAATTCACCTAGTGCTCAGACTTCCTGTGTATGTTTATGAGTTGAGGTTCTTTTTGAGAAATGTTCTGAGTGTTTAAACATTATATGCCTTGGCTTCCATGATTGAGTAGTTAATAGTTTACTGCAGAGGTGTTTGACTCCATGAGCCCAATGGAAGAAGTGTTATTTTGTTGTTCCAACCAGCTTATTTTCATATACTGTTTGAAGAGTTAGCCATCTTTTCTTGTTATTAATCCATATCAAAAATTTGTGAGAGAGCCCTCTCTGACTAAGGAGGCTAAGCCTTAGTCTAAAGCCTGGTTTGAAATAGTTGCATGAGATCTTGCTAAGTAGCAGCCCTTAGTACACGATTTTGTGATAACAGAAAGAATGGTCACCATGCCCATCTTAGTGTTCCCTGATGAGAAGAATTAGTTCCATGTACATGTAGACGCATCTTGCATAGCACTAGGAGTTGTGGTAACCCAACCAGGTGAAGGCGATATTGACCATCCTATAGCATTTGCGAGTAGGAAGTTATCAAAGGTAGAAAAAAATTATTCCATCAGATAGCATGAAGGAATAGCAATGGTGTATGTACTGTATAAATTTAGGTACTACTTGTTGGGTGCACACTTCAAGATGTACACAGACATTCTGATTTGATGTACCTAGTCAATAAGCCTGTGTTGGGGGGTAAAATCTGTCAATGGTTTATGCTCTTTCAAGAATATGACTTTGAAGTGATTGTGAAGCTAGGGTGACTGAATGCTAGACTACATCACCTCTCCTAGATTGAGAATGGCGATGAACCTACAAATCTAGAGGAAGGATTGCTTAATGCATAACCCTTTTCTGTATGTGTCGCAAATAACCATTTTGTTGATATAATCCAGTTCTTATCTACAAGTACAATTGTTGAAGGGTATATGACACAGCAAAAGAATGAATTGGTGGTGAGGGCTACAGATTTCTCTGTCAACACAAGACACTTATATAAAATGGGGTCCGAGGAAATATTGTGGAGGTATTTCCCGGAGTATGAACGAAAAACTGTTCTTGTTGAAGCACATGGAGGGGTTGCGAGAGAAAATTATATGGAGAGAGAAATTGCGCAGAATATTCTACGCGCATGACTCTAGTGGCTCACTGTGGATAAGGATTCCAAGGCTTATTGTAGGGCACGTGATGTTTTTCAAAGAACACGGAGGCCATCGTGAAGGGATGAATTTCCCTTGCAACCATAGGTTTCATTACAAGCATTCGATAAACGGGTGATAGAAATTGTAGATCCAATTCAGCCAATGGGAAAGAAGATAGGTGCCAAATATATCATTACAATGACTGAATATTTAACATAGTGGGCTGAGGTGTAGCTCGTGAAGGATTGCAACGCAACCACAACTATGAATTTCATCTTTGAGTATATCTTGTCTCAGTTTTGCTGCCCGAAGATCTTGATTAGAGATAGAGGTTCACACTTCTTAAATGAAACAATTGTTGCTTTCCTCGAAGAGTTCCAGATGTATCACTGGAAGAGTACATTGCATCATCCAGTTATGAAACCATCTCACAAAAAGATAGAAAAGAAAGATCAATGCCTTAGAATTCAACCTCTTCGAGGGGGAAACCTCCTTTACATTACACAAATGAACAATTCTTGGATGATACAAATGACAAAACCTCCTTTCTATATCTAGGAGTTTAAGGGGTCACAATATAACCAAATCCGACCTAATAATAATAATATAAGGGCACAAAAATAACAATAGTAGGCCTCTATAGGGCACAATAATAACAATATGGGGACAATAGGGGCACAACAATAACAATAAGGGATACAATGACAATAGTAATGGGGGAATCACTAGTATCATAGGGACCTAACATACCCCTCTGCTTCAAAAAAGTGTTGTCCTCAATGCTTGAGTAGTTCCAGATGCTTCTATATAAAATTATCATCCTCCCATATGGAATCTTCAACTGGTAAGTTCTTCCACTTGATGAGATACTCTGAAATTGATCAATTTCATAGCTATCGAGTTCTTGTATTTTGAAAGTTTCAGTTTCCAATATGATTTTTCCTTCCTCATCAAGTTCTAGCAATATTGTTTGAACTAGGAGCTTGTCACCTATAACCTTATTTAAGCATGACACATGGAAAACTGTGTGCACTCGGGAAGTTACAGGAAGCTCCAATTGTATGCCATAGTACCTATATTTTGCAAAACCTTGAGCAGACCATAATAATTTGGTGACAATTTATTATCCTTCTTAGCTTGGTTGAGGGACATTTGTTTATATGGTTGTAACCGTAGGAATACCCAATCACCTACATCAAAACTTCTTTCACTGTGATGTTGATTTTCCTGTTGTTTCATTCTATTCTGGGCCAAGTTGAGGTTATCCTTTAAGAGATGGAGAAGTTGTTGTTGATGATTGATGTGATCTTCCACTACTTGAACCTCAGAAGTTTCTCTTAAATATGATGTGATGGATGGTGGATGATATCCATAAAGTGCCATAAATGGGGTCATTTTTGTTGCAGTATGGAAGGAAGCGTTATACCACCATTCAGCTAGAAGCAACCATTTAACCCATTGTGTCTGTTTATCAGATACAATGCAACAAAGATATCCTTCCAAACATTTGTTTACTATCTCAGTTTCCCCATCATATTGAGGATGATAAGACGAGCTATGAGCTAACTGACTATCAAAACAAGAAAGTAAGTTTGTCCAAAAATTTCTAGTGAAAATGGGATATCTGTCACTTACAATAATATTTTGGTTTCCATGTAGCTTTTGAATTGTTTCCATAAATGCAATAGAAACTGTACTCGCTTTGAATGGATGAGATATTGCACAAAGGTGTGCATACTTGGTAATTCTATCAATTACCACCATGATAACAGTCTTTCCCTTGGACTTGGGTAAACCTATGATAAAATCCATTGAAATTTCCTCCCAACATTGGCTTGGAATGGATAAAGGTTGTAATAGACGTAGGGTCTTAATTGTTTCAACTTTATTTTGTTGGCAAACCAAACATTTTGCCACAAAATTTTGAATATCTAATTTATGACCATCACAAAAAAATTCCTTCTTAACCCTATGGTAAGTTTTTAGAAATCACGAGTGCCCTCCTAAGGGAAAGGTGTGCAATTGCCTAAGAATATTTTGTTTGAGTTGGGAATTCTTACATAGGTATAACCGATCTTTGTACCATAACGAATCATTTTTCCATCTAAATGTATCAGATGTATTGGGATCTTGTTGTAACTTTTGAATGAGTTTCCACACTTCTTTGTCATTCTTCCATTCATCCCTTGCTTCGTTTATCCAATCTAGTTGGATAATAGAAATGGCGCAAAGAAATGTTTCCACATCCTCATCCTTTCTTAAGAGTGCATCTACCACAACATTTTGCTTCCCTTTTTTTTAGATGATTTCAAAGTCATAACCCAACATCTTTGTGACCCATTTTTGCTACTCTTCTGAAGATAATCTTTGTTCTAAAAAGTCTTCAAGACTATCATGATCTATTTTTACCTTCAAGTGTCTTCCCATTAGGTAGGGTCGCCATTTATTAAGTGCATGTAGTATTGCCAACATGTCCTTCTCATAAATAGATTTGTGTAAATACTTTCCTTGGACGACTTTAGAAAGCAATGGGTCTTTCTTCTTGCATTAAAACAACACCAATTCCATTTCTTGAGGCATCACATTCCACAATAAAGTTTTTTGTGAAGTCAAGTGTAGCTAAGATCGATGCTTGGCACATTGCCTCTTTAAGATGTTCAAAGGCCCTTGTTTCTTCTGGAGTCCATGAAAATGCATATTTCTTCAATAATGTTGTTAGAGGTGCTACTATTCTCCCATAATTCTTAATGAACTTATGATAATACCTTGTCAACCCAATAAATCCTTGTAGATGTTTTATCAATGTGGGTATTTTCCATTCCTTAATGATTTTAATTTTTCTAGGGTCTACCTTAACACCTTCATGAGATACAATATGACCCAGATATTCCACCTCTTGTACTCCAAAGAAACATTTAGAGCTTTTTTCATATAATTGTTTCTCCTCCATTAGTTTGAGCACCCTATCAACATGTTGAACATGATCCTTCCAAGACTTGTTGTAGATTAGTATATCATCAAAAAATACTAACACAAATTCTCTAAGGGTTTGAAAATGGAATTCATCAAACCTTGAAATGTAGAAGGTGCATTGGTAAGGCCAAAAGGCATGAACACAAATTCATAATGACCGTCATGAGTTCTAAATGATGTTTTTCGAATCTCTTTAGTCTTCATTCTGATTTGATGATAGCGTGAACGAAGATCCAACTTGGTGAAGTAAATTGATCCATGCAATTCATCCAATAATTCATTAATGAGAGGAATGGGAAACCTATCTTTAATAGTGAGCTTGTTGAGCTCCCTATAATCTAGACACATGCACCATGATCCATCCTTCTTGTGAACCAATACTACTGGAGCATAGAAAGAAATTTGACTAGGTTGAATTATACCAGCCTCTAGCATTTCTACAACCATATGTTCGATTTCACTCTTTTGGGCATAAGGATATATATAAGGCCTGATGTTTGGAGGAACACTTCCTGGAATCAAATGAATAGCATGATCATGATCACAAATAGGTGGGAGGCCTTTGGGAGTCTCAAATGCCTCGGAATGATTGTCCATGACTTCTTAGAGATATGGAGAAATAGATGATTTCGATGTGGGAACCTCTAGTGAACATAGTTCTACAATTATGCCTCGTTGTTCTTTATTTAGAAGTTTTGTCATTCCATTAGAGCTGATTATCCTTCCTGGTTTCCTTGTGATACCCCTTAGTTCAACTTCCTTTCCTTCTGAAGAAAATTTCATGAAACTTTCTTGAAAAGTAAAAGCTATTGTACCCAAGGATTGTCGCAATTGGACTCCTAGTACATCATCAGCACCACCCATTGGAATGGAAAGAATTCGGTTATTCAATACATATTCTCCCTTGCATAGCTTGATATTATGGCACTTTCTTGAGAAATTTATGGTTCCTTCACTTGAAACCATCACTTGACACTCTGGTGCTGGATATAGGAAGCAATTGAATTCCTTGGCTATCTTACAATGAATAAAATTATGGGTATTGCCTGAATCAATCAACACTATTACCTTTTTCTTCTTGATATGCCCTTATATCTTGATAGTTTGAGGAATGGTAATTCTAGACAATACATTACAAGATATGGTTGGATTCATTTCTTATTTCTCTAGGGTTTTTCTCTGTGTATATCCTCTTCTTTTCACGTTTCTTCTTCCTTTTCTTCCTCATCTTCACAATCTATGTAAAATAATTTCTTCTTAGGACACTTATGACCTTTAGTGTATTTTCTATCACAACTATAACAAAGCCCTTTTTCTCTTTCTTCTTCCAATTGTTGCGGTGTCAACCTTGTAGGTTGTGGATGGCTAGGGGAAACAACACTTCCATCTTTATGATTGTGAGTGATAGGTTTCCTTGTTGCCATAATTTTTCTTTCCATTTTTCTTGCCAACCTGAAGGCCTTCTCCAATGAATTAGGTTCCCAAACGTGAACCTCATGTTAGATTTTATCCTTTAAAGTCCCTATGAACACATCAATCATATACTCCTATGGAATATCCTTTACCCTTATATTCAATTTTTGGAATTCCTCAATGTGCTCCATCATTGAACCCTTTTGTCTGAGATTTAACAACTGGCTAAAAAAAGGGTTGCTATTTGTATCCTCATAATTGCTATCATTTCATCCGTAAAAATAGCCCGAGTGACAATTTGTTTATGAGAGCAAAGCCATTGATACCATACAAACTGATTTGGTTCCAAATATAAAGTTGTAATGTGTACCTTTTGTGTGTTTTTGACATTATGGAGATCAAAAAATTGCTCCATCTGTAGTATCCATGTTGCGAGATCCTTTCCATCAAACTTCCTCATATTGGTCTTTGGAACATGGTGGTTTTTCGATCCAATGATAGAGTTTATGAAATCATGATTAACATTTATTTTTTTCTCATCATGTGTTTCCTTTACTATCCTTTCGCCATTAGTAAGCATTTCTTGTAGATTTTTGTCAAATCTTCCATCTTAGCTTCCACACCTTTCTTTAAATCATCCATCTTAGCTTCCACACCATCGATATTAGCTTCCATGTCATTCATCTTAGCTTCTATGCCTTTCTTTAAACCATCCATCTCAGTTTCTACGCATTTCTTTAATTCATCCATCTTAGCATCCACACCATATGTATTAGCTTCTATGTCATTCTTTAAACCATCCATCTTAGCTTCTGTTACTTTTTTTGCGAGTGAAATTTGTTGCACTTAGTCTCATAATTTTGATATATCATGTTGCATTTCATCCTCTTCTTCATGATTCATGCTAGAGATTTCAGGTTGCTTACTAGGTGTTTCCATTTTCTTTCTTCGGGCATCAACTACTAATAATAATGCTTCATTATGCCCTTTAAATTCCTTCAAACTAATTTTCAAACCAAAATTATGCAAAAATTTAAAAAAAATTACACACCTTTTTTGACTTTGTAGGAGCTCGATATTGAAACAACTGGATAACTGCTTTTGGGAAATGTCAATGGGAGTTGATTAAAGTTGTAGAGGGGTGATCCCTTCCCTGCAAAATAACTATATGGAGTTCGGATAGTCTTAGTGCTATGGGAAGTTGTAAGGGAGCACGAGACTATAAACTACACTGCCAAAAGAAAGGTTGTGAAATGTAATTGGGCTGTGAGACGAATCAAGCGAAGGTGCAGAGGAAAGTCGTGATGAAGGTGCTGAGCTACGATAGTGCGTCCTACGTAGCCTATCCAGAAAGTGACTGTTGGAGGTAGTGTAGCTGATTTGATGGCGATTTTTCTATTAAAGTGGGGGGAGAGAATTTATGGAGCATATCTTTGGAAATATGCCACCAATGCCACATTGATGATAGGGATTTGGAGGGAATGGATGGATTTGACTTCAAGATGCTTTATAAATACGACATGCCACTCCACATTCAAACACTTTGCTTCCTGAGAAATTTTCATTAATATTTTGCACCTTATTTTTTTCCAAGAGAAGTGTTGTAGGTCTGACAAATATTGGGAATGAATTAGGGAGAAGATTTCTCAGCCGAGGTTCGCAAATTTAACTGACTAGTAGTGTGAGATATTCATCGAGAAAATGGCTACAACTTGCCCTAAGATGGAGCTGGCCCAACCTGTACCTACAGGGTTCCCTACTACAATTCCTAGGTCGCCAAGTCCTAAGCCATCTGCTTCCATGGCAGGAGATAAGAAGAAGAAGAAGCCTCAATAAGCACCAGTGTGGCAATCACTGTGGAAAAACCTGACAGAAATCTGCTAGAAGGGAAAGCTGGATAGGTCCAAATAGCTGACAGAACCTCTAAACCTAGATGAGGAAGAATTTCACGGAGGAATAGAGGAGGTTGATGCCAAGGGGATTTAAGAAAATAACTCAGCTACCAGTGTATATACCCCCAACAAAAGCCACGACTAAAGTGCCCAAAGACCCGGATTCCATGAAGTTCATTATCTCCACACCTTTACTGCTAGAGAATGTGTTGCTTACGGGAAATTTGATGGCTTGGATACCATACTTGAAAATGGAGAATTGGGACCTAGGGGATCATGAGAGGTTTCCACAGTTAGCATCGAGAAATTACCTGAAAAAGGTATACTATGAAGACTCAGACGTCACACGGATTGAATTGATGAAATGGGTGGCTAGATTTGGGTGTGTGGGGCACCTAAATATGTTATGGTTGCCACATTTTAGTCACATCACTATTAATACATATTGCATGCACCAATTATTGATGCTAGTGCATGATGGGTGCCTTTGGTTGGGAGGGCCCATCCCTATCACTAACATGTTGATCCACATAATTATGATGTGCCATACAAAGGAGTGGACACTACAGAGGCATTTGTAGGAAAATCGCAGGAGAAAATGTTGGTGGAGAAAATGAAGAGTGAATTTGGTTTGGTGAAGGTCACGTAGGTATTCCATTCAGTCAATCGCGGATGGCGCAGTGGAGTTTGCTGCACAAATTTTGTCTAGCAAAATCACGTGGAAATCTCACATGAATGAAGTATGGGCACTAGTAGTTTCTTTGGCCTCGCAGTGTGCCAAGGGTGTCCAGTATAACTAGGCTCAATACTTGTGTCACGAATTTTTGGAGGAATGCAGAGAGGCCCAGGATGAGGGCAATGAATTCCACTATGTGTGGTTGTTGTTTTTTATCACGTTGGTGGCTTAGAGGATGCTTGAAGAGGGTCAATTCCCTCAGGAGGACTCAGACCTACCTGAGGCTGCGCTTCACTGTGGGCCACCAAATACCCCGAAAAAGTTAAGGAGATGAAGATCTTTTGGGTCTTATTTGTGTCAAAACTAAGGATGGTGATTAACCAGTGGCCAAGGTTATCACCAATTTTACATGCATAGTACCTCAATGTTGGTGATTTCAAGGCAGATTTCCATATTATGCACATCTATGCAAAGAAATATGCTAAGGGCATATGATAAAAATTTCCATATTTAGTCATCGAGGACAATATTCTGGGGTTTGTTAGCAAATGGCCAAGTGACTGGTTGACCCCCTCTAATGCTGGTAGAGGAACTAGTAGGGATGTTGAAGGTGAAGCAACGCAGACCACAGCAATGACAACAACAGAAAAGAAGAAGGAATCATAGAAGGCTCCCTCTAAAGAAAACGCCATGGCAATAGAAAAGGACGCGCAACAGAAAGAAGATGATACAAAGGAGAAATAAGTAGCTGCCAAGGAAAAAGACACGACAAAAGAAAATATCATGTGGTAGGCCACCATCGACCTCGATAAGAAAATAAAGAGCACAATGTGGAGGAAGAGACAGAGTGCGAAGAGGAAGGGGGTGCGAGCTTGGAGTCCCCCTTCATCATCAAGAAGAGGAAAAAGAGGAGTTCCCCAGGGCCATGCAAGAAACAAAAATCAGACAATATGGCTAGCGTGATGCCTTTGGTCCTCACAGAGAGGCACTTCAACGAAATTGCCAATGTGGTCCATGATGCTACAGAGAATCTTTGGGGCCACATCGAGGAATAGTACAACCAAAAACTAGGTAAGGTGCAGCAGGGGTTGCGAGAATTACATGTCCAAATGAGTACTCTTCAAGCGAGCATGGGACAGGCAAGCCTAGAACAAGCGAGCGGGTCGGACTTAGTGGCATAACTGAACATGGACCTCCACACATTGAAGCTATATGCACATCGATTTAGTAGAAGGAAAGGCGCACCTACTACACATGAAGGACTTGAGTCTGAATTTGGCAGTGTTTCCTATTTAGACCCTGCACTAGCTACATCAAGGGGTCTTAGATGAGCTTATAATTCGGGAACAATGTGCATTGTTGATGATAAATGAGGTCAAATCCAAAAATCAACAGGTATTTGAAGAAAAGGCACAGGCCCTTAAGGAAAAAGAGGTAACAATGCAAAGTCAGCAACTAGAAGCAGCAATAGCGCAAGCCTATAGTGAGCTTCTCGAGCTCAAGATTCCAGCTGAAATGGCCCGTTGTCGAGAAGATTTAGAAGATGGCTGTTGTAATAAAGGAATTGAAGGAGGAAATCAGTAAAGTTAGATTTGAACTGCAGTTGTAGATCTTTGAGCTACAACTTAAGCTACAACCAATGAATCCTCCAGAAGTCAAAGAGTAGCGCGAAACTGCTATTAAGGAAGAGATGACCACTTTGGAAGCTGCAGTCAAGGGCTACATTAAGTTGTCCAAACAAGCCATGGAATTATGGAGCTCGCTATAGGGGGATCCAACTCTGTAGAATATTGAAGCAGATATTAGAGAGAAGGAGAGATAGTTGGATGAAATCAAGTTGATAGCACGAACCTTAGCAATAGTGCAAAGGTTCACCAGATTACAAGAAGGCAAGCTCATCCAGAGTGAGATCGATGAGTTGCATTGAAAGGAAGCAATAATATCTTCAAGGATATAGCCTTGCATGGATGAGGATAGTCATTTGACGTTTTCAATATAGGGCAAGTTGAAGGCCATGCAGTAGACACAAAGAATCATAGGCCTCGTAGTCCAAGGCCCCACCATAGAAAAATTGGTTGATTAAGTCCTCCAGGGCACTGTGTAGGGGACAACATACTTGCAAGTGTGAAAGATTGAATTTAGTGAGCTGTAGGAGAATATCGAGGTGCCACCAACAGAGAGACTCGAGGAAGAGTCACGACTTTGTGTTGGGGGCCCGTTCGGATAGGGCCCCCTCGAGTCAATTTTGTAACAGTTTTGTTACTTTTGTAAAGTCTTGGCATTTTGAGGAGTGAAGCACAAAGATAGTTAGGAGTCAAAGGGTTTTTTGGAAGGTCAAATCCCCTTAATATGTTAGAGGTTAAGATATTTTGTGACCCACCCATGGTTCTTGTAAAGAAATATGCTATAAAAAGGAGTCATAGCAAGTCATAGGAAGTAATCAATCAATAGAAAATCTATGTATGGGAAAGTAATATAAGGGAGAATATTTTGTTTTATGTACTTAGGCAAATGGGAAGGCTCCTACAGCTATGTGTGTGGAGACCTAGGTTAGTCAGCAACTGAGTGCACAAGCCCCTCCAGCTTTGTACACAAGGAAGAAAGAATTTGTAATAGAAGGATTGAACATAATAAAGACTATTTGGGAGAAATATTTGTGTATTTTGACTTTATGTTTACTTCTGCATTTTATGTGTATTTTCTCTGTTCTCTGCATTTATCATAAGAAACACTTAATTGCTCCGTGCAAGTACTAGATCTATTAGTTTACTTGATGTTATGAACTTTTAAAGCAATCATCGTAGAGTTAGAAGCTATTATCTATAAGTTATCATAACTTCTGCATTTCAAGGGTTAGGGTTTGCGAAGGTCACGATAAAGGCCTAGAAGTAATAGAAACTCATCGCAAAAACCTCTGGATGTAAAAACTTGGTTATGTCATCCCCCCAATATTGCCTCAGGTGAGACTGCAGCTTGCGCTACGCAGGTTGTTTACCAAAAGGGTCAGCACTGTAGGGTTTTTTTGGTTGGCACAACTAACTCTGAACCTAGGTCCAGACACCCTCAAGCCAACAATAGTTGCAGTCCTTAGTGCAATAATTGACACGGAGATACCTGAGCAGTGACCTAACATACATTCTTGATAGTGAATTAAATAGACATGACATTGATTGACATGACATGTCAATGTTGTATTTCAATTGATTTTTGAAATAATCATATTACAGTGCTATCATGACATTCATACCTGATGCGACATCTCACTTTGAATTGAAAACGTCATAACCAATCCATGATGCATTGACCTTGAGAAGTGGACTTCACTTGATTAGGAACAAACTTGTTTAACACCAATAGTAATTGTACACTTAAGTGACCTTACAAATGCTTTGCAATATATTGACTATACCATGTTACACAACTATTGATAAGACATCCAACTAAGTTAACTTATTCCACTTGACCATTTGACTTGATTTATGGGAGTTGGTCTTGACCTAGGGTTTCTAGTATAACCTTGGATTTCTAGTATGACCTATGGTTTCACCTATATGACCTAGCGTTTCTAGGGATTTGTGTACGATGGAATATTTGTGATCTTGGAGGGTATCAAGCAGTGAAGGGAACATCCTCTAGTTATAAAAAATATTGGAGAGGGATGGATAACATGGTTTGAACAGTCAAACAATGTGATTAAATATATGCTGGTAGCTCTCTGGGGACAGAGTTTGAGATCACTAATTTGAGCTCATCAAGATAAATTGAGGCATCTTTGTTTGTTCCATTATTTTATAGTAGTACTAGATGGTTGTAGCATCGAGTATATCCTGATACAATGATGACAATGGTTGTGAATTGATGACTATCCATTCATGAGCAGTGACATGCAGTGACAACTAAAAATTGTGTAGTGATTTGTAGTGATAGTGATGTGCAGTTGAACAGTGATAGCTTAATTTGTAGAACCATGTAGTAATCAATTTGTGGGAACAATGATCAATGGTTGCCAGGATTCAATATTTGGTCTACATCTTTCTTATAACTATTCTACATTGATTCAGAGTACAAGGGATCCAATGTGAAAATTGTGAAAAGTGATCTACTGACTCTTCTAGGTGACTAGAGTCACCTTCAGGTTATGGCTTGAGAACACTTCAGGGTGGTAGGGTGGTACTAGGGCAAGTTGTGGCTTACGGAGGGCGTTATGGCATCCATTCAGTTGTGGCTTACAAACTAGGGAAGGGAAGCATCCTTTCTGACAATAGCTAGTAAACATAATGTTGGGGCACTCATTAGGTTGTGGCTTGATCTACAAGGTGTTTGGGCGTCCTTCTGGTTGCAAAAATATATTAACGTCCAGTAGCATCCTATAGGTTGCAGCCTGCAAATTAGGGGGTTGACGCATCACCTATTTGTGGCTTAAATATTGATGTAATAAATTTTGTTTTAATATGGAGAAGACAATTACTAAAGAAGCATTCACTGGTTTTTGACACGGAGGAGGTTTTCCACCTAAAAATTTTTGTCCTCTGTTTTATCTTTATGAATTGTTTTATGGTGTTGTCTACTGTTTATTATTGTTTATGATCATCTAAAGAAGAACAATGATAATAACTTAAGATTAACTAATTCTCTGAAAAAATATTAAAAAGTGTTAATTGCTAAGAAATATTGATTCATTCCCCTCTCAGTATTTTCAACAATTGGTATCAAAGCTTGGTTCCTTCAGTAACATCTTAACCATTGGAAGGCACTTTCAGAGCATGGAGATGGTAAAGTCAAAGAATAAGGTTGAAATGATTTCAAAGAAAGGTACAAGTAAAATAAAATTTGAAGAAAATGAGTATTCTGTACCAACCCTTGATTTTGATGTAGATAATTACTAGATATGGGAATCTAGGATGGAAGTACATTTGCATGCACATGGAGTACGGGAATCAATAGTTTCTAGAGACACATCTACTGACTAATATAAAAGGTAACATTCAAAGGCCATGAATATAATTTTGAATGTTTTTCCAAATTCTATGAAAAAAAAGTTGGTCAATGTTCAACATCTAAATCTCTTTGGGAAAAACTTCATAATATCTATTCAACAATGCAATCAGGTCAATATGTTATGGAAAATTTGGATCCTTCCAATTATTATGAAGAAATTGGAGAAATAAGTAAGACAAATTTTCAAAATCAAGTGATCAAGGTGATAAAGAAATTTAGAAGTCAAAATGAAAAGACAAGACTTTTGGAAGCAGAATTGAAGACATAAAAAGAACTCATCAAGTAAAATGAAGAGTCTGAGAATATGATTAGCAGTCTTATAACTCAATTAGAATAATTAAAGAATAAAGAGACACGAGACCTCAAGAGATACGTCGAATACAAGAAACAAGAACTCAACACAGTGTTTGCAGAGATTAGTAGGCTCAAAAAACAGATGCAGGAAGAAAAAATTGAAAGGAAGGAATTTTATCAAAGATGCATATCCATAGTTAACCAAAAGAAAAAGGAATTGGAAACCTCCTGAGCTTAACTAAGCAGACTCTAGAATGAAAATGAGGAGCAAAAGAAAAAAACACATGCTGTCAACAAAGAAGTAGAGAAGACCACTCTTCTCAAGCTACAGGTTGAGGCAGCAAAGAAAAGAAGGGAGATCTTGAAAAGAAGGTTTGAAGAATATCTTGCTCAAAAGAAAGAACTCGATGAAATTCTTAATGAGATCAATAAGCTTAAAGAAAAGGACCATTTACTCGTTATGGACAAGACAAATAAAGAATTGCCAGAAAGAATAGGTAAGGCTCCAATTGGTGAAGGTACAAACTCCACATCTTCGCACAATGAGATTGAGAAGATGATTCGACCAAAAAAGAATGGTGTAACTGTGAAGAATGACTCCAAAGAAATCAAGGACAAAGGCAGACAATAGACTACAACATCACCTTCAAATAAGAATGAAAATCTTCCAGGTATGTTCGTTTATTTAATGGTTATTTTTTTTGATGTGCTAACTTTGGACATATGGCCAGGGATTGTAAAGTTGTTGACAGGTACAACCATGAAGGGCCACCACCTCCTAACGAATTATCTACGTATGCACCTTCATTTAATTGCTATTGCTTTTAATGTGCTAATTATGGACATGTGGCTAGGGATTGTGAAGTTTATGACAGGTACAACTATTATCTACAAAACCCTAAAAGCAAGTTTTCATGTTCACGAGACAAATACCAAACAAAATATTATATGGATGACATTGAATGCTTAAAATTTCATAACTATGGACACATAGTGTGTCACAGTAGATACAAGACGGAATCAACCATGATTAAAAATCCTTATGACGAGAATAAGAAGGTTTAGAAAAGAAAATAGGTATAGGATGAGAAAGTACAAGATGAGAAATAATAGAATGAAGGCAAGAAGGTCTCAATAGTTATTCTTTCATGATTCATAATAATTCGTAAGGAATCAACAGTTTCTTTAGTTAATGACTCGAGTCAAGATGGTCTGTTAGATGATACACTATTTTGATCAATTCAGCTCATCGACTCCTTGAAATTTGAAGAGGGGGTGTAAACACTATGTGGCACAGGTCTACCATTGATAAATAGTTTTAACAAGATGGTAGCTTCATAACAGGTTCATGGGGAGTATAGAAATTGAAGAATTAGAAATTCACAAAAGACGATTTCTCTTCAAGGAAAGCACGTACAGGACACAGGTCCACAAGGATCGTCATTGGTAGACTACTACAAGAAGGCTTCTCATCAGGAGGAGCACAAGCCGATAGAAATTCCACATGAAGCAAGAAAATTCTCATGTAGAGTAATCCTTTTCCATTGATGTCAAAGGAGTAGATAAAAACCCGAGAAGGAGATTGAAATCTCGAGAATAAGGTGAAGCATGATGTCAGGGAGAGTTATAATCGTAGGAGGAGTATGTATGTTTCCATAAATGAAAAGGGGATATTTTTCGATGGTGTTTTCATTGATATCAACCCATGGAGTTGAATGGGTTTGACTTTGACTGATTACATCAAGGTGGCAGATATACTCTTGGATGATTGAAAACGCAAGTCCTAGGGTTTGGGTTCCCTGGACTAAGGATGTACAACGAATTTGTTAAGGGTTTTTGAAGGGTAAAAATATTGAGTTTTAATTGGAGATTCATGCCATTGGATTCTACTCAGAAAAATGTTTCTGATGATATGTGGTATGCCACGTAAGTCCTCCTCATTTGAGAGAAAATTGAATTTGAAATTAGAGACCCCACTTTCTGGGCTAAAGCCCCAAGGGGTGGTGACTTGGCCTATTTCAATTGGTTGTGGGAATCCTAACTAGGCATGTATGATACTTGTCATCTTTTGTGGAAGACTTACCTTAAATGAAGTGATCACATGACCATATGACATGTATATGAACTATTGCGTCACTACAATGGGTAAGAGGACTTTCCTTAGAAATAAAGGAAATTAATAAAATCATTTTATTAAGTAAGATAAATTTAATAAAATAAAATAAAAGTGTTTTTAAGCTCGTATTCCTCTAAAGTAATCATTTAATGAAACCCTTTCCAAAAACAATAAGAACTGCCCTAATCCCTTTCAAAACATAGTTAGCGTCTATCTTTCACTTTAAGGGCTTTCTTTAGCCTTAAGCTAATTTATTAATTATTCATAGAATAATTTTAAAAAGATTATTAAAAATCCAATAGTTATCTTCATGGAGCCCTTAATTAGCGCAACCCATTACTATAAAAGGAAGACCCAAAATATTTCTCACACATATCAAATAAACCCAACGAATTTGTGTTTTAATCTAAGATAGCCTCTGAAATTTTCAGCCTAGATGCAAAAAATAAGCTTGGACCCCATTGCAACACACATCAACAGGGATCCATGGAAAATGAATATCTAATAATCTCAACCTATCCTTGAGGTAAGTTCTCACCTTTTGGCTTGATTTTTCCCTATCCAAAACAACACATCACTTGGATCTATTATGTCTTATGTTTGGGCAGCGAAATTTCCAAGAAAGACAGTGAAATTATTTTTTATGTGATTCAACGCATGGAGGGGTTTCTTCAGAACTATATTTATGTTTCATGTCTCAAACTTGTCAACCATTGTATGTTTTTAAGTTCAAGTTTGGGTACAATTTGTTAAGGTTTAGGTCTCTCAGACTTGTTTTGTCTCGTTATGTGTTAGCTATTAAGGCTTCGCTTGAGCAGTCTTTTAAGTCTATACTAGTGTTAGTTTAAGGTCTGTTTTGAGTTGTTCTAGAGATACATATTAAGTCTTAGTCCAAAGTTCAGTTAGGGCTCATTTTGTGTATCAATTTCGGGATAGTTTTGATTTGAAATAATAGAAAAGTTAAAGAGTTCTCTCCTAAAACTTTTGGTACCTATGGTACATGACATCTCTTTTTTTGTCTTGAGTTTGTTTGTGAGCAGGTCCAGTGTATTGTAGTTCTCTTGTTTAGGTCTCTATAAATTTTGTGTAAGGAAAACATGTCTTATTGTAAGTGGTTCATCATTTGACTATCAATATCATGCAATAAGGAAATGATTGATTTATCTCATTGTTGACAAACTTTATATTGCAATCTTGAACCAAAGTATAGTGACACCATGATTGTTATCGGGAAATCTAGTGTCCACTCAGAGCTGCTAGTCCCACTAAGACTGGTAGCTATCTTAGAAACAAAAAAACTAAAACTACTTTCGCTTTCCTTTATGAGAGGTAGATAAGAGGGGAACAAAGGACACCAACCTCAGTCTTGCGCTTGGTTCCTTGCTTGGTTCCTCTCCCTTCTGAGAAATATTTATTGCTTTGCCTTCATCTACCTAGCTTTAAAGAGCACCTGTGGAATCAAAGTAGCATAATAATATCGAAGAACAGAGATCTACAATCATAAACAATATAGGACCAGATATATATTGACCACACAAATACATATATCATCAAACGTACAAGAATGTGGAGGAAAGCTTGAATAGCTTTATTAATATCAAGAATAGCAAAGAGGATTACAACCAATTGTTCTTACCCAGCGTCATCCTCCAAGTATGAAAGTCCTTCTTCACCTCATGAAAAGCTTAGATCACCCAACACTATGATGTTCCACCAAGAAACCAACAGCACTTCCTTACAAGATACAAAATTCCAACCTCTGGATCTCTGGGATGAGGGATCCATATATAGATGATTGCAGGGGGGTGAGTCAGCTTCTGGGATTTTGATTAGTGTCCTCTCTTTGATAGTTCTTAATTCCACTTGGAGAATGATGATCTCTTACTCATCCCTGGGCGAATTCAGAGAGGCAAGTCTCACAGGACAAGTTTCTAGAAGATTCCATGACGATCCACCTTGCAAACTGCCTCTACCATTTGTCTACTCTCGCCCATCGCACCCTACAAAAGGGATTTCTAGTATGCATCGCACCCTTTACACTGGGTAGGTGAGATGCATCGCACCCTCTGCACTGGGCAGCCTGTATGGTCCACCTTTGACCAGTTCTGGGCAGTTTTCTGTGGAGAACTTCTGGGAGATGATGTAATCAGCTGACCTTGTTCCTTTAGGGTGTGAAGAAACACTTTTAGGGAATTAGGAGCCCTTGGTTTATGGACATGTATGATTGGGGTTGCAGTGCCCAAAAAT
This sequence comes from Pinus tabuliformis, assembly GCA_031772625.1. NCBI lineage: Eukaryota > Viridiplantae > Streptophyta > Pinopsida > Pinales > Pinaceae > Pinus > Pinus tabuliformis. The sequence continues at coordinate 102,644,062 of CM062807.1, forward strand.
GTCTATAACAATGATGTGACTTTATTATTACATTTAGTGACATGACAGTGTGATATGAATGTTGGGATGGGGTCCCATAGGAAAACTTTTAGGGAAAAATACCAAGCTTTGGGGCAAAAGACCAAGTTTTGTTGTATAAAATGTAAAGTCTCTGCAAGTTGTGGTCACGAAGCACATAGACAGTTAAAGTGTCAGAAAGGGTTTTACCCTTATTTTATGTAAGTTGAGTCATCTTTTGAAGATCTGCCGATGGTGAGTGGACCATGGGATTGTATAAATAGGTGTGACTTAGGATGTCTAAGACAGGTACTGATGAAGGAGACAAATGTAATGGGTGAATAGAAGGAAGAGCAAAGAAGTCTTAGAGTAGAAGAGAGGCTTTGCAGCTATGTGCGTAGACGCCTAGAGGAGAGTCCACAACTGAGTGCACAGACCCTTACAGTTGAGTGTGCAGGGATGTTTTGAGTTTGTAAGTAGATCTGAAGCATTAATAAAGAGATTATTCCAAAAACTCATGTGTTTTGTCTATTTACTTCTCTTTATATGAATGCACCTTATCTTGTAATGGGTTTATGACATAATGCTGTATTAATGCGTGAGTTTACATGATTGACATTGTTACGTGAATGCAATTACTGTTAACATTTTATGCAAGGATTATCTTATTGTACGTGAAATTTATTGAACACTTAAGTTGATCTTATTAATTACTGGGTTAAGAGTAATCTTTGATGCACGTAAGGGTCCATGAAAGATAGTCGTGAATGTTCACAAGGGTATAGAAGGTGATTAAGGGAAGTTATATCGATAAGCTCTAAAAGCTTATCAGTCTACACAAAGGCATATTTAGGGCATAAAACGACATCACACTCATATTTGGATGCAGAAACTTGGTTCGAACATCCCCCCATACTGATTCAGGTGAGACTTCAGCCTACGCTCTGTGGATTGATGCTAAAAGGGCCAGTATTGTAGGGATTTGTTTGGCATAACTAACTTTGAACCTTGGTTAGGACCCACTAAGCCAACGGAGAAATATGGTGGAAGAAATGATCCGCACGATCATTTAGAAAAATGGACTGAGGTTTATGGGAAGGAGTCGCAACCTTAGTGGGTACATTTTTTTTGTCACACTTTGGATGTAATACTAATGAATTGGTACTTAGAAACAAAGCTCTGCCATGGCACTGAAGAGTGGGACATTTTGAGACAGGGATTCTTGATGACATTCAGTTTTGAAGATGGATTCAAATACATTGATGAGGCATTGTAGGAGGTCAAGGCAACACTCTTCATGATACCACAGGATCCTTTGGATTTGATTCAACCAAATTGGAGCACCTAGTTGTGCCATGCGCTAGAGTGCTATAATGTGACTAGTGAAGAAGAAGACGAGGATCCAAGGAACGTTAATATCCCAGAGGTAGAAGGCCACTGCGAAGTTGAGGGACAATAAATGGAGAATCCTAATATCACTGCACCACTGAAGAGTAGAAAAGTGAACATTGGCATAGAGACGGAGCCGAAGTTTGTGAAGATTGGGGACAACTGGGATGATGCCATAGTAAATAAGGTTGTTGATTTGTTCAACGAATATAAAGATTTTTTCCCTACAAAGTTCTCAGAATTAAAAGGTATCATAGGTGATTTGGGAGTGATGAAAATAACTTTGAAATAGGATGCAAAGCCTTTTAAGCAGAGGCCATATCACCTTAATCCCAAATACAAGGAAAAGGTTCGCCTAGAGTTGGACAAGATGCTTGCAACAGGTATTATTGAACTAGTGGAGGAACCTGATGTGGTGAGTACTATGGTAGTTCAGGAAAAGAAGCAAAAGGATGAAATCAGGATTTGCGTAAATCTCAGGAAGCTCAACAATGTCTACTTTCGTGATCCTTTGCCAACTCTATTCATAGATGAAGTATTGGATAATGTTGGTGGGTAGGAGGCCTATTCATTCACTGATGGTTTCTTTGGATACCATCAGATAAAGATCACGCCAGAAGATAGGAGTAAGACTACCTTCGCAACTTAGTGGGGATGCTTTCAGTATATGGTAATGCCTTTTGGACTTAAAAATGTGTCGGTGGTCTTCTCACGCATAGTCATCGTGACATGCAAAGAGTTCATTCACAAATTTTTGGAAGTATATTTTGATGATTAGACAGTGTTTAGGCTAGTAAAGTGCCATGTAGCCAACTTAGACTTGATGTTGGATACATTCCAAAGGTATCAGATCATGCTAAACTTGAATAAATGCTTATTTTACGTCCCCTTTGGAATTTTGTTGGGTCATCTGATATGAAGGAAAGGATTAATGGTGGACCCTACTAATATCACGGTTATAATCAATTTGGAGGCACCAAGGAGTGTTAAACAGCTGCGCACAACACTGGGTCAAATTGAATACTATCACAAGTTCATCAAAGGTTATGCTCAGATTACCGCGCCTAAGGAAAAGATACTAAAAAAGGATGCTACATTTTGTTGGAGTGAAGAATGTTAGTGGAGCCTGGATGTATTAAAGGAAAAAATGGTCACAGCATTGATCCTAGTCTTCTTGGATTGGAAGAAGGAATTTCATGTGCATATGGATGCGTCATATATTACACTACGAGTAGTGCTAACACAGGTTGATGAAGGAGAATTGGATCACCCTATAGCATTTGCGAGCAGGAAGTTGTCTAAGGCCAAAAATAATTACTCAACGACAAAGCCCGAAGGGTTGGAAATGGTGTACGCACTCCAGAAGTTTAGATGTTACCTACTAGGTAGACATTTTAAGATCTACACAAACCACTCTGCATTAAAATAACTAGTCAACAAGCTTGCGTTAGGGGGGGGGAATATGTAGATGGTTGTTGTTGTTTTAAGACTATGATTTCAAAGTAATTGTGAAACCTAGAAGGTTGAATACAGGGCCAAATCATCTGTCACGCATTGAAATAAGAGAGGATCCCACCAATTTGGAGGAAGGGCTGCTTGACGCATACCTCTTCGTTGTGCATGTAGTGGATAATCACTTTGCAAACATTATCCACTTTCTAACCACATGGACGTCTCCAGAGGGATACATGACTGAAAAGAAGGAAGAATTGGTAGTGCACGCGGAAGACTTTTCAGTTACTGCAAGGAATTTTTACAAGATGGGGTTAGACGAAATATTGCGGCATTATGTGCCTGATTCTGAACAAAATAGTATCCTGCTGAAGCTCATGGAGGAGCTACGGGAGGCCATTATGCAGGAAAAGCAACAACACATAAGATTTTACGCATTGGGTTGTGGTGGCTGACACTGCATAAGGATTCCAAAGTATATTGTAGGGCATGCAATGCATGTCAGAGAACGAGCAGGCCATCAGGGAGGGATGAGATGGTTTTGAATCCACAAGTGTGATTGCAGCCATTTGAGAAGTGGAAAATTGATTTTGTAGGGCCAATCCGTCGTCCAAGCAAGAAGGCAGGTGTGTGGTATATCATCACGCGACTAAATATTTGACTAGATGGGCAGAGGCACAACCCATGCAGGACTATACTGTTATAGACATTTTTGTGCCTCGCATCATGGAGCATGGAATGTCAATAATTACAGGGATCCTCAGTCCCTAAACATGTTGTTCTTACCCCTAAAAGAACAAGGTCATCAAACAACAGCACTTCCAATCAGTTCTCCACCTGAAAGCACTTCAAAACAGGCTTATTTTGGATCATGTCAGCTGCTTAACTGAGCTTTTGCGCTGTAATGCAACTATCCCACTCTGTACCTGCGCTGGGCGAGATTGGCCAAGTGGCACAGTCATACTGCAAGGTGTCAACTGCCCAGGAAGCTTCCAAACTGACACTTGGTTCATGAGATTCGCCCTGTGATGAGTAAGAGGTACTTGATCACCATGTGTAAGCAAGGATCTCCAAGTGGACTCAAGAACTGAAGATTAACTGAAGAGGGAGAGGACACTAGTCAGCTCTATGCCAGCCTCAAGCTGACTCATCCTCTCTTCTTCTCTCCTATATATAGAGCTCTTCTATGAGGTCTAAGGAGGCTGGAATTTTGTGTAAAGCAAGGAGGTCCTGTTGGATTACAGTTAGAGCTATTGGGTGATTGTTTTACTAGAGGTGAAGAGGAGAGTTCTTGCTGCTGGGGAGGTGCTGCTGGATTGGAGCCATCATTGGTTGTAACCTTCTCAGAACCCTGTTACTTCTATCAATAAAGTTTTGCATGTTCTCCTATATACTTGTATTGCATTGATGTATTGTATTTACATGTATATTTGATTCACTCTAATCCATGCATCAGTTATGAGTACATGTATCTTGTAGTTTCCTCTCTTGTTTTGTGCAGGATCTTGTGTGTAGCTGGACCGGCAAAGAGAGCAAGGAGCTGGGAACAGGAGACAAAGAGAGAGGATCAAGATCGACTAAGCGAAGGATACCAGGTTGGTTGATCATTTCTTACCTCTCTCTGTACTTTCATAAAGGAAAACATCAAAGCTTTACTTTCAGTTGTTGCTAAAGACTGTCACCTTTAGAGTAGGGATAGGGTCATCCGCATCGGATACTTTTCCCCACAACAAACTGGCGACTCCGCTGGGGAGCCTAGTATCTTGTTGGTGTTTGTAGTATTTTGCTATTCATTTCTTGAAGAAAAGAGTACCAAATCGAAAAGATTTTGACTATATCAAAAGCGAAGTAGAGGGACTGCTGCTCTTGCTCATTTACTGAGCAAATTCAAGATTTGAAGAGCTGATCTACAAAAGACTCTTTACTCTTTGTGATAGCTTTTCATCCTCTTGATCATCCCTTAGCCTGTACTTGACCTATAGCTTTTTATTTCATCAAAAACAGTGCATTTTTGAGCTTTTTATGACCCGGAATTCTTTGTAGACGAAACTCTCGTGAGTCAGTGCAGGCTGTACACAGGCAGTCTGCATTACAGCGCAGGTACTCCCTTCGGGAACTGCGCTGAGAGTGAAATTGGCAGACTAGAACCTGCGCTGGTCCAATTAGCCCTTGTCTTGCTCAGTCTTCCTATTGTGTCTTGGCCCTGTTTGCACTTGTTTTTGGCTGATTGCTTGCTGGTTATTGTACTTGCTGTAAGCCACTTCTCCTTGACATTATTCCGCCTCAGTTGTGTGATGAAACTGTGAATGTTCTTTCAGTATTTCTTGTTGCAGTTACAGTTTCCCATTGTGAAAAGCGAACCAGTATAGCTGTGACCTCTTAGATCCTGAACTGTAAAAGTGTCTTTGAGATCTTAAGAGCTAGTTTCATTACTGTTCATGGCTGTTTAAGTTTGTTTGTTTTTCACTTTATGGTTTGAATTCATATATTTTTAGTGTTGAAACAAGTACCTGTAAAGCGTCTTTTCATTTTAGAAAAACTGGTTTGTTTACGCTTCAAATTGAATTCGAAAATCATACAACAGTTTTCCTTTTGTCTACATCAACATTAAAGGAAAAGAAAAGAAATACATGCATCTTGCATTTGCATTTTGATAAGTTTGGGTGTCTGATCTAGGAGAAAGTGCATTAGTTTGTGCTTGGTGCTCTGTGTGGAAAGATATTGTTTTTCTCTCCCCTCAGTAGTTAGGATTTTCAAAGCTAAAAAGATTGTGAAAGCTTGCTTATCATTTTAGCTGCATTTAGGAATTTGTACCAATACATCTCGTGGTGATCCTGAAAGACAAACTGATAAACAAGATCAACTTAAAATATATTGAATGAATCTAAAAACGCATTGTAACATAACGCTCACAATAGAGGTCTAGGTAGAGATGTGTTCCGGCGTCGTTAAACGTAGTGACTGTCGATCTCTACGAAGGTGGGTGATTCCTCCTGAGGGACGATAGCACTAATACGGACTTGTGCTCCCGCGTACCGTCGCGTATATTGGGAGACCCCTATAGGCTTTTATCCTTTATCCTTAGGAAGTCGTGTCGACCACCCTACTGATCGCGATGCAGTGAACACAGCATTCACGAAGATCGACCACCCGTACCGTAAAACGTATTCGGTGGTTTCGCGAAAGGTTTGGCACACCCTCTGCCTAGATCTCCAGAGCAGTTTCTTTTGGCCTTTTTCAAACTCTATAACTGAAAAAGTCCAACCGAGCATTTGTCACTTCGGGCTCGTTAATACATCGAAGGCGACTAGAGTCATCTTTAGCTTTTTCTCGACTCTTAAAACATGAAAAAGCAAAGTTGTGTCTAAAAGCGTCTAATAAAATTCATTCAATACGGAAACATAATTCCCCTTTTTGTATTTTAGTTGATGAAGTAATCCGCAACCGTGGAGGAAAGTCAATTAAAACCCCGTCGTTCAGGGAGGCTTGCGAGTCAACCGCCTTTGTCTCCGGAACCGAGAGTAGTACGGACGAAGCGAACTCGCTTGACCAGGTCAAAATCTCCTTTTAAAGTTAGAACGGAAGTTCCAACAACATCTGAGATTCTGGTCACTCCCAATATTTCTGGAATCCCTGCCTCTATTGAAGAAGTTCAACAGCAACAGAAGGACAGTGGTACTGATCCTAGTCTGAAGACAAGTACTTGCATAACTGAACCAGTTCCATCTGAAACCGGTCCACAGAGTCTTGTTTTTCAAACGACTGTCGCTGTCGAAGCAACCCCTTCTTCGGCACCAGAAATCTTTTACGGACCTGACAGTCTGCCTCTTCCTCCTGGTCTGATTGAAATAGAGGAAATCGTAGAGGACCAGCAAGCAAATACTCCAATTCATTTTGGAGTAGGTACCCCTCTTTTTCCTTCTGCATCAGAAGTTTGTCTATCACCACCAGAAGTTCCTGAAGAATCGTTAGGAAGTTTATTGGATAGACTTAAAATGTCTGAACAACCGTCGACATCTAGAACTGTGCCAAACGACACAGCGACAGCAGAAGTTCCTGCTGCCAATCCAACGATGTTTGCCGGCATACCATCCGTCCCGACTAGCTCTCATCAGCTAGAAGGAGTCCACCCAGGGACTATTATGACAACTTGGTCTGTTCCAGTTTGTTCTTCCGGTATAATACCCGGTAATTCTTATGTTGAAACTAGACAAATTGATCCCTTTGGGAATCATTTTGGGCCATCCAGTCCTCAAAGGCCATCTATACCCTTGAGCTCCGGATTGTTACCGTATGGGGGGCAATATGCCCTTTCACTTCCCCTTTCGAGGGGATACCCATACGACAGTTTTCAACCACATTCAGGTTTGACTGAAGTAACGACGAATGGTTGGGTACCTATGTTACCCCAACAACCAAGAGTTGTATATTCCATGCAACAGTGTGTACCTATGTCTAGTATCCCGACGACGCCAGCAATTGTAACCGTGTCGCAAGTTCAATCGATGCCTGTTGTATGTCAACCCCAAGTTGTAATGCAACAGCCCATTGACCCTGCAACACAACCACAATCGCCAACTGTCGGGACGACACAGATACAAACAGGAACCATAACCCCGCATCTTGGTCCGTCGGTTAGTGTCGCACAGCAAAACATGGCTTCACAACCATGGATGGTGCAATACCAACAACCTCAGTTTCAACAGGTATACCAGGGATCTGAGCAACAGATTTTTGCGAATAGTGGGCAACCCTATATTCAGAACGGGTTAAATCAACCACTTTACAGTGGCCAAGCCCACCAGCCGTATCAGTCATATCAACATCAGTTGCATTATGCTGGTATGCAAAGGCCTACTGCTCAGGCGATTCCATCGTATCCTGGGTACGCCTCGCCAAACCTGAATCAGCAGTTGCCATTCGTGGCGACCCTAGAATTACCAGATTTACATCGATTAACGAACGATCCAATCGCCTATGCCCATTGGTGGCCAGCGATTCCTCACAAACTTCCTTCGGACATTCCTAAATTCAATGGAAATCCTGGCGAAGACCCGTCGAATCATGTGATGACTTTCCATCTGTGGTGCTCGTCGAATACCTTGAATGATGATTCGATTAGGCTTCGCCTTTTCCAGAGGACATTGACTGGTCCGGCGGCTAAATGGTATATTGAATTACCTAGAGCCTCTTTCGACAATTTTAGTTCCCTAGCCACAACTTTCTTAACACACTTTCAGTTACCTATAAGGTACGAAACTGGAACAGAGATCTTAACCAATTTCAGGCAGACAACGGCCACACATATATCAGATCATATACATGAGTGGCGTCGTCGTCGCAGAATGGTAAAGACTTATGTTCCAGATCAGCTTTTAGCTGAGTGGTTTATAAAGTCGCTTCTTCCTGCTATAACAGAAGATGTGGCCAAGGGAGGCGTCGTAACAGAGGAGCAAGTTATTGCTCGTGCCCAGTATTTAGACTTAGTATATACTCAGTCTGGCACGCTCTATGACAAGATACCTGACGCCCCTAGACCGGAATTTTCAATTCCTCCCCCTCCTGGATCAAATAGTGACTCTCATGCCGGCGATGGTGTGATTGGCACTGCAAACACAAAGTCAACACGGGATTCATCTAAGAAAACTCGTAAGACTTCGAATCAAAATGCAAATGAAGAACTTCTTGCCTCGGAAGTAAGTGCCGTGTCGGACGACAAGGGCAAACAACTGAAGCAACCAGGAGACAAGAAGAAAAAGAAAGGGAGAAAAGGGAAACCCCCTTCGGGGTGTCATATATGCGATGAGGATTATTGGACAACAGATTGTCCATGCAAGGCTGAGCTTAAAAGATTCTTTAAGAGTCCGAAAACCTCAGCTGTGTTGACTGATCCGTTTCCTAATCCTGGTCAAAATCTGGTTGCTAATCAAAATGCTTCCCGATCCCAAGTGCTTATGTTGTCTACCTCAAAGCAGCAGAATAATGCCTTGACAAGGAATAAAGATTACCGGAATCCACAGCGGTCGAACAACAAGGCTGATAAACAACCTAGTAGTTCGACAACAACTTTGAATGAAGTTTTGCCACCCATCGTTCCTAAGCCAATAATAAACTCGCCAAAATCGACATTTAATCCTCGTGAAAAAATAACACAGGATTATAATATAATAGAGGACCTGACCCAATCGTCGTCCGCTATGTCGACACTTGAGGTAGCACAAAATTGCACCTCCCAAGAGCAAGCTTTATTATCAGCTATAAGTGGGATTGGCCCAATGGATTCCAATCTTGTGGCCTTTGACCATAAAGGATATGACCCTAAGTTACCAGCTCAACAAGCTTTCCTTATTAAAGTGAAAGCCCTCAACAAAACTGTTCATCGAACAATTATTGATGAGGGGGCATCTACATGTCTTATGTCGATGAATTGCTGGAAAAATTTAGGCTCACCACCCTTGTCGAAATCGTCAACGACGTTAAAAGCATTTGATGGACGATCATACACTCCATACGGGATTTTAAGTAACTTGCAAGTTGAACTGGGGGGCAAAATAGTAGAAGTTGATGTGGAAGTAATCGACGGAAACCTCGATTACAACATCCTACTGGGAAGGCCTTGGATATATGCCATGGCCGCAGTTGTGTCGACCTACTTCAGGAGGATTGTATTTCCTTTTCAAGGAAAAATTACAATCGTCGACCAACAAACATTTCTCCCCAACAGTTCTCAAGTTACGGGAAGCAGCACAATGATCCATGAAAGTAATCAATCACTCCAAAATATCGGAGTAGGTCTCCTAAAAGACCCTGCCTTAATGGGTACTTTTGCCCTACCGCCGGCAGGTAATCTAGCGGAAGTAGCCACAGTGGAAACCTACAATATGAAATCTTCCATATCCAACGGATTCAGAAGGTTCCTAAATATTTTGTCAGCATGGATCGTCGCCCTAATGGAAATACTGTAAATACAGTGGGCCCCGAGGACTGTTCTTATCTTGTGTCAACCTCGTTAAAAAATGAAACAAGGAGTCGAGGATAGTTCCTATCTCAGGTCAACCTCGTTAAAAAATGAAAAGCCATGAGGATAGTTCTCTTACTATGTCAACCTCATTAAAAAATGAAACAAATCCCCTTTTCAAAATTCAAAGGTAAACCTTCATTCCAATCACCAAGTTGAATGCAATGAAGCTTGTGGGGCACCCTCCTTTGACATACGTTATTATGATGCTGGGGGCATGCAAAAGATATCGAGCAGTTTTACCACAGAATTTATGCTCGTTAAAAAATAGAAAAGTGTGAGCAAAGTTTTTCCGCCAAAGTTCAAGCTCATTAAAAAAATGAACCTATCTCGGTAAATAACCATTGCGATCGTAAATTTATAAGCCTTAAAAGCCTTGGTCGTGTTTTCATCCATCACCTCCATTTCATTTGGCCGGTCGTTCACCCCCATATGTGTGTTTACCCTTTTTGAGAAACAGCTGCGAAGAGTGATTTCACCTAGCCATCCTTGTGACACTGCCGTGATTGGAGAATTCCAACCTGTACCTGGAATCTGCTGCTATCCCTGTTCATCACTCGTTCCTCAAAAGACGAGTCTTCTTTCAGCTCTTTTCACTGACTCGTAAAATATGAAAAGTTTGCCGAGTTTTGGCCTTCCAGCTCGTTAAATGACCGGAACGCTATCCCTCCTCTAAATTTTAATCTTTTTGGACCTGAGGGATTATTGCACAAAAGGATCGAGCGCTTGTCTTGTTCGGCTCGTTAAAAGTACCGAACAGCCATCCCTTCTGTATTGTTTTATACTTTTTCGGACTTAAGGGATTTGCTGACGAAAAAGGAATCATGGAGTTAACTTTCTGTACCTTTTCAGACTCTCTAAAAATGAAAAGGACCGAGTTTTCCTTGTCGTTAGACTCGTTAAAATGATTAAATAGCGACAAACTTGTCTTTAGACGAGAACGAGCTTCCCTATCGCTAGGCTCGTTAAATCATAGCGATAGGCTTGCCCGAAGGGCAGGTTATAGAACAAGCATATGTTATCCTCCTCAAGCTTGACAAAAATAAAGAGGTACTGGTCAGAAATGACTGGGGAAAAATTGGGAGAACATCAAAATTTAATGGTAGCAAGTCACTCTTGAACATGACACTTTTCCTCCGTATCACATTGGGTTGGGTTGTTTCATTCACCGGTCTCATCACCATGGTCCTCGCCACACCATCCACATTTGGGGTAATGCTACCGATCCATCGCATCAGTGTCGTTACATGTTCAAGAGGGGTCATTCTGAAAGTGTCAACCGTGTCCCATCCACTGCCATACATTATCCTTCATCCCTTCATGATCGCCACCCTGAATCATATGTCACAGTTTGTTTTCACCTCCACTAAAGTCATTAGATCCGTTCCGTGTCATTGATGTGGGATTCATTAAGGCCCTCCTTTGACGGATCGCTTCTTGTCGACTTCAGCTCATTATCCAAGAAGTTGATCTAGGAACACCCCCCATCAGTACTTTGAAGCTTGCATGCCTCAATGGCAAGTTTCTCACTTCTGGCGACAGGTATACATCAATGACCTTCGACCAGAAGATTTTGCGTGGCGTTCGACGCCAAGTCCTTTATTCACGCCACGTGAATTGTACTGCAGTACCTTGAGAGTCATCGTCATTATTGGTGATTCCTCTCGCGCTTGTTAACGGTTTACATTATTGACCGGTAATCAAGCGATGTCTTTCCATGTTCGACTTCAGTGCAATTCTCACATGGATCGACTTGTACTTAGAGTGAAGATCGAACGAGTTTGAAGACCCCGGATCTAGTTTCATCCATCCGGGCTGCGATATATATTCAGGAAATATAAAAGCATTTGCCATGTACATCATTGCAGCAGATGATCATCCTACTCAAAGGATGATAATTTCAGCAGAAAATTAGCAGTCTATCTTCAGACGATTGTCTGTCATATGTACCAAAATGTATTTATAAAAAGCTGAGCATGGGAATGCCCGCCTCAGCTAGATCATGAGAATAATGATGAATGAAAAATGATGTATTGTATTGTATTGTATTACAGGGCACTCTCCTCAGCACTGGAACGAACTTCGGATCCTCTAGATAAAGCATTTCACCCGATAAACGGCCTCATACTTTAGGGGGCAACTGTTATAGACATTTTTGTGCCTCGCATCATGGAGCATGGAATGTCAATAATTACAGGGATCCTCAGTCCCTAAACATGTTGTTCTTACCCCTAAAAGAACAAGGTCATCAAACAACGGCACTTCCAATCAGTTCTCCACCTGAAAGCACTTCAAAACAGGCTTATTTTGGATCATGTCAGCTGCTTAACTGAGCTTTTGCGCTGTAACGCAACTGTCCCACTCTGTACCTGCGCTGAAAGTCAAAAGTAATGAAGGCTACCTGCGCTGGGCGAGATTGGCCAAGTGGCACAGTCATACTGCAAGGTGTCAACTGCCCAGGAAGCTTCCAAACTGACACTTGGTTCATGAGATTCGCCCTGTGATGAGTAAGAGGTACTTGATCACCATGTGTAAGCAAGGATCTCCAAGTGGACTCAAGAACTGAAGATTAACTGAAGAGGGAGAGGACACTAGTCAGCTCTATGCCAGCCTCAAGCTGACTCATCCTCTCTTCTTCTCTCCTATATATAGAGCTCTTCTATGAGGTCTAAGGAGGCTGGAATTTTGTGTAAAGCAAGGAGGTGCTGTTGGATTACAGTTAGAGCTATTGGGTGATTGTTTTACTAGAGGTGAAGAGGAGAGTTCTTGCTGCTGGGGAGGTGCTGCTGGATTGGAGCCTTCATTGGTTGTAACCTTCTCAGAACCCTGTTACTTCTATCAATAAAGTTTTGCATGTTCTCCTATATACTTGTATTGCATTGATGTATTGTATTTACATGTATATTTGATTCACTCTAATCCATGCATCAGTTATGAGTACATGTATCTTGTAGTTTCCTCTCTTGTTTTGTGCAGGATCTTGTGTGTAGCTGGACCGGCAAAGAGAGCAAGGAGCTGGGAACAGGAGACAAAGAGAGAGGATCAAGATCGACTAAGCGAAGGATACCAGGTTGGTTGATCATTTCTTACCTCTCTCTGTACTTTCATAAAGGAAAACATCAAAGCTTTACTTTCAGTTGTTGCTAAAGACTGTCACCTTTAGAGTAGGGATAGGGTCATCCGCATCGGATACTTTTCCCCACAACATATACAGGGGCAACAATAGCAAAATTATTGTTTGAATATGTGTTGACTAGGTTTGGTTGCCTGAATATTTTGATGAGTCATCAAGGTATGCATTTCCCTAATGAAACGATCAACATGCTGACAGAATAATTCCAAGTTTATCATTAGAAAAATATGCCCTATCATCCTCAGGCGAATGGGACAGTTGAAGCGTTTAATAAGATATTTGAGAATGCGCTAACAAAGGTTTGCAAAGTGTAGATGAATGATTGGGATGTGCACATACCAATAGTGTTACGGGGTTATAGAACTACTTGTAAGAAGTTTACTGGTCAGACACCTTTTAGGTTGGTCTATGGCGTATAGGCTATAATGCCTATGGAGTACATTGTGCCTAGTCTACACATAGCAGCTTTTACAGGAATGGTGGATCGTGGAGACTTAGAGGAGAGGCTCATGCAACTAAAAAATCTCGAGGAAGATAGATTTTTGGCTAGATTCCATCAACGGGTTTAGAAGGAACGCGAAAAGGAATGGCACAATCGGCACATGAAACAGCACACCTTCAAGGTAAATGATTTAGTTTTATTATATGACGGTAATTTTGATAAGTTTCCAGGAAAATTTTAGACGCATTAGCTGCGGCCATATGTTATCAAACAGATTACTAATGGTGGAGCAGTTCAGCTCGTGAAGTTGAATGGAGATCCATTTCCCGGAAAGGTAAATGGAAGTCGATTGAAGCCATACTCTGGGGATCTGGCCCAATGACCACATGATGGTAGCATGGTCTTAGCACTCCAGGCAGCTATAAGGAGGCACAGGACTATAAACTACACTACCCAGTTTGTAGAGCTATGCAACAAAGGGTCTGCATGGAACCGGATGGTGTCACAATACCAAAAGAAGCATGAAGGAAGCTACACTATAAGGGGAGAGACCGCACAACGTAGCCAAAAAGTGACCATTACCATCACTGTTCATGATTTGATAATGAGGAGACAATTAAGAGGAGTAGGGAGGCAGCATTTAAGGCAATTAAGGTTGAATTTAAGAGTGAAATCTTGGAAAAAATGTAGCTAATCTAGAGTTTATCGACGGATTTTGGGGGGAACCATCAAATTTGAATTCAAATTGGCCTATAAATTATGTGTGATCATCCAATGAGTAACAATTTGCATCTTGAGAATTTTTGTGTTCAGCTGTCGAGTGTTCATGAATCCTCAACTTTACACAGATTTGGTTGTTGCTTCTATATTTGAGAAATTATCTGAAGACACTCAATGGTTTATTCTAAGTACAATGTCCAAACTAGTAGAGACTGCTAGTACTGGGGGAGCTATCACCTCTGAGGGAGCTTCTCAAGAGGTGATGAGTATGGAGATCCCAGTTGCAGTGCTTATGGTGCTGAGGTCACCTAGTTTGAAGCCTACACCAGTGAGGGAGGTCCCCAAACGTAACAAAGTTAAGAAAAATAAGTCAGTTCCGGTGCGTAAATCAACGTGGAAGCATGTCGCTACAGAGGTCGAGAGCAAGGAAAAACCTAGCACAAAAGAGAAGGGAAAAGTATTAGATTTTGAGGTTGAGGAGGGCATGAAAGCTTAAGAAATTGAGGGGGTGGAACCCATATCTAATTTTCCGGAGTATATCCCTCCACCCAAGGGAAAGGTGAAGGTCCCTAAGGACCTAGATGCAGGACAATTCCTCTTCAAAAAACCCCTATTACTAGAGAACATAACCTTTGAAGGTCCGTGCTTGGCACAGATCCCACATTTGAAGCTCGAAGATTGGGATTTTGAGAACAATGAGTGGTTCCCCCACCTTTCTACAAACACCTACATGAAAAGGGTCTTGTACAAAGAGTCCGCTGTCACCGCATTGGAGCAATTGGAATGGATTCGTGGAGTAAGCAAGTCAAGTTTGCTGAAGCTGTTGTGGGTGCCCCACTATCATCACTCAATTATAAACTTGATTGTTATTAAGAATTTGATGTGCCTGGTGCATTACGGGTTCTTGTGGCAAAACAAGTCGATCACCATCACCGGTATGTTGATCCATCAGATCATGCTATTTCCACATTCAGGATTGAATCCAACTAAGCTGTTTGGTGGAAAGATGTGCGAGTGTGACCTAGCTAAGAAGATGAAGGAGAAGTTCAAACTTGTGAAGAATCCAGGTGGGTACTCCATTACCTCCATCACTAAACCCACGGTGAAGGCTGCCATGTAGTTTTTGGCTGGCAACGTTATGAGAAAATGCCTCGCGAACGAGGTTCTGGTGTCAGTAGTTTCTTTGGCTACACAGTGCGCGGAGGGCTTGCATTTCAACTGGGCATGCTACCTGTGTAGTGATTTCCTCGTGAACTACAAAGAGGCACAAGAAGAGGGTAAGACATTCCACTATTTGTGGTTGTTGCTCTCGATTGTGCTTGCCATGTGGGATTTTTTGTAGGAAAACTAGTTTCCTCTAGTAGAGAAGGATTCACCAAGAGCTGCAAAATTTGCATCTTTCTAGGCCACAAAAGATGTTACAAAGGTCACAGAGAGAAACAAATTTGGGCTGTTGATGGAGGTGAGCATTTGCAAGGCCATCAACCATAAGTTGCAGTTCTCACCAACCATGTTTGAACAACTTTCAGGGTATGCGGATTTGAAAGTGGACTTCCACCATGTATACATTCGGGTGTGGAAAGATCTGGAACAAAAGTGGTTTGACCTACACTACCTTGCTACAAATGAAGCTATCGAGGAGGTCATCAAGTGCTGGACAATAAACTCACATTATCCTTCCAATCTAGCCACAATGACTAGCAAGTCTTTGGAGAAGAAGAAGAAGGATGCGACCAAATAGAAGGTTCAGTCATTGGATGAGAAAAGAAGGAAAGAGGCCGAGGAGAAGGCCTGGGTAGAAGTGGAGCGTGCCACGAAGAACCAGGAAGAGCAAGAAGAGTGTGGCTCTGAGTGGAGTGAGAAGTCCCCTTCACCCCAAATGGAGGATGAAGGGCATCTAGAGTAGCATGGCAGTGATCAATAGGAGAGCACTCCCTTTCGAGTGAAGCGGTATAGGAAGCAGGGAAAGGCAGGGTCGTAGAAGAAAACAAAAGTGACCAAGTCGTCACTGGATCTGATTACTTTGATGGATGGTGACCTAGATGAGATTAGAGATAAGGTGTGGGATACTATAGCAGAACTGTTGCAGCAGTTTGAGCAGCAACAACAATAGGAACTGAGCAATATCCAAAAGGATTTGTATAAGATATAGATCCAGATGACTAGAATCCAAGCAGGTCTAGGACAGATCAGCATGGCATCAACCAGTTTGGCACCGGGGAGCACTCAAGCAGTAGAGATGGTTTGATCATTGGATCTCCAAGCTATCATGGTGCCAGATGGAGCTTTCAGTGCAAAGGTGGTTGCTGACAAGGCTATTTTCAGCTCCCTGAAGAACATTGGCATCAACCTGGCTGTGCTCCCCAACCAGTTTCTTCACACACTACAAGTAGGTGTGATATAAGATGTTAAGGTCCAAGTGTAGCATACACTGAGCTTGATAAGCAAGTATAGAGTCAACAATGAACATACTTTCACTGAGAAGTTCGAGGCAATGGAGGCTCAGAAGAAAGTTTAGGCACAGAACATCTAGCATGCAGCAGTGGTGTCTGAGGCATACAGAACAGTTTTGGAACTGCATATACCATAGGAAGTGTGATTGGAGGCAAAGATCAAGAAGCTGGCTACCGATGTGCGTGACACATCAAGACAACAATGGCCAAGGTTTAGTTTGAACTGACCTTGAAGATAACATAGTTGGAATTGAAGTCACAGCCTTCAACCCTACAAGAGGTTAGTGTTACACAAAAATATTTCACTGTCCCTGTATCCCCTTCCACGATCCTAGAGGACCACCATAGTGAACGCTACATGCTTTCCCATCATGAATAAACTCCCATTATGTCCCTATTCATGAGTAGAACAATTCCCTTTTGCATCATTTACCAAGAATCTTCCTTTTACCCTAGTTTACAAGACCGACACTAATGGCTTGTTTCCTCCTTGGGCTTGTTATGCTCCTATACCAATAGGTGTCATATTTCATGATTGACTTGATGAATTCTGTAATATGTTCATACATTTTCTTGTTGCAAAGGTTTTTCATATTGTCAAAAAATCAAAAATTTTAAAAATATAAAGAGGGTATGCCCTAAAAGAAAAATCAAAGGGTAAAAAGAATAAAATGGTCAAAAAAGTGAATGAAATGAACCCCAGACAAAAATAGACTAGGAAAGTGTGCAAGTCCAAATGCCACTACTATTTCATTTTCTATAATAAGCAATTGTGTGCAGCTTGTTAAACTTTTGCCACAATTTATGAAGAGTCAAATAGCTTAAACTTGGCTCCTTCATTTTTAAATTTCATGTTTTAGAGATAAAGAATAAATATCTGACCAAACAGTGTAATCTTGGTAGATAAGTAGTTAGGTAGAGTAAATAAAAAGGAGCTCAATAGTTTAATCTGAGCCCTTGGAGGTAATAAGTGTAGACTTAGGTAGGCTTGCCATGTAAAAGAAAAGAAGATTGATAAGGGTTTGCCAGTCTAAATGCACCCAAATAAAGAAGAAAAAAATGTTAGGCTAAAGTAGGTAGGGTAGGTAGATGGGGTTGCAGAATGATACTTGTGATGAAAAATGCTTCTAAATGTGTTAACCTTTACTTTTATCACATAGTGCAAGGCAAACATTTCACTTGATGCAGTTCAAACAAGACAGAGTTAAATCACTAACTTCCATTCACATTTTCCCTAAACACTTCACTAATTTCCCCTAAGCATTAAGGTCTTTGAAAGTCAAAGGGGCTCAGAGCATTTCTCTGACTTCTAGAGGGACCGGACCCTCGGCCCAATGATCTAAAATCCTAAGTGCTCATAAATCATCCATCCATCATTCATTCCATTCCATAAAGTTTGCCTAAGTGAAAAAACCTATTTTACTTAGGAAATGCATGATATCACTTGAAAAACCCCTTTTCTCACTTTAGCCTAAGTTTTAATGTAAACTTTAAAACATTTAGCTTGGCACTTTTTATTTCACAAGTCATATTAACTTGTAACCATTATTATATAACTCTCTAAAATTAGTAACCCTTCCCGTATTAATGTAATTATGTGAAAATCCTGAAATTTTATATATATCTCGCCCTGGTCGAATACGACTATATTCATAGTTTAAACAGGAATTAATAAGTTTATTCAAAACTTATTAAGAACCTTCCCCACCACGCTATAACAAGATTAATTAATCATCTGGGTTAATTAATAACCCCCCCCGCGACCAATCATAACACACCCTATACGATTAAATCTGCGATAATTATATTGGGCCCGCTGCATAACTCCCTGCCATGTCCCACACCCATCCGCCGTCCAATCTCTGCTTTCACATCCGATGGTCGACAATGATATCGCGACCCCCCTGGCGACCGCGCTTTAACTCGCAATCATCAGACGGTTTTCTGCCGCACCCCTGCCACGCGTTGCCTACTCCATATGCTCGCTCGCCCTCTGTTAAAACCGCCCGACCCCAGAAGTGGTGAGATCAGACCGCTTACTACCTTTTGCTAATGACAAAATGTCCTGTCACACTTACGTCATCTGCCCGATAATGCCAAAAAGTCCTGCCAACCTGAATTTCGTTAAAAACAACGATAAACGTCATTTTCACTGTAATGCGCTGTGTCTAGCTCCCATGCAAATTAACGACCGAGTCCACTGTTCCAGCTTTTCAACCACCTCCTGACCAGCAAGACTACAGCACAAGCTTCACATCCTGCCAACCAACCTGCCTTTGTACAATTTTCCTCCTCAAACCAGGCATTTACCCATTTTTCCCTCCAACCCTACAATTTCAGTTTTCCACTAAAGAATTCCACTAGAAAAAGCTGAATTCAAGTTAAAAACAGTCCGTAGCTGCCTTAAAGAAATCCCAAAACTGTTGTTTACTCCATTTTTCTTCAGAAAGCCTGAATTCCAGTTTGAATACACAAGAACCAAATATGGAAGCCCCCATAGCCCTGAATGTCGTGCCCATGAATGCACCTCATAAAGACTTAGATTATTTACCCCTGGCTGACAAAGATTTCCAAATAAAAGATTTATCTGGTGACAGGAACCATGTTCAGGTCTTCTTCCAAGTCAGGGATAGCTATCTCAACAACTCTGATATTTTTAGATTGTGGGAATCTAACCTTCCCATCTATTTCCTCCCCTCAATCCATGTTTTCCCAAGCATCATTCATCAATGTTGTGTCAACTATGACCCACTCCATAGAGCAGTTATGTCCCCATCCCAGACAGTTCTTTTTCCCATAACTGCCAATTCCATCAATGAAATGATACAGTTCCACTCCACTGAGCCCCTTGCTCGTCTTTCCATGGGGTATCTACTTGAAAAAGCTCCTCAATTTCCCAAATCAAAGATAATCTGTATTACTCAGATGTTCATGAAAGCAAAGCACCAGCATCAAGGCCCACCTCCCAATCTACATATGTGTTTCACTGACACTGATAGACTCATCGTTGACATGATTTCCCTGATCATGGGATTCAACTCTAGTGAATATGTTGATGAGATCACCTTAGTTTTATTATCAAATTTTACTCCAGGACAGCCCCTTGCTATCAGATATGACTATGCCACTTTCATTTCCAACAAAATCTATGATCAATTCATGAATTTGGAAAGAGAAGGAGTTTTCAAATACACTTCTTTTATATACCACCTTTTGTTATGTCATCAACCAGACAGCTTTCCTTTCCCCATCAGGAAATTGGACTCAAAAGGAAATCAAAGGTCTGTGATCTTTTGAAGTTCAATTTTTCATAAAACCCTGGAGTCCCCTTACACCTATAATGAATTCATTGACTGGTTTGTACATCCAACATCCACTATGTTGGTAGGACTTCCCCCTCCTAGACTTACTCGTGACATGAAAGATATTCTCCAACTCTCTAAGTAGTATAGGATAGGTGACTGGTACCTATACCAAAATCACATAGAAATCAGAATGTATGGGTGTGAACTTTGCCCTTTCAAGTTGCCTAAATATGTGCCCAAGAGATTATTTGCAGAAGAGTATTTCAAATAGATCATCAATGCAGACTTAGTCCATTTTTGTAATGCAAAGAAAAAGGCCCAGCTAAGGATCAAGAACCAACTAGGCCCTTTTGTCATCAATTCTATGGATGCATGACAAGATGCTGAAAAGATTTTAGAAGATCACCTTAGATTGAAGAAGAGTTTTTGGTGGGTGCCCTATGACCCAAATAGTTTCATATGTGACAGAAGAACAAAGAACAGGCTATCAGTTTATATACATCATAGGATCCCAGAGATTGAATAGTTTTCCAATCAAGAGGAATGGGTAGAAGGAACCCTAATAGAAGAAATTAGTGAACAAGAAAAGATGGAAAATGCTATGACACATATTGAAAAAATCCTTGAACTAGACTCCTTTGGACAGGTATCATTCAAACTGCCTCAACAATCAGAAATTGGTACATCCTCTGCTGCCACTTCTCAGCATCCTGCATAGAAAGCCAACATACCAGCTACATCTAAAGGCAAAGAAAAAGATACCACGGAGCAGCTTACAATGACAGATCCGCCTGCAAAGTCTAGAGAATAGAGTCAAGTGAAAATTTGTCCAACCCAAACTAAATCAACAGAAATTCCAGCATTGCAAACTCCTCTAAATGAGGAAAGACATAAAAAGAGAGACAGAGAAACCACCACACCTATCAGTGGACCTGCAGAACAACCTGGAGCAAAGAGGCAAAGGTTGAACCCTCTGTCAGAAGAGGAAATAATTGAAGAAACTGTAGACAGCCAGAGAGAAGAAAGAGCTAGCCAACAAACTTTTACAATGGGAGGAACATTTTCTAGCTCACAGATGCAAGAATTAGAAAGACAACAAAGTACAGAAGTGTCATCCCTTAGGCCACAAAGCAAACAAGCCTCAGACATCAAGAAGACCTTTACAGAGATAAAATCTAGAAATGATCCTGTAAGGCTTCAAATTTATAGTCAGTATTTGAAAATGGCCCCCACAAACCAGCAGAGATTAATGTCATCCTATGACATTAAAGAAGGCAAAATGTTGATGAGTTACTTTAAGCCAAAGGTGCAGCAACCCTAGTTAGCAGCAGACTACATTAGAACCAACTTGGAGGTCCTAGCCAAAGATAATCATCCTCTAGACCAGATTGAGCTCCACAAGCAAACTGGAGAAATGCTTTATTCCACACTGATTGACAAAGCAATGCTGACCCACCAGTTACAAAATTCCTTGGATAATACAACTGCACAACTAAAATTGGAGAAAGCTTCTTCTCTGGCCAAGGACAATAAAATAAAATCCTTAGAAGAAATCATCATGGAATTGGGACATGATCCCAAAGATGCTAAAGTCATAAAAGCACTAATCAAGAAAAAATAAGAGGACATTGCTACCCTGAGGAAACAGCTAAAACTACCTCCCTCAAGGCATCCACAAACTGCAGAAGTTATACAATAGAAATCCGAAGAGGATATGATGGACCTGCTCATGAAACTTAATGAAAGATTAAATGATACTGAGCAGGAGTTGGAAAAAGCACTAAAGGAAAAGCAGGGAGAGTCAACCTCTCAGCCTCCTAAAGTAATCCCCATAGTCTCAACTGCAGTTCCCTCTACACTTGGAACAACATTGGCTCCAAAAGTCCTAGCAGTCATAGCAGAGGAAATTACTGGTACAATTGCAGCAGGTATAGCATCACGTAGTAGTACTAATATGAGTACAGAAGAATTGATAAAAGCCATGGAAGAATTAAGATTACAAGTTTTAGATTTGAAACAGGTGAAAGAGAAACTGGCTAAGGCAGAGAAGAATTATGATATCTCCAAAATAAGTGTTATGGAAAAAACTAGGGAGATTAAAGCATTAGAAAGTAAAGTGAAAACCTTAGAACAAGAACTCACTTTTGATAAGCCCTTGGCAGAAATAAGGAAAATCCCTTGGGCTTATATCATTCAATATGTAAATGAAATATGGCCATCAATCCAAGTAATCTATGAGAAGATCGACTTAGTGAAAATGGCCCATGGAGCAATTCAGCAAACAAGAGAACATTTGGGTAAAATGCCAGAGGAAGCCAATCGGCTTATACAATTTTTGAATACCAGAAACAGAGAACAGTTAAAAGTACTTGGCATCTCAGACAGGACAGACACCATTTTGGAAATCAAAAGAGTTATGGCCAAGAGAACTTTAATGCATAATTTAGAAAGAAGGTGCCAAGATATGCAAGTAGAAATCAATTCTTTTATGGAGAAGTTCACAGTTTTGAAGAATAAAGGGCTACCAAGTCCTTTGGTCATTAATGATAAATTATTAAAACACATTGATTATGTAGATAAATTGAATAAGTATGCTGGTAATAAGCTAGCTCATCATCAAGTGCATCAGGAGTGAAATCACTTCCCACAGGCCGAGTTCTCTATGATAGCTTAGAGAACTTATTCTACATTGAGAATGAGGTAAAACACATATTCACTATTCAGCCTAACTTTTTCATATATAAAAAGACTGATGAAACACTCAGGAAACTTCAGAAGCACAAATTGCCATAGCAGAAATGGTGGGAAGATATGTTAGAAATTTTTTAAATTTACCTTGGGTAAAATGTAAAGTTTGAGCTATTTACCTTGTTGAAAGAAACTGAGATGAATAAAGGTGAACAGGGGTCAAAACAGGTCGAAGAGTATCAGAGTAGGTAAAGAGAATCAGTCAAACAGGGCAACCAGCATGAATTTATCATGGAATATAGCAACAAGCCAAATAAAAGGACCTGCCTCCAGCACACTCAGCACAAATAGGAATAGCACAACATCTGTTTGCTTTTCTCTTATTTTTGAGACTAGCTGTCTCTATTTTCTTGTAAAAATGATTTGTCATCACTAGAATATATCTCACTCTGTTATGAGATATTTTGTGAAAAATATTTTATATAAATATTCCCTCAATTGGAGTATTGAGGGTGGATTCATATACATTGCTATAATAATGGTTTTTTGGAATAAAGTGCTAATTGGATCAAATTTTCGCATGGCTTGCTGGACAAAATATGAATGCAAGGGACTTTTCACAGATTTCTTGAATCAAACATTGGATCAATAAGTCCTCTATACCTTATGTTTTAAAGTTTTCCTTGTTTATTATATCATCTCTATTTCACATCTGAATGATAAACAAAAAAGAGTAATTCAGAATATTCTTTACTGCACTTTGTCTTCAAAAGTTATCATTTTCTATGTTTTCTTCTGAATTAGGATAAACAGTGAAATCTTAATTGCTCTTGTTTTCTAGTTCTTTCATTTTGATTATTTGTTAAAGAATACTTAACTGCTCTTTATCAGTAATCATCCAAGTTCCCTCTTGAAATAGGTTGAAGGATTCTTAATTGCCCTTCACCCATTTTGGAAACCCATTCCATCTATTCCAAGTCTTTATTTGTTCCCTGTTTGACCATCTTGCCCTGTGAAACCATCCTTTGTTAAGAAACCAAGTCCAATTAATCCATCTTACTTGACTCCATTAGCCCAATGGCCTAAACTACTGAGTATTATCCCTCTGCTATTGAATCTCACCACCCAAATTCAAACAAACTCCTAAACTTCACAACTAGCCTAATATCTTTAAAAAACAAAGCTAAAACTTAAAGAGAGAGCCCTCTCTGGATGCAGATTGGCTAGAATCTATGTCTAAAAGATTGGTTTGTGGTTACCTTGGCCTCCTTTCCCTTTCTTACAACTTTTGGGAAAACCTGAGTGATAACATAGTGGCGACTCTGCTAGGGATCTGAATAATTTGTTTGTTACTATTGTCTATTTTCTAAGCTACAGACGGAGCCTGAAGCTAGCCAAGTAGCCTTTGTGTTATAGACATTTTTGTGCCTCGCATCATGGAGCATGAAATGTCAATAATCACAGGGATCCTCAGTCCCTAAACATGTTGTTCTTACCCCTAAAAGAACAAGGTCATCAAACAACAACACTTCCAATCAGTTCTCCACCTGAAAACACTTCAAAACAGGCTTATTTTGGATCATGTCAGCTGCTTAACTGAGCTTCTGCGCTGTAATGCAACTGTCCCACTCTGTACCTGCGCTGGAAGTCAAAAGTAATGAAGGCTACCTGCGCTGGGCGAGATTGGCCAAGTGGCACAGTCATTCTGCAAGGTGTCAACTGCCCAGGAAGCTTCCAAACTGACACTTGGTTCATCAGATTCGCCTTGTGATGAGTAAGAGGTACTTGATCACCATGTGTAAGCAAGGATCTCCAAGTGGACTCAAGAACTGAAGATTAACTGAAGAGGGAGAGGACACTAGTCAGCTCTATGCCAGCCTCAAGCTGACTCATCCTCTCTTCTTCTCTCCTATATATAGAGCTCTTCTATGAGGTCTAAGGGGGCTGGAATTTTGTGTAAAGCAAGGAGGTGTTGTTGGATTACAGTTAGAGCTATTGGGTGATGGTTTTACTAGAGGTGAAGAGGAGAGTTCTTGCTGCTGGGGAGGTGCTGCTGGATTGGAGCCAACATTGGTTGTAACCTTCTCAGAACCCTGTTACTTCTATCAATAAAGTTTTGCATGTTCTCCTATATACTTGTATTGCATTGATGTATTGTATTTACATGTATATTTGATTCATCCTAATCCATGCTTCAGTTATGAGTACATGTATCTTGTAGTTTGCTCTCTTGTTTTGTGCAGGATCTGTGTGTAGCTGGACCGGCAAAGAGAGCAAGGAGCTGGGAACAAGAGACAAGGAGAGAGGACAAGGATCGACTAAGCGAAAGACACCAGGTTGGTTAATCTTTCTTCATTCTCTCTGTATTTTCATAAAGGAAAACATCAAAGCTTTACTTTCAGTTGTTGCTAAAGACTGTCACCTTTAGAGTAGGGATAGGGTCATCCGCATCGGATACTTTTCCCCACAACAAACTGGCGACTCCGCTGGGGAGCCTAGTATCTTGTTGGTGTTTGTAGTATTTTGCTATTCATTTCTTGAAGAAAAGAGTACCAAATCGAAAAGCTTTTGACTATATCAAAAGCGAAGTAGAGGGTCTGCTACTCTTGCTCATTTGCTGAGCAAATTCAAGATTTGAAGAGCCTATCTACAAAAGACTCTTTACTCTTTGTGATAGATCTTCATCCTCTTGATCATCCCTTAGCCTGTACTTGACCTATAGCTTTTTATTTCAGCAAAAACAGTGCATTTTTGAGCTTTTTATGACCCGGAATTCTTTGTAGACGAAACTCTCGTGAGTCAGTGCAGGCTGTCCACAGGCAGTCTGCATTACAGCGCAGGTGCTCCCTTCGGGAACTGCGCTGAGAGTCAAACTGGCAGACTAGAACCTGCGCTGGTCCAGTTAGCCCTTGTCTTGCTCAGTCTTCCTATTGTGTCTTGGCCCTGTTTGCACTTGTTTTTGGCTGATTGCTTGCTGGTTATTGTACTTGCTGTAAGCCACTTCTCCTTGACATTATTCCGCCTCAGTTGTGTGATGAAACTGTGAATGTTCTTTCAGTATTTCTTGCTTCAGTTACAGTTTCCCATTGTGAAAAGCGAACCAGTATAGCTTTGGCCTCTTAGATCCTGAACTGTAAAAGTGTCTTTGTGATCTTAAGAGCTAGTTTTATTACTGTTCATGGCTGTTTGAGTTTGTTTGCTTTTCATTTCATGGTTTGAATCTATACATTTCCTGTGTTTTAAACAAGTCTATCATAAGGTGTCTTTTTTATTGTGGACAAGCTTGTTTATTTCTATTTGAAATTAGATTCAAAATTATACAACAGTTTCCTTTCTGTCTAGCATCAACATTAAGGATAACGAAAAGAAATACATGCATTGTGCATTTTGCATTTGACTGTATGCTTGACGATTTAGGAAGATGTGCATTTTAGTGTGTGTTCTTTGATCTGTGGAAAAAGTTGTGTCTTTCTTTTCCCTCAAGTAGATTAAGGTTTTCAAAGTTGAAAGATTGAAAAGATTTGCTTCTCATTCTTAGATTGCATATAGGAAGTTGTATATATACATCTCGTGGCGAACCTGAAAGGCAAACTGTTAAGAAAGATCAACATTAAAATAAACTCAATTTACATAACAACGCTTTGGAATTTAACGCAAACATCTAGAGGTCTAGGTAGAGACGTGTTCCGGCGTCGTTAAACATAGTGACTGTCGATCTCTACGAAGGTGGGTGATTCCTCCTGAAAGTCGGTGGCACTAACACGGACTTGAGCTCCCGCGTACCGTCGCGTATATTGGGAGACCCCTATAGGCTTTTATCCTTTATCCTTAGGAAACCGTGTCGGCCGCCCTACTGATCGCGATGCAGTGAACACAGCATTCACGAAGATCGACCACCCGTACCGTAAAACGTATTCTGTGGTTTCGCGAAAGGTTTGGCACACCCTCTGCCTAGATCTCCAGAGCAGTTTCTTTTGGCCTTTTTCAAACTCTATAACTGAAAAAGTCCAACCGAGCATTTGTCACTTTGGGCTCGTTAAAACATCGAAGGCGACTAGAGTCATCTTTAGCTTTTTCTCGACTCTTAAAACATGAAAAAGCAAGTTTGTGTCTAAAAGCGTCGTTAATAAAATTTATTTTAAGCGGAACATAATCACCTATTATTCCCACGTTGATCTTTCAGTTGAAAAGTATGGAGCCCACCAACCAAGGAAGTAACCTTGGCGGAAGTCCAAATCCCTTCTCCTCTTGGGGAGATGTTGGTACGCCTCATATGGCTACATTGTCACTTCCAGGATTGACAATCGGCCTCCCTGTATGGCTCTTTTCAACTAATGTAGTCCAGATCGCCACTAATCCTGAGCAGTCGAATCAACAGTCAGAACAATCTAGAACTACCCACCAGCCTTCCACTTCTTATGATACTTCTTCTGATCCTTCATCTTCCCAAGGTAGAGCTGGCAAAAGTCAGCCTCCCAAGGAGAAGAAGGAAAAGAAGAAGAGAGAAAAGAAGCAGAAGGAGCCTCTGGCGAAGGCGACTGGGGGCAAGCAGAAGAAAGCTGACAAAAACCCACACACTGCACCGACCGGGCCTAAATCACCATGTGTCATTTGCAAAGGGATCCATTTCCATCGTGATTGTCCTTGTATTCCCCGGATACTAAGGGACTGGTCCCCAAGGTTGCACAATCCGGTAGCATCAACCTCTGGTTGTCATGTTGATTGCATTCCGTCGACTAGCGAGAGTGAAGGACGAAGAAGGGGACCAAGATCACCCTGTCTATTGTGTGAAGGTCATCATGCCATCCACAAATGTCCATTCTTAGATGAGGCCAAGAGAGTTTTGGAAGATCGCCCGGTCTCACCGGTGCGACTTCCACCTGGATATCAAAAACTCGCGCCTAATCCCTCGATAGTTGAAAATCCGGTTGAACCACTCAAGTGGTCAGCTGAAGTGTCGGTCATTGAGAATGAACCTACTGAATCTAGACCAGACGAAAGTCTAAAGGTCGAAACAGCAGTTGACCCGGTTCTTCCTTCAGAGGTTCTATCGTCCAATGACTCTGTCATTAAAGACCCATCTTCAAATGACACCGTCGCCGAAGAGTCGTCTTCATGCGACACCCTCACTGAAGAGAATAAGGATGACACCATCCAGGTTCTTTTCATCAGCACCGACTCCGATGAGCGTCAGGGCAATGTGCCCATTCCTTTATCGCAGGAAGGAACATCATCAGAGTCATATCTGGCCGTATATTCGGTCCCACCACCAAGCAACCTGGTCGTATCCTTTGATTGGAATCAACTAGGCAGACCCCGGTTACCAGCCAGTGTACCATTCAGAATCATTGTCCAGATCTATAGAATGATCATGGCTGGTACTATCATTGATGAAGGGGCGTCTGTGAGTATCCTTTCCTCTGTTGCTTGGAAAGCACTGGGTTCCCCAGCGCTTTTACCTGAGTTGAGAAATCTCTCAGGTTTTGATAAAGGAACCAGTCGACCATTAGGGATCCTCCCCAATGTACCTATTACATTGAAAGGGAAGACCGTCGAGATGAACGTGATGGTCGTCCAAGGACCTTTGGATTATAACCTACTCCTTGGGCGGGACTATATTTATTGCATGGGAGCGATAGTCTCCTCACTCTTTAGAGTAATGTGTTTTCCACACGAAGGAAGGGTGGTCAAGCTCGTAGACCAACTTTCGTTTCCGGGATCTCGCATCGCAAATAGTCAAATACCATTCCTAAATGGTCTGTTCACTCAAGATTCGCCTCCACCCCCAGTCCTTCTTCCCGATGAGTGCGAGTGATTCGGAAAGAAAGACTGGAACCCAGGGGGCATGCACCCTGGTCTGCTTCGGGCAGAAGAAACCCCGGGTATAAGGAAGAATTTCCGCAAAAGAATATGACTAGTCCGTACCCCGTCCGTGGAAGGAAGTGGGGTTGTTCTGGAATAATATTCTTTTGTCAAAGTTATGTGAGTGAGATAATTGGCTTCTCGCTCCCCTTGTCTAGGTAATAGGGACACCGAAGATGAAGACCATTTGCGGTAACAAGTAGTAATCATCTTTGAATTCAAGCCTCGCCCATTAAAACGAATGTTTTGAAGGATAAGCAGGGGCAGCCTTCAAAGAGATTCTATTGCTACAACGGGTGGTCACCATCTTTAGTAACCCAACGTTAGACATCGCCGAAGAAAGAGATTGATTTGCGGCAGCAAATCGAACCGTCTTTGGAATAATAAGAAAGAGGCAAGCCTCCCTCAATAACACCAATGTTTTATCTTTGAGTAGTGTTCTTCTATTGTCACAAATAGCTGTTTGTTAAAAGTGGGCCGACGGGAAGCCTGAGTACTGCATAAGACCCCTTAGAATAACGAGAAGACAAGTATCGTTAACATTAGATTGGCAAGATGACAAGTAACTGTGAACACCCAAAGAAAAGCAGAGGTAGGGGAGAGGAGGGGCAGCCTCGAAATTCTATCCTATACCTGGGGGCATGCAAACCTTCTGGAGTGCAAGCTAGGGGCAGTTATTTATCTGGTTTTAAGATTAGTTGTTTCCAAACTTGCATGAAAGAAGCCTGTGGGGCAAAAGTAAAATTTGCCAAAAGTGAGCATAGCTGTGGTAAGGCATAAGCTCTATAAAAATTGGTCCTTACGGGAGGCGTTCTTTTTATGACTGGTATATCGAGCAGTTTTAGCATATAGTTCATGCTCGTTAAAAAATAAACGCAAATTCGAGCAGTTTTATGACTGAATTTATGCTCGTTAAAAAATAGAAAAGTGTGAGCAAAAGTTTCCCCCAGAGTTCAAGCTCATGAAAAAATGAACCGGTAAATAACCTTTTGAGATCGTAAATTCATTAGCCATAAGAACCTTGATCGTGTTTTCATCCATCACCTCCACTATTCATTTGGCCGATCATTCACTTCCATTTGTGTGTTTACCTCTTTTGAGAAACAGCTGCGAAGAGTGATTTCACCTAGCCATCCTTGTGACACTGCCGTGATTGGAAAATTCCAATTTGTACCTGGAATCAATTGCTATCCCTGTTTATCACTCGTTCCTCAAAAGACGAGTCTTCTTTCAGCTCTTTTCACTGACTCGTAAAATATGAAAAGTTTGCCGAGTTTTGGCCTTCCAGCTCGTTAAATGACTGGAACGCTATCCCTCCTCTAAATTTTAATCTTTTTGGACCTGAGGGATTATTGCACAAAAGGATCGAGCGCTTGTCTTGTTCGGCTCGTTAAAAGTACCGAACAACCATCCCTTCTGTATTGTTTTATACTTTTTCGGACTTAAGGGATTTGCTGACGAAAAAGGAATTATGGAGTTAACTTTCTGTACCTTTTCAGACTCTCTAAAAATGAAAAGGACCGAGTTTTCCTTGTCGTTAGACTCGTTAAAATGATTAAATAGCGACAAACTTGTCTTTAGACGAGAACGAGTTTCCCTATCGCTAGGCTCGTTAAATCATAGCGATGGGCTTGCCCGAAGGGCAGGTTATAGAACAAGCATATGTTATCCTCCTCAAGCTTGACAAAAATAAAGAGGTACTGGTCAGAAATGACTGGGGAAAAATTGGGAGAACATCAAAGTTTAATGGTAGCAAGTCACTCTTGAACATGACACTTTTCCTCCGTGCCACATCGGGTTGGGTTGGGTTGTTTCATTCACCGGTCTCATCACCATGGTCCTCGCCACACCATCCACATTTGGGGTAATGCTACCGATCCATCGCATCAGTGTCGTTATATGTTCAAGAGGGGTCATTCTGAAAGTGTCAACCGTGTCCCATCCACTGCCATACATTATCCTTCATCCATTCATGATCGCCACCCTGAATCATATGTCACAGTTTGTTTTCACCTCCACTAAAGTCATTAGCTCCGTTCCGTGTCATTGATGTGGGATTCATTAAGGCCCTCCTTTGACGGATCGCTTCTTGTCGACTTCAGCTCATTATCCAAGAAGTTGATCTAGGAACACCCCCATCAGTACTTTGAAGCTTGCATGCCTCAATGGCAAGTTTCTCACTTCCGGCGACAGGTATACATCAATGACCTTCGACCAGAAGATTTTGCGTGGCGTTCGACGCCAAGTCCTTTATTCACGCCACATGAATTGTACTGCAGTACCTTGAGGGTCATCGTCATTATTGGTGATTCCTCTCGCGCTTGTTAACGGTTTTCATTACTGACCGGTAATCAAGCGATGTCTTTCCATGTTCGACTTCAGCGCAATTCCCACATGGATCAACTTGTACTTAGAGTGAAGATCGAACGAGTTTGAAGACCCCGGATCTAGTTTCATCCATCCGGGCTGCGATATATATTCAGGAAATATAAAAGCATTTGCCACGTACATCATTGCAGCAGATGATCATCCTACTCAAAGGATGATAATTTCAGCAGAAAATTATCAGTCTATCTTCAGACGATCGTCTGTCATATGTACCAAAATGTATTTATAAAAAGCTGAGCATGGGAATGCTCGCCTCAGCTAGATCATGAGAATAATGATGAATGAAAAATAATGTATTGTATTGTATTGTATTACAGGGCACTCTCCTCAGCAATGGAACGAACTTCGGATCCTCTAGATAAAGCATTTCACCCGATAAACGGCCTCATACTTTAGGGGGCAACTGTTATAGACATTTTTGTGCCTCGCATCATGGAGCATGAAATGTCAATAATCACAGGGATCCTCAGTCCCTAAACATGTTGTTCTTACCCCTAAAAGAACAAGGTCATCAAACAACAGCACTTCCAATCAGTTCTCCACCTGAAAACACTTCAAAACAGGCTTATTTTGGATCATGTCAGCTGCTTAACTGAGCTTCTGCGCTGTAATGCAACTGTCCCACTCTGTACCTGCGCTGGAAGTCAAAAGTAATGAAGGCTACCTGCGCTGGGCGAGATTGGCCAAGTGGCACAGTCATTCTGCAAGGTGTCAACTGCCCAGGAAGCTTCCAAACTGACACTTGGTTCATCAGATTCGCCTTGTGATGAGTAAGAGGTACTTGATCACCATGTGTAACCAAGGATCTCCAAGTGGACTCAAGAACTGAAGATTAACTGAAGAGGGAGAGGACACAAGGCAGCTTCATGTCAGTCTCAAGCTGACTCATCCTCTCTTCTTCTATCCTATATATAGAGCTCTTCTATGAGGTCTAAGGGGGCTGGAATTTTGTGTAAAGCAAGGAGGTGCTGTTGGATTACAGTTAGAGCTATTGGGTGATTGTTTTACTAGAGGTGAAGAGGAGAGTTCTTGCTGCTGGGGAGGTGCTGCTGGATTGGAGCCAACATTGGTTGTAACCTTCTCAGAACCCTGTTACTTCTATCAATAAAGTTTTGCATGTTCTCCTATATACTTGTATTGCATTGATGTATTGTATTTACATGTATATTTGATTCATCCTAATCCATGCTTCAGTTATGAGTACATGTATCTTGTAGTTTGCTCTCTTGTTTTGTGCAGGATCTGTGTGTAGCTGGACCGGCAAAGAGAGCAAGGAGCTGGGAACAAGAGACAAGGAGAGAGGACAAGGATCGACTAAGCGAAAGACACCAGGTTGGTTAATCTTTCTTCATTCTCTCTGTATTTTCATAAAGGAAAACATCAAAGCTTTACTTTCAGTTGTTGCTAAAGACTGTCACCTTTAGAGTAGGGATAGGGTCATCCGCATCGGATACTTTTCCCCACAACACTTTGAAATGCTTTTTCTTTGCAATTGCAGAAGTAAATGAATGCTACTTCAGTCTATCTCTGGTCTAGCTTATAGATTGGACATTTAGTTTCAAATACTTGATCAGTTCCTCTTGTCAAATAAATTCTTTGAGAAAGGTCAAAACCCATATGTAAAAGCTTCTTAAAGAGATTGTTAAAGTTGTATTGTCATACCCATTTATAGAAAAACTCAAAAAATATACCTAGAGACTTGGCTTCAGAAAGGATTCATTATACCATATCTAACCTAGATCCAAATCCACCACCTGTGTTCGAAAACCCTAATCTGATTCCTAGGATTCTTAGGAGGCAAGAGAGCCAAGACAGTTCTACTAGTTCTCGGCCTTTTTACAGATCAAGATCTTGTCCTATGAAATGGGTTGACCTTGAGGGCGAACCTGTTTATGAGTGGTTTGAAACCCATTTATTTGTTACCTTTTTGCAATATGAATTGGGTCACATAGTTCATGATCCCGTATTTCTTGAAGATTTACAGCTTGAAGTTGTAACTTCACACCTTGAAAGAAATTTGCATAAATCCATTCAATCAAAGCTTACCTTTGAAGGAACACAAAACCTTTCTGTGATCACTACTGCTCCTCCAAGTCCATCATCAACACCTCAAACTTCCCAACCTCAAGCTACACCTTCCACCCCTCCCTCTACAACTCACATTCCCATTGTCATCCCTACTACACCAGTCATCACATCTATTCCTACAACGATGGCAAACAGGTATACTCCTCTTCACTTACCTGCCAATTTAGGGGATATGCCCCAAGACTGTTAGAGTAGGATTAACCCATTTGATGGCTCTAGAACTTACACAACTCAATAGCATACCAAGAAAATGACAGACTATTTTGAAATATATGAAGTTGATGCTGATGATGTTAGAATGAGAGTATTTGTTCAAAGTTTGACTGGAGATGTTAGAACATGGTTTAGAGCCCTTCCTGCAAATAGTATCAATGACCTACAAGCTTTATATCAGACATTCTTGAATAGATGGGAAAAGAAAAAATATCCTCTCCACATTTTATCAGAATATGAAAGCCTGAAAAGAGGCACTCAAGAAACTGTGCAAGATTATTCTACCAGGTTTAATAGTGTTTACCAGGCTATTCCTCAAAATCTTAGACCTCCTCCAGATTTGGCATTAATCAAATTCTCTGATGGATTTGATTCTGATATGGCATACCAACTTAGGGAAAGAGCTCCCTGAACCTTAAAAGAGATGCAAAGTATAACTGTCAGTGTTGAAGCCAACTTGATATCTAAGCGAGCTAGAGCTAAAGCTGAAAGGAGGATACCTTTCAAACAGGAACCATCTACCTTTGAATAGAAATTAGATGCTATTATTAAAGGAAAGGATAGTCTTGGTGATAGAGTAGAAACCATTGAAAGGAAATCCCCTTGGGAGGGACAACCAAGCAATACTGGTAGAAATCCAAATTTCAAGAAGAACCAAAATCCTAATGCTAGAAAAACTGGACCTAACCAAAACATTAGGCCCCCATTCCAGGAAAATTATGTTGAAGCCTCAACTTTTGATGAACCAACATAAGACACTCAAATTAATTTGATGGGACTCAACAATGAAAAACAAGTTTTCTTGACCCAAGAGGATCAGGAAGCTCACATGCTTAAACAATTCCAAACTCAGTCAAGTGAATCATTTGACTTTAGGTAGGGATATGATACAACTATTTATGAAGTCCATAAACAATATAATCTGAGAAGCAGAAGAATAGATGTTCCTGAAACCAACAAACAGAAAGATACAAAACAGTCCAACAAAGGTAAGAGCGATACTACCCCTGTACATATTCTTTCCAGAAATAATCCTAATCCAAATAACCCAATAATTGAGGATGTATCCGATAATCAACTACATAACAAACAATATTCCACTTCTATTCCTCCCAAAGGAAACATATAAGAACCTCGAGAAGTTGATTTGGAAATAACTTCATCCCATAACCCCACTCCTGAAAAGCAGAGAAATACACAAAACACAACAGAAAAGGAGAATCCAACTGTTCGAAATACCAGAACTCAATATGAAAAACCTTTTAATCTTGAGGCTGAAGTAGGCAAATTAAAAATAGTTGTTCCATTGTCAGAATTAGCTAAACATGATGTTTACAGAGGTCAGATCAGCAAATCACTCCAACTTTCTATGAATGAAGATTCAGTAAATGTTTTTGATGATCAACCTGAATTGATTTTTGGCCCTGAGGTAAATGGAAAACCAGTAGATGGAGGAGTCCCTCCTTTCTATGTATGTCTGAACATACATGATAAAATACTTCATAATGCCATGTTTGATTCTGGTGCTTCTCATAACTTAATGCCTAAATCTGTGATGGAGAAACTGGACTTAAACATCACCAGGCCGTATAAAGACCTTTTCTCATTTGATTCAAGTCAGGTTAGATGTCTAGGATTGATCAGATTTATGTGTATCTCTTGTCCAATATCCTGCCAAAACCATCTTAATGGACATAGTAGTAGCTAATATTCCACCAAAGTATTGTATGTTATTGTCCAGATCTTGGGGTGCAAAGCTTCAAGGGTCTCTATAGTTGGACATTTCTTATGCTACTATTTCAGTATTTGGTCAACCTAAGAAACTGTACAGAGATACTTTAATGAAATATGTAGTGAGTAGCCAGGAGAGACCTCAAAATTTCCCTATCTACTCCATTCACTCTGATATGGATTCTTTCATCCTTTACAATGCTGAAATTGATCTTTTGAATGAAGTAAAAGTTTTAGTAGATGAACAAGAAGAAATTACAAATGAAAAGTCTAGTGTTCAAATTCAAGAAGTTTCAAAGAACAATGATACATCAGATACTCAAAAGAAACCAGAAGAAAATAAAGAACCATATCTTCCTATTAAACAAATCCTTGAGACTCATGATACTAACTATGAACATGAGATCCTTTGGTACTTAGAATATGATGGTTCAGTTAACAAGTTAGTAGCAGAAGCAGGAATTTGGGTGCACAATATTGAGAATAATCATGCTGAAGGCCATGCCTATAGGTTAAACTTTAAATGCACTAATAATATGGCTGAATACGAAACTCTATTGCTAGGTCTTAAACTGGTCAAAAGTTTAGGGGCCATTAGGGTGTCAGTCCTAGGAGATTTTGATTTAATCATTCAACAGATAAAAGGAATTTTTCTCACAAACAATCCTAGGTTAATATCTTACAGAGGAACAGTGATTGATATTCTAAATACATTTTTAGAAACTCAGTTGGCTAAAATCCCAAGAAAACATAATTTGCATGCTCATAGTCTAGCAACATTTGCCAGCACCTGTAAACTACCATTTGAGCCCAATCATTAGTTCACAGCTGAGATTAGACACAGGCCAGCCATACCTGACAATGTAAAGAACTAGCAAGTGTTTGACAATGATATTCAGATCAACAATTTCTTAACCCTAGAAGAAGAGTTTTCTAGCACTAATATAGATATAGATACATTTAGTGAATTCAATCAAATAAATCAGATAGAAACAGACATTTCAGCAGAAAGTGCAACTCAAATGCTTCACCCAACAAAATTTACCAATAAATAAATGCAGGATCTCAAAGAAATGGACATTGAAGAAATTATTGAAGAAGAATATGAAATTATTAATTTGAAAGATAATGAGTTGCCTAAAGGATTAACTCCTTTGGAAGATCTCTTTGATTTTAATGATATCCCAAGGAAACCCAAGATGGAACCTCTAAAAGCTGACATTGAAGACTATAACTTGGGAACTGAAGAAAATCCAAAAATGGTAAAATTATCCAAATCTTTGCCCCCTGAACAAAAACTCAAATATGTTGAATTAATGAGAGAATTTCAAGATGTATTTTCCTGGAGCTATGAAGACCTGAAATCATACGATACCTCTATAATTCAACATAAAATCCCTTTAAAGGAAAATCAAAAACCATTCAAACAAAAGCTCCGAAGGATTAACCCTGTACTACTTCCCTTAATTGAAAAGGAAATCAAAAGAATGTATGAAGCAGGGATAATTGCTCCCATCATATTTTCAAAGTGGGTTTCTAATTTAGTACCTACTAGGAAAAAGACTAGAGAAATTAGGCTATGTGTTGATTGAAGAAATGTAAACAAGATTTCTTTGAAGGACAATTACCCTTTACCTAAGAGGGATCACATTTTACAAAGGGTAGTAGGTTCTTCTAGGATTTCACTTTTAGATGGGTTCTCAGGCTATAACCAGATTCTGGTTCACCCTGATGACCAGGAAAAAACTACTTTTACAACACCATGGGGAACATTTAAATATGTTAAAATTCCATTTGGACTCAAGAATGCAGGGGAAACTTTTCAACGAGCAATGGACATAGCTTTTGCAAAAGAAATTCATGATTTCATGGTCATATATCTAGATGACCTCACTGTTTTTTCTAAATCAGATCAGCAACATTTAGATCATCTGAAACAAATATTCTTAAAATGCAGACAATATGGTATTTCTCTAAATCCTAAAAAGTCCCTGTTTGGTCTAGAAGAAGGCAAACTCTTGGGCCATATCATCTCCAAAGATGGCATTAGAATTGATCCTGCTAAGGTAAAATCCATTCTGCAGATACCCCACCCCAGAAATGTCAAAGAACTTCAAGCTTTCCTAGGAAAGATTAACTTTTTGAGAAGATTTATATCTAATTTAGCTGAATTAATCAGATTGCTGAATAATATGTTGAAAAAGGATGCAAAAGTTAAATGGACAGTAGAAGCCAAACAAGCATTTGAAGAAATTAAAATGGCTTTGACTAAAACATCGGTCCCAACAAGTCCAAAGTTTGATAGAGACTTCATAATATTTTCATTTGCATCAGAACACACCATTGCTGCTGTTTTACTACAGAAAGATGATGAAGGATGGGAGAAACCCATAGCCTTTTTTAGTAAAGCGCTAAGATATGCACCATTAAAGTACAAAATCATGGAAAAACAAGCTTATTCACTTGTGAAAGCTATTAAAAACTTTAGAGTCTATATATTGTACACCCATGTAATAGCTTATGTGCCAAATGCTGTTGTCAAAGACATCTTGACCCGGGATGGAATTGGAGGTAGACGAGGTAAATGGATTGCTAATATATTGGAATATGATATTGAAATAAAACCCACAAAGCTTATAAAAGGACAGGGATTGGCTAAACTCATGACAGAAACAAATTACCAAACCCTGGATATTAATGAACTGGATAATGAACAGGAGATGGCGACTCCATAGATCAGCCAGGTCTTCTTAGATTCACCTTGGTATGCTGATATAAATTTTGTATTATTAAACCTGCATGCTCCTCCAGGATTATCCAGAACTAAGAAAAGGTTTTTAAAGATGAAAGCTTCAAAATTTTGTATTTTAGATAACATTCTCTTTTGGAAAAATCATGAAGGTATTCTATTGAATTGTTTAGTAAAAGAAGAAGCTGACAAGGTTATTAAATAATTTCATGCAAGAGACTGTGGTGGACACCTCTACTGGAGATCAACTACAGACAAAATCCTCATGGATGGATTTTATTGGCCAACCTTGTTCACTGATGTAAAGAAATTTGTTACTGCTTGCCACAAATGTCAGATTTTTGAAGGCAAGAGGAAACTGTTACCCTTACCCCTGAGACCAATTTCCACTGAAAATCCCTTCCAACAATGGGGATTGGACTTGATTGGAGAAATCCACCCTCCCTCTTCTAGCCAACATAAATGGATTCTAACAGCCACAGACTATTTCACCAAATGGATAGAAGCCATTCCTTGCAGACAAGCCAATGACACAGTCATTATAGGGTTCTTAGAAACCAACATACTATCTAGATTTGGCTGTCCTAAAAGGATCATCACTAATAATGTTGCTACCTTCAAATCCAAGAAAATGATAAGTTTTTGTAATAAATATCATATCACTTTAGGCCATTCCACAGCCTAATACCCTCAAGGTAATGGTCTAGCTGAGTCATCCAATAAAAGCCTAATTAACATTATTAAGAAATTATTGGAAGAAAACAAGAAAAATTGGCACAAGAAGCTTACTAATGCACTGTGGGTAGACAGACTCACTACAAAGAAATCTATTGGAACTAGTCCTCATGAACTAGTTTATGGTTTGGATGTTGTATTTCCTTCATCTTTAGGAATTCCTGTAATGAAATTACTTCAGGAAGCTCAGGTGGAGCCCAATGATATTCAAAGGAGAATCAACCAAACCATCCATTTGCAGTAGACCAGAGAAGAAGTGTATCAAAGATCCCAAATAGTGCAAGAGAAACTTAAGAAAATGTTTGATAAGAGAACCAAGGCAGAAGATTTCTACCTTGGAAACAAAGTTTTGAGATGGGATTCCAGGAGAGAAGACAAGGGAAAACATGGGAAGTTTGACTTCCTATGGAAGGGACCTTTTATTATCCAGGCCTTACCAGGGAACAATACTTACTTTTTGAAGAATTTAGACGATACAGAGACAGAAGAAGGACCAGTTAATGGTCAGATGCTGAAACATTACTTTGATCCAACTTTTTGATGTATTCTAATTTAACATGTACATATTATATCCTTGGTAATGTCTTAGTTTGGATTGGATAATAACTTGTTGGAGTTGAAGCCCGAAGAGAATGCCCTAATCTTCACAAGTATTACTGTCATATATACAATAAAGTAACAAGCAGAAGGAGATTTTAGAGAATAGTTAAACTCATCAAGAAGGCCACTGACCTGTTGTTCTTGACTTTTCATCATGAAAAGCCATCCCCAAGTGGAGCCAGTGTTATGTTCCTATACCAATAGGTGTCATATTTCATGATTGATTTGATGAACTCTTTAATATGTTCATACCTTTTCTTGTTGCAAAGGTTTTCCATATTGTCAAAAAAAATAAAATTAAAATATGTAAAGAGGGTATGCCCTAAAAGAAAAATCAAAGAGTAAAAAGAATAAAATGGTCAAGAAAGTGAAAGAAATGAACCGCAAACAAAAATAGACCAGGAAAGTGTGCAAGTCCAAATGCCACTACTATTTCATTATCTATAATAAGCAATTGTGTGCAGCTTGTTAAACTTTTGCCACAATTTATGAAGAGTCAAATAGCTTAAACTTGGCTCCTTCATTTTTCAATTTCATGTTTTAGAGATAGAGAATAAATATCTGACCAAACAGTGTAATCTTGGCAGATAAGTATTTAGGTAGAGTAAATAAAAAGGAGCTCAACATTTTAATCTGAGCCCTTGGAGGTAATTAATGTAGACTTAGGTAGGCTTGCCATGTAAAAGAAAAGAAGATTGATAAGGGTTTGCCAGTCTAAGTGCACCCAAATAAAGAAGAAAAAAATGTCAGGCTAAAGTAGGTAGGGTAGGTAGATGGTGTTGCAGAATGATACTTGTGATGAAAAATGCTTCTAAATGTGTTAACCTTTACTTTTATCACATAGTGCAAGGCAGACATTTCACTTGATACAGTTCAAGCAAGATAGGGTTAAATAACTAAATTCCATTCATATTTTCCCTAAACACTTCACTAATTTCCCCTAAGCATTAAGGTCTTTGAAAGTCAAAGGGGCTTAGAGCATTTCTCTGACTTCTGGAGGGACCGGACCCTCAGCCTAATGATCTAAAAGCCTAAGTGCTCATAAATCATCCATCCATCATTCATTTCATTCCTTAAAGTTTGCCTAAGTGAAAAAACCTATTTTACTTAGGAAATGCATGATATCACTTGAAAAACCCCTTTTCTCACTTTAGCCTAAGTTTTAATGTAAACTTTAAAACATTTAGCTTGGCACTTTTTATTTCACAAGTCATATTAACTTGTAACCATTATTATATAACTCCCGAAAATTATTAACCCTTCCCATATTAATGTAATTATATGAAAATCCTAACATTTTATATATATATCCCGCCGTGTTCGAATACGACTATATTCATAGTTTAAACAGGAATTAATAAGTTTATTCAAAACTTATTAAGAACCTTCCCCACCACGTTATAACATGATTAATTAACCATCTGGGTTAATTAATAACCACCCCCTCGACCAATCATAACGCACATGATACGATTAAATCTGCGATAATTATATTGGGCCTGCTGCATAACTCCCCACCATGTCCCACACCTGTCCCCCGCCCGATCTCTTCTTTCACATCCGACGATCGACAGTGGTATCGCTACCTCCCTAGTGACCGTGCTTTAACTTGCGATCACCAGGCGGTTTTCTGTTGTACCCCTACCACGCATCGCCTGCTCCATATGCTCGCTTGCCCTTCGTCTAAAACTGCCCGACCCCAAAAGTGGTGTGATCAGACCGATTACCGCCTTCCACTAACGACAAAACGTCCTGTCACCCTGATGTCATCCGCCTGATAATGCCAAAAAGTCCCGCCAACCTAAATTTCATTAAAAACAATGATAAATGTCATTTTCACTGTAATGCACTATGTCCAGCTCCCATGCAAATTAACGACCGAGTCCACTATTCAAGCTTTTCAACCGCCACCTGACTAGCAAGACTACAGCACGAGCTTCACAACCTGCCAGCCAACCTGCCTTTGTGCGATTTTCCTCCTCAAACTAGGTATTTACCCATTTTTCCCTGCAACCTTGCAATTTCAATTTTCCACTGAGAATTCCACTAGAAAAAGACGAATTCAAGTTAAAAACAGTCCGTAGCTACCATAAAGAAATCCCAAAATTGTTGTTTACTCCATTTTTCTTCAGAAAGCCTGAATTCCAGTTTGAATACACAAGAACCAAATATAGAAGCCCCCATAGCCGTAAACGTCACGCCCATGAATGCACCTCATAAAGACTAAGATTATTTACCCCTGGCCGACAAAGATTTCCAAATAAAAGATTTATTTGGTGGCTGGAACCATCTTCAGGTCTTCTACCAAGTCAGGGATAGCTATCTCAACAACTCTGATATTTTTGGATTGTGGGAATCTAACCTTCCCATGTATTTCCTCCCCTCAATCCATGTTGTCCTAGACATCATTCATCAATGTTGTGCCAACTATGACCTAGTCCATAGAGCAGTTATGTCCTCATCCCAGATAGTTCTTTTTCCCATAACTGCCAAGTCCAACAATGAAATGATATAGTTCCACTCCACTGAGCCCCTTTCTCATCTTTCCATGGGGTATCTACTTGAAAAAGCTCCTCAATTGCCCAAATCAGAGATAACCCATATTGCTCAGATATACATGAAACCAAAGCACCAGCATCAAGGCCCACCTCCCTATCTGCATACGTGTTTCATTGACACTGGAAGACTCATCGTTGACATGATTTCCCTAATCATGGGATTCAACTCCAGTGAATATGTTGATGAGATCACCTTAGTTTTATTATCAAATTTTACTCTAGGAAAACCCCCTACTGTCAGATATGACTATGCCACTTTCATTGCCAACAAAATCCATGATCAATTCATGAATTTGGAAAGAGAAGGGGTTTTCAAATACACTTCTTTTATATACCACCTTTTGTTATATCATTAACCAAACATATTCCTTTCCCCATTAGGAAATTGGACTCAAAAGGAAATCAAAGGTCTGTGATCTTCTGGAGTTCAATTTTTCATAAAACTCTGGAGTCCCCTTACACCTATAATGAATTCATTGACTGGTTTTTATATCCAGCATCCACTCTGTTGATAGGATTTCCCCCTCCTAGACTCACTGGTGACATGAAAAAGATTCTCCAACTCTCCAAGTAGTACAGGATAGGTGACTGG
Source organism: Pinus tabuliformis (assembly GCA_031772625.1). Classification (NCBI taxonomy): domain Eukaryota; kingdom Viridiplantae; phylum Streptophyta; class Pinopsida; order Pinales; family Pinaceae; genus Pinus; species Pinus tabuliformis. Next base: position 102,686,175 of record CM062807.1, read on the forward strand.
CACCTGTACCAAAATCACACAGAAATCAGAATGTATCGGTGTGAACATTTCCCTTTCAAGTTGCCTAAATATGTGCCCATGAGATTATTTGAACATTTCCCTTTCAAGTTGCCTAAATATGTGCCCATGAGATTATTTGCACTAGAGTATTTTAGACAGATCATCAACGCAAACTTAGTCCATTCTTGTAATGTAAAGAAAAAAGCCCAACTAAAGATCAAGAGCCAACTAGGCCCTTTTTTCATCAATTCTAGGGATGCATGGTAAGATGCTGAAAATATTTTAGAAGATCACCTTAGATTGAAGAAGAGTTTTTGGTGGGTGCCCTATGACCCAAATAGTTTCATATGTGATAGAAGAACAAAGAACAGGCTATCAATTTATATACATCATAGGATCCCAAAAATTGAACAGTTGGCCAATCAAGATGAATGGGTAGAAGGAACCCTAATAGAAGAAATTAGTGAACAAGAAAATATGGAAAATGCTATGAAAGATCTTGAAAAACCCTTGACCTGGACTCTTTTGGATAGATATCATTCAAACTGCCTCAACAATCAGAAATTGCTACATCCTCTGCTGCCACTTCTCAGCAGCATGCACAGGAAGCCAACATACCAGCTACATCCAAAGGCAAGGAAAAATAGACCACAGAGCAGCCTACAATGACAGATCAGCCTGCAAAGTCCAGAGAACAGAGTCAAGTGCAAATTACTTCAGCCCAAACTAAAGCAACAGAAAGTCCAGCATTGCAAACTCCTCTAAATGAGGAAAGACATAAAAAGAGAGACAGAGAAACCACCACACCTATCAGTGGACTTGCAGAACAACCTGGAGTAAAGAGGCAAAGATTGAACCCTTAGTCAGAAGAGAAAATAATTGAAGAAACTGCAGAGAGCCAGAGAGAAGAAAGAGATAGCCAACAAACTTTTACAATGGGAGGAACATCTGCTAGCTCACAGATGCAAGAATTAGAAAGACAACAGAGTACAGAAGTGTCATCCCTTAGGCCACAAAGAAAATAGGCCTTAGACATCAAGAAGACCCTTACAGAGATAAAAGCCAGAAATGATCCTGTAAGGCTTCAAATTTATACTCAGTATTTGAAAATGGCCCCCACAAACCAGCAGAGATTAATGTCAGCCTATGACATTAAAGAAGGCAAAATGTTGATGAGTTACTTTAAGCCAAAGGTGCAACAACCCTAGTCAACAACAGAATACATTAGAACCAACTTGGAGGTCCTAGCCAAAGATATTCATCCTCTGGACTAGATTGAGCTCCACAAACAAACTGGGGAAATGGTTTACTCCACACTGACTGATGAGGTAATGCTAACCCACTAGTTACAAAATTCCTTGGATAATACAACTGCACAATTAAAATTGGAGAAAGCTTCTTCTCTGGCGAAGGACAACAGAATAAAATCCTTAGAAGAAATCATCATGGAATTAGGACATGATCCCAAAGATGCTAAAGGCATAAAAGCACTAATCAAGAAAAAAGAAGAGGACATTTCTGCCCTAAGGAAACAACTGGAACTACCTCCCTCAAGGCATCCACAAACTGCAGAAGTTATACAACAGAAATCTGAAGAAGATATGATGGACCTGCTCATGAAACTTAATGAAATATTAAATGATACTAAGCAGGAGTTGGAGAAAGCACTAAAGGAAAAGCAGGGAGAGTCGACCTCTCAGTCTCATAAAGTAATCCCCATATTCTCAACTGCAGTTCCCTCTACACTTGGAACAACATTGGCTCCAAAAGTCCCAGCAGTCTTAGCAGAGAAAATTACAGGTACAATTGCAACATGTACAATTGCAGCAGGTACAACATTAGGTAGCAGTACTAATATGAGTATAGAAGAATTGATAAAGGCCATGGAAGAATTAAGATTACAGGTTATAGAGTTGAAACGGGTGAAAGAGAAACTGGCTAAGGCAAAGAAGAATTATGATATCTTCAAAATAAGTGTTATGGAAAAATCTAGGGAGATTAAAGCCTTATAAAGTAAAGTGAAAACCTTAGAACAAGAACTCACTTTTGATAATCCCTTGGCAGAAATCAGGAAAATCCTTTGGGTTAATATCATCCAATCTATAAATGAAATATGGACATTAATCCAAGTAATCTATGAGCAGATCGACTTAGTGAAAACGACCCATGGAGCAATTCAGCAAACAAGAGAACAGTTGGGTAAAATGCCAAAGGAAGCCAATCAGCTTATACAGTTTTTGAATACCAGAAACAGAGAACAGTTAGAAGTACTTGGCATCTTAGACAGGACAAACACCATTTTGGAAATCAAAAGAGTTCTGACCAAGAGAACTTTAATGCATAATTTAGGAAGAAGGTGCTAGGATATGCAAGTAGAAATCAATTCTCTTATGGAGAAGTTCACAGTTTTGTAGAATAAAGGGCTACCAAGTCCTTTGGTCATTAATGATAAATTAATGAAACACATTGATTATGTAGATAAATTGAATAAGTATGCTGGTAATCAAGCTAGCTTATCATCAAGTGCATCAGGATTGAAAGCACTTCCCACAGGCCGAGTTCTCTATGATAGCTTAGAGAACTTATTCTACATTGAGCATGAGGTAAAGCACCTATTCACTATTTAGCCTAACTTTTCCAGATATATAGAGACTGATGAAACACATAGGAAATTTTAGAAGCACAAATTGCCAGAGCAGAAAAGGTGGGTAGATATGTTAGAAATTTTGTAAATTTACCTTGGGTAAAATTTAAAGTTTGAGCTATTTACCTTGTTGAAATAAACCGAGATGAATAAAGGTGAATAGGGGCCAAAACAGGTCGAAGAGTATCAGAGTAGGTAAAGAGAATCAGTCAAACAGGGTAGCCAGCACGAATTTACCATGGAAGACAACAACAAGCCAAATAAAAGGACCTGCCTCCAGCACACTCAGCACAAATAGGAACAACACAACATCTGTTTGCTTTTCTCCTATATTCGAGACTAGCTGTCTCTATTTTCTTGTAAAAATGATTTGTCATCACTAGAATATATCTCACTCTGTTATGAGATATTTTGTGAAAATATTTTGTATAAATATTCCCTCAATTGAAGTATTGAGGGTGGATTCATATACATTGTTGTAATACTGGTTTTTTGGAATAAAGTGCTGATTGGATCAAATTTTCGCATGGCTTGTTGGACAAAGAATCAATGCAAGGGACTTTTCACAGATTTCTTGAATTAAACACTGGATCAATAATTCCTATATACCTTTTGTTTTAAAGTTTTCCTTGTTTATTATATCATCTCCGTTTCACATCTGAATGATAAATAAAAAAGAGTAATTCAGAATATGCTTTACTGCACTCTGTCTTCAAAAGTTATCATTTTCTATGTTTTCTTTTGAATTAGAATAAACAGTGAAATCTTAATTGCTCATGTTTTCTAGTTCTTTCGTTTTGCTTATTTGTCAAAGAATACTTAACTATTCTTTATCAGTAAACATCGAAGTCCCCTCTTGAAATAGGTTTAAGGATTCTTAAGTGCCCTTCACCCATTTTGGAAACCCATTCCATCTATTCCATGTCTTTATTTGTTCCCTGTTTGACCATCTTGCCCTATGAAACCATCCTTTGTTAAGAAACCAAGTCTAGTTAATCCATCTTACTTGACTCCAATAGCCCAATGGCATAAACTACTCAGCATTATCACTCTGCTATTGAATCTCACCACCCAAATTCAAACAAACTCCTAAATTTCACAACTAGCCTAATATCTCTAAAGAACAAATCTAAAACTTAAAGAGAGAGCCCTCTTTGGATGCAGATTGGCTAGAATCTGTGTCTAAAAGATTGCTTTGTGGTTACCTCGGCCTCCTTTCCCTTTCTTACAACTTTTGGGAAAACCTGAGTGATAACAGGGTTGATTTATAGAGATTAAAACTAGGACTAGCACCATATGGTGCAACTGAGATTTTTCTTAGTTGCGTCAATCCTCTTTTGGCAAGTTTTTTAAATATGGAGTCGAAGCTTCTAGGTATAGAAGCTTCGTAATGAAAGTTTGGTAAATTTTTGGGCTAGATGGATCCAAGGAAGTCAGTTTGGCCTCCTTTGTCCTATTAAGATGGAACAAACCCAAGAGATAAGGCCTTCTCCCATGTTAAGAGGAACCATCTCCCCTCTAGTCAAGCTATATAAACCCCTCCTTTTGCAACCAAAACTAGTTTTAAGTCTTAGTATCTTTTGAGCTTGGATAACCAACAAGATATCATAGCTTTTAGCCTTCTACTTTATGTTTCTAGAGGGAGAATAGTGTGTTTGGTTTGGTTTGAGACTAAAGGGAAGAAGCCTTGAAACATCCATTGTTGAGGCTGTCCATGAGATGATAGCAGAAGTGTGGGAACCTGGATACGTCGGAGGAGACCAACAACATCAAGGCATTGGTTGTAATCTCTTTCTAAATTTATATGAATACAACTATTGATTGATTTCCTACAATGAATGCTATCTTACATTTGATGGCTTAATATTGCTTGATCTTTTAAATAGGTTGAATACAATATGTATGCTATCATGTTTGTTGGTTTTTTTTTGTTTTCTTGTTTCATGTATTCGAAAGAAGGTAACAAAAGATAGATGGAGTAAGGAAGCAGGATCATCACCAAGTGGAATAGCATTCTAAGAGGTAGGCCCTATTTTTTTATTCTAGCTTAAGGATTTTTCCCACAAATGGGTGAAAATTTCTCCACACAAGGTGAAAAGGTGAAATGGTAAAAATATTTACTTTTTCCCTCTTTTATTAATCTCTCATGAAATATTAGGGTTTTAAAGGCATTTTTAATCTATTTTACCTCAGAAATTGGATAATAGGTTTACCTCTTGTGCAATGACAGGTGACAAATTGCTAATGATGGTACTAGATTTTCATTTAAGCTCTTTTCTCAACTCATAAAAATCAAATGAAAAGATCGCCCAATAATTTTCCCTTTTTGGCTCGTTAAAGAGAATAAAAATGGGGGGTTCTCTTTCAAGCTCTTTTCTGACTCTTTAAACACAAAAATATTGTTGAGCTCTTGTCGTTTTGAATTTGTTAAAGGCTACGAAACTTTGTTTACCCAGTATATGTTTACCCATTTTTTGGGCTAGGATAAACTATTTATGAAAAAGGTACTCATTGACTGAAATGGTCAAGAGATTCTCTTAAGTATCATTTTCTACCTTTCCGGGCTCGAGAGACACAAATATACAAAAAGGGACCATGTGGAGTTTTCTTTTCTGTGTCTTTTTCAAACTCTCTAAACATGAAAGAGATACCGAGTTAGACCTTTGTTGGACTCGTTAAAACTTTAAACGACATCGGATTCATCACCATGACGAACATGAGCTTCTCCTTCCTATGGCTCATTAATCTTACTAGGTCTAATTCATCTAAAAGATGGACTTACAGCGTAAGAACATGCTATCCCCTTCAAGCTTTTGATTAAAAAATAATTTGGGTACCTGCTAGAAATGGTGGGGGAAAATGGGAAATTCTATCAATTATATTAGCAGCTCACTCTTGAACATGACACTTTTTGCTTCTTGTCGGGTTGGGATATCCTCACTTCATCGTTGACCTTCCCGAGTTTGGGCCATGCATTATTACCTTCCATTTGATATCTATCACATCATCATGACCTCTGATCCTATGGATCCAAAAGTTTTCAAACTCTGGCATCGTGTTGCCGATATGTTCAAGAGTTGTCCTTCTCTAGTTACATTCATTCCTGATTCTTTGTATCATCCACAATCATTGCATCCCTTTGTCTCATGTTGATGATGTGGGATACATCATGGCCCTACTTCAACATAGTCACTTCCTATTGACTTCAGCTCATTATCCAAGGAGTTGGCCGAGAGACTCCCCTCCAGTACCTTATATCTTGCATGCCATAATGGCAAGTTATTCACACTCAATGACAAGTTCACATCATTGGCTTTTGATCAGGTGATTTCACGGGTGTTCGACTTCAGTTCCTTTATTCACATTTCGTGGATTGTGCTGCTAGTACCTTGAGAGCCATTGTCATTATTGGTGGTTCATCTTGCGCATGTTAACGGTTCACATCATTGACTGGTAATCAAGCGACTTTCTAGCATGTTTGACTTTAATACATTTATTCACATGTTAGAATTTCTTCTTCGATCAGGTCGTGTTGGAGTGCAAGACCTTGGACTCAGATTACAAAAGTCTAGGTTGCAAGGTGATGTGACATGATCATACTAATATACATGTCTCTTTCAGATGGATGGTTGCGACCATACCATGAGTTGTCAAATGTGATCCTTCTCGTTATTGGATGGCTATGACCATACCTTGGTTTCAATATGATCCTCCTTACTGGATGGTTGCACCCAAGCCTTAGATCCATTTACATGATCATTCTCTAGATGGTTGCATCCATACCATGATTCATATATCATTTGTTAGAGTTTTCAGTGATGTATATGTATCTATGCTTTCTTGCATGTTTTCCGACAACGGACTCTGGTTCCCCGCATCTAATTGTAGAGCATTTCACCCCTCACTCTAGTTCTACCTTCCCACTTTAGGGGGCATTTGTTACACAACATTTTATGAGTTTCCCTGTACTCCCCGTTCCACAATCCTGAAAGACCGCTAAAGTGAACCCTACATTCTTTCCCATCATGAAGAAACTCCCATTATGTCCCTCTTCATGAGCAGAACAATTCCCTTTTGAATCATTTCCCAAGAATCTTCCTTTTACCCCAGTTTACAAGATTGACGCTAATGACCTATTTACTCCTCGTGCTGATTTGTAGAGATTAAAACTAGGAATAGTGCCGTACGGTGCAACTGAGATTTTTCTCAGTCGCATCAATCCTCTTTTGGCAAGTTTTTTAAATATGGAGTAAAAGCTTCCAGGTGTAGAAGCTTCATAATAGAAGTATCTAAATGGTTGGGTTGGATGGAGCCGAGGATGTTAGTTTGGGCTCCCTTCACCTATTAAGATGGAACAAACCCAAGAGATAAGGCCTTCTCCCATGTTGAGAGGAACCATCTCCCCTCTAGTCAAGCTATATAAACCCCTCCTTTTCCAATCAAAACTAGTTTTCAATCTTAGTAGCTTTTGAGCTTGTAGCCTTCTAGTTTATGTTTGTGGAGGGAGAATAGTGTGTTTGGTTTGGTTTGATACTAAAGGGAAGAATCCTTGAAACTTTCATTGTTGGGGTTATCCATGAGATGCTAGCAAAGGTGTGGGAACTTGGATATGTTAGAGGAGACTAGCAACATCAAGGCATTGGTTGTAATCTTTTTCTAAACTTATATGAATACAACTATTCATTGATTTAATACATTGAGTGTTATCTTACAATTGATGGCTTAATATTCCTTGACCTTTTAAGAAAGATGAATGCAATTTGTATGCTATCAATTTTGTTGTTTTTCTTTGTTTTCTTATTTAAGGTATTCGAAGGAAGGAAGTAAAATATAGTTGGAGTAAGGAAGCAGGATCATCACCAAGCAGAATAGCATTCTAAGAGGTAGGCCCTCTTATTTGATTCTAGCTTAAGGATGTTTTCCATAGATTATTTGTTTGTGGCTAGATCCACTCTGTTGGGCTAGAGGAATTGTATTTTTCCACATCGAGAATTTACCTACACCATGGTCAAAGAACAACATCAAGCAATTGTGAAGGATGGAGTTGCGACAGTGGATGCCACAGTGGCAGATTGCACCATGATTTTTGAGCAAGTGATGGAGGTAGTCAAGGCATTGCAGGAAGATCCCACCCTGAGCGCCTTGAGTACAAAAGCTCGTGAACTCCAACAATAGTATGATGAAGTCAGAGTAATAACGCACATCATTGTTGTCGCACAATGCCTTGCTAAGTTGCAGCAGGCCAGGTAGCTGTATCTATGGCTAGAAGCAGCACAGAAGAAAGAGGTGGTGCTCAAGGCTAGATTGGGGCCTTGGTTAGATGAGGCCTACATTATCTCCACCAAGATTCAGAAGAAGTTGGCAATCCTCAAAGTCTGCAGCAAAAAATCAAGGAAGATAGTGTAGATCTATCAATAGAGCTATTGGTGGAGTAGATCAAATAGGCGGCCCGTAGAGCACAACTGAAATGGCAGTGGAACAAGTAGAGTTGGGAGTTCTTCGTAGTAAGATCTCCACGCCATCAGAGTGACTCAAGGGAAATTCACGATCTCTGTGTTGGGGGCATGTCGGGATGGGGTCCCCTTTGGAGCATTTTGGGGCAAAAGCCCAAGTTTTGGGGGAAAATACCAAGTTTTGTTGTATAAAAGGTAAAGTCTCCGCAAGTTTTGGTAGCAAAGCATGTAGATAGTTAAAGTGTCAAAAATGGTTTTACCCTTATTTTATGTAAGTTCAGTCGGCTTTTGAAGAACTTCCCATGGTCCACAGACCATGGAATTGTAGAAATAGGTGTGTCTTAGGATGTCTAAGAGAGGTAGTGATGATGGAGACAAATGTAATGGGTCAATAGAAGCAAGAGAGAAGATTTCTTAGAGTAGAAGAGAGGCTCTGCAGCTGTACACAAAAGCCTAGAGGAGAGTTTGCAAGTGAGTGCGCAGACCCCTGCAGTTGAGTGCATAGGGAAGTCTTGAGTCTGTAAGAAGAACTAAAGCATTAATAAAGAGATTATTCCATAAATTATTGTTTTTTGTTTATTTACTTCTGTTTATATGAATGTGCCTTATGTTATAATGGGTTTATGAACTAATGGTGTATTAATGTGTGACTTTACATGATTGATATTGTTACATAAACACAAGTACTGTTAACTGTTTACACGAGGATTATCTTATTGTATGTAGAATTTATTAAACACTCAAGCTGCTCTGAGTAATTACTGGGTTAAGAGTAATCTTTGATGTGCGTAAGCAGCTGACTCACATAATCAGGGTCCACGAAAGACAGTTGTGAACTTTTGCAGAGGTATAGAACCTAATTAAGGGAAGCTATATCGATAAGCCATAAAAGCTTATCGATCTACATGAAGGCCAATTTAGGGCATAAAATGACATGATGCTCATCTCTAGGTGTGAAAACGTGGTTCCCACATTCCCCCATACTGCTTCGGGTGAGACTTTAGTCCTTGCTCCATGAATTGATGTCGAAAGGGCCAGTAGTTTAGGGATTTGTTTGGCAAAACTAACTCTAAACCTGGGTCAGGACCCACTAAACCAACAACGACAACATAGTGACTTGAAATAAAAGACCAAATATAGATACCCAAGTAGAGAAATACTTGAACATTTGTTTTCCTAACACCTAAAGACTGTAAACTCAATGGTGATTTGATGATGCCTCTATAGTAGCCTTGTTGTTGTAAAAAGAAAAATGTAACAGTGAACAAAACTCATGTGACCTTGCTTTGAAAACCTCGAAGCATCCTTTGTATATGTTTTTATATGTGACTATTGTGGCGATGTTGTTGTGATGAATGTTGATGACAAGAATCTTGTTATAAGCCTTTATTGTATGACATTCATCCTTGAAAATCACCTACAAGACTATCATATTGTTACAACAAAATAATGACATGACCTTAACTTAAAATAGTGACACAATTATAAAACAATAACCTTATAATGACTATATATGACTTGATAACAATAGTGTTCATGTGATGATAGTTGCAGTCCTTAGTGAAATAATTGGCACAAAGATACCTAAGGAGTGACCTGACATACATTATTGATAGTGAATTAAATAGACGTGACATGAAATTTACATGATATGAAACTATTGTATTTGAGTTGATTTTTGAAATAACCATATTGCAGTCCTATGAAGAAAATCATACTCGATGTGACATCTCACTTTGAATTGACAACGTAATAAGCACTCCATGATGTTTTGACCTTGAGAAGTGGACTTGACTTGATTAGGATCAGACTTATTTAACACCAATGGTAATTGTACACTTAAGTTACCTTACAAATGATTTGCAATATCTTGATTAGACCATGATATGCAACTATTGATAGGACATTCGACTAAGTTGACTTATTTCACTTGACCATTTGTCTTGATTTATGGGAGTTGGTCTTGACCTAGGGTTTCTAGCGACATTTGTACGATGACATATTTGTGATATTATAGGGTAGCAAGTAGTGAGGGGAACATCATCCAATTATAAAACTTATTGGAGAAGGATGGATAGCGGGGCTTGACCAGTAAAACAATGCACTTACATATATATTAGTAGCTCTCTCGAGACAGAGTTTGAGAGTACTGATTGCAAGTCATTAGGATGACCTGATTCATCTTTGTTTGTGCCATTATTTGATATTAGTATCAGATGGTTGTAAAATCAAGTACAACATGGTACAATGAGGACAGTGGTTGTGCATTGATGAATATTCATTCATCACCAGTGACATGCAGTGACAACCAACAATTCTATAGTGATTTGTAGTGAAAATGATGTGCAATTTAACAGTTATAGCTTGATGTGTAGCATTGTGCAGTAATCCGTTTCTGGGAACAATAATGATGTGCAATTTAACAGTTATAGCTTGATGTGTAGCATTGTGCAGTAATCCGTTTCTGGGAACAATGATTAGTGGCTACTATGATTCGACATTTAGTATACATATTTCTTACATATATTCTACACTAATTTAGAGTGCAAGGGATCCAACGTGAAAATTATGAAACATGATATACTGTCTCTTCTCGATGAGTAGAGTCACCTTCATGTTGTGGCCTCAGAAAAATTTAGGCTGGCAGAGTGGTGCTAGGGCAAGTTTTGGCTTTTACAGGCATTTTGGTATCCATTCAGTTGTTTCTAACAAACTAATGAGGCAGCAAAACATCCTTTCCAATAGTAGTGTGTAAATAGAGTTTTGGAGCACCCATCGGGTTGTGGCTTGACCTATAGGGCGTTGGGGCATCCTTCTGGTTACAACAAGATATTAGGCTATAGTAGCATCCTACAAGTTGTAGCCTGTGAATTATGGGGTTGACATCTCCCTCAGTTGTAGCTGAAATATTTATGTAATCATTTTTATTTTAACAGGGAGAAGACAATTGCTAAAGAAGTGTTCGGTGGTTTTTGACCCGAAGGGGATTTTCCACCTAAAAATATTTGTTTCCCTTGTTTTATCTTTTTACATTGTTGTATGGTGTTGTCTACTCTTGATTAATTTTTATCATCGTCTGAAGAAGAACAATAACAATAATTTAAGATTAACTAATGCTCTCAAAAAAGATTAAAAAATGCTAATTGCTAAGAAATATTGATTCACCCCCCTCTCTATTTCCAACACTAATTTCCATGGAAAATTATTTCCTGCTCATCCAAGAAACCATTGCCAAGCTTAATCAAAAATATCCACGAGATGTACTCTTTCTATTAATAACACTTTATCCCAATCAAAGTCGAAGTATTCCAATAGTATAAGCCTATTTCCTACAACATACTTCAAACAATAATTATCAATACCACAAGATTATCTAGTAATCATAATTTGGCTTCATCTAATTCAATGTATTCACTAGAAAGAGAATATTTAGACCAAGTTCATTAAAGCACGAATTAGTTTCCTATCATCGTCAAACTTTTGTAAAGAATACTTCATCAATCTTCATCAATTGAAGATCACATTTAGTGACCAAATCCTCCTTAATTTGATAAATATTATATCATGATCATTTCAAGCTCCCTATGAAGCTAACATAAGATTTTCTGTCTATCCCTTATTTAGTACATCATATCATAGTTTCTCCACATGAGTTCTTAAGGACCTTCTTAAATTATGAGACTTCTTCATAGTCTTGACAATTTGAGAAAAAACATGATCTTCCTCTTACTCAAAGAATCTTCTATTTTCTCATCTCTAGTCATAGACATAAATATTTGAAATTTTCTTATATGCCTGCTCCCTCTTAAGCTCAAATATTCAAATTTTAATTTTGGAACAAATCCTTCTATCGCAACCTTTTCTTCACTCTTCCACTTCTTCTCCCTCTGTTGTGAGATCCATGTACCTACAATGTTCATTATCTTTTGAGGAGAATGTTAGCTCCTATGAAATTTGAGACATAAGTATTTAACACAGACCTTTGTTATATCATAATATTATGATGCAAGTCTTCAAACTTCTGACTGAGCTTCTCTTGTGATGATAAGAGATCATCTAAGTATACTTCAAACAAGATTGCAGTGATGATTCATAACACTCATTCCAATGATTCAAGAGTTCATTGATCCTTAAACTTAATTCTCCCATTATATTATTTTATGCATGAAACCCTTCTCAAGCTTAACTTCATTTCAAATGCATATAGTATTTTAATTACATGAAAGTATCCAAGCATCTCCAAGAACATTATAGACAAATTCAATGATGTTAAAAATTATTCCACATTATGATCTCCTCATGGTCACTTTACAATCAAGATCCTCAACCCTGATCAAATAATTATTTATTGTCAGGTCTAAGAACAATATGCTCCAATAATTGAGCCTTCTAGAGTCATTAATAAAGTCAAAACAATATTAGTTACCAAAAAAATTAATATTGTAAGGCTATTTTAGAAGACTCTCAGCATTTGAATAGATTGAAATTCACTCTAAGGCAAAGGTTCAATCTAATTTACTTGATAGCTATATTAGGTATTCATAATTGAAATATTTATTATTGTTTTACTATGCTCACAAATACTTCCAAATTTTCCCTAATTTTGAGATCGAAGAAAAAATGCTTGCTAATAGAGATTTTGTTCTAAGAAAAGGTTATAACAAATATAAGTACCATAATCGGGTCAACAATTGTGACACATGATACATTGATGGCATCAACCAATTAGCATAATCTGGTCAAAACATCTTTGACACATGGTAAATCAACAACATCATTAGGCTACCATAAATATGGTCTGTAACTTTCACACATGGTGTATCCTTACCATAATTTTGGTCAGTACCCCTAACACATGGTGTTATCATTCAGATTTTCCTAGAAGTTGTAAGAAGAGGAAATGGGTCCGAGGTAACCACAAACCAACTTTTGGGTATAGAATCTAGCCAATGTGTACCTAGAGAGGGCTCTCTCTTTAAGGTTTAGCTTTGTTTTATAAGTTTTTGGGCTAGTTATGAAAGCTTTTGGATTTTTATTGGGTTTGCTGATGAAATTCAATAGCAGATTGGTATAACTGAATATTTCAGGCCATTGGACTAATGGAGTCAAAAGAAGATGGCTAAACTGGATTTGGTTTCTCAGCAAAGGATGGCTTCACATGGCAAGATAGCTAAACAAGGAGCAAATGATAACCTAAAAGGATGAGATGGGCTCAAAAGGGAAGAAGGGCAATTAAGGATCCTTCCACAGGTCTTGAGAAGAGGGAATTTGGATGATCATCAGTAAAAAGAAATAAAGGATATTTTACTAAATGATTTAAATGATAAACTAAGAAGCAGGAGCAATTAAGAATTCCTTGCCTATCATAGTTTAGAGGAAAACATTAAGAATAAAAATGATTAAAAACATATTGCACTTAACCACTTTCTCAATTATGATTTTTTTGTTTTAATATTCATATATGGAACATAATTGAGATATTAAACAAGAAAAAAATAACACATGAGTTATAAAATACTTATTTGTCTGATGTATTGCACTTGAATCCTGTGAAAAATCCTTTGTATCAATTCTACATCCAGCCAGCCATGCAAAATTTGGTCCAATAGCACTTTATTTTGAAGTAATCAGTTTTACAGCAATGTCTAAGAATCCACCCTCAATACTCTGAATGAGGGAGTATTTATACAAAATTTTTACAATAAAATATCTCATAACAAAGAAGGATATACTCTAAGGTGACTAACTATAAGTTACATGAAAATAGAGACAGATGGTCTCATAGATAGAAGATAAAGTAAACTGATGGCTTGCTGTCCTTGTTTTTGTAAATAAGCTAGAGGCAGACCCTAAGATGAGGCATCTTGCTGTCTTCATTGTAAATTTGTGTTGGCTATTCTGCTTTTCACTTTCTCACTGATACACTTTAACTTGTTCTGATACTCTTTACCTATTTGATCATTTTTCATCCTCTTTTACCTTCATTGACTATAGTAAATAATGCAAATTTACTTGTTTACCAAGGATAAATTACAAAATGTCTAGCATTTCTTCCCACCATTTTTCCTGTGGTATTCTAGTCCTTTGAAGTTTTCTGAGGATTTCATCGGTCTCAGTGTACTTGAAAAAAGTAGGCTGAATTGGAAACAAATTCTTTAACTCATGCTCAACATAGAAATGGTTCTCTAGACTGTCATAAAGAACTCTTCCCGTGGGAAGTGCTTTGGTGCTGATGTACCGGTTGATGAACTTGTGTGGTTATCTACATATTGATACAGTTTGTCCACATAATCTATATGCCTCATTAATTTATCATTGATAACTAAAGGACTGGGTAGCCCTTTGTTCTACAAAATATTAAATTTCTCCATAAAAGCATTAATCTCCTCCTACATGTCTTGGCATCTTCTTTCCATGTTTTGCATTAGAGACCTTTTAGTCAATACCTTCTTGACTTCCAAAATAGTCCTTGTTTTGTCTTCAATGCCCATTTCTTCTGGCTGATACTTATTCTTGCTATTCAAAAATTTATAAGCCTCGTGGCTTCCTCAGGCATCCTTCCTAATTCTTCCTTTGTGCTCTGAATTTCTTCCAGTGCTACCTTTATTAAATCAATCTTTTAAAATATTATTTGTATTGATGGCCAAACATCATTTGTTGACTAAGTGATGTTGGTCCAAAGAATCTTCTTGATGTATGCCAAGAGCTTGTCAAATGTGAGGTCTTTTTCTAATGATTTCACCTTTTGTTCTAACCCTTTATTTTCCCTCACCTTTTCTGCAACATTTATCTTTGAAAGGTCATATTTCTGTTCTAAGGTACCATATTGCTCTTTTACCTTTTGCAACTCTGAAACTTGGAGCTTCATCTCCTCCATTGATTTTATCAATTCCTCTGTATTTAGACTTGAAGTTACTGCTGGTACTGTTTCTGTGCCTGTAGCTGTGATTTCTTCAGCTGTGGCCATAGGGACATTGGGTGCCATATCACACTGCTTATGGGGAAGGGTGGTATTTTGCATTGGGCCAGCGATTCCATAGAACAAACAACGTGTGGTAAGGTAATGTGCACAAAACTGCTTTGTGATCGCACACTAACGTGTGGTCACAAAGGGTTGTGCGATATGCATCGTGGCCATCGGATGTGGGAGATGTGATCGAACAGTGGTTGGGGGGTATGAAGTGACAAGGGTTTAGTGCAGGCGGGCCTTGATATAATTAAGTATTATTTAATCACATCGAGGGCGATTTGATTGGCTGGTAAGGTTATTAATTAACCATGAGGGTTAATTAATCCCATTTTGGTGTTGCGGGGGGTTAAGGCTATTAATTAGTTACTGATTAACTAATTAATTTCTTTTTAAAATGTATTATGGTCATAATTGACTAGGGGCAAGATATTAATATTTCGAGATTTTTACATAATTGCAATAATATGGGAGTGGGTAGATTGTTATAGGGGATTTATATAATATAGGTTAGTAGTTAATATGACATAATGAAAAAGTGCTAAGTATAAAAACATTTAAAGTGTGTATTTTAAACTTAGGCTAAAGTAAAAGCAAGGGTTTTTTATGGAAAATTTTGTAATTTTCCTAAGTAATATAGGGTTTTACTTAGGAAAAACTTATGAAAATTAATGACTTTTATGAATGGTTTAAGTACTTAGGCTTTATAAATTATTGGGCCGAGGGTCCGGTCCCTCTAGAAATCAAAGAAATGCTCTGAGCCCCTTTAACTTTGTAAATGTCTTTAGTACTTAGGGGAAGTTAGTGAAACTTAAGGGGAAAATGGATAGGGAAATTAATTAATCTGACTTTGTTTCTTTGAAGTGTTGTATCCAATGCAAGTTGTGCTTTGTCTAAATGATGAAAGAAAAATATTTAAGCATTAAACTTAACCATTCACCACACATTTATTCTGCAACCATCATCTACTTACCCTACCTACTTTATCCTAGCATTTTCACTTCTTTATTAGGGTGCACTTAGATTGGCAAACCCTTTTCTCACTTTCTTTTCTTTTACATAATGATATCTATCTAAATCTACACTTATTACATCTAAGGGCTCAAATTAAACTGTTGAGCTCCTTTTTTCACTCTACCTATCTACTTATCTGCCAAGATTACACTGTTTGGTCAAATATTTATTCTCTATTTCTACAACATGAAATTGAAAAATGAATTAGCCAAATTTAAATTGTTTGCCTATTCACAAATTGTGGCATAAGTAACAAACTGCACACAATTGTTTATTATAAAAAAGTAAAAAGTAGTGGCATTTAAACTTGCACACTTTCATCGTCTTTTCTTTTTGTTGCGGTTCATTGTCTTTCATTTTTTAACCATCTTTTATTCTTTTTATCCTTTTATTTTTCTTTTAGGGCATACCCTCTTTACATTTTTAATATTTTTTGATTTTTTTTGAAAATATGGAAAACCTTTGCAACAAGAAAAGGTATGAACATATTACATAGCTCATCCAGTGAATCATGACATATGACACCTATTGGTATAAGGGCCTAACAATGGCTCCACTTGAGGATGGATTTCCCTAGTGGAAAGTCAAGAACAGTAGATTAGATGAGCTCTGAATGACTTTGACTATGCTATGCAATTTTCTTATTCCTGTTGCTTTATTGTATGTATAATAGTAATGCTTTTGAAGCTTAGGGCCTTCTCTTCGGGCTTCAACTCCAAAAGTTATTGTCCAATCAAAACTGTGACATTAGAAAGGATATAGTATGTACATGTTAGACATCATGGTAAACCTTAATAAGTAGGATCAAAGTAATGTATTAACATTCGACCATTGACTGGTCCTTCTTCTACTTCTGTGCCATCCAAGTTTTTGAGAAAATATGTATTGTTTCCTTGTAGGGTGTGGAGCTGTAACAAGGGTCTTTTTCACCTCTAGTTATCTCACATTACAAGTCAATCCGGGAGCGTTTTGTTATTGTAGAGGACATCTTAATTTGAGGCTATTTGTCAGGATAATGCTTCGTAGTATAGATCTAAAGAATACAAGAGCAAACGGATGCTAATGCTAAATTACTTTTGCATAAAGAAATCACACACGCAGCAACTTCGTCGGTCGAGGGTATGGAATTAGTAACCTATCCCCCTAGAAACTGATGAAGGAGTATGGATCATGATCTGGGAGCATTATAGCGTTTGATGTATCTCACAACAGTCTTGAACCTCCTCTCATGCCACTTCAATAAACGCAAGCGAAAGGAACAGCAATAAAACAGAATGAAACAGCAACTTCAGAAATGGAACAACAATAAAAGGAACGGCAGTAAATGGAACGGCAGTAAAGAAACTAAGTCTCGCGAGGTCAACACTTCCAATCCTTGGCACACACTTACATACAAAAAGGAAAGCAATCATTTATACAGGTTTGCAGCTTAATCAAATGGAACAGCAAATTATTAAAGACAGGAAACGTCAATCATATATATATCAAATGGAACAGCAAATCATTAAAGACAGGAAACGTCAATCATATGTACACGATCTGCAATAGTCACCAACAATCCATTAACCCCAATCACCTGTAGCTGAAATATTCTACTTATGAATTCTGTAATTGATGCAAACAATTCGGATCAACAGTATGCGAAGAATCCTGAAAGTATGATATGAACTTGTTACAGAGATTTATAACAGGAAAGCTACAGATGAATAAATATGAAACAACATGCAACCATAACAGATTATGAGAAACAAACCACACAAAGCAGAATTGTAATGGTACACTCAGCCATTGTCCGTTGGAGCCGGGCCCAAAGCTTCCAATGGCGCACTGCCGTAAACTACTTCAGACGCACGGAGAAATTAACGCCAAGATATTATATTAACGCATCAATGAGAGTACAACACTAGGTCTCAGAGAGACTTAATAGTCTGAGTTCAACTGACAATAAAATTCATGACAGAAAGTTAAAGATACCAAAAGTAATCCCCTAGTTTCCAATGCTACCCTCCTTTTATACAATTAACGGCGGAGTTCACCGGTCGACAAAACGATTGATCGTAGCGATCCCTCAGGATCGAAGATCCTGAGGGATCCGCTAAACTGTTAACGCTTTCCTTTACTCGGCCTGTATTTCCGAACTGGCAGTCCTTCATCTCGTTCCGGACTGATCTTCCTTGATTTACTCGACCTGGTCTGAACCTTATTTAGAATTGGAGGGACAGCCGTTATCTTCTCATCAAATCCTCGTTTTGCATTGCGCCTTCCTGCTTTTACCTTTTCCTGTGTAGAGAAGACAACTGTTAGTGATTGGATCATTTTAGACTCGTTCTCGTTGCATTTTCCCTACTTTATAATAAAGAAAAGATTACAACTATTGCTTAAAACATCACTAAATTATTTATTAAAACATACCTTCCCAATGCTCTACACACCCCCCGACTTACTCTGTTTCATGGCCTCATGAAAACGTTATAATTAACATGGAGAGCAGTAAGAGAATAGGCTGGAGAGGGTACTTCATGAGGGGGTCTGCAACCATGATAGGCAACCAGATTATCAAAGAAGTAATGCAACTGATCTGCAGGCATATCATACAAAGCCTGGTACCCCAGTGCAGGGTGCCAGATAATTGGGCTACGGAACCGATATCCTAACCATGATGGTCCAGCTTGCGGAATGCATTGGCCATAAAAAGGCAATCGTTCAGCAGCCAGCTCAAAGTTCTCATATCTGAAGGGCTCCCTGAGCTGGATGCTTGGGGTGGAAATCCGATAACAGAATTTGGCAGCCTCCAAGGCGGAATCTTTAATAACCAGGAAGTATTCTAAGCTATTTCGAATCAACTCCTCATGCATGGGTCCTAGTAGTTTTATAACGCCAGGGTTTCTCATAAGGCTTTTATGTGATTGCCATAGGCGAACTGGATCTTGAGGCTCAGCCCTGACCCATAGATCTAGGCTGTGCTCCTGCCTCTGAAAGGCATTATAAGCCCTGAGCCATTTTAACTGGTTGACCCGAATGAAACAAAGGCTTGCAGCTGTATATCCCCCACAAAGGGGCCAGGGTTTAGATCAGTTTCCTGCTCAAGCACCATATTGTGCAAATAAAATTCGCATAATAATCGTTGGACCTTAACCCCATAATGTTTGCAACAATCAATAAAATCATTAACAGTGTTAATCTGAATGGGGGCACCTGCCCTGACAGCTTTTATTTTCAATCTTAAGTATCTTTCAAGGAGGAATAAAGCATAATTCTTCGCGGGGGCCCTGCAAGTCAAAACATCATCATACAACGAACATACAGTGTCCAATTGTTTAATAACAGCATCTAGTCGACGTGTTACCTTAGCAACCTTTTCATGTTCCTTCTGCCATCCTTCAAAAGCCTGACTCTCCGATTCACTCATGTTTCACAGCTGTTGTTGCAGTTCTTCATGTTTTTCCAGAGGGATCCTTTGTTCCTCTAACTGCTCAGCCCTCTGCTGCAATTCTTCGTATTTTTCTCGAGGAATCCTCTGCTCAACTTCCTGTTGCAGCTCTTCATATTTTTCTCGAGGAATCCTCTGCTCAACCTCCTGTTGCAGCTCCTCATATTTCTCTCGAGGGATCATTTGTTCCCATAGCTGTTCAACCTCTTGTTGGGCCTGTCTTATCTCGCGGCGCAAGGCCTTGGTTTTTGGATCCCTTTCCCATAATTCCCTGGAGGCAGGAAGTTTCGCCTGGACCTTTACATTTCGTCGCTTAATTTTCCCTGAAGGTGGTGTCTCAGTGTGAACTGCTCTATTTTCCCCTTCCTTCTTGACATGTATAAAGGGGTACGGTGGTCCCTCTGTAACTGG
This sequence comes from Pinus tabuliformis, assembly GCA_031772625.1. Classification (NCBI taxonomy): domain Eukaryota; kingdom Viridiplantae; phylum Streptophyta; class Pinopsida; order Pinales; family Pinaceae; genus Pinus; species Pinus tabuliformis. The sequence goes on from CM062807.1 coordinate 102,706,094, forward strand.
GATGTCGCCTTGTGGCTCAGTTTTAATTGGAACGGCAGTTGGTTCTAATGGGCTGTTTGGAATATCAGCCTGCTCCTCTATGTCAATAGGAACGGCATTCTGGTGCTCTGTTCCAGATGGAACAGCATTTTGTTCCTCAGTATTAATTGGAACAGCTGCAGGTTTGCTAGCAGAGTATCGACCTACTAGATGTCTATAGGTGCTCTGTCTTCCTCTCTGAGATGACCCAGCTGTATTTGTCCTTCTTTTTCTTCTCACAGTCCTCTTTATTCTCAAACTGGCTTTCAGACTCTGAATTTTCTGCCGAAGCTGGGCTATAATATTCAGCAATTTCTGTTGTTTTCTTCTCAACTTCTTAATTTCTTTTGCCCCGGCTGTGGGCACATGGGTGGCCCTCAGTTCTGCTCCTCTTTCATCGAGGGTTTCTTCTATCATTCAGGGAACGTCCTGTTCCCGACAAACATTTTCATCCCCCCCGCCATCAGCGGGTGGATTTCCTTCTGGTGTTTTGGGAACGGCTTGTTCCTGATTGGTATTCACATTTTCTTTGTCAATGACAGGGGGGTTTTCCTCCCCTGCCATCCCATCATGCAATTCGTCACGCGTCTCTTCCTCAAATGGTCCTTCGGGAGGCTCTGCCGGACTGGAGGGTGAAGGATAACCTCTAAGGCTGGCCAAGATGGTGGCCAGCTCTTCTTCCTCCACAGGGTTTTGTGGATGGCTACCCCCCAATTGTTCCATTTCCTTTTCCCGAATTGGCTGCTCGGTAGCTACCTCTGGATAGCTGGTCTCGGCCGCAGAGTCGTCATCCCTATCTCCTTCTTCAGCTCCTACTTCATTCTCTGTTTGTTCCAGGTTTTCCCCAGGTATTTGTTCTGGCGCTGGAGGGTCCTCTATTATTTCAATCGGCTGGCCTATGTTTGGCTGGATTTTTTCCAGCCTACCTCTTATCTTTGCCAACCGAACTGACTTTCTAGGCCTCCCGGGCTGTTTGGGTGTGCTGACCATCTGTTCCTCCACCTCCACCTTTCTGCATTTTTCAACCTGCTCTTCTGTGCCAGAGGAATACCTTCGCTTTAAGGTAGCGCGTCTTTCTGCGGCCAATTCCTTACGTTTTTCTGCATGTCTAGTTGCTTCAGGGGTGCATTTTTGTTTCCCTAGCTTTATGCGTTTCTTCGCTTGCTCGGTTGTGCCCGAGGGTTGCTTAGGTTTTGGCGATTCTCTGGGTTTTTTAGGTGTTTCGGAGGTGCTAGCGGGGTGCTTCGTCTTTGGGGATGGTGATGCTACTTCCCCTCCAATTGCTGTAATAAGTTCCCGCCAGCTAGTCTGCTGCCGAGCGAGACTGTATGTCACTATCAGGCGGATCAGCCCGTGGTGGCTAACCACTGCGTCTTCATGGTGTGCCTTTTTCAGGCTCCGAGAGGTATCATGCAACAATGAATTTAACAATGCAGGGAGATTCACAGCACATTTTCCTTTTAACACAGCTAAGAGCTTAAGGTGACGCGGCCTTACCACATCTTTTCGTCCTTCGCAGGTGATGTAGCTCTGTACTACCTTTGCCAGTTCGCTCCAAGGTTCTCCCAGTGTTGCCGGCAGCACTCCTTTTCCCTTCACTGTCAGCTCCTGCCCTTCATCTTGGAAGAGTTCTACGATCTTTTGCAGTCTTTCTTTCTTTGTCGTCCATATTGGACCTAAGTCTGGTAATCCGGTTACTTCCGCGATTATTTCCTTCGTGACTGCTATCTGCTTCCCACCTACCACTGAGTGTTCTTCCTGCAAATTCTGCAGGAATTCCATGGCCACTATTTCGTTTGATTTGCGCAGGCGGCCAAAATAAGTTAACCACCCTGCTTTTTCTAAGATCTTCCGAGCGGCTTCGGAGACTATGAGCTCGCTCAGCTCGCTTCTGATAGACTTTCCCCCCATGGTTCTGTTTCAGGGTCTAGATGGAACAGCAATGCAAAGAACGTAATTGCGGCAAAAAGAAAAGACACAGAGCATGCATGAATAATTGATCATAAATAACAACTTTTTTCAAAAAATAGCATTGTCATGCCGTTAACGCCTATCGTACCTCCGTATCATATCATTTCCGAATGATGTGTTAACACGTGGCCGACGGAGTAATGAAGTCACCTCCCCCCCGCGCGAAATGATAGGCTGCCTCAGCCGTCAAATAGAAGAAGGCGGTCATCCCATCACCGAGTCATAATGGAACAGCTTATAAAGTTTTGCCATGTTTCAGATTAGACAAAGAAATATCGAGATCGATGCGACAGATAGATCGCGTTTAACATAAGCCTTCGTGATGTGATGCAGAACATAAGGATAGGACGTCTAGCACTCATGGAAAGTCTGAGATTGTCATAGTCAATGCCTTTGCCATAATTGGTAATGATAAATGTTCATGTGACGTATCCATTAAGGTGTAAGATATAATTATTACGAGGATAGAAAGAAATATTTAATAAGATCCAAATTGGTGTATATGTTTTGACTCCGATACCATTAACAGAGCTCTGCTGCCGACCGGTGTTTATAACCGTGGCAGAGTTGTTTATTTCACCCCGGAACCATAGTCCTTTGTGTAGTTTTGAAGAGCAATTCTTGTCAACATGCAGGCCATCATGCTGGCTTGGTAACCAGATAACCATGACGCCATTCACCAGAGAGGCGCGAAACGTGGGCAGGCTGGCTCGTGATGAGACCCCCTGTTCCAAGGTTTGTTTATATAATGAACAAACGGCAACGGCGCCAAAATGTGGAGCTGTAACAAGGGTCTTTTTCACCTCTAGTTATCTCACATTACAAGTCAATCCGGGAGCGTTTTGTTATTGTAAAGGACATCTTAATTTGAGGCTATTTGTCAGGATAATGCTTCGTAGTATAGATCTAAAGAATACAAGAGCAAACGGATGCTAATGCTAAATTACTTTTGCATAAAGAAATCACACACGCAGCAACTTCGTCGGTCGAGGGTATGGAATTAGTAACCTATCCCCCTAGAAACTGATGAAGGAGTATGGATCATGATCTGGGAGCATTATAGCGTCTGCTGTATCTCACAACAGTCTTGAACCTCCTCTCATGCCACTTCAATAAACGCAAGCGAAAGGAACAGCAATAAAACAGAATGAAACAACAACTTCAGAAATGGAACAGCAATAAAAGGAACGGCAGTAAATGGAACGGCAGTAAATGGAATGGCAGTAAAGAAGCTAAGTCTCGCGAGGTCAACACTTCCAATCCTTGGCACACACTTACATACAAAAAGGAAAGCAATCATTTATACAGGTTTGCAGCTTAATCAAATGGAACAGCAAATTATTAAAGACAGGAAACGTCAATCATATATATATCAAATGGAACAGCAAATCATTAAAGACAGGAAACGTCAATCATATGTACACGATCTGCAATAGTCACCAACAATCCATTAACCCCAATCACCTGTAGCTGAAATATTCTACTTATGAATTCTGTAATTGATGCAAACAATTCGGATCAACAGTATGCGAAGAATCCTGAAAGTATGATATGAACTTGTTACAGAGATTTATAACAGGAAAGCTACAGATGAATAAATATGAAACAACATGCAACCATAACAGATTATGAGAAACAAACCACACAAAGCAGAATTGTAATGGTACACTCAGCCAGTGTCCGTTGGAGCCGGGCCCAAAGCTTCCAATGGCGCACTGCCGTAAACTACTTCAGACGCACGGAGAAATTAACGCCAAGATATTATATTAACGCATCAATGAGAGTACAAAACTAGGTCTCAGAGAGACTCAATAGTCTGAGTTCAACTGACAATAAAATTCATGACAGAAAGTTAAAGATACCAAAAGTAATCCCCTAGTTTCCAATGCTACCCTCCTTTTATACAATTAACGGCGGAGTTCACCGGTCGACAAAACGATTGATCGTAGCGATCCCTCAGGATCGAAGATCCTGAGGGATCCGCTAAACTGTTAACGCTTTCCTTTACTCGGCCTGTATTTCCGAACTGGCAGTCCTTCATCTCGTTCCGGACTGATCTTCCTTGATTTACTCGACCTGGTCTGAACCTTATTTAGAATTGGAGGGACAGCCGTTATCTTCTCATCAAATCCTCGTTTTGCATTGCGCCTTCCTGCTTTTACCTTTTCCTGCGTAGAGAAGACAACTGTTAGTGATTGGATCATTTTAGACTTGTTCTCGTTGCATTTTCCCTACTTTATAATAAAGAAAAGATTACAACTATTGCTTAAAACATCACTAAATTATTTATTAAAACATACCTTCCCAATGCTCTACATAGGGCATAAATAATGTATGGTCCTTTCCATAGGAAGTCAAACTTCCTGTGTTTCCCCTTGTCTTCTCTTCCGAAATCCCATCTTAACACTTTATCTCCAAGATGGAAATCTTCTGCCTTGGTTCTTTTGTCAAATATCTTCTTGAGCTTTTCTTGCCATATTTGGGATCTTTGGTACACCTTCTCTCTGGTCTGCTATAAATTGATGGTCTAATTTATCCTTCTTTGAATATCATTAGGTTCCACTTGAGCTTCTTGGAGTAGTTTCATAACACGAAATCCTATTGATGAACGAAATATAGCCTCCATGCCATATACTAATTCATAGGGACTGGTGCCAATTGATTTTTTGGTTGTAAGCTTGTCTGCCCATAGTGCATTTATCAGTTTCTTATGCCAAGTCTTTTTATTTTCTTCCAATAATTTTTTGATGATATTAATCAGGCTCTTGTTGGAAGATTCAGCTAGTTCATTTCCTTGTGGATAATAGGTTGTGGAATGGCCTAAGGTAATGTGGTACTTATTGCAAAAACTGATCATCTTTCTTGATTTAAAAGCTACAACATTATCAGTTATGATTTTAGTAGGGCAGTAAAATCTAGACAATATATTGGCCTCTAGGAAACCTATGATCATTGTATCATTGGCCTGTCTGGAGGGGATGGCCTCTATCCATTTAGTAAAATAGTCAGTGGTAGTGAGTATCCATTTATGTTGGCCAGAGGAGGGAGGATGGATTTCACCAATGAAGTCAAGACCCCATTATTGGTATGGTTTTTTAGTTAAATGGGTTTCAGGGGTGAAGGTAATAGCTTTCTCTTGCCCTCAAAAATTTGGCATTTATGGCCAGAAGTGACAAATTTCTTCACATTAGGAAACAAGGTTGGCTAATAGAAACCAGCCCTTAGGATCTTATCTGCAGTTGATTTCAAGTAGAGGTGTCCACCACAATCTCCTGCATGAAATTCTTGAAGAGCCTTGTCAGCTTCATTTTTTAACAAACAATTTAATAAAATTCCTTCATGTTTTTTCCAGAAAAGAGCATTATCTAGAATACATAACTTTGAAGCTTTCATCTTTAAAAACCTACTTTTTGTTCTGGATAACCCTAGAGGATCCTGCTTGACAATTTGTTTCTGCCATAAGTTTGGCCAATCCCTATCCTTTTATCAATTTTGTAGGTTTTATTTCAATATCATACTCTAAGATGGTAGCAATCCATTTACCCCTTTTTCCTTCAATTACATCCTAAGTCAGGATGTCTTTGACAACTACATTTGGTACATAGGCTATCACATGAGAGTATAATATATAAACTCTGAAGTCTTTAATGGCTTTAACAAGTGCGAATTTTTTTTTTTCCATAATCTTGTATTTTAGTGATGCATCTCTGAGTGCTTTACTAAAAAAGGCGATAGGTTTTTCACATTCTTAGTCATCTTTTTGTAATAAAATAGTTGCTATAGTATTCTCTAAGGCAAAATAAATAATTATGAAGGCTCTATCAAAGTGGGGACTTGTAAGGACTGGTGTTCTGGTTAAAGCCATTTTTATTTCTTCAAACGCTTGTTTGGCTTCTACTATCCATTTTATACTTGAATCCTTTTTCAACATATTATTAAGTAATCTAATGAGTTTTTCTAGGTTAGATATCAATCTTCTCAAAAAGTTTGTTTTCCCTAAGAAAGCTTGAAATTCTTTGATATTTCTCGAATGAGGTATTTGTAAAATTGATTCTATTATGGGAGGATCAATTCGAATGCTATCCTTTAAAATGATATGACCTAAGAGTTTACCTTCTTCCAGGCCAAACAAGGATTTCTTTGGATTTAAAGAAATACCATATTTTCTGCATTTTAAGAATACTTGTGTGAGATGGTCCAAATGTCGCTGACGTAATTTAGAAAAAACAGTTAGGTCATCCAGATATATAACAAGAAAATCATGAATTTCTTTAGCAAATGCAATGTCCATTGCCCTTTGGAAACTAGCTCCTGCATTTTTAAGTCCAAATGGGTTTTTGATATACATAAATGTGCCCCACGGTGTTGTAAAGGAAGATTTTTCTTGGTCATCAGGATGAACCAGAATCTAGTTATATCCTGAAAATCCATCTAAAAGAGAAATCCTAGAAGAACCTACTACCTTTTGCAAAATATGGTCCATCTTAGGTAAAGGATAGTTATCTTTAAGGGAGACCTTATTCACATTTCTCAGATCTACACATAATCTTATTTTGCCCAGTTTTATTCCTAGTAGGTATTAAATTGGATACCCACTCTGAAAATCTTATAGGTGCAATAACCCCTGCTTCATACATACGTTTAATTTCTTTTTCAATCAATGGTAGTAATACAAGGTTGATTCTCTGGAGTTTTTGTTTGAAGGGCTTCTGGTCTTCTTTCAGAGGTATAGTATACTGAATTATTGAGGTGTCACATGATTTCCAATCTTCATAACTCCAGGCAAAAACATCTTGGAATTCTCTCATAAGTTCAACATATTTTATCTTCTGATCAGGTGATAAAGACTTTGATAGTTTTATCATTTTTGGATTGTCTTCCGTTCCTAAATTATATTCTTCAATGTCTGCCTTTAATGGTTCAATCTTTGGTTTCTTAGGAATATCATTGGAATCAAAGAGGTCTTCTTGAGGAGTTAATCCTTTAGGCAGATGGTTATCTTTTAGGTGAATGACCTCTGTTTCTTCTTCAATTATCTCATCATGGTCGATTTGTTTTAGGTGTTGAACTTCTTCTCTAGTGAATTTTGTGGGATGAAGCATTTGAATTGAAGTTTATTCCAAAATGCTGGTATCTACCTCATCTATTTGTTTAAAGTTACTACCTATATTAACATCTATGTGACTGTGAGAAAATTCTTTGTCTAAATTTAAAAAATTATTAATCTGCTCATCATTTTCGAAAACTTGCCAGTTTTTGAGATTTTCAAGCGTTAGCGCCTAAATCTACCTTAGGCTGAGAAAGGTAGGATCTAGGGTAACATCAAACCATACTTAACCTGGTAGCTATCCCTACCAGGTCGGGAGAGGGCTCTCTCCTGGTCAATCTCAGCAAAATATGATCACTAAAGGCTTGAGATGACTGATATAACTACTGATCTTAGGCTAGGTATATGTGCAAAGAATTTGATGGAATAAAATGATGTTTTTTTTGGCTCTAATGGAAAGGCAGATCTTGAGTGCAGGGAATGAGGCTCAGTCTTGTAGAGATCTCAATGGGGCAAGGTAGACAACTGATTTTGGCATTTCAAATAGAATGAGATGGAGGGATTAGACAGGTGAGGAGTTGAAGAGGGCAAGAGAAGCCATGGATACTCTTCAAACACCTGAAAACATCAAAAAACTAAAGCAAACCTTAGATAGAGCACAACAATTTCAGTGGATTCTACCTTCACTTTTGTTTGATTAAAAGGAAATAAGAGAGATAATGATGTACATAAGACATAAGAAAATTCACAAATACAGAGGAAATCACTGTACCAAAACAAAATTCCACATGAATCCCAAAGAGTGTTGCAAACCCTGGTCTCAATTCCTTAGCCAAATTGCTGATATGAGTATACAATGAAGCTCTTTGCTTTCTCAAATGTCCAACCATGCTAATTACTGAAAGATCACAAGATATAGACAAACCATAACTCGTCCTAGCCTCTAGGGGTCGAGCTCAAAAGTTTAGGAGTTGTTCCAACTAATTCTAAACTGAGAACTAGAAATTAGGCAGTAGAACAACTTGCCTCTAGAAACTAGGGAACTCATTCATTCAGTTTCAAACAACTTTTTGATAGATGAATCTACCTCCATAAGTGAAAATTTAACATATTTACATCATGATCCATCCATTTACATTAAATTACATCATAAGTTTGACATTAAGAAGGAGAAAAAGTCAAACTATCAAAAGCTAGGTGAAAAACAGAGTATACTTGGTCAAACTGAGCAAAATTTCCCCTATGCGTCATGTTGATTTCTCTATGCGTAGTGCCTATTTGGAGCCACTTTTGGAGGTCTTCCTAGTGTCTAAATTTTCTCCAAGTGTGCTTTTTGGAAAGGTCTACCTATCTACTTTCCAACCCAAGTGGAATTTTTGAATTTGGCCTCCATTTGTTCCTCCAAAATTTAGTTCTCCCAACACTGCTTCCTGTGTGTCAAAATAGCGGCAGTAAGGTCATTTTTTGAGTGTTTTTGACCTTTTTGAGGGCTCAAAACCTATCAAAATTTCTTGGCCATTGGTAGACAAGCATATGTTTCCATGCCAAATTCAAAAATGCTCAGTTTTTGTCATTTGGAGGCTCCTATCAAAAGTGAGCGCCATGTGGCGCGGTGCATTGGGCAGAAAACTCTGTTTTTGCTCAAAAATTTCTAGTTCCACACTTTCTCTTAGTATTTCCTACGGTCCCACACCTAATGGTCATGTATCCAGTGGACCTGACTACATTTTTTCTTTGTTAAAGGTGCGGACCACTAATGTGCTGCGCCACTACCCAGGTGCGTCGTGCCTTTTTACAGACCAGTTTTGAAGGCCTTCCCGGTGTCAAAATTGGGTGAACAATAGATTTTTGGAAATATATTTGTGTCTAGTTACCATTGGAATCATCAAGAAAGTCATTAGGTCAACAAAGCTAGGTGAAAACTTGATTTTCCCAAGGTCACTTCAGAGGTGCATCAATTCTCCTAAGGCAACTGTATTTTTGACATTTCTCTAAAACCATGACACCTGTGTAAAACGTGAATGAGGTTTTTCTTCCTTGGCCTATTTTGGACAAAAATGTCTCTCATTTTTCCCAAATTCATCTTTTATTTCTCAGAAACGTCATTGGAGTAAAACCTATCCTTATGTGCGGAACAGGGGATTTGTCGAAATAAAGTGAAATAAAGGGGATAAGGAGCTTCTAAATTCTTGAGAAAATTTTGGGAAGTAGGGAGGGATGTTAGGAAGCAGGGGAAAGTGGAATTTCAAATATTGAGTGAGGGGAACGAGTCCAAAAGGGAAAAACATAGGCCCAGCCTAGAAAATTGTCAAGGTGTAGCAAGAAACTAGGCTTTGTGCGAAAATGAGGAATTTGACGGATATCAATGATGGGAAGTGTTTAATAAGGTACATTAAGGATAGGGGAAGGTGTAAGAACATCAAGATACAAGTTTTGCTGATGATTTGACCATCTAAGAGAAATTACCCTCAAAACCCTAGGAGAGGGAAATGAACCTTACCTAGGCGCAACTGAAGCATGAACAAGGTATAAAATGACCCAATTGAATTTGACATGATGATGAAAACCCTCTGAATGATGGTACACGTAGCTAAATGGTGACATGTACCAAAATTTGGACAATTTTGAAAGGAGTGAAAGAAAACCCTAGACCTAATACCTAGTGACCAAATTTTACTTGAAGACTCACTGAAATGACAAAAATTGACCTTGACACCTTAAAATCACTTTGTAAGAGCATGTTTGATCACTGGAGGAAGGTTGCAAAGACTAACACTAACATCAGGGATAGCTAGTCTATGCCTAATTTCAGCAGTAAACTAATGATTGGGTTCAAAAGGTAATTTGCAGGTGCTAGCAAACCTGGCTAGATTGTGAGCATGTAAGTTATGTTTTCTAGGCACTACAACAAGCTTAGTTTCCAAAAATGTATTAAGAATCTCTATCACTGTTCCTTTGTGGTATCCTAATCTAGGATCCCTAGTCAAGTACTTCCCTTTGATCTGTTTAATGATTAATTCTTAATCACTTATGTCAAAAACCCTAATTGCTCCTAATCTTTTGAAAAGTTTAAGTTCTAGCAAAAGAGCTTCATACTCTACCATATGATTGGTGCACTTAAAATTTAACTTGTAGGCATGGCCTTCAGCATGGTCATTTTCTAAGTTGTGCACCCAAACTCCTACCCCTGCCCCTAATTTGTTGACTAAACCATCAAATTCTATGTTCCAAAGAATTTCATGCACTTAATCAGTGTCAGGGGTGGTGGTATTTTGTTTAGCAGGGGGATTTTGTTTTTTATTTTCATTTGATTTTCCTTTGTCGTCTAAATTGTCATTGGTGTCTGAAATTTCCTAAATCTGAAGATTTGATTTTCCTTTTTTAATTTTTTTTGGTTCTGCTACTAAAACTTGTTCAATGTTAGCAGGATTGGTTTCAGCATAGTAAAGAATAAATGAATCCATATCAGAGTGTATTGAGTACATAGGGAAATTTTGTGGTTTTTCCTGACTACTTACTACGTATTTCATCAGTGTTTCTCTGTATAGCCTCTTAGGTTGGCTAAAAACCGAGATAGTAGCATAAGACATGTCCTATTGAAGTGACCTTAAAGCTTAGCACCCCAGCACCTGGATAATAACATTCCATATTTAGGTGGTATATCTGCTACTACTATATCCATTAAGATTGCTTTTGCAAGGTATTGAACCAAAGAAGCACACAAGTCTTTTATCAACCCTAAACATCTCACCTTACTAGAATCAAAAGAAAAGAAGTCTTTGTATGGTTGAGTGATGTCTAGGTCTAATTTCTCCATAACAGACTTGGGCATTAGGTTATGAGATGCCCCAGAGTCAAACATGGCATTGTGAAGGATTTTATCATGTATATTCAAGCTCACATAGAAAGGAGGAACACTTCTTTGGCTAATTCAAACAATGGAACAACAATCTTTAGTTTGCCTACTTTAGTTTCTAGATTGAAGGGTTTTTCTGTTTGGGATTTTATGTTTCGAACAGTGGGATTCTCTCTGTTTTCTAGGTTTTCTGTTATTTTCTCCTTTTCAGGAGTGGGGTTAAGATTTACTATTTCTCCTAACTTGTCTTCTGTAGGTTCTTCCACAGTTCCCTTAGAAGTAAAGGGAGTGGAAGAGTCTCTATTATTTGGCTGATTGTCAGAAACATCTACTATTATTGGATTATGGGGGTTATTGTTTGATCTAGACAAAATTTGTATAGGGGTATTAGTTGCTTTACCTTTGATAGGCTGTTTTGGGGCTTTCTATTTGTTGGCTTCAGGAACATCGATTCTTCTACTCCTTAAGTTATACTGCTTGTGCACTTCGTAAATGGTTGTGTCATATCCCTCCCTAAAGTCAAATGATTCTTCTGACTAAGTTTGAAAATTGTTTGAGAATGTGAGCCTCTTGATCATCTTGAGTTAGGAAAACTTCTCCTTCATTGTTAAGTCCCATCATATTTATCTGAGTATCTTCTTGGGAACCCTCAGAGCTGGAAGCTTCTACATAATTCTCCTGGAAATGGGGTCTAATGTTTTGATCTAGACTAGTCTTCCCAAGGTTCAAGTTTTGGTCTTTTGAGAAATTAGGATTCCTCCCTGTGTTGCTTGGCTAACCATCCCAAGGGGATTTTCTTTCTATTGTTTCCACTCTGTCTCCTATTCTCTCCATCCCTTTAATTATAGCATCTAGTTTCTGTTCAACATGTGAAGTTTCTTCTTTCACTGGTATCCTTCTTTCGCTCCTAACCTTGGCTCACTTGGACATCAGGTTAGCTTCAACACTAACAGCTATACTTTACATCTCTTCCAAAGTTGTAGGGGCTCGTTCCCTTAGCTGAAAAGCCATATCAGAATCAAATCCATCTAGGAATTTGATAAGGGCCAAATCAGGTGGGAGTCTGAGGTTTTGAGGAAAGGCATTGTAGACAGTATTTAACCTAGTGCAGTAATCCTGCACAGTTTCTTGCATTCCTCTCTTAAGGTTTTCATATTCATATAAGATCTGCAAAGGATCTTTCCTCTTCTCCCAATAATTCAAGAATTGTGTATAAATGGTTTCTAAGCTATCTATGTTGTTTTCTCTTAGAGCTCTAAACCAGCTTCTAACTTCCCTAGTTATACTTTGAACAAATATCCTCATTCTTACATCATCAACATCTATCTCATATATTTCAAAGTAGTTAGTCATTTTTTTGGTATGTTGTTCAGTTTGTAGGTACCAGTACCATCGAATGGAGTGATTTTACTTTGGTAGTCTTGAGGCATGGCACCTAAATTGGCTGGTAAAACGAGGGGGGTATACCTGTTTGCCATGGTTGTAGGTAGTGATGGAACAACAGCTGGGGTAGGGGTAACAATGGGAATTTGTGTTGTGGATGGAGGGCTAGAAGGAGGGGTCTGTGGTGGAGTGGTTTGGGGTTGAGACGCATGGGGGAATGGTGAGGAACTTGAAGAAGCGACAGTGATTGTAGAGGGATAAGATGTCCCTTCAAAAGTAAGCTCAGATTTTATTGAACTCTGTAAATGTTTGTCAATTGAAGAACTGACAGCTTCAAACTGTACCTCTTCAATAAACACTAGGTCTGGGACCAAGTCAATCAATTCAGAGTTAGAAGATTCCCTAAACAAAGAGGTCTCAAATCTCTCATCAAAGGTTTCGTCCTCAAGATAAATCCACCTAACAGGGTAGGATCTTGACCTGTAGATGGGCCGAGAACTAGCAATACTTTCTTGACTTTCCTGTCTCCTAAGAATTCTGGGGATCAGATTGGGGTTCTTAAACACTGGTAGCGGATTTGGATCAGGATTTGACCTAGTGTAATGAGTTCTTTCTGAAGCCAGATTTCTTGGTTTTGATTTTCTAAATTAATATCAACAACAACTTCTGTGATTTCTTTAAGATGCTTCAGATTTGAATTTAAACATTCCTAAAGATTTGTTTGACTGAGGAACTGGTTCATGTTCAGTTCATAAACTAAATCAAAGATTGACTGAAGCAGCATTCGTCTACTTATGCACTTGCAGAGCAAGAGGAGTTCGAAGGCTATGTCGCTAACTTCAGGCTCCCTTGGTAGTTTATAAAGTAAACAGCAATAATAACAAATTTTCGTTCCCCAACAGAGTCGCCACTATGTTATCACTCATATTTTCCTAGAAGTTGTAAGAAGACGAAAGGGGTCCTAGGTAACCACAAACCAACTTTTGGGTACAGAATCTAGCCAATCTGTACCTAGAGAGGGCTTTATCTTTAAGGTTTAGCTTTGTTTTATAAGGTTTTAGGCTAGTTATGAAAGCTTTTGGATTTAGATTGGGTTTGGTGGTGAAATTCAATAGCAGATGGGTATAACTGAATATTTCAATCCATTAGGCTAATGGAGTCAAAAGAAGATGGCTAAACTGGATTTGGTTTCTCAGCAAAGGATGGCTTCACACGGCAAGATAGCTAAATAGGGAGCAAATGATAACTTGAAAGGATGAGATGGGATCAAAATGGAAGAATGGGAAATTAAGGATCCTTCCATAGGTCTTGAGAAAAGGGAATTGGGATGATCATTAGTAAAAAGTAATAAAGTATTTTTTACTAAATGATTTAAATGATAAACTAAGAAGTAGGAGCAATTAAGAATTCCTTGCCTATCATAGTTTAGATGAAAACATTAAGAATAAAAATGATTGAAAACATATTGCAATTAAGCACTTTCTGAATTATGCTTTTTTGTTTTAATATTCAGATATGGAACATAATTGAGATATTAAACAAGAAAACAATAACACATGAGTTATAGAATACTTATTTGTCCGATGTATTACACTTGAATCCAGTGAAAAATCCTTTGTATCAATTTTACGTCCAACTAGCCATGCAAGATTTGGTCCAACAACACTTTATTCCGAAGTAATTGGTTTTACAACAATGTCTAAGAATCCACCCTCAATACTCCGAATGAGGGAGTATTTATACAACATTTTTACAATAAAATATCTCATAACAAAGAGAGATATGCTCTAGGGTGATAACTATAAGTTACATGAAAATAGAGACAAATGGTCTCATAGATAGAAGATAAAGTAAATTGATGGCTTACTGTCCCTATTTTTGTGAATGAGCTGGAGGCAAGCCCTAAGATGAGGCATCTTGCTATCTTCATTGTAAATTCGTGCTGGCTATTCTGCTTTTCACTTTCTCACTGATACACTTTGACTTGTTCTGATACTCTTTACCTATTTGATCCTTGTTCATCCTCTTTTACCTTCATTGGCTGTAGTAAATAATGCAAATTTACTTGTTTACCAAGGATAAATTACAAAATGTCTAGCATTTCTTCCCACCATTTTTCTTGTGGTATTCTGGTCCTTTGAAGTTTTTTGAGGATTTCATCAATCTCGGTGTACTTGAAAAAAGTAGGCTGAACTGGAAACAAATGCTTTAACTCATGCTCAACATAGAAAAGGTTCTCTAGACTGTCATAAAGAACTCTGCCTGTGGGACGTGCCTTTGGTGCTGATGTACTGGTTGATGAACTTGACTAGTTATCTACATATTGATCCAGTTTGTCTACATAATCTATATGCCTCATTAATTTATCGTTGATAAATAAAGGACTGGGTAGCCCTTTGTTCTGCAAAATATTAAATTTCTCCATAAAAGAAGTAATCTCCTCCTGCATGTTTTGGCATCTTCTTTCCAAATTTTGCATGAGAGACCTTTTAGTCAATACCTTCTTGACTTCCAAAATAGTCCCTGTTCTATCTTCAATGCCCATTTCTTCCAGCTGATACTTATTCTTGCTATTCAAAAAATTTATAATCTTGGTGGCTTCCTTAGGCATCCTTCCTAATTCTTCCTTTGTCCTTCGAATTTCTTCCAGTGCTACCTTTATTAAATCAATCTGTTCAAATATTATTTGTATTGATGGCCAAATATCATTTATTGATTGAGTGATGTTGGTCCAATGAATCTTCTTGATGTCTGCCAAGGGCTTGTCAAATGTGAGGTCTTTTTCTAATGATTCACCTTTTGTTCTAACACTTTATTTTCCCTCGCCTTTTATGCAAAATTTATCTTTGAAAGTTCATATTTCTATTCTAAGGTACCATATTGTTCTTTTACCTTTTGCAACTCTAAAACTTGGAGCTTCATCTCCTCCATTGATTTTATCAAATCCTCTGTACTTAGACCTGAAGTTCCTGCTGGTGTTGTTTCTGTGCCTGTACCTGTGACTGCTTCAGCTGTGGCCATAGGGACATTGGGTGCCAAAGCTATTTCCATTGTTGAAGGGACTGCAGTGGAGACCATGGGGATCACATTTAGTGGCTGGGAGGTTGACTCTCCCTGCTTACTTTTAAGTGATATTTCTAACTCTTGCTCGGTCTCTTTCAGTTGTTCATTGAGCTGTAGTACCATGTCCATAAGCTCCTCTTTAGACTTCTTCTGAATAATTTCTCTAGTTTGCGGATGTCTGGATGGGGGTAAGTTTAGCTGCTTTCTCAAGGCAGCTATGTCTTCATCATTTTTCTTTATTAAGTCTTCTGCAGTCTTCACATCCTTTGGATTATGTCCCAATCCAATTACTAACTCTTCTAAAAATTTAATTCTATTATCCTTAGCCTGTGAGGAGGCTCTCTCTAGTTGTAATTGGGTAGTTGTATTATTTAGAGAACTCTCTAATCTTTGGGCCATCATGGCCTTACCAGTCAAAGTTGAATATAACATTTCCCCTATTTGCCTGTGTATCTTAATTTGATCCAAGGGATGAATATCTTTGGCCATGACCTCAAAATTGGTTTGAAGATAATCTGCAGTTGTTTGAGGTTTTTGCACTTTAGGTTTGAAAAGGCTCATTTCCATTTTTCCCTCCTTGATGTCATAGGCTGACATCAACCTGTTCTGATTAGTGGGAGCCATTTTCAAGTATTGATTATAGACCTAGTTTCTTAATGGCTCATTCTAGCTTTGACTTCCTTGAATTTCTTTTTAAAATGTAGGTTCTCACTTTTTGGAGGCTTAAAGGATGATACTTCAGTTCTTTGTTGTCTCTCTAGCTCTTGTCTCTATGAGCTAGAAGGTGTCCCACTAGCTGGGAAAGTCTAGTGACTGTCTACACCTTCTCTTCTTTGACTGTCTGTGGTTTCTTCAAAAATTTCCTCTTTTGAATGAGGATTTAACCTGTGCCTTTTAGCACCAGGCTGGTCTGATAGGCCACTGGCAGGGATAGCTACTTCCATGTCTCTCTTTTTGTTCCTTTCTTCCTTCAGAGGAGTCTACAAAATTGGGGGCTCTTCTACATTAACTTGTGTTGGGTGAGCCTGTGTTTGAGCCTACTTTTGAAAAGTTTCAGGCTGCTTAGACATGATTGATTGTTCTATTGCTTGGGTGCTAGTCTCTGGTATGTTTCCCTTGGATGTCCCTGTAAATGGTGTTCTGGTGTGCTCTGAGTGCTTCTAGGAGGTTTCAACTATAGAGGCACTGATCTCTGATGCTAAACTTTGAGATGTTTCAAACTGTAATTGTCCAAAAGAATACAGGTTAAGTATTTTTTCAAGATCCTTCATTACATTTTCTATATTGACTTGTTCAGCATCAGTTTCCACTAAGGTACCTTCCCTCCATTCATCCATATTGGCAAATTGTTCAATCTCTGGAATTTTGTGATGTATGTAAGGTGATAGTCTATTTTTTGTCCTTCTATCACAAATGAAACTATGGGGATCATAAGGAAACCAACTAAAACTCTTGTGTAGTTTAAGCTGATCTTCTAGAATTTTCTCTGCTTCTCTCCACGCTTCCTTAGTGTTGCAAATGAAAGGGCCTAACTGACTCTTGATTCTAAGTTGTGCTTTCTTTTTGGCTTTGTAAAAATGAATCAAGTCTAAATTTATAATTTATCTGTAATAGTCCAATGCAAACAGTCTCATTGGAACATATTTGGGCAGCCTGAATGGGGAAATCTCACATCCATATATTCTGATTTCTGTATGGTTTTGGTATAAATACCAGTCACCCAATATGTATTGTTTAGAGAGCTGGAGGATCTTCTTGATATCATCATTGATTCTGGGAGGTGAAACCCCTATCAGCAAGATAGTTTCTGGATGTACAAACTAATCAATAAACTCATTATAGGAATAAGGGTTGTCATAAGATTCATGGAAGATGGAGGTACAAAAGATAACAAACCATGGATTACCCTTAGTATCCAGTTTCATGATAGAAAATGGGAATTTGTCTGATTGGTAGTAGAGAATGAGGTGATATATAAAGGTGGAAAACTTGAAGAGCCTTTCATTCTCCAGTCTTGTGAGCTGATCATGAATTTTGTGAGCAATGAATGAGGCATAGTCATACTTGACAGTAGGGAGCTGTCTAGGAGTAAAGATAGACATCAGCAATAGGGTCAGTTCATCTACATACTCACTAGTGTTGAATCCCATGACTGTAGATATCATATCGACTATCATTTTACCTATATCAGTGAAGAAAACTTGCAAATAAGGAGGTGGATCCTTGGTTTGATATTGCTTTTGTATGAAGGTCTGGCAGAGGCAATCAAGTTCAGATTCAGACAATTTAGTTGATTTCTCAAGTAAATTCTCAATGGAAATGGGGTTGAGGGCCTGTCTAGAGTGAAATTGCAACATCTCATTGATCGATTCAACAGTTATTGGGAAAAGAACTGTTTGGTTGGGAGACATAACTGCTCTGCAGTTGGGATCATAATTGGCATGGCAATGATGGATTATGTCAGGAAAAACATGAACAGAGGGAAGAAAGTATATGGGAAGATTAGATTCTCACAGTTGTATGATGTCACAGCCATTCAAGTAGTTATTCCTACATTGGAAAAAGACTTTGAGGTGATTTTTGTCAGTGGTTAAGTCTGTTATCTAGAATTATTGATCTGCGAGAGCTAGATAGTCTAAATCTCAATGAGGATCATTGATGGGAGCAACATTCAAAGCTACCAGGGTTTCCATTTCTGGTTCTTATGGATTCAGAAAGGGAATTGAGGTTTTCTTTATGAAATGCGCAAAGCAGAGGGTCTGGGGAACTTAAATGACGAAAGCAATAACTCAATTATAATAAATTTGGGCTTTTTTCTTCAATTTACAGTGGAAAACAAGTATTTGCAGGGTTTTTATTAGGAAATTGGATAAAGACCTGTTTTTTTAGGGGACGGGTGATGAAATGCATGTACTGGGTGTGGCTGGAGGGCTCTGGGCTACATTGATTGCGAAGTTTGGAGCAGGTTGGTGGCTAGAAGCTCAAACTGGTTGACCTCGATGTCTTTGCATGGGCATATAAGTTTGCAGGATAAAACAGTGAAAACGACTTATTTGTTTTATATATGAAGTCAGAGTTGGTGGGCTTTAGAATTCAGACGAGTGGCATCAGTGGCAAAATGACATGATGTTTTGTCATTTATGGGAGGGTGGTAAATGGTTTCATATCGCACCACTTATGGGGAAGGGTGATATTTTGCATTGGGCCAGCAATTCAATAGAAAAAACGATGCATGGTAAGGTACTGTGCACAAAACCGCTTTGTGATTGCACGCTAACGTGCGGTCACAAAGGGTCGTGCGATATGCATTATAGCTATCGAATATGGGAGATGTGATTAGACAGTGGTCAGGGGGTATGAAGTGACAGGGGTTTAGTGCAGGCGGGCCCTTATATAATTAAGTATTATTAATCACATCGACGGCGATTTGATTTGCTGGTAAGTTTATTAATTAACCATGAGGGTTAATTAATCCCATTTTGGTGTTGCGGGGGGTTAAGGCTATTAATTAGTTACTCATTAACTAATTAATTCCTTTTTAAAATGTTTTATGGTCATAATTAACCAAGGGTGGGATATTAATATTTCAGGATTTCTACATAATTGCAATAATACAAGAGCGGGTAGATTGTTATAGGGGATTTATATAATATAGGTTAGTAGTTAATATGACATAATGAAAAAGCACTAAGTATAAAAACATTTAAAGCGTGTTTTTAAACTTAGGCTAAAGTAAAAACAAGGGTTTCTTGTGGAAAATTTTGTAATTTTCCTAAGTAAAATAGGATTTTAATTAGGAAAAACTTATGAAAATGAATGACTTTTATGAATGGTTTAAGTACTTAGACTTTATAAATTATTGGGCCGAGGGTCTGGTCCCTCCAGAAGTTAGAGAAATGCTTTGAGCCCCTTTAACTTTGTAAAGGGGAAGTTAGTGAAACTTAAAGGGAAAATGGATAGGGAAATTAATTAATCTGACTTTGTTTCTTTGATGTGTTGTATCCAATGTAAGTTGTGCTTTGTCCCAATGATGAAAGCAAAAGAAAAAATCATTAAACTTAACCATTCACCACACATTTATTCTACAACCATCATCTACTTACCCTACCTACTTTATCCTAGCATTTTCACTTCTTTATTAGGGTGCACTTAGACTAGCAAACCCTTTTCTCAGTTTCTTTTCTTTTACATAATGATATCTATCTAAATGTACACTTATTACATCCAAGGGTTCAGATTAAACTGTTGAGCTCCTTTTTTCACTCTACCTATCTACTTATCAGCCAAGATTACACTATTTGGTCAGATATTTATTCTCTATTTCTACAACATGAAATTGAAAAATGAATTAGCCAAATTTAAACTATTTGACTATTCACAAATTGTGGCATAAGTAACAAACTGCACACAATTGTTTATTATAAAAAAGTAAAAAGTAGTGGCATTTAGACTTGCACACTTTCATGGTCTTTTCTTTTTGTTGGGGTTCATTTTCTTTCATTTTTTGACCATATTTTATTCTTTTTACCCTTTGATTTTTCTTTTAGGGCATACCCTCTTTACATTTTTCAATTTTTTTTTTTTTTTTTGAAAACATGGAAAACCTTTGCAACAAAAAAGGGTATGAACATATTACATAGCTCATCCAGTGAATCATGACATATGACACCTACTGGTATAGGGGCCTAACACATGGCACATCTATAGCATCAACTAGTCACCATAATTTTGGTCTATTTGACACACAAGATATAGACTAGTCTTGGTTCACCATCATTCTGGTTGGTACTTGACATATGCTGAATCCCCAAAAACCACACTCTATTTGAGTAATTATGGGCCTGATGCTAATGAACATGATGTCTGAAGGCCACACTCTATTTGCGTAACTATGGGCCTCATGCTAATGAACTTGATTTCTGAAGACCACACTCTATTTGAGAAATTATAGGCCTCTAGGACCATTTTTTTGACACCTAATCCTCTGGGATTTCGACAATATGGTGTAAATATGTAAATGAAAAATAATAAAATGAAGAGATCTTGGAAGGTGAATCCCAAGGGTATATATCCTATGTGTATATATTAATGTTCTTCTTAATAAAAAATAAAATTTCTGGAGTCACAAAATACCTGGCTTGACATGGTATCATAGCGTAGGTCTCAAATTCATATTTCTATACCCTCATAACTCTTCTGCATTTTGTCTCATTTACCATTTCATGGTCAACCTTGTAATTGTCACCATATCTATTGTATTTGATTGTTGTAGCTCGACATCTCAAGCAAGGATTTGAAGAGCTAGTCCATTCATGCTCTGCATGTTCCATTGCATGAGTCTATTTATGTGCATGAGTTTGAATATATTGTAACCAACCTTTAATTGTTGAGATATTTGCAGACTCCCTCTATACCATAGTCATTTTTACCACGAAATATGGTGTGAGTATCACCATTCATATATGTTGTAGTTTCCCTGAATATTTTGATCGTGTTGTACTACTGTATATCCCTTGGTTTTTCTTTGAGGGGCATTCTATTCATATATGTGTTGAACCATTTATATATATGCATTAAATTTTTGTTGAGGGTCCCATTCATATGTATGTGTTGTATTCTATACAGAAGAACAATGAGTTATTTTCATTGTATTGTATACTAAAGAGAAATGAGTTACATGTTGGTTATATAATGTGTCTTTATGGTGTATCTACAGGTTAATTTATACTCTTTTCATTATTTCTGGGTGATGATTTTTTATCAAGGCATATGTTCAAGATAGAGAGCCCGAAGCCAAATTCCTACACCAATTATTTTGGGTTATTTTAATTAATTTTTGAAGACAAACTTGTATGATGGGTGTTTGTTATTTATAGAGAGATTTTTTATCAAAGACTATTTCTACGAGTATTTTGACTATTCAAGGCCTAGCTCAAAATTTTATAGCGATGCATTCTCTCATCTCAAGTTGGAGTAGTTCTCACTAGAAAAGAGAACTACCATGAATGGTCCAGAAAGATAAGACATACCAGTGTTTTCAATGAATTACAGAAAGGTGTATGTGAAGGAAAAATTCCAATCATGGGACTAGATTCCTATTTTTTAGAGAACCAAATTTTACTATCGAAGAACTCAATATGTACAAGGGAAAATGTATTTTTGAAGAAAATTTATCGTGTGCACGAAAGGACAGGTCGACCAAAAAGAGAAATTGGACACCCATGGATGGCTATAAATACAACTCCAGTGACCCTCATTTGAGCATCATTATGATCATTATTATTTATTTGGTTTGGATCTCATAGGTATGATATGGACCACAAGAATTCTCTCACACAGGTCTAAAATTGCAATAATTGAAGCTCGCACATGAGATCTAGGGTTTTGGTTCTTAGGCACAAGGATGTTATAGGGTTTTTTCGGTCACAATTGTAGGCATGCACGCTCGTGCGTGTGGTTGGAGGGCCTCAACAACATGCCCATACATTCTCTGCATGCGATTGGAAACTAAGATTTTAATTTTGCAGTTGACCGCATATTTCATTAGTTGACTGGAGAGTTTGCCAGTTAATCGTAGGCTTCTAAATCAGGGTTTTGATTAAAAGTAGTGTTGAGTTCATCTATTGGATATGGTTTAGTTAATTTTTACTAGATAGTCTTGTGAATAGAGGAATGTTTCATTGTACTCTCTTTTATTGAATCATTCAATGAAAATCTAATAAGAAGACAAATTTGAAAGGGTGTCCCTCGTAGTGGCTTTTGCCCTCGTCTCCAACCAATCTTCGTGTCTCTATATGTGAATGATTTTGTTCTATTGTTCCTTTATTTTCGCTGCATTGATGATCATATTATTCTTTTTATAATTGATTATGTTACTAAATAATATTGTAATTCTGATTGATTTTATGATGTTGTGGGGTGAATTCAATATGTAAATGATCAAATACAATTATCTAAAGAAGAGAAAGATATATCCCTAGGAAAAATTAACATGGTACCAAAGTTGGGCTGAAGAAAAGTCATTGAAGATCACCCCTATGAATACACCATTGATGGAAGCAAGAGAATATGGAGGAGACCTAAATGAAAGCTAGGTTTTGAAGGAAACACTAAGAAATTTGGTTATTAGGGTTTGATGTATATTATGAGGTTACGGTTTGGAAGAAACCATGGATTATGACAAACATTTTAGATATGCAATCTCAAAACCCTAGCATGATCAATGTGAATATGTTCTAGCACTTGTGACATGTTTTGGTGTAACACCAGATGGAATAGTCTCAATTAGGCCTGGTTTTTGATGAATTTGGTTGAAATATAATGAAGGAAACAATGTTATATGGACAATGGATAGTCATGACCCTTGAAGGTTGATGATCACCTCTCATTGAAGAGAAATAATTTTTTTTATTTATGTTACTTCTTTATGTCTTTAATTTTGTTTAGATATATTCATTTGATCATTGATTATACTTCCTAGATGTATATTTGAGTATTTCAATACTTCTAACCTCCTGATGAGATGTGATAAGTGGATCCTTCTTGAGGGTCACCCAAGGTAAAGAAAAAGATAACTAGTGTGGGAAGAGAATATCTACAGTTTCCCATGACAAGTGAGTGATAAGGTATGCATAATATATTGTTTCAATTACAATATTGGATGGCAAGGTAAGCCGTAAGGTATGATGGGAATATCACCTTCATGAATGACTCATATATGCATATCAAATTAACTTTTATTTATGGTACCTTTGGTATATTGGTGCACTTGATATTTGACAAGTATCTTAAATTTTAGATATTATGGATTTCTTGACTTTAGGAAGCAAGCTAGATACATTGTTTTTTATATATGGTGACTTTATACTATAGTTAAATGCTTGTAATAAGCATGGTGACCTTGATGATGAAAGTGTAATAATAACACAGATACTCAAGATATTCTTTTTGACCATGTTTAGTTTTTGATAAGATTAGAAAGTACAAATGGATGCCTTGACTTAAAGCAATTATGATCTTCCAACTATGATGATACACTTGTCAACTGCCATAATTATAGGACACTAACCCTTGATGAAACTTTGAAGTCATGTTCATATGTGATGATAAAGTAGTTGATTCTAACATAATATGACCATGATGGATATATGTTTTAGAACCTGATATAGTTTGATTTCATAATCTAATAGTTCTGCTGATGTGGGACAATATTATGATAGACAGGTTGATGTTTCAAATGATGATGACTGAGGTGGCTTCCCATTTAGACGGAGAAACTTTTCATGATATTTTAACACCTATTATTATTTTAAAGGAATATACTTGACTATTGGAAGAATGCTTAAGGGTGTGGTTATAAGCCTCCCAACTACATGGAAGAAGGCTTACGAGTGTGGGTGTGCCATTAAGACATCAAAACTAAAGACTTATTCAAGATATTAGGAGCATACTAGGGGTATGATAGTCCTACAAATATGGAGCAGACAATAGAAATTTCTATGAGCAAGGAAGTTTGAATGTTTAATTTACTATAGAGAATTTGAATGTGTTGACTAAACTTGTGTTTATAGGGGACTCAAATATGCATATTCCTATGTTATTTTGATTTGATCATTGAAGCTAGTATATGAAAGTATTTGATAACAATTTCAAGGGCTTGAAAATATTTTAATTATTGGTTTAATATAGATCAAAAGTATTGGAATTTTGACATGATGTTTGGTAGTTCATAGATATCTTTTGGCTTATAGATTGATTGAATTCATAGTGATAACAAGTTTGGGTTTTGATTTGATAATTGATGATTTTCCTTGATGACAATGCTATGTGGGTATAGTGACTTTAAATTGCTAATATTGGTATTTAATAGTTCTTATATGTTGGCATCATTGGTTTTGGCACATTGGTTAAAGTATAAACATTTGTGATTATGTATGCATTGATCTCACAATGAATGCATGAAAATTCTATGCCTTATCCTTTATGTATAATGACAAAAATAATTCATATTATGATTACGTGGATGCCTTCATGGAGTTTGATATTGCTTAATAAGAATTTATTAACATGAAAAAAGATAAAGTCATAACTTGGTATTTTGTTGTGAGCTCTACCTGACAACTAGTCTGAAGAATTTGTCATAGTGATATTGGCATAAATGTTTATGACATTGATATTTGTTATAGACATTTTTGTGCCTTACAACTCCAAGCATGAAATTTCCATAAACCAAGGGCTCCTAAGTCCCTAAAAGTGTTGTTCTAACCCCTAAAGGAACAAGGTCAACAGATTACAGCTTCTCCCAGAAGTTCTCCACCAGAAACTGCTCAGAATTGGTCAAAACAGGATCATTTCAGCTGCTCCACTGGCTAAGTGCGTTGCATTGCACCTAAATACACTGTGAGGGTGCATTGCATTTCAAAATTCCCTTCTGTAGGGTGCGATGGGTGAGAAATGACAAATGGCAGTGTCATTCCCGAGGTGGAGAGGCAAAGGAAGCTTCCAGAATCTTCTCTTGTGACACTTGCCTCACTGAATTCGACCAAGGATGAGTAAGAGGCCCTCAATCTCCAAGTGGAAGCAAGAACTGACAAAGAGAAGACACTAATCAAATCACAAGCTGACTCATCCTCCTTACAGATATCTATATATGGATCCCTCATCCCAGAGATCCAGAGGCTGGAATTTTGCATATTGTAAGGAATTGTTGTTGGTTTCTAGAGACAAACATCAGATTGTTGGGTGATTTATGCTTTGTTTGAGGTGAAGAGGGGCTTCTTTGCTGGGAGGTTGATGCTGGGTCAGAACCGCTAGTTGTAACTCCTCCTGGATCTTTTCTTGTTTATCAATAAAAACTATTTGAGTTCTCCTCCATGCTTTTGTATCATTGATGCTTGTTACATTTGTATGGTTAACTTAAATCTGATCCTAAGTTGTTTATGAATATAGATCCATGTCTTTGTATAGTGCTCTTCCTCTGTGATCTTACAGGTACTTTGTGAAGCTGGGCATGCAAGGGAGTAGGTAGCTGGAGACTATCAAAGAAGAGAGGGATTGGATCAAAGGATTAGTGCAAGACACAGGTTGGTTCCTTCTATTCCTCTCTATCTATAATTCATAAAGGAAATACAAAAGTAGTTTTTCTCTGTTTGTTTCTAAGGTAGCTGTCACACCTTAGTGGGATAGAGCAGTTCTATATAGACACTTTTCCCTGTAACAATATTGGTTTTGATTTGGAATCTAACGCTTGATAAGCTAACCTAGTTGATTTGATTTCATGGTGTTAATTTGTGTAATGTTGAGTATATTTCTTTGACCAGTATAATGATTACAGATAACATTGTATGGTTTGAGGAAAGCTTCCTGATCCTACCATTTCCACATTAACAGTTACGTGGTGAAGCCAAGAAGATGTTCTGATCCAAGCCTCTACTTCAAAGTGGTCTGTGGTACGCCTTTCATTTTTGTTTTATATGTTGATGATCTATTTTTGGTATGTAAGGAGCCATTGATGACCAAAATAAAGGGAGTTGGTCTCTAAAGTTTGAAATGAAGAATCTTGGCATGATGAAGTTCAAAAAAGGAAAATATATCATGAAGCTATTTGAGAGATTTTTGAAAATGGAAGTGAAAATCCTTGGACACTTCGATGGAATGGGATTTCAAGAAATTATGCAGATATATTGTTGAACCTGCCTTGCCAACCAAGCATTGATTGAAGCATTTATGTTCCATGAGAACACCAATTTGGATATTTTGATTTGAAGAAAACCCTGAGTCAATTCATGCTTGAGCCGGTTCATACACATTGCGTTTTTTCCAAGCACATTTTGAGATAATAGCATGGGATAATCAATTTTTGGTTTGAGATATTACTCACATGATATATGATTGCATGGATTTACTCATGTTGTTTTAGATCGTTATTGATGAGATGAGTACATATGGGTGCTTCTTTAGTATGACATATGCCATGATATTTTGGATGAGACATCAGTAAGCACGACCGAGGTTGAGTACAATGTGGCAAGCATGGCTAGTTGTGAGGTAGGTTGAAGAAAGTCATTGGAGAACTATTTTGAATAGGTTCTAGTTGTGACAGTGATACATTGTGATAATAAAGAGTGTGATAAGATTGGAAAAAGTGTCATATATAGGTAAGACTAACATATCCTCATATATCGAGATAATGTTGTTGTATGAGACAAGCTTATGCTTGTGGTTGTTGCCTCCATGAGAGAGAGGATGAATAAGGTATCCTTCTGTGATATTTGTTTGTTCTAATATAATATTTGATTGGATGCTCTGCATGAACAAGATATTGTTTCTATTGAGGAATTATTACTGAACCCTTTAGTGAGTTGTTAATGTTGGTACTAGATATGAACGTGTTGATATGTTTTTGATCTATAGAGAGTAGGGCTAGTCGAGGACACTGAGCTAGCTCTTCCTCGTGTCTGAATTCGCTGGGTTAGGAATTGAGATGTAGGGCTCCCGAGGTTGAGGTATCTTTGGACAATAGGCTATCTCCCATATTTATTCCCCATAAGGTGAAATATGTTTTTCCCTTATGTTGGTATATGCAGAGTATACCCTAATTGCTGATCCAGGTGGCTTCAGAGACACGCACAGGACAAAGAGGGCTTATGAATGCACAAAAATCAAAGTGATCATAAGGCCTTCGAACCAAGACCACAGTGTAGATCTTGTCATCTTGATCATGCAAGTGCAAAAAGTACATCAAACCAAGTCCGAATGCAAAAGCTAGAAGCAATCAAAGTTCGGTTGACCTTTCGTTGACAAGGCAGGCTTAAGGAGGCCACAATTTGGACAGAACCGGGCCACTGGATTCCGGCCAACCTAGTCTAGATTCTGGGCGAATTTGTGGCCTGGTTAGTTTAACTCCTAGGTCCAAAATTCCACATTTTTTAAAAATGGTCCATTTTTAATATAAAAATAAAAATAATAATAGATATATATATATATATATATATAAAAGGGGATGGGGACCACCAACACAGCCACCCCCTCCTCTCTTCACCATATATATATAACCTCACGTGATATGGGAGGCCAACGGAAATCAGACCCCCTGACCCACGTGGGCTCGCCCCCACCGGGCTGCCCCATGTAACAATCGCCACCCAAAACAATAATACACCATTTTAATGCAACGGACAGTCCCATATAACATGGCAGTTACAACCACAAAACCATGCCTATGTTAAAATGGATGTGAGTGGGTTGGAACCCGAAACCTCCACTGGCTAAGATTCCTTCGCCACGAACAGGCCAACGACCTTTTCCTTAACAAATTCGGCACAAATGTTAATATAAACCCAATTTTTTTACCAAGGCAGTAGCATGGAGGAGCCAAGAGCATGCACAGTGATCGAGGAATTTTTTAATTAATTTTTAATG
Organism: Pinus tabuliformis; assembly: GCA_031772625.1. Taxonomy (NCBI): domain Eukaryota; kingdom Viridiplantae; phylum Streptophyta; class Pinopsida; order Pinales; family Pinaceae; genus Pinus; species Pinus tabuliformis. The sequence continues at coordinate 102,733,852 of CM062807.1, forward strand.
CAGGGACGAACCAGGAGTGGGCACGAATTTCGAGGCAGAGGAAGGCCGTGCACACAATTCGAGGCAACATTTTGCGAGAGGGCCGAATTTTCACTTTGTCAGATTTTGACCAATTTAATATGATTTCAGCACTTCTCAATGCCACAAATGCAATGGCGCTGTCCATTTGTCCATGATAGTTCTGCATTTTTCGGCCATTTTTCAGTAGGGAGTTGATGATCACTGCAGAAACAGGGAGCGAAACCATGATCCTTGAAATTTTCTTGAGGACATAATTTTTCTCCATGTCGGAATATAGTAAAGTTTACAGTAGTTTTTCATGGTTTTCATAGGGATTGCAATGGCGAGGTCAAATTCACCCTTTGAGTTGCAAATTTCCAGTCCACACATGAAGCAAAATCTTTGAGGAATCTTGGGGGAATCTAAAAGATTCCTTGAGCTCCAAATTCTCAATTTATCAAAATTAAAAAATTGGATAGTCGATTTTGCACTATTCGATGCCACAAATCTGATGGTGCATTCAAATTTTTCACCTTCTCATTCTATTCTTCAGCCACTTTTCTAAGTGGAATGCAGGCGTCAACATTCATGTGCGAGCAACCATTTCCATGTGATTTATGCTATGAGATTGATGGCACGAACAACTTCAATAGTTTGACATCTGCTTCTTCAGATGGCCCTTGGTTGTGAGGTATATTCAATGTGTTCATGTGCTTCTTTTGTTATGCATTGTGCTGCACAGATCCTTGTTTGATGCTTGATGTGGGATCTTGTTTCTTACTTGTTTTCATGATTCCTATTAGATGTGACGCGGAATTGTCTATGTGATGTATTTTCTATCATGATTCATCATGTTATGTTTTGAGATCCCTTTGTTGTATCCTGATGGGATATTCATGTTGTCGTTATGTATGTTTGCATTGAGATCCCTTTATGCCATGTTGGCGGGATGCTCATCATGCATGAGTTTGTGTCATATTGATAGGAGTCCTTGTATGATAGCGACATCACCTCTTATGTACATCATTACTATTGACAATACTTAATGCAGCGGCCTACACTATCTTGACACTGGGGCCTAGAGACGTAGTCCCTCCTTGAAGAACTCCATTATCAACGACTTATGTTTTTATGTTGCTGATGATTGTCATGTTCCTCTTCTTTACAGCATGGATATGTATTCACTTATTTCTTTTAAAAATTCAATCTAACATATCACGAAAGTAAAAGGTCTTAGAAGGGTCCTTTGTCACACCCGAACCTAGATTGAGTGGTATCAGAGCGGTCTTTGCGTGGATGTGAATTGCAAGCGTGAACAATGGAACGTGTAGCAATAGAGGATGAAAAAGCAATGTATGAGACCATGCTCAAAATTTCCAAAAGAGAGGAAATAATGTATGAAACTCTACAAAATGAGACAAAGGAAAAGGAGTGGTTGCAGCTTTAGTTGTAAGCCACAAAAGAGGCCCTGGAAGAACTGAAGCACAACAAACAGAATTTTCAAATAGAGAACGTTGAATTGAAGATGCTTCTACATGAAGAGAAAGAGGAAAAACAGAGTTTGCTACAACAGCTGCAAGCTAAGGATGAGGCCTTGGAAAAGCTGCAGCGTGACCCATGTGAGGTAAAAAGTTATTCTCTAAATTCATGTATATGTCCTAATGATAATTTCATTGATTTTGAAAATCATACCACAAGAATTGGCTCCAAATTGTTGAAGAAAATGGGGAGTGAAGGAAAAGGATTGGGCATTAAAGGCCAAGGCATTGTCAACCCCATCAAAGTAGAAGAACTACCCCATCAAGTAGGACTTGGGTATGTCAGAAAGGAAATTAGGGAATGCGGTGAGATAACTAGTGAACAACCAAAAATAGATGATGAGAAGCCATCATGAGTTCTTTCCAAATCGACAGAGGAGGTAAAAGATATTGATTTCCTTTCGGTTTCATCTTCACATAGTATGATTTCTGTTGGAGATTTGGAGATCCCAATTACAAGGACAAACATGAGGCTCCTTACCAGAACAAAGCACGAGCAGGAAAAAGAACTTGGTGTTATTAACCAAGGCATAAATCAACCTTTGGAGGTTGTGCAGAGACCTCAATTTGTAGGCTTGAGATACATCGTGGGAGAATGCTCGAAGGTTTCAGATTCTTCCGAGACAGCATCAAAATTTTCGAGGAAAGAGAATGATGGGAACACATCCCCATCATCCCATGATAGTGCCCATGGCAGGGAAAGAGCTGAGGCAAGCTCTCATCGCCATACTTACACTAGAGACAACAAGGAAAGGTATAACCACTATCGACATTAGAATGTTCATTTCGATTATAATCATTTTGTTAACGATGAACATAAAACATGGCATTGAAAAACATTTACCTTTTGTGGATTACACAACCATACATTTTCTAAGTGCTGGAAAACAATGGCAGCACACAAAAGGATGAGGCTTGAAAAACCTTCTCAAGAGCATGTAAGGAAATAGGTTAAGCATATCTGGAGGAAGAATATGTATTGCATTCATTGCGACAGAAGTGGTCATCAAAGAACCACTTGTTGGAGGCTCCATCCAAAGCAATGCCTTAAAGACAAAGTGTCGGTGCATGAACCAAGTGAAACGATTGATTGACAAGCAAGATCATCACAAGGTGATGACCCGTTCACCTTGATAAGTGAAAAATGGTTCTTAGACATGTTAGCATTTCATGGTCATACTTTTTTAAACCATTTGTTGCATTTTAAAATGTAAAAGTGATGTTGTGTTTCCATGACTTGTTCAACAACAATGATGTTAGATATTATTTTGGGTTGCATTTTAAACTCTGAAAGTGATGTCATGTTTCCCTCACTTGTCAAGACGATAGTGTTTTCTCTTCTTATTGTAAATCTTGTGTTGCAGTGATGACGTGTTTTCCATCACTTGTTGAAGAAACAATAATATTTCGGCCTTGTTGTTGTAGCTGGGGTATTGTGTCCATCTTGATGTAAACTTGACCACTGAGTATGTGTTATGAACTCGAGACAAGTATGGGATGCTTGGGTCATTAGTTGGTCATGAAATTCAAGCATGTGATTTGCAAAAAACTGTACTACAGGTTGCAGAGATTGCAGGTGTTGGCTCATCACTTAAGGCTCTGAAGAACAAAGGTGAAGGAGATGGAAGCGAGACCTTTCAGGACGCTTGTGATGTATACAAGATACAAAGAAGTTGCAGGGTATTTTTCATGCTTTTGGAGGACCAAAAGTTCCTCAGTGGGGAGGATTGATCTAGGTGGCTCCAGAGACACACAGGACAAAAAAGGCTTATGAATGCTAAAAAATTAAAGTGATTAGAATTCCTTTGAACTAGGACTAGAGCGTAGATCTCGTCATCCTAATTGCGTCAGTGTGAACGGTTCATCAAACTGAGTCCAGATGCGAAAGTTAGAAGTAATCAAAGTTCGATTGACTTTTTGCTAACTAGATAGTCTTAAGGAGGCAACAATTTGGACAGAACCCAGCCACCGAATTTCGGCCAACCTGGGCCAGATCTCAGGTGAATTCGTGGCTTGGTTAGTTTGACTCCTATGGTCCAAAATTCCGCATTTTTTTAAAATGGTCCATTTTTAATATATATATATAGATATATATAAAAGGGGGTGTGGGCCACCAACCTCGCCACCCCCTCGTATCTTCACCATATATATGTAACCCAATGTGATATGGGAGGCCGGAAGGAATCGAACCCGCCCGACCCACATGGATTGGCCCCCACAGGGTGGCCCCATGTAACAATCGCCGCCCAAAACAATAATACACCATTTTAATGCAATGGATAGTGTCATATAACATGGCAGTTAGAACCACAAAACCACGCCTATGTTAAAAATGGATGTGAGTAGGTTGGAACTTGGAACCTCCACCTGCTAAGATTCCTCTACCACCAACAGGCCAACGACCTTTTCTTTAACATATTCGCCACAAATGTGAATATAAACCCAATTTTTTACCAAGGAAGCAGCATGGAGGAGCTAAGAGCGGACACACCGATTGAGGAATTTTTAATTAATGCAGGGAGGAACCAGGAGTGGGCATGGATTTCGAGGTAGAGGAAGGTAGTGCACGCAGTTCGAGGCAACATTTTGCGGGAGGGCCAAATTTCCACTTTGTCAGATTTTGACAAATTTTATATGATTTTAGTGCTTCTCGACGCCATGAACACAACAATGTTGTCCATTTCTCCATCAAAGTTCTACATTTTTCGGTCGTTTTTCAGTAGGGAGGTGGAACCATGATTGCTACAAAAACAGGGAGTGAAACCATTATCCTTGAAATTTTCCCGGGGAGGTAATTTTTCTCCATGTCGGAATATAGTCAAGTTTACAATTGTTTTTCATGGTTTTCTGCAAGGATCTCAATGGTGAGGTCAGATTCGCCCTTTGAGTTGCAGATTTTCAGTCCACTCATGGAGCAGAATCTTTGAGGAATCTAGGGGGAATCTAAAAGATTCCTTGAAACCCAGATTTTCAATTTCTTAGAATTCAAAAATTTGACAGTCAATTTTGCATTATTCGATGCCACAAATCTGATGGTTAGATAAGATTTTTCATTTTCTTATTCTATTCTTCAGCCACTTTTCTAAGTGGAATGCAGGTGTTAGCACTCGTGCGAGCAACCATTTCCATGCGATTGATGTCGTGAGATTGATGGCATAAACAACTTAAACAGTTTGACATCTGCTTCTTCAGATTGCCCTTAGTTGTGAGGTATATTCAATGCGTTCATGTACTTCTTTTGCTATGCATTATGCTGCAAAAATACATGTTTGGTGCTTGATGTGGGATCTTGTTTCTTACTCGTTTTCATGATTCCTATTGGATGTAACACGGAACTGTCTATGCAATGTACTTATTTTCATGATTCGTCATGTTATGTTTTGAGATCCCTTTGTTGTATGTTGATGGGATATTCATGTTGTCGTCATGTATGTTTGCATTGAGATCCCTTTTATGCCATGTTGGAGGGATGCTCATCATGCATGAGTTTGTGTCATACTGATAGGAGTCCTTGTATGATAGTGACATCACCTCTTATGTACATCATCACTATTGACAACACTTAATGTAGTGACCTACACCATCTTGACACCGGGGCCTGGAGACATAGTCCCTCTCAACAAACTTCGTTATCAACAACTTATGTTTTTATGTTGTTGATGATTGTCATGTTCCTCTTCTTTACAAAATGCATATGTATTCACTTATGTTCTTTTAAAAATGCAATCTAACACATCACAAAAGTAAAAGGTCTTGGAAGGGTCCTTTGTCACACCCGGGCCTGGATCAATTGGCATCATAGCCACAACTAAGGCTTGTTGGAATTATCACTCCCCATCTTTCCAATGGGTTGAGAGAGAGCTTGAGGGTGTATGATCCTTACCTTTGGTATGTCAAGTATCTCACCCAAGTTTATTATGATGAAGGTGTTCTACCACATAACTCCTCAAGGTCATTATTGGGAATATCAACAAGCAATAGGATGGCTTTAATCATTATCTCATATATCATATGGTATCTCACCATTTTATTACACAATAGGATGGTTGTGATCCCTTCTTGGTAAGTTCTATCTTTCCTATTGTTCGATGAGATGACTTAGGGTGAGAGTATCCCATAGGACGTTCCTGTTATCATAGACATGACGTGAGAGTGTCCCATAGGACCTTCCTCATTTTCATTGGATTTTGGGTTGAGATGCACTAGTGATGTTGTTCTAGGTTGAGAAGGGCTCCTTGATGATAAAATCTTTGATGTTTCTCGAGTAGTAGCATTGGGCTCATCACTGGCAATGATTCTGGGTGGTAATATTGGCTCCCTGTTGAATATAGGGTGGTAACTTAGGCTCCCCTCCAATGTCAAATTCTTCTTCTTTTAGATTCGAGAATGTTCAACGTATGAAAAAATACAATCAAAGATATAAATAGGGATAAACAAAGATGAGCACTGACGACATTTGATCACAACATACTTGAGATAGGATATGATTTGGTTACAGGATACTTTCGATGATTACATGATACAGTTGGAATTTCTCCCTAGCTAATAGGGAGTGTTAACTTGGAATCTTGATGACAAATTGTAATCATGGGACTGGATTCCTCTTTTCAAGCGAACTAATTTTGGCTATTGAAGCACTCAATTAGGACAAGGGAAAGTGCATTTCGGAAGAAAAGCCCCCATGTGCATAAAAGGACATATCGACCAAAAAGAGAATTTAGGAACCCATGGATGGTTGTAAATACAAGTTAAGTGACCCTCATTTGGACACCATTATGATCATTATTCCTTCTTTGGTTTGGTTTGCACATGTCTGAGATAGTTCGTGGAAGTTTGCTCACACAGGTTTGAAATTATAGGATCTGAAGCTCACCCTAGATATGAACACATTGATATGTTTTTGACCTACATAGAGAATGGCTAATCAAGGACATTGAGCTAGCTCTTCCCGCCGTTTGAGCTCCTAGGGTTGAGGGATCTCATGACAATAGGGTATCACCCATATTTGTTACCGAGAGTGTGTAAGTTGTTGCTCCCCTGTGTTGTTCTATGCAGAGTATACCCTAGTTGGCATCAGACTCTTAAGTTGAGCTTGTTGGGATTGTTTCTCCCTATCTTGCCAATGGTTTGAGAGAGACCTTGAGGGTGTATGATCCCTACCTTTGGTAAGTCATGTATATCACCAAAGATTGTTATGATGAAGGTGTTCTACCACAAGACTCCCCATGGTCATTATTGGGAAAATAAACAAGAAATGGGATGGTTGTGATCCTTGCTTGGTAAGTTGTATCTCGCCTATTTCTTGATGAGATGAATTTGGGTGAGAGTGTCCCATAGGACCTTCCTCATTTTCATTGGATTTTTGGTTGAGATGTGCTCCCCGATATGATTCCAAGTTTAGCAAGGCTCCTTGATGATAAGCTCTCTCATGTTTTCGAGGTAGTAGCATTGGGCTCCCTACTGGAAGTGATTCTAAGTGGTATCAATGGCTCCCTGATGAATAGATGTTGTTAGCTTAAGCTCCCTTCTGATGTCAAATTCTTCCTCTTTAAGATTCAAGAATGTTCAACGTATGAGCAGAGACAATCAAGAGATAAGTAGGGATAAACAAAGATGAGAAAATATGAGCAGTGGCGACATTTGATGATGAGATACTTGAAATAGGATATGATTTGGTGATAGGATACTTACAATGATTACATGATGCAATTGGAATTTCTCCCTAGATGAGAGGAAGTGTTAATTTGGGAGCTCAAAGAAAAATTAACATGGTACCAAAGTTGGGTTGAAGAAAAGTCATTGAAGTTCACCCCTATGAATACACCATTGATGGAAGCAAGATAATATGGAGGAGACCTAGAAATGAAAGCTAGGTTTTGAAGGAAATCGTAAGAATTTTGGTTATTAGGGTTTGATGTATATTATGAGGTGAGGGTTTGGAAGAAACCGTGGATTATGAAAAACATTTTAGATATGAAATCTCAAAACCCTAGCATGATCAATGTGAATATGTTCTAGCAGTTGTGACATGTTTGGTGTAACACTAGATGGAATAGTCTCAATTAGTCTTGGTTTTTGATGAATTTGGTATAATGAAGGAAACAATGTTATATGGACAATGGATAGTCATGACCCTTGATGTTTGATGATCACATCTCATTGAAGATACATACTTTTTTTTATTTATGTTACTTCTTTATGTCTTCAATTTTGTTTAGATTTATTGGTTTGATCATTGATTATACTTCCTAGATGTATATTTGAGTATTTCGATACTTCTAACCTCCTGATGAGATGTGATAAGTGGATCCTTATTGAGGATCATTCGAGGTAAAGGAAAAGATAGCTAGTGCAGGAAAAGAAGAGCTACAATTTCCCATGACAAGTAAGTGATAAGGTATGCATTGTATATTGTTTCAACTACAATATTGGATGGCAAGGTAAGCCTTAAGGCATTATGGGAATATCACCTTCATGAATGACTCATATATGCATATGAAATTAAGTTTGATTTAGGGTACCTTTGGTATATTGGTGCACTTGATATTTGACAAGTATGTTAAATTTTAGATACGATGGATTTCTTGATTTTATGAAGCAAGCTAGATACATTGTTTTTTATATATGGTGACTTGATACTATAGTTAAATGCTTGTAATAAGCATGGTGACCTTGACGATGAAAGTGTAATAATAAGATAGATACTAAAGGTCTTCTTGTTGACCATGTTTAGTTTTTGATAAGATTAGAAAGTACAAATGGATGCCTTGAATTAAAGTGATTATGATCCTTCAAGTATGATGATACACTTGTCAGCAACCATAATTATAGGACACTAAAACTTGATGAAAGTTTGAAGTCATATTCATATGTGCTGATAAAATAGTTGATGCTAACATATTATTACCATGATGGATATATTTTTTAGAACCTGATATAGTTTGATTTCATGATCTAATAGTTCTGTTGATGTGGGACAATATTATGATAGACAGGTTGATGTTTCAAATGATGATGACTGAAGTGGCTTCCCATTTAGAGGGAGAAACTTTTCATGATATTTTAACACCTATTATTATTTGAAAATAAGGTACTTGACTATCAGAAGAAGGCTTGAGGGTGTGGTTATAAGCCTCCCAACTACACAGAAGAATTCTTATGAGTGTGGTTGTGCCTATAGGACATCAAAACTAAAGCCTTATGCATGAGATTAGGAGCATACTCGTGGTATGACAATCCTACAAACATGTAGCTGACAATAGAAATTTCTATGAGAAAGGAATTTTGAATGTTTAATTTACTATATAGAACCTGAATGTGTTGACCAAACTTGTGTTTGCAGGGGACTCGAATATGCATATCAGTATGTTATTTTGATTTGATCATTAAAGTTAGTATTTGATAGTATTTAATAACAATTGCAAGGGCTTGACAATCTTTGGATTATTGGTTTAATATAGATCAAAAGTATTGGAATTTTGACATGATGCTTGAAAGTTCATAGATATGTTTTGGCTTATGGATTGATTCAATTCATAGTGATAAAAAATTTCAGTTTTGATTTGATAAGTGATGATTTTCCTTGATGACAATGCTATGTTGGTATAGTGACTTTCAGTTGCTAATATTGGTATTCAATAGTGCTTATATATTGACATCATTGGTTGAAGTATAAACATTTGTGATTATGTATGCATTAATCTCACAATGAATGCATGAAACTTATATGCCTTATCCTTTATGTATAATGACAAAAATAATTCATATTATGATTATGTGGATGTCTTCATGGATTTTGATATTTCGTAATAACAATCTATTAACATGACAAAAGATAAAATCATAACTTGGTATTTTGATGTGAGCTCTACCTGGCACATGTTTTGAAGAGTTTGTCATAGTGATATTGGCATAAACATTTATGACTTTGATATTGATTTTGATTTGGAATCTAATGCTTGATAAGCTAACTTAGTTGATTGGATTACATTGTATTAATTTGTGTAAGGTTGAGTATATTTCTTTGATCGGTATAATGATTGCAAATAAAATTGTATGGTTTGAGGAAAGCTTCCCGAGCCTTGTATATCCACATTGACAATTACCTGGTGAAGCCAAGAAGTGTTCCGATGAAAACCTCTACTTCAAAGTGGTCTAAGGTATGCCTTTGATTTTGGTTTTATATGTTGATGATCTATTATTGGTAGGTAAGGAGCCTCTGATGACCAAAATAAGAGGGAGTTGGTCTCTAAAGTTTGAAATGAAGAATATTGGCATGATGAAGTTCAAAAAAAGAAAATATGTAATGAAGCTGTTTGAGAGATTTTGGGAAATAGAAATGCAAATCCTTGGACACTTCAATGGAATGGAATTTCAAGAAATTATGTAGATATATTGTTGGACCTTCCTTGCCAACCAAAAGTTGATTGAAGCATTTATGTTCCATGAGAATACCCACTCAGATATATGTTTTGTGAAGAACAACTTGAGTCAATTCATGATTGAGATGCTTCATACACATTGGGTTTCCTCCAAGCACATTTTGAGATAATAGCATGGGATGATCAATTATTGGTCTGAGATATTATTCACATGATATATGATTGGATGGATGTAGTCATGTTTCTTTAGATCGTTATTGATGAGATGAGTACATATGGGTCCTTCTTTAGTATGACATATGGCATGATATTTTGGATAAGAAATCAATAAGAACAATCAAGGTTGAGTACAATGTTGCTAGCATGGCTAGTTGTGAGGTAGGTTGAAGAAAACCGTTGGAGAACTATTTTGAATAGGTTCTAGTTCTGATATTGATACATTGCGATAATAAAGAGTGCAATCGAATTGGAAAAAATATCGTATATAGGTAGGAATGATATATCCTCATATATCGAGACAATGTTGTTGCAGGAGACAAGCTTATGCTTGTGTTTGTTGCCTCCATGAGAGAGAGGATGAATAAGGTATCCTTTTGTGATATTTATTTGTTCTAATGCAATATTTGATTTGATGCCCTGCATGAATATGATAATGTTGCTTTTGAGGAATCATGACTGAAATCTTTAGTGAGTTGTTTAGGTTAGTACTAGATATGAACGTGTTGATATGTTTTTGATCTATAAAGGGTAGGGCTAATCGAGGACACTGAGCTTGCTCTTCCCCATGTTTGAGCTCCCTCGGTTAGGAATTGAGATGTAGGCCTCCCAGGTGTGAGTGATCTCTGGACAATAGGGCATCACCCCTATTTGTTACCCGCAAGGTGAAATATGTTTCTATCTATGTTGGTATATGCAGAGTATACCCCTATTGGCATCATACCCACAAGTCGGGCTTTTTGGAATTGTCGCTCCCCATCTTTCCAATGGGTTTAGAGAGAGCTTGAGGGTGTATGATCCTTACCTTTGGTAAGTTAGGTATCTCACACAAGTTAATTATGATGAAGGTGTTCTACCACATAACTCCTCAAGGTCATTATTGGGAATATCAACAAGCAATAGGATGGCTTTAATCATTATCTCATATATCATATGGTATCTAACCCATTTATTACACAATAGGATGGTTGTGATCCTTTCTTGGTAAGTTGTATCTTGCCTGTCATTCGATGAGATTACTTAGGGTGAGAGTTTCCCGTAGGACCTTCCTCATTCTCATTAGATTTTGGGTTGAGATGTGCTCCCTGATTTTGTTCTAGGTTGAGAAGGGCTCCTTGATGATAAACTCTTTCATGTTTCTCGCATAGTAGCATTGGGCTCCTCGCTGGCAGTGATTCTAGGTGGTAGTAGTGGATCCACGATAAATATAGGGTGGTAACCTAGGCTCGCCTCCAATGTCAAATTATTCTTCTTTTAGATTCGCGAATGTTCAACATATGAACAAAGACAATCAAGAGATAATTAGGGATAAACAAAGATGAGAAGAGATGAGCATTGGCAACATTTGATGACAACATACTTGAGATAGGATATGATTTGGTGACAGGATACTTGTGATGGTTACATGATACAATTGGAATTTCTCCCTAGCTAATAGGGAGTTTTAACTTGGAATCTTAATGACAAATTGCAATCATGGGACTAGATTCCCCTTTTCAAGAGGACTAATTTTGACTATTGAAGCACTCAATTTGAACAAGGGAAAGTGTATTTTGGAAGAAAATCAGCCATGTGCACAAAAGGACAGATTGACCCAAAAGAGAATTAAGCACCCATGGATGCCTATAAATACAAGTTAAGTGACCCTCATTTAGACATAATTATGATCATTCTTCCTTCTTTGGTTTTATTCGAACATGTATGAGATGGTCCACGGATGTTTGCTCGCACAATTTTGAAATTATAGGATCTAAAGTTCGCATTAGATATGAACACATTGATATTTTTTTGACCTACATAGAGAATGGCTAATCGAGGACACTGAGCTAGTTCTTCCCCTCGTCTGAGCTCCTAGGGTTGAGGGATCTATGGACAATAGGGTATCACCCATATTTTTTTCCCATAGTGTGGAGGATGTTGCTCCCCTATGTTGGTTTATGCCGAGTATACCGTAGCTTGCATCATACTCATAAGTCGAGCTTGTTGGGATTGTTGCTCCATGTCTTTCCGATGGGTTGAGAGAGAGCTTGAGGGCGTATGATCCTTAACTTTGGTAAATTGAGTATCTCACCCAAGATTATTATGATGAAGGTGTTCTACCAGATGACTCCTCAAGGTCATTATTGGGAAAATAAACAAGAAACAGGATGGTTGTAATCCTTACCTTCTATAGCAAGTGGTATCTGACCCGTTGATTTCACAATGGTATGGTTGTGATCATTTCTTGGTAAGTTGTATCTCGCCTATTGTTCGATGAGATGAATTTGGGTGAGAGTGTCCCATAGAACCTTCCTCATTGTCATTGGATTTTTGGTTGAGATGTGCTCCCCGATATGATTCCAGGTTTAGCAAGGCTCCTTGATGATAAGTTCTCTGATGTTTTCGGGGTAGTACCATTGGGCTCCTCATTGGGAGTGATTCTATGTGCTAGTAGTGGCTCCTCGATGAATAGATGTTATCAACTTAAGCTCCCTTCCGATGTCATATTCTTATTCTTTTATATTTGAGAATGTTCAACGTATGAGCAGAGAAAATCAAGAGATAAGCAGGGATAAACAAAGATGAGAAAAGATGAGCAATGACGACATTTGATGACGAGATACTTGAAATAGGATATGATTTGGTGATAGGATACTTACGATGATTACATGATGCAATTGGTAGCTGAATGACAAATTCCAATCATGGGACTAGATTCCTCTTTTCATACGCCAGCTCGAAAGAGAAATCAGACACCCATGGAGCCATAAATACAAGTCAAGTGACCCTCATTTGGACATCATCATGATCATTCTTCTTTCTTTGGGTTCAGGGAAGTTCTTTAGTACAGGTTTGAAGAAGCTCGCAAGTGAGATCTAGGGTTTTGGTTCCCAACTCTATGGACACTACAAGTTATTTTCGGTCACAACCGCATGCATTGAGGATCATGTGTGGAGTTGGAGGGCTTCAACCACACACACATACATTCTCTACTTGCGGTTGAAAACCATGGTTTGAATTTTGCAATTGACTCCATATTTTGTGAGTTGAGTTCGAGAGTTGGCAAGCTTTTGAATGAGGGTTTTGATTAAGAGTAGTGTTGAGTTCATCTATTGGATATGGTTTAGTTAATTTTTGCTAGATAGCCTTGTGGAGAAATGAATAGATTATTGTACTCTCTTTCGTTGAATCATTCAATGACAATTTAATAGGAAGAAGAATTTGAAAAGATTTTCCAGTGGTGGATTTTGTTGGAGCCTTTGACCAATCCTTGTGCCTCTATTATTGCTTTATATTTAGCTACATTAATGATAATATTATTCTTTCTATATAATAACATAGAAAATAATAACATATATTACTAAATAATATTGTAATTTTGATTAATGTTATGGTATTGTAGAGTAAATTCAATAAATAAATGATAGAAATGTGATTATCTAAAACAAAGAAAAATATAACCCAATAAAAATTAACAAAACAAAAAAAACCAACCAGAAAAATATTCTCATACATATAGCTACTATGCATGCACATAACTGTGCATACAATTCATATATATATATATACACTAACCCAAATTTCAGTCATTTTCTTCTTATTTATCCAAGTAAATTTTAATCTTTTCTGGGCAACTTCCAGCACACTAAGCACAAGCGAGAGTTATATTCTTTCAAAACGAATTTACTTCTACGATAAAAGATGACGTCAAATTTAATCTCCAAGACAAAATTCTCTTGCATTCATTCAAAACATGTAAATAAACGGTGTTAGATTTTAATTTCTGAGTTTTCCTAATTACTTTAAACTCTTAACCAAGATCTACTCCTTTGTAAGAAATTAAAAATAATGCACAGCGGAACTTACTTTCCATCTTCAAATGCTTCAGGTCTTTGCTTGAGTTGTTGGCTCTTGAATCCTTCCAAGAACTTGCAATCCTTTTAGTCTTCAATGGAGCAGACAATTTTTCTGAGTGATTGCAAGCCTTGGAGACTCAGCCCTTTTATAGCAGTGCAAAACCCCAATCCTAGGGCAGCCTAAAATTTAGCTGAAACAAGTCTGTCTTAAATTTCAGATTGATTGAAATCAATCAATCAATCAATCAATCAATCAATCAGAATAGATTCTGATTTCCTTATTCAGCCCAATTTATTACTGCTATTATTTTTAATCAATTATAATCGGTCCATTAACAATTGTAATTGATTAACATTATTTTATATGTATTTGTATCCAAATCCTGATTAAATACGTTTAATGCCATGACTTAATTAATCACATTATTTGGCATATGAATGTAATCTTGCTGACAGTAATTGACATCATAATCATGATGCACGTATGTCCAACTTAATTATTGCAATTAGACGTCTCTAAATCCAACAATCTCCCACATGGACAAGTGCAACCTTTTGATTATATGTCCTTAACTTTATTGCATGCAACTTTTCTGTCTTTAATTATTGTATTTCTTAAACAATTCTGTCCATCAATTATGCTAACAAAGGACTTAAGCGGCATTTGTCACATTTATTCGCAACTAAACTGACATAAATCACGCTGCCAACATAACTGAATGACATGAATCTGATTTGGACATATAGTTTAGAAATTACACGCAAGTGTGATTAGACGTGCCTATTTCTAATTGAGTCACCTTTACTTTACTATATGAGGCCAAAAATTTAAACTTTAAAGAAAGAAATAATGAAAATGAAACTGAATGCAACTTGTATATATCATCAAAAATTGTTTACAATTGCATTACATAGAACATCAAAAAAAAAAAAAAAAGAACTTAAAACATATTCAGACTCCCACATTTTTCTAATTATCCTAAACAGATATCACACCCATACAAGCAACATGTTGGTGAAACTTCTTGGGTGGTAATCCTTTAGTAAGAGGATCCGCAATCATGGAGTCTGTACCTATGTGTTTTATACATAATTCATTATTCCTTTGACGAACTTCGGTTGTTGGTTGCGTATAACACTGCTGAATTGTTGTCACATAATAATTTGAGTGGTTTCTGAATAGAATCCACAATTTTCAGACTTGTGACGAAGTTCTTCAGCCATACGCCATGATTAGATGCTTCAAAACATGCAACAAATTCAGCTGCCATAGTGGAGGAGGCTACCAATGACTGTTTAGCGCTCTTCCATGACACAGCACCACCTGCCATCATAAAGATGTATCCTGATGTTGACTTCATGCTGTCGACACATCCTCCAAAATCAGAATCGGTGTATCCAATGACCTCGAGTTGTTCCGATCTCCGATACGTGAGCATATAGTCCCTTGTTCTCTTTAGGTATCTCAACACTCGCTTGGCTGCCTTCCAGTGTTCCATACCTGGGTTACTTAGATATCTCCCTAGCATTCCGGTAATGAACGCAATATCCGGACGCGTGCATACTTGTGCATACATGATGCTACCCACGGCTGAGGCATAGGGAATATCTTTCATGAGGTTTTTATCTAAGTCAGTTTGGGGACATTGTTTCAGACTAAACTTATCTCCTTTTGATATAGGGGTATCTCCTGGTTTGCTGTTTTGCATGCCAAATCTTGTTAGAATCTTATCGATATAGTTCCTCTGGGATAACCTCAGAATACCTTGAGATCTATCTCTAAGTATTTCAATCCCTAGAACAAATGATGCATCACCAAGATCTTTCATTTCAAAGTTCTTAAATAAAAAATTCTTAGTTTGATGCAACATGTTCTTATCGTTACTGGCAAGCAATATGTCATCTACATATAAAACCAAGAAAATAAATTTACTCCCACAGAACTTAAGGTATATACATTCATCTACTATGTTAGACTCAAAACCAAATGAGCTAATAACTTGGTGAAATTTATAATACCATTGTCGAGATGCTTGTTTTAGCCCATAGATAGATTTCTTAATTCTGCAAACCATAGACCCTGCATCACCTGATACAAAGTTTTCTGGCTGCTTCATATAGATCGTTTCATCAATGTCACCATTGAGAAACGCCGTCTTTACATCCATCTGATGAAGTTCTAAATCATAATGTGCTACAAGCGCCAATATAATCCTTAAAGAGTCTTTCGATGAAACTGGAGAGAAAGTCTCTTTATAATCAATGCCTTCTTTCTGTGTGAAACCTTTCGCAACAAGACGTGCCTTGTATTTTTCAACATTGCCTTTAGAATCCCGCTTAGTCTTAAATATCCATTTGCAACCAACGGGTTTCTTGTCTTTAGGCAACGGAACGATATCCCAAACGTCATTGTCATACATAGATTTCATCTCTTCATTCATGGCATTAATCCACATTTGAGAGTTAGAGCTTTCCACAGCTTGTTTGATATTAACAGGATCATTTTCAAACATGCCAATGTCAAACTCATGTTCTTGAAGATATGCATAATCCTTTGATTGTGTAGATCTTTTCTCTCTAGTAGATCTCCTAATTGGCACAGGCTCTAGATTTTCTTGAGGTTCATTTACAACTTGATCTTCAACAGGAGGAAGAACATCATTACCAACTTCTGAATCTCCCACAGGCCCTAGGCCATCAACATTTGTCATGTCAATGTGAGGGTTTGGGTTGGGTTCAGGTCCATTTGTGTTCTCTATTCCATGTTGAGTTTCTAACTGAGTTGTTTGGGATGATGAAGTTTGCACATTGTCAAAAGATGTATTTCTAAACGCAATCGGAATTTGAACAAAACTAGGACTTTGGTCCATAGTCTCATTCGCATTCGTCTCTTCTTCTTCAAAAATACTATCTTTTGTCATATCTCCCCCACAAACTCATTATCCTCAAAAAATTTTGCACTTCCTGACTCGAAAACTGTATGTTCTGTTGGATTATAGAATTTGAACCCCTAGATCGTTCAGAATAGCCTATAAAGTAACAACTAACGGTTCTTTCGTCCAGTTTCTTTTTGCTTGGCTTATAAGGTCTAACTTCACATGGACATCCCCAAACTCTCAAATGATTCAAGCTAGGCTTGCGCCCAACCCATAACTCGTAAGGGGTCTTGTTAGCTGCTTTAGTAGGCACTCTATTAAGTATGTATGCTGCAGTCTTTAAGGCTTCTCCCCACAAATTCTCAGGTAGAGTTGTACGAGCAATCATACTTCTCACCATGTCTTTAAGGGTGCGATTTCGTCGCTCAGCAACACCATTCATTGCAGGCGAACCTGGCAACGTATACTGAGGCACAATTCCGCATTCCTCTAAGTATTTTGCAAAGGGACCTTGACGCTGTTCTCCTGATCCATCATAACGACCGTAGTATTCACCACCACGATCAGAACGAATGGACTTTATACGTTTGTTAAGTTGTAACTCAACTTCCGTTTTGAACTTTATGAACACGTCTAATGCTTCCGCCTTTTCTTTTATTAAGTAAATATGACCATATCTTGAATAATCATCTATGAATGTGATAAAGTAACGGTCACCATTTCTTGTAGCCTTTGGAAAAGGACCACAGATATCCGTATGAATTAATTCTAAGACATCATTACACCTTTTTGCATCATACTTACGTTTATTAGTTTGTTTTCCCTTTATACAATTTACACAATCACTTAAGTTTGTAAAATCTAAAGGTTGGAGAATATCATTAGACACTAGACGTTCTATCCTTTTCATAGAGATATGTCCTAATCGCTTGTGCCATAATGTTGCAGATTTCTCGCAAGTTAATTTACGTTTTCTATTATCTATATGCAGTGCCTCTGAATGTGAAGTGTCTATATCTAAAAAATAAAGATTATCATAAGAAGACAGGATACCAGAAGCAAGAAGCTTAGAATCTTGACACAAACTGAAATTTCCATTACCAAATGAACATACATAACCATTTTTGTCCAAATAAGATATAGAAATTAGGTTCCTTCTGAAAGATGGAACCACTAAAGCATCAAAACTTAAATAAAATCCTGTCTTACATAACAATCTAAATTTTCCTATGCTTTCCACTTCTACTTTATTGCCATTTCCTACGTAAACGTAGCGCTCTGCCTCACTTGGCTTGCGATGGCTTAGGCAACCCTGCATCGACATACTGATGTTAGTCGTTGCACCTGAATCTATCCACCAAGTATATCTAGATAC
Source organism: Pinus tabuliformis (assembly GCA_031772625.1). NCBI lineage: Eukaryota > Viridiplantae > Streptophyta > Pinopsida > Pinales > Pinaceae > Pinus > Pinus tabuliformis. The sequence goes on from CM062807.1 coordinate 102,752,074, forward strand.
AGAACTTAAATTAACTTCAGAACAAACCAAAGCAAGAGACATACCTTTCTTTGCCAACCATGCATGATAGTTGGTGCAGAATTTCTTTGTATGTCCTGGCGCTTTGCAGAAAAAACAGTTCCTTTCTCCTGCTTTCGCAGAAGTATCTTCCTTCTTTCTTTTCTGCGCGGCATTGTTTGCAGCTACCTTGGTAGGTCCCTTTTCCTTGGCAGTAAACTTGCGCTTCTTGCCTTTACCCTTAGGATTAGATGTTACTACATGAGCACTTTCTCCCTTAGTCATTTTCTGTCTCTCTTCCTCCTGCACCAACTGAGCCTCAAACTCAGGTAGTGTCCACGTCTCTTTTTGACAATTATAAGTCATCTTGAATTGACTAAAGTTAGACGGGAGAGACAAAAAAATGAACTCAATGAGAACCTCATCAGAGATGTCATAATTATGCCCTTTCAAGGCACATTTCAGTCTTGTCATCTCAATAACATGCTCTCTAACCCCTTCTTTTCCCTTGTATTTTATTGTTGCCAACTTCACAAAGAGTGTACTTACATCAGTCTTTTTACTCTTTCTGAATTTTTCTTCAAGGGCCTTAAGGTATTCAATAGCGCCTGTCTTTGTATCAGGTATGATGCCTCGAAAGGTCTCATGGATCGTTTGCTTCATCACCATTATGCACATGCGATCTGAATGCTCCCATCTAGCAATATCAGCCTTCTCTTGAGGAGTTACCTCACTCTCTTTATTAGGCTTGGGGCGATCAAATCTCAGTGTTGTGTCCAATTGCATGATCCCTAAGACTAATTTCAGCTTTTCCTCCCACTGTTTGAAATTGTTCCCCATGAGGGGCTTAATCTGACTTAGACTTAACATTATGTTTGGATCTGAAAAATTCAAGAACAAGAAAATAATTTAGATACGATGCGTCACGATTTAATCATAATTCTAAAATCTATCTAAAAGCATGTGTAAAACTATTTGCTCCATTAAAACTTTAGCCAAAACACCATTCAGTAATGAAACACCTTTGGGTGCAATCATTACCTTCAGGCAACCCTTATGCGCCAAACAACTTAGCAGGCGCCAACCCTCCTTTGGGAAAGCTAACACCCACGTCCATTGCCAGCACGTTGCTTCAACTTGTCATGAGTCATCCTTGCAATCGTCTTACAGAGAGCGGTTCGTTTGCGAACATCAATGCTTGACTCATGCGAAAACAACACATGTATACCAAACACCGTCTTTAGTTAGATTCCAAAATTATGTCTAAAACCTAATCTAGGACGTACCTATAGAATCTACTCGTCCTATATAGAATACAGTATCTTATGACACCTTTTAAATTTAATATGTCAACTATATTCATCAAAATAATTATTAGACTTTAGCAGTTTCTACAATGATTACCTTTTAGAAATGCTTTAATAATTTATTTAGAGAATACTAAATAATTTTATGGTTGCCATGATTAGCATCATTGTGATCAAATCCGAATTTTAGTATTACATCAATAATTAACGTTAATACAAATTTTATGCCATAATTAGCATTATTGTGATAAAATCCGAGTTTGGTATTATATCAGTAATTAACGTTAATACAAATTTTTATGCCATAATTGTGATCAACTTAGAATTCAGTATTATACCCTTTAATTGGTGTTAATACCAATTTTAAACAATATCTAAATCCTAATAATTAGCCTAAATATAGCATAGTAATTATAGTAATTATCCTATAAATGTAAAGTGATCACTGCATGAGAAATATAAAACCTTTAGCATTATATATATATATATATATATATATTTTAAATAACACACAAACTGCAGTGCCCTTACATATACGAAAGGCATGATTTATATCCAACAAAACAAAAAATGTTTGATTGCCAAAACCTTTGCAGGATTATCCATCAATGGAGTACACTGTAATGTCAAGGCAAGATGAATGCTTATACACATAACGGGATAAAAACATCAAGCATACTCTACCTGGCAAATAATTCCTTAGCAAGAACATTGGTAAATTGAAATGTAAATAGATTATATGAAATATGATATTGAAATCATGGAAATCAAATCAAAGACTACTTACACCAATACGGCCGTATACTGCCACACTTACTCTACATTTAGCATTCGGTCAAGTAACGAAATGTTCCCAATACATCAAAATATATTGCTCCAAAAAATAAACCACATGCGGTAACCTCGATAACAAAAAAAAAAAATTATTTATCAATCAAACAACAATTTATATAGGCCCTATGCAGCATACAACTATTGATATCCTACAGCCCTAAATAAAAGGGATTTCATGGAGACCAATTTACTCATACATCTGCGAGTTACATTTTAAAATTGGACTTCAACTGTTCCAAAGTTGCTCGCAGATAATCCAGAAAAGAAAACAGTTCCTCAATTGTGCAAATCAGAGGTGCAGCGTCTATGTAAGCCTTGCCTCGTCTTTGTGAGTTTCCATCATTGTTTCCTTCAATTTAAAATCCGCCATTTAATGTGAGGATGTACTTAGCTGTATTCTATCATTTCATTATAAAATCGGCCATTTAATGCGAGGACCTATCTAGTTGTATTCTGTCATTTCATTACTTTCGCCAGGATGCTGAAATCTGTTGCAGGGTTTCAATTTTTCTGTTTTTGCTTTGTTCAGTTAGTTGTATGATGTTTGCTCTGCAGTGAAATTTCCGCAGAGAAAGTATGTAAAAATCAAGTGATAATAATCAGAAATTTTTCATATTTGAAGAGCCATTAAACGCTCAAAGAATTAAGGACTAATATTTTCGGAGGCAACCGTATTTTTAGAAATATGCATGCACATTAGCCTCTGTTTTAATAACTGAAGCCTGTGGCGCCCATTGGTAAAAGCTACAGATCAGCCGCCTGATTGAAAAATGGCCTAACGTAGCTCTTTCAAGGCCAATAAAAACCCTAGATCTCAGTATCAGGCCAAATTTTCGCTTGATTAAAAAAATACAACTTTAAACAACGCCAAACTATTTTAACGCAAAAAGACCTGCCATGAACAACTATACAAGCTTCCCATTAAACCTGGGGTCATACAAACTACTGCAGCTATTTAAAGCCATTAAAGCAGTGCTATAATAACTCAAAATACGCCCCAAAAAAATGCCGCATTTTAGCCATAACCATTCAAACCCAAGAAAATGGAGCCAAAAAAAAAAAAATAGAGTTTGCAACTTGTACGCAACCACAGAGTCAGCCATTAGAGACAGCACAAGGATTTCTTACATAAGGGTGCTCCGATACCAATTGTTAGATTTTAATTTCTGAGTTTTCCTAATTACTTTAAACTCTTAACCAAGATCTACTCCTTTGTAAGAAATTAAAAATAATGCACAGCGGAACTTACTTTCCATCTTCAAATGCTTCAGGTCTTTGCTTGAGTTGTTGGCTCTTGAATCCTTCCAAGAACTTGCAATCCTTTTAGTCTTCAATGGAGCAGACAATTTTTCTGAGTGATTGCAAGCGTTGGAGACTCAGCCCTTTTATAGCAGTGCAAAACCCCAATCCTAGGGCAGCCTAAAATTTAGCTGAAACAAGTCTGTCTTAAATTTCAGATTGATTGAAATCAATCAATCAATCAATCAATCAATCAATCAGAATAGATTCTGATTTCCTTATTCAGCCCAATTTATTACTGCTATTATTTTTAATCAATTATAATCGGTCCATTAACAATTGTAATTGATTAACATTATTCTATATGTATTTGTATCCAAATCCTGATTAAATACGTTTAATGCCATGACTTAATTAATCACATTATTTGGCATATGAATGTAATCTTGCTGACAGTAATTGACATCATAATCATGATGCACGTATGTCCAACTTAATTATTGCAATTAGACGTCTCTAAATCCAGCAAACGGTACTTTATCACGTTTGGTTTGTCCTGCAAAACCCAGAAATATATTAAAATGGTGTAACTTCCAACGCACAGGCACTCTTATATTCATTCAAAATAAGTAAAATAATATTGCAGTGACGAAGGTACTGGAAACCCGAACTTATATATTAAAATTTTGTACGGCTATATTAAAATGTGTGCAATAAAACAAAACTAAGCGTATAGCATGATTCGCTGAGTAATTAAAAAACGATAGTCATTATGACTTATGATGGTTTAAAAAGTATTTAATAAAGACACAAAACTGTCTAACTTGTACACCAAAGGGCGGGCGGAGAGGACCGTAAAGTTTCTCCTGCATTAGGTAATGGTCTCTTCACTTGCCGCCTTCTATTAATGAATTTTAGCATGTGTGCGCCGGGTGAGAGCCCGCGCAGCAACCTGCTTTCGTGCTTCGTCAGGACTCTTGGCTGTGCGATACCTATTTATTCACGAGATCCGAGGAAGATCATTGTATATCATTGTAGCGACAGAGATACCTCTAAACTACATTTCAGAGCAATCCCGATGGAAGCCTGTGGAGAAGAGAGGCAAGTGAAGCTGTTAGGTGCCCTTTGGAGTCCCTTTGTGCTTCGGGTTCGCATAGCACTGGCTCTTAAAGGCATCGATTACGAGTTCATCGAAGATAATTTGCAGCCTAAGAGCGAGCTGCTGCTGAAATCGAACCCCGTTCACAAGAGGATTCCAGTGCTTATTCACAATGGAAAGCCGGTTTGTGAGTCAATGATTATTGTGCAGTACATTGAGGACGCATGGGGAAATAAGGCACCTATTCTTATGCCCAAAGATCCATATGACCGAGCCACTGCTCGCTTCTGGGCTGCCTTCATAGACGATAAGGTAATAAGTTCACTTTGTAATCACCTCATTTGTCTTTTAAAAGTATTTACTGCGTTTTTTAAATACGTAATTAATAAGTCCGTGCTCTTTGTGTGTGGCCTCAGTTGGTGCCATGCCTTCGGGGAGTTTTCACTGGCCAGGGCGAACAGCAACAGAAAGCGTTAGAAGAATCAGTGGCGAACTTAGTTGTATTGGAGGAAGCTCTGCGAACGAGCCCCTGCTTCTCCGGGAAACTGTATTTTGGAGGAGATGAGATCGGCTTTGTTGACATAGCATTGGCTGGTGTGTCAGCGTTTGTGAAAGCCCTGGAGAACATTACTAATTCAGATTCAGTTTTAATAGACATGCCGCTGTTAAGCGCGTGGATCGATCGAATATGTGAGGACAATAGAGTGAAAGAAATTATGCTGGATCCGGCCAAGGTGCAGGAATCTATAGCCGTCCTACTCGCAATTCGTTGAAGTCTTTACTTAAATGGATGTTATCCATCCTCCGACTTGATTTCATTTTTATGTTGTCAGTTTGAATGCTGTTTACGCTTTCTGAATGGCTGGCGTTTAATGCGACCAAGTTTACTGCCCAACCTAGCTACCGTGTGATTTACTGTCAGTTTTCCCTTTGGTCCATGTACTTCAATTGCACCAGAAGTCCAACAAATATGTCAGCTAATGAACTTCCATGGAAATAATGTTCGATTGATAAATTTTCTTAATATATGTATGAGTGTCCTAAAGGGTATGCCATTAAGAGAAAACGGAAAGTTGACTATTTCTAAAGCATGAAGTACAAAGTTAAATTCATTTTAGAATTTTTTTTTACGATAACAAGACTGACACCTAATTTATAATCGAGTTCAATATTAAACATGATTTTGTTTCTGATAGTGGTTTTTCTTAAAGTCGAACAAGCCAGATACCAAACAACAGAACTTGAATATTTCTATCATTCATTTGACTCTACGAGAAATAAGCTTAATCAACGAGTTTCCATGATAACTAATAAAATTCTTCATATTATGAATAATCACATAATCACTTCCACTCAAATTTATGGAGAAACATTAATGATTACATAACATTCGAGTTACCACATGACAGATCTGAAGTCCTCGCAGGCTTTTGTACTGTATTGCTTCAATGTAATTTAATATATTTGGGAAAATGAGGGAGGAATTTAAAATAAAATGCCAAATAGTAAATAGGGAAGACTATATTTACTAATTAGCGGTGTAATAAATTGAGTATAATTTAAATATTTAATGTTTATATTTTTTATATTTTTAATGAATTTTATTTAAAATTTAGTGAAAATTGGTTGAATTTATAGATCTCAATTTTTCGTTGTTAAATTTATATAGGTTAAGACATATAGTTTATTTAGGGTTTGGCATATGTTTATATATTTTTAGATACATCTTAAATTTTAAAAATTTAATAATTTTATGAAAAATTATAGTTAGTATATATATATATATATAATTTATTTTTGAAGAGTCTCTAAAAAACAGCTAAATAGAATTTTATTTTTTTGGAGGTGGGTGGATGTGAGAAAAAAATAGAATATCTGTTGGAAAAAAATCATAATTTTTAACTTTATTGCAATTCTGGAATATTTAAAAAACAGCTAAATAGAATTTTATTTTTCTGGAGGGGGGTGGATGTGAGAAAAAAATAGAATATCTATTGAAAAAAAATCATAGATTTTTAACTTTATTCCAATTCTGGAATATTTTAAAATTTGGACGAAAAGGAGTTACATTTATGTCAAAATTCTAAAATATTTAACAATCTGCAATTAAATTCACCAAACCCCCAAAAAAAACAAACAACTCCAAGTAAAAAATAGATACATTTCGACTTCTAACCACTCACGAGTACTACAATTTGCAAAAATAAACAACTGCGGTTAGCTTGCTGACTCCGAATTATAAATTCAAGGGCTGGACAGAACACTATGTATACCATTCCCCTTGCCTCATTCAACCCTTGAACCAAGGGTGAAACAAGTTAGGATATTTACTCATATGGGTATCCTTTATATGAAGAAATACTGCTTCGCAAAGGAGGAAATTCAATGTCAAGAACTCTACCACCATCAAGGGCATAGATAACAGATTATATTGCATCAGCCATTAAAATTTAATAATATTTAGGGTATTGTACAAAGGAATTATAGCTATTGGGTTAACTTCGGTTGATGTTTCTTATAGAATGCTTTAAATTTTACACTCATTCCTGGTGAACTCTTTGTTTCAATTAAGTCATATAGATAATGATATTTAGAGGTTGGAGTATTTTTTTTCTGAGATAAATGGGTATAACTGGATTATGTCATAGTAAGTCGGTATTTTTTTTTTTTTTGAGATAAATGGCTATAACTGGCCTATGTCATAGTAAGCCAACAACATTTATGAAGAGGTTTAATTTTTTTTGCTCTTCAGAAAAAGATGGATCTTAGGAATTTTTATTAAATTAATTATATGATTTATAATGTTTTCTTGGGCTATTTTGTCTTTTTATTGCTTATGATATTCTTTCTAAAATAAAAAAGCTTAATTATTAGAAGTAATTTATAGCCCAATATAAAAAAAATATTATAATATTGTAATGAGGTACTATACAGCCTAATATAAAAAAAATAGTATGATATTGTAAGGTTTATAACATTTACTCAATTAACAGAAATATGAAAATATTTAGTTATTAAAAAATACAAAAGTTATTTAAAAAAAAACATAATTATATATAAATATCCAAACCAATCACACAAATCTGTACAATTCAGTGTTTTTCAATTAACAACCTAGAGAAAGAAAGTTTATATTCCTAGAACGCTCGACGATAGCCAGCAGGTACATAAAGCTGTTACTTCTACCTAGGCCGTTTTTGTTTCCAATTCAGTGCTGCCTTGTCAATTATAAGTTCTTTAATTTAATGGCTTATTTGATTTATTTTCTCAATTAGATATAGACAAGTTCCACTGTTTTAACGCATAATTCATTTTTAACCGTTAGAAATCTATACTATAGTGGTATCTGCTATGAATATGCTATCATGAACTAAGTTCAACAATATAAAAGAACACAATTTGTGCCAGAAAATACATGTTAAATTTGAAGGATTTGTCTCTTGATTTTATTGTTTATGCGTACTAGTATTGATGAGATTTCCAATGGTGAATGCCATTACCAAAGAGATTTGCCTCTGTTCTTTTATTTTTTATATGTAGTAGATTCGACCCGATTTTAAATGTTTACTAAAATGAATAATCAAGAATGTTTACTTAACATGTATATGTCATAACTTTATCTTTCTATATGAGTGCGTAGGTTGAGAGCTAACACTGGCCTGCTTTTGTTTTGGGCAAATCTAGTGTTTCTACAAACCACTAACCCTGTAGACTTAGTAGCTAGCTTAGAAACAACAGACAAAGTAATTTGTTGCCTTTTCTATAATTAACAGATAAGAGAAGGAATAAAATAAACTGACTTGTAGGTTTAGCTTACTCCCTCTCTCCTTTGATTGATCCTTCCGCTCCTTTCTGTACTTAAATCGCTTAGAAAGTACCTACACACAAGCCGATATAGAAATCAAACAAAGAATACAATGAAGATCTCTTAATTAAACATATCATAGAATCCAGAATAGGATATACATATAAATACATGAATGGAAAAAAACTTCAAATTCTTTATTGATAAGAGGAAAGATTACAACCCATGAATGTTCATGCTCGATTCAGTGTCTTTGTTCCAATCAAACCCTTCTCTCCTCATGAAGCAACAGTTCGACATCATTACAATACTCTTACTAACCTCATTCAAAGAGCATCTCATTAGCTCAAGAAATTCCAACCTAGACTAGCCTTTGAATGCCTGATCAATTTATAGCTAAATGGAGGTGGTTAAGCCATTAATGGGCCTCATGAATGCTCTGCCAAAATTGGGAGGTGGTTCCATGGAGGAAGGGATAATGGATTGAGGTTCATTCATCCTCTTCCTCATCCAAATGCAAGCTCAACCAACCTAGAAACTTCGAGAAGTATCCATTGGATGAGGAATCCAATGGATTCAATTAAAAAAATTTGATGAATCTCGCTTAGTGCAGGTGAAACAAAGGCTAAGTGTGCTGCAACGCACCCAGTCAGTGCAGTTTCTGCATTTCAATGCAGCCTGATAGAATACTACCTACACTGATTTCCTTAGGGGCATTTTTTGGAAGAATGGTGTCACAGAAACTCTTGGGAGGAATGCATGATGTAAGTTGACCTCATTAGGGAATGAAAACAACTAAATTAGGGTTTGATGGACCCTAATAATATGGATCGATGGACCCTAATAATACGGATCTGGAAGTTGGGATTGATGTGATCAAATTGACCTGTAACAGTTGCCCCCTAAAGCATGAAGTTGAAAATAAACATGTCGAGTGAAATGCTTTACCATTTGGAAAGAAGGTTTCGAACTGGAAGGAAACCTACATCAGTTACAATACAAATATCATGATAATTTAATTTTTTCTCATGAACCAACTAGGGGAAGGCATACCCATGCTCAGCTTATAAACTTTCATTACATGTACCAATATAGTCGTCTACAGATATAGATCCATGAATGGATGACCATGAATGTAAGGCCATTGTACATTTGATATAGTACTCCTGAAAAATATATCGCAGCCCGGATGGATGAAACTAGATCCGAGGTCTTCAATCTTGTCCAATCTTTCACTCAAGTACAAGTGTAACCATGTGAATAGGTGATCTGAGGTTGAACATGGAGAGACATCGTCTGATTACCAGCAAATGATGTATGTCGTTAATAGATGTGAGAGGAATCACCAATAATGATAATGACCCTCAAGGTACTGTAGTACATTTCGCATGGTGTGAATAAATGATTTGAAGTCGAACAACATACGAAGTCTTTTGGTCGAAGGCCAATGATGTCATCCTATCACCAGAAGCGAGAAACCTACCATTGATGTATGCAAGTCTCAAGATATTGAAGGGGTGTTTCTAATTCAACTTCTTGGATGATGTGCTGATGTCAACAAGAAGTGCCTTGCTGCAGGAGAGCCTTGATGTATCCCACATCAACGACACGAAATGAGGTAAATGATTTTGGAGATGAAACATCAACTGACGACACAAGGTTCAGGAATGGCGGGCATGAAAAATGAAGGTTTACTATATTGTAAATGATGAAGTTTTGAACTGAATGACTTCTCTTGAACATATCGGCGACAATAAGATGAATTGGTAGTATTGACGAAAAACAAAGTAATGGATGGTATGATAGACCAACGGTGTGATAACCATTAAGCTGAATGACCCAACCCACCTAGTCATGGTGATGAGGTGAAAGTGTTATGTTCAAGAGTGACTTGCTACCATAAAGTTTTCTCGGATTTTTCCCATTTCCCCAGTCATTTCTGACTAGTACCTCTTTATTTTTATCAAGCTTGAGGAGGATAACATATGCTTGTTGTATAATTCCACCCTTTGAGTGAATCCATCGCTATTTGATGTTTCAACGAGTCTAGCGAAGGTGAAACTCAGTCTTGTCTAGATGGACAAGTTTGTCGCTATTTGATGTTTTTTTAACGAGTTTAACGACAAACATAACTCAGTCCTTTTCACATTTAATGAGTCTGAAAAGGGACTAAAAGGAGACTCCACAAATTCTTTTTCGTAGATTTGTCTTTCAAGTCCAAAAAAGCATAAAATAATACAAGAGAGAACCTATTGATCATGTTTGACAAACGAATACCTTCTTCGTAGTTAATCTATCTCAGCTCGAAGAAGGGATAAGACTATATTGAGTAGATATCGATTCTAATCAGTTAACAAGCTAGAAACTACAAGTGTTCAACAATCTTTACATATTTAGAGTCTAAAAAGATCTTAAAGAGGACTCCAAGGGGGTTCCTTTTTCGTTTTTAACAAAGCTCGAAAAAAGTGATAAAAGTTTGCATTGTGGTCAAAGTTGTTCAATTTACATGTAAGCACATCATAACTGCATATCAGTTGTTAAAACTTGCTCAAGATGCCATCAAAAAAGATTAAAAATACATGCTCATGGATTAAATAGATGAAAACCAATATTTACTCGATTAATGTGCATGGAATAAATATAAAAACTGGTTCTTACCATTCAATTTCACCATATCATTTTTACCTTTTGATTTGGGATCTCTGGAGTGGCTTTTTCCTCAAAATTCACCAATTGATTGCAGAGGATTCAACGGATCATTCCTTGTGCTATTTGGACCAGGTAGGATCTAATTTTGTTCTCTTTCATTTTATTCTCTGTTTTAGTTAGGAAAGGTTTTAGGGTTTTGAGGCCCCTAGGGTTTCATTTTCTAATTCAGGGATTAAAATGGTAATTATATGGAGAGAACGAGAGCATGAAGAATAGGATATCATAGCCTTGAATAATCAGGGAACAGTTGAGGCCCTAAGAAATTGTAGGTTACTTAAGTATTTCGAGTTATCCAACATGTGGTAGCAGATGGATCTTCTACGGTTCCTTGTTCAATCATGGGATCCGACTGATCAATCTTTTCACATTCGGGACAAAGAGGTCCCTTTTACCATCAATGATATATACTTCCTAACCGGACTATCGAGGCGGGGTGCCCCCATTTCACTAACAGGACTTGCCCTCAGGGGTAGACCAGTGAAAGATTATGTACGCTAGTTCTATAGGCAGGGTACCCGGCCTAGTAGAGACGGAAGGATACTTATCAAGGATGTTAGTGATTTAGCGCTAAGGATGATCCCTTTTACCATTGCTAGATTGGTTGGCAGTGCAACACTTCATTTGGCCAACAAATCATACATGCAGTATGCCTTAGAATGTTTAGAGCCAAAGGTGTTCAACTGGTGCGGGGCTGTCTTTTCATTTGTGAAAGAGCAACTAACCAAGGTGAAAAGAGGAAAGATCAAGAATTTCGGCTATGGATCGATCGTGATTTCTTTTGCCTTTGAGAGAATTCCTCTCTTGTAGTCACAACTTATTTCACTGGGTGTATCTAGACCAAGAGACCCACGGATACAGAGATGGACAGATCTTATGGCTAGGCATGGTGCCCATTCTTCAATCATATTTACCCCTACAGTCTTTGAATGGTTCAATGGATAGGAGATGACTTTCTCAAAATATCCGTATTCAGGAATGGATTTACGTGGTGATCCAGAGTTTCCACTACCAGTTGGAGCAACGTGGGGTGCTGTTGGTAAATCATTTGACCAAATGTTTTTAATTTTTTAAAGTTTCTACACTTTTTTATGTTTTTTAAATAACTCCAAGACTAAACACAATCAATTTTGTTTTTCTATGTATATAGATGTTGGACCTATTTAACCTGTGGGGGACCCACGAGATGTAGCTAGACTAGCACAGAGACATGTAGGGAGAGAGGTACTCCGAGACTTGGATTTGGCCAAGACTCTAGCTGAACTGAAAAATCACATAGAGGGATTAAGCCCGGGTATTCCGAATATTCAAATTGACTAGCTACCTATGCGTCTAAAGCACCACACCATCAATGTAGCGAGTCATTAGATGAGACTCTTGTGCATGATAGCATAGGCAGTGACCTATTATCATGAGCACCACTAGTCTACTTAGATGTCTTTCTACATACATTTAGTTTTGGGTCAGATGACTAATTTTTGTCTTGGATACAAACTGTTTGTAAAAACTTCTTACAATTATCTATTTTACTTTCAGGGTTTTATTATGGTTGACCGATGCAATCCTATTCAATTGATGATGCAAATTGAAAATATTTACTTTACATAAGTCGCAAATGTCTATTTAACACATAATTTGCTAAAGAATTAGCTAATGTGTTTAGATTTATGGAAATATGCTCATATTTAATAAACTTAAAATACCTTTCCAAAATATGAACTCTAAGGAACATACGATGAATTTCTGGGTTTCAAACGGTATAAATGCCAGTAATTTGTAGTACAATGCGATGTGAGTCCAGTCTAATGATGATTCAGCAAATTCCAAGTGAAATGGCATCAGAGAGAAGTTCAATCATCATGCTATACTCAGCGATATTGTTTGTTGATAGACCAATGCAAATCCCTCTAAAGCTCATTAACTCGCTGCTTGGAGCAAAGATAGCCCATGTTGCAGAAGATAGGTTCTGTGTACTACAACTAGCACCATTGGCGTCACCAACAAATGGTTCTGAAAAGTTTGACATCTACAAAAAATACAAAGTTGATTACTTAACCAGATAACAACCCTAAAAGAAACACACTCACACATGCAATCCAAGCATATTTACATGAGTTTTACCATACTTAACTAAGAATAGTAACGTTTTAAATACAAACCATTTCCGGGCTTAGACAATGAAATTCCGTCATAATCTACTAACTCGAAGGCACCTTTCATCAATACGCACTTAACAATATAAGGGCCCATCCAAAGTGGTTCAAATTTTCTTGCTCCAATTTTATCAGACTCTTAATCGTAAAGCAAGACTGAGTCACCTTCTGAGAAGACACGAGGCTTGACATTTTGATCATATTGCATTGTTACCTATTTCTTATGTGCTTCGTTAGCTAATGGGGCATCATGATGGGTTTTATCCAGATGGATTAATTCCAAGAAACGTGCTTCTTCTTCAGAAGTATCAATTAGCAGGTCAATTGCGAGTGTGAGTGACAAAATTTCACATTGAATGGGCAAGACTGCTTCCAAACCATACACCAACTAAAAAGGTGTGAATCAGGTAGCATTTCTCACTGAGGTTCGATATGCCCACAAATCCAAGTACAGGATTAAATGCCAATTTCGTTTGTGAAGTCCAATCATTCGTTGCAGCATGCACTTAAGTACCTTGTTGATAGCCTCAACTTGTCCATTAGCTTGCAGATAATATGGAGTAGAACTATCATGTGAAATTCCTAATTTGAAAGTCAACTCAACCATCATATGATTGCAAAAATGTGACCCATGATCTGTGACTATGGCCTGTGGTACACCAAACCTGGCAACCACATGGTTGAAAAAAAATAATGTAGCCGTTTTGCCGCTGTTGTTTAATGTAGGCATCGCCTCGACCCATTTGGTAGAAGAGTCAACAGAAACTATAATATACCCATGCCCCCTGGCCAAGGTGGGGTTACATGTCATAAAATCAATGCCCCATTTAACAAATGGTCCAACAACGACTACTAGATACAAAGGTGCACGTGGTAATCTGGTTTTTCGATCGAATATTTGACAAGCATGACAACTTATGACAACCATTATGCAATCTTTGAATATTGTTGGCAAAAAGTAACCAACACGGAGAATTCTCTATGTTGTAGCATATGTGGATAGATGTCCACCATAAGCACCTGAATGACATTCAATCAAAGCTTTCTCGACCTCCTCATGATTGAGGCACCTATGTAAAATTGTATCGATATCCCGACAATAAAGCATTTCACCAATGATCAGATAATTTTTGCCTTGGTATCAGATACATTATTGTTGAGAGTGAGAGGTATCAGGTCGGAAAGCTTGGGTTTGGAGATAGATCAGTATATCTCCATACCATGGATCACTTGATGAAATTAGAAATAGAGACTCATCCAAGATTGATGTTTCTGATGTTAAATTGTTGGAGGATGAGGGAAGATCCGAAAGTAGTTCGGAAAATACGAGAGATTTCTTTGACTTAGATTTAATGAATTCTAAATCAAATTCTTGCAATATAACTATCCACTTCAAATATTTGCCCCCCAGCAATTGGCGTGACAAAATATATGTAATAGGGTTGCAATCGGAGATTATTGTAGCTTTACACAAAAGGATATAGTGATGAAACCTCTGCATAGCTTGAACGACTACCAGAGCTAACTTTTCAACATAAGAATATTTTGTTTTCTGTATCATTGAGATTACGGCTCAAATAATATACAGGATGTTCTATTCCATCTTCTTCCTGGACTAAAACCATTATGATGGTTGTATCTGTAGCGGTGAGATACATGTAATAGTCTTGTTGATAGTTTGGGGCATACATTAATGATGCTCTAATCAGGGAATATTTAAGAGCACTAAAGGAAGCTTGCGCAACCTGATCCCAATGGAAGGGTACTCCTTTCTTCAATACATGTGTAAAACCTTTGGCCATTTCATCATATTTTGGAATGAAACTCCCCAGAAAGTTTGCCTTCCCTTGAAGTCTCTGTAACTCTAATAAATTCGAAGGCGGAGGCAAGTCAAGTATTTCCCGAAACTTAGTTGGATCGAGTCGAATTCCATATTTTGAGACCACGAATCCAAGAAATCAACCAGAGCCAACACATAACACACACTTGTGCGGATTGAGCCTTATTTTGTACTGTCGGCACCGCAAGAATATTGCTCTAAGATGTTGCAGGTGATCAGTTCGCTTTCGTGAATGAGCAGGCAAGTCATCAAGATATGGTTGTACAATATTCTTAATCTCATGGAAGGCATAGTTCATTGGCCTCTGAAATGTAGCCCCTACATTCTTCAAACCAAAAGGTAACTTTCTATAAGTGAATGTGCCCCACAGACAAATAAATGGAGTTTTTGACTAATTCTGTGGGTGGATATTGATTTGATTGTAGCCAGAAAAGCCATCCATGAACGAAAATATTTCACATCCGGCACATTCGTCAATAATCTAGTTGATGAAGGGTGTAGGATAATTGTCTTTTGGACATGCTTTATTTACATCCTGTTAATCAACACACATTCGAATTATTCCTTGATTCTTCTTCAGGCGAACAATGTTTGATACCCAATCGGTAAGAGGTACAAGGTAAATCAAACCAACACGTAAAAGTTTTTCAATCTCTGACTTAATAGCAACATCTTTCTTTGGATGTACAGGTCAAAGACGCTGTCATACTAGTTTGACATTAGGGTACATTTTGATTTGATGTTCAACAATGCTTGAATCAATGCCTGGCATCTCCTCATATGACCATGCAAATATATCTCTGAATTCACGAAACAGAGCACGATAATTATCGAGTTCCAAAGGAGAACAAGATTTGTCGACATGAATGTTTTCTACAATGTTAGGCTTGGCAGAAATGTCTATAGAAATTGTTTCTTCTATGTTAGAAAAATTACACTCAGAATCTATCAAATCTATTCTAATTGAATTCGAAAAGAAATCTTCAATTGAAGGGTGTACAAGCTCATTCAAATAATCTTCACTGGAATCTAGAAGATGGGAACGATGATGATAATATTGCCATGGTTCTTCTCCTATCATCATTGATTGGATTATTCCTTCATCTATAGAATATATACAAGCAAAAGGATCCGAATAAGTACCATTTTCAAATGAACGATCTACCCATTCAATCAGCGAATGTGTATTTGGAAATGCCACGCAAGAAAGAAATATTGATTGCTATGTGAGCTCAATAGGACTTAGTGGCATAACCTCAGTAAAACTTTCATCTTCAATACTATTGGTGATCCTCTTTAAATCAGATGAAGTAGAGGATAACATATTACATGTCTTGACTCTCGTAACTTCTGAAATTCCAGATGGTGAAGGAAGTGTAAAAGTACCCATTAAGGAATGATCTTTGAAGAGACCTACACTAACAGATTGAAGGGAAAGCGGTGGTCCATTAACAAACGAAATGTTTCCAATAACTTGAGAACAAGAGGCGAAAAATGAGGTTTGGTCAATAGCTATTATTCCACCTATATGAGGAAATGCGATTGTGCGAAAGTACGTGGAAACAATAGCAGCCATAGCATAAACCCATGGTCATCCAAGTAACATGTTGTAGTCAAGGGGTCCGTCAACCACCTCAACTTCAACAATGATTGTTTTGCCCCCTAGCTCTAATTGCAAATTATTCAAAATCCCACATGAAGTATATGTTCTTCCATAAAAAGATTTCAATGTGGTTGGTGATCTTGACAATGTAGGTGACCCCAGTGTTTTCCAGCAGCTCATTGACATAACACAGGTAGAAGCTCCCTCATATATGATAGTTTGATGAATTCTTTTATTGAGAGCTTTAATCTGAATTAGAAAAGCTAATTATGCTGGTAACTGTGGCTTATATCCTAAGTGATTAAAAATCACAAGATTAGAATCCATTGGATCTACTCCACCTATTGCCAATGGTAAAGCCTGTGTCTGGGAGGCGCAATTTTGCAACACCTCAAGCGTCGACATAGCAAAAGGAGAGTGAGCGAGATCTTCTACTATGTTATAATTTTGAGCAGCTCAAGCTCGAGGATTAAACATTGATTTGTGCACCACTCCCTTCGGTGGATTTATTGTTAACTCTGGTGCAATTAGTAGTGGAACATTTTCTGATGTGGTCGAAGTGAAAGAACCAGGTTGATCAATGGCCTGATTATTTGATGACGATTTCGGATTACCATAATCTTTATTACGTGTCTGGACCAAAATTTCATCTTTAGGTTTTTCATTGGATAACATTAATACTTGTGATGTGGAAGCATTTAATTTGTATCCTGGTTTGGAAACGGATCTATGAACACTATGGATGCAGTAGAAGTTTTTAATAGTTTAGAAACTTCTGCACAGTGAGGACAATCTCTTGCAAAGTGCTCGTCATTACATATCATACATGGATAACAAGGTTTCTTTCCTGAATTAGAGGAATCAGATGATTTCTTTTTAGGTTGGTTTTCAATTTTCTTTTTATTTTTCCCTTTCTTCTTGCTTCATGGTTGCTTTTGATTCTTACCTTTTTCAGATGACATGGCATTAATCTTGGAAGCAGGAATCTCAAATGGATTTACAGTTTGATTCAAAATGGCAAGCGATTGACCAGATGGTTTACTTGTTGTTGGCGTGCTCGAGGAACCGATCACACCGTCATCGGCATGAGAGTCCCTACTCGATTGTGGAGGTGGAATGGATTGATTTAGCAGAGATGCATGTGGAATGTTGTCATAGAGCATGCCAGATTGTGTGTAAATTAAATCTATATATTTGGCACGAGAAATCACTTTCTCTTCTGTAACGACTCCACCTTTAGCCACATCCTTAGTGATAGATGGCGATAAGGACTTAATAAACCACTCAGCTAGAAGCTGATCAGGAACATAGGTTTTAACCATTCAATGACGACAACGCCACTCATGAATATGATCTGATATGTGAGTAGAAGTCATTTGTTTGAAGTTGGTGAAAAGTTCCATTCCAGTTTCATATCTGATAGGTAATTGGAAGTGGGTCAAAAAGGTAGCTGCTAAATTGGTGAAATTATTAAAAGAACCTCTCGACAATTCAATGTATCACTTAGCAACTGAACCAGTAAGCTTTCTTTAGAAAAGACGGAGCCTTATCGAATCATCATTCAAGGAGTTCTAAGAACACCATAAATGATAATTCATGACGTGATTTGACAGGTCTTCTCCGGGATTTCCATTAAACTTTGGAATATCAGAAGGAAACTTATGAGGAACTACTGGCCACCATGGTGCATATAAAATTGGATCATTGGTAAGCCGGTTTAAATCTGGTAATTCTAAAGTTGCCACAAATGGCAACTATCGATTCAAATCAGGTTGAGCATATCCGGGGTAAGATGGAATTGCCTGTGCAATAGGCCTTTGCGTACCCGCATAAGGCGAATATCCTTGATAGGGTGGTTGGACATAAATGGTATATGGATTAAAACCAGGTTGACCATGCAATTGTACATAACTAGGTTGGGATTGGTACACAAGACCCTGATACGCTTGATATTTTCCTTGCCTAGGTTGGGCTTGAAAAGCAGGCCCATATTGAGGTTGGACATTTTGAAAAGGAGACTATTGATATTGTGGCTGCAAAGGTGTTGGGGTACCGGTTGTGAAGTCTGATATTGCACCCTAATGCCAATTTGACCAGGTTGAGGATAAACTAAACTAGTAGCAACTTGAGTCGCTCCAGATAATGGCACACTAACCTGAGGTAATTGTACCCCAGAAACAAGGGGTTGTTATATAACAGCCTGAGAAGTTTGGGTTTGCTGACTCGAAACTTATGGTTGTGAGGTAGCAAAACTAACTTGTGCAGGTTGAGATACAATAGGTTGAGCTTGTATCTATGGTTTAATAGTTACGATAGGTACATTCAAAATAGTTGGCTTAGTTTGCATAGGTTGTGTTGGCTACACAAGCCTTGGTTGTGGTGGCATAGTTGGCTACCACTGACAGACTCTCATTTCAAGTTGACCCGAATACAGCGGGACATAACCATAGGGTTGTCCTCCTTGATAGGGAGGATGTGGTGAATAGGCATATTGCTTTCCATATGGCGGCATTCCATTGTTAAGAGGATATATGAGTCTTTGTTCACTAAATTGATCAGTTTGATACTGGTACTGATAAGCAGGATCAAACTGTTCTCCTTGATAAGAATAACCAGGTAAAATTCCTAATGATGACATGGGTGATGACCATGGCAAAGAAGAAACACCCGAGTGGATTCCAGACATAGATTGGTAACCAACTGGGATAGACGGTTGTCCATATAAATGTGAATCAGGTGTGGTAGAAAACATTGAAGAAGTAGTAGCAAAGGATTCTGCAGCTACATCAGATGAAGCAGTCTGGGATGTCTGTGGTTGTTTTGCCATCGTTAACTGACCCAAGAGTTGACCTAATGAATCAAGTTGTATCTTAGAGGTAGTAGTAAAAACTGGAGCAGTAGAATGAGGAAGAGATTGAGAATAAAGATACAGACTAGGTTCAAAATGATGTGGAGTCCTAGGGGTAGAATCTTCCTCAATTTCTTCCTCTATAGAAATTAATCTAGGTGGAAGGATTTCAGTGTCAGGTACGAGAAAGACTTCTGGTGTTAAAGATGAAGTTTCAAAAACTATAGATGACTGAGGTATTTCAGTAACAACATTGGAATGTTCAAGGTCAAAGTCCAGATGTTCTGGTAAAAGAAATTCAGTTTCAAGGCAAGTTGCATGAACAACTTCTGGTTTAGAAATATCTTCGGTTTCAACTACTATAGGTTCTGGATCGAATTCCAATTGAATTGGTTAAAGTTCTGAAGTAATTTCTGGTTGATTAACTTCAAGTTGTGGATCAACTTCTATTACTTTTTCACTTGTTTCTATTATAGTGGCCTCAGGTAGTTGAGTAGCTTCTTCTTGGGTAACAGATGTACGAAAAATGGTTGGAGTAATTGGAGGCTTAGTACTAGTTGTGATAGGTGGCTCTAGTAATTCATATGAAGTACCAGAAACTCTTGATGTACTAAATTCAGTTTGACGAGTCTACCTTGACTGAATAGGAGTCGCTTCCAATGGAAAGGGTGGTTTTCTCATAAGTCTCCTCAAACTATGGAGTGGAGGTTTATTTTCTTCCAGAATTGCTGATAGTTTCTATCAACTTAAAATCAACAAAGGAATAAGGATGTTATTCATGGTCAATTAATTTTTACGACACTAGAACAAAACTTTTATTTTTCATTTTTAAAGAGTTGAGAAAAAACAAAAGATGACTCTAGTCGCTTTCAATGTTTAATGAGCCTGAAAGGACAAGAATTGCTCAGACAATCCTTTTCTTATAAAAAATCGAAAAGGAATGAAAGTGACTGTTCTGGAGATTCTACACAAGAGGGTTTACCAAACAAACCGCAAAACTGCAATATACACCTTGGTGATAAATGAAGGAGAAATTACCAAGGATTTAACGTACGGCAGTCAATCTTCTAGAATGTTGTGTTCGGTGCCTTTGCGATCGGTAAGACGGTAGACTTGACTTCCTAGGGATAAATTATTTCAACCTGTTGCGATCTCCCACTATATACTTCACAGTATAGGGAGAACAAGTTCGTACTAGCACTCATCGAATCAGAGAGGAGGAATCACCCAACCTCAGTGAAAACAACAGCCACTAGGTTTAAAGATGTCGGAACACATCTCTAGCCTAGACCTCTAGATGTTTTCATTAAGTTCCAATGCATTATTAGATTAATTGATGTAAATTTTAGGTTGATCTTGCTTAAAATTTGCCTTTGAGGGTTCACCACGAGATGTTTTTCGAAATTCCTAAGAATGCAACTAGAATGAGAAGCACTCTTTCCATTTGTTTTCAGCAATGAAAATCCTAGCTACGAGGGATAGAGCATACAAGTACTTTTTGAACAAATAACAAAGAGAACAAACTAATGCAATTACCTAAACCATTCCTTTTGAACACAAAAACTGAAACTCTAAAATGAAAATCACATGTATTTCTTTTTCTTTTCAGTTTCTCTTAATGTGAATGATGCAATAAGAAAAACTAATGCACAAACAATTCAGAATTCTTTTCATAAAAAGTGTCGATTCATGACAATTTCTTTTAAAGGGAAAGGAAGATTGCACGGCACTTTCAACTTTTAAAGAAATGAATATTTTCGATACTTTAAATGAAAAATACAAATCAAATGCACAAGTAAATCAACTGATTATTTATGAAGGAAGACTTTACGACACTTCATTTTTCGAAGAAAATGATGACTCTACGGCATTTTCCTATCGACAAAACAATTGATGAAAACTACCTTTCGACAGTGGATTGCAAATGATAAAACAAGTACATAAAAAACATCCAACAATCCAGTCTAAATCAAGTCAAAATAAGGAGACCAAAAACTTTTTTGAAAGATAAAACATCATTTAGATCCAACAAGCAATACAAAATGATGAAAATTGACAAAATTTTCACTTCCTAGATGGGAAAACTGACCCTAAAAGGATCAGCGTAGGTAGAAGTTAGAGACAATGCGCTGAATCACACTGAGTCTATGCGAGAAGTGCACTGCAGTGCACTATGTCACTCACAGAGGTGCGTTGATTACAACAAGGCGATTTTATGCTTAAACTTGATTCAATTTTCAGTGAATTTATAATTGAATTCAATAAATGACAGGAAGTACAGTATGTCAAAATTATTCAAGAAGACAAATAAGCTACTGAAAGGGTAAATGATCCCTAGTATGTGTTAGTTTCAGCCTTTGCAACCTTCCTCCAGTGATCAAACATGCTCTTACAATGTGATTTTAAGGTGTCAAGGTCAAATTTTGTCATTTCAGTCAGTCTTCAAGTAAAATTTGGTCACTAGGTATTAGGTCTAGGGTTTACTTTTAATCCTTCCAAGGTTGTCCAAATGTCGGTCCATGTCATGATTCAGCTAAGTGTACCATCATTCAGAGGGTTTTCATCATCATGTGAAGTTCCACTGGGTCATTTTACACCTTGTTCATGCTTCAGTTGCGCCTAGGTAAGGTTCATTTCCCTCTCCTAGGGTTTTGAAAGTAATTTCTCTTGGATGGTCAAATCATCAGCAAAACTTGTATCATGATGTTCATACAGCTTCCCCTATCCTTAATGTACCCTATTAAACACTTCCCATCATTGAGATCCCCCAAATTCCTCATTTTTCCACAAACCCTAGTTTCTTGCTACAACTTGACAATTTTCTAGGTTGGGCCTGTGCTTATCCCTTTTTGACCCCTTCCTCTCACTCAATATTTGAAATTTGACTTTCCCCTGCTTCCTAACATCCCTCCCTACTTCCAAAAATTTTCTCAAGAATTTAGAAGCCCCTTGTCCCCTTCATTTCCCTTCATTTCGACAAATCCCCTATTCCAGACATCGGGATAGGTTTTACTCCAATGCTTTTTCTGAGCAATAAAAGATGAATATGGGAAAAATGAGAGAGGTTTGTGTCCAAAATATGCCAAGGAAGAAAAACCTCGTTCACATTTTACACAGGTGTCATGGTTTTAGAGAAATGTCAAAAATACAATTTCCTCGGGCGAATTGATGCACCTCTAAAGTGACCTTGGGAAAATCAAGTTTTCTCCTAGCTTTGTTGGCCACATGACTTTATTGATGAGTAAAATGATAACTAGACACAAATATATTTCCAATGAGCTATCATTAGCTCAATTTGGAGTTGAGGAAGACCTTCAAACGTTGATTACAACAGCACTCTGCCTTTAGGCAGCCTCATTTGGCACATTTTGACTAGTCTTGGGAGATTTGACCTTTGAGAGAGCAAATGAACTCCAAATTAAAAAATTCCAATTGGGTTGGAAATTAGACTCAAAAAATTTTCCAACGAGCTATCCTACACTCAATTTGGACACAAGGAAGGCCTCCAAAAGTGGGTCCAAACAGGCACTACTCATAGAGAATCAGGCGCGGCGGATAGAGGAAATTTTACCAGTTTGACCAAGTATTGCTCTGTTTTTCGCCCAGCTTTGGCCAGTTTGACTTTTTCACTTTCTTAATGTCAAATTTGTGATTTAATTTCATGTAAATTGATGGATAATGATGTAAATATGTCAATTTTTCACTTTTGTAGGTAGATTCATCAGTTAAAAAGTTGTTTGAAACTGAATGAATCAGTTCCCTTGTTTTTAGAGGCATGCTGTTCCACTGCCTGATTTGTAGTTCTTAGTTTAGAATTAGTTGGAACAGCTCCTAAACATGTGAGCTCGACCCCTAGAGGCTAGGATGAGCTATGGTTTGTCTATATCTTGTGATCTTTCAGTCATTAGCATGGTTGGACTCTTGAGAAAAGCCTAGAGCTTCATTGTATACTCACATCAGTATTTTGGCTAAGGAATTGAGACCGGGATTTGCAGAATTCTTTGGGATCCCTGTGGCATTTGTTTTGGTACAATGCTTTCTTATGTATTTTGTGAATTTATTCATGTGTTATGTGTATCATTTCTCTCTTATTGCTTCTCAGCTAAAACAAACAAGAGTGTAAGTAGAATACATTGAAATTGCAGTGCTCTACTTGAAGTTTGCTTTAGTTCTTGATGTTTTCCACTATTTGGAGAGGATCCATGGCTTCCCTTGCCCTCTACAACTCCTCCTTTGTCTGATCCATCCATCTCACTTGATTTAGAGTGCCAAACACAACTACCTACCTTGCCCCATTGAAACCCCTACAAGACTATGCCTCATTCCCTGCACCCAAAATTTTCCTTTCCCTTAGAGCCCATAGAAACATAATTTTATCAAACAAATTCCTTTACATCTATACCTAGCCTAAGATCAGTAACTATATCATTCATCTCAAGCCCTTAGTGATCATAATTAGCTGAGATTGACCCAGAGAGAGCCCTCTCCTGACCTGGTATGGCTAGCTACCAGGCTTAGCGTGGTTTGATGTGGACATAGAAGCTTACCTTTTCAGCCTGAGGTAAATCTAGGCTCTAACAGTATGGTCGCCAATTTGTTTTGGGAAAATTTAGTGTTTCTACAAATTCCTAACCCTCTAGACTTCGTAGCTAGCCTAGAAACAACAGACAACGTAATTTGTTGCCTTTTCTATAATTAATAGATAAGAGAAGGAAGAAAAGAAACTGACCTATAGGTTTAGCTTACTCCCCCCTCCTTTGATCGATCCCACTGCTCATTTCCGTACTTAAATCACTTAGAAAGTACCTGCGCAGAAGCCGAGATAGAAGCCAATCAAAGCATACAATGAAGATCTGTTAATTAAACATATCATAGAATCAAGAATATGATATACATATAAATACATGAATGGAAATAAAATCAAATTATTTATTGATAAGAGGAAAGATTACAACCCATGAATGTTCATGCTCAATTCAGTGTCTTCCTTCCAATCAAACCCTTCTCTCCTCATGAAGCAACAATTTGACATCATTACAATACTCTTACTAATCTCATTCAAACAACATATCCTTAGCTCAAGAAATTCCAACCTAGACTAGCCTTTGAATTCCTGATCAATTTATAACTGAATGGAGGAGGTTAAGCCATTAATGGCCCTCATGAATGCTCTACCAAAATTGGGAGGTGGTTCCATGGACGAAGGGATAATGGATTGAGGTTCTTCATCCTCTTCCTCATCCAAATGCGAGCTCAAACACTCTAGAAACTTCCAGAAGTATCCATTGGATGAGGAATCCAATGGATTCATTTAAAAAGAATTGATGAATCTTGCTCAGTGTAGGTGAAACAAAGGCTAAGTGCACTGTAGTGCACCCAATCAGTGTAGTTTCTGCATTGCAATGCAGCCTGATAGAAGGCTACCTGCGCTGATCTCATTAGGGGCATTTTTTGGATGAATGGTGTCATGGAAACTCTTGGGAGGCAAGCATGATGTAGGTTGACCTCATTAGGGAGTGAAAACAACTGAATTAGGGCTTGATGGACCCTAATAATACAGATCTGGAGGTCAAGATTGATGTGCTCAAATTGACCTGTAACATAATTCTAAATCAGTTTAAGCAAATGTAAGAATGTCAAAACCCATCAAGAGAACAGAAACATAATTTAGGTGTTAGACTCTATTGGAAGTTGAATATAACATAAATTTAGAAGTGAAGAAGCTGCAAGTTGAATATAACATAAGTTTAGAAGTGAAGAAGCTGCAGTTGGCCAATTAATGGTTGTAGGTTCAATCTAAAATCCAATTATTGAAAATATTATTACAATTGAGGTATATGAGCAATATATCTATTATTTGAACAATAAATTATTTTTTAAATATAGTCAATGATGTATAGCCTGGGTGGTTGTGAGGGTTTAATGATAATCTTTTCACTTAGATTCCATAACATGACATGACTATGATGTAATATCTTGAAAAGGGTTCTATGTACCATTTCCATAAGTGAGTTTCTTCAATACTGATTTTTTTTAATATATAGTTAGTTGAATGAGGCCACTTACATAAAATATAGCATTATAAAAAAACAAGTGTAATATGGAGTGTTGCAGTTTAGTACATGTCTTTTATGCAAAAAGTAACTCATAACAGAAATTATTGTATTTAAGATAAAAATTCCCCAAAACTTGTAGTTTCTAAGGTTTTATTTGAGGTGACATTGTAATACTTGAGATATTTTTCAACTTTTGAATTTAGGTTTCTACTTCATAATATTAAAACAAATTTTTAAATTACTAAAACAAATAAATTTGTTGAATTTTTTAAGTAGATATATTTTTATAGTTGAATTCACAAGGTTATTATTCAATAAGTAGTTAAAATGATGAAATTTCTATTTTGCATTAAAATCATTTATAACAAAAAAATCGACCACAAATGGCATCAATTGGATTTTGTTTATTGTCTATATTCTTAAATAACTAATGCTTTTACAAATGCTTATAAGTCTTTACTTTGCATTATTTGACAACTTTATATTTCAAGGCCATATATGACTCCTACACAAGTTGCCTATAAAATCAAGCTAGCTATTAAAGGTAGGTAAAAATGTTGAAAGAAAAACCTTATATAATAGTAAAGGAACATATAATTAATTTTGAAAAGGCATGTTGGCTTAGGGGCATAGAAAAGAGCTATAAATATTATTTCTTATCAATACATTATATTATTTTGAAATATGTTGCTTGGTAAATGAATAGGTAAGTTCTAGGCATTTTACATTTTTATGAAAAAAGCAATAGAAACATATTTATAAGTATTTGGAGACTTTATGTTATTAATAGAATAGATAGACAATAAATGTAAAATTGAGATTATAATATCAATTCTAATTAGAAATTAATTTATGAAGATAAAATTCAATTTCCATGTTTTTTTTTCATTCATATATATATATATATATATATATATATATATATATATCTAATTCAACTCAAATGTTGATCATCTATCTAAAGAAGTTGTATTAACATAGGGAGTAATTTAAATGTAGCAAGAGTTTAGAGGAAGAACCTAGATTGCATTTTTTTGTTGGATTCTTTTGGTAGTTGTTCCAATAGTATTGGAGTCTTAGTAGTAAGGCTTAAAAGAGATTTTGTTAAAAAATTCTCATTATAATGTAGGAATATTTTATTGAAGTAGTGACATAATAAGTTTAGATGTTTCTTTATATTAAGTAGATTATATATGTTAATATTATATATAAAAGTGAATCTATATATAAAGTAATTTCACATTTAAAATATCAAATATATATTATTATTATTATCCTTTTTTAAGGTCAAGTCCATTCCAAATATCAAATTTGTGTATGCACCTTGATTTGCGTTCTTATGCTGGGGGCATGCGAACTCATAACAAGCATAGTTTTTTGTTTAAACATGAAACCGAATCCAAGCAGAGTTCTCCATGGTTCAAGCTTGTGTAATAATGAACCCGTACACGATCTACATCTCGTGATTTCCATTTTTATCCGCTAAATTCTACTAGATGAGCCTTGGTTGTTGCATTCCATTGCCACCATATGCTTTCTCTTTGGCTGATCATATGCTTTCACTTGGTTGCTTTTTATTTCTTGAGGGACCACAACGATGAGTAGTTTTATTAGCCAACCTCTTAACCATTACATGTTTTGAGCAGTTCCACCATTGCCAGAACTAGTTGCTACCCTTTATACCACTCGTTCCTCTAGGATGAGTCCCCTTTAAGCTCTTTTCTGACTCGTAAATTATGAAAAGATTGCTGAGTTTTTCCTTTCTGACTTGTTAAACAAAATAAAAGGCGGTCTACTTTGAGCTCTTTTCCGACCGTGTAAACATGAAAAGATTTTCAGACTTTTGTCGTTTCAGGTCCGATATTGGTTACGAAACGGCATGTCTTCGATCGCTTTTCTACTTTTTCAGATCAAGGTCACTAATTATGAAAAGTACTCCTTGATCGTAATGATCAAGCAGTTCTCTCGAATATTATTTTATACTTTTTCAGGCTCAAGGGACACAAACCTACGAAAAAGGACCCCCTGGAGTTTTATTTTCCGTGTCTTTTTCAATCTCTCTAAACATGAAAAAGACTCTGAGTTTTACCTATGTCAGACTCGTTAAACCCTAACGACATTGGACTCGTCACCATGACAAGACTCGAGCTTCTCCTCCCTAGGGCTCGTTAAACTATTACTAGGTTGGATTCGATGGAAGGTCAAACTTATATTACAAGCATATGCTATCCCCTTCAAGCTTGTTTTCAAAAATAATTGGGGTACTCATCAGTAATGGTTGGGGGAAATTTGGAAAACATCATTGATTGTATTAATGGTGAATTAAGAGCAAGCTTACAACCAAGTCTTGATGTCACAAGCCTTCTCAGAGGATCCAGCCAATATGCTTCTCAAGCATTCACTCTTCAAGGATGAATCTCGCAACATACAATGTCTCTCTCACACTCATAAGCTTTAACACAAAGTTAAGGGCACTCCAAAACCTTCCACAAGCTACCAACAACCTCACACTTGTCACACCCACACCAGCTATCTATCAAACTCAAAAGCACTAGCAGCACTGCTCAACCAAAGGATTTACTAACTAGCTAATCATATCAAAGGTTAGTGCTTTAGTAGGAGAAGGAGTCTTCATGAAATGTTGAAGAGGGAGCTCATCCTCAAGGAAGGTAGCACAAATGACGGAACTGCCATGCCAGAGGAGGAAGGGCGACCCAAACTATGCCAACAACTAGGTCTGGAGACATCTAGAAGGCCGACTGTTGAAATGAATTTGCCCAATCTAGATCATCGCGGGACATAAACTAATTACTTGCGACAACATCGCAAGGATGCAATGCATGCAGACTCGTCGTCGTAAGACACAACTCATAACCTCGCGTTGGGTCTAGAAATCCAACCGTCACTGGAAACAGATGTACACCAATGATGGAGTCGCAATGAGACCATTATGGACATGGGAATGTCCCATATATTAAGGGTTTACTCACGATGAGGTAGAAACTTAAGGAATGAGGGTTAATTTGTAGCAACTAAGAGCATTTGCTTAATCTTCTTGCATCAGTGGGAAGATATGAACATGTTGATTTGACACATGACATAGTAGAAGGACTGAAATGAGGACAATGAAAAATTACTGTGTAACAGATGCCCCCTAAAGCGTGAAGCCCAAAAGAGTGGGAGGGGTGAAATGCTTTACGAAATTTTCTGAACTGGAACCACCTTGAAGAACCAACAGGTGCAAGTACAACTAATATCTCTGATAGTGAAATACATATAGTCTAGGCATGGGCAAAACCATCCATAGGACATATAAAACTTGGTCTGTGGTATGGACACAGCCACCCAGTTGATAAGACCATAATAATGACAAAGGTATGGTCACAGCCATCCATCAAAGAGTCTTATATGTAATCACAAACCAATCCACGCAACCTGAACATATGTAATCTTAAATCGGGGTCTTGAAACCCAATCGACCATAAAATTCTATCATGTGAATAGATTTTATGAAGTCAAACATGATATAAAGCCGCTTGATTACCAGCCAATGATGTAAATCGTTAACGAAGGGGAGAGAAACCACCAATAATGCCAAAGGCTCTCAAGGTACTATCCAGTACAATCCACTAAGTGTGAAAAAAGAGCTGAAGTCGAACACTCTAGAATTACCCAATCGAATTCCAATGAGGAAATTCTATCGTCGGGCGTGAAGAACTTGCCATTGAGGCATGCAAGCTCCAAGGTACTAAAAGGGATCTCTAGATCAATCTCCTGGATAATGAGCTGGTGTCAACAGGAGATGATCTGTCGTAGGAGGGCCATGATGTTTCCCCCATCAGTGACACGAGATAAAGAACAAGTGATAGATGGTGAAATACTTAATCAGAGGAGGAGGTAAGGGTGCAAACTGCAGAAGGATTATACTCTTGAACATATCGGCGACACGACTCCGGAATGTGATAGCATTTTGATACCAAGGGATCAGAGGCTGGATGGAGGAAACATGGATCAGATGGAATGAGGAAAAATGGCGACCCAAACCTGCGAAAGGCCAAATGACGATGTATGGATATCCCAACTCGACAAGAAGCAAAAATGTTGATGTTCAAGAGTGACTAGCTACCATAGATAATCAATGATGATTTCCAAATTTTCCCCCACCATTATTAGCGAGTACCCCAATTATTTTTGAAAACAAGCTTGAAGGGGATAGCATATGATTGTAATATAAGTTCGACCTTCGGTCGAATCCAACCTAGTAATAGTTTAACGAGCCCTAGGGAGAAGAAGCTCGAGTCTTGTCATGGTGACGATTCCAATGTCATCAGGGTTTAACGAGTTCGACATAGGTAAAACTCGGAGTCTTTTTCAAGTTTAGAGAGTTTGAAAAAGACACGGAAAAGAAAACTCCAGGGGGTCCTTTTTCGTAGATTTGTGTCCCTCAAGCCTGAAAAAGTATAAAATAATACTCGAGAGAACTGCTTGATCATCACGATCAAGGAGTACTTTTCGTAATTAGTGACCTTGATCCAAAGGAGTAGAAAAGCGATCGAAGACACACCATTTTGTAACCAATATCAGACTTGAAATGACAAAAGTCCGACAATCTTTTCATGTTTACACGGTCGGGAAAGAGCTCAGAGTAGACCGCCTCTTATTTCGTTTAATGAGTCAAAAAGGAAAAACTCGGCAATCTTTTCATATTTTACGAGTTAGAAAAGAGCTTAAAGGGGACTCGTCCTAGAGGAATGAGTGGTATAAAGGGTAGAAACTGGTTCCGAAAATGGTGGAACTGCTCAAAACATGTAATGGTTAAGAGGCTGGCTAATAAAACCACTCATCGCTGCAGTCCCTCGGAAAAGGAAAAACAACCAAGTGAAAGCATATGATCAGTGAAAGAGAAAGCATATGGTGGCAATGGAATGAAACAACCAAGGCTCATCTAGCATAATTTAGTGGATAAAAATGACAATCACGAGATGTAAATCATGTATGGGTTCATTTTTACACAAGCTTGAACCATGGAGAACTTTGCTTCGATTCAGTTTCATGTTTACACAAGCTTGAAATGAAAAAATATGCTTGTTATGAGTTCACATGCCCCCAGCATAACAACACAAATCGAGGCGCATTCCCCCCAAGCTTCATTGCATTCAACAAGGTGGATCAAATGAAGGTTCACTTTCGAGATCTTGGAAAGACTCGACTTGGATTTTACGAGATCTTAATCAAAGACTCGATTTGGAAAGGGAGGTGTTTCATTTTTCAATGATGTTGACAAAGTAAAAGAACTATCCTCATAACCTTTAGTTCATTTTTTAATGAGGTTGACACAAGATTAAGAACTTTCCTCAAGACTCCTTGTTTCATTTTTTTAACGAGGTCGACACAAGAAAAGAACTATCATCGTGACTCCTTATTTCATTTTTTAACGAGGTTGACATAGGGACAAACTATCCTTCAGCCTCCTTGTTTTATTTTTTAATGATCTTGACACAATATTAGGAACTATGCTCTACACTCCTCTTCATGGGCTATATGAGAACATGGCTCCCAAGAGGTCTTTGCGGGATGGAAAAACATGCTTTGGGAGGAACACATGTCATGAGACACCAAAGATAGATCAGGTTCCAATTCCCCCAGTACATGATGTATGAGACCATATACATGATCATTAGCAGAGGTGGAGATGGAACAGGTAGCCACATAATTGACCTGTGGCAAGGAAGGTACTGCTTGCGAGCAAGAACCGATAGGGGATGACAGCTGCATAGGAGGCACCGGGGGACTAAAGAACAATAATTGATCAATGATCACCATTCTTCCATCGTGTGGAAAACAGACTACATGGAAAAGTGAAGTGACAAGGGCCCCCATGTTACCGGGAAATCTAGTGTCTATGTATAGCTACTAGTCCCACTAAGACTGGTAGCTATCTTAGAAACAAACAAACTAAAACTACTTTCGTTTTCCTTTATGAGAAGTAGATAAGAGGGGAATAAAGGAGACCAACCTATGTCTTGCGCTTGGTTCCTTGCTTGATTCCTCTCCCTTCTGATAGATCTTTGCCACCCGCTTCCTCATCTACCCAGCTTCAAAGAGCACCTGTGGAATCAAAGCAGCATAACACTATCCAAGAACAAAGATCTACTATCATAAATAATATAGGACCAGATATATATTGACCATACAAATGCATATATCATCAATCATACAAGAACGTGGAGGAAAACTTGAAAGAAAGCCCTTCTTCACCTCATGAAAAGCTTAGATCACCCAACACTATGATGTTACACCAAGAAACCAGCAGCACTTCCTTACAAGATACAAAATTCTAGCCTCTGGATCTCTGGGATGAGGGATCCATATATAGATGATTGCAGGGAGGTGAGTAAGCTTCTGAGATTTGATTAGTGTCCTCTCTTTGATAGTTCTTGATTCCACTTGGAGATTGATGATCTCTTACTCATCCCTGGGTGAATGCAGAGAGGCAAGTGTCACAGGAGAAGTGTCTAGAAGATTCCATGATCCTCCACCTCCCAAATTGACTCTGCCATTTGTCCACTCTCGCCCATCGCACCCCATAGAAGGGATTTTCAGTATGCATCGCACCTCCCATGTGCATTTAGCTTGGATGCAGTGCACTTTGACCATGGAGTAGGTGAGTTGGTCCAGTTTTGACCAGTTCTGAGTAGTTTTTCATGGAGAACTTCTGGGAGATGATGTAATCAGCTAACCTTCTTCTTTTAGGGGATGGAACAACACTTTTAGGGACTTAGGATTCGTTGGTTTATGGACATGTTTGATTGGGGTTGCAGTGCCCAAAAATGTCTATAACAGTTGCCCCCTAAAGCATGAGGTCATTAATCTTTTGATGTCGAGTGAAATGCTTTATCATGAGGATCCGAAGTTTTTTCGAGCTGGAAGGTGACCTGTAATAAGATACAATACAATACATTATCTTCATAATATTTTCATGATCTAGCTGAGGCAGGCATTCCCATGCTCAACTTATAAATTCATTTTCATGTACATAAGACAGACAATCGTCTGAGTGCAGACTGATGATTCTAGTAGAGCCATCATCCCTTAGATTGGATGATTATCTGTGCAGCAATGATGTACATTTGATGTCTTTATTTTCCTGAATATATGTCGTAGCTCAGATGGATGAAACTAGATCCGGGGTCTTCAATCTTGTTCGATCTTCACTCAAGGTACAAGTCGATCCATGTGAGAGATGTTCTGGAGTCGAACATGGAAAGACATCACCTGATTACCAGCCAATGATGTAAGCTGTTAACAGGCGCGAGAGGAATCACCGATAATGATGAAGACCCTCAAGGTACTATAGTACAATTTACGTGGTGTGCATAAGGGATTTGGCATCGAACACCACACAGAATCTTTCGGTCAAAGGACATTGATGTAAACCTATCGCTGGAAGTGAGAAACTTTCCATTGAGGCATGCAAGCTTCAAAGTACTGAAAGGGTTGTTCCTAAGTCGACTTCTTGGATAATAAGTTGATGTTGACAAGAAGTGACCCACCATAGGAGGGCCTTAATGAATCCCACATCTACAACACGGAACAGAGTAAATGATTTTGGAGGTGAAAACGGTCTGATGATACAGGGTTCAGGGTGGTGGTCATGAAAGAATGGAGCGTGAATGTATTCCAGTGGATGAGACACAGGTGAATTCTCTGAGCGACTTCTCTTGAACATACCGGCAACACTGACATGATGGATTGGTAGAGTTAACCCCAAATATGGATGGTGTGATGGACCAATGGTGATATGACTGGTGAACGGAACAACCCAACCCGACTCGGATGCAAAGTGAAAGTGTCATGTTCAAGAGCGACTTGCTACCAATAAAGTTTCTTCAAGTTTTCTTCCCAATTTCCCCAATCATTATTGACCAGTACCTTTTTATTTTTATAAAGCTTGAGGAGGATAACATATGCTTGTTCTATAATTTGCCCTTCGGGAAAACCCATCGCTATGTTTTAACGAGCCTAGCGATAGTGAAACTCGTTCTTGTCTGTATGGACAAGTTTGTCACTATTCGGTTTTAACGAGTTTAACGACAAAGATAACTCGGTCCTTTTCAATTTTAGAGAGTCTGATGTTGGCATTATGATTCAAGTGTTGTCCTTGATGGCAACTCACTCAGTGGATGGTACAGGTGCTCAGAGGTTGATACAGGTGATGGCAACTCAATCAGAAGACAGATCTCAGTACAGCATGCCAAGGAAGCTCATACACGCTGTTTCGTTAAGCCCAAGTCGCGTTTACACGCAAGTTAGATTCATAAAAAGCGCGTGTATGTGGAAAGGTTCCTTTGGTTCATGGGGGTTAGTCCTTGGAAGTTGTGCCTATGATTTCGGACCATTATGTCTCGACGAGCGTGTCGATCCCTAGTTTTAAAGTTGATGGTATTGTGTTACTATGGTTTTGGCTCTTGGTATTGAGAAAGGCCTAAGGCTATATAAAGAGAAGAAGATCATTAGGCAAATATAATCTTTCGACAAGGCATGAATATCTAAGAGAGAAAGAGATCTGATATGCAGGTTCTGAGTTGGTTGATCTGAGCTAAAGAGAGATCTCATCGGTTGATGGAGTACTAGATCTAAGGAGAGATCGGGATCAAATGGTTTGAAATGCACTATCATGATATGGTTGATTATGCGTATTTCTAGATCTGCATATTGTCGCAATGTTACGTTCTGAGTCTAACTAATATCTGGTACAGCTGCAAATTGAGAAAGTTTATTTTTAGATCTGTACGCAGGTTGGCTTCGGTAAAAGCGCGTGTATACGCGGTTTCTGCTCATTAAAGTAGCGTATATCTTTTGAAGCTTGATTTGGGTTTACAGTGGGGTCTGACTGTTATTACAGAGTTCTGTAGTCTGCTCTGTGTTCTGGTAACTGGTGATTGACAGGGTTCAGTGGTTCAGTGATTCAAAGTTGGGTTGTTTTATGCTTCAATGATCTGTTGTGAAAATTGAATGAATTATGGTCTTCAGATTGTAATGTTGTGCTTCAGGAATATCCAAGTCTGAAAATGTATGAAAAGTGATACCTGGAAGAAGGAAGATTGTAGGTCAGCACCTACGTACTAGTATCTTGGCTAGTACAAAAGCAAAAGGGGGTTGGAGCTCCCTTCCAAGAAAGTTTGGAGAACGAGAGAAGGTTGAAGCCTTCTGCAGGTTGTAGCCTGCGTACTGGTATAAGGCTGCACCAGTACAAAAGATTGTAAACTGAAGTTTCATATTAAGAAAGATAGAGACAACTTGCAGCAGGTGGTTTTCACCCACATTGGGTTTCCACCTTATATCTTGGTGTTCATGTGTGTGGCTTTTTATCTGTTCTGTTATACTGCACATGTTTACTGTTAATATGATGAATAATGTCCTGATGCACTTAATTGAAGAATAAGCCAACTAAATTGTGAGTTTTCTGCTTATACGCTGTTTTACTTCGTCACAGTAGCGTGTACACGCTGGTTCACTTAACTGAAGTAGCGTATATGTTTTTGGGCATTTGAAAAGTTTGATTAATCTGATAATACTGATTCACCCCCCCTCTCAGTATTATTTCCAACAATTGGTATCAGAGCAGGTCCTTCAGAGAAGCTTGATCGCTTGAAGGAAGATCATTCATCATGAGCAACTACGAGAAAGAAGCATCAATCAGGCCACCGGTTTTTGATGGATCAAATTTCAATTATTGGAAGGTAAGAGTTACTGCATATCTTCAATCTCTTGGTACAGAAGTTTGGGACATTGTAGAAACAGGCTATGCTTTTCCTTCAGCTACTCCTACAGATCCAGCTGAGAAAAAGGCATATGAAACAAATGCAAAAGCAGTCAGTACTCTATTAGGAAGTATATCTCAAACGGAATTCATGAAGGTCATGCACTTCAAATCAGCAAAAGAAATATGGGACAAAATGATCACTAGCTATGAAGGAGATGAACAGGTAAAGCAAGCTAAACTTCAAACACTCAGGATTCAATATGAGACTCTCAAGATGTATAATGATGAAAGTGTGGCTAATTATTTTCTTCGGGTAGATGAGATTGTTAATTGTATGAAAAATTTGGGTGAAGAAATAAGAGAAACTATAGTAGTTCAAAAGATTCTAAGATCTTTATCCCCCAAGTTTGAATCTAAAGTATCTGCAATAGAAGAAAAGGAAAATCTCCGTGTTCTCACTATGTCTCAGCTACATGGAATTCTAACCGCTTATGAAATGAGAAAGGGAGGTCCATCTGACAGAAGGGAAGCTGCTTTTAAGGCATCAGGAAAAGAAGATTACTATGAAGCAAGCCATGTTCCAGAAGAAGAGGAAGAAGAATCAAATTTTGTCAGAAATCTTCAAAGGGGTTCTGGAAGGTTCAAAGGTAAGCTACCTTTCAAATGCTTTGCTTGTGGGAAAGTAGGTCATTATGCTGCAAAATGTCCTTATAAGGATAAAGGAAAAGAACCTGCTAGATGGAACAAGAAACAAAGTGCAAATAAGAAAAGCTACTACACCCATGAAGATAGTGATGGCTTATCAAACAGTGATGAAGATGAACAAGGTAATAAATATAAGCTATTAATGGCATTTGAAGATGATGATTATGAAGATGCTATAGATGTGGATAATCTCTATAATGAAATCACTAGACTCAAGAGAGGCATAGAAGAAAAGAATGTGATCATTGATACTTTGCAATTTCAGATTGATGAAAAGGAAAAACATCTTGAAAAACTAGAAGGTGAAATTGTTGGTCTCAGAAAAGAAATTG
The DNA here is from genome assembly GCA_031772625.1 of Pinus tabuliformis. NCBI lineage: Eukaryota > Viridiplantae > Streptophyta > Pinopsida > Pinales > Pinaceae > Pinus > Pinus tabuliformis. The sequence goes on from CM062807.1 coordinate 102,788,364, forward strand.
AGAAAACAAAAGCTATTAATCTTAAATTTGTCAAAGGATCTGAAACTTTGGATGAGATTATCAGTGTGCAGCGGTCTCCTCTAAACAAGACAGGTTTGGGCTATAATGGAGAAACCTCTCAAGCATCCACCTCAAAAAGTTATCTTGATGCAGCAAGAGGAAATGAGCGGAAGAACAATGAAGATAATCAGGTAAAGCAGGGACGAGTTACAAACAGAAACTATCAGGGACAATCCTCCTTAAGGATGAACAAAAGCTACAACCAACCACAGGTAAAATCTTCTCAGTTTGGCTCAAGAATAGATGAAAATAGAAATTACAATCAGTTGGCTGGTAGATTCAATAACCGCAAAAGCTTCTTCAATGGACAATGCTTTTCTTGTCACAACTTTGGTCACAGAGCAGCTCAATGTGTTGCATATAAAACAATCATGACTAGGGAAGCTCAAAAACAAAGAAGTATGACAGGGATTACAAAAAGGACCTATAACAACTTTTCGGTGCTTGAAAATGAAGTTGAATGTTCTATTTGCAATAATTTTGGTCATAAAGACTCTGAATGCAGGAGCAGGTTTCAGGAGAAAAAGGAACAAGCCACAAGCACCAAAACATGGAGAATAAAGGAACCTCAAACAGAAAGATGTGGGATAGCATTTTATGCAGAAGGACAGGAAAATCTATGGTACATTGACAGTGGATGTTCGAAACATATGACAGGTGATAAAGAAAAACTTGAATCTTATTCTACTTTAGAAAAGGGAAAGAAAGTCTCTTTTGGAAATGATACTCCTGCAACTATAAAAGGAAAAGGTATTGCTCCTTTGAAAGAAAAGGTCAAGGCTGGAAATGTTTTGTATGTTGATGGATTGAAACATAATCTTCTAAGTGTCAGCCAGATGTGTGATCAAAAAACAGAGGTTATTTTCAGATCGAATGGATGTCTTGTTCGTGATCTTGATACAGGTAAAACAGTTCTCAAAGGCAAAAGAACTCCAAATAATCTGTACATATTTGAAGAAGGACAACAACAATGCTATCTTAGCAAGGATGAAGAGCACTGGTTATGGCATCGAAGGTTGGGACATCTAAGCTTCTCACAAATAAGGAAAGCATGCAAATATCAGGCAGTTCGCGATCTTCCAGATATCAAAATTCCAGACAACACCATATGCAAATCTTGTCAGTTTGGAAAGCAGACCAGAACTAACTTTCCAGAGAAGGAAGGATCAGCTAGCTTGCCTCTTGAGCTAGTCCATACAGATGTATGTGGTCCATTTAGGAAAAGGTCACCTCGAGGAGAAGAATATCTGATATTATTCATTGATGATTTCTCAAGGTTTGTTTGGTTAGGGCTTATGAAGCACAAAGATGAAGCATTCGAAAAATTCAAATCCTTCAAAGCATTGGCTGAAAATGAATCAGGACACAAAATCAAGTGCCTCAGATCTGACAGAGGTGGGGAGTTCACATCAAATGAATTTTTCGATTTCTGCGATGAACATGGGATAAGAAGAGAATTCTCTACAGCTAGAACTCCTCAGCAAAATGGGGTTGTGGAAAGAATGAACAGAACTATCCAACAAATGGCTCGTGCTATGCTCGATGAATCAGGTACTCCTGCAACCTTCTGGGGTGAAGCTGCACATGCTGCTGTTATCATTCTTAACAAAACAAATGTCCGAGTAAACAGCACTCAAACACCTCATGAGCTTTGGAGTGGTAAAACTCCTTCCGTGAAGCATTTCAAAATCTTTGGGAGAAAATGTTATATTAAGAATACTGATGAGCAACTTGGCAAACTTGAACCTAGAGCAGATGAGGGCATTCTTCTTGGTTATTCTCCACATAGCAAAGCATACAAGTGCTACAATAAAAGACTTGGCAGAATTGTTGACAGTATTGATATAGTGGTTGATGAGAAGGGATATATTCCTAGGCAAGTTCATCATGAAGAAGATGAAGGTTACTCTCAAAGGCGAAATGATGAAGAAGAAGAACCTCAAGAAGAAGAAGAATCTCAAGAAGAACCAGAGGAGCAGACAAGAATAGAAGAGAAGACTCCATCCAGATATGTCCAAAAGAATCATCCAGAAACTCAGATTGTGGGGCAGAAAGAAGCAGGAGTACAAACAAGAAGGACACTTGCAGAAGCTTCAAGCTACTTGGCTCTACTCTCCTCCATTGAACCACAAAATGTGAAAGAAGCATGCAAAGATGAATGTTGGGTCAAAGCAATGGATGAAGAACTTGAGCAAATCGAAAGGAACAACACTTGGGAATTAGTTCCTAGACCAAAAGATAAGAATGTAATAGGAACAAAATGGGTCTTCAAGAATAAGTTAAATGAAAATGGAGAAGTAATTAGAAACAAGGCCAGACTTGTTTGTAAAGGGTATGCACAGCAAGAAGGAATAGATTTTGAAGAGACCTTTGCTCCTGTGGCAAGACTAGAGGCCATCCGAATGTTCCTTGCTCTCTCAAGTTTTCAAAACTTCAAGGTATTTCAAATGGACGTGAAATCAGCCTTCCTGAATGGAGACTTAGAAGAAGAAGTATATATTGAGCAGCCAGATGGGTTCATTCTTGGGAATGATCCAAACCTTGTATGCAGATTGAAAAAGGCTCTCTATGGGCTCAAACAAGCCCCAAGGGCTTGGTACTATCGGTTGGACAAATATCTTCACCAACAAGGCTTTTCAAAAGGATCAGCAGATAGCAATCTCTATATAAAAGTTGAAAATAACAAATTGCTAATTCTTGTTGTTTATGTAGATGATATTATTTTTGGCAGCAATGAAGAGACTATGAGTCAAAACTTTGCCTTGGTTATGCAGAAAGAGTTCGAAATGTCACTTCTTGGAGAATTGACATATTTTCTTGGATTGCAAATCCAACAAAATGAAGGAGGTATCTTCTTGTCTCAAACCAAATACCTCAAGCAGATCTTGAAGAAGTATGGCATGGAAGAGTCAAAACCAGTATGTACACCCATGGTTACAGGATGCAGCCTCAGTGCAAATGATGAATCAGCAGCAGTTCACCAACCCACTTATAGATCCATGATTGGGAGTTTGCTTTATTTGGCAGGTACTCGACCAGATATTACTCATGCAGTAGGAATGGTTGGAAGATTTCAAGCCAACCCAAAGGAAACCCATCTTCAGGCAGTCAAAAGAATCTTCAAATATCTTCAAGGGACCCAAAACTATGGCTTATGGTATCCTAGAAATACAGATCTCACTCTTCATGCTTACACAGATGCAGATTGGGCTGGAAGTGTGGATGATAGGAAAAGCACAAGTGGAGGTGCTTTCTTCATGGGTTCCAGATTAGTATCTTGGTTCAGCAAGAAGCAAAGTTCGATTGCCTTATCTACAGCTGAAGCAGAATATGTGGCTGCAGCATCTTGTTGCACACAACTTCTTTGGATGATGCAGACCTTGCAGGACTTTCAAATCACTTGCACTCCACCTGTCTCTATCTTATGTGATAATACAAGTGCAATCAGCATTTCAAAGAATCCAGTCATGCACTCAAAGACCAAGCACATACCAATCAAGTACCATTTTCTTCGGGAACAAGTGCTTGAGCAGAAGGTCAAATTGGAGTATGTTCCTTCTAAGGAGCAAGTTGCTGATATTCTCACAAAACCACTGCCCAGGGAAACTTTTGAATATCTCAGACAAAAGCTGGGAGTAGTTGATGTTTCATCCTGTTGTTGAAATTTGTTTGTTCTACAGAAAAGTTGGTATACGCAGGTTACGGAAGGGATATGAGCGTATACACGCGGATTCATGGTGAGTAAGTCGCGTATATGCTGGACGCTTGTTGCAGAAAGAATATCCGCGTACATACGCTGCTTTATACAGGATAAAACGCGTATATGAAGTTCTGAACAGCAAGAGAAAACTCTGAAGTTCTGAACAGCAATAGGAATGTCAGAAGTATTCAGGCACAGTTTCAGGGAGTGCAACAGGCACAGGTTCAGGGGGAGCAGCTCAAAAGTCTCATAAAGCATTGTTGGCATTCAGATGTTTTGGTTGTTGGTTTAAGAAGAAGGAGCTCAGAAAGAAATTCTAGTTGCTGATATAACAAGATGTTTATCAGATGCTGCTGGTGTCTTTCCTAAGTCTTGGTCTAGATCTGTTGTCTCTATGTCATGTATCTCTCTTGTCTCTTTTATGGTGTCAAGGTCATGTAACGGCCTTTGTTGGTTTCCCCACTATGCCTGGGATGAATGATGAAATGTCATGTATTATCATGTATCTTCACATGGTTAGGTGGATGAGTCAATATTGGTATATCCCCACTAGGTTGGGTGATGAATGTATGTTGAGTCTTTTTGGTGATAGGAAGGTCTTCTTTAATGTATAAGTCTTTGTTCTTCTTGGAGAACATCTTTTGCAGATCTTGCCTACAGTCAAGGGGAGCATGAACAGCACTTGGTGGATGGATAGATTGGTACACTTTGGCATACACAAAGGGGGAGCACACTTGGAGATTTCAGCATGTACTCAGGGGGAGTATGAACAAGGAATACCAAGGAAGATAATATCTTGGTCCACCCTTTGCCCTTGATGACAAAGGGGGAGAGTGACTTGGTGTGGTGGTTGCCATCAAGTCCAAAGGGGGAGATTGTTGGCATTATGATTCAAGTGTTGTCCTTGATGGCAACTCACTCAGTGGATGGTACAGGTGCTCAGAGGTTGATACAGGTGATGGCAACTCAATCAGAAGACAGATCTCAGTACAGCATGCCAAGGAAGCTCATACACGCTGTTTCGTTAAGCCCAAGTCGCGTGTACACGCAAGTTAGATTCATAAAAAGCGCGTGTATGTGGAAAGGTTCCTTTGGTTCATGGGGGTTAGTCCTTGGAAGTTGTGCCTATGATTTCGGACCATTATGTCTCGACGGGCGTGTCGATCCCTAGTTTTAAAGTTGATGGTATTGTGTTACTATGGTTTTGGCTCTTGGTATTGAGAAAGGCCTAAGGCTATATAAAGAGAAGAAGATCATTAGGCAAATATAATCTTTCGACAAGGCATGAATATCTAAGAGAGAAAGAGATCTGATATGCAGGTTCTGAGTTGGTTGATCTGAGCTAAAGAGAGATCTCATCGGTTGATGGAGTACTAGATCTAAGGAGAGATCGGGATCAAATGGTTTGAAATGCACTATCATGATATGGTTGATTATGCGTATTTCTAGATCTGCATATTGTCGCAATGTTACGTTCTGAGTCTAACTAATATCTGGTACAGCTGCAAATTGAGAAAGTTTATTTTTAGATCTGTACGCAGGTTGGCTTCGGTAAAAGCGCGTGTATACGCGGTTTCTGCTCATTAAAGTAGCGTATATCTTTTGAAGCTTGATTTGGGTTTACAGTGGGGTCTGACTGTTATTACAGAGTTTTGTAGTCTGCTCTGTGTTCTGGTAACTGGTGATTGACAGGGTTCAGTGGTTCAGTGATTCAAAGTTGGGTTGTTTTATGCTTCAATGATCTGTTGTGAAAATTGAATGAATTATGGTCTTCAGATTGTAATGTTGTGCTTCAGGAATATCCAAGTCTGAAAATGTATGAAAAGTGATACCTGGAAGAAGGAAGATTGTAGGTCAGCACCTACGTACTAGTATCTTGGCTAGTACAAAAGCAAAAGGGGGTTGGAGCTCCCTTCCAAGAAAGTTTGGAGAACGAGAGAAGGTTGAAGCCTTCTGCAGGTTGTAGCCTGCGTACTGGTATAAGGCTGCACCAGTACAAAAGATTGTAAACTGAAGTTTCATATTAAGAAAGATAGAGACAACTTGCAGCAGGTGGTTTTCACCCACATTGGGTTTCCACCTTATATCTTGGTGTTCATGTGTGTGGCTTTTTATCTGTTCTGTTATACTGCACATGTTTACTGTTAATATGATGAATAATGTCGTGATGCACTTAATTGAAGAATAAGCCAACTAAATTGTGAGTTTTCTGCTTATACGCTGTTTTACTTCGTCACAGTAGCGTGTACACGCTGGTTCACTTAACTGAAGTAGCGTATATGTTTTTGGGCATTTGAAAAGTTTGATTAATCTGATAATACTGATTCACCCCCCCTCTCAGTATTATTTCCAACATCTGAAAGGGACATAAAGAAAACTCCAACAATCCTTTTTCGTCATATAATCCCTTAAGTCTGAAAAAGTATAAAATAATACAAAAGGGATGAATTTTCAGTAATTTTAACGAGCCGAACAAAACAAGCGCTCGATCTTTTTGTGTAATAATCCCTCAGGTCCAAAAAGATTAAAATCTAAAGGAGAGATAGCACTTTCGGTCACTTTAACGAGCTGGAGATGCCAATTACTCGGCAATCTTTTCATATTTTACGAGTCAGATGAAAAGAGCTTAAAGGAGACTCGTTTTTCGAGGAACGAGTGATAAATTCAGGTAGTAGCGGATTCCAGGTAAGGTTTGGAATTTTCCAATCATGGCAATGTCACAAGGATGGCTAACAAGATCACTCTTCGTAGCTATTCCTCAAAAAAGGTAAACAATCAAATGGAGGTGAATGGTCGGCCAATACAGAGTGGAGGTGATGATGAGAACACGACCAAGGCTTCAAAGGCTGATGATAATGCATTCACGATGGTTATTTACCGGAAATTGGTTCATTTTTTAATGAATGAGCTTAAACTCTGGGGGAAACATTTTCTCATTGCTTATGTTTAATTTTTAACGAGCTTGAACTCCACATAAAAACTGCTCGATCGAGTCGTATAATAAGGATGTCTCATCTAAGATGCCATTTGCACCTTACAAGGCTTTGCCCCGCATCCTTTCTTTATGCAAGTTAGGAAACGACCAATCCTACGAGTTTAAAGGGTTAGAGGACCTACAAATTAAAAAAAATAAATGGTCACTCTTTGCTTGCATGCCAAAAGGTTTGCATGCCCTCAGGTACAGTGAAGTAGATTTTCCCAGGTTACCCCTCAATTTGCAGACAAAACATTTGTTTTATCGGGAACGACCTACCTTTTACAGGTTACCCCTCAATTTGCAGACAAAAAATTTGTTCTATCAGGAAAGGCCTACCTTCTGACAGAGGTATCTTATTCCAGTCTAATCTCATAAACCAGTCATATATCCTTTGCGCAAACCTACCCTATGCCCAAGGTTTTCCTGCTGAAACAGACCAGGGTGCATGCCCCATGGGTTCCAGTCATGTCCTCCCGAATCACTCGCGCTCATCAGGTGGATGGACTGGGGATTGATGAGACATTCCTTGTGTGAAAAGACCATTCAGGGATGGTATTTGACTATTTGCTATGTGTGAGCTGGGGAATGAAAGCTGGTCTACGAGCTTGACCACTCTTCCTTCATGTGGAAAACACATTACTCTAAAGAGCGAGGAGACAGTGGCTCCCATGCAATAAATATAGTTGCGTCCAAGGAGTAGATTATAATCTAGGGGTCCTTATGTTCATGTGAACGGTTTTCCTTCTCAATGTTATCGGCACATTGGGAAGGATCCCTAACGTTCAACTGGTTCCTTTGTCAAAGCTTGTTAGATTTCTCATTTCAGGCAAAAGCGATGGCGAGCCTAGTGCTTTCCAAGCAGTTGAGGAAAGGATACTCATAGAAGCCCCTTCATCTATGATGGTACCGGCCATGAACATTCTGTATATTTGTGTAATGATTCTAAATGGTACACTAGCCGATAAACGGGGTTTGCCAAGTAGATTCCAATCGAAGGAAACAACTAGGTTGCTTGGAGGGGGGACCGAATAGACGGCCGGATATGACTCTGACGAACTTCCTTCCTACGGTAAAGGAATGGGTAGACTGCCCCCATGTTCATCGAAGTCTGTGTTTACGAAGATAATTTGAACGGTGTCGTTCTTGTTCTCTCTGGTGACTATATCATCTGAAGATGGACCTTCTGAAGGCAAGACCGAGTCAACTACTACCTGGACCTTTTGACTTTCATCTGGTGTGAAGTCAGATGGTTTATCTTCAATGATAGACACTTCGACCGACCACAATGGCGTGTCAGTCAGATTTTCAACTAGCGATGGACTTGGCAAGAGTTTCTTATATCCAGGAGGGAGCCGTAACGGTGAAACTGGACGGTCGTCCAAAACGCTTTTAGCTTCATCTAGGAAGGGACAATGATGGACGGCGTGATCGCCTTCACACAGTTTATAAGGGAATTTATTTTTCCTTTTCTATCCCGACATTTCGCTTTCAGTAGTTGACGGTGTACTTTCAACATGATCATTAGAGGTTGTTGACGCCAAATTGTGCAAACGGGGATACCAGTCTCTTAAGATCTGAGGGATGCAGGGAAAATCTCGATGATAATGATCTCCTTTGCAAATGACACATGGAGATTTAGGCTTTGACAATGCAGTGTGTGGATTTTCTCTAGATGATGCCTGGTTGCCCCCTGTCGTCTTTGGCTCCTTCTTCTTCTTCTCTTTCTTCTTCTTCTCCTTCTTCTTCTTAGTTACTTGAATTTTAGCTTTACCAGCTTCATCAAGCGAAGAGGAAGGAGGAGAGGGAGAATCAGACGAAGTAGAAGGTTGGGGGGTAGCTTTGGTATCGTCTAGTTGCTTGCTTGATTACTCACGAATCACGGTGTTCTGAACGACAGAGGTCGAGAAGAGCCATACGGGTAGGTCGATTGTCAATCCTGGAAGCGACAATGTGGCCATATGGGGTGCACCAACATCTCCCCAAGAGGAGAAAGGACTAGGATTTCCTCCAAGGGGAAATCCTTGGTTGGTGGGCTCCATTTTTCTCAACCTAAGACCAACGTAGGAAAGGTGATATTTATTCCGATTAAAATAAATTTTAGACACTTTGACACAACTTGTTTTTTCAATTTTTAAGAGTCGAGGAAAAACAAAAGATGACTCTAGTCACCTTTGATTTTTAATGAGCCTGAAGTGACAAGTGCTCAGATGGACCTTTTCCTTTAAGGAGTCTGAAAAGGAAGGAAAGAGACTACTCTAGAAATCTAACAGTCAATCTTCCCGAATGCTGTGTTCAGTGTATTGCGATCAATAGGGCGGCAGACACAGCTTCCTATGGATAAAGGATATAGCCTATTGTGGTCTCCCAATATATACTCCATGGTACGTGGGAGCACAAGTCCATACTGGCACTTGTAGTCTCAAAGTGGAGGAAACACCCAACCAGCAATGAAAACAACAGTTACCAGGCTTTACAATGCCGGAATACGTCTCTCGCCTAGACTTATAAATGTTGTGCATTACGTTCCAAAGCGTTTTTAGATTCATTAAATTTATTTTACAGTTGATCTTGTTTAAGAAATTTGCCTTTCAGGTTCACCACGTGATCTAGATATACAATTCCTAAAATGCAATCTAAGATGATAAACAATCGTTTAATCTTCTTTTGCAATGAAAATCTTAGCTACTAAAGAAAGAGAGATGATATTCTTTCAACATAGAGCAGGGAGCACACACTATATGCACTGTCCTAAATCAAACCAAAAAAAAGTCTAAATTCAAATGCACATGCATGTATTTGTTTTCAGCCTTCTTAATGTGTGAATGATAAAAAGAAAGCTAAGCACAAATCTGAATTATTTTTCAAAGCGATATTACTAACAAGCTTCTTTTCAAGACAAAATGAAGACAATGACGACACTTTGTGATTTGGAATTGAAAACTTGCTTTCGACACTTGAAAAACTACTAATTCAAATCAAATACAAGAGTAATAGTGTAATCGACTATCAAGAACAATCAGATTCTCTTCTATGACTGAAAATGACACTTCCAAATCAAGAAATGACAGTTCAATTATGCTACTTATTTGTAAAAGAGAGCTGAATATGGCTCACAATACATAAAAACATTTACAATTCTTTGCACAATGGAGGCAGAATAATGGCAAGGAAGGGGGTTTCCACAGAGGTATACTGACTACAGACAGCAAAACTCCTTAATAGAGCTGAAAAGAGTGAAGAAAAACCAAAGTCTAGAGGCAAAATTAGCCTTCTCTGATCAACGCACCTTTTACACAGGGATTCCAATATGCATCCCACCTACAACACATGGGAAGTACAATGCATACTGATATCCTTGAAGAGAAGGTGTGATGGTACAGTGAGAGACTTTTGATCTAGTTCTTGATCACAGTTTGCAGCACAGTTTAGGGATTTAGGCCAAGAAAATGATAATCAGTAAATAAATCACAGGGGTAGATCTAAGGAGGTTACTAGAGCCACCACAAGGGCAATTAGAGAGCTTGTAAATCGATTGTTCAGTTCATAAACAAAACCCGGAGATAGACTGAAGCAGCATTGATCTACTTTGTACTTGATTAGAAAATGCAGTTCGAAGGCTAGCTGGCTTGACTTCAGGCTTCATCTATAAGTTTATAAAGCAAACAAATATAGACAAACAAACAATCTATTCGCTCCCCAGTGGAGTCGCCATTTTGTTACCGGGAAATCTAGTGTCTATGTAGAGCTGCTAGTCCCATAAGACTGGTAGCTATCTTAGAAACAAACAAACTAAAACTACTTTCGTTTTCCTTTATGAGAAGTAGATAGGAGGGGAACAAAGGAGACCAACCTCTATCTTGCACTTGGTTCCTTGCTTGATTCCTCTCCCTTCTGATAGATCTTTGCCACCCGCTTCCTCGTCTACCCAGCTTCAAAGAGCACCTATGGAATGAAAGCAGCATAACGCTATCCAAGAACAGAGATCTACTATCATAAACAATATAGGACTCGATATATATTGACCACACAAATGCATATATCATCAATCATACAAGAACATGGAGGAAAACTTGATTAACTTTATTAATATCAAGAATAGCAAAGAGGATTACAACCAATTGTTCTGACCCAACGTCATCCTCTCAGCAAGAAAGCCCTTCTTCACCTCATGAAAAGCTTAGATCACCCAACACTATGATTTTACACCAAGAAACCAGCAGCACTTCCTTACAAGATACAAAATTCCAGCCTCTAGATCTCTGGGATGAGGGATCCATATATAGATGATTACAGGGAGGTGAGTCAGCTTCTGAGATTTGATTAGTGTCCTCTCTCTGATAGTTATTGATTCCACTTGGAGATTGATGATCTCTTACTCATCCCTGGGTGAATGCAGAGAGGCAAGTGTCACAGGAGAAGTTTCTGGAAGATTCCATGATCCTCCACCTCGCAAATTGACTCTTCCATTTGTCCACTCTCACCCATCACACCCCATAGAAGGGATTTTCAGTATGCATCGCATCTCCCATGTGCATTTAGGTGGGATGCAGTGCACTTTGACCAGGGAGCAGGTGAGATGGTCTAGTTTTGACCAGTTCTGAGTAGTTTTTCATGGAGAACTTCTAGGAGATGATGTAATCAGCTGACCTTGTTCTTTTAGGGGATGGAACAACACTTTTAGGGACTTAGGAGTCGTTGGTTTATGGACATGTTTGATTGGGGTTGCAGTGCCCAAAAATGTCTATAACACCCCATGGCATAAACATAGTCATGGCCAAGGAGAAGACTGAAATCTAAAGCACCTTGGACAACCATTACGTCTATACAGATGGTTTTGCCTCCAAAAGTAACAAGAAACTTTGTAAAGATCCCCAAAAGGTCGGCTGGTTCCTTCGTCAAACGTCAACAGATTCTGTGCAACCGGCACAAGCTGCGAGGAGCCCAAAGCTTGCGAAGTAGTGAAAAGCATGAGGCTAACTGATGCAACCTTTTCTGAGATAGTGCCAAGTACTTCCTTATCATAGGAATGTATGGTAATCTGGAATGGCATGTAGGATGGAAGGCGAAATGCAATCAAATGACTCTAGTTAAAGGAAACGACTAAACTACTTGGTGGGGGTATTATATGATTCCCCCATGCTCTATAGGAACTGAAGAAGGATGCTCCTGATCAACGGGGATAGGAGGGTCATTCTCGGACTCAAGAGAATCTGACGAGATGAGAAGAACATGAGCAGTGTGATCATGACGCTCTTCTGAAACAGAGTGATCAATGGGTGGTGAATCCAAATCGACACTCCCTTCGACCAATGGTTGGTCTGGAATGGGCTGAGCATAGCTAGGTTCGAGAAGAGAAGGGTGGGAAAGAGAAGAATCTAAGTTAATCTCTTTGTCAACTAGGAGAGGGTCTGAAGAGAGCATCTGATAACCAACTGGAAGTGGAGGCGAAGAAGCTATAACACTTTCCAAAATAGCTAAAGCTTTATCCATGAGTGGACAAAGGTGAAGGGTATGGTTTCCTTCACACAATATACAGGGGAATCAAATCTTTCCTTCCTTCTTATCGCTGTCGGTTGAAAGGGTAGCATTGTCATGAGCTTTAGAGGATGATGAGGGATGAGCCAGATTGTGAGACCATACTTCTAAGATCCTAGGAATGCCAAGACAATCATGAAGAAGATGGTCGCCCTTGAATAATTTAAAAGGAAAATTAACCTTCTGCAAAGGAGTAGAAAGTGTCATGACTGCTGACATACTTGGAACATGAGTGGCACAGGTGACCTCATGCTCATTGGACTTCTTCTTCTTCTTCATCTTCTGCCTCTTCTTATTCTTAGTCTCCTGGTTACTAGATGTGAAACTTTCACCAGGCGAAGGAGGAGATGAAGGTGAAGAAACAGGGGAAGAAGGTGCACGCTCAACCTTGGAATCAACATGTCGTGGTTCAGACAAAGGAGATGATGGAATAGGAGCCATGACACTTGAGACCATCGAGGTTGAAAAAAACCAAATAGGCAGATTGATGGTTAACCCAGGCAAAGATAATGTTGCCATGTACGGAGCACCATCATTTCCGAAAGGTGGAAATGGACCAGGATTTCCATCTGGGGAAGACCTTGGCCGGTAGACTCAGGGGATGTTTCCATCGAGAATGAGCCTGGAAAACACTCGAACTGTTACCAGGAATATTTCATGGGTAGTAAATTTTATGACGTAGGAACAAAACTTGACATTTTCATGTTTCAAGAGTCGAGAATAGGAAGAAAAGGTGACTCTATCTATTTCGAGGTTTAATGAGCCTGAAAGGACAAGTGCTTAGATGGACATTTTATTTTAGGGAGTCTGAAAAGGAACGAAAGTGACTACTCTGGAGAACTAGGCAAAATTTTTACCAAACAACCCGTAAAATTGCTTATACACCTTGACAATCATATGAAAACCAAGGACTTTCGTATGGTAGTCAATCTTCTCAAATGCTGTGTTCGGTGCATTACAGTTTGCAAGGTGGCAGACACGGCTTCCTAAGGATATAGGATGATAACCTAGTGGGGTCTCCCAACATATACTCAATGGTACTAGGAGTGTAAGTCTGTGCTAGCAGCTACTGGATCACAGAAGGAGGAATTACCCAACCTTAAGTGAAAATAATAGAGACTAGGTTTAACAACGACGAAGAACGTCTCTAACCTAGACCTCTAAATAATGTGCATTATGTTCCATTGCATTGTTAGGTTTATTCAGTTCATTTTAGAGTTGATCTTGAATTATGTTTCAATTTCCAAGCCTTACCGTATGTATATCAAAACCTAGGATGCAACTAGAATGAATAAAGCATCTTTCATTTCGATGAACTCCTACTTACAGAAGGGTAGAGAGATCATTCCCAAACCAAGACAAAACCAAGATCAGCAAATGCAGTCACTCAAGAGACACAATGTATAAACACATCAATCCCTACAGTGCATCGATACTACTAATGAGAGATTTAAAATTTGCCTTCTAATTTTTCAAACATGAAAAACTTGGAATGCAAAATACACTTTCACTTTCACATACTAATGAATGCAATCTTTTGATTTTGATAGCTTTGAATTCTAAAGAAACAAACAAGCAAGCGTGAAACTGATTGATCCAAACAATTGTAATCTATGCCTAGTAGTGAAACAACCGAATCAATATGGCAATTGGTTCAACAAATAACACTAAACATCAATAAAAAAGAAACAAACGATGAAAAAACTTCAAGAAAACCAACAGGAGGGTTGCGGATGAATCTTGAACAGACAAGTAACCAAGCCAAATAATTCAAAACTTGAAAAACTAGGTCACAAAGCCAAAAAATACAAGATTCACTTCAATGAAACCGAAAAGTGAGCACCTTAACTAAAATAAATTAAAACAAACTAATAGATAAGAGAAAGGTGACAAGGGATTAACCAGACTGATGAATTCAGGAGGCAGAATTGAAAAAAACAATTCTACAGGAATCGTCGCGAGTGTAACACAAGCAACTAGTGCCGATGAGCCACTACCTATAGCAACAGAGCGACGTCATCACAAAAGTACACGTCTTTCATGCGAATGGCCGATTTTAAGAGTCGTCCCAACTGTGTGACAGGATTTAGCAATGCACAGACTTACAAAACAGCGACAATGCGACGTCGGCGCGACTGTTTAAATTTTTTCACTGACGAACTTAAAAACAATGAAAAGAAAATAAAAACTCCCAAACAAAGACCAGTTTATCATTACCGGCAACAAATGGATTTCCCAGATTGACCCAGGTAACCCAAAAGACTGATGGTTCAATTCAAAAATCCAAAAGACATTGACTCAAAATCAAGAAAAAGCAAACAAGAGAAAAACATAAGACAAACTCCTTAGCATAGTCACCAACTTGTGTTGCAGGAAAGTGTTCCCTCTGTGGATAGAGGCAACCCCTCTAGCCCTAGACTAGGTTTAGTCACAGCAAAGACAGATCAATAATTGATTTCCTTAAACAGTCATCATTGGAGGCCTACCTCAAACCGGTGGTCGATGAAGTTCTGTTGCACTACTCCAGCTTCCACTTCCTTCTCTTCAATGAGTGATTGACCTGAAACAACACAAAGGAAAAATAACAAAGCACGTAACTGTGAAACTAAAATCATCTATTTACTCATAAAGTCAAGAAGTCATGAGCTATCAAGTAAATTACATACAAGACATAGGAAAACATCATTGATTGTATTAATGATGAATTAAGAGCAAGCTTACAACCAAGTCTTGACGTCACAAGCCTTCTCAGAGGATCCAACGAGTATGCTTCTCAAGAATTCACTCGTCAAGGATGAATCTCCCAACATACAATATCTCTCTCTCACTCATAAGCTTTAACACAAAGTTAAGGGCACTCCACAACCTTCCATGAGCTACCAACAATCTCACACTTGTCACACCCACACCAACTATCTATCAAACTCAAAAGCACTAGTAGCACTGATCAACCAAAGGAATTACTAACTAGCTAATCATATCAAAGGTGAGTGATTTAATAGGAGAAGGAGTCTCCATGAAATGTGGAAGAGAGAGCTCATCCTCAAGGAAGGTAGCACAAATGACGAAACTGCCATGCCAAAGGAGGAAGGGCAACCCAAACTATGCCAACAACCAGGTCTGGAGACATCCAGAAGGCCGACTGTTGAAAGGAATTCGCCTAATCTAGATCATTGCGGGACATAAACTAATTACTCCCGACAACATCATTAGGAGGTAATGCACGCAGACTCATCGTCGCAAGACACAACTCATAACCTCACGCCGGATCTAGAAATCTGACCGTTGCGGGAAATAGATGTACACTGGAAACGGAGTCATGATGAGACCATTATGGACATGGGAACATCACATATATTAAGGGTTTACTCACAATGAGGCAGAAATTTAAGAAATGAGAGTCAATTTGCAGCAACAGAAAGCATTTGCTTAATCTTCTTGCATCAGTGGGAAGATATGAACATGTTGATTTGACACATGACACAGTAGAAGAACTGAAATGAGGACAGTGACAAATTACTGTGTAACACTCCATGCACTAATTTGAATGTTAAGTCTATGAAGGCATACATACTCTACCCCTTTGGTTTTAGATATTTTTATATTTTATGAAAAAATAATAGAAGCATATTTATAAGTATTGGGAGGCTTTAAGTTATTAATAGAACAAATAGATAATAAATATAAAATTGAGATTATAATATCAATTCCAATTAGAAATTAATTTATGAAGGTAAAAATTAATTTCCATGTTTTTTTCATTCATACATACATACATATAATTAATTAATTAATTCAACTCAAACGTTCATCGTCTATCTAAATAAGTTGTATTAAGGTAGGAATGAACTCAAATGAAGCAAGATTTTAGAGGAAGAACTTAGATTGTAATTTTTTGTTGGAATTTTTTGTAGTTGTTGCAATAGTGTTAGAGTCCTAGTAGTAAGGCTTAAAAGAGATTTTGCTAAAAATTTCTCATTATAATGTAGGAATATTTTATTTAAGTAGTGACATAATAATTTTAGATGTTTTTTTATATTAAGTAGATTGTATATATTAATATCATATATAAAAGTGAATCTATATATAAAGTAATTTCACATTTACAATATCAAATATATATTATTATTATTATCTATTTTTAATGTCACATCCAATCCAGACACTAAATTGGTGTATCTAAATTGGTGTCTGAGACTCCCCTGTTTGTCGGACAAGGGACTCACCTCCACACAATGATTTGATTGTTAAGTCCACGAAGGCATACATAATCTACCCCACTTTGGTTTTGAACCTGTGACTTCTTAGGAGGAAACAGATGCTATTAACCATTAGGCCCACTCAAACTAGTATACATATATTAAACCAAAAAAAGAAATATCATAAAATAAAAATGTGAGTGTAAAATTTTTCAAAAACTTGATCAAACCTTGTAAATTATAAAACTTGAGCAAACTTTGTAAATTATTTTTAAAAGTTAAACATTAATTAAAAGTCAAATGAGTTTGACACACTTATTTAAAAATGAATTTTTCATAAATATTGAGATTTGATGTGTGTACAATTATCACACTTGGTGGAAAATATATTTTTTTAAATTTTTATAAATAATGAAATTTTCATAAATATTGAGATTTGATGTATGTATTTTTTTTCATAAATATTGCAATTTGACATGTGTACTATTATGATACTTGGTGGCATATACATTTTTTATTTTTTATTTTTATTTTAAAATAATTTTTATTTCTAACAGAATCTATTTACAGCCCCATGAAATTAGTCATTTAATTTATATGAGCCAATATGAAAATACCAACGAGCACTTGGATTTTTTACATTAAAATTTTCAATTACATTCAATCTTTGATAGATTTCACATGAAATAAACTAGAATCTAGAAAACATGTATGGAAAGGGGTCAAAAACTAGAATAATAAGAATACTTGAAATATTTTAACCATAAGATTTTTCTTTTAGTTGCTTCATACAATTTGTAAATATATTTTGTATTTTAAAACCATATATAAAATATGCATAGTTTAACATGGTCATTGAAATATTTTTGCATGGACAAACACATTCTATAGCATAGTATGAGCGATGTGTATTCTGTCCATGCCTAACTTGGAGCTGACAATGTCCATTTTCAAATAAAAATAAAATATTATATAAATATAAAAACAATGTTGGCTATAATTAAAAACCAAAAATGAATATACATATTTGGTTAGTTTTAAGTAAAAACATAATTAAACATCAACAATCTTACTCTCACTGTATTGAGTTAGTGTCTTGTAACTATTACAACCTATGTGGTCAAAATATTTCGCTCTTACTTTCAACCATTAATTAGATATTATGAGTTATACATGAATTAATATAATTTTGTAGGAACTTTAAAAAGAGATAATATATTTAAAAGTAAAAATTGAAAAATATGCAAATTCTTTTATTTTTTTAAATATTCATTAATTAAATATATTATTTGAGTAGTCATGTAAACTAATTTATTTCAAAATCTACTTCGTATATATGTATGTGTGTGTGTGTTAACCATAATAAAATATTTTAATGTCAAAGAGAAGAGGACTATAAATAAATAAAAAATTAACATTAAGATTAAGTAATATTGATGTATATTTTAAACTAATTTTTGACAGATTTTTAAATATATTTTCTATTAATTTTATTTAAAATTTAGCAAAGATTTATCGGGAATTGCAAAATTACCCCCATGTACTCTGCACAACACAAGTGTCCAAAGATATTTTCAATGATTATATATATATATATATATATATATATATATATATATATATATATATATATACTCTTAAAGAAAGTTTGCACATCAAGGGATTTGATCTTTCTCGATGCTTAAATAGATGTATAATAGTAATTATGAATCACATTATTATATTAAAATGTTTATTTTCTTATTTATATATTTTAAAATATATGTCAACATTATTTAACCAAGTATATTGAAATTTTTTATTTATCACCCATATTGATTTTTTTATATTGAGGAGTGAATTACACATCTCCTCTGCATTATTATTTTTTTTTTGTTTCTTTAAATTAGTTATTTTTTTTAGATATTAAATTTTTTTTTATGGAAAACATTAAAGTAATATTGTATCACAATTTCTCTCTTTTTACCTACATATATATGAATTTTGATATTGATATGTATTAATTAACATAGACATTCAAATATTTTTTTTTTTTTTTTTTTTTTTCAACTGTGGTTCAAGGTCACTTGGTGGTTGCTACATCCATGGGTAATAGTCTGGACAAAACCACCCTAAGAGATCTACTTAGTGACTTATCTGGTCGGGCTAACCCCAAGGGATTCGAGGGTATTTGACCCCATTACATCCTAATTGACAAGGTACTAGCAACAAGAACTTGACCAATTGATCTATCCCTTGGGGCTAGATATTTAGATAGTTTATTTAAGTCATAAGTTGAAATACATTTAAAAATGGTAAGAATTATATATCTTCCTCACACTCAGAAGTGAAAATATAATTCCTTTCTAGTTTTAATTACTAGATGGTACAAGATGCAAAAGAAAATCCTACGAAAAAAGTTGTTTCAAAATTATCTATGCCCAAGTTCGACTTGTAATTTTCACTGATATGCATATTTCACATAAAAAATTTCATGATAGGATTGATTGATTAACCTAGATTCAATTTTTTCATGTGTGTGAAGAGTCACATGTTGGAATTTAGGTACTTAATACAAATACATGTCCAATATGTATCTAATGTAGAAGAGAAGGAACTCATCAAAGACTTCAAATTGATAACCATATGAATCTAGGAAGACAATATGAAGTTCTTGAAGCACTAACACAAGTTGAAGAGATGTTAATAGCACGTGTAAGTTTAATTTTCTAGGTTATGCATTCAATATGTGAGCAATACAAATATAGAAGACACACCATTAGTTTTCCATAAGGGTTTACCAATCTTGCCATGGGATTACCTCGACATATTAAGAACTTGGATTTGATGATTTTCATGTGGGAAAAAGGTGGAAAATGATCAAATTATGATTATACTATTAGAAAAGATGTTGTATTACATGCATTATATTATAATATTGATAATTCTCTTTCTTATCGTGGATTTCAAGTTGATAATAATGCACTTGGAGAATTTCCTGAATTTGCAATATATGTATTACATATGATTAATGTTGTTTCTTTAGAAGAAACAAATATTGACACTGAATTTGAAATGTTCGAAGGGTTTTGTGGATTGATGATGCATTAGATGGCTTACAAACATATTTTTTTGCAACAAATCTTCCAAATGCACGAAGATATATTTATATTATTAGAGATTTGGAAAAGAACCCTAACACAAAGTAACATAACCCTAGTGTAGAGCAAGTGTTTAGTTGGCTTGACATTGGCTCAACTCTAATCAATGAACATAACATTGTGGGATTATTTGATATGTCATTTCCAACATTGTTTCAAAAGGGTGAAGTAGATTTGTTGCAGAAATGAAAGAGAAATGTCCATCTTCATGAGTATGCAAAACATATTCTCTAGTATAATGATAAAAGGTTTGGAAGGCACACATGATTTAGATGCATTTTACTTAATAGCATCATGATCCATTGTTCTTGTGCATCCTCTATAGTTTTGGAAAAGGAGAATATGACAGATCTACCAACAACAGTGGAGGAGTTACGAGAACATTTAGAAAATATTCCAAAATTGTGACTTGGAGAAATATTAATGCGATTTGGAAATGTACTAAGAGGCACACATGAATATTGGAATAAGTGTGATGTCAAGTTATCTGAATTGGTTCAATGAATTGGATGTCCTACAATATTCTTTACGTTAAGTGCAGAAGATATGCAATGGGCATATTTTCATAAATTAATTTTTGGCACATGTCCTATAGATCCATTGGAAGCAAGAAAATGGAGACGTCATAATGTCATTGATAATCCTCATATTGTAGCACACTATATGCACTGAAAGAATACAATGTTTCGAGATGAAATTTTTGAGTGTTTTCATTGAGCTATAGATTATTTGTGTCACTATGAGTGGAAACACCATCGATCACCACATGTGAATAGACTTCCATGGTTAAAATATGCTCCTAATATGGGCATATTGAAACATGATGATTCTGCACAAGTTGAATTTACAAAAGAATATTTTGATGGATGTGTACATGTAATGAATCCATGTTATCAGTATTAAATAAATATTTATGTTAGACTTAATTTTGATGATCATCATTGCTTAAAGGATGCACAACAAATATTTCAATCTAATCCTATGATTGACTGTGAAGAACTTCTTAATTTTGTTGAATGTCATATCACCTGAAATGAAATATCTTTCCTCTGAAAGAAAGTAGGAAGATTGGTATGCAATATGAGGCATCACATGATCTATGTGATGGGTCAAAACAATATGTTGATTAGAATGGAGAAAAGAAGTATGAACCAAGTTGTAATGATGATGATATTTAATACATGCAATCATGAAAAATTTATGAGCGTCACATCACCTGTAATGAAATATCATTCCTCTGAAAGAAAGTAGGAAGATTGGTATGTCAATATAAGGCACCACATGATCTATGTGATGGGTAAAAAAATTATGTTAATGAGGATGAAGAAAATAAGTATGAACCAAGATGAAATTATGACTAGGTTAAACACATGTAATCGTCAAAAATTCAAGATGTGGAGGCATAATATGGATTGGTAACCTATTCTTTCAACACACATCATGATTAATTACATAGAAAAATATGTTGTAAACTATGAAAACGAATCAAAAAATTCCATCATATGTTGATGCGTGTCTCCTTTATTAAAAATCCAAATGAACCATTAGCTCATGTATATAAGAGTTTGTTGTGTGAAATCATTGTTAACTAGGATATAGGTGCACAAGAGACATTCTATTTTCTACTAGGGCTCCCTTTTTTAATGTAACCATCGATTTGTAGTTCTAAATGTTGCTATGAAGGTTTTCAAACAATTATTGGTTGATACACACAATGTTGACAATTATAATTTCCTTATTGATGTATATAACAAGTGACTTGTTGATATTGA
The DNA here is from genome assembly GCA_031772625.1 of Pinus tabuliformis. NCBI lineage: Eukaryota > Viridiplantae > Streptophyta > Pinopsida > Pinales > Pinaceae > Pinus > Pinus tabuliformis. Next base: position 102,809,747 of record CM062807.1, read on the forward strand.
ACACCTTGTATTAATAGATGTCACATAATCATAGTCATATGAAAAATGTCAACGTGGTAATAAATGGTTAGCATGGAAGAATGCAATTGTAATACGTGTGTTCCATCAATTTAGTTCAATTCCCCATTGAGAAGATGACAAGTTTGTTGAATTTCATTGATATGATTTTTTATTATACAAGACCTTTCATGATTTTTAGAGAGATATAGATCAAACAACTAATCAGATAGTGCATAATTGGGAAAATTTTCAATACCAACCATGGAATGCTAATTGCAATCTATTGCATCTAATTGATCTAAATGAATTTGACAAAGAAGTTCAAAATCTACTTGCAGATTTAGGGAGAGTGAGTGGGAGATCCTTTGTGGATTGTATAGGAATAAATATATAAATTACAATGAGTTTCATATGCTAAGACATAGATATCATGATCATGTGCATAATTGAGATTTTTTTTTTTAATGAAGTCACTTCCAATCGTGCTATTCATTTCATATACGAAAAAAAAGGTTAAATTCTCTTCACCCACCCTAACCAACATGGAAAGTATTACTCCTTTAAAAGTCTTGGTGATGAGAAGAGAAAAACTTTTGATATTATCCTTGACAATTATAGATCAACGGTTGATCCACTATGCATGAGAATCCAAGGAACTACATGTACAATAAAGTATTATTTGATTGGACCTATTAAAAAATGCACTTGAAATTGATTCCTTTCCTAAGAATAATCCATATTTTGTTTAGCTCCTATAGGGGTTGCAAATTTCAACATATCTCCAACAATAATTCATTCTACATTTCAGTTTCCAGTTAAAGACATAACACCTCAACAAGGATCAAATTTAATTACATTGTAGGAAGAAATTAGCATGTTTAATATAATTTGATAGATGGAGTGAGTTTCATTATAATAAATCTATTAAGAAACATTGATTCAATAATTGGACATGATTTCCTAGAAAATGGTAACATTCCTTTCGGTGGGAGGTCAACTATATTGGTCATTGATTTGGGACAATCTCCATTATTATGGATAAACTTGTATATTCATGTGATGGTACTGCATAATAATTATCAAACTCATTCACAACATCTACAACCCTTGATACTATGTTTTGAAAACATGGACATAACAATCAACAAATACATTTTCACTATTTGTTGATGAATGTAAGGGATGCAATACCAACTATAGAAAGTTAGAAATTACTTATGACTCATACAAAGACACACTTGGGTCTTTCCACAATAGATTCCTTTGATAAATAGATAAATTTGCTTGTGACAAATGATGATGTACAAAATCACAATAATACTTTTTTAAGAAACCTAAATCCTCCCATTGTAGCCAATATTTCTGAATAAGGAAAAATAAACTACATGGAAAGAAATGAGGATGAAATGGAACTTGAGTTACTTATTGTAGTTGAATCTTGAGTGATGCTTATATAAATCATTTAGAACAATGCATAACTTGTAAATGGTGCCCTTGGAATTGTAGAAAATATTGTGTATAACTATGGACTTTCACTCTCATAATTTCTCACATATGTTTTAGTAAGATATAATAATTACATGGGAGTACCATGGGATGAACTATATCCTCTAATAGTTCATATTACACCTATTGAAAGATGTAATAGAAAAAATCTTCCTTTAAAACTTGCTTGAGGCTTAACAATCCGTAAGTCACAAGGATTGACTTTGGAGAAAGCTACTATTAATATTGGGAAGCAAGAGTGTCAGGGTATGATGTTTACTAAGATATATCGGGTTAAATATTTGAATGGTCTACGATTTGAACCTCCAATTTCATATGAACAATATGAATATATGAAAAAAATAACAGGTGTGACTATAAGAGAAGCAGAAGAAGATAGATTAAATTTAATAACATTGTACACGATTCACAAATTGCTGCAATATTATTATTATTTTTTCCATCATTCCACGTTGTAACTTTATATTCAAAATTTGTATTGAATGCTTATATTAAAATGATTAGACTAATGTTAGACTCATTTAACATATTTAAAAGGATCATATTAATCATATGTTCGACAAATTTTCCATGGTCTCATATGACTCAAATCATACCTGATCCATCTTAACCTAAGGTCTATGAAAAGTCGAGAGGTATCAAATCTCTCAAGGTGAAAACCTTTCCTGAATTTTTGCACTCAAAAATTAGTTTTTCACCTAGAGATATTTGATTCCTCTTTGTGCTTAATAAATCCATGGTTAAGATGGATCTAGGTTGGTTTTATTACTTATCTGATCTAAAGAAAAATAATATTAAGAAAATTTCTTTCATAATAAGTAGTTATTAAATTTGGTTAATTGAGTTGAACTATAGGGTAATTGGAGGAACGATTTTTATCCTCCTCAAAAGTGACATAATGAACTTTGTTGTAATGACGTTAAACCTTGTTGTTGCATCTAAACCATCCCTTAAATCTAAAAACATGTATATTTCCTATATAAAATATAAACATATTTCTCATTAAAAAAAAGAAGAAATAGATAACAAAAATGTCATTATCGTATTAATAATAATTCTATTAAACGTTTCTTAATTAACAATATCTCTAGCTATAGTTAAATTTATGGAGGAATATTAAATGTTCACTTCGATTGTATTAGTGATTACAGTTCATTCATGTTAGAACATGAAATTTCTAAATCACATGGCAATCAATATTTTTAAGTTGCATGAAAATGTGTTTCCATATTAATTTTTTAAATTTGTACTGTATCTTTCAATGCAATTTACTTCGAGATGATGAAGGAATATTTGAGATAGATGATAATAATGAATTTAAAAATATAATTAGGATTTCATGTGTATATCATAACAAATTATATATATGATAAAAAAATAAGTAATTAATTAATGAGGAAGTGTAGTGAAATAACGATAATATTTTTTTTAAATATCTAAATTGATTTAGATTGATTAAGATTACAAATTTTAATACTATAAGATTTAACTGAATAATATCCTTTCTTCCTTTATGTCAATGTAGGTGTCAAAGAAATTAATAATGAACATATTTATAAGGAAATGTGAAAAGAGAAAGTCAAAGTATAATGTCTCAAGTTTCAACTTTAAAAGAAAATCTAGAGTTGATGTTTGTACTAACTATTTTTAATTCCCATATTTTGGAAAATGTAATTAAGGTTGATAATGCTTAATGATCAACATGGATATTTTTTCTAGACTTTTCGATGTAAATATACTTTTATTTGCTATATATATATATATATATATATATATATATATATATATATATATATATATATAGTTGAAACTGAAAGACAAGGTAGGCATCACAGACATCTTAATGGAAAGCTAACTAGGGAGAAAGATGTATCGATATAAGAATTTATTTGGACTAAATGAATGATATGGCTACTGAAAAACCAGAACTACCAACAATTATGAGAGAATGGGGAAAAGGGTAGTAAACAGCTATAGATGATGATTTGCATACCATTTAGAGGCTTCTAAATACCTTCGTCCGAAGGAGGGCCCCAAATTCGCATTCCAAGTTAGCACACATGAAGGAGACGAGAACAAAGTATAACCATGTGAAGATAGACCATAGAAGGAGATAGAGAAACAAAGAGCGAATAGAAAATAAACATAAGCATGACAGAACCAAAATTATTGTTAACAGTGAACCCATGAATTCTATGATATAAAATTGATCCACATGTGGGCACGGATAGTCTGACTCCAAACAGAAAGGGGATTGGATTCCTTTTTAATCATAACTATTTTATGCAAAATTGAAATCTTCCATGAACTAGACAAGGAATCAGTGAGCATTCGTTCAACCTAAGAAACAAGGACCTCAAATAAATTCATAATTATTTTTTTAACTGAGGAACATAGGGTATTGATGAATGGGGAAGCATCAAGGGACTACTAACTCATTGAAAGGATCCCTTTTTCATTTTCTAGGCCCTCATTTAGCATTTGAAGGGAAAATTTATTGAATATTGTATGTGAAGGAGAGTGCGTACATGCATTCTCACTAACTTGAAACCTCACTTAACACTAACTGAAGGTTTCCTATTAGGCATCAAAATCTAACAAGGGGTTGGCTGTAAGATGAAAGAAATTCTATAGGCTAGTTGACCCTAAGGTTTTGTGGAGAGTAGCTCGCCCTTCTTCATGTTTCAACGAGTTTAAGTGAAATAGATAAGTGTATCTCCTATTAATTAATTAAATGATATTATTGTTCAATGCTTTCTAAACATTGATATTACAATTACTATGATTATTTGTAATGATTAGATGAAAATTGTTGTGATAATATATTGAATATGTATGAATGAAGAGCTATAATTAATGTATAATTATGATTAGTTAGCAACATGTACTTCTTTAATGAATGAATGTTGTATGTAGAGATATTATCTTTAGCATGTTACCTGTGATTGTTGTTATCATAATGATGTGTGAAGGGGAATGTTCATGTTCGTATAAGCCTAAAGCTCTTATTGTATTATGTTAGTGTAAATAACCCTTCTTAGGTTGGTATGAGGAAAGAGAAGTTATAACTGTCTCACTCTTCTAGATGAGATGGCTTGAAAGTTGTTATCTTCCTAAGATTACTTAGAAGCTATAGAGATAATATAATAAACTTGGATATCTATTTAGTAAATGTTAGAACTATCAAGAGTTAAGTTTCATTCATAAGGGAATGGGGCGAAGTTAATTCAACTGAGAAAAGTTATAAATTTGGTCCATGGCAATCTCCTTCTCCTTTTTAGTAATGTTGCAAAAATATAACCATTGGGAAACCTTATGTTTTCCTCTAAGGAGTTTCCTATTTGAAGGAATTCTTTTAGAATCCCTTATATGTTGTTGAATACTTCTAAGTATTTATATTTTTTGTAGGAAAATTATCTTTCATTGGAGTTCATTCATAATTTTAGAACCCACATAGAATACCATGTTCGATATTTAATAATTTTGGGGTTGGAAGCCACAATCTCAGCCCCAACCACCTAGCCCAACAGGATACATGACCTATAGCTTAATCAAAAGGGAGCTTAAGCCCTAGCAGGGTAGAGTACTAGAGCATTAGTTTATCAATTAGAGGGGGTCATGTGCTGCAACAAACATTAGTCATGATTTTGTCCACACTAATGAGCCTAACCTATCAACAACTAATGGAAACATTTGTTTAAATGGAATGTGTATTGGACATAAAATATCATATTGAGGGCCTTTGGATTGGTATTAATGGAATCTTGTGGTTTAACCTTTAACCTTGGACAATTTAAATAATAGAGAAGTTGGGATATTTTTTAAACTAGAGTCCTTTAACATTAGTTTCCATCCACATGTCCTAATGGAATCCATGATTAAGGGCCTAGATGAAAGGGGGCATTAGGTATTTCACCATTTTGTAATAACCTTTTGGCCATTCAGATATTGGGAGAGAATAATGGATTGCAAGGAAATTTCCCTAATCTAAACAATTTTTTCATTGTTTATCGAAAAATGGAAAGTTTAAGAAACATCGGGGGATGTTACTAGGGACCAGAGCATTTCATATCAAGGTACCAGGCTATCAAAGTCTTGGTGTTGGTGGATTTAGGCCTAGATATTGGGATTTACTCCCAATACTAGCGACACACAATAAAGTATTGGATGTGACATGCTAACATGGCATTGATGTGCCATCTTTGTATTGTTCTCATATCACATGTCTAGGTGGTTTGTGATATTCCATAGTGTTGAGGAACAATGTAGGTCCTTGTGTAGATGGCATGTTGATGTGGTGCTAACATGGTATGATGATATGCTAGGATGACATGGATCAAAGGTAATCTTGGTGCCAAGGTTGTGGATATGTGGTGTCCAAGGTGGAGGTGACATGGACATCAGATGTTAAGATGTCAGGTATTGTGAGTCATACAATTTTGGATCCTCATGAATCTACTGATATTAATAGGCATCATCAAGTAGATCAATTAATATGAATATCCCTATCGATTTAAATACATTGATTAGGTCGGGGAAGTGTTGCAAGTGAATTTTTTGTGTTTTCCAGATTTCTTATTGGTCGAGAGATTAAGGGAATATACTATCAATTATTGAGAGGAGTGGAGTCACAATGATATAAATGCCATTAATTGGTTTTTGGTGTTAATGATTAGGAGGCTATGACCTTTGTATCATGATTATCCATTAACACTAATAAAACCCAAAACCTCAATAAATATCAAATATTTTCCTTCTTATTTCTTGATATTGGCGAAGAAAATATCAACCTTTGAGGGCATCAATGTCGAGATGTTGAGAAAAGGCTATCATGTTTTTCCTTCCAAACTATAAAAACTAGATAAGGATTGAAATTTGGTATGACATGTGGAAATTGACATGGTGAAGGCTGCCAAATTCTAGTGATGTGGAATTACATGTTGGAGACACATGGGTAAGTGATGTCATATGTCTACCATGTGGAATTGGTATGGATGCTATATGGAACTTGGACGAAAATCTTTAAATGGGCATAAATTTATTTCCAAAAATTGGGTTTAGATGAAATTTATATCGTTGGAAATATCCTGATAGGAGAAAGATTATTTCCATGCTAGAAATGATTTTTAAGGAGGTTGAGGAAAGAGGAATTCTAATAAGACCATCTCGATAGTTTCAAGTTGGAGGCTGGGTCTAGATATCCTGATACCTTAATTAGGCATGAAGGATCAGGCATGTTATACAATGGTATTAGAGCTATAGTTCAAATGCTAGGAATGGAGGCTAGAGATACATAACATAGATGAACATTAATGTTAAAAGTTTTCAAAAATAATGAAGGTTATACACACAAACATATATATAGAAACACGCACACGTATGTTTTGTTTCGTCAACCCATATCTAAGAATGATGTGTAGTGGTTGTAGGACACTAATTAAGTGTAACCAAGAAAACTAAATGTATTGAAAATTTTATTGTTTTCTCAAAACTCGTATTTTTGCATTGTTTCATCACATAAAACACTTGATATCATAATAAACGAAAGGAGTTGTACATTAGAATGGTACAATATGGCCTAGAAAGGACTTCACATAATAGAGAATATGAATTATATTAGAGAAAGGAAATGGAGAGCCCTCATGACTAGATGAAAATACTTAGGAGTTTAAGGGTTGAAATTTAGAGCTTCAAGGGAGAAAATGAAGGAATACCTAAAGCTTAGGAAAAGAAAGAAAGAAATCTTGTAATGAGGAAAACTAGATTGTGTTTACATAGGAAAAAATGGGATGAACCAATTTCCAATAATGTAGATAGGTACAAGTCCAAAAAAAACTCTATTCCATTTGAAATTTAGAAATATGGACTAACATCCAGTAAAGAATGTAGAAATAATTCAGGAACGAAAACATGATACAACCAATGAGGAAACTTTAGCAAAACACTCTGACGATGGAACTAAATATTCTAACACACTATCTAGTACAAAAAATAAATAAAGGATGCACAAGAGAAATAAAAATAAGGTTGTAAAGAGCTTATTTCTTAAAGAACTCACGAATGAAAAACCCCCTACAATGTTAATCTCCATAAATTTATAACTTGAGGTACTGAATTTTTTTCTTAAACTAGAATATGGAATTTTAACAAGGCACATATAAAACAATTAACTATATTATTTTGTGATCCATATTGTCCTAATGGAAATTAGATTAATTAACTTGTACCTCATTAACAAATTTAATCCATGAGGCAATACGAAATTGCAACAATATGAATCCAAAAGTTACAATAGAGTGAAAGGAACAAATTCATAAAAGTGAGTTGCAACATACATAGATTATAAACTACATGAATTCTAGCAACACAAAAAAATAAAATTGTAGTAATGTGAACTATTCAAATGATAACAACATTGCAACACAAAAATTTGAATTTAAGTAATGTGAACTATTCAAACTGTAGAAATTTGAATCAAATTTCAACAATATAAATGAATTGAATATTAGTAATGTAGAAATAGAATTAAAGAGATAACATATACTACAACTATCTATTAATATCAATAGTACTTTACTAAGGTGGGTCCCTACCTCCTTAGACTATCATTGGGTTAAGATTCAAGAAGGAAGGAAGATTTGAATGCTTAGCACAACATTCGAGAAGAAAATATACTTTAAATCATAATGTAAATGGAGTTAAATCAATTAATATTCCAATAAAATCTCTCCACCCTTAATATTCTTAATCCCATAATGGAGTTACATCAATTAATATTTCAATACAATCTATCTTCCCTTAATATTCTTAGTCCCATATTTGTCTCCCTATGTATCCTTTTATAAAGAGCATATTCTACCTAGATGAAGTGACAAAGAAGTATGGACAACTATGAGAATCTTATTGTTCCATTTGATGCCTTGTTTTCCCGTGGATAGGAAGAATTTGGGTACATACTATATCAGTCAGTTGTATGAGAAGTGGAAAAGTTGTTTACTTACTCCTTGTCACTTTCCATCGTGAGAAGACTAATTGTTATGCATCTAACCATACCACAAGTGGAAATTGTTATGCATCAAACCATATCGACATAGAAGAACTGTAGTGGAGTTGCAACATCATTGGTATAGAGTTACAACTTGAATTGAGTGCAATATATAGTTGTAGCACAAGACAAAGCAAGAATTTTATCAATGAATATAGGCAAGATTTGCAACACAAGCCAAAGCTTGTTTTGTAGTAAAATCTAGACTAGGAATCACAAAAACGAGTATGAACATGAACTGTAACGACAACAAAAAAAGGAGATGTAGCATCATTTTGCGTTGAAGATGTGACCATAGTAATGCATCCCATCAATAGATATATTTTAAGGCCCATTTTTCTATCCTCCATCCTATAAAAATCTTCCTTCCTTCAATTAATTTACATTTTTTGGCTATAGTCTAATTAGTAGGAAGACTAAAGGGTGTTTGTCATAATGCGTAGCCTAATGTGGTTTATTTGCAGATAAAATATCATTTGTTAGTACATTTAGGATGCATAAGCACGTTGGAGGCAACTAGAGGAAGTGTAATAGGCTTGCCCCCTAAATTTAGTCTCGTTTGACTCGAAGTGATCCCTAGAATCACTCATCTACAAATCGAGGTATAACGGAAGCCAATGACCTCAACTGAATGCAAGATTATAAGGGAGATAGATCCACTCTTTTCTAATTTTTGGATGGAGGTAATCCTCTCTATATCGAGGGTGCCACTCAGTCCTCTTTGTATAAGTACACATTCCTAAGGGCTCATTAGGATTAGAACTTTGGGAGATAGGAAGAGCTATTGAGAGCCAAGTGCTTCAGATTGTTATTTCCATTTTGATATTATCTATATGAACTCCATTTATTTTTAATTAAAGGTTCACTTTTAGTCTACATTTGAGTTAACTTTGGAGGGGTAATACCTTTGGGTTAGGGCCCAACCCATAGGCTCTAGTCTCTCTTATGTATTTTATTCTATCATTGTTTAGTGGCATTTCATTCCTTTGTTAAGGAAAAGTTATATTGAAAAAATTGCGGTTGCAAGCTTGATTACCACCTCTCTTGTGGAAGTGTGGTTAAGGAGTCTACAATAGTAAAGAAAAAATATGTGTTTTCTTCCTTTCAAACTTGCCAGGCTTTGGTTTATAGTTCTCTTGCATGCTCTGTTTCTAAATCCTATAAGTTAATATCATGTCTTTGCATATGGATTAGATGAATATTGTAGGATATAGTATTTCTTAATGAAATAAAAATCAACTGATCCTTTCCATCGTGATTTGTTTTGCCGCAATTTGGTCACTAGATTTATGTTATTTCCAAGCGTAAGAACAAGTTGATTATTACTTTGCAGGTTCTTCCAGTGACTTGTATGGATTTTCAAAATCATCCTACATCCATTTTCTCATCACCATTCTCCTTGATTACACCTCATACTTCTCTCAAATTCTTCCATCGAGGTCATCATTTCAGGGTCACTAGGGGACACCATGAACATGTACTTTTGTGCAAGATGGGCCTTTGAGGGGTGTTAAACTTGGAAAAATGCCTAGCATATCCTTCATACACCCTCATATAGCTTGTCCAACCTTCATAATGCATTTCCTACCCTCAGGATTCTCTCAGATCCAATCCTATAGAAAAATCGTGAGCAAAATAAGGCAATCATGTAGTATCCCATAACAATCCTATAACAATCTTATTTAATTTAAGAGATTGATTTTTGTATCTTATGATTGAATAATGACCTCCAGACTTTGAATCCATGGTTTAGGATGATGAAGGACCACATTAGACCCATCCCTCCTTCACCGCAAGTACAGAACAACATTTAGAATTGGTAGAAAGATTTCCACACTTGAATCACACAGATTTTTCTCCTATACAATGTGTAAGTACTTTGTTACTAAAGCTAAATTATCTTGAACTCAGTGGTAAGAATGGAAAATCTTCAATACAAGTATATTAGAACTTTTTTTTGGAGTTATATTCTTCGATCTTTTAGTCATACAATTTAGATCAAGTTTCCTTTCTTAAGCAAATTTTCACATTTTGCAAGTAGAATAATGATTTACATTCTACAAGTAGAATCTTGATTTACGTCTACAAGTAGAATAGCATAATTCATCTGTATAATTAGTACAATGTTTTACCTTCCTTCAATCGTAATTATTATTTTCATTTCATGAATGTCACTTTCATTTATTCAAATAGGATAAGTTTTACCTTCCTACAGTTAGAGTATGCTCTTATATTTTCATGCCAGTTCTTTTGGAAAGCTTGTAAAAGGATTAGTCTTTGTATTCCCTGATTTGATTAATTGACTAAAGGTGGCACGAATAGAGCTTGATGAACATGAATCTTGGGTAAGCCCAAAATCCATTTTCTTATAAAAGTCTCGAACCTGGACCTGTGGGTTATGGCCCACTAAGTCCCGTCGGAAGCGTTTTTAACAACTTCAAACCATTTAAATTTTAAACCGTGGATCTCTTTAAATATTGTGCCAACCACAATGCAATTTTTCTTAGATGTCCAGTGTGACCTTGAAGTGTTCTACAGCAAACCAGATCCGTGAATATGAAGCTGATTGGGGTCCTTCCATTATTGCTGGCATACGTTGTAACGTCTATATCCAATAGCTCGAGGCACAAAGCCTTTATCCGTTCTTTGAGAGCGTTAACCTTTGCCGTTGCCACTGCATGACGTTCCCTAAGCTCTGCCACTCCATATGATGGTACTCATAATGCTCACCTGCAGTATTACCACGCCACGACAATGCTTTGGTGCCGACACGCTTTATTAAAACATTCAGTCGACTTCATTCCGATGCTATCCAATCTATTCTCGCCTGCAACTATGAAACATTTGAACACAGTCTAAGAATTAATAATGCTGGCTATTCAACAAAACAACTCTGAAGTGACAACCATCCTTCCTCAGCAGATCGATTTTAATACTGTCCTATGTAAATTATGCCAACAATTTACACTCGAGACACCGTAAATTAACTTAAACAACATTCAATTTAACACTTCAAACTACACATTCATTCAACAGAAATAAGCCCTCCATGGATTTTAACCGTAAACTTAAACTGTAAAGACTCATAACGCAATAGACAGAAAATTGACATAATCCATAGTTTTGATTATATACAAAAGACTACTGATCTAAGGCGTTGCAGCCTTAGCCAATAAATCCACACAGGCTACATTGTATCCTCACTAGCGCGCCCACTCATCTCACACATACAAACATGCTTATAAAGATTTACAAAAGCGTGAATCTGTTATGATCCACAAAAATATCTCCCGAAATCACTCAACAAACTCTATTAATTTACGAAAATATGGTTTTTGTGGCCGCGTCCTCCTCGTTCCTCTTTGGATTCTTCTTTGATTCAGGAGGGGGTTAGATGCTCCTGCATCAGACTCCCAAGGCACAAAAAATTTATGACCTCCTGGTCATATTCTTCTAGTCTTCGTAACAGCTTAACTTGTGAGCTGCAATCTGCCTCTGCAGTAACAGTCTCCTCTGTTACACGATACCTCACCAAGCCCTCCGCACTCGGTCTTTTGGCATCCTTCTGGTTCTCTTCTCTGGAACCAATTGAGCATTCCATGCTCTAGGCTATTGCAATCTTCTCACCTTCCTCTGCTGCTACCTGCACAAAAATATAAAGACCATACCTCTTTAAATTTGTACCTCCTTCCGCAGAATCTTCTTCCTTCTCTCTGGAATCCTTCTCCTCGCAGGAAACTTTCCCTGCTCTGATACCACTTGATGAACATGAATCTTGGGTAAGCCCAAAATCCATTTTCTTATAAAAGTTTCGAACCTGGGCCTGTGGGTTATGGCCCACTAAGTCCCGTCGGAAGCGTTTTTAACAACTTCAAACCATTTAAATTTTAAACTGTGGATCTCTTTAAATATCGTGCCAACCACAATGCAATTTTTCTCAGATGTCCAGTGTGACCTTGACGTGTTCTACAGCAAACCAGATCCGTGAATATGAAGTTGATTGGGGTCCTTCCATTATTTTTGGCATACGTTGTAACGTCTATATCCAATAGCTCAAGGCACAAAGCCTTTATCCATTCTTTGAGAGCGTTAACCTTTGCCGTTGCTGCTGCATGACATTCCCTAAGCTCTGCCACTCCATACGATGGTACTCATAATGCTCGCCTGCAGTATTACCACGCCACGGCAATGCTTTGGTGCCGACACACTTTATTAAAACATTCAGTCGACTTCATTCCGATGCTATCCAATCTATTCTCGCCTGCAACTATGAAACATTTGAACGCAGTCTAAGAATTAATAACGCTGGCTATTCAGCAAAACAACTCTGAAGTGACAACCATCCTTCCTCAGCAGATCGATTTTAATACTGTCCTATGTAAATTATGCCAACAATTTACACTCGAGCCATCGTAAATTAACTTAAACAGCGTTCAATTTAACACTTCAAACTACACATTCATTCAACAGAAATAAGCCCTCACATGGATTTTAACCGTAAACTTAAACTGTAAAAACTCATAACGCAATAGACAGAAAATTGACATAATCCATAGTTTTGATTATATACAAAAGACTACTGATCTAAGGCGTTGCAGCCTTAGCCAATAAATCCACACAGGCTACATTGTATCCTCACTAGCGCGCCCACTCATCTCACGCATACAAACATGCTTATAAAGATTTACAAAAGTGTAAATCTGTTATGATCCACAAAAATATCTCCCGAAATCACTCAACAAACTCTATTAATTTACGAAAATATGGTTTTTTGTGGCTGTGTCCTCCTCATTCCTCTTTGGATTCTTCTTTGATTCAGGAGGGGGTTAGATGCTCCTGCATTAGAGCTTGACCTAATATTCATTTAGCACTTTCACCACTATGCTTTTCTGAACCCCGAGTTGATAATTAAAGTTGGTAGCCTTGGGTTTCTCAAAAATCTTGTTGTGATACTGGGGCTCATCACTTTTTTGCACCATTGTCAGGGAGGTGTACAAGTAGGTGTTGTTTCTACTTAGAGGTTATATTTATTTCTTTTTTATGATTTGTCTTGCATTAGCATTCCTTATGTTGGCTTAGTGGGTCCTGACCAAAGTTCAGAGTTAGTTGCGCCAAACAAATAACTACACTACTAGCCCTTTCAACATCAATCCGTGGAGCATGGACTGAAGTCTCACCTGAAGCAGTATGGGGGGTTTCTAGAACCAAGTTTCCTCACCTAGAGATGAGTGTGATGTCTTTTTATGCCCTAAATCATCCATTGCACATATCAATAAGCCTTTAGGGGTTATCGATATAACTACCCTTAATCAAATTCTATACCTCCTTCCTTGTTAAGGAAAAAGTTATATTAAAAATATTGTGGTTGCAGGCTTGATTACCACCTCTCTTGTGGAAGTGTGGTTAAGGAGTCTACAACTGTAAGGAAAAAATATGTGTATTTTTCCTTTGAAACTTGCTAGGCTTTGGTTTATAGTTCTCTTGCATACTTTGTTTTTGAATTCTAGAAGTTAAGGTCATGTCTTTGCATATGGATTAGATGAATTTTGTAGGATATAATACTTCTTAATGAAATAAAAATCAACTCATCCTTTCCATTGTGATTTGTTTTGTTGCAATTTGATCACTAGATTTATGTATTTCCAAGAGTAAGAACAGGTTGATTATTAGTTTGCAGGTACTTCTAGTCACTTTCAGGGATTGTCAAACTCATCCTACATCCATTTTCTGAACACCATTCTCCTCCATGACACCTCATAATTTTCTAAAATTCTTCCATCGAGGTCATCATTTCAGGGTCACTGGGGGAGACCATGAACATGTAGTTTTGAACAAGATGGGGCTTTGAGGGGTGTTAAGATTGGAAAAATGCCTAGCATATCCTTCATACACCCTCATCCAGCTTCTCCAACCTTCATAATGTCTTTCCTACCCTCAAGATTCTCTCAGATCCAATCCTATAGAAAAATCGTAAGAAAAATAGGGCAATCATGTAGCATCCTATGGTAATCTTATAGCAGTCCTCTTTAATTTAAGAGCTTGATTTTTGTATCTTAGGATTGAATAATGACCTCCAGACTTTCAATCCATGGTTTGGGATGATAAAGGACCATATTAGACCCATCCTTCCTTCACTGCAAGTACAAAACAACAACTAGAACTAGTAGACAGATTTCCACACTTGAATCACACAGATTTTTCTCTTATGTAATGTGTAAGTACTCTGTTACTAAAGATAAAGTATCTCGAACTCAGTGATAAGAATGGAAAATATTCAATACAAGCATATTAATTTTTGTTTTGAAGTTATATTGTTCATTATTTTAGTCATACACTTTAGATCAAGTTTCCTTTTCCAAGAAAATTTTCACATTTTACAAGTAGAAAAATGATTTACATTCCGCAAGTAGAACCTTGATTTACATCTACAAGTAAACTATCATTTTCATCTCTATAATTAGTACAATATTTTACCTTCCTTCAATCGTAGTTATTCTTTTCATTTCATGAATGTCACTTTCACTTTTTCAAATCAGATAATTTTTACTTTCCTACAGTTAGAGTATACTCTTGTATTTTCATGCCAGTTCTTTTGGCATCTTGTAAAAGGATTGGTCTTTGTATTCCCTGATTTGATTCATTGACTAAAGGTGACATGAATATAGCTTGACCTACTATTCATTTAGCACTTTCACCTCTAATTTTTTATGAACACCTAGTTGATAATTAAAGTTGGTAGCCTTGGGAGTCTTAAAAATCTTGTTGTGATACTGGGGCTCATCACTTTTTTGCACCGTTGTCGAGGAGGTGTACAAGTAGGTGTTGTTTCTACTTAGAGGTTATATTTATTTCCTTTTTATCATTTGTTCTGCATTAGCATTCCTTATGTTGGCTTAATGGATCCTGACCCAGGTTCAAAGTTAGTTGTGCCAAACAAATCCCTACACTACTAGCCCTTTCGGCATCAATCCACGAAGTGTGGACTAAAGTCTCACCGGAAGCAGTATGGGGGGATGCTGGAACCAAGTTTCCACACCTAGAGATGAGTATGATTTCATTTTATGCCCTAAATATTAATTCGTACCTATCAATAAGCCTTTAGGGCTTATCGATATAACTACCCTTAATCAACTTCTAAACCTCAATGAATGTTTACAACTGTCTTTCATAGACACTGAATAGGCGAATTCACTACTTACATGCATCAAAGATTACATATCACCCAGTAATTACTCTGAATACATTAAGTGTTTTATAACTTCAACATACAACAAGATAATCTTTGCATAAACAATTAATAGTAATTGCATTCATATACAATATAAGTCGTGTAAAGTCATGCATCAATACAATATTATTTCATAAACCCATTATCACATAAGGCACATTCATATAAACATAAGTAAATAGATAAACACAAGTATTTCTACAATAACATTCCTTATTAATACTCAGTTTTTCTTACGGACTCAAGACTTCCCTGTGCACTTAGCTATGGACACTACTCTAGTCCTCTTCTTACACAGCTGCAGAGCCTTTCTTCCTACTCTTCCTCACTAACTCTTTAGACTTCCCCCATAGAACAAAACATTACTTCTACATGACCATGCCTTACACTCTCTAAGCCACACCTATTTATACAATCCCATGGTCCGCTAACCATGGGTAGATCTTCAAATGCCAACTCAACTTACATAAAAGAAGGGTAAAAACCTCTATGATGCTTTAAATATATACGCACTCGAACACAACTTGTGGAGACTCTACATCTTTATACAAAAAAACTTACGATTTTGCCCCAAAGTTGACCCCAGGGAACCCCATCCCAACAGGCCCCCATAACAATGCTCGTGACTCGCCCTTGATTCACTCTGCTGGCACGAAGATCTTAATGCAAAGATCTCCAAGCTCCACTCACACCATGGGTAACTCAGTTGTGCTCTGTGTGGCTGCCTGCTTGATCAACTCCACCAGCTGCTCTGTTGCTAATCCTACATTGTACTCCTTGTTTTTTGCTACATACTTTGTAAATTTTCCAATTTCTCTTGAAAGTTGGTGGAGACGGTGTAGGCCTTATCCAACCAAGGCCCCAATCTGGCCTTGAGGACGGCCTCTCTATTTTGTGCTGCTTCCATGTGTGTCAACAGTTGCCTCAACTCCTGCAGCTTAGCAAGGAATTGTACAACAACAATGGTGTGTTTCATCTCCCTTACTTGATCATTTTGCCATTGGATGATCTGAAAATGGAAGGTACTTGAAAAAGGGCACAAGGTATCCATTTTCATTTATGTAAGTGAGTGCAAAAATACTCCAAGTTTAAATCTGAAAATGTGAGAACTTCTTATTTCTAACACAGAGATAGATTGTAGGGGCATTTACTGGATATGTCACCTCTAAAGAGAGGATAAGATCCAGAAGCTACCTGGACCTCTACAAACTTTGCCTAAAGAAATAATAGAAGTAAACACTCAGATTTAATTAAAATGATCTCACTTGAACTTGACGTTATGCGGTAGGTTGAAAAATATATATGTCTTTTCTTTTGTTTATGTTTTTTAAGTTTATTTGTTTTTGTTGAAATTTAACATATATATTAGCAGCATAATTCAGCCATAGAACATCAAAACACAATAGCAATATAATATAGGACTTCACCCCAACTCTTGGGCTACATCTCCTTTGAGCTTCGTCAACATGACTAGACCCTTTGGGATTAAGGTAATTAAATTATTTTACAAGCTCCACACTTAACCACAGTGAACAAAAAAATGATTCAAAGGGCTGAGAATACCATTTTAAATCCCTTTAATGGTTTTCTAATTCTTGCAAACAGCTTAAGGCTTCATGGATACACATCCTTCTGTCAGTGCACTAAGCTTCTCTGAGCTTCTAAATGGCACAAAATCCCTCATATTTCTATTTCTGTCACTAAAACCACTACTGTTGTATTCAATAATGATCAGAAACAAAATACCAATTGATTAATTTCTTACATCAAGCACAAAATCCCCAAAATTAGCTCTCCTCCATGGTTTTCCCAGGGTTGCCCACGACTTCACATCAACTTATCGAGCTATAGAAGTACTCCAATGGTTTTGAAACCTCCGACAATGAATTCATATGGTTGAATAAAGCAAAAATATGCTTTTTTTTCAACTCAAATAGATAAACCTAGCCCAGCACAACTTAATCACTGAAATGGCCCTGGTGGCCTTGAAATCTTCCCTAAAGCTAAACAGTGAGAAGAAAGCATAAACAGGTGAAATGAGTTGTATAAATGGACTCAGAACACTGAATACAATTAGGAATGACCTTCACTTCATATTCAATGGCTGCACACAACCCAACACAGCTCCAACACTGAACAGACCTTGGTGGCTCCTAGAATTTCCCCAAAGCAAAAACCCCTGCAATCGACCTCTGTTGGCTGTGAAAACTATGCCAATGGCTTCCGAATGTCGAAGAGACACAAAATAAATAAATAAAATTGTCTCAAAAGGCCTTTACTAGCCAAAGTTATGGCATATTCAAGAACTGCCAATTGGCCCCTCAAAGCACTCCAGCTAACTTTAGATAACTACAGTTAAATTTAATATTCCGCCTAATTTGGAGGCAGCCCACCAAATTTTGCTGAAAATGCCAGGCGAACCGTTAGTTCAACTGCTACATGTGACCACAAATTTCGGGTAGTTAACTCCTCGGATTTCGTGCGGACTCTAGGTTTTAGCTCCTGGTTCATGACACGTGGTCCCATGGTTAGGGCCTGGCCCGTTTTAACGCCAAATCAAACAACATTAACCTTTATATCAATGTGTGCCCCACTACATATTAAAAACTAACATGTAGCTAGACTGGTTGAACTCTTGGCTGGCATTACAGAGACTAGGGTTAGATTCCCATGCATTTTGCAAAGTTTTTCCTTTCAAAACTTTGCATTCTAGGGGGTGCCCTCCCATTGGCTGCCAAAAATGGAATATTCCCAAGAATATTCTTGAAATATTTTGAGGAATATTTTAAAGAATATTCCCTACAATATTCCAAAGGAATATTCTATGGAATATTTTATTTTCTAATTTTTTTTAGAATTCAAAAAATGGAGGATATTTGGTGATTTTCATTTTGGCATAACTTTTGCATACAGAGTTTGTTTTTCAAATTGTTCATGGCATCAGAATCAAGAGGACAAGATATATCCATTCGTTTAGGTTCGAACCAGTTCTAGGCACTTTAATTTTTGAGCATTTTTCGACACTTGGTCTTGAGCTCCTGATCCCTGGAGTTCGCAAGCTTCTGTATTCAAGGCCTGCAAAATGGGATCTTCCTGCAGAGATGTGACTACCTCCATTTCTTGTTCAAAAAGCATGGTACAGTCTACCACTGTGGCATCCACTGTCATGACTCCATCCTTCACAGCGGCTTTGCGTTGTTCCCTTACCTCTAGCAGAGTTGAAGGCTGTGACTTCAACTCTAATTCTGTGATCTTCAAGTTCAGCTCAAACTAAACTCTGGCCACTTCCGTCTTGGTTTCATGCATGCCTATAGCCATCTTTCTGATATTCACCTCCAATAATGCTTCCTCTAGTATATGTTGTTTGGGCACTGTTTTGCAGGCTTCTGCCACCACGGCTACAAGATGGTCGTTCTGCGCCTAGATATTCTTTTGTGCCGCTGGCTTCTGAGCGAATATCTATTCATTTTTTACTGTATCCTCATTGATGAGGTTAAGTGCATGCTTCTCCTGAGCTCTAAATTCTACTATTAATCCTATCTGCATCTTGTGCTAGTATTCATTCAAGACCGTGGCGAAGTTGAGGCCAATTTTGTTCAAAGAACTGACTATGGCCTTGTCATCAGCCGCCTTTGTGCTTAAATATCTATCTAGCAGTGTGACTATCTAGAGATCTAGTGATCAAACCATCTCTGCTGCCCTAGTGGTGCCCGGTGCCAAACTTGTTGTGCAGCGTGAATCTGCCCTGTGCCTACCTGGATCTTATTTGTCTGAATCTACAGATCGTGCATATTCTTTTGAATGGTGCTTAGTGCCTACTATTTTTGTTGCTCGAACTGCTGGAACAGTTTTACTATAGTATCCCACACCTTATCGCTTATCTCGTCTAGGCTTCCATCTATTAATGTGATTGGATCCAACGACAGCTTTGTCGCCTTGGACTTCTTCCACGGTCCTTCCTTTCCTTATTCTTTGTATTGTTTGACCCAAAAGGGAGTGCTCTCCTGCTCCTCCTGACCACTATCGCCCTGGTTTGACCACTCTTCCTCCTCCTTTTAGGGTGATGGAGACTTATCACTTTTCTTGGAGCTGCACTCTTTTTTCAGCCTGCTACTTCACGGTGTGCTCTGCTTCCACCTTGGCCTTCTCCTCGGCCTCTTTTTTCCACTTCTCAGCCAACTACTAAACCTTCTGCTTGGTCATTTCCTTCTTCTTATTTTCCACGGACTTTCTAGTTACTACAGCCAGATCAGATGGAGAGTGCCACTCTATCAGCCAGCACTTAACAGCTTCCTTAGTAGCATCATCTATAGTGAGGTAGGGTAGTTTGAACCATTTTTGTTGTGGATCCTTCCACGCATAGATGTAGACACAATGGAAGTCATATTTGAAATTTGCGTACGCTAAAAGTTGTTCAAACACGGTTGGTGACACCGACGACTTTTGGTTGATGACCATGCAAGTGCTCACCTCTATTAGCACTTAAAAGACTTTGGTCTCTGTTACCTGCGCAACATCTTTTGTGGCCCAGAGAGATGAAAAGTTTGCAACCTCTGGAAAATCATTATCCACAGGAGAAAACTGACTGTCCTCCAGAAGATCCCAAGAGACGAGCACAATGGAGAGAAACAACCACAAATAGTGGAATGTTTTACTCTCGTCTTATGCCTCTCGACAGTTCGCAAGGAACTCACTACAAAGGTAGCTCTCCCAATTGAACTGTACACCCTCCATGCACTAGGAAGCCAAAGAAGTCAATGGCGCTAGAACCTTGTCCGCACAGAATTTTCTCATAGCTTTTCCCGCAATGATCAGTGTGGCAACCTTCACCCTGAGGTTGGTGATTGAGGTTATAGAGTAACCACGAGACTTCTTCTTGAGCTTGAATTTATCCTTCATTCTCGCTACGAGGTCGCACTCGGTTGTCTTTCTGCCAAACTCCTTGGCAAGATTCAACCCTGAGTGTGGCAACAACGTGATCTGATGGATCTGCATATCAGTAAAGGGGATTGGAACACTTAGCCGCAAACAAACACCATGCATGGGGATTAGCAACTGCTTAATCACAATCAAATTGATGTTGTAGTGGTGGTAGTGGGGAACCCATAACTGGTACAACAACCCTGACTGATTCACTCCACAAATCCATTCCACTGGCTCCTGTGCGATGACACCTGATTCTTTGTAGAACACCCTCTTCATGTGATTTTCTGTGACCAAGTGGGGGAACCTCTCATGGTCTGCTATATCCAAATATTCCAGCTTGAGATGGGGAATCCGTGCCAAGCGTGAGCTTGTAACAGGGGTGTATTAAGGAGGAATTTTCCTGCATCTGGGTCCTTAGGGACCTTCACATTGCCCTTGTGCAAAGGGATGTAATCTAGAAACTTGGATATTGGATCCACCACCTCGGTGTTGATGTCCTTTGCACCCTCTTCAGCCCTTAAGTCCACCACTTTCCCCTTCTCTTTCACTCTCGGTTTCTCTTTCTTCTGAGCCTCGGTGGCTGCATGCTTCCTTGGTGGCTCACACACTTGAGTGGTCTTCTTTTTCTTGTCCTTTTTAGGTTTGGGGAGTTCCCTCACTGGTGTCAGCTTCGGCCTAAGTGACCGTACATGTATAGGCATAGCAAATGAGCCTCCATGCTCACAACTTTCGAAACCACTCCCTTAGAAGTGACATATCCACAAGTACTCATAGTTTTCGCGGCGCTTGGTCCTAGCATCTTTTCCATGATGAATGTCTGATTTACCTATAATAACTTAGCAAATGTAGGGCTCACAACTAAATCCTCCCAATATGAGTGATTCATAGGCAATCGACAATACAACGCAAAAGTTCTAAGGATGTAAAGTCTTTTTTGCTCGATGACCACGTGTAATTTATAGGTGAATTCGAATTCAAATTCGACCGTTCCCCTGAAAATACGTCCATAAATGCTGATTTAGCGAAAGATATCCAAACATTTTAGCCTTAAATGGCCCCCCCCACTCTTCTTAACAATCTCTTGGTAGTCAAATCATGAACAATGATTGTAATGGTTACTTTCTCGCTACGTTGTGCAGTCTCTCCCCCTATAACACAGATCCCTTCGCACTTCTTCAGGTACTGTGACAACATTCATTTTTTTGCAGACCCATTGTTGCGTTGCTCTACCAACTAGGAAGTGTAGTTTGGAGTCCCGCACCTCCTTGTAGCTACCGAGGGCGCTAATATTGTGCTACCATCATGTAGTCATTGGGTTGGATCCCCAGTGTATGGCTTTAATCAGCTTCCATTTACCCTTCCTAGAAATGGATCTCCATTCAACTTTACGAGCTCAAATGCTCCACCATCTATAATCTCTTTAATAGCATATGGCCCTAGCCATTGCATCTGAAATTTCCCTGGAAAATTATCAAACTTACTATAATATAATAAAACTAAATCATTTATCTTGAAGGTGCGTAATTTGATGTGCCGATCATGCCAAGACTTTTTACGTCCCCTCTAAACCTCATGATGGAATCGAGCCAAAAACCTATCTTCCTCGAGCATTATTAGTTGCATAAGCCTTTCTTCTAAGGCTCCATGGTCCACCATTCCTGTGAAAGCTATTATGTGTAGACTAGGCGTAATGTATTCCATAGGCATCACATCTTCTACACCACAGACCAACCTAAAAGGTGTCTGACCAGTAAGCTTCTTACAGGTAGTTTTGTAAGCCAATAACACTGTTGGTATGCACATGTCCCAATAATTCTACTGCGCGTTGAAAACCTTCATCAGCACATTCTTCAATATCTTATTAAAAGTCTCAACCATTCCATTGGCATGAGGATGGTATGGTGTACTCTTCTGATGGTAAACATGGAACCTCTATCTGTGCGTTGATCATTTCATTAAGAAAATACATACTGCAATCACTCATCAATACCTTCAGGCAACCAAACCTGGTCAACACATATTCGAATAAAAAATTTGTTGTTGTTTCCCTTGTACAGTCCTTCATAGGTTGTGCCTCCACCCATCTGGTCAAATATTCGGTTACGGAGATGATGTACCATGCATCTGTTTTCTTCTTGGGAGGATGAATCGGTCCTACAACATAAATTGCCCACTTCTCCAATGTATGCAATGACACCTATGGATTCAAAGGCAGCTCATCCCTTCACGATGGCTTGCCCGTCCTCTGACATGCATCACATGCCCTACAATATGTTTCAGAATCCTTATGCAGCATCGAACACCACATCCAAACACGCAAAATCTTCTGCACTGTCGCATTCCTTGCATAATGTCCTCCTCAAGCTCCTCCATGAGCTTCAACAGCGATACTATTTCTTTCAAATTCAGGCACATAGCGTTGAAGTATTTCATCTGATCCCATCTTATAAAAATGCCCTACAATAATTGAAAAGTATGTCCTGTGTGTTGGGAGTGGGATACCTGAGGGCAGTTGTGGGGCTAAAAGTCCATGTTTAAGTCAAGTTTTTGTAATACTATTGTAAAGACTTTTCATTTTGTTGTCGCAGAGCATGAAGGTATTATTTGTCACAAATGGTAGTCCACCCTTATGTTTGTAAAGTAAATTTGGCTATAAGAGATCTACCCATGGTCCGCAGACCATGGGATTGTATAAAAAGGGCTAAACTCTAAGTAGTTAGAGGCATCGATGGAAGAAGTAAGAGAGTCATAGCTTTAGAGAAGGAAGTATAAGGCTTGGGTTGTAGCGTAGGTAAAGGCTCTGTAGCTGAGTGTGCAGATGCCTAGGGTAGAAGTCCACAGGTGAATGCAAAGACCCCTGCAACTTTGTGCGCAAGGTGAATATAGTCTGTAATACTAGAAATATATTAATAAAAGAAGTTATTCGAAATTTTTGTATTTGTCTTGTTGATGGGTCTAGATATTTTGTGTTTAAATTTCCTTTATTATGCTTCTATGTTGTGTGAATGAATACAGTTACGTTGAATGATTAAATGCAATTACAAATATCAGATTATGTGGTGATAAACTTAAGTATTCGGTAAAATAAGCAAATCACTTAGCGTAATTAAGGAATTTTCACAGTGCGCTGCTAAAGTACTTGAGCCCCAATTTAGGCCTACATGAAGGTTGATCGTTTACTTTCGTGAGGGTATTGAAATTCATAATAGAGGGTTTGTCTTACAAACCCTAGAGCGAGATCACATGTGCGAAGGCAAGGATAAAAAAGATCAAATGACATGACAACCATCTTAGGGTGTGGAAACTTGGTTCCATCATCCCCCCATACTACTTCGGGTTAAACATCGGTACGCGCTCCATGGGCTGATGTAGAAAGGGCCAGTAGTATAGGGATTTGTTTGGCTAATTAACGTTGAACCTAGGTCAGGCCCCCTCAAGCCAACAAATGGTTCCATTGCCGGGACCAGAATCTACATAAGAGATGTATGATGTCATATCACTGGAATCCAACTAAGAAGGAGATTGGAGATTGTTTGGACAGAAATATCCACAAATTCGTGGCACAAGAGAATGAAAAACCACGACCAACAAAGGAACAGTGGTTGGACCAGTACCTGTATACAGAGATCCACGAGATCTTTTTCTGCTCTTTCCCAATTGATCTATATGAGTGGATTGTGAAGCTAGCAGACAACGAAGGAAGGTGGAACCTTGACGGTCCTATTGTGTGGACCCTAGAGCTAGTGCGAAGATTGGAAGAATTGGAAAATAAGATCGCCCACGCTATCGATCATTGGCTTGATCGCCTCATAGGAGGATTTGTGACTGAATTTGTGGTCGACACCTTAGTCAGCTATAGTGAGGTGGAGCAACACTTTTTCAAAGGACCGCGACGTAAGTATGTAAAATCTTTGAATACTTGGATTAAAATGTTATTGTGTGAAAAATGGGTTATGCATCTACTTTGATGTTTGGGACTACGCGAAGTAGAAAACATTACAGTAACGAAGGAAAAAAGGCTCCGAAGTATAGCCCCTTGATTTCACCTCTGCGAAGAGATGAAGATGGAATAGTGAAGGTTTCTTCACAAAGTGCTATTCACTTAATAAGACAAGGATTCCCATGAATACCACCTCCACCCACACCACCTATGACTTCACCACCATCACCTCCAACTTCACCCATGCCACCTCCACCTCCACTTCGGTTCAGCATGGGAAATACAGTGAAGCTGCCTTTGTTCAGAGGTTTGGGAAACGAGGACCTGGACCAATTCTGGTTCATTGTAAGAGCTGTATGGGAAACGGTGTTATAGATGATCATATAAAGAAGGTGACACCGGTTAGTGCTCTGCAAGATCACACACTAACCTTGTATATTAAGTACTCTAACGGTAACCCGAATGCTAGAGTAGGAGACATCCAGACAGCACTAAATAGGGAATTTAGCAGGCCTAAATCTAAGGTGTAGTCGATTGTGGGATTCAAAGAAATCGCGATGCAACTAGGTGAGACACCTTGGGAACTAGATCAGAGGCTGAAATGTACAATCTGTGAAGCCAACATGAATTTGACATATGGATAGTGGTTTGTGGCTTTGCTACTACCACACTTAAGGAGTACACTATCGCACCAGAATATAACAACTCAGGCAGAGGCCTTGGATATTGCCATGAGACTACATGAGACTTCGATGCAAGACCCTAATCTAGGAGTTCAGCAGATCCATGTGCAGCTAAAGAATCTATGCCTTAAGATGGAAAGCCTGAAGTAGGACAGGATGGTTCGGCCAAAGGTACACGAGGAGGTATGGTGCTTGAAATGAAAGAGTCAGGGTCATGACAAAGACCATTGCCCGGTCTTTTCAAATTACCTTGTAGGAGGAGGATCAATGCCTTTAAGGCCAAAAGCTCAAGAAGGACCTAGCGTGGGACCTACATTATGGTCCAATATTTGTCAAGTAGCTAGAAAACATGCCACAGATAACTATCACTTGCTATAGAAGTATGTACAAGCAACGCAACAGCTATTCTGCAACTTTTGTAGGTCAGTAGGACATGATGAGCGTAGTTGCAGGAGCTATGAATTGATGATGGATAGAACTCCTACCTACAGGGTTTAGGCCAAAACATGACCGCTTGAATAGAATGCAGGGATGGCATGGATAGGATTTCAAGGGTGTGGACTAGGCTGAGGCAGAGGATGACCTAGTAGAGGTCAAGGACAGTTGATTTTCTACAATTGCAGAGGACTAGCACACTATGCCCGTGATTGCACTAATCCAACAGATCCGTCATGCAAGTATTGCACATTGTTTGATCATGAAACATAAGATTCTCCTATGTTGATAGCTAGGATATGTGACAAAGGGGCGTTACCGCCTCCGCCAACCCAGAACCTGCAGATAATAAGATTTGAGCCATGCGAGGAAGATCCAAACATAAATAGAGTGCTCATAAGTGGAATCGTGACAAGAGATGACAAGGGGAAACAACCAAAAGAAAATACATGGGTTTGCAAAGCCCCAACAAAATAGCTTGAGTTTTATTTGGAGCATTCTCGTGATACCTTCATGGAAGCTTAGAAGAGCTTCACTAAGGCCTTCACCTCGGGAAGCAAGGATAAGCATGAAATGGAGATGGACCCCTCTTTGCTCACAACTTTCTTAGAAACCTGTATGAAGTTATTACACAATAGTAAGGTTGTGAAAGGGTTGCAAGAACTCATCAATAGATGTGCTGGAACTGCGCTAGGTGAGCCGTGCGTAGTATGAAAGATTGGCAAGCATAAAACAAGCACCGGACGGGAGATGAAACTAACTGCACAAATAAGAGAGTATGAAATGGATCAGGTCATTTTGGACCTAGGGTTAGATGCGAATGTCCTACCAGAGTGACTTGGGAGCGAATGGGGACACTTGCACTCCAATTGTCTCCAATTCAGCTATGGATGGCAAATCAATAGAAAATCATCCCCATGGGGTGGCTACAGGGGGTGACCGTGCATATTGAGGGAGCGAGCATGCTGGCTGATTTTAAAGTAATAGAGATATTGGATGACAACAATCCCTAATCTGCGCTCCTAGGAATTAACTAGGCTACTAATATGAACGGAGTAATCAATCAGAAGAAGTGAAAGATGATATTTGAGAAGAAATCGTTGGGCGTAATAATACCCCTCGATCCTACTGAAGGATTGCATTATACTGAACGTGTCCATGATTATGAGAGTGATGATGACCTGGACTATATCTATAAGATAACATCCTGAGACCAGGATTGGGTGAATCCCACCGTAGATGGATAGATTACGTGGGATTGTGAGAGTTCCTGTACTTCAGAATCCGATGAAGAAATAGAATGATGACAGAATCCATTACATGAAGTAACTATGCTGAATTGCAACATGATGACACAGTCACTGCACTATGTGTCGTTAGAGGTAAGAAATCTGCCTATTTATGATGGTCTAAATGAGGTAGATATCTTTTTGGATGCATTTGAAAGGGAGGTACCATAAAAGCATCTCTTCCAGGCCTTGGACTAGGTACTGCGTGCTACGCCCACAAGATGGTGGGGTATGCACAAGGGAAACTTTGATGATTGGTGAAAATGTAGGAAGATGATGAGAACACGATTTGGGAAGCCTAAGAGACAATTGATAGACAAGTACAATGACCAGAATGATTTACACGTCCATCTGGCCAAATGGACGTAGGCTTATGGAGAAAAGCCCAAACCTGAGTGGGTGCACCTGTTCTATTATACCCTGGATGTTATCCCAATGAATTGGTATATAGAAACAGAGCTCTGCCATGGGACAGGGGAATGGGATATCCTGCGCAAAGGATTCATGATGACATTCAGTTTTGACGATGGGTTTGATAGTATTGATAAAGCACTAAAATTGGTGAAAGAAGCCATCTTTAGGATACTGCAAGATCCTTTAGACCTGATTCAGCCTGAATGGTCTACTCAGCTGAGTCACGCACTCAAATGTTGTAATATAACTGCTGAAGCAGAGGACGAGGATTCACAAAAGATTAACATTCTAGGAACAGAAGGGAACCATGAAGTTTAAGGGCCGCATATTGAGAACCCTGATATAACAGCGTCGGTGAAAACAAAACAAGTGAACATTGGCATGGAGGCATAACCCAAATTCGTAAAGATTGGAGACTACTGGAATGATGCGACGGTGGGTAAGGTCACTAAATTGCTCTGCAAATACCAGGAATTATTACCAACCAAGTTTACGAATCTGAAAGGAATAATCAAAGACCTAGGAGTGACGAAGATCACATTAAATCTCGACGTGAAGCCAGTTAAGCAGGGGCCTTACCACCTCAATCCGAAATACAAGGAGAAGGTTCGCTTAGAGCTAGACAAGATACTAGCAATGGGCATCATTGAGCTTGTGGAAGAATCTGATTGGGTTAGCCCAATGGTGGTGCAAGAGAAGAAGCAGAAGGATGAGATAAGGATATGCATGGATCTCAGAAAACTGAATGATGCTTGTGTGCATGATCCTTTCCCAATGTCATTCACAGATGAAGTGTTGGACAATCTAGGTGGCTAGGAAGCATATTCCTTCACTGATGGGTTCACTAGGTACCACCAAATCAAAATCGCGCTAGAGGATAGGAGAAAGACAACCTTCATGACTGAGTGGGGTTGTTTTCAATACACTATAATGCCTTTTGGATTGAAGAATGCGCCTGTAAACTTTTCGCGCGTGGTTGTTGCAGCATTCAAGGAATTTATTCATTAGTTCCTTGAGGTATACTTTGATGATTGGATTGTATTTTGGCTGGTTAAGTTACATGTAGAAAGGTTGTGCTTGATGTTAGATACCTATCGAAGATACCAATCATGCTCAATCTCAAGAAGTGTCTGTTTTGTGTTCCTTTTGGGAACCTATTGGGGCATGTGGTTTGCAGCCAAGGACTGACAGTAGACCTCGTGAAGATCAATGTGATACTGAACTTGGAAGTGCTGAGGAGTGTGAAAAAGTTGGGTGCTACTCTTGGACATAAGGGATATTATAGAAAATTTATCAAAGGCTATGCCCAGATCACCACACCGATGGAAACATTGTTGAAGAAGGATGTCACATTCTGCTAGAATGATGACTGTAAGAAAATCTTGGATATATGTTATAGCTAGAAACCTCACTCTTGATGTTTGTGATGCTGCACTCATGGCCTAGGGCAACCCCTTCTTCCAGACCTGGTCCAAAATTTAAAAAACAATGTTTTACTCCCTATACATGACATTGCCCTGAGCTAAACACGTGTGTACGCGGGTTTGTGTATACCCAACCCGCGTATATGTCTTAAAACACTTAAAAAAATTAAATCTCCTTAATTTCGGGCAGAGATCACAGGTTTCACCTGTTGATTACCTATTAGTGCCCGTGGCCCAACTGTTCCCAACGAACTCCCAACTAAAAAAATACTTTGGGAGAAGTATAAAAAGGCTTCAATGGGAAGGCCTAAGGGAGGAGAGAAGAGAGAGAAAGATCACTCTGCTGAGTTTTTCCCTGACCATGTCTGAAGATCCTAGTGCTTCCAGCACTTCCCCCATTTACAGGAAACCCTTGTTTCCTTGTGTGATGATGTCTTTCTACTACTTGAGATATCATGGAGTAAGTCATGGAAGGTGTTTGTTGAAGGCTTGAGACTAGACGAATCTGGAGGATGGTTCCGCTTGGAGCCTGCGAAAGGATGACTCAGGTGAAATCATTCCTTTTTGTACTTTAGTTATCTATAATAAAAGAAACACCTGCCTTTTTTCCTGATATAAATCTTCTTCATGTTTATGATATCAATGTTATGATTCACATATGAATGGTTGTTTTAATTGTGTAACTAACTACCTTTCAATATGCTATGAAGATGATTTCTTTATGACGCTTGGTCCATATACTGTTGTACTTTATTGAATTGATTGTTTTGCAGTTTGAAGGAGCAAAAGGAACTCCAAGAGGGTTCGAACCCTGGCTGGATCTTCCCAAACGAAGGACCCCCAAGTACACCTCTCATCGTAGAGTTTGTTTATATTAGCATCATGGCTGTGTGGAATGTGTGTTTCTCTGTGTAGATAACCTTCGATCCGCTAGGGTATCAACCCAAGACCCTAGGGGAATTTATCTCTTAACAGAATTGGCGACTCCACTGGGGACAACAGTATTGTTGTTCCTAGTTTGGGCTTATTCAAGCCAATCAGGGCTCAGCTATTTATTTTCTTGCTGTTATTGTGTAGTCTATTCCTGTAGGAACTTGAATTGTAGTTTGATCAGTTTCTTCAGAGTGTTTTTTATTTTTTCTTGTAATCTTTTATATACGGTATTTTTCCAGTTTACAAAAGCATACATACGCATGTTTCCTTAAGTAAACCTGCGTATACACATGTTTCCTTAGGATAAATAACATATACACACAGCTGTGCACTAACACAGTCACATATATCCTAAAATTTTCAATATTTTTCAAACATTTTTGTTTCTGAAGATCTGTCTGCTGGTCTAATTCAGTCCTGAACAATTACTTTTCTGTGTCAGTCTTTATTTCTATATCAAGTTTGTGATTTCAAATTCTCTCCTGTTGTAGACAGTATTGGTCTGGTTTTGTTTTGTTGCAAGCGTCGTCACTTTTTGTTTAAACACACAAGATTTCTTTTTGGGAATCTTGGCTGTCCTAGTCTTCCAAGACAGAAAGATTGGTCTCAATCTTTGTGGAAAATCTTGTTTTGGTGATCTTTTGTTTGCATGTCAAAACTACATCTTTATGACCATTTACTTTCTTGCTTTTTGAAAGTTGTTGTGTGATGGTTTTAAGAGTTCTCTTTCTTGATTTTTTGATCGCTGTCACCAAGCTTTTTGGGCTACTTTCTGATTGTTAAGAGCATCTTGAAACACTCTTTTTGTTGAGTTTTCACCCATTTTGTGTTGTAAACTTGCAAAGAGTTTTGTTGCCTATTCTTCAATCATAAAGTTTCAATCTTAGTTGGAGCACTTTTGAAAAGTCATTTTTGTTTTTGCTTTTGAAGAAAACTTCTTGAAAACTTGGTTTTTGCTTTCTTTGGCCTTGTTTTGATTTAGTTTCATTTTTGCAAGTGAAAGTGAATTTTTGTTTGTCTTGAAATTTGCTTTTAGTGTTTGGACGAAAATGAGCATTAGCAACTTATATTCTATCTAAACATCTTAAGTGGCTAAGTAGAATTGATAAACAAGTTATTTTCATTCTTTGATTTAGAGTAATCTTGAGTTTCTTGCATCTTCATTATACCTTGCATTAGGATAATTTTGCATTGCTAAAGCAATTTAGTTTTTTCATGTCTGAAGCTTGAGTGCAAGAAAAGAAAAAAGAAGTTTTTTGCTTTCTAGGTGTTTCTTAGAACCCGAGTAGAAGTTGCTTTTCATCGAAAGAAAAAATTATTGCATTCATGTAGTTACTTTTTCTTTGTTTTTGGTTGAGTCATACACACATCATTAGTTTCATTTCCGCTTATCCCTTGACTTAAGAATAGCCCATTTAAAAAAAAGCGCTAATTAAAATACACTAGAACTTTTTATATTTGTCAATTTAGACACACCAACAAGTTTTAGGATATTTTAGGGCCTTGGATTAGTTGTGTGGAGAGAAAAATCTCCAAGGCCATTTAAATTGTCCAACATAGGAGTCTGAATAGTGAGTGAAAATCCAATAGCGTTAGGGAGATCAGGAAAGCTCCAGATCTGGGAGTTAAGCACGAGGGTTTTTGAAGACAAGGAAGAGAGATACCCCATCTCCTACTTGTCGGATCTTACCTCAAGTCTGTTCCGCCTGGCTTTTGACACGAGTTGGTAACCTTAGTTGCTTCTCCTAGGGATCTACATAGGTTGCTGCGGAGGGGAATCCTGTGGCACCTGAGGTCGACATTGTATCACTCTCAACGGTACTACTGGAGGGCACCCTTGCGAAGCTTGGGGGCTTGCACCAACGTAAGCTGTTGTTAGGAGGTCAGTGTAACTTCCTCTGTTACCTTCGTTGGTAGGACTAGGCCGTCATTATCCCAGACTATCTTCAGAAGGCCCCTTACTTCACTTTCTTGTATTTTTGTGTCCGGTCCTCATCACCTGGAGCGGAAATACTTGAAAGTTGTTTGACTAGCTGAAATATTTTAGGGAATTTATAGTTGAGTTCTCTTTTCTCCTTGTATATAGTTGGCTTTAGGTATTTTTGTCTAGTCACCTTTTGGACTTGATATTCTGAGTGACTGACTTACCAATCCACCAATCTTGAAAGGCTTTTGGCCGTTCTTTCAGAAGTTGTGGAGTTACCTCCTCAATGGCAGAGGTCTTGATTGTGTGTTTATCTTCCTTGAAAAGTCATTTCTACATTCCCGTAAGGGAAGGCTCTGCGAATCAGTTAGATATGGCCCATATTCCTATGGAAACCAACCAAGGTACCCTCCCAAAAGGTGATCCTTGTGCTTTTCCTTTCTTTGGAAACGTTGGTATTCCCTTGATGGCCACTTTGAATATTCATGGGTTGAATGTTGGACTACCCGTTTGGCTGTGGTCCACTCCGAATATTCCAAATGCTCTTGAAGCTTCTTAGTTGAATGCTTTATTTCAAGGGCATCACATGGGTGCTAATTGTTCATCTTCTTTCAAAGAGAAATTTGGGATTGCTTTTTCTCCTCCTTCTTGTAATAAGAAATCTAAAAGGAGGAGAAAGAGGAAGTCAAAGAAGAAGAATAATTCTATCCCTTCATCATCAACCTATGCAAGTCATGTTGAAGATGAGCCTTCAACCGCTACAAGTCATGCTGGGGGCACGAGTCTGGTCACTGCAAGTCATACTAGCACTTCATCATCAACCTCTGCACGTCGTGTTGAAGATGAGCCTTCAGCCGCTGCTAGTCATGCTGGGGGCACAATTCTAGTCACTGCAAGTCATACTAGCAAAGAGTCAGGATCATCTGCAAGTCATGTTCAGGACTCTCCGCAAACCACTGCTAGTCATGTTGGCGGAATGGAGGTTGATAAGAAACCTGGACGTAGAAGTTTTAAACCTAAGTTCCCTTGTAAGATATGCAAGGGAGACCATATTACTCATTTATGCCCTGGTATTCCAGAGGTTCAAAGGATATGGTCCGAGTTTGAAAGTACTTCTACTCCTAGACCTGATATGGTTTCTCATCAATCCCATCAACCATTAGTTGATAATGTGGTTGAGCCAGTGCAATCGCTGGCTGATTACACGTCTTTTGGGGGGTGAAGTGCCTAACAAAAGAGTCTGCTTAATTTCTAGTATAGAGTCTTCTAGTATATGGGTCATTTTGGTTTCTTCAAATGTTCTTGCTCCAAGTTCTAGGAGTGTTCCCTTTGATTGGGATAATCTTTTTGAGCCTCGTCTTCCTTCCGCTGCACCTTTTCAAATAAAGGTCAGAGTTAATTCCACAAACATTTATTGATGTATGGTGGATGAAGGATCCTCTCCAAGTATTATATCCTCTTTGACTTGGAAAGCTTTGGGTTCCCCAAAGTTGTTGACAGCTCAGAGTCAGTTGTTAGCCTATGATAGAAGACCTGGTGAATCTATGGGTGTTCTTCCTCAATTGCCTATCACTTTAGGTGGGAAGACTCTCCTAATCGATATGATGGTGGTTGATATCCCTTTAGACTTTAATATGCTACTTGGGCATGATTATGTCTATGCTATGAATGTTGTGGTGTCTTCACTCTTTTGAGTAATGTCCTTTCCTCATGAAGGGAATATTGTCACTATTGATCAGCTTGCATCAGATAATTACCACCCTAATTCGATTTTACTGTAGAATACCCCTTGGTTTCTTCCAAGTGTTCAAGTAGACTCTACCTTGCCACGGGTCAATTATGTGGTAGTGAATCCTCAATGTTCAATCGCTTCTGAGAAGGATCCTTTGACCTATTATTCCCCTTCTTGGGACTTGCTCCCAACAGTTGACCGAGAGATTCTTCCTATAGGGACATGGGACCCCTTAATCCTCTCTTTTGATCCTTGTAGTTCTCATGATTTTTCAGCACTGGATTTGCCTTCACAGGAGGAACTCTTTGAAGCCATGAGTTTTGACTGCCAAAAGATCCCTTGGCCTGATCCCTGCAAGTGGTTTGTCCAGAAGAACTATTATACATAAGCCGCAAGGTTGCGTGGTTCCCTATACCATATTGTATATATAAGGTACGCATTTTCAAGTTTTGTATTCTATAACACAAGATTTTATATGAAGTTTATATGTGGGATGTATTAACTTCTTGACTAGTGTTCCTATTTATGTATACAGAACTTGGAAGATTTCTCCTTGGGAAATTTTTATGGTTGGTCCATTCTGACAGGTAGTGGTTTTCGAAACTGGAATATAGGTTAGGTTTCCGCCTGCATTGTGCACTTAACAGTTTCCTTTCCCATTTTGTCTTGAGGATCGATCCCACCAAGTTATGGTGCGGAAACTTCTCATTGCTTAGAAGTATCATGACTTGTGTGGTAGAGCCTACCTTATCATGGGTGCCCTAGTTAGTACGTTGTTACCACTTGGCACTCATGCTGATTTTTTGTCCCTAGGCTTGGGAGTCCTCTTTAGTATTACCATGACTTATGCACTGAAGACTCATTCCTCTTTGCTTCGTCGCTTCCTTATTTTGACCATTTGCACCTTTTGGCCTTGAGCCGGCTTCACTTGGACTCGTGTTTAAGCCAACTTTTGACCATGATGACTGCAAAATCAAACTTACATGCCTTTGAATTCTATAACTTGACACATCTTGACCTGTGGAAGGAACACACCTTTGAGTGTCTTTGACCAGGTTTCGCCTCCCTGCATTGAGCATAGGATTGTTCCAATCCCAGGAACTAGATCATCTGCTTCACTGACACTTGTTCTTTCCACTGTACTATAGCATTCTTTTATTCTTTTTCTAGCTTAACAAAAAAGACAAAAAAATTATATATTTCAAAAAAAGAGCGGGAACGGGACAATATTTTCATTTATTATTGACAGCTAGAGTCATTCATGTCGCCCTTGAACAAAGCACTCAAAAACAAAGTCTCCTCCATTTGGGCGGATTTATTTTGACTTAGGTACGCCTTAACCTTATTATTGAGTCAGTTCTCCCCTGATTGGTTATCTCTTCCAATCATATGGAGGGTTCGTTCGTGCCTCCTGCATGATGAACTTATACAGAGTCATCATATGCTGCCACATAGTCACATTGAGTCGTGCTTTTGTTCAAGGGAAGTTAGCCTGAGTCGGCCTCTCTGCGGTGTCACTTGACTCACTTTTCAGTCGGCCATCCCTGGTTGTCAATATCATGTCTATCATCACATCAACTATATTGGTCCTTTACTCATGCCGGTTTGAGAAGGTCCCCATTGACTTCTTGCTGGTGGGTCTTGTCCTTATCGACGATGACATCTTGCTCTGAGGACAGGCCAAGAGCTGCACCCTGGCCCTATTTTAATTATTGATAGGTCACCTTGTGCTCAACATCGATCAGTATCATGGGTCTTTGACTGAGTAGTTTCCCTTGTGTTTGACATTAGCTTACATTATAACACATGATTCATGTAGTAACTTGGTTTCCATTTGACCCTATTGGTGGATACCTCGCCTTTGTGTCAGCTTTCATTGTTGGTTGGTTCAGAGGGTTTCTGTCATGCGCTAGCCACATCTTGTGTACACCGGAAACGTGCTTCGGTCAGGTTACTACATCTTTTTCGTCTGATTCCTTCCACATTATTGGCCTATGGGTTACACTCGTGCTAGATTGATGAAGGGTGCCTTAATGCCTTCCTTCTAGTGGATCTTTCCCTATCGACTATGACTTATTGCTCTGGGGCAAAGATCTAGAGTCCATTTGGCAGTACCTTGGGGTTTGCAGTCATTAGTGGCAGATCCTTCGCTATTTACAGTGGGAAACCATCATTGTCTCCTGATTGATAGATTCTTATAGGTTTTCGACTTCAACTCATCTATTCACACTTGCTGGATTGTACTGGGTACCTTGACGCTCATTATCATTATTGGTGGGTAGTCTCGCGTTTGTTAACGGTATACATCAATGACCGGTAATCAAACGATTTCTCACATGGTCGACTTCAGATCATTTATCCCCGTGCTGTAGAAATGTACCACGGTGGTCGGTGAATACCTCAAGTTGTATCAACATTCATTGGTTCACTTGACAGTTGCTCCTGTTGCTGCTAGTTGATACCACTCCACCTTATATGTTGCAATCATTCATGGCAACATTTTATATGTTGGCACCTGAGTTTGCAGTGTAGTACCATCTTATTCCATCATGTTCATTTGGTACTTTTTGGGATCAACCTTTGATATCAGTGATCTGCTTCATCCTTCAACATCATTGACATTATTATATGTGATATTTAGACATGTACTTGTTCAATCGTGATCAGATGATCCATTATGTATTTTCCAATCTTTTATACTTGTATACTTAGTGGATCCGCTTGTACTTGATATGCAGACATGTTGTACTTTCTTTGAGCATGGGTATGCCCACCTCAGATAGTGTTTCTTTCTGATCTCCTTTTGTGGCTTGGCAGGCTGAACTCTGGTGAAGTCCTTCTCAGTTTTTGACAGATTTCCTTTCCATGAACTTGCTTAATACATTTCGGCCATCATGTACCCCTTCTGACCTCATATATTAGGGGGCATATGTTATAGCTCCAAACCTCACTCTTGATGTTTGTGATGCTGCACTCATGGCCTAGGGCAACCCCTCCTTCCAGACCTGGTCCAAAATTTAAAAAATAGTGTTTTACTCCCTATACACGACATTGCCCTGAGCTAAACGCGTTTGTATGCGGGTCTGTGTATACCGAACCTGTGTATATGTCTTAAAACACTTAAAAAAAATTAAATCTCCTTAATTTCGGGTGGAGATCACGAGTTTCACCTGTTGATTACCTATTAGTGTCTGTGGCCCAACTGTTCCCAATGAACTCCCAACTAAAAAACTACTTTGGGAGAAGTATAAAAAGGCTTCAATGGGAAGGCCTAAGGAAGGAGAGAAGAAAGAGAAAGATCACTCTGCTAAGTTTTTCCCTGACCAAGTCTGAAGATCCTAGTGCTTCCAGGACTTCCCCCATTTACAGGAAACCCTTGTTTCCTTTTGTGATGATGTCTTTCTACTACTTGAGATATCATGGAGTAAGTCATGGAAGGAGTTTGTTGAAGGCTTGAGACTGGACGAATCCGGAGGATGGTTCCGCTTGGAGCCTGTGAAAGGACAACTCAGGTGAAATCATTCCTTTTTGTACTTTAGTTATCTATAATAAAAGAAACACTTGTCTTTGTTCCTAATATAAATCTTCTTCATGTTTATGATATCAATGTTATGATTCACATATGAATGGTTGTTTTAATTGTGTAACTAACTACCTTTCAATATGCTATGAAGATGATTTCTTTATGATGCTTGGTCCATATACTGTTGTACTTTCTTGAATTGATTGTTTTGCAGGTTGAAGGAGCAAAAGGAACTCCAAGAGGTTTCAGACCCTGGCTAGATCTTTCCAAACGAAGGACTGCTAGGTATGCCTCTAATCGTAGAGTTTGTTTATATTAGCATCATGGCTACGTGGAATGTGTGTTTCTTTGTGTAGATAACCTCTAATCTGCTAGGGTATCAACCCAAGACCCTAGGGGAATTTATCCCTTAACAATCTATTGAAAGAAAAGATGGTTAGCGCGCCGATTCTAGTCTTCCCAAACTCAAAGAAAGAGTTTCATGTACATCTCGACGCGTCATGTATAAGGTTGGGGGCAGTACTAACACAGGATGGCAAAGAATGCTTGGACCATCCTATCGTGTTCACAAGCTGCAGATTATCCAAAGTAGAGAAGAACTATTCTACCACTAAACGCGAGGGGATAGCTATGGTGTATGTGCTCTATAAGTACCGACACTACATGCTAGGAGTCCATTTTAAGATGTATATGGATCACTCCACACTGATGTGCCTAGTCAATAAGCCCGTGTTGTGGGGGAAAATCTGAAGATGGCTCTTATTGTTCCAAGAGTACGATTTTGAAGTTGTTTTGAAGCCTAGACGATTGAACACAGGGCCAAACCTTCTATCATGCATCGAACGAGGGGAGGAACCTACTAACTTGGAAGAAGGTTTTCCTAATGAGCATCTATTTGAAGTGCGTGTCATGGATGGTCATTTTGAGGCTATAATATGTTTCCTAACAACAAGAATTGCACCGAAAGGATACTCTGTCCAGCAAAAGAAGGAATTAGTGGTGCGCACAGAAAATTTCTCTCTCATTGCTGGGCATATATACAAGATGGGGATTGATGAGATATTGCGACAGTATGTACTTGAGTTTGAAAAAAATAGCATCCTCACAGATGCTCATGGGGGCGCCGTGGGAGGACATTATGCAGGGAGAGAAACTGCGCAAAAGATTCTACGCATTGGGTTGTGGTGGCCAACCCTTCATCAAGATTCAAAAGAATATTCCAAGGCATGTGATGTATGTCAAAGAACAGGCAGGCCACTGCGAAGGAATGAAATGCCTTTGAATCCACCAATGACATTGCAAACATTCGAGAAGTGGGTAATAGATTTTCTAGGACCCATCCAGCCAAAAGGGAAGATAGGAGCAAGGTACATTATCACTGCGATGGAGTATTTGACTCATTGGGCAGAAGCATAATCGATGAAGGATTGCATAGGCACGACAGCCGCGAAGTTCCTATTTGAGCGTGTATTGATGCAATTTGGATGTATAAGGATCTTGATGAGTGATCGTGGTACACACTTCCTGAATGACATGATCAGCACACTAACAGAGGAATTTCAGGTATATCACTAGAAGAGCACACCTTATCACTCACAGGCTAATGACATGGTGGAGGTGTTCAACAAAGTGCTTGAAAACACACTGACCAAGGTTTGCAATGCTTAGTGAAGTGATTGGGACCTATGCATACCTACAGTATTGTGGGCTTATAAAACAACATGCAAGAAGTTGATGGGACAAACCCCTTTTAGGCTTGTCTATGGTGTGAAAGCCGTAATGCCTATGGAATACATTGTGCCTAGTCTGCACATAGAAGAGCTCACAGGTATGACGGATCGTGGAGCCTTGGAAGAGAGGCTTGTGTAGCTGGATGAGCTTGAAGAAGACATATTTTTGGCTGGATTTCACCAGTAGGTCCAAAAGTAGCATGAAAAGGCATGGCATGATCGACACATCAAGCTGCACACACTTAAGGTAAATGATCTGGTTTTGTTGTATGATATTAAGTTTGAGAAATTCGCTAGAAAATTTAGGATGCACTGGTTAGGGCTTTATGTTATTAAGGAGATTACCTATGAAGGGGCAGTACAACTAGTCAAGTTAAATGGAGAACCCTTCCCAGGAAATGTGAATGGCAGTCACTTGAAGCCATACACCGATGGTCTAGCCATGTGACTAAATGAAAGTAGTACAGTCTTAGCACTCCAGGAAGCTGAAAAGAGGTGCAAGACTATAAACTATACTACCCAAATTGGGGAGTTGAACGATTGGAAGATGGTGTGAAGCAAGGACGTGTCACTGGGTCCGCGACAGTGCGGAGGGAGCTACGCTACCTAGGGAAAAATCACGCAGGTCAGTTGGAAAGTGACCGTTAAAGTCAATTTTCTTGGAAAGACGGCAAAAGTGAGGTCAAATGGAGCGGGCGACTGAAATTTAAGAGGAAATTTTTGGCTTTGATCCTTGAAAATCTATCTCCAATCTAACATTAATGAACCGATTCGAGGGGAACAATCGGATTTGAATTCAAATTTCCCTATAAATTACAAATGGATTTCTAGCAAGAAACTCTTGGAATTTTAAGTATTCAGACGTTGAGCTCTTAGACACCTATGGACCTAGAGTTTTTCGAAACTCTCGAACAGACTCTAGCATTTGCGAACTTGCCTAAGACATCACGAGTACTAATAGAGAGTGTTATGTCATCACCCCCAGAAGTTATCAATACAC
Source organism: Pinus tabuliformis (assembly GCA_031772625.1). Taxonomy (NCBI): domain Eukaryota; kingdom Viridiplantae; phylum Streptophyta; class Pinopsida; order Pinales; family Pinaceae; genus Pinus; species Pinus tabuliformis. The sequence goes on from CM062807.1 coordinate 102,849,479, forward strand.
ATCAAGTTGTAGAAGACCCGGCACAAGAGATCGAGAAACAGGAAGAAGAAGATACCCCAAAAGTAGTCGAAGTGCTAGCGGAGGTCCCTAAATTTCTGAGAATGCCGAGACTAAAGCCAACACCAACCAAAGGAACCATGAAAGATAATAAGGGAAAGTAGCCTACCATCCCGGTGCGTGCATCCCTGAGATGAAACCTAACAAAGCCCACTACCCAGGAGAAAGGCAAGCCTATAAACCTAGACACAGAAGAGGAGGATATAGAAGACATCCCCATGGACGATGAAGATGTGGGAGTGGAAATAGAGGAGGTTGAAGCCCAGGGTGCAGACCCTCTTATATGGTTGTCGAAGTATGTCCCTCCACGCAAACCTAAGTCCAAGGTCCCCAAGGACATTGATGAAAGTAAGACTCCCTTGCAAACCCTATTGCTACCAGATGAGATCACTTTTGATGGTCCACATTTGGCACAGGTGCCGATTTTGAGGCTCGAAGACTAGGATTTGGCAGATTATGAGAAGTTCCCACACCTTGCACTGCATCATAGACACAAAGGCGGGGATGACTGCACTGGAGCCGCAAAAGTGGCTCAGAGGAGTAGAGAAGGCAGGATTACTCAACCTACTCTAGGTGTCGGACTATAATTGCAACCCCATGATAGTTTTAGTCATCAAGGAGCTACTGTGCTTGGTGCACGATGGGTGTCTATGGCTGGAGGAGCCGATACCAATCATTGATATGATGATTCACTACATAACATGCCTACTATACACAGGAAAAAATCTAGCGATGATATTTGATGGCAAGGGTGGCCAGCTGGCGCTCACAACATCAATGAAAGAGAAGTTCAAACTGGTTAAGAAGTTGTGTGGGTACGCAATCTCCAACATTTGTGACGCCGCTATGAAAGTGGAAACACAGATCCTTATAGGGAAGGTTATGTAGAAGTGTCACGGCGAGGAGGTCCCGGCGCCTATCGTCGCGCTCGTACAGCAGTGCGTGGAAGGAGTACAATTTAACTGGTCATACTACCTTCACGGCGCGTTCCTAGAAAATTGCCACAAATTGCAAGAGCAAAGCAAGACATTCCACTATGTGTGGCTCTTTCTATCTATTGTGCTCATAACATGCGAGCTACCAAAAGAGAGACAATTCCCATCGGTCGTGCTGGACCTTCTTGAAGTAGCGAAGCATGCTTCGTTGTGGGCAACCAAGAATGCAGAGCATGTTTGGGACAATAAGATCTTCTGGATCTTGATGGAAATGAATATCAGAATGGCCATCAGTGGCAAGCCACGATTGTCACCCATGGTATATGCTAACCTGCAAAGCTATGCCAAATTCAAAGCTTATTTCCACTGGATATCAATTAGGGTGAGGAAGGACCCTGCATAGAAGTGGTACAACTTGCTGTATCTCACCATAGATGATGGCATTGATGCGGTGTTGGATAAATGGTCGACGAAGTGACGCACCACCACAGACTTTTCAATGGGTGGAAGCAAGTCTGCTGCATAAAAGAAGAAGGATGAGGCCAAGCTGAAGATGGCACAACAAGTCAAAAATAGGAATAAGGAGACAGCTAAGAAGACCAAGGCATAACAGACAGGGAAGGAGGCAGGAAAATAGACAGGTGGCACAGAATGGGGCTATGACAAAGGCACGTGGTTTCCTTCACCTGAAACTGAGGAAGAGGACACAAAGTAGCATGGCACAGACCCTCAGGAGACATTTTTTCGCATTAAGCGCCTGAGAGAGCCAAAAAGGGGAGGGTCCAGAAAGAAATCAAAAGCGACGAAGACCTCACTGGACCCTATCACACTGACGGAGGGAGATTTATACAACATCGGTGACACAGTAAGAGATGCCACCATGGAGGTCCTGTGGCAATTCGAAAAGAAGCAGTAGATCATCCTAGGGGCCATTGAGACGGGATTGTAGGAGTTGCAGACCTGCGCATCGTAAGTTAGTATGATTTCTACCAGCTTGGCTATCAGCACATCAGAGGCTTCCGATATGCTATGCACGAAGGCTTCTAGTGTGCTAGTGCTCCCAGATTGAGCACTGAAAATAGAAAATGAGGCTGACAGGCCCACTGTCAGCGCCTTAAAGGGAGTGGGATTGAACCTGGCAGTGCTCTTGTGTGAAGCACTCCACTCCTTATAGGATGAAGTAATTGCAGAGCTAAGGGCCCGTGAGCACTGCGCCCTCCAACTGATCAATGAAAAGAGAATAAACAATAAGAATATGGCCTTATAGAGGGATGCTACAATCATCGCTGAGGCTGAGGTGACTAGCCAGAGAACGAAGATCATTCAAGTGATGGAGGAGGCCTGTAGAATGGTCCCAAAATTGGCCATTCCGAAGGAGGAGCCAGTCGAGCTCTGCATCCATAAATTGTCCACAGGGGTGCATGACACTCAAACGGAGATGGCGTGGGTTCAGTTGGAGCTGAACTTGTAGATTATAGAAGTCCAGTTGAGGGCTTAACCTTCAACACCACTAGAGGTAAAGGAATAATGGGTGGTCACCGTCGCAGAAGCAGTCACGACAGTGGAGAGTGTAGTAGCAGACTGCACACAGTTGTTTGAACAATTGTATGAAGTCCTGACCAGCTTGCAGGAGGATCCAAACATCCAAAGGCTCGAGACAGAATTGCATGATCTCCAACAGTGTTATGACGAAGTTAAGGGCACAGTGTGAACTTCACGCTGAAACACAGGTTAGCCAAGCAGCTGAAGGAACAAGTGCATGCAGTGCTGCACAAAGAAGCAGTGCTGAAGGCGTGACTAAAGCCCTTGCTGGAGGAAGCTTATGTAGTCACAAGAAACATTGAACGAAATCTTGTGACTCTGCAAGCAATGCAACAACAGCTTCAGGGTGACAGCGCATAGGCAGTAACTAAGAACACAGTTGAAGATGTGAAGCAGGCAACAACTTAGTGCATAGCCGAAGTTGTGGTCATTAGGGTCAAGTTGGATGGGCTTCACACAAAGATCACTGTGCCTACTGAGTGACTCGAGGGTAAGTCATGATGTTTGTGTTGGGGGCCTGTTCGGAGAAGAATCCCCCAAGGGTAGTTTTGGGGCTAAAATCCCACGTTTAAGTTATTTTTTTGTAATATTATTGTAAAGACTCCGCATTTTGTGGTCGCAGAGCGCAAAGGTATTATGTGTCACAAAGGGTAGTCTGCCCTTAGTTTTGTAAGGTAATGTCGGCTGTAAGAGATCTACCCATGGTCTGCCAACCATGGGATTGTATAAAAAGAGCTAAGCTCTAAGTAGTTAGAGGCATCGATGGAAGAGCTAAGAGAGTCATATATTTAGAGCAAGAAGTCTAAGTCTTGGGTTGTAGTGTAGGTAAAGGCTCTGTAGCTGAGTGCATAGAGGCCTAGGGTAGAATACCACAACAAAGTACATGGACCCCTGCAGTTGTGTGTGCAAGTTGAACAGAATTTGTAATAATAGGAAGATATTAATAAAAGGAGTTATTCAGAAATTTCTGTATTTGTCCTATTTATGGGTCTGGATATTTTGTGCATAAATTTCCTTTATTATTCTTCTATGTTGCATGAATGAATACAGTTACATTGAATGATTAAAAGCAATTACAAATATCTGATTATGCAGTGATAAACTTAAGTATTCGACAAAATAAGGAAATCACTTATGGTAATTAAGGAATCTGCGCAGCGCATTGCCATAGCAGCGCGAAAGTACTTGAGCCCCAAGTTAGTGCTGCACGAAGGTTGATCATATACTTTCACAAAGGTATTGAAAGCCAGAATAGATGGTTTGTCCTACAAGCCCTAGAGTGGGATCACCTACGCGAAGGCAGGGATAGAAGAGGTCAAATGACATCACAACCATCTCAGGGTGCAGAAACTTGGTTCCACCATCCCCCCATATTGCTTCGGGTGAGACTTCATTCCACACTCTGCGGGCTGATGCTGAAAGGGCCAGTAGTGTAGGGATTTGTTTGGCTAATTAATGTTTAACCTGGGTCAAGCTCCCTCAAGCCAACTATGTACACCACCAATTATTTCTTCTTTGGACTTGTATATCCCTCTGGAGCTGTCCCTGTGGTCAGAAAGTGAATAATGCCCACAAATTTATTATCCACTACACACACCATGAAGAGTTGTGTGTCAGGAAACCCTTCCTCCAAATTGGTAGGCTCCTCCCCTATTTCAATGTACGACAGATGGTCTAGCCCTACTTTCATCCTTCCTGGTTTCACAATCACCTCGAGATCATACTCCTAAAACAATAACAACCATCTACATATCCCCCCCCCCCTGCCCCCCAACACAGGCTTATTGACTAGATATTTCAATGCAGAATGGTTTGTGTACATCTTGAAATGTTCACCTAGCAGGTAATGTCTGAACATATGGAGTGCAGACAACATAGCCAAGCCTTCGTGCTGTGTTGTTGAGTAATTCTTTTCAGCCTTAGACAACTTCCTGCTCGCAAACTCTATAGGGTGATCCAATTCTCCTTCACCGGCCTGTGTCAGCACTGCTCCTAGCACGATACATGAGGCATCTACATGCACATGGAATTCCTTCTTCCAGTCCTGGAAGATGAGGATCGGCGCGGTAACAATTTTCTCCTTTATTACATCCAGGCTGTGTTGGCATTCTTCATCCTAACAGAATGTAGCATCCCTCTTCAAAAAAAATTCCATAGGTGCAGTAATGTGAGCATAGCATTTAATTAACTTCCAATAATATCCAGTATGGCCCAGCGTAGCACACAGCTATTTAACACTCCTTGGCACCTCCAAATTAATTATTACCATGATCTTAGCAGGGTCCACCATGAGTCCTTTCCTACATACCACATGACCTAGCAAGATCCCAAAAGGGACACAAATCAAGCATTTCTTCAGGTTTGGCGTAATCAGATACCTTCAGCATGTATCGAACATTAAGCACAGACTGTCTACATGGTGCTTAACTATCACAAACATTGTCCAGTCATCGAAATAGACCTCAAAGAACTTGTGAATGAATTCCTTTAATGCTACGATGACCATGCATGAGAAGATTGTCAGTGCATTCTTAAGTCCAAAAGGCATCATTGTATACTGGAAGCATCCCCAATCTGTAGCAAAGGTGGTCTTACTCCTGTCTTCTGCCACAATCTTTCTCTGATGGTATCCAGAGAACCGATTAGTGAGTTATTAGGCCTCCTACCCACCAACATTATCCAGTACTTCATTTTTGAAAGGATATGGAAAAGGGTCGTGAACCCAAGCATCGTTGAGCTTCCTGAGATCTACGTAAATCCTTATTTCATCCTTCTGCTTCTTTTCCTAGACAACCATTGGAATCACCCAATAAGATTCCTCCACTCATTCAATAATACCCACTGCAAGCATCTTGTCCAATTCCAAGTGGACCTTTTCCTTGTATTTGGGATTAGGGTGATATGGCCTCTGCTTAACAGGATTCGCGTCCCATTTCAAAGTTATTTTCATCACCCCCAAATCTCCTATGATGCCTTTTAAGTCCGAAAATTTGGTAGGGAATAAATATTGGTATTCACAGAGCAACTCAGTGACTTTTTCCATAGTAGCATAATCCCAATAATCCCCTATCTTCCCAAACTTTGGTTCCACTTCTGTACCAACATTTTTCTGCTTAGTTTTCAGCGGCATGGTGATTTCAGGGTTCTCTATCTATGCTCCCTCTACATCGTGGTGGCCTTATGCTTCAGGGACATTAATATTCCTTGGATCCTCATCCTCTACTTTAGTAGCCATATTATAGAATTTTAGTGCATGGCACAGCTGGGTGCTCCAATCCAGTTGAATCAATTCGAAGGGATCCTGCAGAATTCTAAAGATTGTTGCCTTAACCTCCTGCAGCGCTTCATCAATATTTTTGAATCTGTCTCCAAAACTAAATATCTTCATGAAAACCTCTCTTAAGATATCCCATTCCATGGTGCCATGGTGGAACTCTATTTCCAAATACCAGTTCATAGGGATGATGTTCAAAGTGTGACATACAATATGCACCCACTCTAGCTGCAGCTCCATTCCATAAACCTTAGTCCACTTTGCCAAATGATCGTATGGATCATTTCTCCCATCATACTTCTCACTCAACCGTATCTTGGGGTGACCAAATTGGATCCTCATCATCAGTCTATAATCACGCCATTCCTCAAAACTGTCTTTATGCATACCCCACCACCATGCAGGCCTAGCGCTCAGCGTTAGATCCAGCGCTTGGAAGCGACGCTTCTCAGGCACTTCCCTTTCAAATGCAGCCAAAATTTTATCCACATTAGTTAGACCATCATAATAAGGAAAGATTCTTATCTCAGATGATACAGAGCACAACGAAGTGGTCATAATATTATATCGTAGCGTAGATAGTTCGTGTAACCTATTCTGCCAGTGCTCCAATTCTTCGTCTGAATCTGACGTACAAGAGCTTTCGCAGTCCCATGCAATTCGCCCATTAGCTGTTGGATTAACCCAATATTGGTATCGCACTATTATATTATATATTTGGTCCAAATCATCGTCACTTTCCTCATAGCCCCAAACTATTTCAGTATAGTGCGGTCCTTCTGCAGGGTCCATTGGTACTACCATGCAAAGCATTTCCCTTTCAAACGACATTGTCTGCTTCTTCAAATTGATGACCCCATTGATGTCGATAGCCCAATAAATTCCAAGGAGTGTGGAATATGGATTATTTTCATCAACAATATTTATTACTTCAAAGTCAGCCAACATGCTTGCACCTTCTATATCTATGGTTACTCCATGCAATCTTACCATAGGGATAATCTTATGTTGATTTTCCATTCTTAATTTAGTTGCAGAGCACTGCAACGCAGGCCTCCCCATTTTTTCCCAAGTATGTTTAGGAAAAACATTCACATCCGACCCTAGATCCAAAATAACTTGATCCATCTTGTCTTATCGTATTTGCACAGTGAGCCTCATCTCACATCATGTTCTTGTCTTATGTCTGCTGATCTTTCTGACTGCATGGTGCCCATCAAAAAGCATTATCCCTTCCTACACATTTGTTTATCAACTCTTGTAATCCTTTCACAACCCTACTATCACGTAGAATCTTCATGCAAGTCTCCAAGAAAGTAGTAAGCATGGAGGGATCAACCTCTTCAGATAGCCTATCTTGACTTCCTGATGTAGAGGCTTCAGTGAAGCTTTTCTTTTATTCCATGAATGTTTCCTTTGTGTGATCCAGGTCAAACCCAATTTCTTTTTCTGGAGCTTTGTGGACCCATCCACCTTCCTCAGGTTGTTTTCCCTTATCGTCACCAGTCTTCATACCACTTCACAGCACAACATTGACATTGGGATTCTCTTTGTGAGGCTCTGCACTCATCATTTGCAGGCTCCAGGTAGGTTGTTGAGGTTGCATCTTCTTCTCCTACATTTTAGCTATCAATATAGGGCATTATTCTATAGCATTATCAAAATGAGTACAATACCAGCATGATGGTCATGTTTGGCTCATACACTCCCGTGTGTAGTGTCTTGGCACTCCATAATTATAGAAAATAACTTATCCTCGACCTCTACCAAGTCCTCCTCCTCCTTGGCCTCATCCGCGTCTCTGATATCATCCTCGCACTCCCCCGATGCCTTGATTTTTTTTCCCGTAGAAAAAGTCGTAATTTATATTCATTTTGAAATAAATTACATTTTGTAGATGCTTAGAGCATATGTAGATAGTTGTCCATGAAAAGGACAAAAAACACTAATAAAAATAAAAAATATGTTTACAACTACATCAAGCCTATACTTTTATGCCCTTCTTCTTCTCCACCCTACGCCAACCCTGAGAGTCTGAAGGGGGAACAATGATGGCCTGTTGGTATTCTTGTGTGTTCACTGGAGGTTCTTTGTCAGATTCTGATCCTTCAGATCCATGAGTTCTTTTGTTGCCACTAACTTCCAGTTGTGGAATTTTCTGCTGCTGAGGATGATCCTCCATTTGTGGGTCTGGTGCTTTCTTTTCCTGTGTGCCGTTCTGTTCCATATTTTCATCCGGTTCCTCTTGGTTCACTGTGTACTCTGTCTGAATGTTCTCTTCTTCCAGCGGTTCTGTGTTCTGCCACCCATTTGGCTTTTTTTGTTGTTTCTTGTTTCCTTTTGGATTCTTTCTGGCCAGTGGGCAAGAATTTTGGAGGTGTCCTGTTTGCCGACAGCTGCGGCATCTGAATGCAGTGTTTTCATAGTCGAGGGGTTGTATCCACTCCGTGTTGTTATAGTTTAATGAAATTTTATCAGGCAGCCCCTGACTCAAGTCCACTTCAACGCAAATTCTGGCAAAGGTAAAAATCCCTCTGCTATATCTGTCTTCATCAATTTTTAGGAATTTCCCCAAGGAATCCCCAATAGCAGATAGTATTGTATGATGCCAGAAATGTAATGGGAGGTTGTGAAGCCTCACCCAAACAGGTGTTGTTGAGATTTTCATAGTGTTTGCGTCAAAATCAGCAAACCAAGGGGTAACAAAGAGGCCTGCATTACCCCAAAACCAAGGCCCCTCCTTGATGATACTATCCCTTTCTTCCTCTGTGTGGAAATTTACAATGAAAAACCCTTTTGAACATAGGTATATATCACATTCTGGTGTCCAGTGGGAATATATCCATTGATGTAAAGCATCGGATTTTGGCCAGTAACCATTAAATCTACATATAACAGCATGTTTTGAGAGTTCAGAGTGTAGTGCATTTACCTCTGGTATAGTAACTTTGAGCATGTGATATTCCAGTTTTTGATCTACTATATGTGGCCCTGGTTGCTCTGGTGGTGACTTTGGTTTGGTCGGCATTTTTCCCTTCCCCTTGACTGCATCACGAAAGGAGCCTGGAATCTGTGATCCGTTGGCTACTGCACCGCCCCGAAGCCTCATGTTGACAATAATGTTAGATCCTGGCTTAATGTTGTGGTGGCCTATTGCCCAGTGATCTTGTATCGATCTGCCTTTTGAGAGCAGATGTTGATGTCCTTCCGGGATGCCAATGTGATTGGCAATGATTTTCTTCAGTTTTGAGACTTTATCTAAAGCTTGAACCCAGATTGGGGTTGATTTCCCAGAGGGGGGCTTTATAAAGATTTGAAAACGTAGATCTGATGTGGGTGCCGCTATGGGAGATATGGGAACTATTCTCCTCATTTTTGTATTCAGTCTGTCATCCTGCCGTATCGCCCTTTCTGTAATCTCATCCTGGATCGGATAGTATTTCGCAAGCTAGAGTTCCTGGGCGTTTGGATCTTGTCGTTTCCTTTATTTGTTGGGTAGATCCAGTCCAGATCTAGTCTGTTTGTATCTGATCTCAGCATGAGGGAGCAGATCCGCCACATGCAGCCAGCCTCTGTTGGTTTTAGCGCTAGATCCGGTGGAGAAACCATCCTCATCTTCAGACTTCGCGATGTCACAGACCTGGCGCGTGACCTTGGTGCCGCTCCTCACAATGTGCGCAGCGCAAAGAGAGATCTTGATGCACGGCTCCTCGGTCCGCACGCAGCATAGATCTCGGCTGCTCACGCAGCGGGCCGCCTTCGATGACTGCTCTCGTAGACGGCTTCCCAGAAATGAAGATGATCTGGGCGTTGACAAGCGAGAAAGCTGTTTGGGGATATGGGTTCTTGGGAGAACGACGGTGGCAGGTGGGATTCGAGCCATGGACGGCCCCAAGGAAATGGATCGATTGGGATCGATGAAAAAAGCCTGGTGCTACTGCTGTTGGGGATTGCTATTCAGCATGGCCGCTTCCATGTTTCGAACCTTCTTATCCCCGATGCCTTGATATAGAGGCCGAGTTTATGTTTTCATCCAATATGCTAGTGTTCTTTCCATCATTAATTCATATCTACGACAATTACACTCATCACAACCTACCGATTTATAGAAGTTGCAAAATAACTGTTGCGACGTTTGTACAAATTTTTGCAGTAAGTGGCAATTGTTTGTTACATGTTTTCCTAGTACTTAACATATAATGCACCACAACATGGGCCATGTACTGGGTCCTGTTGAGGCTTCCTGCCTCAGAGGCATGGGCCCTCCTCCTTTCATAATATTCACGAAAATAAGGAAATGATCTTTATCATGCCCCTGGTTTTTAAACTTGAGGAACCAAACTTCTTCATGCATCTCAAGCTAAGCCACTTTCTCCTTTTTCAAGCTTTGAGACTCCAAGGAGAGGTTCTGCAACTCCACATGAATCTGTTGAACTCCCAACATCGCGTCCTGGATAGGTGTCTTCTGTAATCTCATTCCGATCTCCAGTGCTTTCGCCTGTGTTCCTATCTTTTGTTGTGACAGAGTAATCCTTAAGTGAGGCAGGAGTGTGGCTGTAAACTAGTCGCGATGCACTATCTATGAGATTCATATTGGCTTCGTGGATTTTGCACTTCAGTCTTTGATCCATCTCCCAGGGTGTTTCACTGATCCTCATTGCGATTTCCTTGAACCCACTACTGGCTATTTTTCACACATATGCCTCCTAAATTCCTTGTTCAAAGTAGTCTAAGTGTCTGCTAATGACGCCATTGAGTTATTAGTGTAGTACTTAATGTACCATGTCAACATGCGATCTTGTAGAGACGTAACCAACTGTGCTTTCTTCATATGGTCATCTGTAATATTATTTTCTGTACATATGGCCTTCGCGACAAACCATAATTGGTCTGGGTCCTTACTTCCCAAGCCCTTGAAAGTAGGAAGCGTAATCATATTCGACATATTGAACAGTGGTGGAGGTGGTGGTGGTGTGGGTGAAGGCGTATGCTATGGAGGTGAAGGTGGAAGTGGTGTGGACAGATGAAGTATTTGCAGAAACCATTGCCTTTTTAACTAGACAGTGCTCTGTGGTGAAGCCTATGATGTTCCCTCGTCATCACTCAGAGGAGGTTCAATTAGCAGGCTATATTTAGGGCCTATTCTCCCTCTATCCCTAAAGAACTTTCTACTTTGCATAGCTCCAAACATCAAGGTAATGGTATAACCCACTTTTCACACAAGTGCATCTCAATCCAAGTATGCAAAGATATCAAATACATACCTCACGGTCCCTTGAAAAAGCATCACTTTGCTTTGTTGTAGCTCACTGAGGTCTCGACCATGAATTCTATCAGAAATCATCCTATGACTCGGACAAGCCAGTGATCAATGGCATGTGTGAGCCTATCTTTAGAAGATTCCAATATCCATACTTGCTCCAAGGTCCACACTATTGTACCATCAAGCCTCCACCTCCATTGGTCGTCTGCCAATTTAGTAATCCACTCATATAGTTCAATTGGGATAGTGCAAAAGAAGATATCATGTATTTGTGTGTGCAGATATTTGTCCAAACATTGTTCCTTCGTTAGGCGTGGATTTCTATTTTCTTGCACCGTGAATTCGTGGATCTTTCTATCCAACTACTCCAATTTATTTCTTGGTCGGATTGCAGTGATGCGACATCACACATCTCTTTATGCAGATCCTGGTCCCGGAAGTGGAACCATTTTTTAGATTAGTGGGTCTTGACCCAAGTTCAGAGTTAGTTGTGCCAAACAAATACCTACACTACTAGCCCTTTCGGCATCAATCCATGGAGTGCGAACTGTAGTCTCACCCAAAGCAAAATGGGGTGATGCTGGAACCAAATTTCTGCACCTAGAGATGAGCGTGATGTCGTTTTATGCCATAAATATTCCTTTGCGCAGATTGATAATCCTTTAGGGCTTCGATATAACTACCCTTAATGAGTTTCTATACCTCCGTGTGTTATGTGTGGAGCATGATTGTTCAGAACTCTTTGTTTCAGCCGGATATATACCCCAGGAAGTTTTGTACACCCCTCCACACCGGAGGGTGCGGGGGGGACTTGTCCCCCCCGGCTGGGGGGTCCGGGGGCCAGCGGTCCCCCGGCGGGGGCTCGGGGCAGCGCCCCCAAAGCCAAAAATAAATGTAAAATTGCCTTGTAAAAGTATAGTAATTTCTAGTCAATCTGGGCCGTTCATTAGGTGGATGATCTGACGGTAGAACTTATGTTTAGTTTAGGGTTTTTTGCCCTAGAAGGCAACCCCTCTCTTTGTATGAGGGCATTGTATTTGAGGCTGTGTGATAGATGTGTATTCTATGAGCGAGAAACAGAGAGGTGAGACTGTGAGAGAAAACAGAGGATATTACAACGGATTTGTTGTAGGTTGTGTCTCTTCATTTTTGCTGGATAATAGAAAGGAGGGACTAGCTGTTCGGGGTGGATGTAGCCCAAACTGGGTGAACCACGTATATCTGTGTCTCTCTTGTTTTGTGCATTTTCTGTGTTTATATTTCTGCAATATTTTATGTGTTCCATTGCTCCGTAATATATAATTTTCTAATAACTGGTATCAGAGCCGAAGGTCTATTTGGCTGATAAACTCGCAGGAAAGAAGGGTTCACGGTTCGAGTGGGAGCAATGGCGGAAGATGGTAAGTTTAGGGTTGAGAAATTTAACGGCCAAAACTTCTCGCTGTGGAAGATGCAGATGGAAGATTATCTGTATCAGAAAGATCTATACCTACCATTGGGCGGAAAAACAAAGATGCCGACGGGTATGAAAGACGAAGAATGTAACCTTCTCGATAGAAAGGCACTCAGAACAATACGGTTGTGCCTTGCTGCGTCAGTCGCCTTCAACATTTCTAAAGAAACCACGACAGAGGGTTTGATGAAGACGTTGTCGAAACTATATGAAAAACCCTCAGCCTCAAACAAGGTATTTCTTATGAAACGGTTATTTAATATGAATATGTTGGAAGGTGGATCTGTTGCAAACCATTTAAATGATTTTAATACAGTTACAAGTCAGTTAAGTTTTGTAGGGGTAAACTTTGATGATGAAGTTAGAGCTCTGTTATTCTTGTGCTCATTACCAGAAAGTTGGAATGGTTTGGTAATGGCCATTAGTAACTCCGTTTCTGGATCTAGTACTTTAAAGTTTGATGATGTTGTCGGTGTTATCCTTAGTGAGGAAATGCGACGGAAAAGCTCCGGTGAGACATCGGGAAATGCTTTGAGTGCAGAGTCTAGAGGAAGAAAAATGGAAAGAGGAAAGAGCTCAGGATATCGTAGTAAATCAAGGAAAGGCATATCCAAGTCCAGATCGGGGATAGTGTGCTGGAAATGTGGAAAGAAAGGACACCTAAAGAAAGACTGTAGATCTCGGAAGGGAAAAGAAGGAGATGCACAGCAAGAAAACAATCATGAAGAAAATGTGACAAGTGAGGTGTTACAAGATGCTTTGATTCTTTCTTTCGAAAATATTATTGATTCCTGGGTGGTAGATTCAGGGGCTTCATTCCATGCCACACCTGATAAGAAATACTTTCATGACTATGTTCAAGGAGATTTTGGACAAGTTCGTCTAGGTGATGATAAACCCTATAAAATCGTTGGAATGGGTAAGGTTCTTGTAAAACAACAGAATGGAAACCAATGGCTATTAAAGGAGTTAAGGCATGTTCCAGATCTAAAGAAAAATCTGATTTCAACAGGGCAGTTAGGCGTTGAAGGTTGTGTGACAACTTTCACAGATAAAGCTTGGAAAGTCACCAAAGGAGCCCTGGTAATAGAAAAAGGTGAAAAGGTTGGTACATTGTATTTATGCAATGGTATTTCTAACTCTGTTAATGCTTTAACTTCCAAAGGAGCCCTGGTAATAGAAAAAGGTGAAAAGGTTGGTACATTGTATTTATGCAATGGTATTTCTAACTCTGTTAATGCTTTAACTTCCAAAGGACCAGATGCAGCATTATGGCATCATAGGCTCGGACACATGAGTGAAAAGGGGATGAAGATTCTTCACTCAAGGAATTTGTTGCTGGGTTTGAAGAATGTTGATTTAGATTTCTGTGAGAATTGCATTTATGGAAAACAGAAGAGAGTTAGATTTCTCAGAGTTGGAAAAGAAAAGAAGAATGAAAAATTAGAGCTTGTGCATACAGATGTATGGGGACCTGCTCAGGTATCATCTTTCGGTGGCTCTCGTTATTATGTTACTTTTATTGATGATGCAACTAGAAAAACTTGGATTTATTGTATTAAGAATAAATATGGTGTATTTGATACTTTCAAGAAATGGAAAGCTTTGGTTGAGATTGAGACAGGAAAGAAATTGAAGTGTCTTAGATCAGACAATGGAGGTGAATATTGCAGCAAAGAGTTTGATAGGTACTGTTCAGAGCATGGAATTCGTAGAGAGAAGACAGTTCCAAGAACACCACAAGAAAATGGTGTGTCAGAAAGGATGAATAGAACAATCATGGAGCGTGCAAGGTGCATGAGATTGCATGCAGGATTGCCTTTACAGTTTTGGGCAGATGCTGTAGATACTATTGTTTATCTAATAAACAGAGGGCCTTCAAGTTCCTTGGATGGTGGTGTTCCGGAGGAAGCATGGATAGGTAAAAAGGTAAACTACTCTTTTTTAAAGCCTTTTGGTTGTGAGGCCTTTGTCCATATTGATAAAGAAAATAGAACAAAGCTTGAGGCAAAGTCAAAGAAATATACCTTTATTGGATATGGTGTTAATGATTTTGGTTATCACTTATATGATTATGAAAATCACAAAATCATTAGGAGCAGAGATGTAATATTCAATGAAAAGGTCTTGTATAAGAATCAGTTGCAGGAAAAGAAGCAAGAAAAAGAAAACAAGGAATACACAGTTCTTGACGAAATCACTGAAAAAGTAAAGGTGCCTGAAAATAATAATAATCAACAACCACAACAACAACAATCACCACAACAGCAATAGGCACCCCAAACAATCGAAAGTGGTGTTAGAAGATCTACCAAGATAAGTAGACCCCCTGAACGTTACTCTCCTTCATTATATTATTTATTGTTGACTGATTCTGGTGAACCCGAATGTTATGAAGAAGCAGTCCAGGTAGAAACCAGGAAGAAGTGGGAGCAAGCCATGAAAGAAGAGATGGACTCCTTAGCACATAACCAGACTTGGGACTTAGTCAGGTTGCCTGCAGGTAAAACAACATTGCAGAATAAATGGGTTTACAGGCTGAAGGAAGAAGATGGAGGAAAACAGAGGTATAAAGCTATACTTGTGGTGAAGGGGTTTGCACAGAAGAAAGGTATTGATTTTGATGAAATATTTTCTCCTGTTGTTAAAATGACTTCAATCAGAACTATTTTAAGTCTTGTAGCAGCTGAAGATTTGCATCTTGAGTAGTTAGATGTAAAGACAACCTTTCTCCATGGGGATTTGGAGGAAGAGATATATATGCAGCAACCACAAGGATATGATGTGAAAGGGAAGGAGAAACTAGTGTGCAGGTTGAAGAAGAGCTTGTATGGCTTAAAACAGGCTCCAAGGCAGTGGTATCTAAAATTTGACAAGTTTATGTCTGAACAAGGTTATACTAGATGTCACTCTGATCATTGTGTTATTTGAAAAAGCAAAATGATGGCAGCTATATTATATTGTTATTGTATGTAGATGACATGCTTGTTGCAGGATCTAACATGTAGGAAATAAATGTGCTCAAAAGAAAATTGGCAAATTCATTTGCAATGAAGGATTTGGGAGCTGCAAAACAAATCCTTGGTATGAGAATAACTAGAGACAAGAAAAATCGTAAATTAACATTGTCTCAGAATGAGTACATACAAAAGGTGTTGAAAAGATTTAACATGCACAATGCAAAACCAGTTAGTACACCTTTTGCTAGCCATTTCAAACTTAGCAAGGAAATGTGCCCAAAGACCCAAGAAGACATGAATTATATGTCTAAAGTTCCATATGCATCAGCAGTTGGAAGCTTAATGTATGCAATGGTCTGCACAAGGCCCGATATTGCACATGCAGTGGGAGTTGTAAGCAGGTACATGAACAATCCAGGAAAGGAACATTGGATGGCAGTGAAATGGATTCTCATATATTTGAAAGGTACCAAAAATCAAGCATTATGCTTTGGTGGTTCAAACATTTCCCTACAAGGATATGTTGATGTAGATATGGCAGGTGACAGAGATAACAAGAGGAGCACTACAGGATATGTATTTACTGTTGGAGGAACAGTTGTCAGTTGGGTTTCAAAAATCCAAAGTGTTGTTGCACTTTCAACAATAGAAGCAGAGTATGTTGCTGCTACAGAGGCTAGTAAAGAAATGATTTGGTTACAAAGATTTATGGGTGAGTTGGGTAAGAAGCATGATATGGGTATGTTATACAGTGATAGCCAAAGTGCCATTCATCTTGCAAAGAACTCAGCATTTCATTCTAGGACTAAACACATACAACTCAAGTATCATTTCATACGATCAGTGTTGGAGGATGGAGAGTTGAAGATGGAAAAGATACACACTAGCCAGAATCCTGCAGATATGCTAACAAAAGTTGTAACCAGGGAGAAACTGAGAACATGCTCAGTTTCAATTGGTCTTCAAGGATGACGATGAAGATGAGAAACAGCCAGGTCCAAAGAGGAGTCATTTTCCAGCAAATGAAGCAGCGGTGGAGTTGCTACAATCATTCTCCAAGTGCGAGATTGTTGTGTGTGGAGCATGATTGTTCAGAGGTCTTTGTTTCAGCCGGATGTATACCCCAGGAAGTTTTGTACACCCCTCCACGCCGGGGGGTGCGGGGGGGACTTGTCCCCCCCACGGGGGTACGGGGGCTAGCGGTCCCCCGACGGGGGCTCGGGGGCAGCGCCCCCGAAGCCAAAAATAAATGTAAAATTGCCTTGTAAAAGTATAGTAATTTCTAGTAAATTTGGGCCGTTCATTAGGCAGATGATCTGATGGTAGAACTTATGTTTAGTTTAGGGTTTTTTGCCCTAGAAGGAAACCCCTCTCTTTGTATGAGGGCATTGTATTTGAGGCTGTGTGATAGATGTGTATTCTGTGAGCGAGAAACAGAGAGGTGAGACTGTGAGAGAAAACAGAGGATATTACAGCGGATTTGCTGTAGGTTGTGTCTCTTCATTTTTGCTGGATAATAGAAAGGAAGGACTGGCTGTTCGGGGTGGACGTAGCCCAAACTGGGTGAACCACGTATATCTGTGTCTCTCTTGTTTTGTGCGTTTTCTGTGTTTATATTTCTGCAATATTTTATGTGTTCCATTGCTCCGTAATATATAATTTTCTAACACCCTGAATGTTTACGACTGTCTTTTGCAAATCCCGAATAAGAGAATTCACTACTTATGCACCTCAAAGATTACGTATAACCCATTAATTACTCTTAATAGCTTATGTGTTTGATAACTTAAACATACAACAAGATAATCTTCACGTAAATATTTAATAGTAGTTGCGTTCATATATAGTATAAGTCATGTAAAGTCGTACATCAATACAATATTATTTCATAAACCCAGTATAACATAAGGGGCATTCACATAAATAGAAGTAAAGAGATAAACACAAGTATTTCTACAATAATCTTCCTTATTAATACTCAGTTCCTCTTACAGACTCAAGACTTCCCTGTGCACTCATCTGTAGGGTCCGCGCACTTAGCTGCAGACTCTACTCTAGGCCTTTGCGCACATAGCTGTAGAGCCATTCTTCCTAATGTTCTTTGCTAACTCTTTAGACTTCTCCCATAGACCAAAACATTACTTATCCATGACCATGCCTTAGACTCTCTAAGACACAGCGATTTATACAATCCCATGGTCTGCCGACCATGGGTAGATCTTCAAAAGCTGACTCAACTTTCATAAAAGAAGGGCAAAACCCTTTACGATGCTTTAACTATCTACGCACTCTATGGCCACAACTTATGCAGGATTTACATATTTATACAATAAAACTTGGGATTTTTCCCCAAAATTTACCCTAGGGGACTCCATCCTAACACCTTATTTGAAAATAAAAAGAGAGAGAAAAAAAAAATTAGTTCTTTCATGACTCATAGGAGTAGGGATAATTAATGGAAATTTCTACCAAAAACCCCCACCCCATCAAGTATTCTACTATCATTCTTCTTTGGTGACTGTGAACTTCCCTCTTTAACCACACTGGAGTTAGACAATCCTTTGGGTGAGAAACCTAAAATCTTTGAAGAACCCCCAGGGGAGGAAGAGTCTATATCACCTATCCAAGACATGGCTGAAAATAAACAAAATGAGTTCTTTCCCACCTGAGAGACTAATGGTGAGGATAGAATGAAGAATATCATCCCTACTTCCCTTCCACAATTCAATGACCTAACCTTTTAGGACCCTGAAACATTCATGTTTGAGTTTTTTTTTGTCTATAAGACCTATGACTATACCTCCGATGAAGAAAAGGTGAATTTGTTTCCATCCACCTTCAAAGATGCAGTCTTGTGTTGGTTTATGGGCTTACCTGGAGGAAACATCACCACCTAAGCACAAATGCAGCAAGAATTTAATGAGAAGTGCATGGATTACTATAGGTCTAAAGTGACAAAAGAGCAAACCTTTAGGATGACCTTAGGACCAAATGAACCCTGAGGGACTACGAGGAAATATTCCACCTCAATATAGGAGGGATAATCGTACCCTTGACCCTGAGTCACTCAAGCTTGTACTACTTCGAGGGATCAAGTAGGATGTAATGGAGACCCTCAATGTGCTGTTTGGAGGAGACATTTACCACTTGACCTATGATGACATCAAGACAATATTCAACAATCATTCTAGGGCTGCTAGAAAAGAAGGTAGGTCTAATCAAGGCCTAGTCAAGTCATCTCCCTCTATATCGACTATCAAACATGAGGTAGCGAGTATGTTGGAAGACTTTAAGAGTGAATGTAGCATACCTTTGCCTTGCAAATGGATACTATGCAAATAAAAAGGAAGCAAGAGGAAGCAGAAAGGTCACTAGCTATATTTTTCCCTAGATGCACTAAGAGGTATCCCATAAATGAGTGCACATTGAATACCAAAGAGTTCTACATTGTCTGTGAGGAATACCATGCAACAAACAAATGTCCCTCTTTTTCAGGCCTAAAATTTGTATAACAAGGGGAATAAAATGGCTTAGAGAAATGCTACTTCATCAACTAGAGAAGGTGCCATGACCATAGGCCTTATCAAAAGGGCATGCTAGGTGCACAATATCCTTCTTACAATTCAAACTAGAATGCACCTTTTCAGCCTTGGTATCCTCCAACTCATCCATATTGGTCCATGCCCTATCCTTGGTCCTATTCTCATTAGTATCTTCATCATCCTATCAACTCACCTTTCTAGCCATATCATTCTTAACCTCCCTAATGGGGTAACCCCTCACAAGGATGGAGTCCTCAGGTAGCCCAACCTCCTACCTAAATGCCTCCTCCTCAACCTCAACCACAACTCCCCCACCACAACCCACCTAAGAAACCTCAAATTCTTGCCCAATCAAATTTGAACCCGAACAATAACTAGGAACAACAAGTTTACAGTGGGGAGACATCCTATCCTACTTATGCTATGGAAATCCAAGGGATCAACCTTCGGTCTGGGAAGGTACTTCCATATGCTAACCCAACTTCTCCACCTGAAGAACTTGAAGAAGATAAGGAAGATAATACCATGAAGCCAATGCACCTCCCTATCCTGAAATCTTGGTTGAACCTAAAAAACAAACCCCGGAAGAGGTTGAACTTATGGGAGAATTGAAGAACTTGTGTGTCAAAATACCCCTTCTCTAAGCCATCAAAGATATCCTCGTCTACAATAGTGTTGAAGGTGCTAGACCCGCCAACATCTCAATGGGATATCCCCAGTAAGAAGTCCCAATTAGACCTCAGACTGTTTGGAGTAGGAATCCCAACAATGGGTGGTAATGTGGTTCCTTGACTGCGATAGCGTGTAGTGGTATATGAGAGCTTTGGTCGGAAGCAAGTGTGTGACCTTGCAACGAGTCTAGTGAGATGCACGGGGGTTCTAACACACAAAGGGGAAAAGAAAGTGTGTCCCTTAGAAGCATGTAATAGTACGCAACTTGAAAGGAACACATGAGCAGAATGAAATCACAACTTGGAAGCAGAATACTTCACAAACCAAAGTGACAAGTTAATCCAACAACATGCCTTCAATGAGATTCATACAATTTCATACACAGATGTGTACGTTAAAAAACATACATTCCTAAAGAAACCAGAATAGTCCAACTAAAATAAAAACATATGCATGAAAATGTGTTGGCTCAGTTATATTATTAAGTGAATTTCCATCCATACGTACACCATTGACAACCACTAGCCCCAATAGTGGAACATTACGGTAAAAAATGCCTACTCCTTTAAAGAAATGTACTCGCTCTATGCTGTGGAGAAGCCAAGATCCGTCACAATACACTGCAAGCCTTCTCTAAGCAATTCCTAGCCAAAATCTTGGCTTCAAAAGCCTATACTATTAGTTATGAGGTTCTATATATAACAAAGGGTGGGGTAGCCCTTGACATTCCAATTTGTCTCTTTGACTACCCTCAAGACTCTTAAACTCCTTTACAAATAACTCTTTACATTACATAGTGATTTTTCGCATTTCGCTAATGACACTTGAAATTTCACTTACAATATATTCACATATAATAATACAATTTCTTTTTACCCATGTGGGACAAAATAGGCCTGAGTCAGCCTAACAATACAAACACCATCACTTGGAAGCTTGGGGAAAGACCAACTCGACAACATCCTCTTGATGGTCTTCAGCGATGAATTGATACCAAGCCTTGTAATGTGCTATTATGTCTTTGTACTCTTTCGTGATTTCTTTATGGAAACAAACTCTTGCCTCTATGGCTTCTAGGTATATGGTTATGGAACCTTTTTCCAACTCATGTTGAAGCATGCACATCATTTTTCCAAGTGTGTATGGACCACCGATGTACATTTGCATGTTTTCTGCGCTCAGCTACAAGTCATCACTGGTGGCCTCTCACATAAACTACTCTATGTACCTATCAACCTCCAGAAGGACTTGTTTCTTCTTAATGACTTGAGTCAGGGATCTAATTGAAGGGATCCTATGTTTCCTCAATATTACATCCAGGCTCTTCAACAACCATTCATAGGAAGCCTCAATACTAGTGATGAGTGGAGGGAGCTACTCATAGTTCACGATCAACATCTGAATCCGTGCTTTGTCTAGATCTACCAGCGACTTCATTATATTCTGTAGCTAAAGAAGGGTTCCCTTCTACCTCATTGTCCATTTGTGTACATGCATAATAACATCATGGACATATTTGAGAGTTTGATAAATCTTCATGCATTACTCCTAAAAGCCATATAGATGGATAACTTCCTTTTGCATGGTGAAAAATCTACCATACAGTTTCTACATGGTGGTCTCAAGAGTTGATACTTCACCAAGTATAAATTTTCTCATTTCTATCATAGCATATCTTACATATTGTTCTATCCTCTATATGGCCTTTTGCAGGTCATTTTCCATCCCATCATTCTCTGCTAACAAGAACTTGATAATTTAACTTGTGGCCTCTACCTAAGCCTTACAGGCATCGACCATGGTAACTAGATGTCTTCTAACATCTGGCATAATAACCCTTTCCTCTTTATGTGCTAGTGATGTGTGATCATCCAAGAGATTCTTTCTCCATGCCTATGTAATCCTTTTTTGTGACTCACCAAATTACAAATTGTACACATCCATCACCATAAATTCATCAAGGAGAATGACCTCTCCTTGCTCTCTTGGGACTGGTTCTGATTTTGGAGGTGGTGGAGACTGAGGGTCAAGCTCATATGTTCTCGGTATGAGGTCATTGTCTCTGTCCTATGTCCCATGTTCCAAATCCATGTCCATTACTTCAAACATTTTCTCAATTTGTTGAGAAAGTTCCCGAACCTACACCTACACACCTTCTTCTTCATCTTCTAGCTACTCTGACTCCTCAACCTGTACAAGTGCAATTTTCTCTGTCATTCCACCGTGAATTTCTTCTTGTTATATTTTTTTCCTCTCTTCCCTCTCTCTCCTTCTTAGCTCTTGCACCTTTTTTAGCTCTTCTCTATTTCCTACAACTTCCTCTCTGCATCTTCCAACCTTTTATTCTCTCTCTTCCTCCATTCTAATCTCTTTATGCGTTATTTCATCTTTGCCTCTATATCCAAAGCTACTTTCTCAATGAGAGGATATTCTTTGAACTTGTAGCTTTGCTCAGCCTCTGGGTTCTTGGGAGTCTTCCTCTTTCCTTTGTCTTATGTTGATTTTCTACTGACTCCAATTGTTGTTTTTTCTTTCTATGGTACTACTACCTATAGAGTTGCTTTCCATTCTATAGCCATGCTTAATGCTTCAATAAGCGTAGAGGAGTTGTAACAATACCTCCAAGGATCTTCCTCTACTGTATGACATGCCCCTAGGATCCATGGATAATACACCTTCACACAGTGGGTCTTGCATATGCAGTGGGGATCATACAGATTGAAATCCTTGGTGCCAAACTCAAACTTCTCTAAGTGCTTGGCCTCGGCATCTGCATCCTTGATGCTCCAGATCTCGTACAATCCAATCCACAAAGGAAGAGAAGGATATGGTGCATTCCCCCCCCCCCCCCCCCCCCCCCCGTGTAGTCCTGCTAATAAACCAGTGGAGATGTCATATGAAACCCCTTGTATGACCAAATTATTTATGGAAAACCTTGCTATCACATGCAGAGGCTTCTCTCCACCAAACATCCTGATGTAGGTGCTACCGAGTGAGGCATACCAATCTGCAATGTTAAGAAATGCCTACATCGCTTCTTGGGACATGTAACGTAGATCTTTCTCAAAGATCATTTTGTAAACTAGGGTGATGAAATGGTCATATAGCCTCTCCATGACTCCTCGATAGCTGCACTCAAAAAGAAACTTGCAGTAAATGTTCACAACATTCTCTGATGGTGTCCATGTCCAAACCATGCCAAGAAAATAATGCTAGGAACAAATTTCATCAAGTAGGTACACGGACATACAAAATATTGTTTTCTCATCCCTCGGAAGACTTCAGGCATTATTTACATGAAATTTCAGCTAAAGAGCCAATAAATCGGACTAGTTGAATTGCCTTCCTTATTTTTCCAACTGATCCAACACAACCACCCAATTCTGGTGAAAGGTCTCTGTGCTCTCTTAACCATACAAGTGGCATGCAAAGATGATTAAGAGTTGGTAGACCTTCTTGAGTGACTTCGTCTTTTAAAACTCATTAGGTAACGACCTGAGATTTGATGGCTCCTTTACCCAACACTTCATGACGTCTATAGTGTTCACATTTTTGTTGGGAGTATAGAAAATTGATACATCTCAAGATATCACGAAGTGTTGGGAAAAAGAGCCCTCAAAGCTCAGGTCGATACCCAATCAAGTTTACAAGACTAAGTCACTCAAGAGTTTCTACCAACTCTTAACCATCTTTTTATGTCTCTTCTACGGTTAAGAGAGCACGGAGACCTTTCTGCAGAATTGGGTGGTTGTGTTGGATTAGTTGGAAAAATAAGGAAGGCCATTCAGTAGTCGTATATGTTGGCTCTTCAGTTGAAATTTCATGTGCCTAATTCCCGAAATCCACCCAAGGATGAGAAAGTGATATTTTGTATTTTTGCGTATATACTTGATGCAATTTGTTCCTTAAGTGATACATCTCATGATAGATTTCCATCCTAAAGGTAGCAATTTATGTTCCACTAGTACTACTCAATGTCATCACCTCAGGATCCATATGTGAGATAATCCAATGAATTATGTTTGCACATGGGAAGGTAGGGTCCCTACATGCAACCTTAGATAATCCTAACTTGTGGATGTCGACATAGACCTCTCGATTTTCCATATATTCCATAAAGCTGCCTGCAAATATTTCCTTAATTTCCAGCCATGTTATCTTCACGTCCTTCTCTATGAACAATTGTGTGTCTACATAGAACGGAAAGTTCATTGACACCTATTCAGCTACTTCTCTAGTACTCCTCTCGAGAGTATCCTTTAGTCTAGCTCTCTTGGAAGCCATGTTACTTGTACTTCTGAAAAATTCCTCAATAATTGTTGTACCTGGAGACAGAGAGGACATTCATGGCATGAAAATGTTAGCTTGCAATCAAAAACACATCAAAACTTACCATGCACCAAACTGGGCAACTTTTGGGCAAGATTATGCAATTTTTTGTTTCAAAGGTGAGGGACTGTAAGCTGGATCTGTGCATTACGTAGTCCCACCTGCCAGTGAGAAGTGATGATGACTAGAACTACGCAATGTGCAGTCTAGTGTGGCTTTTTGTTAATTGTAACTGCACAATGCGTAGTTCTGTGTGTCTTTGATGTTGGATGGGACTACACATTTCGCAGTCCCAGTGGGAAATACTCAAGGACCGGATCCTAGAACCACATACTGTGTAGTTGGAGCCAATCACTAACAGCCTCTGTGCAATTCCTAGAGCCAAGGCATAGCCTTCAGATCTAGAAATGTGTAGTGCCTGTCAGGAAGAGCTACATCCGGGCCAAGGAAGCCTAGATCTACCTAAGGGCAACATGAAAATGAGCAGATCTAAATGTGTGAGTGAATGTTGATGCATATTTGAGTGAATGGTGATGCGTGAAATCAAAACAAGTGTAGGAATTAGTCAAATAGAAGAACATCAAAGCTTATATAGAGAGTTTTTGCAACGATGACTATTAGTGCAAAAATTGGGTTATGCATGCGACACTTAGGAAAGGCAATGTAAAACTTAAAACAACACTTCTACAATCTAAAAAAAAATCAAAACACTAGCGTTCATTCAGTAAAACAAGAAAAACAACACCTTCACAAGCCAAGGAAAAAAGCAACATAAAAAGTAGCAAAAGATTAAAAAAGCAAGACTCACCTAGAAAAGTGGTGACAACTATGTCGAAGGTTCCTAGATGCCTCAGGAATGCCAAAGCACCAAGATCACTTTTGCAAAAGAGCTCTAGTGGCACACATTAAATAGATTTGATTGATTTAGGGTTTATGATGCGAAGGCCAAAAATCTAGGAAAAAGTGACACATGGCAACAGTTTTTAAAGATAACACAAGTGTAACTCCGCTTGATAAAAATAGATCCCTATTTTTATGGATCCCTTTTCTCTTTTTACCTTTTTCCTTTCTGGGAAAGACTGCCATGCATGCATGGAGAAATTGTGTAGTTCTGAGGAGAATTGGGCAACTCACCACCACATGCATCTGGCATCTACTGAGGGAATTATTCTTTGTAATTCCTGGGCTGAGTGGCTTTGGATGCCATGCATGCTCTATGAAATTTTCCAGTTGAAGCCAAGCTACTAGCTGGGTTTGCACAATTATAAAGCGGAAGCTCATTGCTGGATTGAACTGTGAATTTCTTGAGAGCAAGGTTAGTTTCCCTCTAGGATTGTGCAAATCATCAAGGTAGTGCTAGAACCGAATTGTAACTAAGTGAATAGGTTAGCTTGTAGTTAGACAACAAAGAAAGTACACAAACACAAGCTATAAATAAAAAGGTAAATTTAATGAAAGCACAAGTACCTGGGCAGTGTAAGCTAAGCTGCTAGGAATTTACTAGTGAGGCTCCAAAATGAAGCTTAGGCAAAATTTTGGAGGGTGGTTGTAGCTGCTACAATAAATAGGCTTATCAAGGAGGAATGTTTTAAAAGGCCTAGGAGAATAAAAATAGATGCCCCCACTATAAATGTTGTTGGTGTTGGAAATAATACTGAGAGGGGGGTGAATCAGTATTTACAAATCAATAAATTTTTCACTTCCATAATCAGATTTACATACGCTACTTTAGAGAAGGGAACTCGCATGTGCACGCAAATGTTCTTAATACAACCAGGGTATATCCAGTGAACTTATGATTCAGTTAATTCATCATATGTTGATCTTTAAGCAGTTCATCAGTACTTTATTAAACATTAAACAGTAACCATGTGCAGTAATAACATAATAAACCATCACACATAAGCAACACACATGAACACAAGGATTTAAGGTAGAAGCCCAATGTGGGTGAAAACCACCTACTGCTATCGTCTCTGTCTTCTACTAATAAAAAGAAAATCTATTTACAATCTTTTACTGATGTAGACTCATACGAGTACGTAGGCACCCACCTGTAGAAGGCTACAACCTTCTCTCATTCTCCAACTTCTTCTAGAAGGGAGCTACAACCCCCTAGTTCTTGTACTAACCGATATATTTAGTAGTATGTAGGTTCCGACCTATAGAAGGCTACAACCATCACTTGTTCTCCAGCTGCTACTAGAAGGGAGCTCCAACCCCCTAATAAAATCACCAGCCACTACTAGCAGGAAGCATCAACTTCCTCATTGAAGGCTCCAACCCTCAGTATCCTCCAGGGACCATGTTTCATAAACTTTCACATTAGACCCATTAGTAACATTGAAGCTCAAAATCAATCACCATTGCAATACAACCATCAAATACATCTGCATCAACCAATTACTGAAACCAATCATCAATCTCTGAATCAACCATAACTGAATCAATCAATCACTGAGACCTCTGACATACTGAATCAAACAATCACTGAACCTCTGACACAATTGAATAAATCATTCATTCAAACTTAACCAATCAATTGGAATAGACAAATCATTGTAACCAGTACACAGATCTAAACCCATAACAATGCATCAAAATCCAGAACCAACTGTAACCTCAAAAACCATGTGTCAGACTGTATACACTTCTTTAATTAAGCCAACTTGCGTGTATACACAACTTCCTTTAGCCCAACCTACGTATACCTCTATAGATACTGAGTCATAAAACCTCTAAACCACAAACTATACCAATCGGTGACATTCTAAAGATCTACGATTAATTTACAGAGTTCTAAATAGATAGCAGCAAAGATCACCCTTCTTACTCAATCAGACACAAACTCTTTATGCATTCAGTTTTACTTTTAGACCTAAGAAGACGTCATTTATAGAAAACAGTAAAACAACAACATTGATCTGATATATTAGTCATCCCTGAACATCAAGCTTTTATTTTGCATATGCTTCTTGGAAGAGCTAAACCAGCGTGTATACACACCTTCACCAAAACGAACCATTGTATAGATATGAAAATACTTACTTATAACTTTATTGCAATTTCAAACTTTAGACATACCCAGATCATCAGATATAAAGGATAAAACGTGAATTAGCAATCAGATCTAGCCTATCGATTACCAGATCACATAATGATAAGGCATGATGATCTTCATCCATAATCAAACATGCAGGTGCATACTTAGTTTAGATCAAGCAAAGCATCAAAAACCCATAACATGCATATTTTCTTTTTCTCTAACACTTCATAAGATATTCATTACTTGTGAACTTGGCCCTTTGATCCTCTCCTCCTTATATACTTAGATCCTTTGTCAATACCTCGAACCAAAACCACTTAGGACCAACACCTTAGACCAAATACCTAGGGTCAGTACCTCGGACCAAATACCTCGGACCAAACACCTTGGACCAAATACCTTGGACCAATACCTTGGTCCAAAATACCTTGGACCAAATACCTCGGACCAAAGCCTTTGTTTTCCAACATGTACGCACTAACACTCAAGCGTATACATATACACTTTTTTTGTTTTGTGGACCAACGTGTATACATTGCTTTGAGTAAGTGGAGATGCGTGTACTTCTTAAACTATTTTACATCAACCTTTTCCTTTAGCTTCTTTGTTTTGATCAGTAGACCTTAGTTCCATCTTCCTGTTCTTCTGTACCAATGCCCTATTACCTCTAAATAGACCTATTACACTGTAATTTTCCATATTACATCTGAAATGATTCCTTTGAACTGCCATGCATTCTGTCACATCTGATATCTCTCATGTAGATTCATTTAGTTACATATATTCATCTAGTTACCATATACAAGTGAGTTGTTCTGCTACAAGTGGGTTTCCATCAAGTACAACACATGCATCATAATGCCAACAATCTCCCCCTTTGGACTTCATGGCAACCATGTTGGTGTTGATTACTGCAAGCTGTAGAAATTTTTAGAGATAACAAGCAACACCAAAATACTCTCCCCCTTTGACATCAAGAGCAAAGGGTGGACCAATATATTATCCCCCTTTGATATCAAGGGCAAAGGGCTAACCAAAATGAAGACTTTCATATATGAACAGCTAAATATAAACATTGATCATGCTCCCCCTAGACACATGCTGAATTCTCTGATTAAACTCCCCCTTTGTACATGTTGTGATGAACTAAACCATCCATGCTCCCCCTGAACACATGCAAAGTCTACAAAAATATTTTCCAAAAGAATAACATGACTCTATAACTCAACTAGCTGAGTTTGAAGTTCCTATCACGAATGACTCATACATACATCAATCTCCCAACCAAGTGGGGATATACCAAATTTGACACATCCACCCAACCAAGTGGGTATATACCAATTGTTTATACA
The DNA here is from genome assembly GCA_031772625.1 of Pinus tabuliformis. Classification (NCBI taxonomy): domain Eukaryota; kingdom Viridiplantae; phylum Streptophyta; class Pinopsida; order Pinales; family Pinaceae; genus Pinus; species Pinus tabuliformis. The sequence goes on from CM062807.1 coordinate 102,877,904, forward strand.
TGACTGAAATAGAGTGATTATTACATCATCCTTCCCATGCATACTGGGAGTACAAATTACATCATATGACCAACAAGGACTCATTAAAAGACTACGACAGACAACGACATTATTACATCATGGGTCTTTATATGACCTTTACATCGAATGATATACATGACATTATAAGAGAGACCAAAGATCTAAACAACACCATGATAGACATCAGCAACTATCATACACCATGTATGATCTGCACCATAAGCATCTATCAACAACATCCATACCAGCAACCTGTATATGTCCATCATTAATTCCCAAGATATGACAATGTAATTATCATCAACCAGTGACAAAGTATGCTACATATATATATCAGCTCATCCTATTGATCTCATTAAGATCAACTTGCTCCATTTCGTTATTAGGAAGAGCCTTATCATAACCTTCCATGAATCAACTAAGCATATGTCATATCTCCAAGAAGTAACAAAAAATCATATCATATGTATGTGAAAACACAATAGTCATTATCTATGATTATAACATCATCAACAAGAACTACATGATCTTTCAACAAGAACCCTCAATATATCAACCATGTATCATCACTAGGAAACATCTCACATCTGATAAGCATCAACCACAATAATCAACATATGTGAGTATCAACCTATCATCATAAGGTAAGAAGTCATCATCATTATGTGACAAATTAAGCCATTTCTTCCAATACCCATTTCCTCAAATAGCTATGTCTTCATGAGACTTGCAATAACACCATTTTCTTGGCCAACCAATGAAATTTGTCAGTATGCAACTTAAGTAATCATCCATGTATCCAACATAATGTGTATCCATCAATTATGTATCTAGAAAACCATGATATCATGGTCATTTATCAAGATTTCTTGATACCATCAACAACAAAAATCGTCAACCATGTGAGAGCCAAGAACTATAGGAATCCTGCATCATAACTACACCATATGAACTTTATGCATATTTGAAGGCATGATGATTCCACCATAAAAAAATGAGTGGATCATCATCAAAAAATGAAGTTGTGTACTCAAGCTTTGTACTTCTTCTTGTCCTTATGAAGATCACCTAAGCAACATATATGTACTATATGCGTCATAAAAAATTCATCCACAATCATCCATAAATCTGATTTGAATAACAACTATGTAACCCCAATCAATACAAGTATCATCTGACATTTCATCATGGGCAACTTATAACTATAACATAGCATGATGTATCATTTAAACACTTTAGCCACATAATCATCGTCACCATTGATAAAAATCATTAGGTACCAAAGACTTCTAAACATAATGCCAACAATGCATTATTAAAAACACAGCACATTGTCCCCCTAAACCTGTGCCACTTGTTAATTGTTTGATCTTATCATTTCATGTATCAGTAAGAAATATCAAGGCATCATCATGAATCAGATATACATCAAGTCATCAACAACTTATGAGGATCAAAAGAACTTCTAAATAAAATCCACATATTGTAGTCATTAATCATCAATACAAAAAAGATAATTGATAATTGTTTGAACCATATCAAATCATTTTTATGAGTCTATCCCACTGCTTCTTCATCAAACCAACATGTATGCGACTGTGCAACTTCTAACTCGCATATATACGTGACATGTCTTCATGATAACTGTGTATGAGAATTAGGAAACTAAAATTTCCTACTTTTAGTTCCTTTTGAGTCTATTATGTCTCTATATTGAGTTATGCCACATCTTTTTGTCTATAATTCCTTCTTCTTCCATACCTTGGAGTGTGATGATGTTTTCTCCTTTTGGTATGTTGGCCGAAATTTTCTCCTGCACTATTTTGCTTTATGCCCAAACTTGTTACAAGCATAACATCTTACATTTTTCATATTCCTTCTAAAGTAGTCAATGTCTTTGTGACCAAACATATTGAAAGAAAAACAATATCCCTTAAAGTACCTGGAAGATGATGATATTCTGTGTGATGGTTATTAGCCTAAACCATTCTACTTCTGCATCTTGCTGCAACATGTCCAAAATTATGACATACAAAACATTCAACACTATTCATTAGAGGAAATAATTTATTATCACTTTCATAGTTAGGAGTAAAATATTTTCTTTTAAGTCTTTCTTTCTTTGCTTGTTGATGGGGTTGACCTCTTATCTCCTTGTTGAGCATTTCAGATTTTGCAATAGAGTTCCTTGCATCATCTTGTGAACTAGATTCACCTTCAACAGTTTCATGAAAACCAAAACTGGATTTGATGATAGGAGACCTTTGACTACTAAGAATATTATCCAAAATCTTAGTATTATCTTGAAATTGTAAGAGTTTATCCTTTTCTTCTAATTTAACTTTTAGGATATTTACCTCAACTTGATATTGCTCTTCCTTTTCAAGATACTACTTCTTCATGATTTCTTTAGCTTTTCTTCCTTCTTCCACTTGTTGCCTTAATTCGAGAACTTCATTCTCTTGTTCTTCAAATGCTTGGAGTAGTTCTTCGTTATGCTTATTTGAATTTTTCAGATCTTCTTTTAGAGAAACAACACAACTTCAATACCTTCACAGTAGGTAGTGCTTTCTATAAGTTCCTTGGTTGTTGTGTCCTTTTCATTCACTTCATTTCTCAATGATGTCACTTCATCCTACAGCCTTTGAAATTGATATTCCTTTTCCTTGTACTGCTTCCTTAGTTTGTTTCCTTCCTCCAACTGAGATTTTAATCTGGTAACTTCTTCTTTGTACGAACATTCCCTTTTATCAATTAGATATTTTTGATCTCTTATTGTGTCTACGAGCTTTTTAAACTCTGCCTCTATTCGATTTCTTTCTCTTTCACCCATAAGAGCAAATTCAGTTGTTTCACTATCACTTTCATTATCTTCAAATGAACATAGAAATGTATCACTAGAAGACAACAAATTCATACCTGATAGTTCTTTTTCTCATTTATCTTCATTCTGATGTGTTTTTGAATCTAAATATTTGCTTCCACATAAAGATCAATGATCTCTCCCACTGTCACAGTTCCTTTGAGTTGTCTTCTTCTTTTGAGGTGCTTTCTTCTTTAGCTTCTTTCCATTGTTACTACGGATTTCCTTCAATTGATCAAGCTTTTGCCAAAGGACCTGCTCTGATACCAATTGTTGGAAATAATACTAGGGGGGGGAGGTGAATCAGTATCTACAAATCAAAAACTTTTTCATTTCCATAATCAGATTTATATACACTACTTCAGAGAATGGAACTCGTGTGTGCACGCAACTGTTCTTAAGGAAACCAATGTATATCCAGTGAACTTATGATTCAGTTAATTCATCATATGTTGATATCTAATCAGTACATTAGTACTTTATTAAAAATTAAACAATAACCATGTGTAGTAATAAAAGAAGAAACCATCACACATAAGCAACACTCATGAACACCAAGATTTAAGGTGGAAACCCAATGTGGGTGGAAACCCAATGGTGTTGTCATCTCAGTAGTAATAAGAAAATCTATTTAGAGTCTTGTATTGGTGCAGACTCATACTAGTACACAGGCACCCACCTGCAGAAGGCTACAACCTTCTCTCATTGTCCAAATTCTTCTAGAATGGAACTACAATCCCCTAGTTCTTGTATTAGCCAATATATTTACTAGTACGTAGGCTCTAACCTATATAAGGCTACAACCTTCACTCATTCTCCAACTGCTACTGGAAGGGAGCTCCAACCCCCTGATCAAATCACCAGCCACTACTGGCAGGAAGCTTCGACTTCCTCACTAAATCCTCCAACCCTCAGTATCCTCCAGGGACCATGTTTCATAAATTTTCACATCGGACCCATTAGTAACATTGAAGCTCAAAAACAATCACCACTGCAATAAAACAATAAAATATGTCTGCATAAACCAATTACTGAAACCAATAATCAATCTCTAATATAACTTAAACCAATCATCAATCTTTGAATCAACCATAACTGAATCAATCAATCATTGAAACCTCTGTCATACTGAATCAAACAATCACTGAACCTATGACACAACTAAATCAATCATTCATTCAAACTTAACCAATCAACTAAAATAGACAGATCACTATAACCAGTGCATAGATCTAAACCCAGAATAATCATCAAAATCCAGAACCAACTGTAACCTCAAAAACCATGTGTTAGACTGTATACCCTTCTTTAATTAAGCCAACTGGCATGTATACACAACTTCCTTTAGCCCAACCTATGTATACCTCTAAAGATACTGTGTCATAAAACCTCTAAACCACAAACTATACCAATCAGTGATATTCTAAATATCTATTGTCAAGTTATAAAGGTCTAAAGAGATAGTGGCAAGGATCACCCTTCTTACTCAATCAATCAATGAATCAGACATAAACTCTTTATGCATTCAATTTTACTTTCAGATCTAGGAAGACTTCATTGATAAACAACAATAAAATAGGAGCACTGATCTGATAAATAATTCATCCCTGAACATCAAGATTTTATTTTTCATATGCTACTTGGAAGAGTCAAACCACCATGTATATGCACCTTCACCAAAGAAAACCAATGTATAGATATGAAAATACTTACTTATAACTTTGCTACAATTCTAGACTTCAAACATACCCAGATCATCAAATATAAAGAATAAAATGTGCGTTAGCAATCGGGTCAAGCCTATCCATTATCAGATCACATAATGATAAGTCATTATCATCTTGATCCATCATTAGATCTCATCCATCATCAAACACTCAGGTGCATAGTTAGTTCAGATCAAGAAAAGCATCAGAAACCCATAACATGCATATTTGCTTTTTATCTAACACTCCATAAGTTATTCATTACTTTTTCACTTTGCCCTTTGATCTTCTCCTCGTTATATACTTAGATCCTTTATTAATACCTCAGACAAAAGCCACTTAGGACCAATACCTTGGACCAAATACCTAGGGTAAATACCTCGAAGAAAATAACGTGGACCAAAATACCTTGGACCAAATACCTCGGACCAAAACCTTGGTTTTCCAACACGTACGCACTAACACTCAGGTGTATACGTATATGCTCTTTTTGTTTTGTGGATGATCCAAAATGGAATTTGAATAAACCTTCCAAGTCCTCAACAATGTTTTAAATCGAAGTATGACAGGGAAACTATGTTGAAACATAAGCCTGTCAAAGAAATGCAGCGTTAATGCTCAAGGGTCGTTGGATCCAAAAGATAAATGGACGGGAGCAAAACAATGGAGAGGTCTTCCATTGTTATTGCATCAGAGAAAAGCCAGCGGTGTGTTGGGATTGTGGCCTTAAGAGAAATGCGATGAAGCGGACCCAAAGGATTATTGAACAAAACAATGAAGGAATTGAATTTCATGGTAAATGGTATTTCGAGCAGGCTTCAGGCGGTAAATGGTATTGGAATGGTTGCACTCGAATCCATACACTAGCCGACACGTAGCACACAGTAGGAGAGAGAAAACCACTCTTTTCAGGCGGGTGATCTCTGCGCAAGTGGGCCATCCAAAAATACTGTGAACCGTTGGATTGGAGATCACAAATCAACAGTTGAGATGCGATCAATGACCACAAATCGGAGAGGCAAGACTGCGGGCCATGGAACTAGCGATATGCCGACCGCTGATATGAAGAAATATCGATGGGCTGATGAGGTTCCAAACAAAGTAATCAGAGATTGAATATTGGATCACAACAAGGGAGAAGGGAGTGCTATACCATGTGTAAAGCAACTTGCAATATTACAATAAAGGCGCAGACCCGAAAGGTTTTATGGATGCGATTTCATTTCATTTGAAATCCGGTTTTGGAATTCAAACAATGTATTTCTTTGTATCTTCGAGGTAAATGGTATTTCAGATAGGCTTCAGGTGGTAAGCAGTATTGGAGAGGCTCCGCCCGAATCCATACACTGGCCAACATGTGGCATGGCATAGGAGAGAGAAAACCACTCATTGCAGGTGGGTTTTCCCTGTGCAAGTGGGCCACCTGAAATGATCGTCACTCATTGATTATCAATCACTAATCGGACGGTGGACGATGAATGAGCTGTTTTATTAACCTGAAAGGATTATAGATGCATCTAAATTTCATTTGAGTTCCAACTTTAGGCTCATGGTTGGGTTTCCGTGAAGCTTTCCCATGTATTCCATTATTGGGTTCTATTTCGAGATTTATGCCAAAGGAAGGCTGAACGATTGGGTTACATGCGCTCGCCATTCCTTTCACTTGTAAACTGATTCTTTTAATGAATAGTTGGTTCACACCTTAAACGATTGTTGTAACAGAACGTGTTATAAAACATGATGAACCCAAAGATGTTGGGAACAAAGGATAGCTACCAGACATTGGGAGGCAGAGTCAGAGCACTTAACAGAGTGAAGCCACTAGAGGTTGGAGGCAGCATCTAAATGCTTAAGTGAAGTATCAGACAGCAAAGAGATCAAAGGATCAAGCTGTTGCTGGTGTCTATTGTGCATAAGATAGAAGAAGGAATTCCAGAGACAGTGCAGAATTCTGAGGGAGTCAGAGAAGCTAGAAGCTCAAGAAGCTCAGAGCACTGACTGAAAGAATTAGTCTAGAGAAGCCTAGATTTGTCTGCAGCTAAAGGACAACCAGGCGTAAGATGGCATTCTAAGCCCATTGGTTCAGTTGTAAACCATTGGAGTTGAGTGTGGAACTTGTAAAAAATTCAAGCCATAATCCCAAAGAGCCTAGTTGAATTGATTAGAGCTCAAGGAGACATAGCCCAAGATATCAAGGTGAACTCCATATTATATTGTTTTCTTATGTGCTTGCTTATTTGTTGCATTGTATTTACTGTTCTGTGTGTTTAAATATCAGCAAAGAAAATTAATTTAGGGCACTTGAATAGTTTAAATACATACACCTATTTCAAGTACTTAATTCCGCAAATTGTCAATCGTAAGCATAGATCATGGGAATATATAAGCTTTGGAGTGGGAGAGGTTCTTGTAAACTGACAAGAAGCCTTTAGTGCCCCATTTTAGATCAAGTGGTATCAGAGTAGGATGCTTGATTGACAAGGAAATCTATTTGCTTTTTGGACTTGATAGGTGTTTAAACAATACAAAGGATTCGACTATCTGTTTGTTTGTAAACTGACTATTGTTTCAGTTTGCAAAGGTGAAGGGAAAGCTATTGTTAGCTAAGTCCAGGGGAGGACAAGAAGGAAGAAGGGTTGAAGGAATTCTTCTTATCCCAAAGGACCTCAAGGCAATCATTGAAGCACAAGAGGTTTTTTGCAAAAGGTTGCTTGAATAAAAGCTTAACTCTGAAGTCATTTAGTTCAGAAATTTGTTTGAATTTTGTGGAAGTTCTTTTGTTCATTTTCATAATGACAAATTCTACAAGTAAGTTCTCAAAATCTTCTTCATTTACAACAGTCTTTGATAATTACATTACACAAGACTTGTTCATCATGATGGATATGGTGAGAGAAATGAGTTCCGAACTTCGAGAGCAGTTGAATTCCATGAAGGAAGGAGAGACAAATTCATATTGCAAATATGGACCTAGAAAGGGTGCATGAGTTGGAGACACAACTCCTTGTTGCCAAAGAAGCCTTAGTCAAGTATCAGCTTGAAGAAGAGGTAAATAATTCTAGTCTGTCTTCAATTTCCACTAAGAATGTTTATATTGGTTCTTTTGAAAAACATAAGAGAGGCATAGGTTCCAAGTTTATGTCCAAAATGGGATATGAAGGAAAATGATTGGGCAAACATGCACAGGGTATTTTTGAGCCAATAATGGTTGAGGAAAGGCCTAAGTATTTGGGTCTTGTCTATGGACAATCTTATGGAGAAAGTTCCAAAGCTGCCATGAAGGCAATTGAAACAATTCCAAGAAGGACTTTCATTTCAGGTCTTCTACCTCAAGAGTGTAAAGATTGTATCCATGGGGAATGCAATAGCTTGAAACATCATTTTCAGGATGAAGATGATCATAAGCATACACTTGAACCAGAGAGTTGTGGAAACTCTGAATGCATTGAAGAGGTTGATGATGTTCCAAAGGGAGATACTTCTTCATTCAATTCACCTCCTCATTAAGGTAATAAAGGTGAAAAAGAAAGGTATAAATCTGGTTCTAATCATATTCCTTTTGATTATGTAAAACATGGTAAATTTCCATATAAGCATGGGAAAAGAATTGCATGTTCCTTTTGGGGTTTGGATAACCATAATGTTTCTAGATGTTGGAAGAGAATGGCCACATACGGGAAACTATTGAAGGAAAAGGACCAAGAAGCCAAAGGTCCACTGGATAAGGAAAATCATGTTGTTGAGAAAATACACATGCGTTGCACTTACTACCATAAGCAAAGACACATTGCTGAAAAGTGTTGGACTCTGAATCCAAAAATGCTTCCATGAAATTTGAAGAAGGTGGAAAGAAGGAATGGTAGGAACGGAAAGAAAGATTCCATAACTGATGTGTTTCAGGATGATTCACATGTTGATGTTGATGTGCAGACAAAGGAAGGACCTTTGAAATGGATTGGTAAGAAATGGTTAGAGTTCTTATTCAATTAAAGGTTGCATGTCTATTGATATAATGCATCTATTTGTTAATAGAATACAGCTTGTAGGGTTTTACCAAAACGGTGAATGGAAAATTTGAGTATGCAGACTCACTTTATTGCAGCTAAATCATATTCATTTCAACTTTGAAATTATAGTGTACTTAAGAGAAAATTGAAGGACGAAATACATGCATAAGCATGATATGCATGATGACAGGGATGTTAATGATTTCCTTGTATTCTGAACACGTATGTGTGATTAACATGAAGGGTTGATTACTTTGTTGTAAACATGTATGTAAGGTTTTGTGGGCTTGTTATCTAGTCAATCATTTATATGTAGATGTAAAGACATGGAGGTAATTCACAAGATGTGAAATCTATTTCTTTTGTTGAAGCAAGAGTTTAGGCCATCTTGTTTTGTCTGTAATTCTATTGTTCTTGAAAAGATGTTAATAGAACATTTTTGTAATAGGTACAAATGTAAATTTTTTTGAAGAAGATGTAACTTCATATTTGTTTGAGCCACCTTGGATCAATGATCAAGGAAAAGAAGTTCAAACTACTTTCTATAACCTTCTTAGCAGGAGTTCTGCATGAAGTCAAGGAGGAAGACAGTTCTTAACCAAAGAACCAACACATCTAGGAAGGAAGTGTTCAAAGGATTTGGTTCAAAGGCACTATGCAAGGAAAGTGTATGGATGCTGAAGGAAGAGGGTGTCGTTACTCTCATCTACTATTCAGATCAATATGTCAGTCTTTTGGGGTCCAAAAGATTCCCAATGGGGAGGCGTGATCCAAAATGGATCTTGAATAAACCTTCCAAGTCTTCGGCAATGTTTTAAATCAAAGTATGATAGGGGAGCTATGTTGAAACGTAAGCCTGTGAAAGAAATGCAGCATTAATGCTCAAGAGCCATTGGATCCGAAAGATCAATGGACGGGAGCAAAACAATGGAGCAATCATCCATTGTTATCGCATCAAAGAAAAGCCAGTAGTGTGTTGGGACTGTGGCCTTAAGAGAAATGTGATGAAGCGGACCCGAAGGATTATTGAACAAAATAATGAAGGAATTGAGTTCCGTGGTAAACAGTATTTTGTGCAAGCTTCAGGTGGTAAGTGGGATTAGAAAGGTTACACCTGAATCCATACATCAGCCGACACGTAGCATGCAGTAGGAGAGAGAAAACTACTCTTTTCGAGCGGCTGATCTCCGTGCAAGTAGGCCATCTGAAAATATTGTCAGTCATTGGACTAGAGATCACCAATAAATGGTCAAGATGTGATCAGTCATCACAAATCAGAGAGGCAAGCTTGCGGGCCATGGAACTAGTGATATGGCGATCGTTGATATGCTGAAATGCCAATGGGTTGATGTGCCGATAGCCAATGAGGCACCAATCAAAGTGATTAGAGATCAGAGATCAAATCACAACAAGGCAGAGGGGACCACTATGACATGTGAAAAGTGACTTGCGTTATTGCGATAAAGGCACAGACCCGAGAGGTTTTATGGATGCGATTTCATTTCATTTAAAATCCGGTTTTGGCGTTCAAACAATGTGTTTCTTTGTATCTCTGAGGTAAACAGTATTTCCGATGGGCTTCAGGTAGTAATTAGTATTGGAGAGGCTCCATCCAAATCTATACACTAGCTGACCCATGGCACGACACAGGAGAGAGAAAACCACTCATTTCAGGTGGGTTTTCCCCATGCAAGTGGGCCACCCAAAATGATCGTCGGTCGTTGATTATAGATCACTAATTAGATAGTGGACGATGAACAAGTTGTTTTACGAACCCAAAAGGATTATAGATGTAGCTGAATTTCATTTGAATTTCGACTTTAGGCTCATGTTTGGGTTTCTGTGAAGTTTTCCCGTGTATTCCATTATTGCGTTCTGTTTAGGGATTTATGCCAGAGGAAGGCCGAATGGTTGGGTTACCCATGCCTGCCATTCCTTTCATTTGTAAACTAATTCTTTTAATGAAAATTCAGTTCACGCTTTAAGCGATTGTTGTAACAAAACATGTTATAAAACAAGATGAACCCAGAGATGTTGGGAATGGAGGATAGCCACTAGAGTTTGGGAGGCAGAGCCAGAGCACTTAACAGAGCGAAGCCACCAAAGGTTGGAGGTAGCATGTAAATGCTACAATGAAGTATCAGATATCAAAGAGATAGAAGGATCACACTGTTGCTGGTGTCTGTTGTGTAGAAGATAGAAGAAGGAATTCCAGAGACATTGCAGAATTCCAAGCGAGTCGGAGAAGCCAGAAGCTCAAGAAGCTCAGAGCACTAACTGAAAGAATTAGTCCAGAGAAGCCTAGATAGTCTGCAGCTAAAAGATAGCCAGGGGTAAGATGGAATTCTAAGCCCATTGGTTCAGTTGTAAACCATTGGAGGTGAGTGTGGAACTTGTAAACGAATTCAAGCCATAATCCCAAAGAGCCTAGTCGAATTGATTAGAGCTCAAGGAGACGTAGCCCAAGATATTAGGGTGAAATCCATATTATGTTGTTGTCTTATGTGTTTGCTTATTTGCTACATCATATTTACTATTTTCTGTGTTTAAATATCAACAAAGCAAATGAATTTAAGGCACTTGAAGAGTTTAAAGGAAAACAAAGACATACACCTATTTCAAGTACTTAATTCCACAAATTGTCAATCATAAGCATAGATCATAGGAATATATAAGCTATGGAGTGGGAGAGGTTCTTGTAAGCTGACAAGAAGCCTTTAGTGCTCCATTTCATATCAGTGGACCAGTGTGTATATGCTTTTTTGACTAAGTGAACCTGCGTATATTTCTGAAACTACTTTACATCAACCTTTTCCTTTACATTCTTTATTCTAATTAGTAGACCTTACTTTCATATTCCTGTTCTTCCACACCAATACATTGTTACCTCTTAATAGAATTGGTACACTGTAATTTTTCATATTACTTTTGAAATGATTCCTTTGAACTGCCATGCATTCTGTCATATCTGATATATCTCCTGTAGATTCATCTAGTTATGTAGATTCATCTAGTTACCATATACAAGTGAGTTTTTCTGCTACAAGTGGGTTGCCATCAAGTACAACACATGCATAATAATTCCAACAGTTCGGAAACTATCTGATATGATGCTTGGGAGGGTGATCTCCCATAGTATATACATCCCAGTAGCCCAATAGTGGATTTTCACATCAACACTATTGTGGTCCCTAATACCTTGATCGACCTTGGGGCTACAATCAAGTTCATGACCAAGGAAACCACGCAAAAACTCAACCTCCAAGGAGCCTTAACGAAGACCTCTACAATGTTGCAGCTCCCAGATAGATCCACAGTAGCCCTTGAAGGAGTTATTGATGATGTGATGGTATCAATAAAATCTTGGGAGTATCCCACAAATTTCCTTGTCCTCCAACCCAAAACCAAGTTTACCAATTACCCTCTCATCCTAGTAAGACCTTGGCTGGCCACTACTAGTTCCTACATTAGTTGTAGGCCTGGGAACATGACCATCAAGAATGGGCATCTCTCAAAGAAGATTGTATTATATCACCCTGCTCAATTGTCTATTCAGCATGAATTGTCGTTGTGGATAGAGGATGGAGAAGAATAATTCCTTTATCCGACATCCCTCTACCTAGTTTATACACTAGACACTATTGTAGGGGGTAGGAAGCTTGATGAAGATTACCTTATTGACTTATCCTACAGAATCAACCTCCCACCACCATGTGAATTGATGAAATGATAGAAGAATCCTTGGAATAATCTGAGGGAAATACATGGAATGATCTGTACTTGGTTGACCCATATCTAGATCATTCCAAGGTTGTGGAAACTATCCCATCCATAACTCTAAGGATCAACCCCTCTCTCAGTCGAGCAAGAAGATAAATTATGCACTGCGTTGAGGCAACACCTTGATGCTTTTTCTTGGGAATATAAGGAAATGAAAGGTGTTCATCCCACAATTTGTAATCACCACAATTACACCAAGGAAGGATGTAATCCTGTGTGCCAACCCCAAAGGAGGATGAATCTTGCCCTTAAGGATTGTAAAATAAGAATTTAAAAAAATATTGGATGCAGGGTTCATACACCCCATTTCAGACATTGAGTGTGTGTCCCCTCTTGTCATAGTCCCCAAGAATAATGGGAAGTGGAGGATTTGTGTTAATTATAGAGAGTTGAACAAGGTGTTGATGTTATTGGACCCACAAAAATTTAGGGGATCACCCAGTATGAAATCCCAACTAGACCTCACACTATTTGTTGTGGGATTCCCATCCGATATGATGGGCCAGTTGCCATTATCTTAAGGATTTGCCTCAACAATTTTTTGTTAGCACAAGAGAGTGGTCTGCTTTGTCTTCGAAAAATTACGTGCATGTCCCTGGTGAGGTAAGTTTCACTTGCGTCAATGGTTCTTTCACTGTAGAGGGAGAGGGTGAGAGTGAGTCCCAAGTCGGTTGGGAGAAGTACCAACTCTACTAGGAACACAACACACAACATGACGTGCACATCTTCCGATGGAGTAGTCCACATAGATGCGGCAGTCACAACACACAAGGGAAGATAACATGTATAACACTTAGTAGATTAGTCCACATGAGTGCAATAGTTGTTACAACAATTTTTATCTGAAAGGTATGTTTGATGTCCGAAAAGGTAGCCACCATGGGTGAGACAGTGTTAACAACATATACAACACATTTCATTAATAGATTATGTATTACAACAAGTGAAATAGTTCAAATGTGAAATGCAGGTGAAAGAAACATGGATCACAAGTGATTAAGATTAGTCTTACAATAGTTACAATACATGTGTAAAAATGTGTTGCCATGTTAGGATGCTTCTGAATTAAGTGAAACTTCCAAGGCACATCATTACACCATACATCACTAACCTCGTGTGAGGGGCGTTGGAGCCACTACTTAATCCTCAAAGAAATTATTACAAACTCTGTTTTCTATGTGGGAGGAGTGGAGGTGAAAAGTAATTTGCATGTACAAATGAGGGTATATTTATAGCCAAGGGTGAAACTAACCCTTGCAGCTGTTTGACTACCCTCATGACTATTTAACTTCCATGACTTTTCAACTTTAGATGACTCTTTGTACAACAAGTGTGTCTCTCGGACTTCCACATTACATTACATTGGTAGACAGTATGGCCCACAATAGAGATGCAGATGATATGACTCAACATGATAGTGTTAGTACATTCGTGTTGTTGCTGGTGTGCATGTCGAGCTTTAGCGCTGCTGGTTGATGGATATCCTCATAGTGTGTCACAACTTCACCTCCACATGGGAAAGTGCACGGAGTCTTCAATGGTCATTGGTTCTCTTGATGTTTCTTTTCCACGTTGCTCCTTGCTTGTATGTTGGAAGGCTTGACAGGTTCCTCTATTCACAAAAGGTGCATGTTCATTCGTTCATCTGTCCGTGAGCACATATTGCATGTTTTCTCATTCGTCCTTCTGTGAACACATCTTTGCATGATTTCCCGTTCACGAGCTCATCTCTTTGCATGAATCATTTTTCGTCTATTGGTGAACCTGTCCTTTTTCATGTGCTCCCCTTCGTTCATCCCGTTCGTCATCACACCATGTCTGTTTATGTACATGTTCCTAAAGTTAGTCATGACAAGATGACATCAAATTCAAAAACCTCCTAGTCTACCATGATAAATAATTATTTCAGATGCAAGTGACTAGGAGAGGCAATAGGGTTGCGAGGCGGGATGGAGGCTTCATGAACTACTGATGCAAACTACGCAAGAGTCACTTGGTGATGGAGATGGGCAACCCGGATTAACAGTGACTATCCGTGAGGTTTGGCCCAGCTGGAGGAAAAAACTACGTAGTTTTTGAGTGGAAAAGTCCAGGTTGTAGGAAGGTTGGGCAGGAAAAATCTTCACAGTGTTTGGAATGAGTGATAGTGGGGCTTGGCATAAAAGATTGCGTAATTTTTTGGAGGAACTAGTCGGGCTATAGGGAGGCTTGGTGGAAAGAAATTGCACAATTTTTTGGAGGAACTGGCCAGGAGATTGGCAGCCAAAACTGCACAATTCCTGGAAGGAACTGGTAGTTGGATGCTGGGTTGCTTGCAGTAGAAACTGTGCAATTCCTTAGGGGAACTAGGAGTCAACTACTCAGGCTTGGCAGCAGAAACTATGCAATTCCTGGAGGGAATTGGCAGTCTACTATAGGGAGTTGTTGGCGAGAGAAATTGCACTGATTCTAGGAGGTCGCCCTACTAATCATCTCTGCACAATTTCTGAGTTGAGCGGACTATTGGGTAGGAAAGGGCCTACTCATGAAAATTGCACAATTTTCTGGATGCGCAATTGGTCGACTATCGGGAGGGCTGGCTAGAAAAATTACGCAATTTCCTGTGAGAGATAGGGACGGGCACTAGGTATCTTTCCAACCTGTCTATGCAATTTTATCAGTCAGCAGAGTGGGAAATTCTTACAGCCTCTACGTAATTTTTCAGGGGAGTTAGTCTTGGGGTGGCTGTTGCGTCAAACTCTCTGGTTGACCAGCATGGAGACTAATTCATTTGCTTGCGGGAAACACAACTTGAAATGACTTGCTTGGTACTCCTGTGCTGTTCTGGAAGACAGTCAATTGAGTCGATGATGGGGTGATGGTCTAGCTATCAGATGGAAATCCAATTGCCAGAACTTAACCAAAATGACTAAGTGTGTGAATGAGTGAAAGATGCATATGTGTTCTTGCAACACACACTTGCATGTCTTGACGACGAGGCGACCCAAACCATTTGAACACATATGTATAACATGACTAACCAATGGTGTAGGCAACAAGTGTGACTCTTGTGATTTATCGTTGCTCGACCGTGACGATGCTTGCGTGACAGTGAATGTGACTATGTGTGTTAGTGTGACAGATGTTTTCATAGAGAACACAACAACTACACACGAAGAAAATAATTTGAGCATAACTAGAACATGGTCACAAGAATGACTTTGACATCAACATGCAATACTTGGTGAAATGAATAATCAAGGTGAATGCAAAGACTCAAGCGAGCTCACGGAGTGAACCCAAGTGTGTGCAGTCATCATGTGAAACTCTCAAGGGAGGCTCTGAAATTGGGTGCAGGCCAAAATTTTGGAGGCTGGTTGTAGCCACTACAACATTTGGCAACACAGTGGTAGAATTCCAGCTTCTCCATTTTGGTTCATTGATAGCACAGGGCCTTGATCTTTCAGGGAGTATCGAATCACTATGTAGGTTACTTCAGCTTCACCATTTACCCCATGAACATACATGGTTCACCTTTTGCCAACTTAGTAAAAAACAATCAAAAGTTCAGCTTGATCACAGTTTTTTGAATTCGTGAAGGGTAGTTTAGCTTATGAGTTGAAGATTTTCTGAGTATAAGTTTTCATCTCTGATGTTGCTCCATTGCTAGTAGGCCTAGATAGTGCCTCGATGGACTCACATAGGAACACATACATTGCTCCACTGCCAGCGAGCCTGGTCAATACCTCAGTGGAGTTGCATGCTTCACCTCTCTACGCAGGAAGCCTTTATCTTATTTCACCTTTGTATTTTTTCAAGAGGATTGTGCATAGGCACTTATTTATTTTTGGGGTGCAGAGGGATCCCAACTTATTGAGATCAGAAGAGGCTATTCCTTCAGAGAAGCATGTGAGGCCTCTAACATATGTTTTCTCTTCTTCTTTTTCCCCTTCTCCATTTCTACTAATTGGATGAGCTTGAACACACAGAGCAGAAGTCTAAGTACAGGCATGGGCTTCCCAATGTGAACACAAGTTTATGGTTGGACCAAAACATCGCTTGTACACAATTCATATTTTCCATCAAGACTTCATCAACCGAAGGTTATAACCAAGCACAGAGAAGACAAACACAAGATTGGCCAAGTGTTGCAGCGTCACAAGTCTCTTCATATTTCAACCAAATACTCTATTCAAAAGCCAAAACGTAGTAGTTGGCAACACTTATTTTTGAAATAAAAAAGAGTAATATATAAATCAAATAAAATGAATGTAGACAAAGTGAAAACAAAGATATTAAGTAAAGGAAACAATATGAAAACAATGAACAACAACCAGACTATGTACATGGCATGAGGCGTGGCCTAGCCTACTAGAAGTAACACCTGAGAATTTGGTCATTGACAGGAAGGTTGCCAATCCTCCCATCAAGTCATTGTAGACGACATGTGTGTGTGCCAAGTTTCTCATGGACTAGCATAAGTCCACCAAGTTTCGCTACCGGAACCTAGTGGTATTCAAAAAGACCTTAAAGTGAAGATGACACCACTACTTCAGATACTACATGTAACATAGACTCAGATGATGGCACAGGGTAGTTGTTTTTATTCCAAGAGTGGTTCACGTTCCTGAAATCAATGCATAAGTGGATTTCCCTAGATTTCTTACATACGAAATTTAAATTAGAAACCCAAGTATGATGACGAACTTTGAAAGTAATCAAATCATCCAAAATCTTAGACAATTTTTTCTGTATAAGGAGCTCAAATGACATATGTGTTTTACTTAGCCTTTGCTGCAACAGTTTGGATCCTCCTTTAACTGGATTCCCATGTCAGATTTCTCATGTGTAGTGTGTACTGAGGTCATATCCCCATGTACACACATCCCAGTGCTGTTTGATCAAGCAGTCAAAGACTAGTCACTGTTGCGTTGTGTAGTTTTTACCAAGAATGGCTATCTTCAAATCGTGATTATTTTCCAAGTTTCTATGTTCATTTGTAGTTGTGGATCTGTGGGTCCTGCTATTTCATGTACCTTGACAGAAGTCCTACAAATCGTAGAGATTTTTGAGGGAAATCACACCCTTGGGTGTTGGGTTACCTTTCTTGCCCTCAGCTATAGTTTTCAGGGATTGCTTCTGCTTACCTTCATCAATTATTATGTCCTTGAAAGCATCAACCATATCTGCGGGGTGTAGTATCACTTTGAGTGTGACCATGTTAAGGTTGGGGGTCCTTTGTAAGCTCAACACAAGTGCTTCATGCTTAGCAACATTGTTTGTGCACTCAAACTTTAATAAACTTGAAATCATGCATTTTTATTTTATTTTGGGCGACTGAGATACACCCGGTCCTTGAGTCGACACGTGTCTTTTATTTGTCAAAATCCATGGCCCGCAACTTGTATGTACACAGGTCATTTAGCATGCTGGTAATATTGCTACTGCTACTGCTACTATTGGTACAAGGCACTATACATGTTTCATTACCATCAGTAGGGCAAGGAAGGAGTCCCAGTTGTGTGTCTGGTGGGGTTGGAGCTAGCTATGTAGGATAACACTTCAATGTTGTTTCTAGGAGGCAGTTTCCAAACATGAATTCTGTGAAAGACAATGATTCATTATCACTATTAAGGGGGGTAACATTGTGCTTCTTATGCCTCTCAGACAACACCTGGATTTGGTTTAATTTTCCCTTGTACGGAAGCCACATGTGGGTCCAGCCTATAACAAAATATTTGTCTAGCTTGTTGGACTAGTCTATGCTGACTAGTAGACTGTATGCTTCTGGTATGTCCACAAAAACTATGTTTATGCATTGTTGGACTCTACTGTCATGAGATAGTCAAATGATCACATCTCATAGTTCACCAATGGCTGGTATTGATGTTCGATCGCGTTGGATGATTTATGCAGACGTTTCGCTCCATTGTGCATTGATCTGCTTTGCAATGGATAGTGGCATGATGTTGGCGGTCACACCAGAATCAACCAAGTAGTTGTGAACATTGTAGTTAAACATTTCAGAGGATAGCAGGAATGGAGGGCAACCTGAGTTCCCAACATCTCTGCATTTGGTAGAAGGAAGTTGGACGGGGCCGGAAACAGAAAAAGGACGCGGGAGCCATTCAAGTAAGGTCATTCCGTTTAAAGCATCTATGAGGGGAGGAAACTTCTTCTTCCATTCAAATAATGTTGAGCACAGTAGAAAGCGATCTGGGAGGTGTTCTTTATCCCTTGTTGGAAGAGGTTGCGCTCTTCAATGTTGTCTATCGCAATGCACGCAATAGGATGTCTCGATGACTCTAGATCTTAGCCAACTCGAAAAAACTGATTTTTGCTCGATTTTTCTTCATGTCATAAACAATGTTGTATGCTAGAGGTGGTAGACTCACTGAGATATCCAGGGTAGATCGAATGTTCGTGTCGTTCGATGGAGTGTTCCATAGCTTGCTGATCATGGATGTATTCTTGTTCACCGATGTATTCCCGGACTTGTTTTTTGTTTTCTTCTTTGCAGCGGCCAGTGGATCACCCTTCCTCATCAACAGTCTCATTTTTTCTTGTACTTCCCCAAGTGTAAGGGAAGCCCCTTTACTCCTAAGATTATAACGATCATTTATCTTTTGGGGCTACTTCTTAGTGTTCATCTTCGGCATTGCTTACAACCACTAATACCCATTCACCACATCCCCAAAACTTGATGGTTCATCGGGCGCAACCTCTTCGTTGTCATTAGTGTCTTTGGGTTGTTCCTAGATAATTTTTTCCACATCGAGTGTATGACTATACAAAATTTTCAACTCTCTTCCAGTCCAAAAAAGAGTTCTATGGGTGATGTTCTTTGTGGAATGAGCAGAACTTGGGATTTGCAAACTTTTCCACCTAGAACACATCTTTATGCACAGTTTTTGGAGTGAACCAATTGCTACCTAATGAGCTACTTGCCTCCCTCTACCTAGGCAGATGGATGCTTGCAGATGTGATCGTTTTTTGTTTTTTGAGCTCGGACACTTTCGTGGTCAAGTTCTTGATGAGGTGAGTGAGGGTTTCAATATCAATTGCTTCCTTGTCTCTACCCTTGCCCACCATGACTTGGGACTTCTTGCTTGCACCTTTGGAGTCCTTTGCTAGTTCATCATCCTTGATGACTCCAATTCCGAGCAGGTCTTTTTCAACAATGATAGCCTCTTCACAACTTTCTAAGAGTGTTGGTTTCACAGCTCATTTGATGAAATACATAATGCTGGTCGGTAGTGCAGACATGTAGTAATCAACGGTGATGGAGTCATGAGGTTTAGTGCCCGCTGCAAACTTATTCAATATGTGTGTAAACCTCTGATTGAATTATTTTACCTTTCTATTTCCCTCCATCTTCATACTTCCCAATTCTTTGAGTAGCATGGTTGGGATCTTGTCATCAGCAAACCTTTCAAGGAACATGCGTTTTGAATGCACCCCAGTTTTGTATAGAGTTTGGTGGAAGGTTGAGATACTTTGCAGATGTGTGACCATCCAAGGTACATGGAAAAAATCTACATGCTACGTCGTCATACCATACCTCAAGGGTCTGCAGTTGTAGGTAGAAGTTGTCCAAGTGATCTTCTGCATGCACCGTGCTATCAGGGTTAAACTTGATGTTCATTCTCTCCACTTGATTAAGCATCTTGTGCAAAACAATTGGGAGAGCAAATGGTCCTTGAGTCACTCATTTTAGATTTGGGTCAGCCATCTCTTCTTCTTCTTCGTCCTCCTCCTCCTGTTTAGAATCTGATGGTTTTGGCTCTGAGTCCGTTGGTTCGTCTCCGCCTTCGCCTCCTCCGCTGCCTTCCCCTCTGCCTCCTGTAACCGAACCTAATCTCAATATCACAAGAGATTCTTGTTCGCCTTGCCAAAAGAATGGAGATTCCTCTCCGCCTAATATAGCTTCTACCAGAACTTCTAGTGTGGAAAAGACTGCTTCTTCCACTGATGATACCACAACTCCTATAGGAGTGACTTTTGGCTTCCTTGATGTGTATGGAAGATGGTGTACACCTGGGATCAGTCCAAATGCTTTTCTGAACTGGCGAGCGATGGGATGGATGGAACGAAGGTGATTATACAAAATCTTTGTTCAGTCCTAGGAGGTGAGGAGTAACCAACTACAGAGTCGCGCGTAGGTGAGAGGGAGTGTGAATTACTGCCTAGACCAGATGGTTAATGAATGAGTGTAAGAGGATGTTCAACCATATACAACTAGCTTTCCTCCTTCTAGTTCCATAAATGTTTATGGTACTGGACCCACCAACATTCAGGGAATCACCCCGATATGAAGTCCCAACTAGACCTCACATTTTTTGGTGTGGGATTACCATCCAGTATGATGGCTCGATTCCATTATCTCAAGTATTTGCCTCAACTCTTTCCGTTCATCACAGGAGAGTGGTATGTTTTGTCTTCAAGAAGTTAGGTTCGCATGCCTGGTGAGTGTAAGTGTTACTTGTGTTAATGGTTCTTTCGCTAAGAGGGAGAGGGTGAGACTGAGTCCCAAGTCGGTTGGGAGAATTCCCAACTCTTCTAGGAGCACACAACACAATAGAACATGCACATCTTCTCGCATAGTAGTCCATACGGATGTAGTAGTCACAACACACAAGGGAATATAACACGTATAACACTCAGCGAATTAGTCCACACAAGTGCAACAACTAGTACAACAAGTTTTATGTGAAAGGTCTGTCTGATGTCTGGGAAGGTAGCCACCATGGGCGAGACAACGTTAACAACATATACAACACATTTTCATTAATAGATTATGTATTACAACAAGTGAAATAGTTCAAATGTGAAACAAAGTTTAAAGAAACATGCATCACAAGTGTTTAATGTTAGTCTTACAACAGTTACAAATACATGTGTGAAAACGTGCTGGGTTGTTAGCAGGCTTCTGAATCAAGCGATTCCAATACACATCGTTACACCATACATCATTAACCCCATGTGAGGGGCATTGAAGCCACTACTTACTCCTCAAAGAAAAGATTACAGACTCTCTTGGCTATGTGGGAGGACTTGAGGTGAAAAGTCCTTTACATGTATAAATGAGGGGGTATTTATAGCCAAGGGTGAAACTAATCCTTGTGGTTTTTTGACTACCCTCATGACTGTTTGACTTCCATTACTTTTCTACTTTACATGACTCTTTCTTTGTACAACAAGTGGGTCTCTTGGACTTCCACGTTACATTACATTGATAGACAGTATGGCCCACAATAGATATGCGGATGACATGACTCGACATGACACTGCTAGTTCATTCGTGTTGTTGCTAGTGTGCATGTCGAGTTGCAATGCTACTGGGTGATGGATGTCTTCCTGGTGTGTCATAGCTTCACATCTACATGGAAAAGTGCACATAGTCTTCAATGGCCATTGGTTCACTTGATGTTTCTTTTGCACATTTCTCCTTGCTTGTATGTTGGAAGGCTTGATAGGTTTGTTTATTCGCAAAAGGTGCATGTTTGTTCGTTTGTCCGTCCGTGAGCACATATTGCATGTTTTCTCATCCGTCCATCCACGAAGACATATTTGCATGATTTCCCATTCATGAGCACATCTCTTTGCATGCATTGTTTTTTTGTCCATTTGCAAACCTGTCCTTTTTCATGTGCTCCCTTTTGTTCATCTCGTTCGTTGTCGCGCCATGTTTGTTTGCGTATATGTTCCTGAAGTCACTCATTACAATAAAACATCAAATCCAAAAACCTCCTAGTCTATGATGATACATGATTATTTCAGATGCAAGTGACTGGGAGAGGCAACAAGGTTGCGAGGCAGGATGGAGGCTCTGGGCACTATTGACGAAAACTGTGCAAGTCACTAGGTGATGGAGATGGGCACTCCAGATCAACATTGACTGTCGACGAGGTATGGCCCAGATGGAGGAAAAGTCTTGACATTTTTTTAGGGGAACAGACTAGGCTACAAGAAGGTTGGGCAAGAAAAACCTTCATTGTTTCTAGAACGAGCAGGAAACGGGGCTTGGCAGCAAAAACTGCACAACTTTTTGGAGGAACTATTCAGGTTGTAGAGAGGCTTGAAAGACAGAAATTATACACTTTTTTAGAGGAATTGGCCGGGAGATTGGTAGCCAAAACTACATAATTCTCAGAAGGAACTGGAAATTGGCTACTGGGTCACTAGTACTTGGCTTCTAGGTCACTGCCAGTAGAAACTGTACAATTCCTGAGGGGAACTAGCAGTCAGTTGTTGTGGCTTGGCAGTAGAAACTATGCAATTCCTGGAGGGAACTGGCAGTCTGCTACTGGGAGCTGCTGGCAAGAGAAACTACACTGATGCTCGGAAGTTGGCCTACTAATCATCTATGTGAAATTTCTGACCTGAGCGGATTGCTAGGCAGTAGAGGGTCTGCTCATGAAAATTGTGTAATTTTCTAGATGAGAAACTGGTCGAATGTCAGGAGGGCTGGCTGGAAAAATTGTGCAATTTCCTAAGAGAGACAAGGATGGGAACTAGGTATCTTTCCAGCCTGTCTATGCAATTTCCTTAGTCAGTAGAGTGGGAAATGCTTGCAGCATCTGTCCAATTTTCTAGGGGAGTCAGTCCCAGGCCAGCTGCTGGGTCAAACTCTCTAGTTGACCAGCATGGAGACTGATTGATTTTCTTGCGGACGTCATAGCTTGAAATGACATGCTTGGTGCTCCTAGGATATTTTAGGTGACAGTCGATCGATTCAATGGTCGGGTGATGGTCTGGCTATCAGAGGGGAATCCAGTCATCAGAACTTCAGCAAAATGACTAAGTGTGTGATTGAATGAAAGATTAATATGTGATCTTGCAATACACACTTACCTGTCTTAACGACGAGATGACTCAAGCCATATAGACACATATGTACAATATTATTGATCGATGGTGTAGGTGACAAGAGAGACACTTGTGATTAATCGATGGTCGACCATGATGATGCTTACACGACAGTGAATGTGACTCTATGTGTGAGTGTGATAGATGTTTTCATAGTGAACACAACAAGTACACATGAAGCAAAGACTTTGAGCATAACCAAAACATGGTCGCAAGCATGACTTTGACATCATCATGCAAGACTTGGTGAAATGAATAAGCAAGGTGAATGTGAAGACTCACGTGAGCTCACGAAGTGAACCTGAGCATGTGCAATCATCAAGTGAAAATCTCAAGGGAGGCTCCGAAATTGGGTGCAGGCCAAAATTTTGGAGGGTGGTTGTAGCCACTGCAACACAAGGCTATAAAGAAGGACCATTTCCCTCTACCTTTCATTGACCAAGTTCTAGATGGTCTTGTAGAGAGGATATTATTTTCCTTCCTAGATGGATTTAGTGGGTACAACCAAATACATATCAACCTTGAGGACCAAGACAAGACCACATTCACATTTCCTTGGGGTGCCTTTTCCTATAGGGCCCTTCCATTTTATTTTTGTAATGCTCATGCTACCTTCTAGAGGGAAGTATATTTTCTAAACTTTTTCATGACATTGTTGAGATATACATGGATGAATTCACTCGTTATGGGCGTCAAGTCATAAAGAAATGAGTTGAGATGAATATTTATTAAGTCCTATGAAATGTGAGCTTTTGATGAATGGAAAGATTGTCCTAGGCCATTCCATATCTAAGTAAGGGATCCAAGTTGATCCCAACAAAGTTTCTATCATTAAAAGGATCCCTACCCCGAAGAAGCAAAGTGATGTCAGAAGATTCCTTGGATTGGATGGGTGTTTTAAAGGGTTCATTAAGGACTTTAGTAAATTAGCTTCACCCTAGTTTGGATTACTGGCTAAAGACTCAAACTTCTGTTGGAGAAATAATTGTCAAGAGGAATTAGAATTACTGAAGGAGAAGTTGACCAATGCACCCATCCTTAGGGGTCCCAGTTGGGAATTTCTTTTCCATATCCACAAATATGTATTAGATCAAGTTGTAGGGGAAACCTTAGGACAAGTGGATAAAATTTTCCCTATGCTATATATTTTATGAGTAAAAATCTTTCTAAGGTTTAACTTAACTATACAATCACTAAAAAGGAACTCCTAGTTGTGGTGCACTCTTTGAATAAGTTTAGGAACTATGTCACTACATATCAAAATTTTGTTCACACTGACCATGAAACCATTAAGTATTTAGTGAGTAAAATTGATTTCAATGCTAGAATCATTAGTTGGGTTTGATATTGTAGCAATTTGATTTAACTATAATTGAAAACCTAGGCAAAGAGAATGTGGTTGCAATTTTTTATTTCAAAACTAACATTTCTTGCAGATGAGGAGATTATATATGATAAACTTCTATTTGAAAACATCTTTACCATCTCATTTTTATCTCCTTAGTTTGTTGATATGGCCAGCTACATGGGTTCTTGGATATTCCCTCCTAATATATTCTCCAAGGAGAAGAGCAAGATCATTAGGAAGAGTGCCCCTTTCAGCTCGATTAGGGGAAACATTTCAAGTTGAGTCCAAACAAGGGCAGATCAAATAATGGAAGAACCTACATGAAAGAGTGATTTCATAAGTTAAAAAGCTATCAAAAAGCATCAAAAATTTGTTTTGTTCAAATGAGGACCTGTGTACGAGACAAAAGTATGGAATATAGCACCTTTATAGATCAGTTGATCAACCACAGGTTCAGAAACAATGTGCATGAATCTACAACAAATTGACATCACAGGTAGGCTCAAGTATGACGCCCATCGCCTCTTACCCTATGCACGTAGTGGTTAAAAAATGCTTTTAATAAGCGAGGATAGAGTTTTTATGGGTTGGAGATGGCCAGCAAAACATGGCCACCTTTGAATAGTAAAATTCAAATTTACTCATTCACCCAAGAGATGTGGAAAAGTCATAGTGGGGGGGTGATAATCATGAGGAGTAGGGACAACGACTAAAAAGGAAATACATATAGGGGCAAGCTCACTAAGTGCATCGAGCCCACTACTAAAAGAGTAAATAAAAGGACAAGTCCCAACTCTAGTTGCACTAATTCTCATTCCCAAAATAATTATAAAGACTCACTAAGGCATCAAAGGTCACAATAAATACTACTAGGAGTTCCCTAGGCAGCTATATAGGAGCTATAGATTTGATTTGCAGGTACTACAAGATTGGGCACAATTGCTACAAGATTACTAGAATTGCTACAATAATGCAGAGGAGGTTCTACAAGTTCAGGCCAAGAGGTGAAAGAGGGCCCAATTCAATGAGAACATTCCTCCAAGCCCCCATAAACATTAATAAAGCATCCCCATAGGGGTAAGTGCCATATTTTCTCGTCACTCCCCATGCAATTTTTGAGTAAAATTTTTCCTGCGATAGGCATCCTGTAGGAAACCCTTGGAGAATTGTTTTCTTTCAAAAAGGTTGTTATTTTTACATGAATAAAGAAAGTTGATAGTAGAGGTAACCAATTTTGAAGCTTGGAACATAATTATCCCCTCTCTGTCTTGAAAAGTGGCACCAACAAACCCACCCTACCTTGATACCCAAGATTTCTCTTGACACAATTCTTCACAAAAAATTCCTTGGAATAACTTGAGAAAGCTGCAGTAGGAGCCATGTGGGGAGGTTTTAATAGAAGTGAACCCACAGACACAAGAAAATTCCAACAACATCCCCTTTTTAGAGATATATTCCTAAGGCGCTAGCGGATGGAGTGTCGAAGAATCTAGGGAAATTAGATTAATAAGATTCTTCTCGCCATGATAACTATTTGTGAGTTACTTTTAATTTTTCTTATTAGCTCAACCTTTATTGGTTGATATTAGAGTGTGTTTTCTTACTTCATCAAATAGTTACCAAAACAAAAGAGACAAGAAAACAAGGCGTTGGCTTTCTACTAAGGCCAAAAACTCTCACTTTTTGAGAGCAAAACACACAATAATTCTTCTTATAGAGATTCCAATTGACAAATACCAAGACCATGACCCTTGACCTATCTAGGCACTCCAAGAGCAAGACACGAATCCTCTTCTTTGTCATTGTTGAGATCATCATAACTGCTACTGAAGTCATCATTGCTGCAACACCAAGTCCTTCATTACTGCACCACCAAGATCATTTGTGTTGCATCATTCTTGCACCTTGCTGCACCGAGATCATTACTGCATCATTGTTGCACCACCAAGATCTTCATCATAACAATGAGATCTTCTAAACATAGATATGAGAGTTGCACTGAGATCTTCATCGAGATCATGATGGAGACCATGATTACCACTATGCCAAGATCATGACTATATGTTTTAACCCCGTACAGAAATTACCTGCATACAAATTCTAAAACACAAAAAATAAACAATGTGAGAGCAGAACACATAAAACACATATACACAGAGATTTCCCTTGGATCCCAAAACTGGGACTACCGGCTTGATTTTTTCATTATGTTCCTTTCAATGTTATAATACATATTTATACACGACGAAAAATCCAATACCATGGACTGAAAACCATCGCGTCCAATACCATGGACCGAGAACCATCGCGTCCAAAAACATGTGCGAAAATCATGCACAAAACCATAGGTGGGTATGCCCAACCTAACATAGGGTCCAAAACCAAAATTTTCTGGGGCGCTGCCCCAGACCCCATAAAGTGGGGTTACGGATATGCCCCAAACCCCCTGTGACCCCCTCGCCCCCCCCCCCGGCTACACAATCAACGCAATGAAGCAGGGCTCCGCTACCCCTCTAACCCCCTAGTTAACTATGTGGGCTAGTCGTGCAAAGAATATAACACAAACCAACATTCTCCCACTTATTGTTTTCTTCCATAGGGGGCCACAAGAGAGCTTAGTCATTTTTCCAACCCTGAGACACCCATTGTCTCTCTACACCAAGAGAACTTCTCAGAGCTCACAGATTTTTTCAATGCATTTGCAGTGTTCTTCAAAGTGTCCACCTTTACTAGCAACACCTTTTTCTCTTCTATCACATCCCTCACAAAGTGATACTGAACATCAATTTGCTTTATCTTTGAATGATATGCGAGGTTCTTTGCTAAGAAAATTGCACTTTGGCTGTCACATTATATCCTTATAGCTCCCTGTACTAACCTCATACTTGAACACAATCTCGAAAACCAAACTGCTTCCTTGCTTGCATGAGTGGCTGCCATGTATTCTGCCTCTGTAGTTGATAGTGTCATTACAGATTGTTTCTTACTCATCCAACTGACTGCACCTCCAAATAGGTTAAACACATACGCACTTGTAGATCTTTTATGATCCAGATCTCCAGCCCAATCTGCATGAACAAAGCCATGAATACCCAACATTCTATCCAATCATGATCTTCCTTAGTAGCACAAACCATTATCACTAGTGCCACGCAATTACCTGAAAACCCGCTTCACTGTTGTCTAGTGCTCTTTCCCTGGTTTTGACATAAACTTGCTCAATACTCTCATTCCATGTGCAATGTCTGGTCTAGTACAGACCATTGCATACATCAGGCTACCGACTGCACTTTCATATGGAACACGGTACATGTCCTCTTCCTCTTCTTGTGTCTTGGGACACTGTTCAGGAGATAACCTCACACCTAAAGGAATATAAACCTTCACCAATTTACTATCCTGCATATTAAACCTCTATAGTATTGTCTTGACATACTTCCTCTGGTTTACCAGAGCTTCCTCTTTACCCATTCTCTTTTAATTTCCATGCCCAAAATATAGTTTGCAGCACCAAGATCTTTCATGTCGAATTTGGAGGACAATTGGGTCTTCAAATCCTAGATAATTTATTTGTCATTTCCAACCAGCAACATATCATCCTTCACAGCAAAGCCTTCAGGTTGCTTCATGTATATTTCCTATTCCAGATCCCCGTGAAGAAATATTGTCTTCAAATCCATCTGTTCTATCTCAAAATCAAAAGCAGCAACAAGAAATAAAGGTAATCTAATAGAAGTTACCTTGGCAACAAGACAAAAAATATCACCAAAATCAATTCCCAGCACCTAGGAATAACCTTTTTCTACCAACCAAGCTTTGTATTTCTCCACCTTTCCTTTTGCATTTGTCTTCTTTTTGAACAACCATTTGTTGCCAATGGGTTTCCTTCCAACTGACAACTCCACGAGATCCCAAGCCTCATTTTTGTGCAAAGATGTCATTTCATCAACCATGGTCTCTTTCTAGAGTTTTCGATCCTCTGAATCCACTGCATCCTTCACAGTTCTGGGATCATAATCAGTGACAGACAAAGAAAAATTTGAAGAGAAAGTAGATGGACTATACCCTTATGGCTACATTCTTTCTTGAATTGATCTTCTCACACCCGGAGTTTGTGGCTCTTCGTCTTCTGATTCCTCCTCTGCTGTAGAGTCTGATTCTTCCTCCTTAAGCTCAAACTCTATCTTCTCAAGTTCCTTTGGTTGGACTTCATGTTTAATAACATCTTTTACCTCTCTGAACACCACATCTCAACTGTACACAACCTTCCATGTGACTGGGTTCCAAAGCTTATAACCCTTTAAACCATCCTTATACCCAATAAAGATGCACTTTTCAGATTTACTATCCAACTTGGTTCGTTTCTCCTTTGGAACATGTACATATGCATCACATCCAAATACCCTCAGATGTGAAAGAGAGGGTTTCTTACCAGTCCATACCTCTTGTGGATTCTTATCCTCCAATGCTGATGAAGGTGACCTGTTGATCAGGTAACATGCAGTATCCACCACCTCTACCCAGAATTCCTGTCCTAGCCTGGCACCACTGAGCATGCTTCTTGCCCTTTCCATCAACGTATTATTCATTCTTTCTATAACTCCATTTTGCTGAGGCATATATGTAGTAGTATTTTGTCATGCTATACCACACTTCTTACAGAATTCTTTAAATTCCTTGCTGCAAAACTCTCCACCATTATCTGTCCTCAGCACCTTTATCTTCTTCTCTGTCTAATTTTCCACGAGAGCGTTAAATTCTTTAAACTTGTCAAAGGCTTCATATTTCTTCTTAAGGAAATATATCCATGTATTCCTTGAGAAGTCATCTATAAATGATACATAGTACACAGACTTACCCAGTGATGGAACCTTCGCAAGTCCAAACACATCACTATGCACAAGTTCTAATATATTTTTCGCCCTCTTACTATCAAAGGGGAAACTGACCCGATTCTACTTCCCATATACACAATTTTCACAGAAATCAAAATCCAGAGAGCTATTACTCATACCTTCTACCATACCTTTACCATGAAGTATTCGAAGGCCCTTATCTCCAATATGTCCAAGGCTTTGATGCCACAGCATGGTCTTTTCAACAGAGACCACTAGCTCTTCTTCTCCACTTTCAGGAACCACAAAACTATTGCACCTATCAACAACAGTGCTACCTTGCAGCTTGTATAGAGTTCCAATCTGAACTCCCCACATCAATACCAGTGCTCCCCGAACCAGCTTGCAGGTATCTTTCTCGAATGCTGTCTTTAAACCTGCATCATCCAGGTTGCTTACAGAAATCAGATTTCTAGTCAATGCAGGAATATGTAGAACACCTGGAAGTGTTCTAAGCCTTCCACCTTGCAACTTCAACTTTACTTTTCTACGACCAAAAATTCTAGCCTTCCTATCATATCCCAAGAAGACATCACCACCATCATATTTCTCATACTCACAGAACCAGTCTCTATGGGGAGTGAAGTGAAAGGATGCACCTGAGTCGATCAACCATGCCTCATGATCTACATGTGTACTTAAAGAAGCCAAGTACACATCCCAACCTTCATCTGAGGTGGTTTTCACCTCTACAGAAGGAGCATCATCAAATCCCTTTCCTTTATTAGGAGATTTATATTTACAGTCCCTTTTGAAGTGCCCTTAATTTCCGCATTTCTAGCACACCACCTTTACAGGTTTTCCTCGAGATTTAGATCTCCCACTCGATGACTTATTTTTGTTTCTATTTTGGGAATGTCCTCATATAGAAAATGCATCACTAGTTTGGCTCTCCATATTTTTCCATCTAATCTCCTTCGTCAACAAGGCTGAGACTATTTCATCAAACTACAAGGTAGTTGCATTGCTACCTATTGTAATAACCAAACTATCCCACAAATCTGGTAGAGAACACAACAAACTGATGCACTTATCTTCATCTGAAATTTTAATATCAACAAATGCTAATTGGCTTACCACAGTATTAAATGCGTTCAGATGCTTTGTCATCGAGTCACCATCTTTCATCCTCAGGTTATATAGCTTTTTTCATAAGAATAGTTTTTTCACCAGAGACTTAGATTGGTACAAAGTCCCTAACTTGTCCCACAAAGCCTTCGATGTAGCTTCCCCTAATACATTCATCAATACTGAATTTGAGACACATAATCGTATTGTACCTTTTGCCTTTTGATCCAACTTCTTCCATTCTTCATCGGACACTCCCTTTGGTTTAGTACCTGGATCTACCACGATCCACTGATCTTTATCCACCAACATATCCTCCATCTTTAGTTTCCACAATGTGAAACTCTGACCATTAAATTTCTTGATCTCTATCTTTCCACTGCTCACCATCTTCTTTCACCACCAGAATCAATCTCGTAGATCTCCCACTGAATAGGGTCTACCACAGGCCCGAGTGAAACCCCTCAGCAACAAAGGCATCCCTTGAAGCCAAAACAACTCTGATACCAAATGTAGGTTCTAACCCCATACAGAAATTACCTACATATGAATTCTAAAACATAGAAAATAAACAATGTGAGAGCATAACACATCAAACACATATACACAGAGATTTCCCCTGGATCCCAAAACTGGGACTACCAACTTGATTTTTTCATTATGTTCCTTTCAATGTTATAATACATATTTATACATGTTGAAGCATCCAATACCATGGACGGAAAACCAACGTGTCCAAAAACATGTGCGAAAATCATGCACAAAACCATAGATGGGTCTGCCCAACCTAACATAGGGTCCAAAACCAAAAAATTTCGGGGCGCTGCCCCAGACCCCATAAATGTGGTTATGGGTATGACCCAAACCGCTTATGACCCCCCCTCCCCCCCGCTACACAATCGGTGCAATGAAGGGGGGCTTCGCCGCCCATCTAACCGCCCAATTAACTATGTGGGCTAGTTATGGAAAGAATATAACACAACTCGGCAATGACTGCATCTAGAATGTAAGCCAGGATAGAGTGTGTCACTATGGGATCACGAGATCCTCCTCATCACAGGTGTCTCGAGAATATAAGGAGACAGGTCTAATCCGCATTGTGGGATCACCAAGATCCTCTTCATCACAGATATGCCAAGATGACAAGGAGATAGGTTTGAGCCCTTTTCTATGGGATCTGAGACTGCCTCTTTGTAATACCCAACCAAAATAAACATAGATATCCACATACTACACCATGGAGAAACTTCTGAAATTACCTCACTGTAGCATTTGAAACCCTTTTCTGTTACAACCATCTGAAACTTCAAAAGGATCCGAGTTCTACACTTAAATTATGTGAAGATCCTATCTAGGTATATATAGTAATTCATCGATATATTAAGATGACATGTCAGTATGAATAAATTTTATGCAAGCCGACATGATCTTTCTTTAATTCAATTTGCATACTGACATATTCAAGAAGGATTGTGCTTGTCTTTGGAGGGCTTCTAGACATTTATATAGACTTGAATACATTAAACATAGGCTCAAGAAGAGCTCTTCATACATGACATTAATTCTAGACTCTAAATGAAAAAATATATCATTCTAAAATCACTTGCTCATGAAACCCATGAAGCAAGTTTACAATAATAATTTTTTTCTCTTTATTACATCATTTACATCAGTCATAATTACATGTCATTACGAAGACCAAACCTAGTTACACTTTCTCCAACACTTCCTCTTAACTAGGGAGGGATTCATAATGGTAGTTGGTCATTCTCAATCTAAAGAATTTCTCATAAAATGAATCAGATTTATAATCCATATGTATAGCATCATAGTAACCAACAATATTTCCATAGCAAGGCCTCGACTGACAGCTCTATCTCTCATCAAATCAGAGCACAATGTTGGCAAGACCAATGACTATAGACACCTTCATCATTGTCTCTCAAGGTTCATACCCACCAAGGTGTTCACTGAGTATGACCTTCAAGGACTATTCTCATCTTGGGCTCCCAACACTTAAAGAATATCATTCCTCTTGCCTACTCTTATCTAGGATGCCCTACACATCCTCAAAGAGCATCAAATGTTAGATGATTACCCAATGCTTCATTCGTTCTTCCCAACTGAAGATAAGAATGTTGTTTCTATCTCTCCCTCTCAACTAGGGAAGATATGCCCGCTCCTATAAAGAAATGTACGCAAGCTCCCTCTGATCAGGGACTTTCCCAAGCTCCATCTTAATTAGGGACTTATAAAAGCTTCCTCTAAACTGGGGACTCTCTTTTCATTAGCAGCTTCTTCTTCATGGGTCCTTCAGCTACTTGATCAATTTATTTCCTTGATGTCATGAAATTCAGTTGAGCTTATTTGTAGGGCATTAGCCATCGATCACTTTCCTCCTTGGTTCATCATGTCATTCATTTCTTCATGGAAAGTGGCCTTATTGGTACATATATGGAACCTTCTTCATATGGCTACTTCTTTCTCAACATGCCTCTTTCAGTAATTTCCATCCACCACATGAATGCTAGTTGTATTTGCACTTACAACTCTTGTTCCAGTAGCCTTGCATGAACTCTTCCAAATATTATTCAGGAAATAATAACATTAAACTAAATAGTACCTTATGATATGGATCTTGATCATGCCCTCTTCCTGTAGGTATCATGTTGGGATGGGATCCCTGGGGTCATTTTGGTCAAGTTTTGGGTCAATTTTGTAATATATTTTTGTAGCGAATTTAAAGTCTCTGAAAAATGTGGAAGTGGACCACGAAGCTAGTAGAATTCAAAGGGACTTTAAGTCCCTTAGGTGGGTAGGTGATAGAGTGGTATTGAGATCCGCCCATGGTTCATGGATCATGGTATTGTAAGGAAAATGATATATATATATATATATATATATATATATATATATATATATATATATATAGTCATAGCGAGTCTTAAGAAGTAACATTTTGGAAAAGAATCATTGTAAGGGAAAGGTTCTAAGGTAGGAAAGGCATGTTTCCTGTACTTAGGTGAAAGGGGAAGACTCATACAACTGAGTGCACATAGACCTTGGTAAGTCCACAAGCTGAGTGCACGGGCCCCTTCAACTGAGTGTGCAGGGAAAAGAAGTCTGTAATTGAACCATTATACTTAGTAAAGACTATTTTGAACTGAATCTGGTGCATCTGCATCTTATTTTTTACTTCTGCAAAGTTTATGAATTTTTGCTCTATGTTATGATTTACATGAATTAATTCTTGTTTACTACGTGAAAGTAGTAGATTAGTAATCTTTAAGCATCTAAGTATGATTAGGAACCATTGCGAAGATCAAGTTGTTTATATAGATTTGCAGTAGTTATCTATTTGGAAGGGTTAAAGGTGCACAAAGGTAGATCTAAGCCATAAGGACTAGAAGAACACATCACACAGGCCTATGGATGTAGAAACCTGGTTCTATCATCCCCTGATACTGCTTCGGGTGAGACTGCATCATGCGATATGACGGTTGTTACTAAAAGGGCCAATAGTTAGGGTCTTTTTGGTTGGCACAGATAATGTTGAACCTGGGTTACACCCCATCAAGCCAAAAAATGGTTCCGTTTGCGACACAGGGATCAGTCTAAGGAATGTGTGATGTTGAATAAGTGGTTCCCTACTAAGAAAGAAATTGAGAAGTGGATCGATCAGAAGTTGCACGTGTTTTCATCTCAAGAGAATAGAAACCCAGGGTTATCCAAGGAAGAATGGTTGAATAGATCATTGTACACATATGAAACCGAAGCCTTTTTCTGTTTCTTCCCTTTGCGAATTACATGAGTGGCTGTCTATATTGGCGGACAATCAGGGTATGTGGACGCTTAACGGTCCTATTGTGTGGACTCCAGAGCTGGTGAAGTGCTTGGAAGCTTCAAAAACTAACATTCCATGGGTTGTTGATCACTAGATTGATCGTATCTTAGGAGGATTCATCATTGAGCTTGTGATTGATACAAACATTGAATATATGAAGTAGAGCGCAAGTTCTTCAAAGGACGTGAGGTAAGTATTTAAAATCTCTAAAAATTTGGATTAAGATGAAATTATGTGAAAAAATGGTTATTGTTTCCAGGAAAACTAGTGTCTATTTGATCTACTAGTCCCACTAAGATGGGTAGCTATCTTAGAAACAAACAATTCAAAGTAACTTGTGTTTTCCTTTATGTATGATAGATAAGAGAGAAGCAAAGAGCACCAACCTGAATCTTTCACTTGGCTCCTTGCTTGTTTCCTCTCTCCTTTGATAGAGCTTGCCACTCCTTTCTTACTTCTCCCACTTTAAAGAACACCTGTAGACGCAAAGAAATAAAACACCATCAAAACATAGAGATCTATAATACCATAAACAATGTAGAATCAAAAGTAAATTAACCATACAATTGCATTCACAAATAGCAAGATTCATAAATACACAAGTATATGAAGGAAAACTCAAATAACTTTATTGATAGTAAAAGTAGAAGAGAGGATTACAACCCAGCTGTCTGATCCAACATCATCCTCCAAGCATG
Organism: Pinus tabuliformis; assembly: GCA_031772625.1. Taxonomy (NCBI): domain Eukaryota; kingdom Viridiplantae; phylum Streptophyta; class Pinopsida; order Pinales; family Pinaceae; genus Pinus; species Pinus tabuliformis. The sequence goes on from CM062807.1 coordinate 102,912,982, forward strand.
AAAGCCCTCTTCACCTCATGAAAAGCAAGATCACCCAACAATACAATGTCTCAAAGAGTAACCAACAACGCTTCCATACAAATTACAAAATTCCAGCCTTCAGATCTCTGTGATGAGGGATCCATATATAGATATTTGGTGGGGCAGTGTGGTATTGAGCAATTTGGTGCCTAGAACCTCACATGTAGTAGAGATGGTCTGTTTAATGGATCCCTAGGCTGTTGCGCTGCCAAATGGTGCATTGACCACAGAAACAGAGGTTGACAAGGCTATGGTGAGTGCCATGGAGAAAGTCGGGTTAAACTTAGCTGTGCTTCCAAGTGAAGCCCTTCACACCCTACTAGATGGTGTTATTGTAGAAATACGGGATCGAGAACAGTGCACCTTGAACGTTATCAGTGAGTAGAAGGTGAAAAATGCACAGATGTTCATCAAAAAATCATCTGCGATTGATCTTCTTAAGAAGATCACAAAAGAATGAGTGCACAATAGTTGTGGTGGTTGATGCATGCTGAACTATTCCAAAACTAAACATCCCGGAAGATGCGCTAGTCAATGCAAGGATCTAGAAGCTCGTTGCATCTATGCGTGAGGCACGAATAGAGCTGGCTAAGTTTTAGTTTGAACTAAAGCTTAATATCATGGAAGTTGAGTCGATGGCCCAACCTTCAACTCCACTAGAAGTTAGAGAGAAGCACAAGACCTTTGTCAAAGATTTCATTGCAGCTATCGACACTGCAGTGAAGGATTTAACTGTGCTATTCGAGCAAACGCTGGAAGTAGCTATTGATCTGAAAGAAGATCCAAACATACAAAGAATAGAAAATGAGGCACTGGAGCTAAAGCAGAGGTATGACAAGGTCAAGGCGATGGCGTGCATCGTTGCCATCACGTAGAGGTTGGTAAAGCTGCAAGAAGAGAAGGCATTAAAGGAATAGGTGGATGCAGCTTAGCGCAAGGAGGCAGTACTAAAGGATAGATTGGGGCCTTGTCTAGAGGAATCCTATGTACTCACTGCCTCCATTGAGGGAAATCTGGCTAGTCTGTAGGAGACACAACAAAAAATATAGGTAGATAGCACAGACCAGCAACAGAGCAGTTGGTTGAGCCGGATAAGCAAGCGCCAACGCAATGTACCACCGAGGTTGCAGTTTTACTGGTGGAGATGGGAGGTCTTCACGACAAGATCTCCACACTGACCGAGTGACTCAAGGCAAGCCACCAAATTTTTGTTGTGGGCCTGTTGGGAAGAGGTCCCCTAGGGTCAATTTTTGGGTTAAAAGCCAAAGTTTTGGGGCTAAAGGCCCAAGTTTGTATAAATAATGTAAAGTCTCCACATTTTTTGGTCGTGGAACGTGAAGATTTAAACATTCAAAAATGGTTTTCACCCTTATTTTAGATAGCTTATGTTGACTTGATGAGATTCACCCTTGGTCTGCAAACCATGAGAATGTATAAAAAGAGTCTTAGAAGAGTCTAAGGCAGTTTTAAAAGTTCATTTATTAGTAATTTTTTGGGCAATTGATCAATTTAATGGGTCTATGAGAGCTAAGAGTAAAGAGTCTTAGTGTAGGAAGAGGCTCTGCAGCTGAGTGCACAGATGCCTAGGGTAGAAGCTTGCAGCTAAGTGCGCAGACCCCTGCAGCTTTGTGCACAGGGAAGTTAGAGTCTGTATTGGAGATCTGAACCATCAATAAAGAGAATTATTATGGAGATATTTGTGTATGAGCCATTTTACTTATGTTATGAATGTTTGCAGTTATGTTATTTTGAATACTGGATTTATGATTTAATGCTATATTGATGCGTGAATCTATGTGTTTTACTTTGTCATATCAATGCAAGTAAGAATATCTTTTTACACGAAGATAATCATAATGCATGTTGAATTTAACCAATATTTAAGCTAATCTAGGTAGACATAGAAGTAAGAGTAATTACAAAGGCATGTAAGCATCTAAATTGACTATTTAGGGTTCGTGAAGGATGATTGGAGACCTTCGTAAAGGTTTCAAAGCCGAATAAGAGAAGTACATTGATAAGACCTAAAGGGCTTATAGGTCTGTGCAAAGGAAGGGTTAGGGTATAAAATGACATCACAACTATCTCAGGGTGTGGAAACTTGGTTCCTGCACCCCCCCGTACTGCTTCGGGTGAGACATCAGTCTGCACTCCGCGGATTGATGCTAAATGGGCCAATAGTGTAGGGATTTGCTTGGCTAATTAAAGCTAAACTTGGGTCAGGGCCCATCAAGCCAAAAATATGTGAAATGGAAGCTCTCGGTTAGGTCCACGTAATACTGGTGCTATCAAAAATAGTTTCTTTAAATCTGTAAAAGCTGTGTCACATTTGCTAGACCATTTAAATTCAACATTTCCAGTTAAAGGATATAAAGGTGCAACAATTTGTGAATTTTTTTTTATAAACCTATGATGATATCCTACATATCCAAGGAAGCAACGTACCTCTGTCTAAGTACAGGGTGTAGGTAGTAAAATAATTACCTGTACCTTTGTTGGATCTACCTGTATCCCTATTGTAGAAATGTAGTTTCCCAGGATTACGCCTTCTATCATCATCATGTGACACTTGACATTGCTTAAACATAGCCTAGTAGCGATGCATCATTCTAAAACATTCTCTAATGTTTTTATCACTTGACCAAAGTCATCCCCATACGGGGTGAAGTCATCCATTTAAACTTCAAGCCCTTCATTTATCAAGTCTACAAAAATTCTCAGTATGGCTCTTTGAAATGTAGCTTGGGCATTGCATAAGCAAAATGGTAATACTCTATAAGCGAATGTACCCCACGGAGAGGTGAAGGTTGATTTGTCTTGGTTTTTATCAGAGATTTGAATCTGAATGTAGCTATTGAAGCCATCTAGAAAGGAAAAGAAATGCTTCCATGCTAGAGTATCAAGTGCTTGACCAATAAATTGAAGAGAGGGTAGTGATATTTTTGTGTTGCCTTGTTCCATTCCTGATATTCCACATAGATACGCCACTTCCCATTTTTCTGATGGACAATTACCAATGGAGAGACCCATTTGCTATCCAAAATGGGATAAATGAAATTCACGTTGAGCGGTTTTTGTAGCTCTTCCTTTACAATGTCCTTGAGATGTGGATTCAATCTCTGTTGATCCTGCAGGATAGGACGAGCATCATTTTCGGTGTAGATATGATGCATACATAATTGTGGGTCTATGCCTACATGTTAGGATGGTCCCAGGAAAAAAACCTTTTATATTTTTGTAGGAACTGAATGATTTTTTTATGTTTGTCACTGTCTAGGCTATCATTAATGTTTAAAACCTTGCTTGGTTCGATTTCAACAGGCTTGTTGTTATGAAGAATAGTTGTCTGGATATGTTGATCATCAGTATCTTTCAAAGGGTCTTCCTAGGCTTCATTATCAAGAATTTCTTTTAACAATTGACATTTTACATTATTCACATTAGTTGGCTTATTGATAAAGTTGTTGATAACATCATCTTCAGTTTCATCCTTGAATTTAAGTGCCTCTGCTACTGTAAGTATTGAACGAATGCTTTCTTCCAGGTATGCGGGTGGTTGTTTACATATTTTTACAATGGGAAGACTTGTTTTGGCAGGAGGATATAAAAAAAGATTTTTTACAGCATCCCCTTTAGAAATAGTCATGCTACCCTCTCAGCAGCCTATGTAAGCATCGGCTATTGCTAGCCAAGGTCGACCGAAAATCATAGGGTGCCCATCCAATCGACTCTTTGGGTTTATAACAAGAAAATCTACTGGATACTCCCATGAATCAACAGAAACCATAATATCATGTAAAGTTCCCTCTGGCCTTACCACCAAACAATCATCAAGTTCTAGCAGGGTGGTGGTTGGTTCTAGAGCTACAATACCGAGTGTCTGACAGGTTTCTGTTGTTAAGATCTTAATGGTTTCACCAAGATAAACTAGTGTATTTGGAGAGGAGCAGCCATATATTTGAACTATAACAATGGGATTCCTAGGATCTTCATATTTTACCACCCCTCCCAAGAGTAAATCAGATAAGGTCCCTACAACATGAATGGTGGGTGAAGTTTTTGCCTTCGTCATAGGCTTGTTTACACATAGCTCTTTAATCTTTTTAGCATAAATAGGAATATCTTGGATGGCCTGGAGGAGAGGAAATTTAATACAAAGATTTTTTAGTTACCCTATAAGATCAAAATCTGGATAAACAATTGTTTTAGGTACTGTTAACCTTTCAAGGAATAGGGGAGAAGTAACTATGAGTTTCTCAGGATATTTATGTTGTTCTATATCTTCTCCTTGTTTTATTTTTGTGTCAAATATAGTTGATGGTATATGTACAGGTGGGGTTTCCAACTCAATTGATGATTGGTCTATGTTTTCCTTAGGGGTGATGATATGTCCTAACCTCAATCGAAGTTCATTACATTCTTTTTGTTCAATCTCATAGTATAAGCTCTCGACAACTTGCACCAGCTAAACCAGTCTATTATTAGGATTCAGATTCGGTTGAGCGGTCAATTAAGGATGCAGAAGGGGCTAGGGATTTTGATGTAAGGGATATGGGGCTGATAATGCAGGTTGATATTGAGGACCTGTCCCCATAGGTGTATTGGATATCCCTAAAGGTCACTGCCAATTTGGTGACCAATTTGGATTTTAGGAAGTAGAGGCAGGCCACTGGGATGAATATGGATTACCTTGCCAAACAGGAGTAAAAGGACAATTTGTCTAGCGATTACCTGGAAAGGACTAAGTTGGTCAAGGTATCATAGGGAATAGCTTGGATTTCCAATTCAAGTAAGGTGACTAGCCTTGCCATGCTGCCCCAGGGTTCTGCTTCTGATTAAATGGTGAAGAAGGAAAGAACTAGGATGTGTCTTGTGACACACCTGTAGGTTTGGCTTGGCACTATCGACACTGGTTCATTAAGCATACTGGCTTTGTCTCTTCTTCCACGTCTTTGAAAACTACATTTAGCTCAGGAAGTGATGGACATTGTTTGGTGTTCTGATCCTTGGTGCAAATGGTGCATGTCTGGACCATGTCCAATGGACACTCCTATTGGTTATGCTTCTTTCGGCAATGTGGGTAGAAAATGGCCAAATTCTGTTCTACTAAGGCTTGTTTCTTTTTAGCCTGTAGGACATCCAGCTGCATTGTAAGGGTGCCCAGGATGTCTATTTTGAAGTCTTCTAGGAGGTTACCGATTTCAATTCTTACTACACCTCCACTGTGTGCTTTTCTTCCTTGGGTCGTAGGATCTCGACTTCCCGACCCTGCATATGTGCTACCTTGCGAACACCTAATACACAAGCGAACAATTTCATCATAATATTCTTGAGAAATGTCTCCTTTCCCCATCAAATTTAGAGTTTCTATCCATTCTTCTTGCATTCCCTTAATCAAGATAACTCTAAGGACTTCTTTTGGTAAAGTGGTGTGAGGGGATCTCTGCAAATTATAGTGAAAATGTTCGACATATTCTTCTAGAGTTTCATTATCTTTTGTAGCCATCTTAAATATTTCATCTTTTAATTCCCTAGTCTTGCAAAATTCTTGGTATCTTGTGAGAAAAGAAGTTTTCATGTCATCCCAAGAGTTAATAGTACATCCACCTAGACCCATGAACCACCTCAAAGCTACTCCTTTTAGAGTAGAAGGGAACAATTTTAGTTTTTGAGGGTTTGTGGTATAGTCATATCCTCTATAGAGGACATCAAACTCAAATAAGAAGGCATCTGGATCCTCCGTGATCATCCCATGAAAAGTTGGGATGCTTTTTAAGGGAATATCTTTCATTAGGGCATTGGCCACTTGGTTGACTATGGGTTATTCCAATGTCGAGGTCTAACCTTCAGGTGGTAAATTTGCCATTTGGTCAAAAATGTGCCAATATCCTTCAGTGATTTCAGTGGGTGCTATTTGAGTAAGCGAAGGATTCACAAACCGAGTTGGTTTTGCAACACTGCCTAGATCTGGGATCATAAGAGATCCTTGTTCAGATAGCTGAGGTCCTGCCTTAGTAGTTCCACTGGTTTCTCCCTCTCCTTCTCTTAAGTTGTACGGTTTTCCCTCTTGTAGAGGATCAGAATTTAAATTTGTTGTAACCTAGAAACTTTATTCAGATCCTCCAATTTGGCTATGAATGTCAGTGTAGGTTGCAGATGGTGAGCCTACTACCTGAGGGATTAGAGTAGGGATTTTTCCAGAGACAGACTGGAATCCTACTGATGCTTGAGACTCTGCTTTTCTTACGATTTCGTCCATAAAAGTTTTTCTCCCAAGGCTCACCAATCCTTTGGGTTTTGTGGATTTAGGTGGGGGGTTCTGATCTTTTTCTATTTTTTTATTCCTATTCATTCATAAAAAAAAGACTATTTCTATTTAACATCTATGCTTTTGCTAAAAGTCAAGCTGATGAGCAAGCACATTACTTGCTACTCACGTAGGTTCTTACCTCTCACTTTTAAAACCAAATTCTCTTACAGCAAGGTAAAAGGAAATCACTTTGAAAAATTCTCCCTCGCAACGGTGCCAAAATGTTGTTGCACTAAGATGTCTTATTACAAGCAACCTTAATACCTACATTCATTATCAACCCAGGGCAAGTCTTTTCATTTCAAGAGTGTCAGCACTATATATGCAGTGAATTCATAGGTCGGATTATGTTGGAATCATTGCAATTTCTAATGTCTATTTCTCTAGATTCAATCCAAATACTTCTGAAAGGAATTTATAACACACTTTCAAAGCTACTTAATCTATTTTTCAAGCAACTGAATTGGAATGCGAATAGAAAGAATCAAACTTGACAACCTAGCTATTATTGAAACTAACTCATTTAACATGAAGGAAAGCTATGATAATTGAATAGAAAAATAACCATATAAGCATCTCATGGAAGCAATCAATCTAGATTTGAAATCTATGATAGCGTTACCTTAGAATGAACAACAACCTGGAATTAACGTAACCAATTCAATGAAGAACATCACGCATATATAATCACATAGCTAAATCTAGAATGTTGATTGAACAGTGAACAAAAATCAGAATCATTAATCCTCACAGTAATCAAAAGGATACTAATTTTGCAAACTAACAAAAAATAAAAAGTGAAGAATAATCATAAATAATTATAACACAATTGAAGCAGTATATCTTCTATTGACTGGGCCTAAAGTCTCCAGAAGTCCCCGTTGTTAGATATTCAGAATACGATTACGAATTGAACAGAGTATTCTTCATTAAAATCAATAACAAAGTTACAGCATCACCGAGATGAAAGTATTATATGTCCAAAAATAATAGTTACAATCTGCAAATTCCTAAACTAATTGTTCAATTCACCTTACGGCATTATATAACATTTGGAAAAGTAAATAGATAAAAGAAAATCCACAGGATCAGGGGATCCTAAGGATTTCGCAATAATCGATCTGATTTCATGATAAAATAGCAATGGTTCTCCTGGTCTTCCGCTTTCTTCCATTCTTAGGACGATGTATTTTTTCCTTTACTTGTTGTTGTTATTCTATCGATTGAACAACTATCATCCAATCCGCATCCCTGCATACAAAGATAGTGAAAGTCGATTTTTCGTGCCCAAATTTTACCCAACTTTTTCTGTTTTTCATCTATTTTTATCCATAAAATGAAGATAAACATGTGAATACAAATGCTTAATTAGGCTATTTATCAGGAGAAAACATACCTTTTGCTCGGACCAACAGCAGTCTAAACTTCCCTGTTCATTTCCCCCCAATCTTATTACTTGCCTGAATTCTTCATAAAATGTCATGCCTCTCACCTTTCAAGTAAAAGGGCTATTATTTCCCCCAGTGGTGAAATTATTTTCACCATTACATCTGAGCACATAAACCAAATGTTGTAGGTCACCCACAGTGACTTCCTCATCCCTTTTTCCTTTGAAGCTCTCAGAGAAAACTATCAGAAGCTCACCTTCCCCTAGAGAGCTAGGATTTTTGAAGTTTTCCTCCCAGAAGACTCTCATCTCCCCAAGGAAAATCCCCCTTATCCCTCTTCTATGTTCCCTCAAAGGACCAGATAGATTATCTCTGTCTTTTCATCCATCCTTGGTTACTATTCAGATGAATGGGTAGATGAGCCTATTTTAGGCTTTCTATCCACCCTTTCTACAGAAGAAGGACTATTAGTCTCCTTTGACTATGGTCACTTCTTAGAAAATGTAATTCATGAACAATTCCTTCAGTTTTTAATTGAAGTAATGTTCTGATATTCTTCTATTCTTATGTATATGTTCATTTTCTTTCAGAGAGATTGGTTTCCCTTTGCAGTGTAGAATCTTGATCAACAATGAGAGTCGTAGTCTATTGTCTTCTAGAGCTCCTTAATCATAAGACAATCACAGGAATTCAGCTTTACAGACTTCATTAATCAATTTTTGTATCCAAAAACTTGCTTTTTGAGTGGCTAGTATATTCCAAGGATCAATGAAGATATTTAGAAAGTTTTACAGCTTAGTGAACTGGTGAAAATAGGAGACTGATACCTTTACCAATCATTCACAAAAATCAGAGTTTATGGTCCAGAGTTGCCACCATATAAGCTACCCAAGTACCTTCCAATGAGAATATTTCCCTTGGAGTACATCAGGAAACTAACTCACTTAGAAAACATCCATTTTGTGGCAGCCAAAAAGAACTCTAAGTTCTGGATCAAGACACAAATAGGACCTTTCATTTGCAATAGTAGAGCAACAAGAGAGGAAGTAGACCTCCTGCTGAAACAAATGAATTTCCCTCTTAGTTTTACTTGGACCTATGACCCCTTTGGGGTAATTTATAACTTAAGAGTGGAACAAAAAGAAACTCCCTATGTTCATACTCAAAGGCTAAAAATAGAGAAGTACATGAACCAACACACTTGGGTAGAGAACACATTGCAGGAGGCCAAAGAGCAGGTACTTTCTAGAACAGCTTCAGAGACTACTATACCCAGAGAAAAGACAGATGAGAGACCAAGAGAGGATGCCTCTCCATTAGTTACAGAAGTATCATCCAAAGAGTTCAAAATATACACAAGGAAGATTAAAACATGCTATAAAATAGACTTCCCACCACTGGAGGAAACCCATGGTACTATTTTACTCTCACACTTTCAAACTTTTAAGTTGGATAGCAGTACCACAGAGTCTATGTCATTAGGCTACTAAATATATTACAACTATGATACCTCACACACCAGAGTCATATACAAAATAGAGGTAGCTGGATATTTCTCATAGATATAAAGAGATTAAACAGAGGAATGAAGCCATCCATGACCATATCTCTACTCAATTTAGGAAGAAGTCTTCCTCCATCAGGCACAGGCTTATTTCAACATATGACACAATGAAGGGAAGAATTCATATGCAATTCTTGCAAGCCCAGGTTCCACAACCAAAGTCAGTAGTAGACTTCAAACAAACTACCTTTGAGTTTGAGGAAAAGGATGTTCATCCTTTATATGAAATAGATATGCATAGGTAGACTGTAGAAATGGTATCCTCTACCTTCACACGGACTGTTGGGTAAAAGCATGTTAATGTGTATCACTTTTTCCCTTTTTGTGGCAAAGAAGTTTTATAAAAATAAATGGATTTGGAATGTTTACTCTTAAATTCACAAAATCATCAAAAACTAGGTGGTGATAAAAGAAGACAAAACATGTCAATTTAAATTCAATTTCATGTCATATTTTTTCTAAAATTTAATATATAATTTTTATCTAATTTATTCATTTTCTTTAAAAGGTATCATTAATATTTTACATAAATTTTTAAGTAGTGACAAAACCGCGACCCCCCATTTCTCTATTGATTTATGTTTTTTAATTCCAATTTCTTTAAGAGATGTGTTGTAAACATTCTAAAGATTGCTAAACAAATTTAAAAATAAAAAGTAAGCATATTTTTTAATTATTATTAAAATACTAGTAAAAATGTATGATCATATTTTCGTATATATAAAACCGCGACCCAAGAAACTACCCTTTCAACTTTATAAAATCATTTGTTTTTAACAGAAATTTGAAAATAACATATAACAAAATGTTAAAATTATTTTTTGAAATTTTTTAAAATATATTTTATATTTTTTATAATAAAATTTTTAATTATGATTATAATAACGTATTTTATATTATTCAAAATATAATATATAAAATTATTTGTTTAGAAATTCTACTTCTATATATATATATATATATATATATATATATATATATATATATATATATATATATATATATATAAAGAGTTTTAGCATTTCATTTAACTTTACATCAAGTTATTTATATTTTGTGAGTGATTAACCATAGCTTTTACCAATATTTACTATCAGTTGACTTATTTGCAAATTTAGTATTTACTTTTTATAACATTATTTATATTTTCTAAACCCATTAAATAGGCTCACTATAGCTTTTACCAAAATTTATTGTGAGTTAGCTTTCTTACAAATTTAGCATTTATTTTTTATAATTAACAAGTATGAAACTCAACTCATTTAGTTGATATTTTTATATTATTTTTTTTTATCTTTTTTTATTTGAGTACTTTTTTGCTTTTGCCATATAATGAGACACATTAACATGCTTTTACCCTGTTATCACTGCTTCCAAAATATAGCTTACTTTGAACAATGTGCAGTCACAACTTAAACTGGAGAAAGTGACCTCTCTTGCCAAAGAAAACATAATCAAATACTTTAGATGAAATGGTGATCAAAGAAGGCTTTGATCCAGATAATTCAAAATCCATGGAGGAGATAATAAAAGAGAAAAATGCTAACATCACAGCCCTAAAGAGGCAATTGAAGTTGCATGAAACAGAAGATGCCTAGGCCAAGGAGCTAGGAGAGACAAAGCTACAAAAGGAAGAGATGTTGAAGCTTCTAATGGAACAAAGTGCACAGATCAAAGATCTGGAAGCAGAGATGGACAAGATCATAAAAGAAAAGGAACAAATTTCACAACTAGCAGTGGTTCGTCTTGATGCAGTTCCAATTGCATCTCTACTTCAAACAAGTATCCCTACTGAAACCACGATGATAGGAACATCCTCTTCTACAGTGCTTCCCACATCAATTGCAGATGATTCAGTTAAGTCGGCTGAATAGATAAAGAAAGTAAGGCAAGATGTGAAAGTCCTATAGGAACAAAAAATAAGATTTGAAAATGCCCACTTGACAGAAACACAGAAGTCCTAAACATTGTTCTAGAGATTACAATAGATGGAAGTAGATTGTGTCATGGGTAATACATTGGCACGGGTAAAATATAATATCTTAAAATTAATTAAATGAAGACATGATAGACGTTTGGACTTCAATACAAATTATTTTTGAGCAACAAGAGCTGATTGAACGGTCCAATGAAGTCATCGAACAAGTTAGAAAGAGGTTGGGAGATAAGCCAAGTGAGGCCACTGAGCTCATCAAATTCCATAGTTCCAAAAAGAAACAGGAATTAGAAGAGTTGGATATTGAACACAAAACATAAATAATATTGGAAGTCAGGAAGGTGTTGACTAAGAGAAATATAATGAGACAACTTGAAGAGAAATGTCAGATTATGGACACTGGTGTACATAAATTATTCACCAAGTTGGAACCCCTCTACAAGAAAGGAATTCCAATTTATTAGTGATTAATGATAAGCTCAACACGTGGTCTAGTTACAGTGATAAAATAATGACCAAGTCAAGAGACAATTAAAGGAATACAATTGGAAGATCCAGCATGACAGGAAAGGCGTCCTTGGAAGCATTGGCATATGACCTTGACATTCAGTATGAAATTAAAAGCCTATTCATTACCAAACCAACATTTGCTAAATATACTGAAGTCGACGAAGTGTACAGAAAGTTGTTGAAGATGACTATCCCAAGTGAACAACGATAGGATAAAAAATGTAAATTACTGGAGTAAAAAGTATATTTGGCTACACATCTCAACGTCAATAGCACATGCAGAATTCGAGGGCCAGATAGCCAGCTGTTCCACCAATTCAGTGCCACCACTTCAGAAAGTTCAAATTTTCGTGATATATTAGTAATAATTTAGATTTATTCAATTGATACATCCTAATCATTATGAAAGGATATTTTTGTAAATTAATTATAAATACTTCATCTTCATAAGTATCAAGGGTTGGTTTTTGAACAAAAGAACACTATTGTATATTGTTGAAGCATCAACGGATTTACGAGTAATACAAAAATATCTTTCATAGGATTCTTGTGTCTAGTTGTTTTTGAAGTGCCTCTATTGTCTTAGGTGTTTATATCACATATTTTTACCAAGTCTGAATTATTTAATAGATAAGTAAAGGGCATATTTTTTTTAAATCTACACTCTGCACCCGAATACAAATAATTTCAATGTTTGCTTCTAATCTTTAAATATATAATTCAAGTAACAATGTTATACATCAAAAGTGAAACTTAATTTGTTCTTCCTTCCCCATCTCATAAACTAAAAGAATCCATTCAGGTTGGCTACCCTGTCTTGTCAGATCTATCTGTAGACATTGTAGTCGATCCATACTTTATGTAACATACTCCATATCCCAATGGTAATCTAGTTATCAACCAACCATTCAAATACAAATCAAACCTTTAACTTCATAACTAGACTAATATCCCATAAAAAAAAAATTAAACCTTACATAGAGAGCCCTCTTTAAAACTGGGAGGGCTAGATCCCACCTTCCAAAGTTGGTTTGTGGTTACATTTGTGGTTTTTTTCTGCAATCTCCGAAAATTAAAAAGTGCTAACATTCTGGCGACCATACTGGGGACTTAAAAATAATCCTTCATTTCATTTTCATAAGATTATTTCCCTAGTTTATACATCTTTATTTCAAGAAGTCTAATGATCTAAATATTGGAATTAAAGGATTAGAGGTTATTTTTCATTTTTAAATATCTAGCTCCAAAACGAATTCATATTCAAGCCAATCCTAATCTAGAACCACTTGAAATTTTAGACGATCCTAAAAGAATACTAAGAATAATAAGTTTAGCTGAAAGCCGAGGAAGCTATAGCCCCCTTTCAAGGGATAATTCTCTTCCAGAAAACCTCGAAACCATTCAAGATATTCAGTTCAACTTACCTTTCGAACACAGTCTTTTTACGACTAAGTCTAAAAATTTTGTTGATCAAACAGTGGTTGATGAATCCATTCTTCAACCCTACAAACCAATAAGACCATCTGTTGAACCTAATTTGGATCAGCAAGTCCTTCATAACTTTGACAAATTGCAGGATCTTGTGTCAGCACTTGATCAGGCTATACATCAAGATTACATTCAGCAATCTCTTTAACTTTTTCCTCTTACCTTTGCAACATTAGCTTCATCTTCCTAATCAGTTCATCCAATGTCAGTTGGACCTACCTATTCTATAATTTCTACTACTCATCTAGTAGTATCAAAAGTAGTAACTCAATCAATTCCCACAAATCCTATATGTACACCTCCCTTAAGACCAAATATTATGGCTGCTCATTATGCTCCCTTGGTTTTACCTACCCAATTGCTTGAAATGCCCCAAGACTATTAGACTAGGATTCCCCAATTGGATGCCATTATTGTTATCAATGCACAACAACACACAGATAGAATGAATGACTTTTTTTATCTTCATGAAGTAGATGAGAATGATGTAAAATTGAGGTTGTTCACCCAAATCTTAGGTGGAGAAGTCAAAGGGTGGTTAAAAAACTTAGCATCATGTAATATAACTGACCTTGTTTTTTTTCACCAATATTTCCTAATTAGGTGGGAAATTAAAAAGAGTCCTCTCCAGATCCTTAATGATTACAAAAAACTTAAGAGAGGACCTAATGAAACTATAGAGGGGTACTATGACAGGTTTAATAAGGTTTACAATGCAATCCCCACTGTCATTAAACCACCCCAGGCTTGGCCTTGATACATTTCCCAAAAGGATTTGATGTTGATATGGCCTATCAACTGAGAGAAAGAGACCCCACAACCTTAGAGGAAATGCATACAAATGTGCTTAAATTAGAGGCTAATTTATTAGCCAAGAAAGCTAAATTAAAATCTGAAAAAGGAGTAACAATAAAAGAGGAACCTTCATCTTATGATTCCACTGATTATAAAATAGACAGTCTACTGAGAAAAGTAGAGAAAATGATGGATAGAATCAATATATATGATAGGGCTCCTCCAAGATAAAATCAAACTTGGAAAATAAGGAATTCAACTATAGAAAAAATCAACACCAGATCAAACAAAGGGACCCTAAAGATCTTGACCAGCAGGTTCCAAGAAAATAATACATATGAGGAGGCTGAGTTAGTTGAAGAATCAAAGGGCACTCAAATAAATCTAAAGGGAGAGAATGAAATAGAACCTGAAGAATCAGAGGATTACAAGAAAGGTTTTGAGAATTCCATTATGGAATTCTATAAGAAATACAACCTTAGGAGTAGGAAAATATCTGATACTCCAACTAAAAAACCAGTTGAAACACCTCCAAAGGAGAACATTGAGATTCTTACTAGAAATAATCCTGATGTTCTAATCCAGAAAAAACCTAATATTGCATCCATATCAATTCAAAATAATAATGCCTCTACCAGTCAACCAAGATACATATCCCAAAATGATTTGGCTGATAAAAAAGATGTTGCCAATTTATTTAGAGCGCAGACACCATTTAATATTGAAAATGAACTGGAAAAAAATCAAAATCCCCATTCCTTTGACGAAATTAATGAATAAAAATGCCTATAGATCATGGGTAATGAAAGCATTGAGAATAGGAGAAAACGTTGATACAGTCAATGTATAATATGATCAACCTGAAATACTATTTGGCCAAGAGTTGATGGTAAATTTCAAGAAGGATATGTACCTCCCTTTTATGTTAGTGAAACCATTCATGATAAAATCTTACACAACGCTATGCTTGACTCAGGGGCCTCCCAAAATATTATTCCTAAGGTCATCATGGAGAAATTGGGATTAGATATAACCAGAAGGTATAAAGATCTATATTCATTTGATTCCATTCAAGTAAAGTGCCTTAGACTTATAAAGGATTTATGTGTCAACTTAGTCCAAATACCAGCCAAAAGTGTACTTATGGACATAGTTGTTGCTGATATACCTCCCAAATTTGGCATGTTTCTTTGTTGTTCATGGGGAGCCAAACTCTAGGGAACCTTACAGATAGATATGTCTTATGCAACAATCCCAGAATTTGGTCAGAATAGAAGACTCTATAGAGAGAAACTTATGAAATTCATGGTCACCACTCAAGATAGGCCTAACAATTATCCCATATATTTTGTTCATTCATATATTGAGTAATTTATTATGTATAATAATGTAATTTCACAAGAACAATTTCCTAATCATTAAACTTCCCTTTATCTCACCAAGGAATGTCAAACATTAATTAGTGAACAGGATAATTCATATGAAGTTTTATGGAATTTGATTTTTGATGGATCACTGAGTAAAGAAGTAGTCGTTGTTGGTGTATGAGTTTCTAATTCATATACTCATCACTTAGAGGGTCATTCCTACAAATTGAATTTCCAGTGTTCCAATAATGTTGTAGAGTAGAAATATTTAATCCTAGGTTTACAACTTTTAAAAAAACTAGGTGCTAAACGGATTTCCATTCATGGAGATTCTGAGTTGGCAATAAAACAAATCGAGCGAGAATACTCTGTAAAACATCATAGGATGAGAGAATATAGAAATGTTGTGTTGGATTTTCTAGATTCTTTTACTGAATATAGTTTGTATGTGGTTTCAAGAGATCAAAACATTTTGCCTGATGGTCTTGCTACTTCGGCAAGTACTTGTAAATTACCATTTCATCCTAATCGCCCATATATTTTCGAAGTTAAAAATAGACCTACTATCCCTGATAACATTAGATACTGGTAGGTTTTTGGAGATGACGTTCATATTGAGAAGTTTTTGCATTCTAAAGGCGAATTTGAAGATGGTAATATATATATATATATATATATATATATATATATATATATATATATATATATATATATATATATATATATATATATATATATATATATATATATATATATATATATATATATATATATATATATATATATATATATATAATTTGATGTAGAAGATATTGTACATACTAGCGTGAATAAGTTAGAATTTCATGAAATAGATGGAGAAAAACAAGAAACAAATATTTTACAACTGAAAGACAATATCTTACCTAGAGGGCTAGTTCCATTAGAAGATTTATTTTATTTCAATGATGTAGCTAAGAAGCCAAAAATTGAACCCACTGGAGCTGGAGTTGGGGAACATAATATTGGGACTAAACAAGAACCCAAAATGATCAAATTGTCCAAATCCTTACCCCCAGGTGAAAAGCTGAAGTAAATTAAATTGTTCAAATAATTCATTGATCTTTTCACCTGGAGTTATGAGGACCTAAAATTCAATGACACTAGTATCATACATCACAAAACTCCCTTGAAAGAAGATCATAAACCCTTTAAAAAAAATTAAGGAGAATTAATCCAATGGTTATGCCTCCGGTTGAAAAATAGTTAAAAATAATGTATGATGAAAAAATCATAGTACCCTTGAGATATTGCAAACGAGTATCCAATTTGGTTCCCATTAGGATAAAGACTGGTGAGATTGAGCTCTGCATTGATTTCTAGAATTTGAATAAAGCCTCTTTAAAATACAACTACCCTCTGCCCAAGATGGACCACATCCTACAAAAGGTGGTTGGATCCAGTAGGATTTTCTTGTTAGACGACTTTTCTGGTTATAACCAAGTCTTAGTACACCTAGACAATCAAGAGAAGACAACATTTACTACACGTTTGGGCACTTTCATGTATGTGAAAATGCCTTTTGGTCTAATGAATGTTGGAGCTACTTTTCAGAGAGCCATGTACTTTACTTTTGCTAATGAAATGGGTCATTTCATATTTATATATCTAGATGACATCACTGTTTTTCGGAAATAGATGGGGAACACTTAAATCACCTGAGAAGAGTTTTTGAAAAGTGTCAGAAATTTGGCATTTCCATCAACCCCAAGAAAACATTATTTAGTTTGCAAGAAGGAAAACGATTGGGACACATAATTTCAAAAGAAGGAATCAAGATATACCCCAACATAATTGAAGCTATACTCAAAATTAATCCCTCTAGGAGTATAAAGGAAGTTCAATCTTTTATTGGAAATAAATTTTCTAAGGAGGTTCATTCCGAATTTAGCTGAGCTTTTAAAGAATATAACCAACATGCTAAAGAAAGATACAGAGGTGAAATGGAACATGGAAGCGAGACAATCATTTAAAAATGTAAAGCAAGCTTTAACTCAGGCTCTTGTATTAATTAGTCAAGATTTTACTAAAGATTTCCTAATTTTTTCTTTTGCTTCTGAGCACACCATTTCTGCAGTTCTCCTACAAAAGAATAATGAAGCCCATGAACAACATATTTTTTTCTTTAGAAAATCTTTGAGATATGCAACATTGAAATATGACATTATGGAAAAACAAGCTTTTTCCCTAGCAAAAGCCATAAAAGATTTTAGAGTGTATTTTCTTCATTCACATATTATTGCTCTTGTTCCAAATGCCGTAGTAAAATATATAATGACCCAAAAATATCCCAATGGGAAAAGGGGTAATTGGATTGTTTCGAATGATATTGAAATCTGACCCACTAAACTCATCAAAGGTCAAGGGTTAGCAAAATTAATGGCAGAATCTAACTTACATGCTTTAAATATAAATTTTCTAGCAATATTTAATGAACTAGATGAGTTGGTGACTCCACAGGTAGCAGAAGCTTTTGCTACCTCTCCCTGGTATGCAGACATTATTTATGTTCTACATAATTTACAAGCTCCTCCTGGTTTAACTAAAACAAAAGCTAGATTTATTAAACTTAAAGCTGTTAAGTTTTGTATTTTGGATGAAAATCTGTATTGGAAAGATGCTGGTGGTGTTTTACTAAACTGTTTGTTGAAAAATGAAGCAGATAAATTCATGCAAGAGTTCCATGAAGGAGATTTCGTTGGACACATGTATTGGAAGACTATTGCCAATAAGATTCTGAGGGAGAGTTTTTACTGGCCCACCTTATTTTCTGATATCCAAAAGAAAGTTACTTCATGCCACAAATGCCAAATATTCGAAGGTAAAAAGAAACTTTTTCCTTTACCCTTAAGGCCTATATCTGCTGAAACCCCTTTCCAACAATGGGGCCTTGACTTCATAGGAGAACTCCACCCAGCCTCTTCTTCCCAACACAAGTGGATTTTGACAGCCACTTATTACTTTACAAAATGGATGGAAGCCATATCAACTAGAGAATCTTCTGATGCAGTCATCATATAATTCCTAGAAAACAATATCCTTGCAAGATTTGGATACCCTAGGAAAATTATTACTAACAATGTTGCAGCTTTCAGGTCAAAAAGGATGGCATATTTTTGAAACAAATGTCAGATAACATTGGGACATTCTACATCTTATTACCCTCAGAAATGTACTGCAAGAATCTTCCAATAAAAGCTTAGTTAATATTATTAAAAATTTGTTGCAGGACAATAAAAAATCATGGCACAACAAGCTAGTTAATGCATTGTGGGCAGACAGGCTTACTACCAAAAAGTCAATAGGCATGTCTCCATACCAGCTAGTTTATGGGATAGATGTTGTTTTTCCAATTTTGTTGGGAATTCCTATTTTAAAGATGCAAGAAGAGTCGGAGGTGGAACCAAATGATTTACAGAGGAGAATAAACCAGACAATTCATTTGCATCAGACAAGAGAAGCAGTTCATAACAGAACTCAGTTGATCCAAGATAGCATCAAGAAGACATTTGACTGAAGGACTAAAGCTGATGACTTTCAGATCAAAAATCATGTTCTGAAATGGGATTCCAGAAGGGAAGAGAAAGGAAATCATGGTAATTTCGACAACTTGTGGATGGGACCTTACATTATTGATTCTTACCGAGGTAACAGTGCATTTTTTCTGAAGAACACAAATGGAACAGAATTACCTGGAGGACCTATCAATGGAAGGATGCTAAAGCATTATGTTTTTCAGGACTAAACAATTGTTTTTATCACACCCATTGTAGATACCATTTACCTTGTACTATCATGAGTGAGTAGCTTATGTCTGAAAGTTGAAGCCCGTGGAGAAGGCCCTAAGCTTTTAGTCATTTCACTGCCATAACTACAACAAACAAAACATCAGATACAGTCAACACTGAAGATAAGGATTCAAGGCTATTAGTCTACGATGGTCTTGACACTTAACCAGAAAGTTCCATCCCTAGCTAGAGCCACTATTAGGGTCCTATAATTTATAGAATCAAATGATCATTGAATAATTGCTTTCATAATTTTAGATTGTAAATAATATTACTTATTGCAAATGATTTAAAAAAAAAACATCAATACAAAAAAAAGAAGGAAAAAGAAAAGAAATGATAAAAGAACCCCAGGAAAAAAATGAGTAAATGTGAAAGTGATGCTAGTTTAAGTGCCACTACTAGTCTATTGGTTTTGTAAAGAATAAAATCATGAAATTGTGTGCATCTTGTCTAAATGCCACAATACCTTTCTGCTTGAAACATACAGTTTAATCATGTTCAACCAAGTTTCAATTTGTGTTAATTATATTAGATTAAATAACTTAGCCAAACAGTGTAATCTTGGCTAAGATTAGATATGCAGAATAGGTAAATAATTTAATCCAACAGTTTAATCTGGATTAATGCAGTTGAATAGATTAGTTTAGTGGTTTGAAATAAATATTCGTATTCTATTGAGAATGAACAAATAGATAGGTTTTACATGTTTAAATGCACCCTTATTTCTTTAAAATTGCATTAGAATACGAAAAAGTGGATTTTCAATGTAATTGGCTGATTGGTTATTTGTCCAAAGTTTGGACTTTGGTGTGAAAATCGTATGCCCAAAATATTCCATGGGGTCGACCAATGTTAAACTCCACACATATAATTATCCCTGATCATCCTCCCACTTAGATCCAATGGCCCATAATTGATTTCAGACCCCCCCCCCCCCACCCCGCGACAATTCTCTTTAACAGTGGGGGGGTTCGAAAATATGTTTTCCACCCCCATATCCATGACCATTGCACCAACTTGTTACTATTCTTCCCATTTATCTGCTCCATTACTAAAATTAATGAAGCTTACGACTTTTAATCCAATGGTTGTGCTCGTTTTTTTGCCTATTAAACTAAATTTTCACGAGTGATTACATCCTTTTTTCTCCTCCTTATGAGCATCACTCCCACCTCCTATTTCATGATGATCTTCCAGTAGCCATTAGCATACATTACCCATCTCTGATCAGTTTATAGAGGTACTCTCACCTAAAGTTCCCCTGAATTCTTGAAACCTTCTACAAATTCCTTTTTTCAAGTTCTTCCCTCGTTTATCCTGCTACCACAATGGCTCCCAAAGTCACCACTGTAGTGAATCCCATGCTTACTACCCCTGTGGATTTAGACCACATTTCTCTTACTGACAGAGACTATAAGATAGCCAAGACACAATATGAATTCGACCTCTTCGAATTACGTTGTTGGTTTCGTGATAACTACCTCAACCAATCCGATGAAATCAACCTCTGGCAGTCCAGACTTCCCCTGTTCATTTACCCCTAGTATCATTACTTTCCCAAATTCCTCGTAAAATTTCATGCCTCTTACGTTTCAAGTAAGATAGCTATTATTTCCCCAAATGGTGAAATTATTTTCACCAATACATCTGAGAGTGTAAACCAAATGTTGTGGATCCCCTATAGTGATTCCCTCGCCCCATTTTCCCTTGAATCTCTCATAGAAATCTATCATAATCTCAGCTTCCCCCAAAGAGCTAGGATTTATGAATTTTTCCTCCCAGAAGACTCTCAACTCGCCCTTATCCCTCTTCTATGTTCCCTCAAAGGACTAGATAGATTATATCTATCTTGTCATCCATCCTTGGCTACTATTCAGATGAATGGGTAGATGAGCCTATTTTAGGCTTTCAATCCACCCTTT
Source organism: Pinus tabuliformis (assembly GCA_031772625.1). Taxonomy (NCBI): domain Eukaryota; kingdom Viridiplantae; phylum Streptophyta; class Pinopsida; order Pinales; family Pinaceae; genus Pinus; species Pinus tabuliformis. Next base: position 102,934,113 of record CM062807.1, read on the forward strand.
CTATAGAAGAAGGACTATTAGTCTCCTTTGACTATATTCACTTCTTAGCAAATGTAATTCATGAACAAATCCTTCAGTTTTTAACGGAGGGAATGTTCCCATATTATTCTATTCTTATGTATATGTTCATTTTCTTTCAGACAGATAAGTTTCCCTTTGCACTGCAGAATCTTGATCAACATGGAGAGCCGCAATCTATTGTCTTCTAAACCTCCTTAATCAAAAGACAATCACCGGAATTCGGCTTTACATACTTCATTGATCAATTTTTGTATCCAGCAACTTGCTTTTTGGGTGGCTAGTAGATTCCAAGGATCAATGAAGATATTCAAACTGTTTTACAGCTCAGTGAACATGTGAAAATAGGAGACTAGTACCTTTACCAGTCATTCAAGCCTTTCCCCTCGCATTTCAGAACATTCCCGTCCATTACAGTTCATAGGGTATTATGAAGGCGAATATCTCCATGGCCTGAACCTACACACTCCACCCTCGAACCTATGAATAGAACCTTTGCATAGAACTCTTCCTAGAACCTCGATATCACTTAACAGAACCCCAAGTACTCAATTTGAGGGATAAATCATTACTTAAAATGCACCTTAAGATCTTTGCCAGACAAAACAGATGGTTTCAGTATTGCTAGTAAGAGAGTGCTAGTAAGGGAAGTAAGTGATTGAGGGATTGATTTATTTATCGATGGCCCACTAGGTTCGGAGCAGGAACTTAGTTTGGTTGCTACAGAATAAGTCAAATATTATTTACCATTCAATATTTTCATTTCGAAAAATATCATTCTGGCACAAGCCCAAGGAAAGTGGGGAAATCCAAAAAACACACTATTTAGAAATTAGAACAAACCCAGCCTCCCTACCACCTTAATGGCACAAAGTTGGAACAAAATGCAACTTCCTATGTGCATACTCAAGGCTAGAAATATAGAAGTACATGAACCAGCACACTTGGGTAGAGAACACATTGCAGGAGGCCAAAGAGAAGGTACTTTCCAGAACTGCTTCAAAGACTTCTATACCCAGAGAAAAGATAGATAAGAGACCAAGAGAGGATGACTCTCCATTAGTTACAGAAGTCTCAGCCAAAGAGTTAAAAATATACACAAATAAGATTAAAACATGCTCTAAAATAGACTTCCCACCACTGGAGGAAACACAGGGTACTATTATACTCTCAGGCTTTCAAACTTTTAGGTAAGATAGTGGTACCATAGAGTCTCCATCATCCTTGGTTACTAAAGAGATTCCAGCTACGATACCTCACACACTAGAGTCATCTACAAAACAGAGGCAGTTAGATATTTTCCAGAGATATAAAGAGATTAAACAGAGGAATGAATCCATTCATGACCATATATCTACTCAATTCAGGAAGCATCCTTCCTCCATCCAGCACGGACTTATTTCATCATATGACATAGAGAATGGAAGAATGCATATGGAATTCTTACAAGCCCAGGTTCCACAACCAAAGTTAACAGTGGACTCCAAACAAACTACCTTTGAGTTTGAGGCAAATTATGTTCATCCTTTGGATCAAATAGATCTACATAGGAAGACTAGAGAAATGGTATACTCTACCTTCACACAGACTGTTATTACTGCTTCCAAACTAAAACTTACTTTGAACAATGTACAATCTCAGCTTAAACTGGAGAAAGTGTCCTCTCTTGCCAAAGACAAAAAAATCAAATACTTAGAGGAAATGGTGATCAAAGTAAGCTTTCATCTAGATAATTCAAAATCCATCGAGGAGATAATCAAGAAAAAAATGCTGACATCACATCTCTAAAGAAGTAATTGAAGTTGCCTGCAATAGAAGATCCATAGGCCAAAGAGTTAGGAGAGACAGAGCTACAAAAAGAAGAGATGTTGAAGCTTCTAATGGAAGAGAGTGCACAGATCAAAGAGATAAAAGTAGAGATGGACAAGATGATAAAAGAAAAGGAACAGAGTTCACAACTAGCAGTAGTTCCTCTTGATGCAGTTCCAATTGCATCTCTACTTCAAACAGGTATCCATACAGTGGCCACAACAGCAAGAACACCCTCTTCTATAGTACTTCCCACATCAGTTGCAGATGATTCATTTAAGTTGGTTGAATCCATGGAAAACATGTCTATACAGGGAGAATAGATAAAGAAACCAAGGCGAGAGGTGAAATTCCTAGAGGAATAGAAAACAAGATTTGAAAATTCCCTCCTCATAAAAACACAGAAGTCCTAAACATTATCCCAGAGATTGCAAAAGATGTAAGTAGATTGTGCCATGGGAAATACATTAGCATAGGTAAAAGAGACTATATGGAAATGAATCAATGAATACATGTTAGATATTTTCCCTTCAATACAAATTATTTTTTAGCAACAGGAGTTGATTGAACGGTCTAATGAACCCATCGAACAAGTCAGAAAGGAGTTGGGAGATAAGCCGAGTGAGGCCACTGAGCCCATATAATTCCGTAACTCCAAAAATAGATAGGAATTAGAAGAGTTGGAGATTGAAGACAAAATAAAAACAATATTGGAAGTTAGGAAGGTGTTGACTAAGAGAAATCTACTAAGGCAACTTGAAGAGAAACGTTAGATTATGGACACTAGTGTGAAGAAATTCTTCACCAAGATGGAACCCCTCTACAAGAAAGGACTTCCAAATTTATTAGTTATTAATGATAAGCTCAGCACGTGGTCTGATTACAGTGAGAAAATAATGACCAAGGCAAGAGACAGTTCGAAGGTTGCAGCTAGAAGATTCAGTATGACAGGAAAGGCGTTCTTGGAAGCATTGGCATATGACCTCGACATTCAGTATGCAATTAAAAACCTATTCATTACCAATCCGACATTTTCTAAATATACTGAAGTTGACGAAGTGTACAGAAATTTGTTGAAGATGACTATCCCGAGTGAACAACGTTGGGATAAACTATATGAATTACTGGAGTAAAAGGTAGATCAACAACACATGCTAAATTTGAGGGCCAGACAACTAGTTGTTCCACCAATTCAGTGCCACCACTTCAAACAATTCAAATTTCCCTGATATATTTGTAATAATTTAGATTGGTTCAATTTGATTATTTTTAGATACATCCTAGTCATTCTGATAGGATAGTTTCTTGAATTAATTATAAGTACTTGATCTTCAGAAGTATCAAGGGTTGGTTTTTGAACAAAAGAACACTATTGTATATTGTTGAATCATCATCAGATTTACTAGTAATACAAAGAGCTCTTTCATAGGATTCTTGTGTCAAGTTGTTGGTGAAGTGCCTCTATCATCTTATGTGTTTAAATTTTTTTTTTATAGCACATATTTGTTTCCAAGCCTAAATTATTCAATAGATAAGTAAAGGGATTTTTTTTCAATATACAATCTGCACCCAGCTACAAATAATTTCAATGTTTTCTTCTGATCTTTAAATATAGAATTCAGGTAACAATGATCTATATCTAGAGTGAATTTTAGTCTGTTCTTCCTTACCCATCTCATAAACTAAAAGAATCCATTCGGTTTAGATACCCTGCCCTGTGACATATATCTTTAGACACTATAGTCAATCTGTACTTTATGTAATATACTCCGTAGCCCAATGGTAATCTAGTTATCAAGAAAACATTCAAATACATATCAAACCTTAAACTTCATAACTAGCCTAATATCCCATACAACAAAGTTAAATCTTACAGAGAGAGCCCTCTCTGAATTTGAAAGGGCTAGATCCCAGCTTCCAAATTTGGTTTGTGGTTACGTTTGTGATGTTGTTCTACAACTTTAGAAAATTACAGAGTGCTAACAAAAAACATACATGCAACTCGGTACCTGCAAGAAAAACCCATTGTAGTTGTTGATCCCGATGTCCTCTTATGCTTTCCTACTCTTCCTTTGCTTTCTTTCTACAAAACTCCAAGTATTCCACACTCTCGAAGAGTGCTCCAAGAAAACTCTAAGTGTCCAAGAGTATGACTAAGAGAGAGAATAGAGAGATAGCTCCAAAAGTGAACTGGCCAAGGTTACTCATTGATCCTCAAATGCCTTTTATCAATGAGGCCTCTATTTTCTTCAATTTTCATTATTTTCCTTCAATTTCCTCCTCACATGCAACCTGTGACCTTTCATCTTCATCTTCTCCTAATTTCCTTTATTTTCATAAATCATATGCCAATTAATGCCTCACACCTTTCCAAAGAATTTTTCATTACCTTTTCCAATCTCCTTAGCCACAATAGCTAAAATGAACACCCACTAGGATGTTTTGCTCACCATTCAGCTTGGAATACGTGTGCCATCACTGCGTTCTTATATATTTTTACATGGATTTTTAACTAGGCTTGTTATAGAACCCTCTACCTTGGGGGAATACCATCCTCGGTGTTCAATGATGCCTATAACCAACAAGACTATTGAAAACAAAACATACTTGCCATAGAGCTTTATAAAACAGCTCATTATAGTATTTACAATGACCATTACTGAAACATGATAATCATACCATTTACTGGAGATTTATAACATAGATCATTGCGATATTTACAATAATAACCACATATACACACATACACATTTTCTTCATCCAAAAAATAATCATATTGTCTATGGAGCTTTATAAATCTAGTTCAATACAATATTTACAATAATACACTCTAATACACATATCCACATTTGCTCCACCAACAAATAAAAGGATATGATGCCTACATCTGCAACAAGTGAATCCAAAGTCTCACACCTCCACCCTCAAAGTAATACCAGGATTCACCTCCTTCCCAGGAAGGCTAGAATCTACTGCAAAGTCAAATCTGCATCCAATGTCCAGTGTTATAATCCTGCACCACTTGTCCCCTCAATGAACAGTTATCGGCTCATTATTCTAGGGCACACTAGCAGTGTGAATTTGATTCCATATATAAATTCTAATGACCAAAAAAATGCATCCCTGACCTTCCCTTCTCTGCTACATAGTCCCTCAGGCAATCTTGTCACCCCCTTCTATGCAGTCACTCACCTTCCAAGTTCCGTTGGCACCCCCATCCCGGGCAGTCCATCCCTTGGCAAGGCTTCCTTGCATCGGAAGATACAAACACCAAGGCATATCCTTTTCTTAAAACCATCATACTAGTCATGGCATGCTCATGGAAATCAATGGACACTATTGGGTACAAGTGTCCCACAATGGCCTTGCTCTTGAAGCGATTTATCATCATACTGTTGCATGTTCCAATTCCTTTCAATGGCGATGTTAATTCTTGTAGTCAGTTTCAACCACCCAACCAAGAATTTCATGCTTTCCTATACCAAGCACATAGTTGCCATTAGATTCAAAATAAATTGAAATAAATTCACATCATACCTCATTGGTATCTCATCAACAATGTACACTTACAATTTTGTTCACTTCCTGTCACGACAAGTCAAACTAACACCTTTGACCAAATCATCATATATAAACATATCACATCAGGTTAGCTCAAAACAAAAACGTCATAGATTAAAATCATAAATCACATGTAACTATCATAATCCAAAATTATAGATCGCATGTAATCATCATAGACAAAAATCTAAATCACATGCATAATAAAACTGAAATAAAATATTGATATGTATCCTTCAATCAATCCTTAGCTTCTACCTTTTCCTTATTCTGTACGCACTCTGGATCATTTTCCACACACAACAAACACCCAGTGCCTTCTCCTCAACCATGTGCACATACACATAGTGTGAATCACACACGTACAACCACACACGACATACACTACCATGCAATACATGCACCTACACCTGGCATACCACACATACAACTACACGTAGTGTACAACACAACACAATAGATACTCCTACATCTAGTGTGCATCACAACACAATACATACACTTACACCCGATGTACAACACAATACATATACATACACAGAGTGTGACAAAACGAATGCACATGTAACGATACCCCAACTACACAATGCATGTACATATTACAGAATGTGCACAACACAACATGTACAACATTCACATAATACCACATGCACACTAGTAACACATGTACAACATGTGCACAATACCACCTATACACATCACCACCTGCACGATGTGTACACAACATCACATGTACATGGCACCACCTGCATAATGTGTACACAATGCCACATGTACATCGTACCACCTATACAATGTGTGCGCAATGCTATATGTACATAACACCACATGCATGACATGCACATGACACCACATGTACACAACACCATATGCATGATATGTACACAACACCACTTGCACACAACACCATATGTACAACATGTACATGGCACCACATGGTCATACCACCACTTGTACAATCATGCACACAACACCATATGTACATAGTACCACTTGTACAACATGAAAACAGCACCATATGTACATAGCACTGCATATACAACATGTACATAGCATTGCATATACAACATGTACATAGCACCCTAAGTACACAACACTACATATCCAACATGTACATAGCACCATATGCACACAACATCGCATATCCATCATGTTCTCATTACAATATGTACATAGCACCATCTATACCCAGCAATGCATATGCCATATTCAAACAACACTATCGATACCACCCTGTACATAACATTTCATAAACAACATGTACACACTATATATACACCACACTGCATGCACACAACATGACATATGCAACATGTACAACATATACAACATATGCAAAATGGTAGTACCACAATCCAAAACCACACTGTCTCTACCAAGAAACCTTACTTCCAGTGTTTATCCATGCTTGTCCCACCATGTTGTAGAGAACACTACTTTCATTTCGTTGATGTATCCCTTAGTATATCTTGTCTGTAACATATACATAATATAATCACATAATATCAACTCATAACCACATGATACTGACCTCATATATTTGTCATGAATACTCTTCCACTTCATTCCTCATAAACCAGGAACCTCTTCATACCATTCACCTACATAAGAAATCATTCCTCCATAAGTATGATCTATGTCAACCCTATCAGACAACGATATGCATACATACATATATACATATAAACATTATCATAAAAACAATCATAATCATCCTATCAAACATGACATATATACATGCATACATGTATACATATAAACATCAACATAAAACAATCATGATCCCTGATGACCTTGTGAGATAAAAATGTCCATACATACATATATGAATATAAACATTAGCATAAAGTAATCATGAACACAACAAAATTACTAGATATCAAGGTAAAGTTTAAGAGAACTTCCTTTATCTGTGCACACCATGCATAACATTGAGAACAATCATCCCCAACATAGCCAAGACATCTTATGCCTCAAATCCATTTATTTCACCTTTCATGTGACATTTCTCATGATTGTACTGCGACTATCTATTTACACCAATGGATGGAACTAGTCCAACCGATGGTCATATTATTACCTTCAACTTCCTTACTCATGCATTGAGCTTCACTTAGGTCTTACATTACTTGATAGGTTTCATTCATCTCTCCCTAAGCTCCATTAACTTTCCTCTTTCCCAACTCATTCCCAAGGCACTCAAAAAAATAAATGAAATAATGAGAAACAAACAAGAAGAAAACCATGGAAAACCAACAACAAGATGACACTACAAAAAAATTGCCATGGCCATGCACACAACACAAACAAGAACACAATCAAGCACAATAAATCATCAAAATACCAAAAGAACAAGACTAACAACAGACACCATGACTCAATCCCCATGGTTCCCAGTGCTTCAAAGGGAAAGATCAACCTGATCCTTCTTCAAGGTTCCATAGAAATTTCTTTTCCATTCAATCCCTTGCATCATACTACCATCAAGACATAATTGTTAGTGCTTCAATAAACATAAAAACATACTAGCTACCTTACCTTATTGTGCCAAGCATGTTGCTTTCCACTGAACACATCCACACCATATCTCAAGGGACTTCAATTCCCTTGACATATCCACCTATAAATAGAGACTAGTTAATAGACCTATCAAATACATGTTCATGAATCTAGCACATATCTACATAATGTTAGGCAAGATTAAGGTTAAGAAGACTTCATGTATGCAAATCACTCATTTTTTTGGAATCAGGGTTTCCAAACATAGCCAAAGGATTTTTTTCCCAATTCCTTTCTTTACCTTTTTACCTTCTTCACTTGAGGCTTAGTATGTACTGTCACATCATGTAAGGACTCTGGACACCACATATCTCCACAATGGTATGACATTGTCCACTTTGGGCCTAAGCCCTCATGGATTTGTTTTTGGGCTTTACCCCAAAAGGCCTCATACCAATGGAGATATTTGTCCATCCTTATATACCCATGATCCTCCCCACTTCTAGTCAATGTGGGACTTTGGTCGTATACCCTACACATCACCCAACTGTTAGTTATATAAACACGTCAATTGTTACCTTGTCATGCTAATACCAAGCATGCTTCCTGTAACTATTTACATATGTCAACCACATGTTCCAAATATCAAGACATCATGTATATTAATTTGAAATCAACCTTTACTGAGCCTAAAAACCATGTGATGCTCAAAAATCAACTCACCTTCATCAGTCATAATACATAATAATACAACTACCACCTACTTATACTCAAGTACATATCAACTGTCTCAACACATATGTGTTGGTACAACCATCTTAAAATAATATCATTCCAGCAAGAAATCTTATAAACACATATTCATACCATTCAGAGAATTAAATATTCAAACAACAGATAGAAGACATAATAGACACCAAACACTCAAACACCAAATAAACAACATAGTCAAAATTCAAACTCCAAATAGATGACATAAGAAAACTCATACCTTAATGTATCTTAGGGGAGGCTATCTTGTCTGCACAATCAGTCTATATTAGCGCAATATAACTTCACAATATATCAACTCTATCATAAATACAGTCATGAAATCCATAATAGTCACTAGCTAACATGCTCACATCATAAACTCATAAGCAATTATCATTCATACATAATCCAAAACCACACTATCTCTACCAAGCAACCTTTCTTCCAATGTCTTATCCATGCTTGTCCCAGCATGTCGTAGACCACACTACTTTCATTTCGCTGATGTATCCCTCAGTATATCTTGTCCATAACATAGACATAATATAATCACATAATATCAACTCATAACCACATGATACTGACCTCATATGTTTGTCATGACTACCCTTCCACTTCATTCCTCATAAACCAGGAACCTCCTCATACCATTCACCTACATAAGCAATTATTCCTCCACAAGAATGATCTATGTCAACCCTATCAGACAACAGTATGCATACATACATATATACATATAAACATTAGCATAAAAACAATCATGATCCATAATGACCCTATCAGACATGACATATATACATACATACATGTATACATATAAACATCAACATAAAACAATCATGATCCTTAATGACCTTGTCAAATAACAATGTCCATACATACATATACGAATATAAACATTAGCATAAGCCAATCATGATCACAACATAATTACTAGATATCAAGGTCAAGTTTAAGAGAACTTCCTTTATCTGTGCACACCATGCATAACATTGAGAACAATCACTCTCGACATAGCCAAGACATCTTATGCCTCAGATCCATTTACTTCACCTTTCATGTTACCTTTCTCATGATTGCACTACCACTGTCTATTTACACCAATGGACCGAACCAATCCAACCGATGGTCATATTATTACCTTCAACTTCCTTACTCATGCATTGACATTCATTCCATTCTTACATTACCTGCTAGGATTCATTCAGCTCTCCATGAGCTCCATTAACTTTCCTCTTTCCCAACTGATTCCCAAGACACTCAAAACAATAAAGGAAATAATGAGAAACAAACAAGAATAAAACCATGGAAAACCAACAACAATACAACACTACAAGAAAAGTGGCATGGCCATGCACACGACACAAACAAAACCGCTACCAAACACAACAAATCATCAAAATACCAAAAGCACAAAACTAACAACAGAAACCATGACTCAATCCCCATGGTTCCCAATGCTTCCAAGGGATAGATCAACCTGAGCCTTCTTCAAGATTCCATGGAAATTTCTTTTCCATCCAATCCCTTTCATCATACTACCATCAACACATAATCGTTAGTGCTTCAATAAACATAACAATATACTAGCTACCTTACCTTGTTGTGCCAATCATGTTTCTTGAAACCAAACATATCCACACCATATCTCAAGGGACTTCAATTCCCTTGACATATCCACCCGTAACTAGAGACTAGCTAATATACCTGTCAAATACATGTTCATGAATCTAGCACATATCTACATAATGTCAGGAAAGGTTAAGGTTAAGAAGACTTCCTGTATGCAAATCACTCATTTTTTTGGAATTAGGGTTTCCAAATATAGCTAGAATATTTTTTTCCTAATTCCTTTCTTTTACCTTTTTACCTTGTTTCAATCGAGGCTTACTATGTATTGTCACATCACCCAACTATTAGTTATATAAACACATCAATTGTTACCTTGTCATGCTAATACCAAGCATGTTTCGTGCAACTATTTACATATGTCAACCACATGTTCCAAACATCAAGACAACATGTATATTAATTTTAAATCAACCTTTATCGAGCCTAACATCCATGTCATACTCAACAATCAACTCACCTTCATCAGTCATAATACATAATGCTACAATTATCACCTACTTACACTCAAGTACATATCAATTTTCTCAGCACATATGTGTTAGTACAACCATCTTAAAATAATATCATTCTGGTAAGAAATCTTATAGACACATATTCACATCATTCAACTAATTAAACATCCAGACAACGGATAGAAGACATAATAGACACCAAACACTCAAACACCAAATAAACAACATAATCAACATTCAAACACCAAATAGATGACATAAGAAAACTCATACCTTAATGTATCTCAATGGAGGCTATCTTGTCTGCACAATCAATATAGATTAGCATGATATAACTTCACAACTTATCAACTCTAACGTAAATAAAGTCATGAAATCCATAATAGTCACTAGCTAACATGTTCACATCATAAACTCATAAATGAATATCATTCATACATAATAATGACATCTACATAGTTAGTCTAGATTAGTATGACATAGTGTCACAACATATTAATTCATTCCTAAGTGTCATAACCCTAACCATTTGCATAGACCATTCCAACTTAGTATTATACATATAACATCAAGAACTTAATGCAATAACCCTAATCATCAAGCTACTAGCATATAATAATATCAAGTTATATATCATGCTCATCAGAAACATATAACCTAATCATCAAGCTAACTATCATATAACAACAATATAAATGCATACAACCATAGGTTATTATCATTCATAACTATATGGCACATGTGCATATGACTATACTAATCAATTATCATCTATCATGTATGTAATCATAACATAAGTAGACATGTACATAAACCTAATGTATATAACCCTAATGCATTTAGAAAAATATTAACTAACATACATGCATGCCAAACATACAATAATTGTATGAGGATCTACTTTTACCCTGAAGTCTATTGTTTCAACTTCACTTTAATGATCTACATCTCCTGCTCTATCTCATCCAACACATCAACATCATAACAACCAACAAAATCATGATGACCTAATTTCATGCAATGACCTCGGGCACAACAAACTTTAACATGGAAATGCATGCATAACAACATATAGACACCAAAATGCATGACAAATGCATATACAACCATACACTCATGACAACACATCTCACAACAACACCATCAACCTTCACATGGCGACATCTCTACAACCATGATCAACACCATGAAAATAAAATAAGTTCATGGACTACAAGCATAAGGAACGTATATGTAATCGACATGAATGGATGACCAACACACAGCCCATCTAGTCCGAGGGGTTAATCATGCTCTCATACCACTCTCTAACACCCTCCTCCCGCATATACCCAAGTAATCATCTAACTGAGGTAAACCTGTGATGACATGTTACTATGATACAATTCAACCTCCTAAGTCACACTAAGGAATTGGAACCAATGGAAACACATCATTTGGACCTTCATCATCAGTAATAGGACTCCTAGGAACCATCCCAACCTTTCTGCTAACCAGCGCCTAAGTCCTACTGAGCTTCTAGACTACTTGACCTCTAAATTCTCCCATGTTATGGGCATGACAACATCAATAGAGCTGTGTACGCTCCCACAAGCCTGCATGCCTACATATAGGGACTATTTCCAATAGTCCTATGCCAGAGTTCAGGGGATTTAAAGCATTTTTCAAGCCTAGAATTCCGTCCACTACCTATAACTTGTTGTAACTTCCGGAATCTATTAAACACATGATGACAAGACTAATAAACCAAAAACTAACTCAAGGACTAGACCTGACCATCCCCAACTGGGACTGACATTTTTTCAAACACTTGGCATCAATTCAATCTGCAAGTTTAAATAACACATCTAAGCATAGGGGTATCATACTTATCTGGGATTCGTTGCGAGGAATTGCTTCCTTATCACTTTAGCTGTAGTTTCATCCATTAGGTCATAGATACATTTCTCATTCATATACAAGTAAAAACATGATGAGATACATACATAGCTACTGTTATAAAAAATATACATAACCAACATAATAGTAATAGAAATACCAAGGAAATCACACCCATATGATCCACATATAAACCAATATAATACACATAGAAATACAAGGAGAAATAACCTCATATTGATGATGAAAAATCCAAACCCGAGATGGGACTACCACATTCAACCTGACCATAGAATGGCTAAGGCAAATATCTCTTCAGTCATTCACCCCCATGCCTTATTTCAAGCATGAATGTGAGATCACATAAAACGCATCAATCTGAAACCATCTACGGCTTCCATAGGCCAACCACGTCAACCAATAAAACAATGATTTCACCTCATGATCAGTCATGACAAAATCATCATCAAATTGGTCTCTATCCAAGCCTTCGAGGGCTCTAGATCATTTGTTTCAACCAAGGCTCTAGGACTAGTAACTAAACCCACAACTTATACCAGGCTCCAAAGCATTTGTCGAACCAAGGCTCCAGGACTAGTAACTTAACCCACTTAGGGCTCCAGAGTGTTTGTCCAACCAAGGCTTTAGGACTACCAACTTAACCCAATATGGTACGAGGCTCCAGATCATTTTTCCAACCAAGGCTCCAATACTAATAAATCAACCCAAAATGTTACATGACTCCAGAGCATTTGTCCAACCAAGGCTCCAAGAATGAATAACTCAACCTAAGACAAAGGAAACATGAGACCCAACCAGAATAACAAACAAATAAACCCACAACACCATGGATATCAAGGACATGGAAAGTCTAGCAAAATCCTCTATCAATCCAAGCAATCCTCCATGTCAATGACATATCATAACCAAGAAACCACATGCATGTGCCATGCATGCCTAAACTAGTGAGGAAAACATACATGAAACTCGGCACCTGCAAGCAAAACCTATTGTAGCTACTGATCCCAATGTCATCTTGTGCTTTCCTACTCTTCCTTTGCTTTCTTGCTCCAAAACTCCAAGTATGCCACACTCTCCAAGAGTGCTCCAAGAAAACTCTAGGTGTCCAAGACTATGACTGAGAGACAGAATAGAGAGAGAGCTCCAAAAGTGAACTGACCAAGCTTACCCACTAATCCTCATAAGCCTTTTTATCAACAAGGCCTCTATTTTCTTCATTTTCCATTACTTTCCTTCAATTTCCTCCTCACATGCAACCTATGACCTTTCACCTTCATTTGCTCTTAATTTCCTTTATTTTCATAAATAATATGCCAATTAATGCCTCATGCCTTTCCAAAGCCTTTGCCAATGCCTTTTCAAATTTCCTTAGCGATAATAACTGAAATGAACACCGACTAGGATGTTTTTCTCACCATTTATCGTAGAATACATGTCCCATGACTATGGTCTTATATATTTTTACTTGGATTTTTAACTAGGGCTGTTACATTCTAGATGTATGGTTGAATTTGTTTTGGTTTTGGAGACCCCAATTTGGCTAGAACCACAATGTCCCTATGCACTGGTTGAATGCAACTCAATTTGTGGTAGGAGGTAAAGAATATCCCTGGAGTCCCTACTTCAACTAGTACTTGTGCTTAAATCCTTGTGCAAAAGGCCCCCAGTCTCTAGAATTTGGATCAGGGGTGATAGTTGAAAGAGAGTACTAGTTGCAACTATCTACGATTGGGTGGAGAGTCATTTCCCAAGAGTCATTTTCCCAAAATATTTAAAGATAAGTGATCCTCCTATATTTTCAATGATATGAATATGTGTTACATTTCTAGTGTCGAAATCATGTTACTAATGCATGGAACATGACAATGTTATCATTATCTACTGGATTGATTAGTATGCTGTGTCATTGTTTAAACGTGTCAGGACAATGTATGTGGGTTGGTTATGTTACAGTTGTAATAATATGGGAGTCCTTTCTTATTAGAGTGTGGTGATTATGTTGAATGAAATATATCAATAACATTGTTTATTTCATTGTGTGGTAATCACTTAGGATTTCCTCCTCTATTACCTTATTGACCTATTATTTTATATGGTGGTCTTCTCCAAGTAAACAACAATGAATAACCTAGTTCTGAGTTTGTATTTCCATATTATCAAATCTCAAATCTAAATAGAACTTATATTTCTGTGTTGTGGATGGCACTGCCTCATAAACTTTAATGACCTAGTCATATTATTCTTGTATTTAATAGAATGGTTGCATCATTATTATATACCTAGTGATGTCAAATTTCTCAATGTAGCTTCTATATCTTTTTACATTATCTCGGTGCTGGAAAAATGGGTCAAAACTCTATTTGAATGACTAGATACAATCATGATGTTCAGCTCAAATGGTACTCTGACAGTGTGTAATTATATTGAATATTTTCTAATAATGACTAGTATGGAAACTTCTTTATAAATTGCAGTAACATGACCCTTTTTTACTACGAGCTTGCTTCAACTCTACATATAGTTTAGAGTAGAAAAATGGAGGTTTCCCTCAACTTGTTGGGCCTATTGGCCTCTCTATTTTATATACATGGTTATTTAAACCTTCCAATAGTGTAGGCCTAGGTTCTTGGGTCAATATTTTTTTTTTCTCCAAAATTAGGTCTAAGAAGCCCTTGTTTTCTTTATTAAAGATGGAATTTTCTTAAGGAGTTTCAATGACATAGTTTTATGCTTCTTGGCTTGGCATGATGTTTTATTTATTCTGTGGCCATGATGGGAACATGTTTACCTAATGTTCAGACTCATTTAGGTGATCTAGTTCCTTTTATAGGTTTGTCATACTATTTTGATGATCAAGGGAGGTCGCAAACCTCTGAAGGAATGAATCGACAAGGCCCCAGTCTGAATGGATGAGTCCCTATTCTGAATGGACAAGTCTTTATTCTTTGTCTTTTATTTTTTCCATTAAGAAACCAGGGATGGTAACCTATCTATAACCTTAAGAGGGATAGCACATGTACATGCCTCACAAAACCCTAGGGACAATGGTTGAACTTTGGCACAGGTCTAAGCTATTATAGAACCACCATGTCCGAGCCATGGTCAAGAACCTCATAAAAAATCTTATGTAGCTTATACAATCCATGTTTTGGGTATAAGAACAATTATCATGACCACAAATACACACCGTGAATGTAGGAGGGTTTCCTTATCCTATTCGCGGCCCAACCACATAATATCACAATGAGAAGTGTTACACGAGATGTGCCTTTATATGAAACCCTTTTGCTTTCTTGCTCCTTTCCTCCACCCTTCATGACCATATGCATGATCAAGTCCTTATGAACAAGGTTAGGGTCGGGGTTGATCCTATGGTTCTGTTAAGTGGAGGTTGAGACTGAATCATGGTTTTGAAAAATGGCAGAGGTTGGACTAACCTTGTGTGCGAATCAATGGGGTCAGGAGGTCGGGGTCAGGCCTAACACGACAGAAGATATTGTTGTCACCATAGGTTGAGCTGACCTTTGACTCATACTTCCATCAAAACATGTCACCATCTTATCATATTTCATGTTGTAATGATATGGATTAAGGGTCGATATAGAAGTATGTATATTCGTATCTAATATATATGTGGTGCATGTTGGATATGTGCCCACTGTGGAAAATGATTGTGGGAATTCATATGTAAAGCATAATAAATGCACATCAAACATGTACATGCCATGGCATGGTAGTTGTGCTATATGTACATGGGTTGCAATATGTATAAGTATGACATGTATAAAGTTTTGAACTTATAACAATGAGTACGGGGTTAGATCTAGTTTCATAGCTCACCTACCCTTTCATGCGTAATCGTAACCCCTTTAACCTCATGCCATGATCAAGGGCGATGGCCTAATGAAATTGATGATGAGGATCACACAAAGAAATCAAAGGTAGGAATCATGTCAGGGCCTCCCTCCCTGTGACATCAACAAGGGAGGGGGAGGGTCCTGTGGTGTAAGTAAATTCTCAGTACGGACACAAATAATTCCTCTAGCTTGCGAGAGTGGGTCTAGCTACAAACAAACAATATATGGAAATTTTCCTTAAGCTAGAATCAAATAAGAGGTTCTGCCTCTTAGAACGGTATTCTGCTTGGTGATGATCTTGATTCCTTACTCTAGCTACTTTATGTTTCCTTCCTTCGAATACCTGAAACAAGAAAACAAACAACAACAACAAACGTGATAGCATAAAAATTACATTCAACCTACTTAATAGGTCAAGGAACATTAAGCCATGAAATGTAAGATAATACTTCAATGTAGGAAATCAATCAATAGTTGTATTCATATAAGTTCAGAAAGAGATTACAACCAATGCATTCCCATTGTTGGTATCCTCCAATGTATCAGGGTTCCCACACTTCTGTTAGAATCTCATGGATAGCCCCAACAATGGAGGTTTTAAGGCTTCTTCCCTTTAGTCTCAAACCAAACCAAACACACTATTCTCCCTCAAACATGAAATAGAGAGCTACAAGCTATAGATGTCATGTTGATTATTCAAGCTCCAAAAATACTAAGACTGAAAAACTAGTGTAGCTTGTAAAAGGAGGGGTTTATATAGCTTGAATGGAGGGGAGATGGTTTCTATTATCATGGGAGAAGGCCTTATCTCTTAGATTTGTTCCATCCTAATAGGCGGTAGGAGCCCAAACTGACTTCCTCAGCTCCATCCAGCCCAACCATTTACCAGACTTCCATTACAAAGCTTCTAGTCCTAGAAGCTTCAACTCCATATTTAAAAATCTTGCCAAAAGAGGATAAGTGTGACTGAGAAAATGATCAATAGCTTCGTATGTCACTAGTCCTAGTTTTAATTTCTGTAAATCAGCGCGAGGAGGAAACAGGTCATTACCGCTAGTCTCGTAAACTGGGGTAAAAGGAAGATTCTTGAGAAATGATGCAAAAGGGAATTGTTCTGCTCCTGAAGAGGGACATACTGGGAGTTTCTTCATGATGGGAAGGCATGTAGGGTTCATGGTAGAGGTCGTCTAGGATCATGGAATGGGGAGTACAAGGACAGTGACAAAATTTTGTGTAACAAGTCCCACTGCCACATAAGCCATCGAATGAGCATGAAACTTGGATGGTGTAGATCCTAGCAGGGCTCCCTATAGGTGATGTCGAAGCCCTGGTGACCATTGATATGGTTCACTACTTCTAATCCATTAGATGAGGATGGTAGTATACCACTTATGTATATGTATATGATACATATGAGAATTGATGAATATATCTATAGCACATATGTTTATAATTTGTTTCATCAAACATAGGGAATAGGTATGGGCATATAATCATATATTATATAAAGAATCATGAGTGCCCAAACACGCCTATATAAGAGAATCTTATGTATAATTATAACATATGGAATGGGGTCACATAGTATGTGAACCTGTATTACATCGTAGCCATGTGAATGGAAGCATGTATGGATCACACTAATGTTGACCACGAGACATAATTATATCAAGATGATATGCCATGTGGGTGCCACTACAAAACCGAGGAAAATAATAGTTTTTAATTAATAAAAGTTTAAAGGAGTAGAACTTGACATCTAGGAGTCTAAATTGGGTGAAATTTTATATCATTGAAAACATTTCATCGAGGTGAAGGTGATGGTAACATCTATTCTAAGTTTTGAAAACTCGATAGAATTTTTTGAAAAAGAAAACAAACAAAATTTTATCCCACTTCTCTGACTGTGGTTGAGTTGGATTGTAAGTGAACACATTTTTTAGGGTAAGTTTGGGTATTTATAGGTGGTATCAGAGCATCCCTATTCAACACTTGGACTGGATGGGGTGTTTCATGGGCAAGTTACAATAGGCCCTTGCAAAGGGACCTTATGTTGATTTTTAGAAAAATAAATAAGAAAAACCTTTAGGTGTTAAAATATGGTTTGAATTATTTCCTTACATGCATAATTGATGTGATCACTCTGTGATTTGTTTATGCAGCATGGACTAACAATTGATATGTTTTCATTGTCATTTATAGGTTAACATTTGTGCTAACACACACACACACAAATATATATATATATATATATATATATATATATATATATATATATATATATATACATATATATATATATATATATATATATATATATATATATTGTTGACTATGAAGGATAATATATTAATTCTAATAATTGTTTATTTATTGACATTAGTGTGCTGATATGGGTTCTTTGTTTTCGCTAGCTTGCCAAAACAACTCTACCAAACAAAAGTAGGATCATGGGCATGATTTCTTGTTATTGATTCACATTATTATGTGTCTAACATTGTGTGTGAATGAAAACACATCACAAGCAAAAACAAATAGTAAAAGACAAGAGAATGAGAACCAAAATGGTGCAATATAGATCTGATCAGTCACAACATGAAAATGAAGAGGCCAAGGCAAATGAAAAATAAATATTTGTTAGCCAAGGGGAAGTGGCAAACTCTCTTGATTGGATGGATACCTTTAGGACCCTAAGGGCTGAGGTCAGAATATTCAAGGAAGATAATGAAATATTGGTACGAGCTCAGGAGAGACAAGTCAAAATTATCCAGTCATTTTGCAAAGCCTCGAGAGCCTTTGGGAGTTAGAAGAGAAAACAAATGGGACAGATGGTAGTAGTTCCAGGAAGAGGGATAGGTGGGAGAGTGAAGTCACCATGAAGGGAAATGCACCATTGAGTACCCCAGAAGGAATAACTAGAACCTATGTGCATCATTCAAGTAGATATTCTAGCTCTACTACCAGGAGGCACCCTCATCACTCTCATCATCATCATCAAATAAGGAGATAAAAGGACTATATTCTTGAGAAATTTAAGAAATCCAAGCCTCCCTCATTTGATGGAGACGTGAAAAAATTGTTGGCATTATGACACAGGTTCAGCGCTATGACACAAGTGTTGTCCTTGATGGCAACTCACTCAAATGATAGATCACAGTTCACGCTCTCAGAATGAAAGGAAAGAGATATATGTAGGTTCCTCTTAACTAAGTCACATATACACGCGGGTTCGACGATCAAAAGGTGCGTATACATATGCACGTACTTTCATGCAAGGAAAAGTGCGTACATGTGGGAAAAATTATTTTTGGTCCATGGTATTTAGTCCTTGGTATTTGAACCTATGGTTTTGGACCATGGTATCTCGTCTGAAGTGTTGAACCCAGGTATTTGGTCCAAGGTAATGGTTCTAAGTGGTTTTGGTCCATGGTATTGGGTAAGGCCTAAGACTATAAAAGGAGGAGAAGATCATTAGGCAAAGGCACTCAAGTATTGAATATCTTATGAAGAGCAAGATGAAGAATTTGGTTATGGTGCATAGCTGGATCTGAACCGAGGAGGAATCTGTGCACTAGAAGAAGGATAAGATCTATTGTTGGGTCAAGATCTTAAGGCTTGAATAGTAGTATCTTTTTGTGATTTTGATCTGTTATATTTAGCGCATGACTGGATCTCTAAATCTGATAATATGGATATAACTGATGTATGAATAAGTAAGAAAGGTACAAATTATCTTTTATAGATCTGTACGCAGGTTTGGCATAGCAGAGGCACATATACACGCTGGTTCAGTAAGTCAAAACTGCGTATACACAGGTTGACCTTAATACAGAAGTGTATGCACGTAGGTTCTGCATATTGAAGTAGTGTACGTCTCATGAAATATGTTTTAGCTACCTCTGTTTATTGCTGCAGTGTTTTGTGTTCAGGATTGGGTTCTGGTTTCTGTTAATGTATTCTGGTTACAGAATTCAGAGAAGTAATTGTTTGATTCAGTTTTGATTGAAGAAAAGGAGATTGGCTGATGCAAATGAATTTGATGTTTTGTTATTGATGGATCCAGTATGAAAATTTATGAAACATGGTCCCTGAAAAAAGAGAAGGTTGTAGCCTTCTATAGGTCAACACCTACGTACTAGTACATCAACTAGTACAAGAGCTAAGGGGCTTGTAACTCCTTTCCAAGAGAAGCTGGAGAACAAGAGAAGGTTGTAGCCTTTTGTAGGTAGAAGCATGCGCACTGGTATAAGACTGCACTAGTACAGATATATTGTAAAAAGATGTTTCTTATTAAAGGAATATAGAGACGAATTGTAGCAAGTGGTTTTCACCCACATTGGGTTTCCACCTTATATATTGTGTTTATGTGTGTGATGATCTATTATGTTTTACTACACCTGTTTACTGTTCTTAAGGTTAATAAAGTTCTGATGCACTGAATAAAGATCAACATTTAATGAATCATAAGTTTAGTGATATACGCTGGTTGCTTTAGACACAATTGTGTATATACGCAGTTTCCCATAATTGAAGTAGCGTATACAAATCTGAATGTGAAATTAAAAATTAATTGATTTGATAATACTGATTCACACCCCCCCCCCCCCTCTTAGTATTATTTCCAACAAAAATATCAAGATGTAGAAGCTTGGTTGGTTGGCATGAAGAAAATTTTCAGAATCCATGATTATTGTGAAAACATGAAAGCCAAGCAAGGATAATTTTAAGGATGGAAGTTTATCTTAAAGTTAGAAACCTTAGCAAATCTTACTAGTCCCTAACATGCAAATTGTAAAAATTTTGGTGATATTTTTGTAGAAATATTTAGATTTCCAATGATTTTATATTAGTCGATATAATATTTTGTCGATTTTCAAGGTAAAATAATGGTGTACTATGAAATTTGGGCAAATGATTTTAGAAAAAAAAATGGAGATTGGTGAATCTTTTTTTTGGAGAAAGCATGGAAAATTAGCCCACCTATGAATATTATCCCCTAAATTTTTCCCTGAAGCCAAGATTTCCACCTATGGTTTGAAGGAAAAATCAGACATATGGTGGAAATATTTGAATAATTTTAGAGGCATTGTTGAAGAAGAATAGACTTGGAATGAGTTTGAGAAGCTCTTCATAAATCATTATTTATGAGAGAAATACTATGATAGAAAAGCAAAAGTGTTCTATGAACTCAATATGGGGCAAATGATAAATGATGAGTATGTTACCAGGCTTTTGGAATTAATAATATATGTACCATATCTCAAACACGGGGTCTTCACTCAATGAATCTATTGCATATCATATGTGTTCGTGGCATACTAAATGATACCCCTAATTTGACTACATATTGGAAAATACCTCTAAAAATCACATTAATTAACTCCCTACCAATATGAACCCAATACACCTTCCCCATTTAAAAAGTCCTTACTTTCACTAGATATTGTAGGTATCCATTTTTTCATTACCACTTTTTATACTCTTTTATATTTTTTCATTAACTTTGAGCTCCATTTTTTATACCTATCAATATAAAAACCCTTTACCCCCTATATATACCCCAATATATTATGTCATTTTTCCTCAATTTTTATCCCCAAATATGAAACCATGTGCTATGGTATTTCTCCCTGAGTTAACCCCCCATGATCTCAAAGATGAGAAGGCCAAAAGCCAATGATTTATTAATGGGTTGCCTGTGGCATTCACAGAACGAATTGAATTGTTGGAACCAAAAAAATTGAATGATTCCATTAAGAAATCGAAATAGTGCTATCAGTAGGAAAAGCATAAGCTAGAAATTAAAACCAATTGGAAAGCAAAGAACAATGTTATAATTTAAAAGAAGTGGCCCAAGAAAATTGTGGAAAAGAAGGGAGGCACACAACCAACTAAAGCAAGTAGATTTCAATAGAAATTCAAATCAGTTGCTAAAGGTAATGCGAAAAATCCAACAATAGAGCAATGCATATCTGAAACAAAAGAGTAATTAAAGTGTTAGACTTGTGGTGAGAACAACTAGAAAAGAGACTTCCCACACTAGAAAAACACTGGGACAAAAATTTATAATGTTGAGGAAGTTCGTACAGTGGGTGACGTAGCTCATATTTTTCTCAGAATTTATGCAAGTGTGGATAATCACTAGTTAGACCACTAGGAATACATCATTGAGATATAAGGTAAGTTGTATAATCATTTTTTGTCCATTTTAATTGATATCAATTCTAACTACAGATATATCAGTCTAAAGCTCATGGAAAAATGCAAATTGGCCAAGGAATTGAACACAAAGCCATGGGTGGTTTAATTGGAAATAGGAAAAAAGAAAAAATCCAATTACTAGGTGAGATAATGTGCATTTGAACTCAGTGACATGCCCACAATAGCACATTTGAATTCTTATCCATTAGGTGCATACAACATATTATTAGGCACGAATTGGTTACAAATGCACAAAACCAAAGTGGACTATTTTGAAAAATAAAATGAATGCATGAATGATGAGGGAGAAAATAAAATATTTCAAGGTAAGTGAAAACCAATTTCAATGAGGTTGATCAGAACAATGCAGGCGAAACGCAGTTTTTGGAAGAGTTGTAATTTATTTGTCATGAAAATTTCAAGTGATAAGAAAATTCTTTGGCATGTGTTATATTCTTTCCATGAATAGACCCATGCGTTGTATGTTTCCTAAGCATAGCAGGAAGTTCACAAGGGGGAAACAGTTGCCCCCCCCCCCCCCCAATCAAGGGATTTGAATGGGGGCAGTAGCCCCCCTACACGTAGTCTGGGGCAACGCCCTGAGATTTTCTTTTATGCAGACCCAATGATGGGGGGTGAACCCAAAGGTGGTGGGTGCACCTACCCATGGTTTTACGCATGGGTTTTACACATTGTTTTGGGCATGATGGTTTTTTTCCCATGGTATTTCGTAGATCTAGTCAAGGGAACTATGATTATGTTCTAATATAGAGTTATTGGATTGGGGTTTATGAATGATTCAACATGTATATATATGTATTGTAAAATTGAAAGGAATATAATGAAAAGTTAATCTGGTAGTCCCAGTTTTGGGATCCAGGGGAAAATATATGTGTATATTTTTTTATTTTCTCTACATTATATATTTTTTTGTTTGAAGATTTCATTTGCAGGTAACTTATGTATAGGGTTAAAACCTACAGAATTTAGTGATAGTGTTGAAGAAGAAATCGAGGTGCCAAAGAAATATCATATACTGCAACAATATGAAGACTTATTTCTAATGGAATATTCTAGGTCTACCTTCTCATGGGAAGTTGATTTCTCCATCGAATGGGAACCTAGAGCAACTTCAACATCCAAGGCACCATATCAGATGACCAAGCTTGATATGGTTGAACTAAAATTGCAGCTAAAAGAGATGCTTGATAAAGGTTACATATGGTCATCAAGTGTTTCACCATGGGGAGCTCCAGTATTATTTGTGAAGAAAAATGATGGTAGGCTTTGAATCTATATTGATTACAGGTAATTAAATAAAGTGACCATTAAAAATTGGTATATGTTACCATGAATTAATGATTTATTTGATTAGTTGAGAGGAGAAACACTCTTCTCCAAGATCAATTCGAGGTTTGGGTATCATTAAGTGTGCATCAAAGATGAAGATATCGTAAAACTTCATTCCAGAAAATATACATGCACTACAAGTTTGTGGTAGTACCCTTTGGGCTTACAAATTTCCTTGCCATATTCAGGTGTCTAATGAACAGTGTGTGTTCGAGGACCGAGGAACAACATGAAAAGCACATGGCTACAGTGCTAAAGTTGTTGAGCAAACAAAATCTTTATGAAAATCTTAGGAAGTGTGATTTCTTCCAATCACGGATACATTATTTAAGGCACATTGTCTCCTAGGAGGGGATATTAGTTGATCCTGAAAATATCAAGGCCATAGTGGAGTAGAAAATACTAAAGAATGTGAATGAGGTTAGATCATTCATGGGATTGGGAGGCTGCTACAGGAGGTTCATTAGAAGCTTCTCCAAGATAGACCACCCTATTACATCCTTGTAGAGAAAGGGAAATAAATTTGAATGTATACTTGAATGTGCAACAAGATTCGGACAATTGAAGAAGTTTCTCACTAATGCACCAGTCTTGGGGATTGTAGATTCGGACAAAGGTTTTGTGGTTTGTACAAATGTCTACAAGGAAGGGCTTGGTGGAGTATTGATGCAAGAAGGAAAAGTTTTCTACAAGTTGCAGAAATTAAATAAGCATGAGGAAAATTACATGAATCATTATTTAGAGTTAGTTGCCATTATTCACACATTAAATATGAGGAGGCATTACCTCTTTGGCAAAAGATTCACACTCATGACAAATCATAGTGGAATCAAGTATTTGTTTGGTCAACATAAGTTGGACAGAGGACAAGCTAGGTGGTTAGCCATACTTAGTGACATCAACTTTGAGATCAAGTACATCAAAGGTAAAGAGGACAAGGTTGTCAATGCACTAAGTAGAAGGATTCAATTGAATCATCCAACAGCCATATGTTCTTATGAAGTGGACCTAAAAGGAAGGGCCAAAAATGCAGGGCAACATGATGAGAAATATCAACAAGTAAAGGAAATTCTAGTACAAGATGATGAGGATGACGAATATAATCTCACATATGATGGCATAGTTAGATTTAAGAACATAATCTATGTACCAAATTATGATGATTTGAAGAGACTCATTATGAGAGAGTTCCATGTTAAACCATATTCTGGGCATCCAAGATATGAAAAGATTCTCACAACCATCAAAAAGTATTATTGTTGGCCTAATGTGAAAAGGAAGTGGTTGATTTTGTTGCTAAATGCATAGAATTCCAACAAGTGAAGGATAAATGTAAACAACCAACAAGCTTATCGCAACTCATTCCCATTGCAAAATGTAAGTGGGAGGTGATCTCCATGGATTTCATCATCGGTTTACCAAGAACCTCCATGCAACATGATGCAACTATTATAGTGATTGACAAGTTGCGAAAGGTGGCTCATTTTGTGGTGGTAAATTACACCAATTCAACTACTGAGGTGGCTCAAATTTTCATAAAGGAGATTATGAGGTTGCATGTATTTCCCAAGAAAAACATCTCAGATATAGATGCTAAGTTCTCTTCATAGTTTTGGAAGGAGCTATTTGCAAGCTCAAGATAGAATTAGCATTTATTATAGCTTATCATCCATAGATGGATGGGAAAACAGGTAGGATAAATATAATCCTTGAAGACATGTTGATGATGTATGTGATGCACCAACATAATAAGTGGGAAGAGTACCTTCCACTTGTAGAGTTTGCATACAACAATGGTTACCAAGAGTCCATAAAGATGAGTCCATTTGAGGAACTTTATGGAAGGAGTTCCAATACTCCTATCAGTTGGAGTGACCGAAGAACAAGGTCCTTATTGGGCCTAATATTCTAAAAGAGATGAAACAACAAATTCAAATCATCAAGAATAATTTCAAGGTGGCAAAAGAATGGAAGAAAATATATGCATATCAGCATAGAATGCATAAATATTTCCAAGTTTGGGAACATGTTTTCTTGAGAACTAAACCCAAGAAAAGTTCTTTGAATATTGGGTCATGTGCCAAGTTGGCACCATGATATTGTGAGACTTTTTGGATCCTTGAAAAGATTGGACCAATGGCCAATAGGTTGGCCTATATGGTAAAATTCAATGATTTTTTCCATAATTCTTTTCTTAAAATATATGTACATGATTCCAATCATGTGATTGATTGGTTTGTGCTACAGGTGGAAACAAAGGCAGAGTTTCATACAAAACCAGTATGCATCCTAGACTGTAGGAGCATCATGCTCCATAATAAAGAAATATAGCAAGTTAAAGTGCAGTGGAGGCACTTTGGGCCTGAGGATGCCACTTGGGAAATGGTTGATTCAATGAGGGTAGCATATCCTTTCTTTTTGTTGGTTGAAGAAAATGTGTATAAATTTGTAAATTTTTGTAAATAGACCTTGTATTTTTGTGTCGTGGATAGCACTTCCTCATAAAATTGAATTACCTAGTCATATGATTCATTTAATACAATCATTGCATCCTTTTCATACACCTAGTGATGTGAACTTTAATATTGGGAGCTATATATTTTTAGATTGTCTCAGTGCTGGAATAATGGGTCAAACCTCTGCGTGAATGAATAGATATAATCATGATGATCAAATCGAATGGTTCTATGAAAATGTCTAATTATATTGGATATTTTCTGATAATGACCGATATGTAAATTCCTTTATAAATTTCAATATAATGAACTTGTTTGACTATAAACTCGCTTCAACACTGCATACAATATGGAGTAGAGGAATGAAGGTTTCCCTCTCCTTGTTGGCCCTATTGATCTATTTATTTTACATACATGTTGCTCTAAACCTTCCAACACCGTAGACCCAGGTTCTTGGGTCAGTATTTTTAGTTTCTCCAAGCTTAGCTCTAAAAAGGCGTTTCAATGACTTAGTTTTATGCTTCTTGGTTTGGGACTATGTTTTCTTTATGTTGTGGCAATGATGGGAGTTATTTCCATATGGATCAGACTCCTTTATGTGGTCCTGTTGTGCTCTACAACAACCCCCCATTTCATATCATTTTTATTCACAAAACTATCATATGAAATGGGTCCCTTTAGATTTTGATTGGTATCAATATTGTATTATTTAAAAAGGTCCGAAAATCAAATGAAAACATTATAAAAAACCTTTTTGAAAAACCCATTTTGATCATATTTATGCAAATAAATCAATCTTTTATCATTGCGATAAAGCGATCGCAAGATCGCATATCGCAATGACATAAGGAGCATAGCTAAATGGCACATTGGTTTCCGCCGATGCGATATCGCTATCGGCTATCGGCAATGTTCCATGCACATTCTTAAAGCGCCCACAGGCCATTCGTCCCGATGCGATGCGATATCGCTATCGGCAATCGGCGATATACTATCCATGTCTCATATAATGTCAATACTCCCGATGCAATGCGATATCACTATCGGCGATCAGGGTTTCAAAAGGTGTCAATATAAGAGGTTAAGCTTTCCCCGATGGCCAATTGCGATAAAGCACAGATTTCAAAAAGCCGTTAAAATGGAGGGATATTACGATCAATTCATATTAAAAGCTTGATCTGTCCAACAATGATTCACCTGCGCTCAACCGCCAAAACATCTACAGCACGCTTAAACGAATCATTCGTCCGATTAATGATATAATGGGCATTTAAGGATTGGCGGGTTTTAAACGGCCATTTAATGTAATTGTAAGTCCTAAAATCTTCCCATGGATTGTATCCGCGGACATTTTAAAAGTTAATCTCTCACCACGCATCGGTCAATATATCTCATCACATTGGAGTTTTCATTGCCAATTCTCTGTGTTATGTTTATTTTCGCTTCTATGCAGAATTCATCCAAAGAAGAAAACTCAAGAAAAATGGGGAAGAAATCTAAGAAAACCACAGTCACTTCCGTTGCGCCAGCCACAGGACAAGCTGTTGCTGATCCCTCAAACAAAAAGAAAGGATTGATTTCAGATACTACATGTTCTGGTCTCCGCAGAACTACTTGGAAAAGTACCTACAACTTGATTGAAGTCGAAGAACCTGAAGTGACAACAGTACAAGCTACTGCAGATTCAACTCGGAAATCTGATGGTACTCTTAAGGACTTAGCTGACTCCTTCCTTCATCGGATAGCAGCTAGGGAACAAATTCTCCCATATACAGATGTAGTGCGGTGGGAAACTGAGGAAATCCCAATCCTGGATAGAACCTTCAGCACCAGAGACGGGAGAATTTTTGGGTCATTCCAGGCTGATGATTTAAGGCAAATGTATCATTTGCCTGAGCCGGAGAAGAAATACAATAAGGCGTTCCTGGAGAAATTCCGAAAAGAGAACGAAGTTGAATCCGAACCCATCCGGGATTGGAGACAAAATCCAGCAAAGCACAAACATGAATCTTCCGGTAAGTACTCGGTTGATTCCCTGGCTTCTCCTTATTGCTACGCTGGAATAATGATGTGTAGATTGTGGGGATTGCACGACTCTTCTAATTTCACTATAGAAATGGTTCCCTTAATGGAAGCAGCATGCAATAGTATAATAATGGATTGGGCCACTATTCTCTCAGATAAACTAGCCACAGCTGTTCTTGAGTTTAGGAATAAGACCCGCATCACTGAAAGGCTAATTCCCCCATTCTATTACAGTGCCTATATTTTAGATACCTTGTGTTTTAATTCTAAATTTCCCATGCTCGGCTGGAGGTGGACGCCACAAGACCCCATGCCTATTCACATATACCATCAAAAATTATGGAAATCCTCTTATAAGCACCATTTGTACCAAGTCTGCAATGGCTTTATGTTGCCTATTTATTATTCTATTTTTGATAAACCCGTTCCCAAGATTTCCTACCAAGCTGGGATTGATTTAACAGCAGTAGGAAGATGGTTTGGGGAGGAGAAGTTCACTTATATAAGAGTTTTCAGTAGCCAAGCCGAACCTCATGTCCTCCCTTTATACATACCTGATAAACTGCTGGCAAGGGAAATCGCTTACCAGATCATTGCTGAGAGTGTTACACAGACTCTCAAGAAAAATAAGAAGCAGGGTTGGCCCTCTTTTCCTTTGAGATGCGGTGTCTATACCTTGCATGATCTCAAACATGCAAAAAAAGAAGCTACAAAGATTAAATCATTAACTCTACCAACTCTTCCAAATAGGCAATTTGATCCAAACAAAGTTGCCTATAATAACAGGCCAAATTGTCAAAATTTGATCATAAAGAAGATGTGTTTGGCAACCTGTTCTCTTCAGCTGAGTCAATAATGCAGGTTAAAACATTTTCCAGAATGAAATATCATGATGAAGGGTTGACTGAATTTAACAGACTTAGAGAACAGAGGTTGCAAACTCTGCCTCTAGATCTATTAGGAACAACCCTAGCAACATCGTCAAGCTAGCCTGAACGGCAACAGTCAAAGGAACCTCCAGTTACAACAAAAGAACAAGAGAAGCCACAGGAGGAAAATCAGAAGAAAGAACATGAGAATCAGCAGAAGAAAGAGCAAGAAAAAGTGCGGGAGGAGACCCAAACTGAAGAGAAAAAACAGACCAACATTGAAATAAATGTGGATACTCATATCGATCCTAAATTGCTCGAGGAATGGAAGCAATTTGATTCTATTATCAGTGGTCTGGAGTGTTCCAAGAAAACTGAAACTTCAAAAACGGCAGATACACAGGAAACCACTTCACAACAGGTTCAAAGTGGAACCAGCGGCCCACCCATTTCAAAAGAAGTAGAAGTAATACCAAAGGATCTCTCCGATCAAATCGTTTTGCACGTAGAAGAAATTCCTCCCTTGGACGTCTTCTACAGCCCGAGACGTAAAGCTGTAGTAAAACGACAGAGGAAGAGGAGAAGGACCGATCAACCTTCCCTTTTCCCAGAACAGACGGTCACGGGCAATGTGGTTTGGAAGGAGGAATTTTACCCCTCCGATGACCTGACAAAACTGTCACAATATGCTGGAGCCTATTCAGCAGCAACAATAGATAAGGCATCGGAGGTGAGTCTTTTACTGAAAACAAAGGATCAGGAAATTTTCTTGTTACAGGCACAGCTGACTGAAGCAAAGCAGAAAGCGGAGCAGGCAGAGCAGCAATTGTTGACACAACAGCAATTAAACAGTCAACTAACCCAACAATTGCAGGCAGAAAAACAAAGGATTGACCACAGCGCAATCCAAAAGCAGAAAGAATTGTCAGAGGCCTTGGTGCAATTGAAGGCAGCAAATGAGGAAATGTTGAAATCAAAAGATGAGCAAATCGCTCAACTATCAGCACAGATTGAAAAGACAAAGGGCGTTCCACAAGTAGCTAAATTCAGAGCAGAAGCACTACAGATAAATACTGCATTGATAGCCCAAATTAAGCTTCTATGTCAACAAATCACCCAAGCAGAGCCACTATGCGAATTAGCGGCATCCATAAGTAATAAAGTTGACAAGGCTAGGACTGAATTGGATCAAGCTGAAGAAACGATAGCTGCATTTCTCGACTGGCAAGATTCTGATCAAGGACAAGCGGCGAATTTACCAAGAATCTTAGAGTCACATAAAGATATACTCTTTACAGAATGGCAGTCCCAATTAATGAAAGCAGAGAGGGCAGTTTCAAGATGCAAATCAACTTCAAGCAATTTGGTTGAATTAGTCAATAACACTCTCTACTTATCAAACATGATTTCCCAATGCACACCAGGAAAATTGACAACGATGAAAACAATGGAGCAATCATGTTATCCAGATCTAGAGGAAAAGGGGAGATTAATTACTGGGATTAATAGTTTAACCTGGGACACCTATTGGTTCTTCTTGGTAAAACCACACACACACAGAGCCGCCCTCAAGTGCCTTAGGATGCAATCGGGTATATTATCCCCGATATTCAGGATGCCACCTATGCTGCCCAGCTCAGCTCTCACCTCAATAAACCACCCGAAGTGGAGCCGATGCTTGCGATAAGTCAGCTTAGATTTAAAGGCAAACAGCCTACTTGATGATTCATGCCGCCGACTGCCAGATTGCTGAAGAAAATAGGATCAAAATCAATTGATACCAATTAAGTAGGATTTCAGTTTCTTAAATAGTTAGATTAATTAAGTATTTATAGACCCTTTCATTGTTTTGGAAAGGGTCGTAAAGTTTTGTACTTGACTGAAAGACTGAAGTTGCACTATTGTGCTTCAGCCATATTCTTTTATAAAACTGGACCAGTTATTCTAATTTCAACAAGGCAGCTTTTATGCAAATGTGCACTATTGTCTGTGTTTAAAAGCATTTCTGCGTTGAAGGAAGAATCACAGATAGCGATTGATATTGGGAGTGTTTATCAGCTCATATGGTACTATTATCTATGTCTGAATCCATTCTTTTCATATGAATTGTTATTTGATTTCCTTTGCTATTATCGAATATATGTATGTGTCTTAACAGCAGTTCTGTATTCCTTCCACTATTGGATGTTTATGGTATGCTTTTCTTTTAATCATATATGTGTCGATGATATAAATGATAAGTGTAGTAATATTGCTTTAATCGCTTTGTTTAACTATTTAAGCAAAGTAATCCTTGAATGAATTAATGTCCATGTCTATTAGATGGAGTCATCTATATGCCTGTCCATAGACATAGATCATCAAGCGCTACACTTCAAAGTACAATAGTTCCCGGGATAAGTCATAATTCTTTTATTTTGCTGATAGAGTTAGTTATTCGCCCATCATTAGATTAGTCAATAAATTATCCATTCATCCTGTTTATTCATTGCTGGGAAACTGGTCCCATTATCCCCAGTCGGAGCCACCATTCCAAACGGAAAAGGAGCTGTACTAAGGTCCAGACCGGGTGGTTATCCCCCAATGTTGTTGCAGCGATTTTCGAGGCATCAACCTTTTTGGCACTAGAAGGAGGGCCAGAACTGTGAATGGCAAGCAAACCCAAATCTGCAGGCCATTCTAAGAGTAATTCTCCCTCCATATCCCCTCGAACTTCCCAATTGCATGTTGGTTCTCCAGTATCCAAACGAGAAGAAGAGGAATCAACTGCCACTGCTCAAACCCATCATACTCCAAAACAATTAAGACTTGAATCCCCTGAAGTCCAGTCTCTTATCCACAAACTTCAGAGCTTCTTGATTTCACCACAGAAATCTGAGGTATCACAAAGCAGTGCGACTTCGCAATTCAATTTACCTCACCCTCTCACCAGACTTCAGAGCGAAAAGCTCGGTATTGAACCCACTGAGTTCCCTTTACCCAAAAGGAAAAAGGCGAAGAAATATACCGAAGGATCTGACAGTGAAGAGCTTTCATCCACATCCTCCATTTCATCTTCCCCTCTGCAAAGTCAACCATCCACTCCCCCATTACATATTGTTGTTCATCAGGGATTAGGAGCTTTAACATCCCAGCCTGCTCACTCGTCAACATTATTTCCTTCCCAGACATTTGGAATTCCAACAGTAGTATCAACCACTACTGCTATTACAATGGCAGATCCATGGACCAGGCCTGGTGCAGTCAGCATGCCTGCACCATTACATGCATTACCAGATGCTCCAGAAAAATGGCTACCCAAGTTTAACCCAGATGATGGGACCCAGGCTGAGGAACATATTAATAATTTCATGTTGGCAGTCAACTTGAAAGGAGTAACAGAACAAGATGTTGTTGTTAGACTTTTCCCTTATACCTTGCAAGGATCAGCAGGATCCTAGTATTTTTCTTTACCCTCTGGTTCCATTACCAGTTGGAACACTTGCCAAGAGCAGTTTCTTACCAAGTATGGAGATGATAGGTCTTTGGCTACATTAATAAACGATCTCTCCAATCTTAGGATAGAGCATAGGGAACCAATTAAGGAATTTAACGCTCGATTCAATAAACTTTTGAATAAAATCCCAACGGCCTCCAAACCAAGTGAGCAAATCCGAAGCGAATGGTATATAACAGCCCTACCTGCCAATATAGCCATTTTTGTAGATAGGGCTGGGAAACCTACCTTAGCCGAAAACATGAAAGAAGCACTTGCTGTGGAAAAACGTATCAATGCTCTAGAAAAGAAAGCTGCTCTGGAAGACAGAAAAGCTAAAAAAGTTTCTTTCAAAGATGATTCTAGGAAGAAAACCCCAAAAGATCCATTTGACATGGAGGGTTTGCAAAAAGTCCTAAAAACTTTGTCAAATGAAATGGTTGAAATAAAAAAACAGGTAGCCGAAACCTCAACCAAAAGACCCTTTAGGACTTATAAGAAAACCGAATCAAAGCCACCGAATGTCATATCTAATGCAGATTCAGAGCAAGAAGAAGAGGAAGAGGAAACAATCTCACCAACTGATGCTAAAGAAGAAGTAGTTGAATGTCATGGAATGTGGGATTTTATACTCCCCAACTCTGATACCGATAATGAAGAAGAAGCGTTCCCGGTCACTACTAGGAGTAAAAGTACTTCCAAACCTGTTCAGGCAACGTCAAAGAAAAGGAGTGCAGGTGTTGCTACAACAAAGGAAAAAATACCTGCAAAGAAATCACCTGCAGCAGTTCCCCAAAACCAACCTTCAACTTCTAATACTCCTTCAACATCTAAAACGTTAGTGGTATCCGATTCAATGGATTACAATATTGTTGATGACATGAAGAAAACTAAGGCAAACATTACCATGTTTGAACTTAGTAAATTAAAAAATCAGCAGAAATTGCTTCTCAAAGAATTGAATGTTGTTCCTTCTTCACCTCTTCCCAGTGCTAAAGCTGCTAATGATTCAGGGCAACCTCCTCCTGGTATGGTTGAAGCTACCGATGCAGTTCTGATTGGAGATAAATCAAACTCTCATACTCCACCTTTCCTTCTAACCTATGAGATCTACAACAGAAACCTGCACAACTGTTTGATTGACTCAGGGGCATCTTCTAACATAATGCCAGCTTCAGTTTGTTCCAAACTGAACATTGAACCCCAGAAGTCTGTTATTCATACTGTACAGTTGGACAGGACCAAAGTACAGGTTGTGGGAGAGATTAATTCCGTAACTATCAGGTTATCTGTTGATCCCAGGGTAGTACAAAGGATTGATATCCTAATAGCTGATATACCTGAATTTTACGGTTTAATCTTGAGTAGGGATTGGTCTGAAAAACTACATGGGTATATTTCTACTGATTGGTCACATATGTGGCTTCCCTATAAGGGTAAGCCAAATCAAATAAGGATTGATTGAGAAAAACATATGACCCATACAGTTACTGAATTTGAGCAAGAAAACCAACCTGTAGCATTTAATAACAACATTTTGGGGAATTATTCATCTGAGTCATTCTTTGGCAACTTTACTGCCCAGCCATCCCCTTTCTCAGTGAACCATTTTACATCTCAGATTGAGAATTTTTCACAAACAGATAGGTCTAGATGTTTCAATGATACTGAGAAAACTGTAAATAAAATTGTTAATACTTCTTTATTTTGGTCGTTATATTTCGATGGGTCCAAATCTAGTGAGGGCTCAGGAGCAGGATGTATTTTGGTTAATCCACAAGGAGAAAAAACAATGCTGTCCTGTAGGCTAGAATTTGAATGCACTAACAATACAGCCGAGTATGAAGCCTTAGTCCAAGGACTGTATAAAGCAATCGGCCTTAAAGTCCAATATTTGAAAGTATTCGGCGATTCTGAAATTATTATTAAACAGGTGAGAAATACAATTCATTGTCTTTCAAATCATCTTAAACATTATCAATCGCTAGTACAAGAACTCACCTCACACTTTTCGGCATTCAATATTTCCTCCATCCCTAGGTCTCAAAACTCGGCAGCCAACCTGCTAGCCAATGTAGCTTCCAAGCTCCTACCTTCTGAAGACTACAGCCCAGATAGATTTTCAGTTGAATTGCTTTTTAGGCCATCAATTCCTGACAATGTCACTAATTGGAGAGTATTCAACCATGATGAGGATATTTTACAATTCTTAACTTCTGAAAAGTCCTATGATAATCAAATTATCGAGGAAAATGAGCATGACCTTCAAATAAGAGAAACACCTCAGGAAAATTCAATCCCCAAGCCTGTGGTAAAGCTGGAGGATCTTTATGATATTAAAGACAGGTTTAAACCTGTGACTAATGCAAAGCTCCAAAGTTCTACCCTAAGGTTTGAGTTGATAAATCTTGGCACTGAGAAAGCTCCTCAAAACATTAATTTAGGATTAGGACTTTCCTTGGAAGAGAAAGAGGCATTCATTAAACTGTTAAGGAAAAATAAACAGGTTTTTGCTTGGAAATATGATGATTTGAAGACATATGATACATCTATTATCCAGCATACCATTCCAGTGCTTCCCGATCAGAAACCAATTCAGCAGAAGTTAAGAAAAGTACATCCGAGCCTAGAGAGTCGAATAAAAAC
This sequence comes from Pinus tabuliformis, assembly GCA_031772625.1. Taxonomy (NCBI): domain Eukaryota; kingdom Viridiplantae; phylum Streptophyta; class Pinopsida; order Pinales; family Pinaceae; genus Pinus; species Pinus tabuliformis. The sequence goes on from CM062807.1 coordinate 102,969,615, forward strand.
TGAACTTAACAAACTCTTGAAAGCCAAGATTATTTTTCCAGTCCGACACTCAAACTGGGTCTCCAATATGGTGCCAGTCAGAAAGAAAAATGGCGACATTCGGATTTGTATTGATTTCAGAAATTTGAACAAAGCAAGCTTAAAAGACAATTTCCCATTACCTACCATGGAGCAAATACTCCAATCAGTAGCAGGCTCTGAATTAATGTCCTTTCTAGACGGTTTCTCAGGATATAACCAAGTTTTGGTCCATCCTGATGACCAGCTTAAAACCACATTCAGAACAAAATGGGGAACATATGCATATCAGAAAATGCCTTTCGGACTTATTAATGCAGGAGCGACATTCCAAAGAGCGATGGATATAGCTTTTAAAGGGATGATTAATAGAACAGTAGTCGTCTATCTAGATGATATTACTGTATTCTCTAAAGAGAGGTCCAATCATTTGCATGATCTAAATCAAATCTTTCAACGTTGCAAAAGATATGGTATTTCTCTTAACCCTAAAAAATCTTTCTTTTCTCTTGACCAAGGAAAGCTCTTAGGCTTTATTGTGTCTAAAGATGGCATTTATATTGATCCTGATCGGATCAAAGAAATCTCTGAAATCCCTTTCCCACATAATAAGAAATCCATGCAGTCATTTTTAGGCCAAATCAATTTTGTTAAAAGATTTGTTCCATATTTTTCTCAAATTATTTTGCCACTTCAAACTATGATCAAGAAAAATTCAGTCTTTAAGTGGGGATCAGCAGAAAAAGAAGTGTTTGATTTAATCAAGCAATCAATAATCAATGCCCCAGCCTTAAATACTCCCAATTTTTCTAATCATTTTACATTATACACTATCGCATCCACCTCTTCTTATGCAGCAGTACTCACACAGCTCAACGATCACAATTTGGAAGCACCCATTTCATTTTTTAGTTCAAATCTTCAGGGTGCTGAATTGAATTACTCCAAAGTAGAAAAACAAGCCTTTGCTGTATTTAAAGTAGTCAAACATTATAGACCCTTCCTTTTGAAAACCCACACAAAATTTATAGTTCCTTTCCCTGCAGTTAGGCAACTATTAATCCAAAGAGAACTGGGTGAAAAAAGGGCAAACTGGGTCACAGCGCTTCAAGAATATGACTTAGAAATTAAGCCAGCAAAGATTGTTAGGGGCCAAGGTTTTTGCAGGTTATTGGCAGGAGCATCCAATATTCCAGAACCAGGAGATATAGATCAAACCAAAGAAATCAACCAGATAAGTATTACTGATTCCGAATCACAGTATATAGATTTAATCTTTTATTTGAAAAATGGTTATGCACCTCCTAACCTGTCTTACAAAAACAAAAGGGCCATTAGGTTAAAAGCGAAAAATTTTACGATTATTGATGATGTGCTTTTTAGGCAGAATTATGATTCAATCTTATTAAGATGCCTTGAGAAACCTGAAGCACAAAAGGTTTTGCAGGAGTTACATGATGGACCAGCAGGAGGACATTTTGGAGCTGACACAACAGCTCACAAAATTATTCATGCTGGATACTATTGGCCCACTCTGTTTAGAGATGCCCACGAGTATGTAAGGAAATGCCGCAATTGTCAAACTTCTAGTGGAAGACAACGAAAACAAGCTTTCCCTCTGCAACCAGTCAACATTGAACAACCATTTGAGCAATGGGGATTGGACATCATTGGGGAAATTACTCCACCTTCTTCCAAACAGCATAAGTATATCCTTACTGCTACCAATTATTTTACTAAGTGGGTTGAGGCAATTCCTTTGAAGACAGCAAATTCTGAAGCAATCATTGAATTCATAGATCAATTCATCATTACTAGGTTTGGTGTCCCAAATGCTCTTGTTTTTTATAATGCATCTTACTTCTCAGGCAATGCTATGTTTGATTTCGCTATTAAAAGAGGATTTAAATTGAAATATTCTGCTAATTACTATCCCCAGGGTAATGGTTTAGCAGAGTCTACCAATAAAAATCTGATCAAAATCATTAAGCGAACTATCGAACAGAATCATAAAAACTGGCACAAATCCTTAATGTTTGCATTATGGGCTGATAGGATAACACAAAAAGCTTCTATAGGATCTTCTCCGTTCAACCTTGTATATGGAAAAGAAGCAGTACTACCCACAAATCTTGTTCTTCCTTCTCTAGCCCTAGTTCAGTTCATTGAGGAAAGCCCTTCTTCTATTCAGCTTAGACATGATCAAATTCTAAAACTAGAAGAGGAAAGAGAAAAAGCCAGGGTTATTCATGCCAAACATCAGCAAATCATCAAGGCATCTTTTGATTCAGTCTCATCTGGTTCAAAACAATTTCAAGTCGGTGATTTAGTTCTGAAATGGGACAAAGCCCATGAGGACAAGGGAAAACACACCAAGTTCCAGAAGATGTGGCTTGGACCATTTCAGATCTGTGAGAAGATAGGCCATTCGACCTTCATATTGCAAGACTTATCAGGTTTGAGAGATTCTCTCCCTGTTAATGGCCTTATCTTGAAGAAATTCTTTAATTGAGGAGGTAACCCCTTCTCCTTTTTAGTTTAATAGAGTTTTGTAGTTTGTAGGATCTTTAGAAAATAAAATTGTAAGGTATCTTCCATTGACCTTTGCTGTGTTTGAAAACTTGATCCACAGAAGTAGTATGATATTTGCTTTTAAAATAATAGAAGTCTTAACCGAAAGGGATAATTTCTAGGAAACTAGGTATCATTGTATTCTGAAACCACACTTCAAGTTTTGTGAACTCCTCTCAAAGTTTAGAAGTATTGTAAATCATTTTCTGTTTTCAAATTGGTCACAAAAGGTTATCAATATCAAGATAGAAGCTAATCCAACTTCAGCATCTTCAACTCTTACCCTGTCATCCATTTACTCTTAAGGAGAAAATCGTCCATCCCATTAACCAAAGTTTATGATTACTCAGAGTGTAATTCTAAAAATTTGATATAAAAGATAAGAGGTCTTATTACAAGCCTGCTTACCATGATCATAGGCAAATAGTTTAACCGACATTACCAATACTGCATACCATAACAGGGTAATGGCTTAAGAATTATAAGACAAGGGGTCTCATCACGAGCCAGCTTGTTCGGTTAGATTACTACCAGTGAATGGCATTGTCAATAGCTGGCTACCAAACCAGGACAATGGCTTTTTATCTTATCAATAACAGAAAAAGCAAAAGAAATACAAAATATGAAAACATGTTTTGAATTCATTCTGTTAATCACACTCTTAATTGAATGGGACAATGGACAATAACATGGTTAAAAGGTATCCCTGTCGAAACTATGAACGTTTGCTAGCAGCAGAGGCTCTACCTATGACAGACCAGTTCATTATAAAAGCTGATTTGGAAAGGTTTTCTGTTTTATCATTATAAACCAATAGAGGCCTATTTAAAACTTAGAATGTATCTATTTTCTTAAAAAGAAAGGAAATTAGCAAAAATAGTTTCATTTTACTCGGAATGCATATATACCTAGTTATATTAGAATTTTCCCCCTTGATTAGAACTCTATTTTGAAAAAGTTTAAGTATTTCTATACTTTTCAGAGATAACTGTTTCTTCCAGCGAATCGCAAATTGTTGTGCTCTACAACAACCCCCCATTTCATATCATTTTTATTCACAAAACTATCATATGAAATGGGTCCCTTTAGATTTTGATTGGTATCAATATTGTATTATTTAAAAAGGTCCGAAAATCAAATGAAAACATTATAAAAAACCTTTTTGAAAAACCCATTTTGATCATATTTATGCAAATAAATCAATCTTTTATCATTGCGATAAAGCGATCGCAAGATCGCATATCGCAATGACATAAGGAGCATAGCTAAATGGCACATTGGTTTCCACCGATACGATATCGCTATCGGCTATCGGCAATGTTCCATGCACATTCTTAAAGCGCCCCCAGGCCATTCGTCCCGATGCGATGCGATATCGCTATCGGCAATCGGCGATATACTATCCATGTCTCATATAATGTCAATACTCCCGATGCGATGCGATATCGCTATCGGCGATCGGGGTTTCAAAAGGTGTCAATATAAGAGGTTAAGCTTTCCCTGATGGCCAATTGCGATAAAGCACAGATTTCAAAAAGCCGTTAAAATGGAGGGATATTACGATCAATTCATATTAAAAGCTTGATCTGTCCAACAATGATTCACCTACGCTCAACCGCCAAAACATCTACAGCACGCTTAAACGAATCATTCGGCCGATTAATGATATAATGGGCATTTAAGGATTGGCAGGTTTTAAACGGCCATTTAATGTAATTGTAAGTCCTAAAATCTTCCCATGGATTGTATCCGCAGCCATTTTAAAAGTTAATCTCTCACCACGCATCGGTCAATATATCTCATCACATTGGAGTTTTCATTGCCAATTCTCTGTGTTACGTTTATTTTCGCTTCTGTGCAGAATTCATCCAAAGAAGAAAACTCAAGCAAAATGGGGAAGAAATCTAAGAAAACCACAGTCGCTTCCGTTGCGCCAGCCACAGGACAAGCTGTCGCTGATCCCTCAAACAAAAAGAAAGGATTGATTTCGGATACTACATGTTCTGGTCTCAGCAGAACTACTTGGCAAAGTACCTACAACTTGATTGAAGCCGAAGAACCTGAAGTGACAACAGTACAAGCTACTGCAGATTCAACTCGGAAATCTGATGGTACTCTTAAGGACTTAGCTGACTCCTTCCTTCATCGAATAGCAGCTAGGGAACAAATTCTCCCATATACAGATGTAGTGTGGTGGGCAATTGAGGAAATCCCAATCCTGGATAGAACCTTCAGCACCAGAGACGGGAGAATTTTCGGGTCATTCCAGGCTGATGATTTAAGGCAAATGTATCATTTGCCTGAGCCAGAGAAGAAATACAATAAGGCGTTCCTAGAGAAATTCCAAAAAGAGAACGAAGTTGAATCCGAACCCATCCGGGATTGGAGACAAAATCCAGCAAAGCACAAACATGAATCTTCCGGTAAGTACTCGGTTGATTCCCTGGCTTCTCCTTATTGCTACGCTGGAATAATGATGTGTAGATTGTGGGGATTGCACGACTCTTCTAATTTCACTATAGAAATGGTTCCCTTAATGGAAGCGGCATGCAACAGTATAATAATGGATTGGGCCACTATTCTCTCAGATAAACTAGCCACAGCTGTTCTTGAGTTTAGGAATAAGACCCACATCACTGAAAGGCTAATTCCCCCATTCTATTACAGTGCCTATATTTTAGATACCTTGTGTTTTAATTCTGAATTTCCCGTGCTCGGCTGGAGGTGGACGCCACAAGACCCCATGCCTATTCACATATACCATCAGAAATTATGGAAATCCTCTTATAAGCACCATTTGTACCAAGTCTGCAATGGCTTTATGTTGCCTATTTATTATTCTATTTTTGATAAACCCGTTCCCAAGATTTCCTACCAAGATGGGATTGATTTAACAGCAGTAGGAAGATGGTTTGGGGAGGAGAAGTTCACTTATATAAGAGTTTTCGGTAGCCAAGCCGAACCTCATGTCCTCCCTTTATACATACCTGATAAACTGTTGGCAAGGGAAATCGCTTACCAGATCATTGCTGAGAGTGTTACACAGACTCTCAAGAAAAATAAGAAGCAGGGCTGGCCCTCTTTTCCTTTGAGATGCGGTGTCTATACCTTGCATGATCTCAAACATGCAGAAAAAGAAGCTACAAAGATTAAATCATTAACTCTACCAACTCTTCCAAATAGGCAATTTGATCCAAACAAAGTTGCCTATAATGCACTAGAACAGGCCAAATTGTCAAAATTTGATCATAAAGAAGATATGTTTGACGACCTGTTCTCTTCAGCTGAGTCAATAATGTAGGTTAAAACATTTGCCAGAATGAAATATCATGATGAAGGGTTGACTGAATTTAACAGACTTAGAGAACAGAGGTTGCAAACTCTGCCTCTAGATCTATTAGCAACAACCCCAGAAACATCGTCAAGCGAGCCTGAACGGCAACAGTCAAAGGAACCTCCAGTTACAACAAAAGAACAAGAGAAGCCACAGGAGGAAAATCAGAAGAAAGAACATGAGAATCAGCAGAAGAAAGAGCAAGAAAAAGTGCGGGAGGAGACCCAAACTGAAGAGAAAAAACAGACCAACATTGAAATAAATGTGGATACTCATATCGATCCTAAATTGCTCCAGGAATGGAAGCAATTTGATTCTATTATCAGTGGTCTGGAGTGTTCCAAGAACACTGAAACTTCAAAAACGGCAGATACATAGGAAACCACTTCACAACAGGTTCAAAGTGGAACCAGCGGCCCACCCATTTCAAAAGAAGTAGAAGTAATATCAAAGGATCCCTCCGATCAAATCGTTTTGCAGGTAGAAGAAATTCCTCCCTTGGATGTCTTCTACAGCCCGAGACATAAAACTGTAGTAAAACGACAGAGGAAGAGGAGAAGGACCGATCAACCTTCCCTTTTCCCAGAACAGACGGTCACGGGCAATGTGGTTTGGAAGGAGGAATTTGACCCCTCCGATGACCTGAAAAAACTGTCACAATATGCTGGAGCCTATTCGGCAGCAACAATAGATAAGGCATCGGAGGTGAGTCTTTTACTGAAAACAAAGGATCAGGAAATTTTCTTGTTACAGGCACAGCTGACTGAAGCAAAGCAGAAAGCGGAGCAGGCAGAGCAGCAATTGTTGACACAATAGCAATTAAACAATCAACTAACCCAACAATTGCAGGCAGAAAAACAAAGGATTGACCATAGCGCAATCCAAAAGCAAAAAGAATTGTCAGAGGCCTTGGTGCAATTGAAGGCAGCAAATGAGGAAATGTTGAAATCAAAAGATGAGCAAATCGCTCAACTATCGGCACAGATTGAAAAGACAAAGGGCGTTCCACAAGTAGCTGAATTCAGAGCAGAAGCACTACAGATAAATACTGCATTGATAGCCCAAATTAAGCTTCTATGTCAACAAATCGCCCAAGCAGAGCCACTATGCGAATTAGCGGCATCCATAAGTAATAAAGTTGACAAGGCTAGGACTGAATTGGATCAAGCTGAAGAAACAATAGCTGCATTTCTCGACTGGCAAGATTCTGATCAAAGACAAGCGGCGAATTTACCAAGAATCTTAGAGTCACATAAAGATATACTCTTTACAGAATGGCAGTCCCAATTAATGAAAGCAGAGAGGGCAGTTTCAAGATGAAAATCAACTTCAAGCAATTTGGTTGAATTAGTCAATAACACTCTCTACTTATCAAACATGATTTCCCAATGCACACCAGGAAAATTGACAACGATGAAAACATTGGAGCAATCATGTTATCCAGATCTAGAGGAAAAGGGGAGATTAATTATTGGGATTAACATTTTAACCTGGGACACCTATTGGTTCTTCTTGGTAAAACCACACACACAGAGAGCCGCCCTCAAGTGCCTTACGGATGCAATCGGGTATATTATCCCCGATATTCAGGATGCCACCTATGCCGCCCAGCTCAGCTCTCGCCTCAATAAACCACCCGAAGTGGAGCCGATGCTTGCGATAAGTCAGCTTAGATTTAAAGTCAAACAGCCTACTTGATGATTCATGCCGCCGACTGCCAGATTGCTGAAGAAAATAGGGTCAAAATCAATTGATACCAATTAAGTAGGATTTCAGTTTCTTAAATAGTTAGATTAATTAAGTATTTATAGACCCTTTCATTGTTTTGGAAAGGGTCGAAAAGTTTTGTACTTGACTGAAAGACTGAAGTTGCACTATTGTGCTTCAGCCATATTCTTTTATAAAACTGGACCAGTTATTCTAATTTCAACAAGGCAGCTTTTATGCAAATGTGCACTATTTTTCTGTGTTTAAAAGCATTTCTGCGTTGAAGGAAGAATCACAGATAGCGATTGATATTGGGAGTGTTTATCAGCTCATATGGTACTATTATCTATGTCTGAATACATTCTTTTCATATGAATTGTTATTTGATTTCCTTTGCTATTATCGAATATATGTATGTGTCTTAACAGCAGTTCTGTATTCCTTCCACTATTGGATGTTTATGGTATGCTTTTCTTTTAATCATATATGTGTCGATGATATAAATGATAAGTGTAGTAATATTGCTTTAATCGCTTTGTTTAACTATTTAAGCAAAGTAATCCTTGAATGAATTAATGTCCATGTCTATTAGATGGAGTCATCTATATGCCTGTCCATAGACATAGATCATCAAGCGCTACACTTCAAAGTACAATAGTTCCCGGGATAAGTCATAATTCTTTTATTTTGCTGATAGAGTTAGTTATTCGCCCATCATTAGATTAGTCAATAAATTATCCATTCATCCCGTTTATTCATTGCTGGGAAACTGGTCCCATTATCCCCAGTCGGAGCCACCATTCCAAACAGAAAAGGAGTTGTACTAAGGTTCGGACCGGGTGGTTATCCCCCAATGTTGTTGCAACGATTTTCGAGGCATCAACAGGTCCAAATCCTTTTATAGGCTTTCCCATGTCAATTTGAGTATCAAGGGAGACCGCAAACCTCTAAAGGGTTGAATGGATAATTCCATGGTCTAAATGGAAAAGTCCTTGTTCTGAATGGACAAATCTCTAGCCTAGATGGACAAGTCCTTTTTCTATCTCTTGTATTTTTTCCATCAAGAACCTAGGGATGGTAATCCAACTATAACCTCAAGAGGGATATCACATGTGTGTGCCTCACAAAAGCCCAAGGGAAACAATTGAACTTTGGTGCAATTTGAAGTTTTTATAGAACCACCATGGTTGATCCATGGTAAAGAACCTCATAAACAACCCTATGTGTCTTATACAATCCATGTTTTGGGTATAAGCACTATGATCATGAACAGGTATACCCACCATGCATACAGGAGGGTTTTCCTTATCCTATTCACGGCCCAACCACATAATATCACAATGGGAAATGACACATAGGATGTGCATTTATATGTAACATTACCATTTGCTAGCTCCCTTCCTCCATCCTTCGTGACCCAACACATGACCAAATATTTATGAACAAGGTCGGGGTCGAGATTGACCCTATGGTTGTGTTGAGTAAGTGGAGGTTAGGACAGACTCAAAGTTTTGATAAATAGTGGAAGCTAGGCTAACCTTGCATGTAAAACATTGTAGTTGGGAGGTAAACATCAGGCCTGATGTGGTGAAGGAAATGGATATCATCAGAGGTTAGGATGACCTCTGAATCATACTTTTACCAAACCATGTCACCATCATATCATATGGTGTGGTCTAAGGTATGGATTAAGGGTCGATATAGAAGTATGTGTATTCATATCAAATTTATATGTGGTGCACGTGGGATATGTCCCACCGTGGTAAAATGATTGTGCGAATTCATATGTATAGCATATGTAGTCCATTTTGGACATGTACACACCATGGCATGGTAGTTGTACGATATGTACCCAGGTTGCAATATGTATACATATGACATGTATATAGGGTTGAATGATGTAACAATGAGTAGGGGGTTAGATCTTATCACATAGCTCACCTACCCCATTGTGTGTAATCGTAACCCATATATGTTAAAATTGGCAACCAGGGCAAAACTTCATGTGGGTCATCTTATTCATGGCTAAATATTTTTATTAGATTCCTCTCGTCGAGAGGTGTAGGATTGATATAAACATCATCCAATTCTGATAAGTATTCATGGAGATATGAATTTATTTTGATTATGGAATTATTATCAAGCCGACCTACAACTCATGTAGGCTCAGAAGCCCAACAGTCGCATCTATTCACCCACCAACGTTGTGTATAAATATAAGAGGACTTTTCCTCATTTGGACTCACTCATCTCATAACATCTCTCTCTCTCTACTGCGCATATATGAGTCTCTTCTCTACTGCGCTGAAATGGGTCTCTCTCTCTCACACATGTGAAACCGGAAGCTGTTGAATTGAAGCTGCAACTGCAGAAGTAAAAATTGACTTGCGTGGCCTAGAAGATCTCCTCTTTGGAACTGCGGTGTAGGTTCATCTGAACCTCCTTTGAAAGCCGCAACTTTTGGTGGTGGAATGAAGTCAATCCGACGAACGGTTTGCAAGATATCGACTGCCCTAGTTTGAAGCCGGAAACTGCTGAAACTGAAGCTGCAACTGCAGAAGTAAAGATTGACTTGCGTGGCCTAGAAGATCTCCTCATCTGAACTACGTTGTAGGTTCATCTGAACCTCCTCTGGAAGCCGAAACTTTTGGTGGTGGAATGAAGTCAATCCGACTGTCGGTTTGTGAGATATGGTCTGCCCTAGTTTGATAATGAAGTCGCTAATGCTGATGCTACTGATCTAGGGTTTTCTACTGCTGATATGAATCAGATTTATTGTACTATTTCTCTCTACTGAATTATTGAAGATAAAAGAAGATTTGATCAAAGGGTTTCCCCACACATTGTGGGGTTTGTCCCTGGCTAGCCGCCACATCTTGTGTCTCTTGTCTTGGCTTGTTTTTCTGTCGATCGTTTAATGTTCTATCTGCACTTTACTTTATGTACATGTGATTGCTAATCGGTGGAATATAATAAGAAAAAGAAGTAAACTGTTATAAGCATAGAACATACCATAACTTAGCATGGTATCAGAGCTGAGGTGAAGACAAAGCCCGAGCAAGAGCAAGAGCAATCATTGAAGAGAAGATTGGCAAGGCTATCCTAAAAGAACTATGGGGTCCTCAACACTCTTTCCTGCCAAAGACAAGCTCCGTGAGAAAGCTGACTATCACGAATGGAAGATGTCTATCGATCTAACCCTTGAAGATCAAGGAGTGTTGGACCATGTAAGAGGCAATATTGTTGAGCCTTCATCAAATGCATCTGCTGCTGCCTGGAACAAATGGAAAAATGGAGAAGTCAAAACAAAGAAGATCATCCGGGACTCTATCGACAAGCGCTTGGTGGCCTACATCTCAGATCTAGACACCTCCAAGGAAATCTACGACAGAGTGGTGAGTTTATTTAAAGTTAATGATGCAAATCAAGTTTTGTTTCTTAGAAATAAGTTGAGGGAAATCAAGAAGGGTAAAGATGAAAGTATGCAAGCATACTTCTTAAGAATCATCGAGATCAAGAACGATCTCCTATCTATTGGGGAAACCATTACTGATAGAGAAATGGCACTCACAACTCTCGTAGGATTACCATCTGAATGGTATGTGTTCAGGACTACTCTTCTGAATAATAATGTAATTCCTAGTTTCAAGGAATTAATGGCTAGATGCATTCAAGAACAAACAAGGGTAGAAGAGCAGGAAATGCCCTTGCCTAAAGGTCCTCCTGCTGCTTTTTCTTCGCATGCTAAGAAAAGAAATAATTCTGGGTCTAAATCGAAAAGAAAGGTTGGATTTAAGGGTGGAAGAAAAGGACGATGTTTCATTTGCAATAAAGCAGGTCACTATGCAAGGGAATGCCCTGATAGAAAGGACTCTCACCATGACGATGATCAAAATCCCTCCCATGGTAATCGAAGGAATGAAAAATTCAACAACAAAGGAAAAAAGGAATGCGGGAAATCAAGGAAGAGGGCAACCATTCAAGAAGGCTAGAAATTCCAGGTATGAATCTAACATTGTTGACGATAAGCAGGCTGAATATTATCTACCAGCTGCTCTATCTACCTCCGCTCCTTCGGACTCAATGGGAATTTGGCTCATTGATAGTGTTGCCTCAAGACACTTCACTAGTTACAAAGAAGTACTCTATAATCTGGTAGAGAAAGAAACTAACCTGGAAATTGTCCTTGGAGATGACATGAAATACCCAGTGAAAGGTGTAGGCAATGTTTCTCTTAAACTGAATCAAGGTAATACGATTCACTTACAAGATGTATTATATGTACCTGATCTCAAAAAGAACCTGGTATCCATCTCGGCAATGGAAGACAAAGGCTATAAGGTAACCTTCAGCGATGGTAATGTACGCATATGGAAAAATAATGTTAAAGATTCTTTCACTCTTGGGTTTCGAGTTGATTCTTTATATCAAGTCGGTGGAAGTCCTCTAGGTGTCATGTCTTGTGACACAACGCTTCAGTCCGATCTTTGGCATCGGAGGTTTGCCCACCTTCATTACAAAGCTCTACCCGATGCAAGACAGATGGTAACAGGGATGCCTGAATTCCAAGTAGAGAAAGAAGGTGTATGTCCGGGATGTGCTGAAGGAAAGCTCAAAAGGGGACCACTCCCTTCAATTCAAAGCAAGACCTCCGATATATTACAACTAGTTCACTCAGACATATCAGGTATGATGCCTGTGAACTCCTTGGGAGGATACTCATATTATCTCACTTTTACAGATGACCATTCTCGAAAGACCTGGATATACTTCTTGAAAAAGAAGGATGAAGTGTTCCCTTGGTTCCGACACTTCAAAGCCCTAATCAAGAATCAAACCGAAAAGAAGATCAAGATCTTAAGAACTGACAATGGGACTGAATATGAATCTAATGAGTTCCATGATTTTTGTAAAGAGGTTGGCATCAAGATGGAGACTACTACACCATATACTCCTAAACAAAATGGTGTGGCAGAAAGGAAGAACCGCACAATTATGGAAGTTGTCCGGGCCATGCTACATGATCAAAGTCTTCCTAAGTTTTTATGGGTTGAAGCTGCAAACACTGCCATATATGTACAAAATCGATGCCCTCATCAAGCATTGGGTTCCAAGACTCCTGAAGAAAAATTCACCGGTAAGAAACCTGATGTTTCTCATTTAAAAATTTTTGAAAGCCCTGTATACTTTCATGTGCCGAAAGAGAAAAGAAATAAATTGGGAGCATTTGGAAAGAAGGGAATTTTCGTGGGCTATGGTGAAAATACTAAAGGCTATAGAATCTATGTAGCCGGTCAAAGGGAAGTCATAATTAGTCATGATGTCACCTTTGATGAAGATATGGCTCTCAGCAAGGTGATCAATCTTCCGACTTTGAGGAGCTCTCAAGAAGCCGACACCATGGAACCGAAAGAAAAGGATGATGAATCAATGCCTGATGTAGAAGAACCCATGGATCCGATTGATCCTCCTCCAAGTGAGCCTTCCTCTTCTAGGAAGAGGCCTTCATGGCTTAAGGGGTTACTTGATGATGCTGAAGGACATGCTGCACCCCGAGGAACCTTTCGTGAAAGTAAGAAACCTAATAGGTATCAAGGATACCTGACCATCATGAGCACGATCATACAAAATGAGCCTTTGTCATTCTCAGATGCCGTCAAGCATCAAGTATGGAAGGATGCTATGACCAAAGAATATGAGTCTATCATAAAGAATGATGTTTGGGAAGTAGTTCCCAAACCCCAAGACAAGACTGTTGTTACTTCCAAATGGCTTTACAAGATAAAGCATGCAGCAGATGGAAGCACGGAAAAGTATAAGGCTCGTTTTGTTGCTCGAGGTTTCTCCCAAAAGGAAGGTATAGACTATGATGAGATATTTGCACCTGTTGCCAAATATACGACCATCCGCTCAATCATAGCCCTTGCTGCTTCACAAGGATGGAACCTACATCAGATGGATGTCAAGACTGCGTTCTTGCATGGGTCAATCAAAGAAGAGGTCTACGTGGAGAAACCCGAAGGATTTGAGATTTATGATCGAAAATCTCATGTATGCGGGTTGAAGAAAGCTCTCTATGGGCTGAAGCAAGCTCCCCAAGCATGGTATGAGAGGATCGATAGCTACTTGATGAAGTTTGAATTCACTAGGAGTGAAGCCGATCCTAACCTTTACTTTAAGGTTGAAGATGACAAGCCTCTCATACTGGTGTTGTATGTGGATGACCTTTTTCTAACAGGTGCAGACCCTCTCATTCACAAATGTAAGAGGGAGCTGGCCTCTGAATTTGAAATGAAAGGCCTAGGACTGATGCACTACTTCCTAGGACTTGAAGTGTGGCAAAAGCCAGGAGAAATTTTCCTATCTCAAGGAAAATATGTGGTGAAGATATTGGAAAGATTTGGAATGGTGGAATGCAAGCCTGTAACTACTCCGATGGAGCTTGACTTCAAGAAGTTAAGCGGTAGTGCTGCTGGACCTGTTTTACGAAATGCTACTGAGTATCGGCAACTCGTCGGAGCATTAATGTTCTTAGTGAACTCCCATCCAGATATATGCTTTGCAGTCAACACGTTGAGCCAGCATATGGTTGAACCCCACCACATACACTGGATTGGTGCCAAGAATCTGCTGAGATATCTTCGTGGCACTATCACTTATGGGTTAAGATACATTACCAGAGATGTGAGACTATTTAGATACACAGATGTTGACTGGGCAGGCAATGTGGAGGACCGTAAGAGCACTTCCGGGTGTTGTTTCTCCTTGGGATCTGCTTCGATATCCTGGATGAGCAGGAAACAAAAGTTGGTGGCTTTGAGCACCGCCGAAGCAGAGTATATTGCTGCTAGCATGGCTTCCTGTGAGGCAGTTTGGTTGCGAAAGCTCTTCAGTGAGTTGTTTGGATTCACATTGGATACCACTGTGATCCTTTGTGACAACCAAAGTGGGATTCGTTTGTCAGAGAATCCCGTATTCCATGATCGCTCCAAGCATATTGATATCAGATACCATTATATTCGAGATATGGTGCAACGGGGAGCTATAAGGCTCCATCATATCAGTACAGATGAACAGGTCGTCGACATTCTGACAAAACCCCTTGGGAAAGTAAAATTTTTGACTTTCCGTGAACAACTTGGAGTTGTTCAAAGACCCTCCAATGAGGGTCATGTATGATGCATTGAGCTCTGAGAGCTCCAGGGGGGTGCGGGGTGCTTCTTGGAGCAGCATATGACCACAGGATTATTCACTATCCCCTGGTGGTATACATGTACACCCCGTGGCGACATTGTAGCAGGATTGATGTGTTCTCCTGTGAGGCCTGGATTGATGTGTTCTCCATGGCAATTGTAGCAGGATTGATGTGTTCTCCTGTGAGGCCTGGATTGATGTGTTCTCCATGGCAATTGTAGAATGATTGATGTGTTCTCCTGTGAGGACAGGATTGATTAGTTCTCCTGTCGAGGCATCCTACCCATGCAGTCTGGGACTCATGGGAAGTACCTCTCATCTGATCAATGAGCATGGAAATGAAGTTAGGGACCATAGTAGTACCAATGGACGCATCGTTGTAACTACCGTACTCCCTACGCTAGGATGACCTCCATTGATCTGGGATCAATGATACTGGTCTGGGACTAGTGGTAGGAGTTGTACCATACTATGACGCTGACTTCGGGTCGGTTGAGACTGGTCTGGGATCAGTGGTACATACTCTGAGACTGACTTTGAGTCAGTGGAGGATGATATTGGTCTGGGACCATTGGAGTTGTACTCACTATGATGGTGACTTTGGGTTGGTTGAGACTGGTCTGGGACCAGTGGTACATACTCTGAGACTGACTTTGAGTCAGTATGATACATCCTCAATCATTTCTTCTTCTTCATAATTTGGACAAAAGCAGAGTAGAACAGAACAATGCAAGAGCAGAGCAGAACAGAACAAAACAATACAGATCAGTGCAGGGCAGAACAAGACAAAGCAGAACAGGCAAAATAGAGTAGAGCAGGGCAAGGGTCAGGCTGTACAAGGCAGTGCATTTGATGGATGAATAGTAACGACCGATAGACAGATTGCAGATGAAGTTCTCCATGGTTGAGAGGGAGTGTTAAAATTGGAAACCAGGGCAAAACTTCATGTGGGTCATCTTATTCATGGCTAATAATATTTTTATTAGATTCCTCTCATCGAGAGGTGTAGGATTGATATAAAGATCATCCAATTCCGATAAGTATTCATGGAGATATGAATTTATTTTGATTATGGAATTATTATCAAGCCGACCTACAACTCATGTAGGCTCAGAAGCCCAACAGTCGCATCTATTCACCCACCAACGTTGTGTATAAATATAAGAGGACTTTTCCTCATTTGGACTCACTCATCTCATAACATCTCTCTCTCTACTGCGCAGATATGAGTCTCTTCTCTACTGCACTGAAATGGGTCTCTCTCTCTCACACATGTGAAGCCGGAAGCTGTTGAATTGAAGCTGCAACTGTAGAAGTAAAAATTGACTTGCGTGGCCTAGAAGATCTCCTCTTTGGAACTGCGTTGTAGGTTCATCTGAACCTCCTTTGAAATCCGCAACTTTTGGTGGTGGAATGAAGTCAATCCGACGAATGGTTTGCAAGATATCGACTACCCTAGTTTGAAGCCGGAAACTGCTGAAACTGAAGCTGCAACTGCAGAAGTAAAGATTGACTTGCGTGGCCTAGAAGATCTCCTCATCTGAACTGCGTTGTAGGTTCATCTGAACCTCCTCTGGAAGCCGAAAATTTTGGTGGTGGAATGAAGTCAATCCGACTGTCGGTTTGTGAGATATGGTCTGCCCTAGTTTGATAATGAAGTCGCTAATGCTGATGCTACTGATCTAGGGTTTTCTACTGCTGATATGAATCAGATTTATTGTACTATTTCTCTCTGCTGAATTATTGAAGATAAAATCAGATTTGATCAAAGGGTTTCCCCACACATTGTGGGGTTTGTCCCTGGCTAGCCGCCACATCTTGTGTCTCTTGTCTTGGCTTGTTTTTCTGTCGATCGTTTAATGTTCTATCTGCACTCTACTTTATGTACATGTGATTGCTAATCGGTGGAATATAATAAGAAAAAGAAGTAAACTATTATAAGCATAGAACATACCATAACTTAACAATATAACCTCATGCCATGACCGTGGGAAATGACCCAATGAAATTTCCAACGAGGATTGCACAAAGAAATCAATGGTAGGGAAGCATGCTGGGGCCTCCCTCTCTATGACATCAGCAATGCATTGAGAGGGCCTCACTGCCACAGAAGTCGTCAAAAGAGCATCAAACTTGAATAGTGTAGTTCCCGATGGGCCTCCCTCTTGGTGACATCAATGAAGGTGATTCAAACCCCCACCCAACATTGATTTGGCCTATTACTTCTAATCTGTCAGATGGTGACGGTAATAGACCACTTATGTATATGAAAAAGAAAGAAAGAAAATTATTTTAATGTCCATGAGGCTAAAGATGGCCTATGGGATAGATTACTTCTTCATCTGCTTGATGTATTTGACCATTTTTCTGTAAATCCTCACAATAAATTCTCCCAACTTCTTGACAAACCTCTCGCTAAATAGATTATCTCGAGAGCTAGCTTCCAACATATCTATATAACTTTCAATGTTGTCTTTGAAGGCCTCATGTGAGCACCAATGAATAAATCTATAGCACATATTTTTATAATTTGAGCTGTCAAACATAGGGAATAGGTATGAGCACATGATCATATATTATATAAAGCATAATTTGTGCGCAAAAAGACCTATATAAGATCATCTTATTTATAATTATAACATATGGGATGGGGTTGTATAGTATGTGAACCCATGTTTTAGTGTAGCCATGTGGAGGGAGGCATGTATGGGTCACATTGACCTTGAACTCGAGACATAATTATATTGGGTTGATATGCCACGTGGGCAACATGTGGTAGAAACAAGGAAAATAATAATTTTTAATTAATAGAACTTTAAAGAAGTAGACCCTGAGATCTAGGATTCCAAATTGGGAGAAATTTTTTATCACCATAAACATATCATTGAGGCGAAGGTGATGGTAACATCTACTTTGAGTTTTGAGAACTTGCTAGAAATTTTTCCAAAAAAACCAAAAAACCAAAAATTATCTGACTTTTGTCACCACGCATAAGGAGTTGGATTGGTAAGTGAACACTTTACCAAGGGTATGGTGGTGTGTTTACATATTTGGTCTTAAGAGACCCACAACACAACTTTTAATTAAAATAATGGATATGTTTCTTCCTACTACTATTAGAATGTTAAGTAACAAATGCATTTTCCATATAATTCCATTTTAGGTATTGGGTCTTAGGGCTTCTGAAATTTTTAATGAAACAATTATAAAGCGAGGCCTAACTCGGTATGGGGAACATCATTCTAGGAACCTCAAAGTACGGTAAAAAAACCCCGAATAGGTCATTGATAATTGATACATCACATGCCTTCTATTGAACTACTTAGCTTGACCTTTAAATTACACAATAACATACATACATAGAGGTCGATCTTATAGTGAAATAAATACACATGTAATTGTGCATTAGGAGATAGTAAAATATCGAACTACATGAAGAGAAAGTGATTTCGTTTACAATGCTACTTTCTACTTGAATAAAGAAAAAACACATTAATCAGAGAGAGACATGAACACCTCAAAAGCATAAACACACTATTATGGTACAACCAAACTCTATATATAATCTCCCTTTTTAAACTAAACTCATCGGCTTATATTTGACCACTCATTTGACCTAATTTCACATATTTTAGGTTCTCCTTCATTGTGGGTCACCCTTAATCCATGTCTAAAGCCCGACATAAATACTTGGAAAATGAAACCTCCTAATAGTTTCAGATCCCAATTTCTCTTCATAATTTTACAACTAATTTCCCAAGTTTAAACTTCTATTTACTTGGTGGTTTCATGCCTTGAAGTATTACATACCACATAAAGAATATATTAACTACCTTTATATTATCTACCAACTAAAAAAAATAACTCCTTTTAGACACTTATTTACATGGCTATGAGGATCTCGTTCCCTTATGAGATTTTTCCTTCTACAGTGGATCGAGTAAACTATAATTTGCTTACTGTTTTAATTATCACCGCAACTTTTAAACATTGATTACATTATGGTTTTGGGAAACAAATCCCTAATCTTATCTTCTAGTCTAACTTAAGGGACCCTACTCCATTCGGTAAAGGTTTGCTCAACCTTCTAGAGTTCAAAAGTTGATTTCAAGGATATTCTCTTGCATCATTTATTATAGGGTTCCAATGCATTTTAAAGGATCTAGATGAAGAGCTATGAATAATTAGATCACCAATTTTCTCTAACAATCTTGAAATAACTTAAGTCTATTGTTGCTAGATGATTTTTATTGCTAGTTCAAGACATGATTCTATAAATTGGTATGTAAAGTCTCCTCATTGTCAGTCAATTTAAGAGGTGCCATGAGTTTAAAAAAAATATAAAAATATTCTTGTAGCACATTTATTTAATGGCAATGGTGTCTTGATAGTTGTTATTGATGTCATATATAAGGGCTAATGTGCCCTTTTACTTCCCTTAGTCACAAAAACTAGAAATGCAATTTTTAATACTAATAAATAAAGAATGTTCAGGACTCCAAAATAGAACATATCATTATTTGTATATATCAAAAGAACTATATTATGCATTGAATCAACTTATTCATATAGGAAACCCAACAAAAAAAATGAGGATCATTAATTTTGACCATGTATTTCCCATTTATTTTAATATATTTTATATAAACACATTTTAATATATTTTATATAAACACATTTTCATGATCAATCACTCAAAATATTGCTCATAGCATTACTCTTATCCAATTCATCATTTTTTGCATTATGTACTAACACTCCACTGATGATAAGAGCATAAACTATGTTGGAGTTTAGAAATGTGTAAACCTTTTGAATCGAGAGTCCGCCCATTTTTGAAGGATATCGATGATGGGTGGAGTGTCCAGTTATAAAGTGCAGATGTTTCTAAATTGTCTTTTAAATTACATTTTATTAAAAAAAATAAATGTTTTTAAGTTACCTTTTAAAGATTGTCAATATAGTATGGCTAAGGTTGGGAGACCTCTTAGCTTGGGAGATTAGGTTGGCTCATCTTAACAAATGCATCAATGTGAAGTAAAAAAGGGGTAGTTGTCCTTATACTTGCATTTTAGTTGCTCTTCTCTTGATCTTGTGATTAGAATCTCCTGAATAAGTATAATGGAGTTATTATTCTAAACTTTATAATAATAATAATAATTTAAAAATAATAATAATAATTTAAAAATAGAGAATGAAATTTAAAAAATATCTGGCATTATAATTTATAGTATCATTATGATGTTATAGTAATTAAAATCTCCATGTAGTTCTTCATGTATTTTTCAGTTTATTTTATGAATAATTTGTTTAAAAAATACATTGGGCATGTTTATTAAATCATTAAATCTGGGATTTTATTTTGCAATTATAAATATCTACACTTTATAGGTATGTCACATAAGAATCGCTATTTTTATTTTAATAAATATTTTAAATTTGCTAAAAAAACACACACATATTATGTATTTTTTATTTTAAAAAATTGATAATTTCTTAAATAAATTTTTGGAATTATAAACATAAATTGGGAAATTTTCAAACATTAAATTTTTATTACTAAATTGTATTCCATTATAGTTAAAATGAATATATTTAGTTAATTTGGATTTTTAAAATCTACGGTATGATAGTTACAAATTTTCAAAATATTTACAATAATATTTAGAAATAATGATAATAGTCTTTTTTTTTTCTTTCTTTAAACAATTATTATTTCATAAATAACTTTATGTAATATTTTCAATTATAAATAAAAATTAATATTATCTTTAATAAATTTGTCTTTATATTTTGTTTTTAAATTTCTTAAAAATTTAATTTAATTTATCATTCATAATTTTATAAAAAAATATTTTTATATTCTATAATTATTTTTATTTTAAATTAATATTAAAATGAGTTATTTTTATATCTATTTTAGTTTTTACTCTCAAAATTACTCTCTTTTATATATATATATATATATATATTTTGAAATTTTATATTCATAAAGCTAAAAATCTTAAGGAACTTGATTAGAATGTTGGGCATCACTCAAATAAGGACGGGAAAGTTTTCATTCCTTATTTATTTTAATAATGATGCAATGTTTTTCAAACTATATATCCTTTTTCCCAAAAAAAAAAAAAAAAAAAAAAAAGTGAAATATGGTAAGAATGGAATATATTTCCACCATATTTGCTAGATTGACTCTTCGCCGCACGTGAGGTTGACATGGTGAAGACTCTACAACTTACCAGGCTTTAACGAGATTGGATGTTAACGATCGTTTATAATGGTCTTTTAATAGTAAAAATAAAAAATGAAGTACAATATAGTAAATGAATAATTGGTTTATTTGTTAAATATTAAATTTTTTTTATTTAATAAATAAAGTGAAAAAAAACCCTATAAATCAATTATTAACTTATTTAATATATTTCAACCTTTCAAGTAGTCGTTTAATCATCTGCTATGTAACTATAGCATGTTCAATCCTATGTTCTCCGTGAACATCAGAGTTTTATGAAGAGTGCGATGGGCAAAAGAGACCCGACTCCGTTGTGGGGACAAGACAATAGTAAATAATTGGTTACAACTTTAGTCGTTGGTCTTCACTTAAATTGCATTCAATAATTACATACTATGACGAAAGCAACTTTTAACTTTGAAAAACCAAAAAGGGGGAGAAAAATAGAACCATGTGCGGCGGCTCCTATGACTGTAATCAGGTGGCCAGATGCTGATTCTAGGCCAACGAAGTTAGGAGTTTTTCAAGGTGATCGGGATTGAATCAAAATTGGGAAAAACGTGGTTACACAAAAACTTGAATCGCAATAAAACTCTTATTATTTTTGGAATTTCCGCCCATTCATGTAAATTATATGGCCAAGAGAAGGTGCGGGGTAGTTTATTATGAAGATTATTTTATTTTGTGGTGTGCTATATTAGTTTATATTTTGGGATAAAAGACTTTGTGGATTGGGTTATATTAAGAAATATGAAGATGAAAAATATTCTTTTTGTTTGATTATTTCTTTTCTTAGTCATATTTTTTTCTATTGCTAAAACATTTGTCACCTTACTAATCTTTTTAACTTATTCCTAGTGATTTACAAAGACTTCTTTCCCTCCTCTTCATCATAAAATAAAATATGAAAAAATTTCAATTAATCTCTTTCTTTACTAATATCATATAAACTTTATTAGTTTTAATAAACATTAACCATCACCTTCATTCAAGATGTCAAAGTTTTCATTCTTTATCTATTTTAATAATGTACAATGTTTTTCAAACTATATATTTTTGGCTAAAAAGTGAAACAAGATAAAAATGAAATATATTTCCAACTTACTAAATAATTGACTCCTCTTCATCATAAAAATAAAATATTAAAAAATCTCAACTAATTTCTTTCGTTACTAATATCATATAAAACTGTTAACATCGCCTTCATTCAAAAAGGTCAAAGTTTAAATTCCTTATCTATTTTAATAATGATGCAATGTTTTTCCAACTATATATTTTTCGCTAAAAAGTGAAATATGATAAGAATGGAATATATTTCCACCGTATTACGTAAATTGACTCTTCGCTGCACGTGAGGTTGACAAAGTGTAGAGTCTACAACGAGATTGGATGTTAATGATCGTTTATAATGGTATTTTAATTGTAAATATTGAGTGTAATATAGTAAATGAATAATGGTTTTGTTTATTAAATACTAAATATTTATATTTATATATATAGAGATATAGATATATATAAAATTTATTTATTATATTTTAATTTTTCAAATATTTATTAATTTTCTATTATGCACCGATTATTAATGTATTTAACAATTATTAAAGTATTTTGTGAACATGAGTTTTATGAAGTATGGGACTAGCAAAAGAGGCCCAACTCACTTGTAGGGAGAAAGAAAATAGTAAACATGTGTAATATGAAAAAAGTAATTGGTACTAAAATTATTGTAATTAAGATCAAAATAGTGAATTTTAACTTACTTTTTTTATAAGTATATTATTATTTTTTTACATCTAAAGTGAGTTTTTTAATTGAAACTAATTTCCATGGTTGAGCATGATTTGTGATATATTTTTGACAAGAAATTAAGATATAGTTTTTGGTGATCACAAAGATACATGAACAAATCCTATGTTATAGGACAACAACTAACATACTATAGTAATTTATAGTAATTAAGAGTTATAAGGGAGGTAACTTCCATGAGTTAGCATGTTTTATGCTATGTTTAAGATACAAATCCAATTTTACTTCTAGTGATCATATGGACACATAGAAATAATCATTTCTTATAGTGAGATCCAAAAATGATCAATGTCAAAAAAGTTATGTTGTGATTTTTAACACTTCTAAATTCTCAAAAAATCATTTAAAATTAAAAAATTATATTTATCGTTAGTTTTTAATGAAATTATAATTTATTTAATTAGTATTTCTTATTTTTTTTAGATAATGGTTTTACAAACATTTTAAAATAAAGCATAGACTTGTATTATGGTTAATTGTTAATTATAATAGAAATATTTTTACAATTAAAATATGGCACATTAATTATTTTATGGTTTTTTTATTGAAATTCAACAATACAATTACCAGTTAGAATGTAGCTTTTTATTGTTTAAATTGTGTTTTTGAAGTGTTTAGAAAACTCATAGAACAATCCTAAAACACTCAAATTGTGGAAACTACATCACTCAAACTTATATTTGCAACCAATTTATTCTACTCAAACTTATATTTGCAATTAATTTATTCTAAATTTCATACAAAAATAATGAAAAATACCACTGCTAAAATATAAAACAACAAACTATATTAAACAATATAAAATTAATAATAAACATTCAAATGGTAAAAAAAAAAAAAAAAAAAATATCTAGTTAATAAATACTATATATTTAATATAACATATTATATTATATTATATTTCTAATTTATTCTTAATGACATATTTACTTATAATTTAAGTGATTTTGAACTTTAAAAAAACAACTAACTAAAATTAACATATTCTAAAAATACCTCAAGGAACTAAAATTGACATTTTGTATTTTATATTCTAAAAATACAAAAACTTTGATATAGATTCTAATCGATGACCTTCACATATTCTAAAAATACCAGAGCCTTATATAAATTCTAATTGATCACCCTTTGGAATTGGTAAGCCCCATTCACATGTGATAGACCTCCGCGCTCTATGGTGCAATATAGAGTAGCGCAATTCACAAAATTTATTAAATGCAGCTAGCCCACTGTCACATGGTAATTCCTATTTCCACCTCCATAGCAAAGTTAATGCTATGGAGGTACCCCTCTGACAGTCTCACAGAGCACGGCCACCACCATCGACCATACATCATCCGACCATGCATCATCTGTCTCCGGCATCTCTCCAGCTGCCCATCGAAACCCCCGGCAACCCTGCCCGCAGCCACCCGCAGCCTCCCATCAGATCGTATTGATGACGGACGGAGATCGTATTGATGACGGACGGGAGAGCGTGGCATCCCTCCTATTTGAATTTTGAAATTTAAAATTTGAATTTTGATAGCTCGCGCAGAGCGCTTTATGAATCCTCGGGAGGCAGGCTTTCTGGCGGTGTGTTTCCAAATAAAAAATATAGGAAGCCAACCTCATTCAACAAGATTGTTCTTTTACCGGTGTCGCTTCTGCAGTCTTTCATAAACCATTTCTGCTTGCCGAACTGAAGCTGGCTGGAAGTGCTCGAAGTGGGGAACCACAATGTTTATTCATGCGTAAGCCCATCGGGAGAGCAGAAGAGATCACCATTCTTACGATGTTTTCGTTCCCTTACCATTCTTACATGGAGTCGGGCAGTTCTTTAAGTGTTTGAGGCCTCCGTTTGTACAGTTGCATGCATGTTTGGACAGGGAACAATTGTGGATTTCTACGTCGACTTGTGCAGAGCATATTAAAGGAAATAATTGCAGAGAAGATTGCAGATTCGCTGAACCTGTTGAGTCTTTATTAAGCATTGGTGCAGCACTTTGCAAATGCTCCCACAGTCGGAAAAGTTAACGGGCCTCAAACGTTATCACTTGGAAAGGTGTTGCAATTTACTGATGTTGTCTGCAGTTGAGCGTTGGAAATGCTTGATGTACAATCGACAATGTCGTGGCGGATTAAGTCAAGCAGCTGCGCCAATGACCGCACGCAGCATAAAGAGTCTGCAGAGTTCTTCACATTTTATTTTATCAAAGCACAAAAACTGCTCCGGTATTGCACCACAATGATCTCCACTGTAATGAATGGATTTTATTTTTACTATTTGATTTCATGGTGCACACATTGATTAAGGTGCGATAATATTTGAGCGTTTAATGTATCAGTGGTTTTGGTTCTCTGGTTGAGGTTCATAATGTTGAGGAGTCTTATCTAAATGATTTTATATTCATATGATATTATCAATTTCTATCATTTTTTAATTATTTTTGTTTATATAAATATAAAATGTATTTAAAAAATTATATATACATATTAATCATAGTATAAATATTTGTTTAAAAGAGAAGTTTGACTTTTATCTGAGAAGTGTAAAGGTTTTTTTTTTTATATATGAATATAAAATGTATTTAAATTTTTTTTAATATTTATATGGTATTCTATTTTTTTAAGGTTTGTTTAATAAGAATAATGATTTGTTTAAACAAAAAGTTTAAAGTTTATTTTAAAGGGGTAAACCATTCAACAATGGACTTTTGAAGTTTCAATTTTTTTTAAAGGTGTAAACTATTCAACAATGGAGTTTTGAAGTTTCAATTTTTTTAAAGGTGTAAACCATTCAACAATGGAGTTTTGAAGTTTCAATTTTTTTTAAAGGTGTAAAGAGTAAATATGAAAAGTTGTTTATTATTTTTTTGTAAATTTAATATTAGGTAAAATAAAGTTTCAATTTTTTTAAATGTGTAAAGAGGAAATATGAAAAGTTGTTTATTAATTTTTTGTAAATTTAATATTAGGTAAAATAAAAAAATTAAATATGGAAACTTTTATAAATTTAAAAATAAAATCTTACATTTTTTTAAAAGAAATATGATTGGAGTTTTGTTATATAATTTTAATGAAATTATATTTTTGAAAATATAAATATATTGAATATTTTTAAAAATTATCATTTTTAGATTGTGCAATTTCAATTATTAATTTTACAATTCCAACTAATTTTTGAATATTTTAATTGAATTTTGAATAAAAATAATTAAGAAAAATTGAAATCATAACAAGTTTAAATTAGGTTGAATTTTAAAAATTTTAATATGTAAATGTATCTAATATATATTAGTTTATTGATTGTGAGGAATGGTTAAGATATCAAACAAGTTTTTGAAAATAAGAAGAATTAAAATATTTTTTTATTTTTTACATATTTTGGAGATCATATATATGTATGTTAAAATTTAAATATTTAGTTTAATGAATATTTTAACCTTTTAGTTTTTTCAACAAATTAATATCAATATTTAATTACATAATATTTGGTGATATTTGCAATTTTAATAAAAAAAAATTTAATGTTTTTAATTCTCAATATCTTAATTGTTTAATTTACCGAGACATCATATATCATAAATAAGATTTGAATTTGGATAGAGATCCTAACAATTTATCCTTTATCTCAACAACTGATCTTTACAATTCCAACAATTCTTTTTCTTTTAATGTTTTTAATTATTAATATTTTAAATTCTTAATTTATGGGATCATCATAAATCTTAGTCATGTCATAAATAAGATATGAACTTGACAGATCTTAAAAAATTATCCTTTCCACCATTTGAGCTAGACCAAAGGAAATTTCAAAGTTGAATTGATTATATGAATTTTTTAAAAATTAATTTAAACTCTTTCTTCCTCCATTTTAAGAAATTTTCATTATGATCTACATAAAATTTTAAAAATAATGCTAAAATTGAAATCAATTTATTATATCTTCACTAGTGAATACATTGAAGTTATCATGTAACCATATCCCTCTCTTTATTATCACATTTCAGAAAGTGTACACTTTTTGTCTTTTGTCATTGACTTGATCCTTCATGGATGGTTCCATTTTCATGTTTGCATCTCGCCCTTTTGAAAGTTTAGATAAACATGACATTCAAATATTATTCATATGATACACATAAATACAAAAGATTGTGTCACTTGGTTTCATATTCCAAGAGGTCTCTTGGACTTCTCATAACTCTTCATGTTCACTTGTGGCTTTTTTATTTCCACACAAGTGAATATTACAATTTACATAATCCCCTAAGGATAATGCTTCCAACATTCACGAATCTGAAGGGCGTATGTGATTCCAAGAAGAGAGCTAAAATATGAAGGTAAATAAAAACCAATGGCTAGATACGAACACTAAATCTAGTGGTTTAAGGAAGACCACAAACTAAATGGGGTAGCAAAATTCAAAGTGTTCTATTAGTGGTGGTTTAAGGAAGATCACAAACCATAAAGGTAGCAAAAGTCGAAGTCTTCTATCAATGGTGTTGAAGAATGTAACTAGTGTCTATCTTCATATGTAACACCCCATTATACATAAGTTACTATGGTTACTTTTATTTTAATTATATTGGTACTTTTGATTTTCGTATGTTGGTTGGAACTTGTGGCTTGGTGGAAGAACCTAGTGGAACTTTTTAATAAACTTTGTTAATTATAAATACAAAAAGGTGTGTTTGAAAAAATATTAAAAGAGACTAAGGGTAATGAACTCCAAATGTCCAAAAAGTTGGAAATAGTTATCACTTGCTCTTTTCCTAGAGAAAGGGAAAAGAAGGAAAACCCGATCTCGGTGGGGGAATCCGGGGGATGGCTAAAAGTTAGCTAGAGGATTGAGAGAATGGAGAAGTGAAAAACTTGGGGAATAGAATCAATGTAGAAGTTTTAAAAAGGGGACATAGTTCTGCTAGGTTTGAGGTGTTTTTGACCTGGACACTAAGCCATTGGAACCCTCGAACAAGAAACCTTGAGAATGGGTAATTCTGAGCTGGACTAGTAAGTCTTGAGGTTCAAAATGGATTAACTCAGAAGTTGAATACTGTAACTGTCTGGAGCAAGGAAGCTGGGGGGAGAGTCTGGATGTCATTGCCAGACCCATGGTTGGGCGGCTTGGTCTTCTTAGGTGCTAAACAACCAGTCAAGATAGACACAAAAAAGTTTCTTACAAGTTTTGTATATATTAATAGTGAACTCTTAGCAATAGTGTTAGTTTTGGTCTAATTTTATTCTTGGATTACAGGTTGTGTAGCAGTTAATAGTTGGTCTTTCTTTATTATAGCCAATGTTGATAAATGCGTGTGGAAAGAATAATTCTTGTGTATCATGATCCTGTGAATGAAATAATTACTATGTGATGTATGTAACGCGGTCATCTTTAGTAAAAATGTTGAGTAATAAGGTACTTATTTAAAAAAATAGAGAGACAAAAAAAAAAACCAGTATACTTCTTAACCTTCACAAAAGATTCATAACAAAGATTCAAGGGGAACCCGGTTAGCAGGAGGTGACGATCCAGAGCTCCACCTAGGAAACCTAGATTCTAAGTAACCTAACTAAATACCTTAAGGGTCGAGAGACTAGTCTCGAAATACCCAGGACGTTTTCTCAGTCGGGTTTCAATAATTTTTAGCCACTGAGGAAAGGGAAAAGTAAAAAAAAAAAAGATGTAGTAATTAAAAGCACTGTGCCATCTTCATTGGCATAGATACAAGGGGCCAGATAAAGCTCTAGACCTAGTAATGATTAAATATATATGAAACAAAATAATATACATGTACTTGCAGGTAATGATTGTATACAAAAAACAGATTAAATACATTTGCATGCACCACGCATGTGGAGACAAATACAATACTGGAAACTAACATTGGTAAAGCATATATGAGGACAAAATTATAGTAAACCACAAGTATCGATTCTAGGCCAAAACCTTACTATATAATGACTTATATTCAAGATATAAAACTATGCGAGTAAACAACATGCATTAATACCGACCATGGTAAAAGGCCCAGTTTTAAATTACAGTATCATACATAAAATTAGGAGAACCGATAAAAGCTTCGCATAACTTAAACAAATGTCTGGTTACATTTTGTTTAGACTTGTTTCAAAAGAAACTACAGTCAACTGTGTGACTGTGCCTGATAATTAAGACAATATGACCATATTACAAAAAAAGAAAGAGAAAATGATCTTATCTAACCCTGTTGAGTCAGGGCCTAGTAAGCCCTATCTCCACAACTAGACTTAGCCAGTCCTTCGTCGTAAACTAGATTGATAATTAGGGAGCAGAGCAAGGGTTTTGAAGTAACCCTGATCGGAGGATGAGGATGAGGTTCCCACTATGTACCTAGTCCATTTATCATGGAAAAATTGAAGGCTATTCTGTTTGTTAACATTTCCCATCCATATCTGGAAGACCTTCACAAGCTAATGGCAGAGAATGGCCTGATCTACCACTTCAGTGGGATATGGCCTCAAACAACAAATCTTTACAAATGGATATTGTCTAATTGGACTAGATCTTGCAAGGTTCTCTTCTATTCTAAGGGCTTCTTCATAGTTGTGTTTTCCTGTCGGGAAGATTATCATAGTGCTCTATCTAAGGGCCCATGGTTCTGGGGAAAGGGGGACTTTTCATGACCCCTTGGTTCCTAGACTTTGACCCCTCTATGACAGTAATCATATAGCTTCCGATGTAGGTTTGGCTTCCAAACTTGTCAGCGCATTTATTTCATGATTCAGTGATTACAAGCATCAAAAACACCATGGGTCACTTCCTAGCCACATATCTTACGCAAGGCCAAAGTGGAATTTATACTTACGGTAGGATCTGTGTAGAACTCGACATTATTAAAGGCTTTCCTGACAAAATCAACCTGAAAATAGGTGATTTCCACTGGATCTAGCTCTTGGACTATAAGAACACGACTTTTCATTGTTGCCTCTACCATCAAACATGACACCTACATAACTCTTTCACTCAAAAGCCAGTAAAACAGAAGACTAAATCTAAGGCTTGGAAGTCATGCAACCTGCCCCTTATGGAGGAAGATGACTTCTCGTCTTCAGATCAGGAGGACAATGAATCAAATGATGAAATGATCTATTCGAATGAGCACTACGAGGAGAGTAAGTAGAATAAAAGTTTAACACTTTGCAAAGAAATAGACAGTACTACTATTTTGTTGGGAGCGGTAAAGTGAGCCCGCGAATTAGTTTCCTCTGAATCTGATAAGGACAAACTAGTAGCTTCTCAGGGAATTCTTCAACAAGTTGTGCTTACTCCTTTGGCGAATGGGTGGGTGAAAGTAACTAAAAAGTAAAGTAAAAAAAGTAAATATGGAAACCAGCCCCAAGTTGGGTGATACTTTTGTTTTTGTTACTCTGTTTACCTAGGTGTCTCCTTACAATTTGGTTTTGGTCTCTGTGTAAAAATATGGCCTTCAGGTGGGTATTCTAAACTACTTTTCATTAATGAATCTCTATGCACACATTTACAAAAAAAATAAAAATAAAAATTGAATTAGATATTGAAATAAATTAGTTAATATAGATATTTTACCTATATTGAAATATTTTTAAAGAACATAAGAATTATATATATATATATATATATATATATATATATATATATATATATATATATATATAATCACTTTTAAAAGTTGATATAAATTATGTTATTCCACATTAATATCTAAATATTTATGGTTGAGAGAGAGTATTTTTTTTTTAATATCTTCTAGGTTGTAATGTCAACAACAAATTGAGCGAGCAATATGATTATTGATATTTTATAATGCTTTTAATTAAACTAACCAAATAGATATAGTCAATTTTGTTTTTAACAGCAAACTTAATGAACATAATGAAAATTAGATAATTGATATTTTATAAGGCTTTTAATTAAAACTTATCACATAAGTATATTCATTTTTGTTTTTAATAATATTTGACATTGTTTTTTATTTAAAAACTATTTAACTTTAATTTTAAAAGGGCTATATGTCAACTCAAGACTTTTAATTAAAACTAATCACATAAATATATTCATTTTTGTTTTTAATAATATTTGAGATTGTTTTTATTTAAAAACTATTTCATTTTTATTTTAAAAAGAACATGTCAACTCAATGTTGAGCAAAGAAAAGAAATCACACATCTTCCTCAAACGAGAGTGTAAAACACATCTTAAAAAAAAACCAAAAAAATGTAATTTATAAAAAATAATATTCAAAAATAATTTCTTATAAAATTATAAAATACATATTTTTTTTTTTATTTAAATTTTCTAAAATATTGTTTTGTTTAAATAATTTTTCTTAAATAATAATTAATAAAAATCACAAAATTACTAATAATTAAATTTTTAAATAATATTAATATTTATAATTTTATTTTTACATCTAACTTTTCCATTAACCAATATTTAAATTTTCAATAAAGATTCCACTCAATAAAAATAAATAAAAAATCACTAATTTAGTAGCCCTCAGTTAGTGAAAACATTAACATTAAAATAAAAGTGGCTGCCAACGCATATCAACTTTGTGTGTCCCCATAAATTTTATAAAACATAAATAAAAAATCACTAATTGAGTAGCCATTAGTGAGAGAAAACATTAAAATTAAAATAAAGGTTGCTGCCAACGCATATCATCAGCTTTGAGTGTCAATAAATTTTATAAAACATATTTGCCTCAATTTTCAAAGACAAATGAGAATGGTGATAAGAAATATAATCTATATAAAATGTATTTTTGCCTTCATTATGCATAATTCCAAGTGCAGCATTGACCATTTCATGGCAATGCATATTTCCACCCGTATAGGTTTATTAATGCACCGCGAAGTACATGTGACATGACACTCCTGCATCCACAGGGATGCCACATATCCATGAGTGCCATACATGTCCATGGACTTTCCGGCAACTCGATCACTCTACCTCTAGCAAGCTCCACTCTTCAATGTCAAGGGGAATGGGGGCAGAGGCTGTCAACAAGGGGAAATGGAGATGAGGGGCACGGTTCCTTCAGGCTTGACCTTTAGGTTACAAGTGTGGTGGGTGTCCATGCACCTTGCCTCAAAGACCATGGTCACAGTGCAAGCAAGGCAGGGGTTATGCAGGGGCATCTCGAGAGTCTCAGGTGGAGGTCCCTTATGCTCGATGGTTATGCGCATAAATCCTAGGTGACAGATTTGTTGCATTGTCAGAACCGTGGGATGAAGGCAATTTAGAAATTAACATTTTAGAAATTATGGTTTCTTTCTCCCACAACAGGTTAGTCGGGAGGTAACTTTCCTTATCCAAGAAAATCACAGAGGTTTATTTCATACCAATGTTTGAAGGTGCCCAAAAGGTACAGGGGTATTGTGGTTATGGTTCGAGCAGTGATTACCAAGGGTCGCAGGAAGAGAATGCGAGGGAGCAAGGCCAAGGTTGAGCCGAGCACTGTGGGCAAACATCGGGGCAGGAAGTTTGTGGCCAACATGATCCAGGAAGCAGTGGTTGCATATGCAGGGGGCACCAGAGGGGAAATCAAATGGCTCATAGCCGAATGGGAGGAAATTATAAATAAAGCGAGTGTGGAGCCAATAGACACAAAGGATTGGAAGATCCTGATTTCGAACCCGGGACACACCAAAGGTCAAGAGGAAAAATACAAATAGTCCATTTATCTGTATTGGCTCATGAAATGCCTTCTGGGCAAGGCCATGGAGCAAATCTAGATGATTGATGTCAAGGACTTTCCAAATTATAAATAGGACTTTCAAAAACTGCAATTTCAATTGCAGAAGTAGGATGGCCACCTAGATCATATAGAGAAACATTTCCCATGCCTGTTCGTGCTAACTGAGATTCCAGGCTCCAACGTGAAAGAACTGGCCCCGATGGCTTTGGCTTCCACTAAATAGGAGGAATAGAATGTTGACTCTTAGTCCCTTTTTTTATTTGTTTTCATGCGGATGGCTTTTAATTTACAGTTTACAGTGATATTTATGTAAAGACAACTAGAATATGGTTGTGGACATGTCTATCAAGTTTATATAGCTTGGATAGATAGAATAAGTATTTTTTGCTACTAGAAAACTTAAACTACGATTAGGTGGTCAACAAACGTGGTTTCTAGTTGGGCAAGTTGAGACCACCTAACCAGGATATGTGTGCGTAACTTGCTTACCTATTTTATAATGAACAAGAAAGATCTACCAAGCTTAACAAAAAAAAACTATCTTCTCAATTTATTAAACACCAAATTTCTAAGCTTAGTTTTGAATTTCATTTATAGCCAAAACTCAAGCCATGAAAATTAATATAAGTTGATGTTTGTGAGACCTTTGCAATATAACTAGAGTACTTGTCTTTCAACAAGGTTCCAGTAACTCCACTAGGTGTTTCTATGGTCTTCTTACCTATTTGAGTAAAGGTACACATTTTTGAAAAGCTTTTTCCATGCTCTATGGTTCAAATCAGATCCATAAACGACTGTCAAAGAACCATGACTAAACCAGGTTGAACAAATCTCTAATGAAATCCAAAACAGCAATCGAAAACACCCTAAACCAGTGACCATGGAAACCGGCGTGGAACGACGAGGATCCCGGTCAAAGCGCGTTGACCGAGGCCCATGGAGACTGTGCAGGAGGTCGATGTAGCCCCTGGGAGCCACAGAACGAGAAAAGGAGCTGATTTTCGATTGGGTGAAAAGGTCTAAAATGGAAAAAGCCGAGCACCCAGTCGCATGGAGGGACAGAAGGATCGCAGGTGAAAAAAGGTAAAGGCGCTAAAGTACAAAGGCGGGACCCGCACTCTAGAAAACCAGCGGTTTCCCCGAGACACCCTTGAGCGGTAAGAGGTTTTGGAGGAAGCGGAGCGATCACACTCAGCGATCAACGTGTGGCAGTGGAGGTGAGAGAAAAACCGCCGTGATCGCACGTTATCGGTCGAGCAAGTCAACCATGCTCGACGTTTCCGTATATGCGCACATCTTCCATATATGCCCAGTTTCCGTATATGTGCACATCTTCCGTATATGTCCAGTTTCCGTATATGCGCACATCTTCCGTATATGCCCAGTTTCCGTATATGCACACATCTTCCGTATATGCGCACATCTTCCGTATATGCACACATCTTCCGTATATGCCCAGCTTCCGTATATGCGCACATCTTCCGTATATGCCCAGTTTCCTTATATGCACACATCTTCCGTATATGCTCAGTTTCCGTATATGCGCACATCTTCCGTATATGCCCAGTTTCCGTATATGCGCACATCTTCCGTATATGCCCAGTTTCCGTATATGCGCACATCTTCCGTATATGCCCAGTTTCCGTATATGCGCACATCTTCCGTATATGCCCAATTTCCGTATATGCGCACATCTTCCGTATATGCCCAGTTTCCGTATATGCACACATCTTCCGTATATGCCCAGTTTCCGTATATGCGCACATCTTCCGTATATGCCCAGTTTCCGTATATGCGCACATCTTCCGTATATGCCCAGTTTCCGTATATGCGCACATCTTCCGTATATGCCCAGTTTCCGTATATGCGCACATCTTACGTATATGCCCAGTTTCCGTATATGCGCACATCTTCCGTATATGCCCAGTTTCCGTATATGCGCACATCTTACGTATATGCCCAGTTTCCGTATATGCACACATCTTCCGTATATGCCCAGTTTCCGTATATGCGCACATCTTCCGTATATGCCCAGTTTCCGTATATGCACACATCTTCCGTATATGCCCAGTTTCCGTATATGCGCACATCTTCCGTATATGCCTAGTTTCCGTATATGCGCACATCTTCCGTATATGCCCAGTTTCCCAGTTTCCGTATATGCGCACATCTTCCGTATATGCACACATCTTCCGTATATGCCCAGTTTCCGTATATGCGCACATCTTCCGTATATGCCCAGTTTCCGTATATGCGCACATCTTCCATATATGCCCAGTTTCCGTATATGCGCACATCTTCCGTATATGCCCAGTTTCCTAGTTTCCGTATATGCGCACATCTTCCGTATATGCCCAGTTTCCCAGTTTCCGTATATGCGCACATCTTCCGTATATGCCCAGTTTTTGTATATGCGCACATCTTCCGTATATGCCCAGTTTCCGTATATGCCCAATTTCCGTATATGCACACACCTTCCGTATATGCCCAGTTTCCGTATATGCACACATCTTCCGTATATGCCCAGTTTCCATATATGCGCACATCTTCCGTATATGCCCAGTTTCCGTATATGCACACATCTTCCGTATATGCCCAGTTTCCCAGTTTCCAATACGCACATCTTCCGTATATGCCCAGTTTCCGTATATGCGCACATCTTCCGTATATGCCCAGTTTCCGTATATGCGCACATCTTCCGTATATGCCCAATTTCCGTATATGCACACATCTTCCGTATATGCCCAGTTTCCGTATATGCACACATCTTCCGTATATGACCAGTTTCCGTATATCCGCACATCTTCCGTATATGCCAGTTTCCGTATATGCGCGCATCTTCCGTATATGCACACATCTTCCGTATATGTGCGCATCTTCCGTATATGCGCAGTTTCCGTATATGCGCACATCTTCCGTATATGCCCAGTTTCCGTATATGCGCACATCTTCCGTATATGCCCAATTTCCGTATATGCACACATCTTCCGTATATGCCCAGTTTCCGTATATGCACACATCTTCCGTATATGCACACATCTTCCGTATATGTCCAGTTTCCGTATATCCGCACATCTTCTGTATATGCCAGTTTCCGTATATGCGCGCATCTTTCGTATATGCGCAGTTTCCGTATATGCGCACATCTTCCGTATATGCCCAGTTTCCGTATATGCGCACATCTTCCGTATATGCCCAGTTTCCGTATATGCGCACATCTTCCGTATATGCCCAGTTTCCGTAATGCGCACATCTTCCGTATATGCCCAGTTTCCGTATATGCGCACATCTTCCGTATATGCCCAGTTTCCGTATATGCGCATAGTTTCCATATATGCGCAATTTCTGTATATGGAATTTGTACACATCTTCGGAAGATGTGTGCATATACGGAAACTGGGCATATACGGAAGATGTGCGCATATACGGAAACTGGGCATATACGAAAGATGTGCGCATATACGGAAATTGGGCATATACGGAAGATGTGTGCATATACGGAAACTGGGCATATACGGAAACTGGGCATATACGGAAGATGTGCACATATACGGAAACTGGGCATATACGGAAAAAAACCAGAAACCCAAAAATCACAAGTACTAACCTGTTTTCAAGTGAGATTGCACTTTTTGGGCTAAAAGGTGCACTCTAGACTTTAGTTCCCACTTTTTGGGCTAAAAAGTGCAATTTCTGCTCCTTGATTCTCATTCAGAGAATCTCGGAAAAAATTGTCATCTCTGTTGCAGCTAGTTCCTGTGACCTGCAGAAAAGAGCAGAAAGCTTGTGAAACTAAAAATTTTAACATATATAAGATTTAAAAGCTAGGAAACATTACGAGACTTAAAAAAGATGAAACTCTAAGCTGAAAACTGAAGGTCACCAAGGTTTCTGGATCTGAAGTATAATTCCAGTGGAGTCCCCAATTTTGTTGTAGTGTTTTCTTCTCAAACATGTACAAAAAGAACCCACTTAAGATTGTGGATGACAAACAATCTCAACAACATAAATGGTTGCTAAACATTATAGATCTCCAGCAACTCATAGAAGCAAATCCTACCAAGATTCGGATCTATGCCACAATCATAGTTAAACAATAAAAATAAATAGTAATAACTCCAATCATCCAATAGAAACCAGATATACAAAGAATAAACAAAATATCCAACTTATATCCATTCGATCCTCACACCTATTCGGTTCCTCTCCCACCTGCGTCAATTCTCCTTCCACTTGCGTTCTGGGAGTTCCCTGTTCGGCGTCAGCATGAACGCTTGGGAAGTAGCCACGTGTCCCCATTGGAACAGCGCCAGCCTGCTCGTCGATTCATTTCCTCTGTTACGTCCTGTATGCATTGTTTCTCCACCATGGTGGTCAAACGGATTCCAAATCCCTTTGGAACGCAGCTTAATTTCCTGTCGATTCCCCTTCTTTCCATCGGACGCAATCTCAGCCGTTCGATCTGGGCTTCTCCAGATCCAACCTCATATGCACATCGAGCGTGGTTGACTTGCTCGACCGATAACGCGCGATCACGGCGGTTTTTCTCTCACCTCCGCTGCCACACGTCGATCGCTGAGTGTGATAGCTCCGCTTCCTCCAAAACCTCTTACCACTCAAGGGCGTCCCGTGGAAACCGCCGGTTTTCCAGAGCGCGGGTCCCGCCTTTGTACTTTAGCGCCTTTACCTTTTTTCACCTGCGATCCTTCGGTCCCTCCATGCGACCGGGTGCTCGGCTTTTTCCATTTTAGACCTTTTCACCCAATCGAAAATCAACTCCTTTTCACGTTCTGGGGCTCCTAGGGGCTACATCGACCTCCTGCACAGTCTCCATGGGCCTCAGTCAGCGCGCTTTGACCGGGATCCTCGTCGTTCCACGCCGGCTGCCATGGCTACAATTACGGAAACTGAAAAACTAAAAGAGACAGTTGTGGGGGTCCAAGTGGGATAGGTGGGTGGCCACCAACATCCACCTGGATCATGGCATCCTACAGTGATACCTCCCACACACTTGTCCCAAGATCGACCTCAGGATTCCCTACACTGTACACAATCTCCACTGGTCACCCATTGTGGCTCCTCGTTACCACACAACCCAACTCCTCCCCTCCACCCTCCTACTCACATTTTCAACAGTTGCTCAGAGCCTTGTCCTCTCGGACCTCTCCCTCGAGCTTGGGTCACTCGGCTGCAATTGCTCATTATAACGCATTGCTCCCCTAGTCGACTCCCATACAATGCTCCCACCACACTGATAATACCGAATCTCAATTCAACCTCCCCCACATCATTCTCCCCCATATACAACCTCCCCTAAGTAATACCTCTTTCCTATATATCAGTGCAATTTTTACTATTTTTACACCAAAAGTGCATTTTTTGCCACTAGAACTGCATATATTTTCCACCAGAAGTACAATTTTTTGATATATTGGAAGCAAAGTACATTTTTAATACATTCATTGATATCTATTGTTGGAGTAGTTCTGCTGGGAAAAGAGAACTATCCTGATTGGTCAAGGAAGATAAAACAAACTCTCATTTTCAATGAGTTGTGGAAAGGAGTGTGTATAGGAGAAGGAGAGAATGAACCTGCAAAGGCCACCTCGGATAAGAAGATTACCATTTGGGAAAACACGAACAAAAATGCCTATGCCTTGATTGCATCATCTGTAAATGAAGAGGTGAGTCGTCATAATGCACTATTTTCAAATTCTTTTGAAGACTTACATAAGTTGAAGGAACTTTATGAGTCACTCTCTCAATTTGAAGTTGTCCAATTGATGATTAAATTATTCAGTCTTGAATTGAAAAATGATGATCCTCTTGCTTTAGCATCAAAAGTAAGATCTATTATGCATGATATCAAAACCACTGGTGTTCAAATAAACATTCCTCTTATAGCTTATGTCAATGCATTATATCCCACTTATTCAAATTATCTTGAGTCATTGCAAGCAAGTGAAACTTCAAGGAGATTAACTTTGCCTCCCTTGAGAAGAAGTTTGCTGAGAGAGAGAAGGTTTCTAGGAAGAAGACAACTCCTTAGTCTTCTAAAGAAGTTGTGTGTATTGAAGATAAAGAGAAGAATCATACTCAAGATTCTTCTAGAGGAATAGGTGGCCGAAGAGGTAAAGGAAGAAGAAATTTTAGAGGCAGGGGTGGCAGACAGTTTCAAGGAGAAAAGTCTGATCTTCATTGCATACGTTTCAATAGAGATGGATATGATGCATCGACATGTAAGTTTCTTTAGGACAAAATTGAGTAGGAAATAAATGAGGCCAAAGGTAAAACCCTTGACGATGAGACAGGTATATACTTGTTTCTATGGCAGACTTGATGGATGGCACATTGCAGATATGATGGAGGTTGCTTCATAGACCTGGATTTGGCACATCGAGAGTCAGATTTTGATGAGATGATCTCTTCATATTGAGGATATACACATATGGATGATGATGTTGGGATAGATGCGGCTGATTTCATGTAGCACATTAGTACCAAACATCATGGACAACATGTTGCAGATGAGATGGAGACTACTTCATGGACCTGAGCATGGCTTACTTATATGGAGATGAATTCTTGATTGAGTTGATGATGTGATGGGATGTTCAGAGAAACAATTGATGGTGGCATGAGGATGTGCATTCTCATGGTTTGAGCGTGACAGTTGGATTAGCTACCCAACTAGTTCAAGCTATGGGGGTTTGCGGTGTGCAGAGATGTGTTAGCATTGTTGGAGTATCATGGCAGCAGTTCACATGATGACAATACATGATGAGGTCGACACGATATGTTGCAGGAAGCATGTAGCTTGAGATGGAGGGGCCAGCCTTCCATGATGGGAAGCAGCATGAGGAGACTATGACAAGGTGGTGATGATCATGGATTCAGATGATTTTCCGATGTATGACATATCGATGGGGTGTATGCCTTGGTATGGATATCTTGGTGACAGATGGTTGCCGGGATGAGATATTATCGAGGACGACAATGACTTCAAGTGGGGGAGGATGTAAGGACCTGCGGTCCATGCGACGGGCAGGGCGACTCCACCATGCGAAGGACGTTCGAAATGCGAAGTGAATGACCAAGAGACGAGTTTATATGATGTTGGGCGAGTTGAGAAGGCAGTCCCACAAGTTGGGCAGGCCAGCCCTCCACTAGGGTGAAGGAAACATGTTGAACGAGTTGGCTTGGGCGTTGGGTGTGGGTCGGCCGAGTGACATAACCCACCACCCGCCCGTATATATTGGAGGGCGTTTGGAGGCCTTGTGTAAAATAACCATGTGAGGACCTTGTCAAAGAGTTTTTGCGGATGCTAGTGAAGGTGAGGTCAAGGTATGTTGGTCCTCTATGTCTTCTAACATCTCCAATGGGCCCTCCTTTTTCTAACAATTTGCATGCTCTTCAAACAGATCTACAAGCAACACATCATCTGTTGGCTACCAAATCTGTATAAATTCTATGCATCCATATGTTTGGATCATTCTATGCTTTAAATGTAGATCACAACCTCTCATCCACACAACAAATGTAGGATCTTGTTGTCATGCTCTTAGCTCAATTCTTTCCATGGTTCTATGCTCAGCTCGCTCCCCTATGTTGATTAACGAGCAAATAAAAGCCTATAATGAAATCTGTGTTATGTGAATAACTAGATAAATGGCTTGTCTGTATGAAGAAATCATATGTAAGATTGAATGCATTTGTAGAGCGGACACATCAATTCCAAATCAGGTTGTCACAGTACTAACATGGAGGACAAAAATATTAATACAAATTTAAGAAATGATGACCCGTTTCAGTGGACCTCACTCTTTGACCACTCCCATCCAATCAAAGAGATAGAATGAGACTTATTGCCTCCACGCAATTATTTTTATCATGCATCTCCACATAGATTGTAGCGATTTGCAACAATCTCTCACACATGAAACTTATCACAAATTTCACAAACTCTTTTAAGAGGCTCCAACGTGATCAACACTCACTCCACGTAGGCAAGTCTTTTTCCAATGCAGCTTCAAAGTAACATAATCATGTAGCCTTCAAAGAAATGATTCCCTTTTGGAAATGATTCTTTCAACATTTCGATTTGATTTGTAATGATTCTCATTCCTCAAAGGAAATGAATCCTCAACAACACTTCATGAAGGAACGCCCAAACTCGATTCTTCAACGTTGCTCTCAAAATAATTTATGAGATATAGAGGTATGAAAAGATGCCCTTGTTCAACAATTTTATGGGTTATCACGTTGTAGCATTTCCTGTAGATTCACAGGCTCGTGCAATTTACTAAAGCACAGGACAAGAATCTACTTCTACTTTCAATCAGCGAAAGCTAATAGATTGATGAAAACAATATGAACAAGAAGAAGATAAATCAATGGCACATAACACAATAAGTTTTCCTGGGGAAAGCCATTCCTCAAAACCCTGTCTATCTATATTTCATTAAATCATAAATATGAGTGAAGACTATGAGGGTAGCATTGACGAAGGGAAAGATGAATAATATCCTCCAAGTCAGCATTTCAAAAGCACAGATGATCATAGTGAGGATAATATTCCTCCTAATGATGATGAAAATTCTTATACAAATGATGATTCAATAATGGATATGTTGCCAAAAAATATTGTATCGAGGAGTAGGAGCAGACCATTTTGTATCAATCCAATATGTATCAGCAGAGATCAGATACCAATCAGCAGAGATCACGGTTGGCAACAATGAAGATGACACAAAGCAGAAGTTAGCATCAGCGTAGAAGATTCAAAGGGTCAGAGACTAGAGTAGTCATATTCCAAAATTCATGGTATTATGTTGAACATAGTTAAGTTCAGTTATTTTTGGATGTTTTTTCAGTTGCTTCTCTCAGCAACTGAGTTGCAGTATGGATGCAATGTTAGCAGTGGAAGTGCTAGCATCATAGCAGATGCAACGTTTGAGAGGGAGTTGTAGTAAAAATGTAGTAGTGGCAGTGTCATGGGTAGCAGTATAGTTGTAGTAAAAATTAGTGTAGGTTTTAGAAGTAATTTTCTCAAGTATTCAGAAGAATAACTTGATGAATGTAATTTAAAAATCAAGTAGGTGAAGTAGACTCAGATTTGTTGTAGTAGGGGTTCCTTTAGAGTAAGAATTTTCACAGAGAGGCACAACCATTGATTCTAGGAATCATTTTAGAATAGAGTTGTGTTGGGTGTGGAGCCTGATTATCTTCTTTATTCAGAGGTATCACCACATTGGACCTGAGTTCATAATGTGGCAAGAATTCCGCCCATAATATTTGCGCTGCAAGGGGGATCCAGGGGGGCGACACCCCCAAAGCTAAAAATAAATGTAAAATTGCCTTGTAAAATGTTGTAATTTTGTAGTCAATCTGGGTCATTCATTAGGCGGAGATCTCATGGTGGAAGTTATGTTTAATTTAGGGTTTTTTTCCCTAGAAGAAAACCCCTCGCTATATATGAGGGAATTGTATTATGTCTATGCAGATCTGTATTTTGAGTGAGAAAGAGAGAGGAGATTGAGCGAGAGAGAAGAGGGAATTACATCAGACCTACTGTAGGTTGTATCTCTTCAGTTTCCTGGATAATATAAAAGGAAGGACTGGTTGTTTCTTCGTGGACGCAGCCCAAATTGGGTGAACCACGTATATCTGTGTCTCTCTTGTTTTATGTGTTTTCTGTTTTTATATTTATGCAATATATTTTATATGTTCCATTTCTTTGTAATATATAATTTTCTAACAAGTTTATCCCCCATCTCTTACTTCCCAGAAGAAGTGCTCTTGAATTATAGCTTTGTTGTGACTATAAGCGTTCTATATGTGGGAGCCATGAGGGAAAGCTACCATTCAGAATCACTATGAGTCTGTGACACCATGAGAATAGTTGTTTGTCCACATTTTACTCCATAAGGAAGCTAGATTTAGTGAGTGCCACCATATTTTTTCACTAAAGACCTTGCTTAGAATTTCCAGATCTCTTAAATCGAGATCTCCCTTTGCTTTAGGCAAACCAAGTTTCTCCCAAGAGACCAGGGCCCATTTTCTTTCGAGAGAGGCTCCTCCCCATAGGAATGAGCACTAAATATTTCTTATTTTTCCTAGAATGGATTTGGGAGTAGCTAATATAGACATCAAATAGGAGGACATAGATTGCAACACTGACTTGAGAAGGATAAAACAATTGGAAATGTTCATGGCTCTGAAGGTCCCGGAGGAGAAATTGACTTCTAATTTCAAAAAGAGTTTTTCCTAGATAGAATGAGGGTTTAGGGTAACAGGTGTGCTGAGATATTTGGTTGGAAGGGAGATATTATGAAAGTGCAAGGATTTGGAGATATGCATTTGGATTGCATGGGGAGTATTGAAGAAGAAAATTTTAGATTTCCCCATTTTAATATCAGTGCCTGATGCAGCTGTGAAAGTATCAAGGATCTCCCTAAATTCTTTGGCTTCAACGATAGTGGGGCGACCCATTAAGAGTGTGTTGTCAACAAATTGTTGGTGGGAATTATTTTGATCTTGAGAGCCTAGGGGAAGGCCTTTGATCCTATCGCATGAGAGAGTGTGCTTGATGGCATGGATTAAGCCTTTAGCAACAAGGATAAATGTATATGGAGAGTGTGTATCTCCTTGCCTTATCCCTCGCGAGTAGGAAAAGGTGGGGGAGGGAGAGTTGTTGACTAGAATTGAGAAGAAAGCCTTGGAGATGAGTGACATAATCCAAGCGATCCAAATTTCATGAAAACCAAAGGCTCTAAGAACATGATATATGTATTTCAAACTTAATTTTCTAAAAGCCTTTGACATGTCCAGTTTGAGGATCATACCTAGATGTTTGTCTGCTCGAAGAGAGTGTAAATGTTCTTGTATAATAGTAATGATATCCAAAATTTTCCTCCTTTCCACATAACTTGTTTTCTCTGAAGAGATGATGCGAGGGAGGAAGGGCTTGAGACGGTTGGCAATGGTTTTGGAGATAATTTTGTAGATGACGTTGCAAAGAGAAATAAGTATGAAGTTTGATAGGGAGGAGTCCTTACCATATCTGGGCATGAGTGTAATGAAAGTGGAGTCAAATGCCAAAATAAGGGAGGTTGAGGTTTTGGAGTCTTCAACAAACCACCATATGTCATGAACAAGGAGAGGCCAACAAAATTGGAAGAAATCAACTGCGAATCCATCCAATCTGGGAGCCTCTTTCCTTGGCTTTCTCATAACAATTGCTTCGACTTCTTGCGTGGAGATGGGCCTTAGAGGTGTTGCATTTTTTTCATATGATATGAGCTTGGGGATATGTTGAGTGATCTTTCATATAGAGGACAATATGTGTCCATTTGGCTATATTAAGAGATCCTTAAAATGATTGGATAATAGATTGGACATATCATTTTGGTCCTCCACGAACTCGTTGTTGTGATCTCGCAGCCTATGGATTTTTTTTTGGTGCATGTAGTTTACCATGGAAACATGGAA
Organism: Pinus tabuliformis; assembly: GCA_031772625.1. NCBI lineage: Eukaryota > Viridiplantae > Streptophyta > Pinopsida > Pinales > Pinaceae > Pinus > Pinus tabuliformis. The sequence continues at coordinate 103,013,665 of CM062807.1, forward strand.
GAATTTTCTCGCCATTTCTTAGCCATTTGATCCTCGATTTTTGCCTGTATAAGATTTCCTCTTGGGTTAAGAATTCCTAAAGTTTATTTCAAAGGGTACTCTCTACTTCTCGTAGCTCGAGAGTGCTTCCTGATGAGATGACGTGCTACTGGAACTCTTTGATTTTGGTCTCCAGAGATAGTTTGTCTCAAAGGATGTTACCAAAGTCTATTCTTTTTCATTCATTGATCTTTTGTTTCACAAATTTTAATCTTTTCTAGAACTAGAACATGTCTTTCCCTATGATGAATGTAGAGACAGACCACCAATCTACCATTTTGGAGAGGAAGTCTTGATGTTTGGGCCAGAAGGCCTCAAAGCGAAATGACTTATTTTTTAGGGATGACGACCAGTTTGTATACATAGAAATAGGCCAGTGATCAGAGCTAAAACTTGGGATGATCGACGTATTGAGTGGAAATCCTGACAAAAATAGAGCTTTAGAGGTTAAGAATCTATATAATCTTCAAGCAACTTGATGAATTCCTCCCCTCCTATTGTTCCAGGTGAATGTACCATTTGTATTTTCAATGTCTATCTTGTTGCAGTTGTCAATAAAAGCATTGAAGGAGTCTGAGACATTATCAAGCTTCCTGATTCTCCCCCCCCCCCCCCAACCCCTTTTTTTCATTAAGGGATCGAATTATGTTGAAGTCTCCAGCCATGATCCACAGTGCGGGAGAAACGATACGATGGAAAACAATGAGATTGTAGATGAATAGTATTTTGTCTTGGGCAAGAGTAGGCCCATAGACATTGGAAAGAAATCTCAAATGAGAGGAGTCGATAGGTTGAAAAGCAACAGTGAGAATTCTCGAGAGGGAAAAGGAGACTCTGATGTGGACTGTGGATGGGTTCCAAAAAATGGACAGGCCTCCAAAGGACCTGGAAGCACATTGAGAAAGGAATTTGCAATATTTCCATAGGTAGGATATTATTTGAGTGAGTGTTGGGTGAGAAAATTTGGTCTTCTATAAGAGAAGAATGTCAGGTTAATGCATGGTTATATGGTTTTTTAGGATTCGACATTTAGATTTTTCATTCATTCCTCGCACATTCCATGAGATGATCTTGATCATTAAGACAAGGGTAGGGGAGGGAAAGGGGTTTTCATTGGGGCTACTTGCCCTGAATTAACAAGAAATTGTCCTAGATCTTGCAAGAGTTAGTTGTTGGTTTTCCTTCCCTTCTTCTTAGGCTCTTTGAGGGCTGAGGGGAATTCTTGAGGAGTGTTGTTCTTTATTCCTTGCAAAGAGAAAGATGAATAGGGGAAGGAATGTTACCTAAGGAATTGGCTTTTTGTAGGAGCACATATTGATGTCTGAAATAAGCTTTTGCCACTAATTGGATATGGTCTTCAGGAATGGATGATGGATCTTTACGCTGCCATTATTCGGTTATTTGTTGCAGGTCCACTTCCTTGAGCTATGGATCTTGAAGGTCTTCTTCCTACATGGGAGAAGGTATTTCTTCTGACGAAACATCGTTGTTATGGGGAGGACTTGTCGAAGCAAGTGATGCTTTAGGAATGCTACAAGATTTGTTGTCTCCTCTTGGGGTTGGTTCGAGGTTTGATTTGAACCTGGATTGAATTGGAGGAGGGAAAATTTGTTGCCACTCTATGTGCCTAAGGGATTTGATGATTCACCTTCTTTCTTGGTTGTTCTCTTGTGACTTGAGACTGTTTTGAATCCATCTCCACCTGAGTGGGAGGTTGTGTTGATTTTATCCCCTTTTGTTGGGGAGGGATTTTTGGGGCAATCCTTAAAAAAGTGACCATAGTCATGGCAGTGGTGGGGAATGGGATTTTCTCAAAGTCGCTCTAGATAACGTCCTCATAGCTGAAATGAATGCAAGCAAGGAGGGGTTTTGTGAGGTCCATATAAACGCATAATCTTGCATAGGAGGTATAGCGCCTAACCTTTATAATATCGGATATCATGATGAATTTTCCGATTTTATTGTTGATGTGAGCCAAAATATTCGGATCCCAGTACTCATATGGAAGATAATATAACCTGATCCATACCGGGTGAGAACAGAAGTCTCCCTTTTTGGGATCAAAGGGAGGTACTAGGGTTTCGAAAAGTGTCTCGTTGTGTTCATAAAATAGGGACCTCCCTACATAATTTTGTCTCTATCCTCCATGTTATTAAATATTGTTGGGAAAAAGCCTCTTGTGCATAACTTAAGCTCAACATCCACCTTGATGACCTAGTTCTTTTGAAGCTATTTGAGCAAAGTATTCTTAGTGGGCCAGGGGCCAATGAACTTCCAGATTAATGCATGTTCTTTCATTCGTTCTATATATTATCCCAGTTTAGCTATGGGAATTTCCAGAGTGGGCATGTCTTTCTTTTGAGGATGAAAATAGCATGAGTTTGACGCCGTCTTAACCGTTTGCTCTGGCTGCGAATTGTTCGCAAGTCGTTGGCTTAACCCTGCATTTGCAGAAGGTCTAGACTGTGGTGCTAAGTGTTTTGGAGTCAGGTATTTTGGATTTAACTATGAAGAGCAAAGAATTACCACAGATTTAAATGAGGGGCCCTCACCGGCCCCTCGCGGGGGAGCCATCAAAGCTACAACAGAGTTTGCTGAAACCGTATTCATTGCAAATCCAACCTAATCAAAACCAGTTTCAGAAACCCTAATCAAATGAGGTTATTCACATCAACTCGAAGCTTCCATATATATATATATATATATATATATATATATATATATATATATATATATATATATATATATATATATATATATAATTTTTTATATATATGTTTCATAAATTTAGTCAAAAATTAATGTTCTTTTCATATTTGACCGTATCCATTTTTAAGCTCTGCTAAGAAAAGTGCATAAGAACATGAAAATTAATTAGATTGAGGAAGGTTGTTGTCTAAAAAATCCAAAAATGTACCCATCGAAACCAATTGTTGAAGAGAAGAAAGGTCATTCTCACTTGCATCCAAAGATGTGTCCCTTAACTAGCTATATACATAAGGTAAAAAATGCTTTAAAAATATATATTGTTTCATTTTATAATTATTAATTCACAAAACAAAAACCCTACATATCAATATAAATTGAAACACCAACAAATATTTTAAATTCATAATAATATTGAATTAAGTATGACAATCCAATATTGCTTTATATGGCATTTTTATTTCATAATTATCCATTTACAAAACACCCCATACATTATTAAGGACATATTATTATATGGTATAGTCATACTTATCTAAATTAGCAATTCATCAAATATTTTAAAATTAAATAGATGAGATTTAATCTCAATCCTTATGATTCCATAATATTTCTCTAATCAACATTTAAGATGAGTTCGACACAAAGTCTGGTTTGATGGTTGGTCATCCCATGTTATAATGACTCTCTATCATCCGTGAACTTGAGTTGATAATGTGGCCATCACAACTCCACTACCTATTTATTGTAATAAGTAACTATAAATTACATAAATTTTAATATATATATTTTTTTCTTAAAATAACTACATCATTTGAAATTCCAAAAATAAATGATTATTTATTACATATAATATTTATAGTTTAACCTTTCCATTTAAAAGAAATCATAATATGTTTCAACCGATGAGGTATTAACTAGGCCATCTTCAATCCCGAAGACACATGTAAGCTTATCTTAAAAATTAGTACGCTGGACACCTATTTCCAAACGAAAGACTCATATCTAAATAAATATGGACTTTGAAACAACCATGGTAATTATAATGTTGGAATCAATGATTTATAAGAGATTGCCTACTCGTTATAATACTCCCCTCCCTGGTCATTGGAAGATTGTTGAAGGCGTATTTGAATGAATAAAAGCAGTCTCGGTCACGACTTCATATGAAAAATAGACTAAAAAACACCCACAATAATAAAAAACAAACAATGTTGTACTCAATGACCAGCTTCAGTGTTTTAATTCAGTATCTTCAGTCTTTTGAGTAAGTCCGAGAATTTTCTTTATGACACTCATCCGTGTTTGGAGATGTTTAAGGCGGGAGAAAGGATTGGTTGTTTGTTTTATTTCATCAGCGGCTCTCACTTACTCCTTTATTCAATTTGACCGCCTTCTAAATTCCAATGAACCAACTTGCCTTCTCCAAACCACTCAAACCACAACTCCATCCCATCTATATAAATAAGTTAATCACCATAATGTCCTGTAATTGAGGGGGACGCTGGAACTTGTGGACAAGTCCCTCTCCTATATTCATGCACTTGATAAGAACTTTCAGGTTGTTGCTGTAGATATTCATTGGAAAGAATTGTGACCCCCATCCATACACATAAAATATGTATTACCAGCAGCTTTTATATGGTCCATCAATAATAATAACAAACATAGATCAGAGGTGAAGACCACCCCATCCCCATTTTCTAATTCGTCCCTTCTCTTTCCATCATCAGAAAAGGAGAAGGAGAACGAACAAAACATATAGAAAAGAGGGCTTCTACTACTGGCGGGCAGATGGTTCAAGAATGAGTAGAGTTCTGAGCAAGCCAGTGAGATGAGAGTGTGAGAATACTGATCCAGAGAACAACGATCATATCATCCTCATCCACCTTATCTTCTCCATGTAACGACGGTAGAACATCAACAAAATCAGATTGATCATTGGTTTCCCTAGCCTGCTCTACATGACGGTGCTCTTCGATGATATTGCTAATGAAAGCTCTCACAAACGGCACCAGGCGGGCACAACGAGCATATTGATTCGAACCTGCATCCAAAGATGCTGCCCATGATATTGTTCAGCGCATCCGCGGTATCAGGGGACGTTTAGATGAAAGAGCATGCATCAAAACAATTATATGATAAAAAGGCGGGACAACTGATTTCAGAACAGGGCGGGACAGCAAATTTAAAATTCAAATGACAGGAAGCGCGACTAATATGCAGGCGGGACAACTGATTTCAGAACAGGGCGGGACAGCAAATTTAAAATTCAAATGACAGGAAGCGCGACTAATATGCAGGCGTGGATGTGAAGTACGCTACAGTCACCGATCTGTCAGACACCGTAGTAGTCATTTCAATTCAGTTTAGTGGGGAAGCGCGAGGGCGGATCGGGCAGCCGGAGAGGGATGCATGCCATGCCGGAGAGGGATGCGGGCCATGATGCATGGTCGAGGATGAATGACGTCAACCACGCTGTCTGCGGCTGTCAGAGGGGTACCTCCATAGCATTAACTTTGCTATGGAGGTGGAAATAGGAGTTGCCCTGTCACATCGGCTGGTTCAGAATTCGACCATAGCCTAGGTTAATGTACGATGCAAAGTTCAACGACAACCTAACTTACTAAGCAATGGGCAGAGTTTTATCTTCTCAGCCATAAAATAATATCAGGTATTTAATTTATATATGCATAATATTATTAAAGTCTCACTTATAATTAAAATAGATTTTATTTTTTATAGTATTATTAAAATTTCATCTATAATTAAATATTGAAATTTGATGTGTACTATTTATGATATTGGGTAATATATATATATTTTTAAATATATTTTATTTACAATAAATTTTATTTACAAGTTTATAAAATTATTCATTTCAGTTATATAAATAAATAAATAAATAAAAATCTAAATTTAAAAATTTAATTTTTTATTTTTAAAATATTCAGTTTAATATATTTTTTCAATATCTTAATAAATTTTATAAAATTTATTTAAATTTGTCAAAACTAATTAAAAATTAAAATTTTATTTTATTTTATTTTTTCTCAAAATATTCAGTTTAATATTTTTTTTTCAAAATCTTAATAAACTTTGTTTAAATATGTTAAAACTAATTAAAAACAATTTAATTTGTTGTTTTCAAAATATTCAATTTAATATTTATTTTTTTCCAAAATCTTAACCAATTTCAAAACTCATTAAAATTCAAACATTTTCAAAATCAATATAACCTTCTTTAAATAAGTATAATAATGGATTACGGGCATGCATACAACTCTAGTTGTTGGTCTTAAATTGCATTCAATAATGGCAACATTCGACAAAAGCAACATATAGCTTTGAAAAACCAAAAAAGCGGAGAAAAATAGACCCATGTGCGGCGGCTGCTATGACTGTAATGCGGTGGCCAGTTACTGATTCTAGGCAGCCGAAGTCGAGTTTCTTTGAAACATTCTTATACAAGAAACTTGAATCGCAATAAAACTCTGGTTATACTTGGAATTTCCGCCGACTCACGTAAATTATACGGCCGAATGAAGGTACGCAGGTAATTTTACTAAGAAGATTAGCTTACTTTGTGGCGTGGTTTATTGTAACCCTCAAATTTTCATACGGCCGGCCAGCCGAAGAGATTAAACTTCTCTGAATTTCATTTTGGGCCTACAGGTTCTACAATATTTCAGAATCAGAATCTAATAAAGAGGATATTTAGAATTTGATAATTAGAAGAAGAGTCTAATGGTCGGCAGAGAGATTATTATTAAATTTTTTTGATAGTTAAATTCCAAAATATTTCTGAAATTTTGAATTATGTTGACAGTGACCCTTACATTTGTGGCACTCATATGACCATGTTGACAGTGACCCATAAGTTTGTGGCACTCATTTGACCAAAACTGATGATCGACGTTTCAACGTCACCTCACCTGTCACGAAACTGGTTGCAATCGGATCGGTAGCTTTGAAGATGCGGCAAAGTCGTAGTTGTGCAGTGGACACGTCGTGACTCGTACGTTTAGTTAACTTATAAATTTAAAGGCTTGACATGTTTCCATTCGTCTTGGACAGCGGACTAATCTTTGGAGCAGAGTCCACGGCATTTGCGTAACTATTAATTTTAGTTTGGGATTTTTAGTCTCTGTGGGCCTGGTCGCACTCTGCGAAGCAGGTAACTTTCGTGCTTGTTGAGGACTCTGGGCAGTATGATGCCTATTTATTTACGGGGAGGCCGAGTTGCGGAGATAGAAAGAGTAGATGCATTATTATAAACATAAAATATTAGAATACAATAAATTTTGAGAGATATCTCGATGGAGGCCTGTGGAGAGGAGGTGGCAGTGAAACTGTTAGGATGGAATACAAGTCCTTTTGTGATGAGGGTCCGCATGGCACTCGCTCTTAAAGGGATCGCATACGAGTATATCGAAGAGAACATTTACGAGAGCATGCACAAGAAGAGCGAGCTGCTGGTGAAATCAAATCCTATTCACAAGAAAATTCCAGTGTTTTTCCATAATGGAAAGCCTGTTTGTGAATCCGTGAATATTGTGCAATACATCGAGGAGGCATGGGAAAATAAGGCGCCAAATCTTATGCCCAAAAATCCCTATGACCGAGCCATTGCCCGCTTCTGGGCTGCCTTTATAGACGATAAGGTAACAACTTCCCCTTTACAATCGACTTCATTCCTTTCGTTAACTCCGCATTTTGTTTTTTTTTCAAGTCTTAATTGCCCTTTGTGGTATTCCCATAACTAATAGGGTCATGCATTTTATGGGTGGCCTCAGCTGGAACCATGTCTTCGGGAACTTTTCAGGAGCTACCTTTTCGGGAGCCACGGAGAACAGCAACAAAAAGCGGTGGAAGATTCCGTGGCAAATTTTCTATTACTGGAGGAAGCTCTGAGAACGAACCATTGCTTTTCGGGGAAACCGTATTTCGGAGGAGATGAGATCGGCGTTGTTGACATCGCATTGGGTGGTACGTCAGCGTTTGTGAAAGCTCTGGAGAAGGCTACTAATTCAGTTTTAATAGACGCAGAGAAGATGCCGCTGTTAAGCGCGTGGATCGATCGAATCTGTGAAGTCGATAGAGTGAAAGAAATTATGCCGGATCCGGCCATGATAGTTGATTTTATATCTACCATGAGACTCAGATTTGCTTCACCACATTAAGGGAAGCCATTCTGATTCAGCCATGAGTATGTAAAAACTATCCATAAATGGATGTTATCGTCCTCGTTTTTAATTTTATTTTCTGTTTGAAAATCTTTATGCTTTTTTTAATGGTTTAATGGTTAGCATTGCATTAGGCAAATGAATGTTATCAATCTATTAATATATTTAGGTTGATCTGGAGGGTTGAATGATAACTTTCCTACCAAGGTTTCAGTTTTATGAGAGGTGATTATATTGTATATCTGATGACGTAATTATGATGTATATGTTTGATTTATGTACCATTCTATAAATTTAGGTATAGAATCCAACAGATGAATAATATTATATTAGATTGATAGCATTGTATATATTAATAACCTTAAATTAAAATAAATTTATTGCGCAAGATATCTACCGTCTGATTTACGATGTGTTTTCACTTCGGTCAAAGTAGTTTAATTTCACCGAGAGATCAACCAAAATGTCACGTAATGAACCTTCGCGGAACCATCATTCAATTCACAAAGACAGATTAAAAAAGTGTTCCGCGAGTCTTTCAACTACATCACTCTATCATTATTGACCCGGTTTATCCCTGTTGGTAAAATAAAGCGATGCTATTATTATGTTGCTTTCTCGCTTTAAATATTTTTTTTTCTCAAACCTAAATGTAGCCCTGTTATCTTTTATATAATAAGCTTAACCATGAGATCGATATTTATTTAATTATTTTTCGGTGTCTATCTACATTTATCATACTTTTATTATGTTTTACACAAAAACAAGGGCCTGCAGCTTATTATATCTTATTATATGTTTATTTTCACATTCTAAAGCAACTGCAATTAAAGCATGTATGAATTCAGGTTGGACATCACATAATTTCAAAGAATATACGTATCATATAATTTCAAAGAATAAACGTTTTTAATCGGAGATGACAGAAACTGAGAATGACATTTTATTACTCTTAATAAAAAGGAGGAAGGCTCGTTATAGCAAATGGGTGAAGTCATCGGTTGAATTTGGCTGCTTTCAAGTGATAAATCATGGAATCTCGTAGGAACTCATCGCAAGAGCAGAGGAACTCAAAATCTAATAGTTTTCTTTTGCCACATGGTCAAAAATCAGAAGAAAATGAAATTGAAACTAAATGGGCTGAATCAGTCTAGCCAAACCCATCATAGAATTAATTATTTTTATATTTATTTAATTTTTGTTCTCTAAATTAATTATTTTTTATTTAATTTTAATATATATATATATATATAGCTATAAATGTTACACGTGTTGATTAGAGTAGGATGGGAAAGTTTTCATTCATTATCTATTTTAATACTGATGCAATGCTTTTCAAGCTATTTACTTTTCCCAAAAATAAGTGACATATGATAAGAATGGAATATATTTCCATCATATCTGGTAAATTGACTCTTCTCTACACGTGAGGTTGACGCGGTGAAGAGTCTAGAACTTACCAGGCTTTAACGAGATTGGATGTAAACAATCGTTTAACGATGGTCTTTTAATAGTAAAGATTAAGTACAATATCGTAAATGAATAATTGATTTATTTATTAGATATTAAATATTTTTTATTTAATAAAAAATAAAAAAAAAAACTATTAATTATTTATTAACTTATTTACTATATTTATTTAGCGTCTTTCAACTTTTAAAATAGTCATTTAAATTTTAATCATCTATGTAACTATCATACGTTCAATCATATGTTCTCCGCGAAAATCGGAGTTTTATGAAGAGTAAGATGGGCAAAAGGAACCCGGCTCCATTGTGGGGCCAAGACCAGAGTAAATAGTTGGTTATGGGCATCCATACAACTCTAGTTGTTGGTCTTCGCTTAAATTGCGTTCAATAATTGCATACTTTGACAAAAGCAACTTATACCTTTGAAAAATAAAAGAGGAGGAGAAAAATAGAACCATGTGCGGCGGGTGTTATGACTGCAATCAGGTGGGCCCGTTACTGATTCTAGGCAGACAAAGTCAGTAGTTCTTTCTGGTGATCGGGATTGAATAAAAATTGGATAAAACATGGTTACACACAAACTTGAATCGCAATACAACTCTTATTATATTTGAAATTTGCGCCGATTCATGTAAATTATATTGCCGACAAAAGGTGCAGAGGTAATTTCTTACCAAGATTAGTTTATTTTGTTTCGTGGTATATTCATTTATATTTTGAGTTAAAAGAATTTGGTAATTATATTAAAAGAGGTAAAGATGAAAAACATTTTCTCTTAGATTGCTCTAAAATATCTGTATTCTTCCCACCTTCTTGACCTGTTTAGTGAGCAAAACTATAGTAATCTAGAAACTCTTCTTTCCCTCCTATGTAATCATAAAAATAAAATATTAAAAAATCTCAAATAATCTCATTATTTCTTAAGGTTGGATAGACCTCATGGGTCTCAAGTAAACATTAAACGATAAATATATATATATATATATATATATATATATATATATATATATATATATATTATTCTTGTATTACATAAAGCTAAAACATTTATATATTATTTTGTATTCTTGTATTACATAAAGCTAAAACTCTTACACAACTTGATTAGAATGTTGGGCATTATCAAACTAGGATGTCAAAGTTTCATTTCGTTATCTTATTTCAATAATGATTGGAATGTTTTTCCTAATATAGTAAATGAATAATTGATTTTTTCTTTTTTCTAGGAAAAATCGTAATTTCCATTAAATATATAGTGAAAATTACATATTGTATATGGGTGAGACATATCAAAATTTGTTGTTGTTAAAACGTTCAACATACATTTGAGTGTTAAACAACCATCTATGGATTAATCATAGTGTCTGGTAAATGCCATGTAACATGTCATACAAGTTGATGGTAATATTGATAGTGTTCGCTGACAGCCATGTCCCATGAACTTAATGCGTGCCCGCTTCGGATAGCAGATAGGAAAGAGAGTTCCTTTCCCTATAGATGCGTTGACATGTAATATGATCAAATTGTGTTTTTATCATAATAACTTCCTCCAGTAATGTCCCAAGTGTGTGCATATGACATGTAGTACATAAATTGAGCCAATCAATGACAATACTAGAGTCACCAAAAATGTGTAAATGTTGGCATCCCTTTTCAAGTGCAAATAATAGAAGCAGTTTGAGGTTGTAAAAATAAAAATAATTGTTTGTGCCCATGCCTAAACTCAATTGAAGTTTAAAATAATGTTGATTCTTGAGATATAGAACAACGCCACCACTGTAGTGGCTCTTTTGTGCCGAGCCATTGAAATATTCCCAAACGGTGTTATAATCAATGGCCTCATGGAGTACAGTACAAGTTTTGTTCCCAATCTCCTCCTCAGGAAGAAGATTATAGATCGCAAAGATCTGTGCTTCGATATGTTCAAGGAGAAAAATTTTCTCCAGAAAAAATCTTGTGGTTTTGTCCAATCCATATGCTCCATCATACTAAGAGAGGAAGGTTCTTCAATTTATTTTGTTTAGTAAATATTAAATATTTTTTATTTAACCAATAAAATTGCAATATATATATATATATATATATATATATATATATAAACCAATTATTAACTTTTTTTTTCAATAGAAAAAAACATAACATCTTTATTAATAAAAATGTTTGATACAACAGATGGGAAAATACCAGTCTTCTACATTTTGCATACAACCATGCACCTTACAATAAACATCCAGTAAAATTCTCAATACCCTGTAGTCAGAATTTTTATATTCAAGCACATATCCAAAAAAAGAAAAACTCCCAACATCTACAGGCAAACAGGAACATGAAGGCCAAAATATACCCCAAATCAGAACTCAAAGGATCCTTGAGCACATATAGATCTATCCATCAACAGTTCAAATGCCACAATGCCAAAACATAGAAGTCCACGTTTAGACAGGGCATCTGCCATCCCATTTTGTTCCCTATATACGTGAACAAAGGAGATTTCCTCAAAATAATGAATGATCTACATGATCCAATCTCCAACCATTTCACACATTTGAGGAGCCCCCAAAGAGCCACAATTTCAGCCCTAAAGTTTGTGCCCTCCCCCTGTGTTAGTACAAACGATATTCCATTTTAGGACTTAGCTTGATGACTGTCACACACTCGCAACTGCAACCTTTCTCTGCCCCATCAAAAATCTATATTGGGAAAGGATCTCCCATATCTTTGAAGGAGGTAGCTCGCCTAGAGAGTTGAGGCATCCATGGACCAATATTTGAAAAATTCCCAATAACGTTAAGACATGTGGCAGCAATGAGAGGAACCCTTTCGTAAAAAATAACAGCATTTTGAGAGATCCAAATGCCCCAAATCACATATAGCGAGACTGTCCTAAAGGATATGTGTATGCTAGACCAATAACAGAGGCATGTGTAATTAGACTGCCAATTGTAATCCATTATTATCGCCAATAACTTAGCAATGCGCCTCTAAACTTCTTTTGCAAAAAGACAATCCGAGAAATAAGTGGAGGAAATCCTCAACAACATTTCTGCATAATTCACATCTACTAGGACCAAGAAAACGTATTTTCCTAAAATTATCCCATGTGAGAATTTGGTTGAACAAACTCAACCAAGAGGAGCATCTGAGCTTTAGAGGGGCCTCCCACTTCCACATAGAAATAGTCCAATCCTTAAAGAGAGATCTCATAGGAGGACTAGAGATGTATGGGTGAAATTCTTTGGTTGCTATATTTCCATTGACATTCCTACCAGCGCAAGTAAGAGAGTCATCCCTGTTGGTGATTGAGATACCTGCAAAAACGAAATTATCTATATATATATATATATATATATATATATATATATATATATATATATATATATATATATATATATATATATATATATATATATATATATATATATATGTTTCCCATTCCAGTTCCAAACCAGCCGGTAGACTCAAGTCCCATGAATGGGACCATATGTGTTCAAGAGTTCCTTGAAATTCAAAGATTTGTAAATATTCTAGGAAACATATACCCCTTTGGTGCATATATTGAATCATTTGTGTGGAAAGGCAGTCATTCCTAGAAAATCCCTTAATGGCATCCAATCCAATGTGGATTTTTCTCCCATCTCCAACTTTCCATTGCAGGTTTCCACATAGCCAATATTTCGACAATGTCATGATCCTCCAAATGTATGATTGTCTGCTGGCTTGTGGAGCCCCAACTTTAACCCATTCTTCTAGACTATGGAGTCTGATATATTTCCCTTGTACAACCTCCTGCCAAATTCCATGAGAGTTAAAATCCCTCCATAGGTTTCTAGAGAGAAGTGCTAAGTTGAAGCACTTTGTGTCTCTCATGCCCCATACCCCCATCTCGTAGGGCTGAGATAAAGCCTCTAGTATGCTAAGGTGTATATTTCTATCATTTCCAACACCAGACCAAAGAAAGCATGCAATAATGGCATCAATTTTTTTAATGACTGTCGGGGGGATGAGAAACAAATGCATCCAATATATAGATATCTCGTAAAGCACAAATTTGATCATAATGACTCTGTCGGCAATAGAAATCCATCTGTGGTTCCACATGGATAACTTACTTTTGACTTTATGGATCAACCAGTCCCATTCCACTTTTATGATTTAAATTTCAAAAACTTGTTTTCTTTTGATCCCTCACGTAAAGGCATGTCATTATCTTGTCAAATCGTCCACACTTACAATATTTCATCAATTCATTTTATGACTGGAAGCAAAATGACCAGTATATGGAAATAATACACCAATATTTAGCAGATGTATGAAACAAACATATTCCATACAGTTCTTAACCTCTACTATAAATGGCCTCATAATGAAGACTATAAATCCATTTCTTTGAATGCTAGGTGTGATTCCTAGAAAATTTCCACCATACCTATGGACCAAATTTCCCCAAAATGTGCAAAGAAATGCTTATAGGATTACTAAATTGATTTTTTTTTTACTTTGCTTTCAAATAATAATTTTCATATTAAATTTAGTACTTTAGTGTTATTTTTTGCACCTTTCTTAAGTATACCTTTCTAGTCTTCCTGTGCTGATAGTTGAAACCAAACAATTTTGAGCATTAACACATTCCTTAATTCCATAGTGAAGATGAATTATTACATCTCCAATCACACTGAAACTTAAAATTTTCATAACATCAGCTACATTGTGTCTTGATCTTCGAAAGGTTGATGGAAAATGCCTTTCATTATCTATTTTAAATTCGATCTTCCATTAACACTTCGATCTTCCATTAAATACATTAATCCAGTCTCAATAAGAATGTGTGAACAAAGTGGTAAAATTAGTAATTTAACATTGTTTCATTCGAGTGTGAGGTAGGGAAATTTTCCTTGATATGAGATATTTAAAAATTTAATGAATCGAATTCTTAGTTCAACCAATGTTATATTCTAACAGAAATGCTATCATAGAAGCTCATTCACTCTTAAATCAGGGGTAAACCATAAAGAATACAAAACCATAATAACAAACCATAGAGAGACATTCACATATTTCACAATTCAACTCTCACCAAATATTTGATCCTTTAAATGCCATAAGTATTTGCATAGCGTTATAATTATTGTTCAACTAAGCTGAACACACGTCTTAATCTTTCCACAAGTTCATTTAGGATCATAAATACATTGAGCGAAGATTAGCCACAATTAGCTAGGAGGATATTCCTGACACACTTTTTCCTGTATCAACATATACTATTATAAAGGAGCTAAAATGTTCATAATAAAAGAAAATATGGAATAAGGATCATGCAAGTGCTTTAAGAAGCAAGCCTTAAAATAGTGGGCCAGCGATAGTATTTTATATGGAAATCATTTAGTATAAATTTTGCAGTTTGCACTCATTAGCTCTCACAGAAATTCAACTTTCACACCATGGTTGTGATTAGATCTAAACAATACAAATGAATAAGTTATGTCACATTCAAACTAAAAAAAGTATTCATTGAGGCTTTTTAATATTTCATCTAAAACTAACTAAACTTCCAACAACAAATTAAGTAAACTTGGAAACTTGTAAGCAATTTTAAATTGTTTAACATGAATAATGAAAAAGAGCATCATAAGTAAACCGTCTGCTACATGTCCATAATTTCCCTTCGAGAAAGTTGAGAGCTTGATGGAAGCTATTGTTGGTAAGGATTCAAATGGAAACAAAGCATAAAGCCCCTGGTTGACTTTGACAAGGCCTTGTTCTCATCTTATGATTTCACATTTTCTGAATGCATGTGCTCATTAATTTATACTAAGAATGGCATATTTTTATAGAATTTTCAAACTAGATGACATATATTTTATGCTAAAATGCATGGATTGTGTGTCTATATATATCATCTATTTAAATTATTTATTTTTCAATAAAACTTTTGTAAAATTTATCTTTCTCAACCTTGTGAGTATTTGGAAGTATCTAGAAATAAGGGAGGCTCATAAAAGTGCATGGTACGAAGACAAAGTTAAATCGAGAAAGACATAATGGAGAAGTAAAAAGCTTTGGTGATGCTGATATGAATAGGCATTTAGGCGCTATTTACAATTAAGCATATTAAGAAATAGATTGCACATGGATAAACCTTCTCTTTCTCATTTACATTAGACATGTTTAAATCAAGAGTGCAGTTGGCCTCGCCAATATTTTTAGGAGGTGACTTCCAGGAAAAATCGAAACAAATGCGCACATGCTATAAGAAAACTCAACCAAAAATACATATAGAATTAAATGAGTCTAACATTTATAAAATTCAGCCCTTATCAATGCATATGCATTTATTCATATACAATTCTATTTTAAAACATCACTGACATTAAGAAAAATTATAGCAATCAATACCTACAGTATAATGAAATAAAGCGAAAGAAGGGAAGAAATACATACCATAAAATCTATATCAATTTTCTTCCGATCGCCACAACCCATTGGAGTCAATTTCAACGGTTTGTCAACAATTCAGAATTGACAGTTATACAAGAATCTCTAGAACAATAATGATAGAGTAGTCAAATTTTTGTATACATAGTGTCAATATAACAATAAGGGGCATCCATTAGTCACTTATGAAATTGATCATATGTGATTTAGAAAATTTTGTAGGTATTTGAGACTACTAGAACCTTAGACTAAATATATGTAGATTGATTTGCATCCTTTTAACAAGGTTAGAAGTTGTGGACCTAATCAGTTCATGGCATACCTTTGAACCCTAATTTCAAACAGTGTTTAAAAGAAAAAAAGTAAAATAGAAATGGTTGGACAGGGCTTGTGTCCTTTTGTGCTCTTCCTCATGTATAACTTCTTCCATTACTAGATTTTTAGTAAGTTAACTATCCACATGCATTGGGCCATCAACACAACAACATGCATGCCAAATTCCATCCTTATGCACACCATGTCAACATTGTATACACACACCTACATCTTCATCTTCCAATCTATTGCATATGTATATATAAACCTAAAAATTACTTTTGAAGTGTAGACAATATATTATAGGGCTTATTTAAGTTACCTTCAGTCCCATATTAATTGACAAATATGGTTGGCAATACAATCTCTCTATCAAATCAAGTAGTGGATTAACACTTTTATAGGTTATCACCTTATAGGCTATGTAGGATACTTTAAGAAGTAAGTTTTGATAAAGTCTTCATGGCTTCCTAAAACAATTAGACAATTTATGTTAAGAAAAACCTTTCTCTTCATATCAATTCAAATTCAATTTGGACTCTTCATATTTTTTCAGAGATTTGGCAGTACTTGCTTTATGAACATTGAAAAAAATGAATAAGTGGAAATTTAGCTTTCCATCACACCACAAAAGATGCATTTTAGGTCATTTAATAACCATCTACAAGTCCTATATGTTGAACTCTTTATGTCTTTATGTGCTAGGGTATTCTTGAGAGCCACATACTAGCTATGCACTAGATGACTGAGACCTCGTAGGGCCTATAATTAAGAAACTAATATTTAAATGACATAATAGTATACTATTTGGTTTTTTGGCCACTTGTATATAAAATCTTCCAACAAACCATATGATAGCAATGTCTGATGGAAACAATCTTAATGACAATGTCCAAGAAGATACCCAATTATGTTGGAAACCAAGAATCATGTCCTTACAGAAGGAATTTGACTTTGCAATTATAGAAATTTAAATTTTAAATTATAATGCATTTTTCCCTTTTATAACCTATAGTTTGATGTTTTTATATCTCTTCAAATCCATTAAAGAGAATTACAATTTTATCTTCATGAACAAAGATTGTACCGTGCTAATATTATGGATCAAACCTTAACTAATAATGTCATTTCAATGTTGTTGAATGGATCTACTAAGGTTCAACCACTACTCCAAATAATCGACATCGAATCTGTTAACTCAACAAGAAATATATTCTCACATTTCCACATTACTCTCATCGATGGAACACATCAACACTAGACTCTGCTACCATCTGCATATACTAGACAAGCTTCACCTGAAGACATCCAAGTCGGCTTGATCATTCTGCTTTAAAAAGTAGCTTGCATGGTCTTCCAACACTCTTCATAAGGCCCAAAATTTTCCTGCACACTTACATTTTCTTGTCTCTTTTCTCTCTTCTTGAATTATGTGGAAAAAACTAATGAATTCTACATTAATTTCTTCTTTTGTCTTTTACAAAATCTCCACAAGAGTTATTGAACTCGAGGTTGTGATGCGCAAAAGAAACACTGACTAAAGACTCATCCACTTTACTACATGCAAAGATATCCACATCCCATGATATCCCTTCATCAACCCAAGAGGGTTTCCCCTCTATAGTTACTATCCATCTACACCTACAACTATCTAATTCAAGGCAATCAATCTCTATCGAAGATATTAGTCAATCCAAGGTAGAGCAACTGTGAAGAAAACATTGAAGACTTACAACAATGTGTTTGACTTAGGAAAATAATTTGGATTTGACCTTATTGATCATGACAAAGATGAGATCCGCCTTTCTGCATTCGTTGAATTGGGTGAATCCCGTTATAATCTAATCCATGTTGGGAAGTTATACATTGTTTGAAATGGAACATCGAAAGAAGCAAACCCAAACTACAACCACCTAAAGATAAAATGGGAGATTTTATTGTTTGTTGCATTCACTATTAAGCCATGTTTTCCAGATTATCCAACATTTCCTTACCAATCCTTTCATTCAAAGTTATCAATGAAATCAAGAATGCGAACCCAAATACTAATGTAGATGTTATTGGTGTTGTTAGTTCCACCTTACCTGCCTTGAAAATTCAATGAAGGGATGGAATTGAAACACTAAGAAAAGAAACTCGAAGTAAAGGACAAGTTAGGGTTTATCATTGATGTAACACTATGCAAAGATCATTATGACTCTGAAGGAGAGAAGTTTACTAAAAAAAATTCTTTTCAAAACCCACCAATCCTTAAAATAAACGGAGGTCATGTATCTGAATTCAATGGAATCACCATAGGGACTGTCTACACTAGAAATATCATCATAAATCCAAACATTGAAGAAACTCAGTGAATGCAAACATGATTTTGTGAAACAGGCTTCAACATGTCCTCTCCATATTTGAGCAGGAACTACAACATTACTTGCTTTCAAAATAAATTCCCTTATAATCCATTTTTCCCTTCACATCACTATTCAATCAATGCATCTGCTTGAAGTACAATCACCTCTACACCTCCAAGATAAACTTCTCTAATTAAAGTACATCATCATTGAGGATATGAGCTTCATCAGTCCAAAAATATTTTCCCGTGTTGACGATTTCCTAAGAGAAACATTCCACTATGAATGAAATGCACTATTCTGCAATCGCTTCACTATGCTTGTTAGATATTTAGGCTAGCTATCACCTATGATATGTTTTCCTTTGTCTTTTGGCACATCATATGGAACTGCACTTTGGCACAACTTGAACACATTCATAACACTTTCAATTAATTTTCAGCAACAACGTGTTAACCCTTCCTAGGTTTCTTTCTATCAGCTCCTCATAAACCTCAGGAATGGAACACCTACTCTTGAAGACTATAAACTCCTAATTTCAAGGAAAAAATAATCTCTCATGCATGACAAGAAATAAAAATCCCATGACTCCATGCACCTATATGTAATGAGCAGTTGTAACACCCCCTCCCAGGTCCACCCAAAGAAACCATGCCAACCAAGGCAAACATGAGAAGAGATACTACTATGATTAGATTCGACCTCCTATGTCACCTTAAGGAAGTGGAATCAATGGAACATCACATACAATCATCCAACATCATCAGTAGAACCTTCAGGAGACAAGTCAGCAACTCAGACAACCTGTCCCTGGGTCCCACTGCTATTCTGCATCTCTTAGTCCATAGTCTCTCATGCTATGGGAAATGTATTGACCAAAAACCTAAAATTTCTCTCAGAGGACTACTTTCCAACGATTATGGACCAAAATTACTAGTTCTGTGCCAGCAACCTCAATATTTAAGCCACTTTTCTAGCCCAAAATCCTCACCTCTGCCCCGAACTTGTTGTAACTTTCAGAATTCATTAGAAACATGATAACAATGATGATAAATCAAAATTCATCCTCAGGACTATGCTCGAGCATCCCCAACTGGGACTCACATTCTGTCAAACACTTGGCATCAATGCAACCTACAGGTTTGGGACACAAGACAGAGCATAAACGACTGAAAAAACTTATGAAACATAGCTAGAAGGATCACCTCCTTCTCCATTGAAATACTACATCATAGATTAGGTCTTGCATCCATCCATTTAATACTTAGAAGTAAATATATGAAATAACCATGACATAAACCAGTCATTCAACCATTCTTATAACCAACATCAAATAATATAAATATCAGAGATATGATAGCCATTAAATCCACATATAAATCAGTTCAAAAGTAAGAGAAATTAGCTTTTATTAATCATAGGAAAATCCGACCAGGTTCAGGACCTCCACATACCATTCGACCATAGACATGGCTGAACCAAATCTCTCTTTCATCCAGTCACCCCCGTGTCATATTCCAAGCATGAATGTGGGATCTCATAGAACAACCAATCCAAGAACATCCAAGGGAATCCATAGGTCAAACCAGCTCAATCCTCATCAAACCTTGATCACACCAAAACAAATGTTCTGATCACAACTGAACTGAAATTGGAATGCCATCTAGAATCCATCACTGTCCTTGAGGAATTTTCTGTCTGCTTATCTCTCGGGATTTACCACAATCCAAACCCGGATCACTAGGCCCTAACCAATACTGCTCCCTCAGGCTTTACCATGTATTCTACTAAAACTAGTCAAGGGATTCCTAGGCCTTTGGGAATGAACCTTGAGACCACCTTCCCCCTAGATTCTGAAATCATCTGGTAATTCCAAAGCTCAAAAACAAAAATAACATCCCAACATACCATGGCATCTGGAAAAATTTTAGGCTAGGCTAAAATCCACTATCATAACATGACAAATCCATGCCACTGATATCAAGAGAACCATACACCAACATGCAAAGCCATGCATGTCAAAACTAGCTAGGAAATCACACATGCAAAAGGTTACCTGCAAGTATTCCTATTGAAGCTGCTTGATTCCTTCTTTCCTTTCCTTGATCCTTTCTTGTTTTTCCTTTCCTTTGCTTTCTTTCCCTTTCCATTGCTCCAAACTAGAGTCCTCCAAGAAAATTTTAAGTGACCAAGAGTGAGAGAGAGAGAGAAAATAATGAGAGAGCTCCAAACATGAAATAAAAAAAGGTTACTAACTGATCCTCAGAAGCCTTTTTATGAATGAGGGCTCTATTTTCTTCATTTTTTTTTATTTTCCTTCAATTTCCTCGTCACATGCAACCTATGATCTTTCACCTTACTCTTCTCCTAATTTCCTTTATTTTCATAAATAAATGTGCCAAAAATGCCTTTTTTCCTTTTTTCCACTTTTACTTAGCCAAAATACACATATAGTGATGTCTGTAGAAATTTTGAATAATTTAACACATATTCACAGAGATTATCCTGATCATACAATTATAAGCGGAACATGTATAATACATAATCTCCTCTACGTTGATCATCAATTTACAGAAGCAGAAACATTCACAGGCGCACATAGAAGCATCAATCAAATTCATAAACACAGTATGTATCCCGGGGAAAGCATCTGGCTAAAAACCCCACACTATCTGTATATTATATTGATTGAATCATGTAACAATACAAAGCATAATACTTCTCACAAGTATCTCCACCTGTTACACACAATACAGCTCAGATTTGATCTCCAAATCTCTCCCGCTGCTTGCCTGCCTCCACTGCTCAAACCTGCTCGAGAACTCATGAGAATAGCTTCCCAAACTCGATTTTACACTGCAAAATAGTCACCCACACTATGTTGGACGTGAGCAACAGCTATAATATCATGAAGATACGTGAGCAAACTCATTGGCATACTCAATCCTTTGATTGTGCAAATCATCATGCACAGCTATAGTCACAACTGATAGCAATCTGATCCTCTAACACCTGTCCCTGCTGAACTGAACATGCACTAACATGAAACTGAGTTAACTGATGTATTCTATAGTTGCATTATGAGTTAATAACTTGTGAATTAATTAATAACTAATTCACCCAACTCATCTTTAGTCTATTGATCAGTTAGACTAAATACAACCAGTTTAACAAAGCTAAACTGAACACAACTCCATCAACTGTACCTCCAGTCCACTAAACTCAACTCACTTGAGTTCTAACTGAAGTCATGCATGCAACAACTCAACTGACTCATAAGAAAAACGAATTTCCTTCTGACAGCTGCATGTGCCACTTCCGTAGCTCAAACTGAAGTGCTCCAAGAGAAAAAGATTAAGTTTATAGTCCAAATATTATTGTGAGATAATAATATTTGACTTTTCTATTTTTGACTTTGATCACTCACACTGTGATCACTCACACTGTAATCACTCACACTGTGATCACTCACACTTTCATCAAAAATAGAAGTCCATCTATTTTTCCCAACTTGATCGATCATCCATAGACATGATCCATATGTCTAAAAATAGACATAGTCTAAAAATAGACTTGCGCCAAAAATAGCCTGCGGGCCCACTTAGTGAAGGCGACTCTTTTCACTAAGCTCCATCATCTTGTTGCACTCTCAACAAGCATTTCTTGTTGCACACTTTTCAACACTCCCTCTCAACAAGAAAGGTTTCCTCTCAAACCCGATCTTGTAACTCTGGAATGTTCTCCATGCAACACATCTGGCTGGTCCACTTGCTCTGTCATCAAAGTCTCTGACTGCTATTGCCTCTGTCGACTGAAAATCTGCATCTCTGTGCTCTTCAGTATCTGACTACTCTAGCCTCTGTCACTTTGATCTCTGACTGCATCCGTGCTGCTGCTGGTTCTATCTCCCAGCATTGCATCCGCACTGCACCTCCCAACTGACCTCCCTGTTGGGATAGAAACATCCTCTGATGCTGAAGCTCTACCTGCTGCTGACAAGTGCTCCCTCTCTGACATCTGCGCTACTGCAACATCTCCATGCATCTCGCACCATTGCACACCTCTTTGTGCCACCTAGCACTGTGCAAAACACTTGTGCCTCTCGCATTGCTACAGCCTGCTAGCTATGCGCTGTCCTGGGATTCCCTGCACTGTCGCTCTCTCTGCCGCTCCATCCGCATCTGTCTCTACCCAATCAGTTAGTTCCTGCTACTACACATCTGGGGCTCCCGTAGCAAGGTCTCATCCAAGAGGTTGGGTACCTCAAGGATCTTGCCCCTCCTCCTTGGGACAATCAATCCACATCACCCCACCTCCTACCTGGAGGTATGGATGCATGCGATCCCTCAGCCCACCTGGCTTGAAGTTTCCCCCTACTGGAGGTCTCTGGATGAGTAGATGTCTCTACTCGATCTCCTCTCAGCTTCCCTTGTTGTGGCTGCTCCACAACCTCCTGAAGCTGCTGCACCAATCGTGGCTCCTCCACAATCGTCTGAGACTTCTTCTGGCTCTGCATGTTGAGAGGTAATATACGCTCCCTCTCAACCACCAAGTCTCCATCAGTTGCCTTGCTGCTCAAGGCTTTGCATGCATCTTGAACCTCAAGAGCATACAGGTTCCTGACCCATGAACCAATCTCATGACAACGAAAGCATCGCACCTTCGACTTGTCAACTTTCTTCCCATCACTGGAAGAACAAGATTCGGAAAGAGAAACCTTCCCCTTCCCCTTCTTCTCCTTACTCGCTAAGGCACAATTCTCCTCATCCTGCATGGATGAAGAACTGTCTCTGGTGCTCCGTCTAATCTCCTCCTGCATCAAATCCGACCATGGTCGTTCCCAATTTGGCAGTTTCTCCCTTCCATTCACCGAGTCCTGGTAGCTATTCCAACTCTTAGGAAGGTCAAGGTGTCCTAGAATCACCATCCTCATCATCAACAGTAACCCCCACACTTCCCAGCTCATCTCGACACTGAGTGAACCTCGTGAGATACTGGGGCATACTATCTCCATTCTCGAACTGAATGTTTCTGAGTTTTATCTCTTGCTTTGGAATTAAATTCGAATTCCACCAGCACAAAACTCAACCGCTTCCGATCTAGATTTCGTGAGAACAAAGTATTTCTTGTACAGAGATCGACTGTATGGGCATTCACCGGATATCTCACCTTCCAAAAGAAGGATGAATCCAGAGGCTACCTGGCCCGATTACAGACTCTGCCTGAAGAAATAAAATGTAAACACTTCCTGAATAATAGACCCGATGATCAATCCTCGCTTGATGTCCTGTAAAAATCTCTTCTACAAATCAAGCAGCTCCGATACCATGTAGAAACTTTTTCTACAAATTATCTAGCTCCGATACCATGTAGAAATTTTGAATAATTTAACACATATTCACAGAGATTATCCTGATCATACAATTATAAGCGGAACATGTATAATACATAATCTCCTCTACGTTGATCATCAATTTACAGAAGCAGAAACATTCACAGGCGCACATAGAAGCATCAATCAAATTCATAAACACAGTATGTATCCCGGGGAAAGCATCTGGCTAAAAACCCCACACTATCTGTATATTATATTGATTGAATCATGTAACAATACAAAGCATAATACTTCTCACAAGTATCTCCACCTGTTACACACAATACAGCTCAGATTTGATCTCCAAATCTCTCCCGCTGCTTGCCTGCCTCCACTGCTCAAACCTGCTCGAGAACTCATGAGAATAGCTTCCCAAACTCGATTTTACACTGCAAAATAGTCACCCACACTATATTGGACGTGAGCAACAGCTATAATATCATGAAGATACGTGAGCAAACTCATTGGCATACTCAATCCTTTGATTGTGCAAATCATCATGCACAGCTATAGTCACAACTGATAGCAATCTGATCCTCTAACACCTGTCCCTGCTGAACTGAACATGCACTGACATGAAACTGAGTTAACTGATGTATTCTATAGTTGCATTATGAGTTAATAACTTGTGAATTAATTAATAACTAATTCACCCAACTCATCTTTAGTCTATTGATCAGTTAGACTAAATACAACCAGTTTAACAAAGCTAAACTGAACACAACTCCATCAACTGTACCTCCAGTCCACTAAACTCAACTCACTTGAGTTCTAACTGAAGTCATGCATGCAACAACTCAACTGACTCATAAGAAAAACGAATTTCCTTCTGACAGCTGCATGTGCCACTTCCGTAGCTCAAACTGAAGTGCTCCAAGAGAAAAAGATTAAGTTTATAGTCCAAATATTATTGTGAGATAATAATATTTGACTTTTCTATTTTTGACTTTGATCACTCACACTGTGATCACTCACACTGTAATCACTCACACTGTGATCACTCACACTTTCATCAAAAATAGAAGTCCATCTATTTTTCCCAACTTGATCGATCATCCATAGACATGATCCATATGTCTAAAAATAGACATAGTCTAAAAATAGACTTGCGCCAAAAATAGCCTGCGGGCCCACTTAGTGAAGGCGACTCTTTTCACTAAGCTCCATCATCTTGTTGCACTCTCAACAAGCATTTCTTGTTGCACACTTTTCAACAATGTCCACTAGGATACCTTTGCCCAACATTTAGCTTGGAATACATGTCCCTTACTCACGGTCTTATTTTTCCGTTATTAACTTTTATTACATGAACTTTTCACCAGGGTTGTTAGAGAACCCTCCCTATTAGAGAACCCTCCCCCTTGGGGAACACTGTCCTAAGTGTTAAACCACACCAAGACCTTAGCAAAACTACTTGAAAGAAAACATACTACCCATGGAGCTTTATAACTTAGTTCGTTGCAATATTTACAATGAACGACCTGCTCAAAAGAAAAATGATCTGACAACATGACAAGATAATAACCATACCGCTTATTGGAGAATTATAACTTAGCTCATGGAGGTATTTACATCCATATACATATACATATACAAATATCAAAACATCACCAAAACATATGCCAAACATAAACTAACATCAAACCAAAACTGCTTTTCCTCAACTGGAAAATAATGAAGGATATAGGAGTCTGCATCTAATCTCCTATCTCCCATGTAGCGTCTTCAGGCCCAAAGTGCTTCCACTACACTTTAACTTGCTCTATGGCTATATTCCTGAGCATGAGATACTTCCACTGCAATATGCACTGAGGCTCTGGCTGGAACTCTCATCCTTGCTCCACCTGTAATACACACTAATCAATAACATGATCAACATCCTTTATGTACTTCTTAAGTAATGAAATATGGAAAACATCATGGACTTTCATTGTTGGAGGCAGTGCAAGTCAATATGCCACTGGTCCAATCCTCTCAAGGATCTCAAAAGTCCCACAATACCGTGGTGCCAACTTGGCACATGAACCAATCCTCAAAGATATTTTCTTTGGCTTGATGTGCAAATACACACGCTCCCCAACCTAAAACTCTTTGCCACCTTGTGCTAATATACATAACTCTTTTTTCTATCCTGTGTTGCCTTTAGATTCTTCTTCATATCCTGCATTTCCTTTTCCATGTCCACTAACATATTTGGTTGAATAAGTGCCTTATTCATTTGATCACTCCAACTAATGGGAGTGTTACAACTTTTTCCATACAATTCCTTGAAAGGACTCATCCTCAAGGACTCCTGATAACCATTGTTGTATGCGAACTCAACCAAAGGTAGATACTCTTCCCATTTCTTTTATTGATGCATCAAATACAACCTCAGTATATCTTCCAACATCCTATTAACCCTCTCTATCTTTCCATCTATCTGTGGATGACAAGATGTACTGAAGGAAATTGTTTTACCCAAGCCTGCAAATAGTTCCTTCCAATACTTGGAAGTGAACTTTCTATCCCTGTCCAACACAATATTCTTTGTAACACCATACAAGCGCACTATTTATTTGATGAAAACAGGTGCTACCTCACTGGTTGAATATGCAGTCTTTACTAGAATGAAGTGAGCTACCTTTCTTAACCTGTCAACCACGACCATAATAGAATCATGTTACCTCACTATCCTCAGAATGCTTGTGATGAAATCCATGGAAATGACCTCCCATTTCCATTTTGAAATCGCTATAGGCTATAATAAACCACCTGGATGCTTACATTCTGCCTTTACCTGGTGACAATTGAGGAATTTATCCATGAACTCTGCAACTTCCTCCTTTATATTCGCCCAATAGTAGAACTTCTTCACCATAGTCATTTTTTCTCATATCCTAGATGACCTGAATATGGTTTCACATTAAACTCCCTCCAGATAAGCTTCTTAAGCTCACTGCAATTTGTCACACAGATCCTATCTCAAAACCTCACCAATCCATCTACCGTGAGATGATAGTATCTATCCTGATCCCCTGTATGTGTACCTAAACCTTTACCTACACCTAAACCTATACTCTATTGTAATCTGTGTATGATCTCCACATATTTTTCATCCGGTTGTACTACCTGCAAGATCCTATCCTGTAACTCTCTCCCATAAGAGCTTATAGTTGCTATATAATTTACCTGTACCTTCCTGCTAAGAGCATCTATAATTCGGTTCTCCTTCCCTTTGATATATCTGATCTCAGAGTCAAACTCACTAAGGGTAGCCAACCATCTTGCTTTCCTGGTATTTAGATTTTGTTGGTCAAATAAATACCTCAACCCACTGTGATCGCACATCAATGTAAACCTCGTGCCCAGAAGAAAATGTCTCCACATTTTCAATGCATGTATAATCACTGCTAGCTCAAGATCATGCATTGGATAGTTCTTCTCGTGCTCATTCATTTTCCATGGCTCATAGCACACTACCTGTCCTTCTTGCATGAGAACTCCAACAAGTCCCCTCTTGTAAGCATTTGTACACACTACAAACTCCTTGTCTGGATCTGCAATCTTTAGCACTGGTGCATGTGTCAATAGCTGCTTGAGGTACTCAAAAATAGCTTCACATTCCATTGTCCATTCAAACTTCTTACCTTTCTACTGCAATGATGTGATAGGATATGCAATGCGTGAGAAGTTCCTAATGAGCCTCTTGTAATATCCTGTTAATGCCATGAATGATCTCACTTAGTCTATATCCTTAAGATCTGCCCACTCCAAGACGGCCCTTATCTTTTCTTAGTCTACTGCTATACCTTCCTTAGAGACAACATGTCCTAAGTAGTGTACCTCAGTTTGATAGAAGATTCACTTGCTAAGCTTAGCATACAATAGATGGTCTCTTAGAAATATCAACACTGTTGCTAAATCTTCGGCATGTTATTCTTCATTATTATAATATACTAGTATGTAATCAATGAATACAATAACCAAATTGTCCAAATAAGGACGCAACACAGTATTCATCAAACACATGAATGTAGCTGGAGCATCAGTCAAATCAAATGGAAAAACAAACTCATAATTCACATACCTAGTCCTGAATGCAAGCTTGAAGATATCCGCTTCCTTGATGTGTACCTAATGGTATCTCGATCTCAAGTTGATCTTAGAGAACATTGTTGCTCCCTTTAGCTTACTAAAAAAATAATCTATCCTCGGAAAAGGGTACCTATTCTTGATTATTACCTCATTTAGTTGCCTATAATCAATGCACAATCTGAGAGTACCACATTTCTTCTTTACAAACAACACTAGTGCACCCCAAGCTGATACACTTCGTCTGATGTATCCTTTGTCCAAAATTTCCTTTAGCTGTAACTTCAACTCCATGTGCTCATCCTATAAGGTGCTTTCGATGATAGAGCTTCCCCTGGCACTAACTCAATAGAAAGTTCTACCTCCCTGTGAGGTGGCAGCTCTTTAGTGTCCTCAGGGAATACATCCTGAAACTGCTGAAAAATCGGGTACCTGCTTAACACCTCTGTATCCTCAACCTCCTTACCCTTATCACTAGAAATGTGTACTGTAAACATCACACAACCCTTTTCCCAACTACGCTTAGCCTGCATAGTAGTAACCATCCTCACTGATGTAGGCTTGTTCTTTCCATGTAAGATCCTCTTTTCCTCACTATCATCCACACACTAAATGGCCTTGTCGAAGCAATCCACTTTGGTTCTATGAAGGTATAAGCAATCCATACCTGAAAGAATACTATACGATCCCAATGTCAGTACATTCAAATGCACTACTATAGGAATAGCATTTAACTCAAATGCACAAGCTCTTACCCAATGGTGAACTCGCTTCCTTATACCTATAGCCAATTGTACCAACCAAGATTTAGCATGCACTTCTTTTCTCAAGCCACACATATCCACCAGATCAGGATTAACATAACTATATTTAGATCCAGGATCAATCAAAATAGAAACAATTTGATCACAAATCTTATTGTCCATCTCAATGATCGATGCCTAATGATTCGCCTACCTGTTCTCCACAGTTTCATAATTCCAAGGAATTCTATGACCAACATCACCAACTGTATGTGCCTCGTGGGCACTGTAGATCTGGGGTCTACCACCACTCTAATACTATGGACAATCCCTCTTACGATGATGCTTACCACATATCCAACACTGCAATGTTTCCCTACCACCTCCTCTAGTATGTTGCTCTCCATGTCCCTTCTCTACTGTATTTAATTGCTTGTAAGGAACTACATTATCTTTCTCACTTGCATCTTGAGGTCTTCCTCGCTTTGGTGTCCATTTTCCTTTAGCTTTTTCGTTTCTCTTCAAGTCATGTTTCAGCGTAACTTTGTGCTTCGACTGCTCGTAACAATGCTTCAACTTTTGGATGGCCTCCTCCAACAATCTAGGCTCATAAAACTCAATCTGGTCTCTGTATGCAACTGGAAAGCCATTGATGAATCTCTAAATCTTGTCCTTCTCCTCTTTCAGGTAAGGCACATATCTCAACAACACCAAAAATGTACTAGTATACTCCTCATATGTCATAGAACCCATCTGCAACTCATAAAACTCCTTAGCTCTATCATCATAATACCACTCAGAGCAGTACTTCTTCTTGAAGAGCCTTTCAAACGCATGTCAAGTAAAATCATCCTCATGTATACCTTTGAAATTATTCACATCTTCCCACCCGATATCTGCTTTACCTTTGAGACTAAAAATGGCTATCCTTGATTTCATGTTTTATGAGTAATCATGCAATCTAAATAATTTCCTCATACCAAGCAACCAAGCCTCCATATCTTGCGATTTCTTCATCTCTCCATCAAAGGTATGTGGCGTTTCCTTCTTGAACTCATCCGACAAGTATCACCTATCATTCTTCCTATACGGGTGATACTAATGATGACCATGATGTCTATTAGAACCAGAACTAGAGTAATACATGTGTCTATCATGCCTCCTATCCAGAGTGTCCAACATCATACCATCTCTGATATTGTTAGATTTATCTAACCTATATCTACTATGAGACCTGCTTCCATATGCCACATTAGTTCTATCCTCATGTCCATGGCTAATCTGAAGAGGTCCCTGTCGCTGCAAATATGACAAACTCTAAAGTAATATCACATTCAACTCTTCTTATTTTTCTTGTGCCTGCATGATTTTGTCATTTTCTTCTTTGAAACTCCTTATTTCTTCATTTAGGCTTCTCAATTTGTCTGCCAAGGCAGAAGAGTGCCCCACACCATGCTGCCCATCTGATGCATAGGGAGATTCTATGTAGTCTACCACCTTGCTAACCATTTGATCTCCTTCCTGCAAGGCATATTATGTTAGCTAAACCAAATCACAATAAACAACATACCTTAGCATAATTCAAGGAGGATACCTTGTCTGCAAGATTGTCAAATCAACGTGATGCATGTACAACATAACCATAATAACATACAAACATATATAATAAGTGCATCAACACATAAACATGATACTAACTAGGGTCGAGTCATCAATGCAAGGCCATATCAACAATGCATGCTATGACCTCATGCATGAAAAAAACCATTACTCCAGTATACACATTGCCTCATGCAACTATCTACCTACATAAGCAATGCCTAATCAACTACACATATGCATAACCACATGTAGTCGAGCATAAGCGATCAATTCTTGTAATCAACCTACAAGACTGATGCATGTAATCAAATAACCAAGAATTCAACCCAACGTACAAGGATGTAATCAAGATGCATATAATTGTATAACCAGTCATATACTCATGACAATGCATTCCATAAAACCGACATCAAGTTCCTCGTGATAACCTTACTACTACCATGATGAACATGATTAAATGCAACAAGCACATGGAATGCAAGTGTAAGAGCCACACACACAACTAATATGCATGTATGACCAACACATTCACTCATATATGTAGCACCAGATATGACCCAAAGAGAGCATAACCACACTTTGATACAAATTTGTAACACCCTCGCCCTATGTCTACCCAAACCAATCATGCCAACCAGGGTAAACATGAGGAGAGATGCTACTATGATCATATTCGACCTCTTATGTCACCTTAACGAAGTGGAATCTACAGAACATCACATACATTCATCCAACATCATCAACAAAACCCTTAGGAGATAGGTCAGCCACTCAGACAGCCTCTCCCTGGGTCCCACTACTATTATGCATCTCCTAGGCCATAGTCGCTCTCATACTATGGGCAAGGGAGAGACCAAAAAACCAATGTTGCTCTCACAGGCCTGCTTGCGAGCGATTGTAGAAAAAATTGCTAATTTCGTGGAAACGACTTCGAGATTTAAGCCACTTTTCTAGCCCAAAATCCTGGCCTCTGCCTAGAACTTGTTGTAACTTCCAAAATTCATTAAAAACATGATAACAATGATGATCAATCAAATATCACCCTCAGGACTAGGCCTGAGCATGCCCAACCGGGACTAACATTCTATCAAACACTTGGCATCAATGCAACCTATAGGTCTAAGATACAAGAAAAACATAAACGATTGAAACAACTTATGAAACATAACCAAAAGGATCACCTCCTTCTCCATTGAACTACTACATCATTAATTAGGTCTTGCATCCATCCATTTAAAAATTACAAGTAAATATATGCATTAACCATGACATAAACTAGTCATTCAACCGTGCTTATAACCAACATCAAACCATATAAATATCCAAGATATGAAATCCATTAAATCCACATATAAATCTCTGAAAAAGTAAGAGAACTTAGCTTTTATTAAAAATAGCCAAATTCGACTAGGCTCGAGAGCTCCACGTACCACCCGGCCATAGATATGGCTAAATTAAATCTCTCTTTCATTCGATCACCCTCGTGCCATATTCTAAGCATGAATGTGAGATCTCATAAAACAACCAAGGGAATCTCGAGGTTAAATAAGTTCCACCCTCATCAAACCATGATCACACAAAAACCAATGTTCCGATCACAACCGAATTGAACTTGGAATGCCATCCGAGATCCATCACTATACTTGAAGAATTTTCCATCTCCTTATCTCTTAGGCTTTACCGCAAACCAAACCCGGAACACTAGGCCCTAAACCGAGACTACTCCCTCAGGCTTTGCCATGTATCCCACCAAAACTGGTCAAGGGATTCCTAGGCATTTGGGAATGAACCTAAAGACCACCTCTGCCCCAAATTCTGAAATCCATGCAGCAATTCCAAAGCTCAAAATTGAAATAACATCCCAACATACCATGGCACCTAGAAAAAGGCTAGGCTACGCTGAAATCCATTGCCATAATCTAGCAAACCATGCCACCAATAGCAAGAGAACCATACACCAACATGAAAATCTATGATTGTCCAAACCATCTTGGAAATCACACATGCAAAAGGTTACCTGCAAGTATTCCTGTTGAAGCTGCTTGAGTCCTGCTTTACTTTCCTTGATCCTTGCTTTCCCTTTCCTCTGATCTAAACTAGAGTGCTCCAAGAAAACTTTAAGTGACCAAGAGTGGGAGGGGGAGAGAGAGCGAGAGAGAATAATGAGAGAGATCTAAACGTGAACTAAAAAAAGG
The DNA here is from genome assembly GCA_031772625.1 of Pinus tabuliformis. Taxonomy (NCBI): domain Eukaryota; kingdom Viridiplantae; phylum Streptophyta; class Pinopsida; order Pinales; family Pinaceae; genus Pinus; species Pinus tabuliformis. Next base: position 103,046,145 of record CM062807.1, read on the forward strand.
TTACCAACTGATCCTCAGAAGCCTTTTTATGAATGAGGCCTCTATTTTCTTCATTTTCCATTATTTTCCTTCAATTTCCTCCTCACATGCAACCTGTGACCTTTCACCTTACTTTTCTCCTAATTTCCTTTATTTTCATAAATAAATGTGCCAAAAATGCCTTTTTTCCTTTTAATGCCCTTGCCTTAGCCTTTGCCAATTTTCCTTAGCCGAAACACATATCTAGTGATGCCCACTAGGATATCTTTTCCCAACATTCAACTTGGATATGTGTCCCTTTCCTGTCATCTTATTTTTCCATTGTTAACTTTTATTACATGAACTTTTCACCAGGGTTGTTACAACAATTTAGTTTCTTTGCATAATAAAACAATTCTATAGAAAATTGAACATGATAGTACCTTTCAAAGAAACAAATACAACAAACTTCTGCAACGACAAAAGATGAACATTTGGATGCAAAGGTACTCTTATGCAATTTGTAAAAAGTTATACTCACCAACAACTTGTGGGTAAATGCAAACCTTGTTAATGGTGCACTTGACAAAGTCATTTCAATATTTTATGCACATGACACAAAGCCCCTAGAACTTCCATCCTTCATGGTAATTTAATTCCATGAATACAAAGGAACACCATGGGAAATTTCACATCCAACATATGTACCCAATTTCCCAATCAAAAGGGGTTCACATCGGCAGATACCACCTCGAATGGCATGGGATTTAACAATATTTAAATAACATGGAAAGAAATTAGACAAGGGAATTGCAGACAATGGTGCTAAAGAAAAATAGGGTTTAACATTCACTGCCATATCAAGGGTAAGATAATTTTCAGATGTTCAGATCTATCCATCATTTTCATTGTCACGCATCTCACGTATGCAAGCTAATACATATCTCAAATGTAGACAAAAATACGAATCACTAATCACATCAAAATCTCCACAAGATAATACAGTCTAGCCAACCACGCATTCAAACTTCCAAATTTACCCATGGTAAGCATCACTTGCTGCATAACAAAATTTCACATACACTTGCTTAATATTACATTTAATCTCGCATTGTTCTACTCTTTTTAGAAAAAATGTTCATATTTACTTTGATTTAAAATTTAAAAAAAAAAAGTTTAATGATTTAAGAGTACACTTCCAATAATAAATACTATTTCTCTTTGTTTATGACCAACAGATATGGATACAGACTACTTATACATGCTATATGAATATTGTCAAGAAATTCAGCAGCAGGAACTTGCCTTGCAAGATATACAAACCAGAATCATGCCACCAAAATTGCTGTCTCTTTATCGTTTGTGGCCAACTGTTAGCTTGCTTTACAAGATAAAACAACTCCTAAAAAAATTAATCCACACTAATGAAAGAGAGTTAAACAAGAAAATATAGGTTCACTGGAAAGAACACGATTCACATCTTCATACCACAATAAACATCAATTGGTGTTGCCGATGTCATACCTCAACCTATATGTATTATTAGTTCCTCGCTATCAATTACATTTCAATGACATCACATACTTTTATTGTATATATGTTTAAATTCTCATTGTTAATTACATCTATATGTGTATAGGTATTGTTCCAGTTGACTACTAATCCATTTTGTAAAATTTCAAGCAAGGTCATTGTATGGTGTGTAGAATATTGTTGTTACTTTAGTGATATTGATGATAAATATTGTATATGTTTAATCTTTTATTGATAACACACATAGTTGTTGTTGACAATGACCATTAATTGACAAGTGTGTACAAATGTTTCTCATTAAATTACTACAGTGTGTCATTAACTTCTTATTTGATTCATCCTTAGAGAAGGTAATGTTGCTAGCAAATCCTGTAATAAGTTTATTATTTCCAATAGTATATGCCAGAATTAGCATTTTCCTATGTAGCTCCATCTATAGAAAAGTAGGGAAACAATAAGGCAAGTTTTCAAAATTGTATGTATCTGTGGGTCAATGTATTTATAGAATGCCATGGATTGAGTCTAGCATATAAAACTACTATTATATCATCACTTCAAGATCCAACTTATCCATTGAATTCACCATGGATAATTCATATCTCTGGTTGGAATTATTGCACAAAGACATCAAACTTCCATAATTCGATGATCAAGAATAACTACCACATCAACCACAACTTCGAACCTACCTATATTGGTAATCACTCAATTTGCAGTGGGTTTGACATCAGATGCTGCATATGTCGACAACTTGTGTTTGATATATTTAGTTATTTATATTTATAGCTAAAGCGTAGTTTGATTTGCAAACAATCAACAACATCCTTGCCATGAAGATCATAGATCCTCTCATCTAATTAGTTAACAAATAATCATAATAAACATGATAACTTAGCAAATGCATACGAGGATATAATTTAAAAAAATAAGTGAAACAAGCACAAGTCCAAAATATTTCAGTTATATTAGGTTGAAAAAACAAATTCTTATATTTCCATCAAGCACAAGTTCTAAGGAAAAATTCCAGATGGAACCAAATACTCAAGTGACATGTTGAGATGTTTGTGGATATTGTAGCATCTACAGTGTGTGCCCTATTCAAATAGGAGAAGGAAAATGTCCCTTGCTTTTTTTTCGTGCATGAAATTAATGCACTTGGTAGGCATAGATGATCTAAAATAGGTGGAGGAGATGATAAGAAAGAATAAACCTTGAATTATTTTCTTACCAAAATGAATGGCTTTGAAGGGAACATTGGTATCATTTTGATTCAACCAACAGGGATGATATACTTGATTTTGCTTTGTTGCACTTAAGAAATTTTCATCGACTGGTATGTTAACAATTTGTAAAAGCTAACCTGCAATTTTTTTACAATTGGGTAATTTTTGAATTTGTTTCCCATAATTAAATATATACTTTTTATGAAGGTATATGTGGATGTACCAGATGTTAAAGGAAGAACAAATACTTTGGAAGTGAATGGAAGCAATAAAAAATTTGAATAGTGATGTTTCACTAGTAGTCATTCTAATGAGAACCATTGGCTTCAGCGGAGAAAATCTTGCAAGATTGTTGTTGGAATGAAGGGAACAATATTGCCAAATGGGAAAAATAAGTGGCTTATGAGATAGGATGATGCTTACATTTTGTACGCTACACTTTTTGTTCATCAGCTAGTGGAAAACATAGATGTTTATTAGGACATCGAAGCTCACTACTCCTCGTTGTAAGTAGAATTGCATGTCACTTTATTTCATCTTATGTTTATATTCTAAAGTTTATAGATGGATTAATTCAGCTTAGGGTTTAGATTTTATAGATAAGGCAATCAAGGCCAGGGTTTCTAGATTTCTTATCTAGGTTTTTGGTTTTGTAGTCAGAGATTTGAACCATTTAATCTCTACCACCCTGACTGGAGTGACATGCTGGCTAAATTTTTTTGGGTAGTTCAACTCGAGGTTCTGAGAAGTACATAGCACTGATCATTCCATGGTGTGACTCTAAGACCGTGATGTGCACTAAGGGAGAGGAAGATTTTGATGATAAGGAGGACAGGCTTCATACATGTAGTTTATTGTTCTTTTTGTCTCGCACCTTAGGTAGTGCAACATCCAATTGTTGTTTTTGTTGCGTTCTATTTTCAATCCTCTGTTTTTCTTGTATAAATGGGTAACTCATAGAAAAATATAATAAAACTTTGGCAAATTTCTCTAGCTCTAGGTGATACATATTTTACTCTTAATGCTTTTATTCATTACTCTTTATGATTTACCTGTTGCATTATTGGCCTTGAATAAATTTGAATAAAGATGGATAAAAAAATATCACTCTCTTAAATTATAAACCATCACAAGTTTAATATCACGTTCAAGTAGTCGTTTATTTCGACTCACTTATCACAAGGGAATATTAACTAGCTACCAATTGAAGTGCAATAGTTGAATAATAAGATAGATCAATATTGGTGTCAACGTCGAGGTCTTATTATTTTGGGTCTCAATTGAGGAAGTGATTCTAGATGGAGATGATCTAGATGATTTCTTTGGATTCAAAGAAGTGGTTGGCTCTTTCTAGCCAAATAGGAAAAATTGAATAATGCTAATTTCTCTCAATCCGGTCAAGTAACACAGAAGCAGTTTCTCAGATAAGTAACTGAAAAGTCATATTCATCTCCCCTCAATAATCCTTCCCATCTCTTAATGTTGACCGGATTGAGAGAAATTATATCCATAATTTTAATCCTTTGATTAATTTCGTTTATAGAGGCCAAAGTAGGAAACATGCATTACCACTACTACTTAGGCTTCCTACTTCAAATTTTTTGACCACTCCAGTTGTCCTAATATTTCCCTTCAACTTTATTACGTTGTTCCTTAAAAATTCATGTTTGGTTGATGGAGATTAATGCATAGTTGTCTTTTGATGTCCTTTTCATTATGGAGGTTTTCATACTTCTGTAGGGTTTTTATCCTCAAATCCTAAAAAACACCTCATTCTTGTATGGCGCAATATTAAAGAAGCACAACAGACACCCAATTCTTGTATGGACCAATATTAAAGCAACCCAACATGAGAAAATCCATTATTCATATTATGGCAACTGGTTTTGATCAAATAATCTGTAATGTTTTCATTTTTTTTATGGTTTATTATTCATATTGTGGAAGCATTTTATGCACTGTCTAAATAGCTAGGGATAGAGATATTTTTGTATGTGACGATGCAAGAGAGATAACATTTTGCATGCAAAAATATTTTGAAAAATAGGTTATTAGATTTATTATTATTTTTGAATTTAAATTGGTGCAAGACACTACTTAATTTGTATGATATAACTACCAAAATCTATGGAATATCTATCTCTTTCAAAGTGAGAGACACTTTGAAATCTTAAGAAAAAAAACATATATGGTTATATGAGAAGTCTGAGTTATTGGATTTTTATTTATACAAGATGGTTTTTTTTAGTAATGAAAGTTTGTTTAACATTTAGACAGTTATTTAGATAAATAAGAAGTTTGTCTCTTTGTAACTGAAAGACATTGAAACTGGGTTGGGCTAGGGTTTGATTCTCAGCCCAATGCGACAAGAGATGGAAGATTTCACTTTTGTTTGGGACATCTAAAACGAAAATGTATGGAGAAGGAGAGCAGTACTAAGGAGGGAAGCCTTCCATATTTGTATTATTTCTTTAATTAGACTATAGTCATATTGTATTATTTCTTTAACTGGACTTTTGTCTTATTTTTAATGCCAAAATTAATCCCTTCCCCTACACAAATAGACATATATTCCTTGATCCATGAGCTTGCTTCTTGAACAACAAGACTGGCCTCCAAATCGGGCCCTAAAATGATACAACATAATCCCCAAATTAAAAAGGTAACACATATGCAATACATGTTTATAAATGTGTTCCTCATACAACTTTTCCAATTCAACAAACCTATAAGTCTCTCTTTACACCTTTTCTGGCAATTGCTAGTTTTATTGTTTCTCATTTCAAGTTGAAACTTTAATAAAATACATAATGCCACATATATATAAAAGTAAATTGTTTTTTTTTTTTTTTTATTTTTTTTTATCATATTAAAATATTATTTTTCTTGGGTTTCTTTTTGTATATTAAAAGTTTTTTTGTATCTTAAAAATTATTGAGCCGCTCATTCTACAATCCAACCCATATAACTATACAAAATATTGGCAGGTAAAGAAATTTGATCCCTCTCCACTTAGACCCGTATTTAAGATGGATCTATATTGATTTTATACACAAAACAAAAAAAAACAAAAAAGCAAAAACAAAAAAACAAAAACAAAACAAATTGTCCCATTTGAAAAATTCAAAAAAAAAGAAGAGAAAAGAGCAAGTGAAAATGAAAATTAGATATTTTTTTTCAATTAAACATAAATTTCAAGTTTTAAATAAATTTTCAGGTTATATTATTGTAAAGCTCCATCAGAATCTTTAAAGAAAACTTAAGATGTTTAGACCATTGGATTTTATTTTTTCATAAATAAATTTTAGTTTCTAACTTTATCTCATTTTAATTTTTCTGGCATATATAAATTTTTATAAAATATTTAGAAATAAATTTTAAAACATTACTAATTTACTTATAATTTTAATATCTTTAATTCAATCCAGAATATATTTAATTCAATCCCTAGGCATGTTTTGCGAGAAGTTACAACATAAATGAACAAATAACGACTTTCTTTATTATAAAACAAATTAAAAATATATAAAATTATAATATAAAAACCATATAACGATCTTATCAATGATCATTTTAAATCAAACCAGCTTTTCATTTATATGTATATAATTATTTAATTTAATATATATATATACACTTACAAACACTAGAGTATGCCATCAAATTTGTTACATCTTTATTATAAAACAAATTAAGAAATATAAAATTATAATATAAAAAACATATAACGATCTTATCAACGATGATTTTGAAGTAAACCAGCTTTTCATTTATATGTATGTAATTATTTAATTTAATATATACACACTTACAAACAGTAGAGTATGTCATCAAATTTGTTCCACATGTAAGAAAGGCTTAAAAATCAATTTAATATCTAGGTCGGTGATAACCTTCAAATCATAATAATATTATTACCATGAAAATTATGTTACCAACATGAAAATTATATTACGAAAATTTATGAAGACGTCCCTCTGTCATTTAAAATAGTCTAGTCTAAAAGAGTTTACAAAATAGTTCGAAAAATAATAGAAATTTTGATAAAATTTAGATTTTTTTTTCAAATTTAGATTATTATTGTCAAATTTCAAAATAGATTTTAATTATCTTAAAAAAATTAATGATGCTGAATCTTTCTACCATTAAAATAATACTAATATTCTAATTTAAAGAAAAACGTTGACCAAATGCTCTGTCCTCTTGGCCATTCTGTGGCGTCGGTCGACAACGCCATCTAAAACTGTCATACGTCCCGTATGACGTCAACTTCCAGTGCTGGTTCAAGTAATTATTATTGTAATGACGAACGTTGGGTTTGTTGGGCAAGAAACCCCGACTTTTATAATATAATTGTGTAGGGTGTACGCAACTACTTCGGGTAGTCAATAATATAAAACCAGGAATCGGTATCGGTGTTAACCACACACATTTGTGAACTCGTCCGGCAATTTTCCTATCGGATTTGACAATCTACAGTGTCGTTGTAAAAATGGCGCGTGGAGAAGGAAAGTTCTACGAAGAAAACGAGCGGCAGTTGCCGTCATGCATGACGTAACGCCCAATTTATTTTCCCTCATCTTTTTTTAATTTTAGTGGGATTTTCGGTGTGTGGGGGCTTGATCGCAATCCGCGAAGCAGCTAGCCATTGTCCTTGGTCAGGAATCTTGGCAGTGCGAGGCCTATTTAGTGTATCATAGCAGTGAAAAAGCAGCCATTAGATTGCATACAATTCAATTTGAGAGATATCTCGATGGAGGCCTGTGGAGAGGAGGTGCAAGTGAAGCTGTTAGGTGGCAGTTCAAGTCCCTATGTGCTGCGGGTCCGCATAGCACTTGCTCTTAAAGGGATCCATTATGAGTACATCGAAGAGAATATTCAAAATAAGAGCGAGCTGCTGCTGAAATCGAACCCTGTCCACAAGAAGATTCCTGTGCTCATCCACAATGGAAAGCCAGTTTGTGAGTCCACGATTATTGTGCAGTACATAGACGAGACGTGGGACACTAGGGCACCATTTCTTATGCCCAAAGATCCATATGACCGAGCCATTGCGCGCTTCTGGGCTGCCTTCATAGACGATAAGGTAATAACTTCCCTCTTTAATCACCTCTCATTCCTTTCCTGCTGCCCGCTTTTTTCATTCTCGAAAGTTTTAATTACCCTTTTTTTGTACTCAGTATCTAATACGGCCATGCTCTTTGTGTGTGGCTTCAGCTGCTACCATGCATTCGGGCAGTTTTCAGGGGCCAAGGAGAGCAGTGCCAGAAAGCGGTGGAAGAAACGGTGGCGAACTTTCTTATACTGGAGGAAGCTCTGCGAACGAACCTCTGTTTCTCGGGAAAAGCGTATTTCGGAGGAGATGGGATCGGTTTTGTTGACATCGCATTGGGTGGTCTGCTCGCATTTGTCAATGCCCTGGAGAAGGGTACTGATTCAGTTTTGATAGACGCAGAGAAGATGCCGCTGTTAAGCGCATGGATGGATCGATTCTGTGAGGCCGATGGAGTGAAAGAAGTTATGCCGGATCCGGTCAAGCTGCTGGAATTTATATGCGCCACGAGAGTTAAATTTGCGTCCCTACCTGCTGCCAATTAGGGGAAGTCATTCGGCCATTAAATTTAGATAGAGGATAAATGGATATTATCCTCGACATTGTTTTTAATTTTATGTTGTCAGTTTGACTGATTGTAGGCTTTTTGAATCTTTGGTGTTCTATCAGTTTTCACTTTCTTCCATGTACTTTGACTTCAGAGGGAAAGTAAAAATTGCAACAATGCCGTGTGATGAACTTTCCTAAACATATTGTTCCCTTCATCAAGATTAAAGTGTTGCCTACTGTTTGGTATTCCATCTCCATCACTCACTCATCATCATTACAAGTTATTCCACTTTAGAGCAATACTATTATTATGTTGTTTTCTAAATATAAATAATTTTTGTTGAAAAGGAGTGAGCAAAGCAAATTTAACAATGGGATTGTCAGAAATTAAATTAGCCTAATTTTGTATGCGCGTCATTACAGAACATCCTACACATGGGATCTTGATGTTTTATTATTTTGTTAAAGATCTTGATGTTTTATTATTTTGTTAAAGAGAGAATTCATATAGGCTGGCAGAGTGTTATGCTTAGTGGAAAAACCTGCGAATCATTTATGAAGCAACGTTTAGGATTAGCTAGGCGAGTCCATCATCAGGGCAATGAGATCTATATTTTGAGAAGAGAGAGTTGTGAAAAATATGGAGCTATTAATAGTACTAGCTCTTGAAATTCTCATCTTCTCAAAATTTACAGCATTGTTCAGTGTGTCCCAACTAGATGTCTGTACCTATCTCGCTAGCAATTCCCTATGTTAGTTATTAATGAAAACAGCACATAATTGCAAAGAGTATACGTGCTTTTATTAGGAATGACATTGAGATTCGTTAATGGCTTGCACATGAACCTCAAATGTATATTTTGTGTTACTTATATTTAATACATTTATCAATTTTTAATATAAGATAATGAGAAAGATATTTTCATATATTAGTTTAATTATATAAATTAAATGGTGGATGAATGTCTTTTCTAAAATAAAATTGAAAATAATTAAAATTTTAAGGTTGGAAGTTAGCTATATAACTAAAATACATTTTGATACCATAAATAATCACAAATCTACATTTATAAAATGCAAGTAACTTAATTAATTAAATCACAATCTTTAATAAAACCATGCCAATAACCTCTACAATATAAAAAAATCCACAATCTAATACCGTCTTTTTAATTTAAAAAACATGTTAATTAACATAATTATATAAATCAAATTATTGTATTTTTATATATACTTAGTTATATATTATATGTATATGATTTGTTTTATTTATAAAAAAAGGAAATTATATCTATATCTATATATATATATATATTGTTAAAAAGTGATGTTCGAATTAATAAAAAGAACCTACTGGTCAGCTCTACGAAAGAGAGTCTGAACGAGGAGAGTCTGGCTTTGCAGAATGCTCTACATTGTTCATGTATATCACACATTATATAACAATCATAAATTTAGGTAAGTTAGAACCATAACCTAAGAAATAGAAACTAATTCCTATCCTGAGGTCTCGCGAACCAACTCACTATTCTAAGATAGGTTCACAAATATGCCTAACATCTCCCTAAACATTTCAAATTTAATCATGCCAAGAGGCTTAGTGAAAATGTCTGCAACATTATCACATGTATTACAATATACAAGATGGATTTATTTTGAGTTCACTTTCTCCCTGACAAAGTGGAATTTTGTATCAACGTGTTTAGTGTTTTTGTGAAACATCGAATTATTAGCAAGTTTGATTGAACTCTGATTGTCACATTAGATTGTTGTTTCATCTTTCTGTTCTTCCCCAACATCCTGGAGAAGTCTTCGCAACCAAACTACCTCACACGTTGCTGTGCACATGGCTTGATACTCTGCTTCCGTTGAAGACAAGGAAATTGTGTTCTGTTTCTTGTTGCTCCATGCAATAATCCTGGATCAATGCTGAATGCATAGCCTGTTATGGATCTGCGGTCGTCTACATTTCCAACAGAGTCTGAATCTGTAAATCCTGTCAATCTAACATCAGAGGGATCAGAGTAAATAATACCATAGTCTACATTACCTTGTAGATACCTCAAAACACATTGCGCTGCATGCCAATGACTCTCAAGTGGCTTAGACATGTATTGACTTAGCACACTGACTGCATAAGCCAAATCTAGTCTAGTAGTGGTTAGATATATTAAGCTCCCAACCAGATGTCTGTAAAGTGTTACATCTGCCTCTTTAGAGCCATCCTCACTCTGCAGTTTAATGTTCTGCTATAATGGTAGTGCTGCAATCTTACACTGATCCATCCTAAATCGTTCTAGTAGACCTTTGACATACTTACCCGAGGACAAAAATGTTTGTCCTGAATCTCTCTGGATCTCAAGACCCAAACAGTATCTTAATTCAACAAGGTCTTTCATTTCGAACACCTGTGAAATTTGTTGCTTGATTTCTTTGATTAGAGAAATAACATCATCTGTAATAATTAAATCATCTACATACAAAGAAATCAACACTATGTGCCCTTGTTCATCTTGCATGGTATACAGATTAGGGCCGTTTTTACTTTTGTTGTAGCCAAGTTGCAGAAGAAATGAATCAATCTTTTGATACCAGGACCTGGGTGCTTGCTTTAGTCCATAAAGAACTTTATTTAATCTACAGACTAAATCTTCTTTCCCTTTCTGGACAAACCCCTGAGGTTGCTCTAAATAAACCTCTTCTTTCAACTCTCAATTTAAAAATACAGACTTTACATCTAGTTGGTGAATCATCCAATGTTTTTTAGTAGCTAAAGCAATCAACATTCTAATGGTATTTAGTTTAGCTATGGGGCAAAGGTTTCTTCATAATCAATGCCTTCTTTTTGTGAATACCCCATTGCTACCAATCTAGCTTTTAATTTATCTATGGTTCCATCTGCATTAATCTTGGGTTTATACAACCATTTACAACTTATGGTTTGTTTCCCTTTAGGAAGTTCAACCAGCTCCCAAGTGTTGTTCCTGATTATAGATTCATATTCCTATTCCATAGCTGTTTTCCATTCACTACATTCATTTTCTTCCTTATAACTATAAGGTTCAGCGACATTCATCATACCTGATCTCCTAAGTGGTGGGGTAGCTTCAAACATTGTCGGATCATCATTTTCTTTTCCTTACTGCTGATGTTGTTGCTACTGTATCTACTGATGTTGTTGTTGTATCTGCTGCTGCTATTGTTGTGTTGAACCTGATTGTTTCTTATTTCTTCGCTTTCTTCCACCAAGAATGAAATATCCCATTCCTCATTGCGCTTATCAGATTCTTCATGATCCTGCTCATGCAATATGACATCTCTACTAACAAAATTCTTGTGAGTAGAGGGATTAAATAATCTATAAGCTTTATATTGTGAACAATACGCTATAAAGGTACATCTGATGGCTTTTGAATCTAGTTTTCTTCTGTTTTCCTTTGGAATATGAGCAAATTCTTTAGACCCAAATACTCTTACATGTTATACTGCAGACTTAAATCCATATAATGCTTCATCAGGAGTTTTAAACTCAAGACTCTTTGTAGGACTTATTTTTCAAGTAAACTGCACTTTTCGATGCTTGAGCCCAAAAGCCATTGAAAGATTCTTACCTTTCAACATGCACCTAGCACATACCACCAATGTTCTGTTCTTTCTTTCTGTTACTCCATTTCGCTGAGTATGGGGTATTGTGAATTGTTGTAATATCCCATGGTATTTATAATAATTGATAAGCTCATCCTTCCTGTATTCTCCCCTTTGATCGGAGCGAAGAATTTTTATATGCTTCAATGTTTGCTTTTCAATCATGTTTCTGAACTGCTTGAAGTATTCAAATGTAGAAGCTAAGATGGATTGTTTAAAGAAAGGCTTAGAAGCTAAGATAAATGACGTGGAAGCTAAGATGGATGATTTGAAGACAGACATGGAAGAATTGAAGATAAATATGAATAAGTTGCTACAAGAAATGGTCACTAATGGTGAAAGGGTAGTAAAGGAAACTCATGATGAGAACAAAAGAAATGTTAATCATGATTCCATATACTCTAATGTTGGATCGAAGACCCACCATATTCCAAAAATCGATATGAGGAAGTTTGATGGCAAGGATCCCGCAACATGGATATTACAGATGGAGCAATTTTTCGATATCAATAATGTGTAAAACACATAAAAGGTACGTATTGCAACTTTATATTTGGAACCAAATCAGTTTGTATGGTATCAATGGCTTTGCTCTCATAAACAAATTATCACTTGGGCAATTTTTACGGAAGAATTGACAACAAATTATGAGGATACAAAAAGCAACACTTTTTTTAGCTAATTGATAAGTCTCAAACAAAAGGGTTCAATAATGGAGCACATTGAGGAGTTCTAAAAATTGAACATAAGGGTAAAAAATGTTCCAAAGGAGCATAGGATTGATGTGTTCATAGGTACTTTAAAGGATAATATCCAACATGATGTTCGCCTTTGGGACCCTGATTCATTAGAAAAGGCATTCAAGTTAGCAAGAAAAATGGAAAGCAAAATTATTGCAACCAGGAAGCATACCACTCACAACTATAAATATGGAAGTGTTGTCACCCCTAGTCTTCCACAACCTATAAGGTTGACACCACAACAATTGGAAGAAAAAAGAGCAAAAGGGCTTTGTTATAGTTGTGATAGAAAATACACTAAAGGTCATATGTGTGCTGAGAAGAAATTATTCTACATAGATTCTGAAGAGGAAGAAGAAAAGGATCATATAATCTAGGAACATAGCCTGGATAAAGAAGAAATGAATCCAACCATATCTTGTAATGCATTGGCGGGAATTACCACTCCTCAAACCATCAAAATAGAAGCACAAATCAAGAAGAAAAATGTAATAGTGTTGATTGATTCAGGAAGTACCCACAATTTTATTCATTGTAAGGTAGCAAAAGAATTGAATTGATTCTTATACCTAGCACCAAAGTGTCAAGTGATGGTTGCAAATGGAGGAACAATAAATTGCTCTGAAAAGTGCCATAATATCAAGCTATCCATGGGAGAATATGTATTCACTAGCCCAATACTTTCCATTCCAATGGGAGGTGCTGATGTTGTACTAGGAGTCCAATGGCTACAATCCTTTGGTACAATAGCTTTTAACTTTCAAGAACCTTTCATGAAATTTTCTGTGGAAGGGAAGGAAGTTGAATTAAGGGGTATTTCAGGGAAACCGGGAAAGATAATCAGCTCTAACTGTATGACAAAGCTTCTAAAAAAGGAAGAAAGAGGTGTAATTGCACAATTATGTTCGCTAGATGTTTGCACATTGGAATCATCTATTTCTCTAGATCTCCAAAAAGTCTTGGACAATCATTCCAAGGAATTTGAGACTCCCAAAGGTCTCCCACCCATTCATGATCATGATCATGCTATTCATCTGATTCCAGGAAGTGTTCCTCCAAACATCAGGCCATACATATATCCCTATGCCCAAAAGAGTGAAATTGAACGTATGGCTGCAGAAATGCTAGAGGTTGGTATAATTCAACCGAGTCAAAGTTCTTTCTCTGCTCCAGTAGTATTGGTGCACAAGAAGGATGGATCATGGCGCATGTGTCCAGATTATAAAGAGCTCAACAAGCTCACTATTAAAGATAAGTTTCCCATTCCTGTCATTGATGAATTACTGGATGAATTGCATGGATCAATTTACTTCACCAAGTTGGATCTTCGTTCAGGATATCATCAAATCAGAATGAAGACTGAAGACATTCCGAAAATAGCATTTGGAACTCATGAAGGTAATTATGAATTTTTGGTCATGCCTTTTGGCCTTATCAATGCACCTTCAACATTTCAAGGTTTTATGAATTCCATTTTCAAACCATTCCTTAGAAAATTTGTGTTAGTATTTTTTGATGATATACTAATCTACAAGTAGTCTTGGAAGGATCATGTTGAACATGTTGATAGGGTGCTACAACTATTGGAGGAGAAACAATTATATGCAAAAAGATCGAAATGTTTCTTTGGAGTACAAAAGGTGGAATATTTGGGTCATATTGTATCTCATGAAGGAGTTAAGGTAGACCCTAGCAAAATTAAATCCATTAAGGAATGGAAAATCCCCCCATCCATCCCCTCTAACAACATTATTGAAGAAAGATGCATTTTCATGGACTCCAGAAGCAACAACGGCCTTCAAGCATCTTAAAGGGGAAATGTGCCAAGCACTGGTCTTAGCTACACCAGACTTCACAAAAACCTTTATTGTTGAATGTGATTCTTCAGGAAATGGAATTGGTGTTGTCTTAATGCAATATGAAAGACACATTGCTTTCGAAAGTCGTCCAATCAAGGGAAAGTTTTTACACAAAGCTATTTATGAGAAGGAAACGTTGGCAATTCTCCATGCACTTATGAAATGGCGACCCTACCTAATGGGAAGACACTTCAAAGTAAAAACGTATCATGATAGCCTTAAATACTTTTTAGAACAAATATTATCCTTTGAAGAGTAACAAAAGTGGGTCAGAAAGATGTTGGGTTATGACTTTGAAATCATCTGCAAAAAAGGGAAGCAAAATGTGGTCGCAAATGCACTCTCAAAAAAGGATGAGGATGTGGAAGCATTGTTGTGCGCCACTTCTATTATCCAACCAGATTGGATAAACGAAGCAAGGGAGGAATGGAAGAGTGACGAAGAAGTGTGGGCACTTATTTGAAAGTTACAACAAGACTCCAGCACGTCTGATACATTTAGCTGGAAAAATGATTCGTTATGGTACAAAGATCGCTTATACCTCTATAAGAATTCCCAGCTAAAACAAAATATTCTTATGGAATTGCACACTTCTCCCTCAGGAGGGCACTAAGGATTTTTAAAAACTTACCACAGGGTTAAGAAGGAATTTTTATGGGAGGGCGTTAAATCAGATATTCAAAAGTTTGTGGTAGAATGTTTGATTTTCCAACAAAATAAAGTTGAAACAATTAAGACACTGGGTCTATTACAACCTTTATCCATTCCAAGCGAACATTGGGAGGAAGTTTCAATGGATTTTATCACAGGTTTACCCAAGTCTGAGGGAAAGAGTCTCATCATGGTGGTAGTTGACAGGCTTACCAAGTATGCACACTATTGTGCATTATCACATCCACTTAAAGTCAGTACAGTTTCTATTGCATTTATGGAAACAATTCAAAAGCTACATGGAAACCGAAAGATTATTGTAAGTAATAGAGATCCCATTTTTACTGGAAATTTTTGGAAAGAATTATTTTATTGTCTTGATACTAAGTTAGCTCATAGCTCATCTTATCATCCTCAATCTGATGGGAAAACTGAGATAGTAAACAAATGTTTGGAAGGATATCTTCATTTCTTTGTATCTGATAAATAGACACAATGGGTCAAATGGTTGCCTCTGGCTCAATGGTGGTATAACACTTCCTTCCATACAGCAACAAAAATGACCCCATTTATGGCACTTTATGGATATCAGCCACCATCCATCACATCATATTTAAGAGAAAATTCTAAGGTTCAAGCAGTGGAACATCACATCGAACATCAACAACATGTCCTCCAACTCTTAAAGGATAACCTCGTGTTGGCACAGAATAGAACGAAACAACAGGCAAATCAATATCGCAGCTAAAGAAGTTTTGATGTAGGTGATTGGGTATTCCTACGGCTACAACCATATAAGCAAATTTCCATCAAGCAAGCTAAGAAGGATAATAAATTATCACCAAAGTATTATGGTCTGTACAAGGTGTTGCAAAAGATTGGTACTATGGCATACAAACTGGAGCTTCCTGCAGCTTCTCGATTGCACCCACTTTTCCATGTTTCATGTTTAAAGAAGGTTATAGGCGACAAGCTCCCAATTCAAACAATATTTCCAGACCATGACGACGAAGGAAAAACTATATTGGAACCAGAAGCAGTCACAGAAACAAGAACTCGACAGTTACGAAATCGATCAATTTCGGAGTATCTTATCAAGTGGAAGAACTTATCCGCTAAAGATTCCACATGGGAGGATTAGAATTTTATACAGAAGCATCCAGAACTAAAGCGTTGAGGACAACACTTTTTTGAAGGAGAGGGGCATGTTGGGTCCCTATAATACTAGTGATTACCCCATTACTATTGTACTTGTATCCCTTATTAATATTGTTGTGCCCCTATTACTGTGCCCCATAGAATCCCTCTATTGTTATTTTTGTGGCTTTATATTATTATTGTTAGGTCGGCTGGGTTATATTGTGACTCCTTAGACTCCTATATATAGAAAGGATGTTTTGTCATTTGAATCATCAAGGAATTGCTCGTTTATGTAATGTAAAGGAGGTTGCCCCCTCGAAGAGGCTGAATTCTAATCTTTTTGTCAGTTGGTTTCATAACAAAAACTTTGTGCAGTCATCAATAAACAGTAAAAAAATACAGTGCACCTCCTAATGACTTTATTTACATGGGTACACAAAGATCTGTGTGCACTAATTCAAGTATGTCTCTCTATTTCTTCTCTACTCGAATAGGGAATTCCTCTCTATGCATCTTTCCTAATGTACAAGCATCACAATCATTATGCACTTGTTTTAACATCGGAAGACCTCTTACCATTTCCTTTTTTTGAAGTAACGACAAATCATTGTAGTTGATATGACCAAATCTCTGATGCCACAGCTCTTCTGTAGTCAAACTCGTTGTTGTTAAAGCTCAAACTAGTGTTGGTCTTACATCCAACTTGTACAGACCTCCTGTTCAAATTCCTGTAGAAATAGTCTTCATGCCATCTAATAGATCTTTAATATAACAGTTAGATTTTAAAAATTCAACTTTGAGATCTTGATCTATAATCATAGATACAGAAATCAAGTTCTTTGTCACACCGGGCACATAAATGACATTATGAATTTGTCTTACAGTACCATTAGCTAAAATGACAAAAAAATTTCCACATCCTTTGTTCTGATGACTTCTATCATCACCTAGGTAGATCTGTGCTACGTCGTTGATTTCTTTAAAATATTCGAACCATTGCTTGTTCCCTCTCATATGTGTTGATGCTCCTGAATCTACATACCAGATGTCTGCATCAACATTCTCATCAAAATCTGACATGAACAATCTGAAGTTCTGCTCATGTTTATCATCCACGAGATGAGTTGCATGTCATTTCTGCCTCTGATTTTTTTCATGATATATCTTCTTCATGCACTTATCAGCTATATGACCAGGTTTTCCACCATAAAAACATTTAATTACAGAGTTGTTTCTATTCAGATTCATACCTTGGGTCGAATTTGGTCTTTTCTGTGAGCTTCCTCCGTTTTTCTATTGCGGATTTTCTTTTCCTTTGAAGAATTTATTTTTCACCATCAATGCAAGATCGAAACTCTAGGGCTTCAGAGACAATCTTATTTCTTCTTCTTGCATTAGTATTCTTGTCAGTTCTTCAAAATTCGGTATTTTCTCTCTCGCATTTATCCCAGTGATGAACATTTGGTAGTCATCGGTCACACCATTCATAGTAATGGTTACTAGATCTGTATCTGCAACTGTATCACCAATGTCTGACAATTTGTTCTTTAGATTCTTGATCCTTGCTATGAAGGGAGAAACTGTTTCATTCTTCTCCATCTTCAGGGATAAGATCTTGCTCTTCAAGAACATAAGGCGATTTGTATTCCTGATCTCATATAGATCCTTCAAAATTCCACAAATTTCGCTTGTTGATTTATATTCTTTGATGTGTGGTATGATGCAGCCTTTCGCTGACATCTTCAGCAGCATCCTTGCTTTTCCTTCTCGATTCTACCAATCTAGGACTGATGCTGATCTAGCTGTTGGCTTTCGCTCATTCCCATTTGCAATCGTCCAAGCACTTTGCACTTCTAACAGAGTCTGCATCTTGAATTTCCAATTCGCATAATTGGAGCCATCAAGGTTGTTATGCGCATTCAGGCATGCTTCAAACATTTGATTATTCATCTTGGCAATT
Source organism: Pinus tabuliformis (assembly GCA_031772625.1). Classification (NCBI taxonomy): domain Eukaryota; kingdom Viridiplantae; phylum Streptophyta; class Pinopsida; order Pinales; family Pinaceae; genus Pinus; species Pinus tabuliformis. The sequence goes on from CM062807.1 coordinate 103,064,456, forward strand.
AAAAAATTTGATCGGTAAAAAAAAAATGTTATATTTACCCCAGATCTATGTCAAAGACGTAAATCGTTGATCTACAATACTGTTTGATCTCACAACACATATGCAGATCACCATGGCTTCCTTCACGGCCTCTACCACGACCTCCTCCTTGGTAGACCTTAGCCTCTAGGCAGCCTTCTTTTGTTAGCCACTACCAGGTCGTAGCTTGCTCTCGGCCTCCACACAGCCCCTCTCTTGTTTTCACAGTCGGCGAGAGTTAGCACCACAGACTTGCGAAGGTCTTCGCAACTGTACACACCAGATCTGCGACGATCGACAAAATAAAAACATGCATAAGTGCTACAGTGGGATCGACGTGATTAGCCCTCCAATACACAGGATGATTTCGCCTTAGTCACGCCTTTCAAATCCTCCACTCAACGTACAAGTTCCTCAGCCCTAATGCTCTGATACCATGTTAAAAAGTGATGTTGGAATTAATAAAAGGAACCCACTGGTCAGCTCTAGGAAAGAGAGTCTGAACTAGGAGATTCTAGCTCTGCAAAACTGATCTAAAATGGAGACCTAAATGCTCTGGCTCTCAGCTCTTGCCTCTCGGCTCTTGCTCTCGGCTCTGGCTCTCAGCTCTTGGCTCTCGGCTCTGGCTTTTGGCTCTTGGCTCTTGCTGTGAGCTCCTTGAAGGGAAACTTGCTCTCTCAAGGCAGAACTTCTGAAGGGAGCCCCCTTCTTCGCTTGGCTCTCTGGACTTTGAAGAATCCTTCGACTCTGTGGCTTCCACCCGTTCCTATGTGTCCAATCATGAGGAATCATTTCTTTGTGGCACTGCATCCGGCCCTCTAGCTCTCTAGCTCTGTGGCTAGCCCTCTAGCTCTGCGTGCTTCATAATGCATTCCTGTTACAGAAACGCCCACTTATAGTGTGGCACAAGTGCTATGGACTGTTTCCAATGGGGCTGACACAATCAGTTGTTTTTCTGCCTACATTCCGAAAATGGCAGCGTAAGAGAAACACACAGGACAACTCACGAAAAACACATCATGAGCCTTTAAGCGGAACTCAAATAACATTCAATCGCCCCTATAATCCCTTCGAGTTTGCAAAACAGCTTGTTCATCATTCACTGTCTGATCACTGATCGATAATCAATGGCTGACGATCATTTCGGGTGGCCCACTTGCACAAAGATTACCCACCCGAAAAAGTGGTTTTCTCTCTCCTGTGGCGTGCTACGTGTCGACTGGTGTATGGGATCAGGTGAAGCCCTTCCAATACCACTTACTGCCTAAAGCCCACCCGAAACACTGTTTATTGCCCTCCTTCCAGAACTCAAAATATACAGTCGCACCTATAAACCGGTCGGCTCTATCTGTTGGCATTATGATTCAGGTGTTGTCCTTGATGGCAAACCCATTCAGGTGATAAATCAAGAAGGACGCAGGAAATATGTTCATCAAGTGCGTCCCCGCAGGTATACCATACAGAAGCCGCGTCCAGGGACGCAGGCCAGCCGTTCAGGAGGTGCGTCCGCCCAGTGCACACATTTCAAGGCAAAGAAAAGCACGTGGGGGTTTCTTGTGTGGTATCTAGCCGACGGTTTTGTGTTTCTATGGTGTCGGCTCGTGGTTTTGTTCCATGTTTTGGGGAGAAGCTCGCCTATATAAAGCAAAGGAGTTCATTTGGATTAGGCATCATCTTGGTTGAATATCTTTTGGTGAGATCTAGTCCAGATCTATGAAGGCGAATCTTCTAATAGACTGTGATCTCTATGGCGCATGATCAGATCTGTGGATCTGAGTGTTTGGGTTGGTTTTGAAGTCCTCATATCTTTTATATCTGAAGGGACGCAGGTTCAGTGAAGGGAAAGTGCGCCGGGACGCAGTACAGTAAAGGCTCAGGTGCGTCTCTTAGGCAAAGGACGCGGCGCGACTGTGTTATTGGGTGCGTCTCTGAAGCAAAAGACGCGGCGCGATAGTGTTTTTGGGTGCGCCGGTCGCAGCAAAGCATAGAGGAACAGTGCGTCGGCACGCAGAACAGTGGAAGGTAGACTGCGTCCAGTCGTAGGTCACAGAAAGAAAATATGCGTCCCTGTCTTAAGATGATCTGTTGACTGTATATTTCTATTCATAAGGTGTTCTGGGTTATTTCGGTAATTACTGATCTGATATCTGTAGTGGACTGTATCTGTTGTATACTTGCTGATCTTTTGATTCTTCATGAAAAGAAGTAGGGGGTTGTAGCTCCCTTCCAGGAGAGACTGGAAAACGAGAGAGAGTTGTAGCTCTCTGCAGGTTGCAGCCTGCGTGCTGGTAAAGGACTGCACCAGTACAAAATCATTGTAAAAAGAATTTCTTGAAAGAAGATAGAGACATATTGCAGCAGGTGGTTTTCTCCCGCATTGGGTTTCCACCTTACATCTTGTGTTCTTTGGTGTGACTGTCTATTTTCTTTATTCATGCTCATTATTTTATGGTACTGATATGCAAGAATAATTCAAAAGATCAAATAAGGAAGATTTGGTAAATTGCTTGATAATACTGATTCACCCCCCCTCTCAGTATTATTTCCAACAATTGGTATCAGAGCAGGTCCTTCAGAAAAGCTTGATCGCTTGAAGGTAGATCGTTCATCATGAGCAACTACGAGAGAGAAGCATCAATCAGGCCACCAGTTTTTGATGGGACAAACTTCAATTATTGGAAGGTAAGAGTTACTGCATATCTTCAATCTCTTGGTACTGAAGTTTGGGACATTGTAGAAACAGGCTATGCTTTTCCTTCAGCTACTCCTACAGATCCAGCTGAGAAAAAGAAGTATGAAACAAATGCAAAAGCAGTCAGTACTCTATTAGGAAGTATATCCCAAACAGAATTCATGAAGGTAATGCATTTCAAATCAGCAAAAGAAATATGGGACAAAATGATCACAAGCTATGAAGGAGATGAACAGGTAAAACAAGCCAAACTTCAAACTCTCAGAATTCAATATGAGACTCTCAAGATGTATAATGATGAAAGTGTGGCTAATTATTTTCTTCGGGTAGATGAGATTGTAAATTGTATGAAAAATTTGGGTGAAGAAGTAAAGGAGTCTCTAGTAGTTCAAAAGATTCTAAGATCATTATCCCCCAAGTTTGAATCCAAAGTATCTGCAATAGAAGAAAAAGAGAATCTCCGTGTTCTTACTATGTCTCAGCTACATGGAATTCTAACTGCTTATGAAATGAGAAAGGGAGGACCATCAGACAGAAGGGAGGCTGCTTTTAAAGCATCAGGCAAAGAAGATTACTATGAAGCAAGCCATGATCCAGAAGAAGAGGAAGAAGAATCAAATTTTGTCAGAAATCTTCAAAGAGGTTCTGGAAGGTTCAGAGGTAAGCTACCTTTCAAATGCTTTGCTTGTGGAAGAGTAGGTCATTATGCTGCAAAATGCTCTTATAAGGATAAAGGAAAGGAACCAGTTAGATGGAACAAGAAACAAAGCACAAATAAGAAAAGCTACTACACCCATGAAGATAGTGATGGCTTATCAAACAGTGATGAAGATGAACAAGGTAATAAATATAGGTTGTTAATGGCATTTGAAGATGATGATTATGAGGATGCTGTAGATGTGGATAACCTTTATGATGAAATTACTAGACTCAAGAGATGCATAGAAGAAAAGAACTTGATTATTGATACTCTACAATTCCAAATTGATGAAAAGGAAAAACATCTTGAAAAATTAGAAGGTGAAATTGTTGGTCTTAGAAAAGAAATTGAGAAAACAAAAACTATTAATCTCAAGTTTGTCAAAGGATCTGAAACTTTGGATGAGATTATCAGTGTGCAGCGGTCTCCACTAAATAAGACAGGTTTGGGCTATAATGGAGAAACTTCTCAAGCATCCACTTCAAAAAGTTATCTTGATGCAGCAAGAAGAAATGAGCAAGAGCACAAGGAAGATCATCAGGTAAAGCAGGGACAAATGTCAAGCAGAAACTATCAGGGGCAATCCAGCTTAAGGGTGAACAAAAGCCACAACCAGCCACAGGTAAAATCTTCTCAATTTGGTTCAAGAATAGATGAAAATAGAAATTACAATCAGTTGGCTGGTAGATCCAATAATCGCAGAAGCTTCTTCAATGGACAATGCTTTTCTTGCCATAACTTTGGTCACAAAGCAGCTCAATGTGTTGCGTATAAAACAATCATGACTAGGGAAGCTCAAAAACAAAGAAGTATGACAGGGATTACAAAAAGGACCTATAACAACTTTTCAGCTCTTGAAAATGAAGTTGAATGTTCTATTTGCAATAATTTTGGACATAAATACTTTGAATGCAGAAGCAGGTTTCCGGAAAGAAAGGTACAAGAGCAGAAAAAGGAACAAGCCTCAGGCGCCAAAACATGGAGAATAAAGGAACCTCAAACAGAAAGATGTGGGATAGCATTTTATGCAGAAGGACAAGAAAATCTATGGTACATTGACAGTGGATGTTCGAAGCATATGACAGGTGATAAAGAAAAACTTGAGTCTTATTCTAATTTAGAAAAGGGAAAGAAAGTCTCTTTTGGAAATGATACTCCTGCAACTATAAAAGGAAAAGGTATTGCTCCTTTAAAAGAAGATGTTAAGGCTGGAAATGTTTTGTTTGTTGATGGATTGAAGCATAATCTACTAAGTGTCAGCCAGATGTGTGATCAAAGAACCGAGGTTATATTCAGATCAAATGGATGCCTTGTTCGTGATCTTGATACAGGTAAAACAGTTCTCAAAGGAAAGAGAACTCCGAATAATCTATACATATTTGATGAAGGACAACAACAATGCTATCTAAGCAAGAATGAAGAGCACTGGTTATGGCATCGAAGGTTGGGACATCTAAGCTTCTCACAAATAAGGAAAGCTTGCAAATATCAGGCAGTTCGCGATCTTCCAGATATCAAAATTCCTGACAACACCATATGCAGATCATGTCAGTTTGGAAAACAAACCAGAACTAACTTTCCAGAGAAAGAAGGATCAGCCAGCATGCCTCTTGAGCTAGTACATACAGATGTATGTGGACCATTCAGAAAAAGAACACCTAGAGGAGAGGAATACTTGATATTATTTATTGACGATTTCTCCAGGTTTGTTTGGTTAGGACTTATGAAGCACAAAGATGAAGCATTCGAAAAATTCAAAACCTTCAAAGCCTTGGCTGAAAATGAATCAGGTCACAAAATTAAGTGCCTCAGATCTGACAGAGGTGGGGAATTTACTTCAAATGAATTTTTCGATTTCTGTGATGAACATGGGATAAGGAGAGAATTCTCTACAGCTAGAACGCCTCAGCAAAATGGAGTTGTTGAAAGAATGAACAGAACAATCCAACAAATGGCTCGTGCTATGCTTGATGAATCAGGAACCCCCGCAACCTTCTGGGGTGAGGCTGCACATACTGCGGTTATTATTCTCAACAAGACAAATGTCCGGGTGAACAGCACTCAAACCCCTCATGAGCTCTGGAGTGGTAAAACTCCTTCGGTAAAGCACTTCAAAATCTTTGGGAGCAAATGCTATATCAAGAATACTGAGGAGCAGCTTGGCAAACTTGATCCTAGAGCAGATGAAGGCATTCTTCTTGGCTATTCTCCACATAGCAAAGCATACAAATGCTACAATAAAAGACTTGGCAGAATTGTTGACAGCATTGATGTAGTGGTTGATGAAAAGGGATATATTCCTAGGCAAATACATCGTGAAGACATCGAAGAAGATGAGAGCTACCCTCAAAGACAGAATGATGAAGAAGAAGAACCTCAAGAAGAATCTCAAGAAGAACCTCACGAAGAAGCAGAAGAATGGACAAGAATAGAAGAAAAGACTCCATCCAGATATGTTCAGAAGAACCATCCAGAATCTCAGATCATGGGACAAAAAGAAGCAGGTATACAAACTAGAAGAACAGTTGCAGAAGCTTCAAGCTATTTGGCATTACTTTCCTCCACCGAACCACAAAATGTGAAAGAGGCATGCAAAGATGAATGTTGGGTGAAAGCAATGGATGAAGAACTTGAGCAAATCGAAAAGAACAACACTTGGGAGCTGGTTCCTAGACCAAAAGATAAGAATGTTATTGGAACAAAATGGGTCTTCAAAAATAAATTGAATGAAAATGGAGAAGTAATTAGAAACAAAGGCAGACTCGTTTGTAAAGGGTATGCGCAGCAAGAAGGAATAGACTTTGAAGAAACTTTTGCTCCTGTTGCAAGACTTGAGGCCATCCGAATGTTCCTTGCTCTCTCAAGTTTTCAGAACTTCAAAGTATTCCAAATGGATGTGAAATCAGCCTTTTTGAATGGAGACTTGGAAGAAGAAGTGTACATTGAACAGCCAGATGGGTTTATTCTTGGAAATGATCCAAATCTTGTATGCCGATTGAAAAAGGCTCTCTATGGTCTCAAACAAGCTCCTAGGGCTTGGTACTACCGGTTGGACAAATATCTTCATCAACAAGGTTTCTTAAAAGGTTCAGCAGATAGCAATCTGTATATAAAAGTTGAAAATGACAAATTGCTAATACTTGTTGTGTATGTAGATGACATTATTTTTGGCAGCAATGAAGAAGCTATGAGTCAAAGCTTTGCCTCAGTCATGCAGAAAGAATTTGAAATGTCCTTGCTAGGAGAACTGACATATTTCCTTGGTTTGCAAATCCAACAGAAGGAAGGAGGAATCTTTTTATCTCAAACCAAGTATCTCAAGCAGATTTTGAAAAAATATGGCATGGAAGATGCAAAACCAGTATGTACACCCATGGTCACAGGATGTAGTCTCAGTGCAAATGATGAATCTGCAGCAGTACATCAACCAAACTACAGATCTATGATTGGAAGTTTACTATATTTGACAGGTACCCGACCAGACATCATGCATGCAGTTGGAATAGTTGGAAGATTTCAGGCAAATCCAAAGGAGACTCATCTTCAAGCAGTGAAGAGAATCTTCAAATATCTTCAAGGGACTCAAAATTATGGCTTATGGTATCCTAGAGATACAGATCTCACTCTTCATGCTTACACAGATGCAGATTGGGCCGGAAGCGTGGATGACAGGAAAAGCACAAGTGGCGGTGCATTCTTTATGGGCTCCAGACTGGTATCTTGGTTCAGCAAGAAACAGAGTTCAATTGCCTTGTCTACAGCTGAAGCGGAATATGTTGCTGCTGCATCTTGTTGCACCCAACTTCTTTGGATGATGCAAACTTTGCAGGATTATCACATCACTTGTACACCTCCTATTCCTATCTTATGTGACAACACAAGTGCAATCAGCATCTCAAAGAATCCGGTTATGCATTCAAAAACCAAGCACATACCAATCAAGTACCATTTTCTCCGGGAACAAGTACTTGAACAGAAGGTCAAGTTGGAGTATGTTCCTTCTAAGGAACAAGTTGCTGATATTTTCACCAAACCGTTGCCCAGGGACACTTTTGAATACCTCAGGCAAAAGCTGGGGGTTGTTGATGCATCATCTTACTGTTGATCATCTTCCTATTGGTGGTATAGGCTCAGGGGGAGCACATAATGCATTGTTGGCATTATGGAGAAGGAGATCTTGGAAATAGCTACAATATGTCTCTATCTCCTTCATGATGGATTTCTGGTTACAGATCTGGAGATGCATGAGCATAGGGGGAGCATACCCTTTGCCCTTGATGTCAAAGGGGGAGAATGAAGCTGAAGATTATGTGGTTGCCATCAAGTCCAAAGGGGGAGATTGTTGGCATTATGATTCAGGTGTTGTCCTTGATGGCAAACCCATTCAGGTGATAAATCAAGAAGGACGCAGGAAATATGTTCATCAAGTGCGTCCCCGCAGGTATACCATACAGAAGCCGCATCCAGGGACGCAGGCCAGCCGTTCAGGAGGTGCGTCCGCCCAGTGCACACATTTCAAGGCAAAGAAAAGCACGTGGGGGTTTCTTGTGTGGTATCTAGCCGACGGTTTTGTGTTTCTATGGTGTCGGCTCGTGGTTTTGTTCCATGTTTTGGGGAGAAGCTCGCCTATATAAAGCAAAGGAGTTCATTTGGATTAGGCATCATCTTGGTTGAATATCTTTTGGTGAGATCTAGTCCAGATCTATGAAGGCGAATCTTCTAATAGACTGTGATCTCTATGGCGCATGATCAGATCTGTGGATCTGAGTGTTTGGGTTGGTTCTGAAGTCCTCATATCTTTTATATCTGAAGGGACGCAGGTTCAGTGAAGGGAAAGTGCGCCGGGACGCAGTACAGTAAAGGCTCAGGTGCGTCTCTTAGGCAAAGGACGCGGCACGACTGTGTTATTGGGTGCGTCTCTGAAGCAAAAGACGCGACGCGATAGTGTTTTTGGGTGCGCCGGTCGCAGCAAAGCATAGAGGAACAGTGCGTCGGCACGCAGAACAGTGGAAGGTAGACTGCGTCCAGTCGCAGGTCACAGAAAGAAAATATGCGTCCCTGTCTTAAGATGATCTGTTGACTGTATATTTCTGTTCATAAGGTGTTCTGGGTTATTTCGGTAATTACTGATCTGATATCTGTAGTGGACTGTATCTGTTGTATACTTGCTGATCTTTTGATTCTTCATGAAAAGAAGTAGGGGGTTGTAGCTCCCTTCCAGGAGAGACTGGAAAACGAGAGAGAGTTGTAGCTCTCTGCAGGTTGCAACCTGCGTGCTGGTAAAGGACTGCACCAGTACAAAATCATTGTAAAAAGAATTTCTTGAAAGAAGATAGAGACATATTGCAGCAGGTGGTTTTCTCCCGCATTGGGTTTCCACCTTACATCTTGTGTTCTTTGGTGTGACTGTCTATTTTCTTTATTCATGCTCATTATTTTATGGTACTGATATGCAAGAATAATTCAAAAGATCAAATAAGGAAGATTTGGTAAATTGCTTGATAATACTGATTCACCCCCCCTCTCAGTATTATTTCCAACACTATCCTATCATCGCAAATCATAATCACACAGGCAGGAGGTCAAAAACATCAATACACGGGAAATACATAGAAAATCCACAAATTTGGATTTCAAATATTATTCAATCATGTTTATAATCCTATTGGGTCTGTGCCCTGATCACATATCTCAATCGCAATAGGCATATGTCAACGACCCTTTACATGGTTGCGGTTCTGATCGCCGATTTCCCATATCGGCGCATCGCATATCGCAACCGCAACGGCCTAGGGGTCTAATGGACTGTGTCGACCGATATATATATATATATATATATATATATATATATATTGCCGATGCCGATCCACTAATCCAATCATCGCAATCGCAAGTCACCCATCGCAATTGCTGGCGGGCTCATCACTTTAATCACAATCGACTCTGCCTGGGGTTCTGACCTTTGATGAAGGCTTTTCTTCGATGCGATATATTAGAGATCGCAATTGGGGAGTCCTTCTGCCCTTTCTTTAAGTGCTCCTTTGGCTTTTTCCGATGCGATTTCTTTAAGAGCCTTTAAGTCCATTTTTATAAGAAATTGCCTCATTTTCTAAGGATAATGGGCAATCTTCTTTTTGCAATAACTCCTTCGTCCAGAGTCGATTCTGGTCCATTCAAATTGCAGTAGATTCAGATTGAAAAGATCTACGCAGTGAGACTATTCCCAAGAGCATCCTTTGACTTTCATTTTCCTCTATGAAGAATATTTTTAGACTTAGAAGTCTATTACTAGATCCGTTTTGGATCACGCCTTTCCACTAAAAAGCTTTTGGACTCCAAAAGACTGATATATTGATTTGAACAGTAAACGAGAGTACCTCACCCTCTTATTTCAGCCTCCATACACTTGCCTTGCATTTCACCTTTGAACCAAAGCCTTTAAACACTTTCCTTCCTCGATGTGCGTGTCCTCAAGGGAAGAACTGTCTCCCTCCTTGACCTCATGCAAAACTCCTGCAGAGGAGGTCACAGAAGGTAGTTTGAACTTCTTTGCCTTGATCATTGATCCAAGGTGGCTCAAACCAATGTGAAGTTACATCGGCTTCACAAAATTTTCATTTCTACATGTTTGACATACTGTCAACAACAACTTTTAACAACAATAGGATTAAAGAAAACAACTAGATGGCCTAAACTCCTGCGTCAACAAAAGAAACAAATTTCACATATTGTGAACACCTCCATGTTTTTACATCTGTATACAAATGATTGACTAGATAAAAAGCCAACAAAACTGTTGGCAATAATACTGAGAGGGGGGGGGGGTGAATTAGTATTATCAAATCAATTATTTTTCATTTCACAATCAGATTTGTATACGCTACTTCAGTTATAGGAAACTGCGTATTAACCATAAGAATAGTAAACAGGTGCAATAAAACAGAACAAATCATCACACACATGGACACAAGATATAAGGTGGAAACCCAATGTGGGTGAAAACCACCTGCTGCAATTCATCTCTATCTTCTTTTAATAAGAAACTTCTTTTTATAATATTTTTGTACTGGTGCAGTCTTATACCAGTACGCAGGCTTCTGCTCATTGATGTACTAGTACGTAGGTGCTGACCTATAGAAGCCTACAACCTTCTCTTTTCTTCCAGCGACCACGTTTCATAAATTTTCATATTGGATCCATCAATAACATTAATCAAACATCAAATAAATCTACATCAATCAATCTCCTTTGCTTCAATCAAAAACTGAATAAAACAATTACTTCTATGAATGTTGTAATTAGACGACATTAATAGTAACCAAAAACCAATCCTGAACCCAGAACACTGCAGCAATAAACAGAAGTAGCTAAAACAAATTTCATGAGACATATGCTACTTCAATATATAGAACTTGCGTGCATATGCTTCTATATTAAGGCCAACCAACGTATATGGTGTTTTGACTTATTCAACCATTGTGTATACGTGCTTCTGCTGTGTCGAACCTGCGTACATATCTATAAAAGATAATTAACCCTTTTTACTTATTCAGACATCAGTTATACCTAGATTATCAGATTTATAGATCAAGTCATGAGCCAAATATAACAGATCAAAATCACACAAAGATACTAATATTCAAGCCTTAAGATCTTGACCCATCAATAGAACTTATCCTTCTTCTAATGCTCAGGTTCCTCCTTGGTTTAGATCCAGCTATGCACCATAACCCAATTCTAGATCTTGCTCTTCATAAGATATTCAATGCTTGAGTGAATGCCTTTTCCTAACGATCTTGTTCCCCTTTTATAGTCTTAGGCCTTACTCAATACCATGGTCTAAAACCATAGAGAATCAATACCATGGGCCCAATACTTAGGTTCCACACTTCGGATGAGATACCATGGTCCAAAACCATAGGTCCAAAAACAAAGGACTAAATACCATGGACCAAAAAATAAGTTTTCACACATGTGCGCGCTTTTTCTTGCATGAAAGTATGTGCATACGTATACGCACCTTTGATCTGTGATCCCGTGTGTATACGCGACTTGGTTAAGAGGAACATGCGTATATCTCTTTTTCCTTCATTCTGAGAGCCTGAACTATGATCTGTCATTTGAGTGAGTTTCCATCAAGGACGACACCTGTGTCTTAGCGCAAAACCTGTGTCATAATGCCAACAATCTCCCCCTTTTGATTTGATGGCAACCCCAAGTCTCTCAAAATAATTCTCCCCCTTTGTCATCAAAGGCAAAGAGTTATGCTCCCCCTGAGTACATGCTGAAATCTCTACTCTACTGTGCTCTCCATGCTCTCCCTGACTATAGGCAAGGTATACAAGAAGAAACATGGCTTTATAAATGACCTTCCTATCACCAAAGGCTCATACATACATCCATCTCTCAACCAAGTGGGGATATACCAATATTGACTCATCCACCCAACCAAGTGGGGATACACCAAAAGTTTATACATGATAAAACAAGAACATTACATCATCCATCCCAAGCATGGTGGGGAAACCAAGATATGTCGTTACATGAACTTGATAATAAAGGAAATACATGACATAGAGACTAAATATCTGAGACAAGACTATGATAGTCATCAACAACTAACATTAGCAGCATCTGTTAATCATCATCAAGACCAACAACCATGATCTCCCTCTACACCTGTTCCACCTGAAAGAAAATGAACCAAGATATTCTAAGATAATGCCAACAATGCATTATTAGAAGTATATGCTCCCCCTGAACCTGTGCTAGATGGTCTCTATCAAACCCATATCAGACTCTTTTCATCCTGAAATTGGCCCCACTGTTTGTCTTCAAACCAACATATACGCGGCTGTGTCCATAGACACCTACGTGTGTACGCGGATACACTTCATGAAACTCACGTACAACCACTATTCTCTGAAACAAACAATTTCAACAACAAGATGATGCATCGACTACTCCCAGCTTCTGTTTGAGATATTCAAATGTCTCCCTAGGAAATGGTTTGGTGAATACATCAGCAACCTGTTCCTTGGAGGGAACATACTCCAATTTGACCTTTTGTTCAAGCACTTGTTCCCAGAGAAAATGATATTTGATAGGTATTTCTTGGTCTTCGAATGCATCACTGGATTCTTTGAAATATTGATTGCACTTGTATTATTACAAAAAATGGAGATACGTGGAGAACAAATGATTTGAATGTCTTGCAATGTTTGCATCATCTAAAGGAGTTGTGTGCAGCAAGATGCAGCATCCACATATTCTGCTTCAGTTGTAGATAATGCAATTGAGCTTTGTTTCTCATTGAACCAAGATACTAATATGAAACCCATAAAGAATGCACCACCACTAGTGCTTTTTCTGTCATCCACGCTTCCTGCCCAATCTGCATCTATATATGCATGAAGTGTGAGATCTGTATCTCTAGGATACCATAAGCCATAATTTTGTGTTCCTTGAAGATATTTAAAAATCCTCTTAACTGCCTGAAGGTGTGCTTCCTTTGGATTTGCCTGGAATCTTCCAACTATTCCCACTGCATGCATGATTTCTGGTCAGGTACCTGTCAAATAGAGCAGACTACCAATCATGGATCTATAGGTTGGTTGATGTACTGTTGTTGATTCATCATTTGCGCTAAGGTTGCATCCTGTTACCATAGGGGTAGATACTAGTTTCGAGTCCTCCATCCCATATTTTTTCAAGATCTTCTTGAGATACTTGGCTTGTGATAGAAAAATACCATCTTTGTTTTGTTAGACTTCTAAACCAAGAAAATATGTGAGCTCACCAAGTAAGGACATTTCAAATTCTTTCTACATCACCGAAGTGAAGTTTTGACTCATGAATTCTTCATTACTACCAAAGATGATATCATCAACATACACAACAAGTATTAGCAATTTATCATTATCAATTTGTATATATAGATTGCTATCTATTGATCCTTTTGAAAAACCTTGTTGATGGAGGTAATTGTCCAATTGAAAATACCAAGCCCTTGGAGCCTGTTTAAGGCCATAGAGAGCCTTTTTGAGTCTGCATACAATTTTTTGGATCATTTCCAAGGATGAATCCATATGGTTGCTCAATGTAAACTTCTTCTTCTAAGTCTCCATTTAGAAAAGAAGATTTCACATCCATTTGATATACTTTGAACTCCTGAAAGCTAGAAAGAGCAAGGAACATTTTTATGGCATCAAGTCTAACAACTAGTGCAAAAGTTTCTTCAAGGCCTATGCCTTCTTGTTGAGCATACCCTTTACAAACAAGTCTGGCCTTGTTTCTAATAACATCTCCATTCTTATTCAGCTTGCTTTTGAATATCCATTTTGTCCCTATGACATTCTTATCATTTGGTCTAGGAACCACCTCCCAAGTGTTATTATTTTCAATATGTTCAAGTTCTCCATTCATAGCCTTGACCCAGCATTCATCTTTGCATGCTTCACTTACATTTCATGGTTCAATGGAGGAGATAAATGCTAGATATCTTGAAGCTTCTGAAATAGTTCTTCTTGTTTGTACACCTGCCTCTTTTGCCCCAAAATTTGAGTCTCCGGATGATTCTTCTGGACATACCTGGATGGAGTCTTTTCTTCTACCCTTATCTGTTCTGCTGGTGTCTCATAGGTTTCTTCTTCATCATAAGTCTGATTTGATGTTGAAGGATAGTCCTCATCATCTTCGAAATCTTTGAATTTTACCTGCCTTGGATTGTTTCCTTCTTCATCAACCACTGCATCAATACTTTCAACAGTTTTTCCAAGTATTTTAATGTAACACTTATATCCTTTGCTTTGGGGAGAGTAACCAAGGAGAATGCCTTCATCTGCTCTAGGTTCAAACTTACCAAGGTTTTCATCAATCTTTTTGATGTAACATTTTCTTCCAAAAATTTTGAAATATTTTACCGTAGGAGTCTTACCATACCAAAGTTCAAGAGGAGTTTGAGTGATGTTCACCCGAACGTTTGTCTTGTTGACAATAGTAACGACATCAAATGCAGCTTCACCCCAAAAGGTTGGAGGAGTTCCAGACTCATCAAGCATAGCACAAGCAATTTGTTGAACCATTCTGTTCATCCTTTCTACTACATTTTGTTGAGGAGTCCTTGTAGTAGAGAATTCCCTTCTCATTCCATGTTCTTCACAAAAATCGAAAAATTCATTCGAGGTAAATTCCCCCCCTCGATCAGACCTGAGGCATTTGATTCTGCAATTTGATTCATTTTCAACCAAGGCTTTGAATGCTTTTAACTTTTCGAAAGCTTCGTCTTTATGCTTCAGAATTCCTATCCAACACACCCTGAAAAAGTCGTCAATGAATAATATGAAGTATTCTTCTCCTCGAGGTGACCTTTTCCTGGATGGACCACATACATCAGTATGGGCAACTTCAAGTGGCTTACTAGCTGATCATTCCTTCTCAGGAAAATTAGTTCTGGTTTGCTTACCAAACTGACATGATTTTCATATTGTATTGTCTGGAATTATGATGTCAGGGAGATCACGAACCCCCTGCTATTTGCATGCTTTCCTTATCTGAGAGAACCTTAGATGCCCCAATCTTCTATGCCATAGCCAGTGTTCATCATTCTTGCTTAGATAGCATTGTTGTTGTCCTCCCTTGAGTATGTATAAATTATTTGGAGTTCTTATGCCTTTGATCACTGTTTCTCCTGTATCAAGCTCACGAACAATACATCCATTTGATCGAAATATTACCTCATTTCCTTGATCACAAATTTGATTGGCACTCAATAGATTATGCGTTAAGCCATCAACATACATAACATTTCCAGCTTTGACCTTTTCTTCCAAAAGAACAGAACCTTTACCTTTTATGAGTGCAGGGGTGTCATTTCCAAATGAGACCTTACTTTCCTTTTCTAAGGCACTATATGGCTAAAGTTTTTCTTTATCACATGTCATATGTTTCGAGCATCCACTGTTGATGTACCACTGTTTTTCCTGTCCTTCCTCATATAAGGCTATACCACATCTTTCTGGTTGCGGTTCTTTCTTACTCCATGTTTTGGGACTCAATGAAGCTTTCTCCTTCTGAGTTGTTTGCCGAAACCTACTCCTGCATTCAGAATCTTGATGACCAAAGTTGTTACAAATAGAGCACTCTATTTCATTTTCAAGAGCAGAAAAGTTATTGTAGGTTCTTTTCATGATTCCAGTCACACTCCTTTGATTTCGTGCTTCTCTGGTCATGATAGTCTTGTAGGGAACACATTGAGTTGCTTTATGTCCAAAGTTGTGACAAGAGAAACATTGGCCATTGAATAAATTCCTGCGCTTATCAAACCTACCATCTAGGTGATTGTAGTTTCCAAAGACATTCATTCTTGAGAAAAATTGAGAATGATTTACCTGCGGTTGGTTGTAGCTTCTGTTCATCCTTGAAGTAGATTGCCCCTGATTTACTTAGTGATCTATGTTCATCCTTGAAGTAGATTGACCTTGATTTACCTGGTGATCTGCTTTATGCCTTTACTGTCGATTGTCAACCTGTTCACTTCTCCTTGCTGCATCAAGATAACTTTTGGAGGTGGATGGATTCTGTGCTTGAGATACTTCTTTAGAATATCCAAGTCCTATCTTGATTAGAGGAGAACGCTGCACTTTGATAATCTCATCTAAAGTTTCAGATCCTTTAGCAAATCTAAGATTAAGAGCTTTTGTTTTCTCAATATCTTTTCTAAGTCCCACAATTTCACATTCTAACTTTTCATTGTGTTTTTCCCTTTCAGCAAGTTGGAATGTTAGAGTATCTATGATCATACTCTTTTCTTCTAAACAGATTTTAAGTTTAGAAATTTCTTCATAGAGATCATCTTCATCTATAGCATCCAAGAAATCATCATCTTCAAAAGCCATCAAAAGTCTATAATCATTACATTGCTCATCTTCATCACTAATTGAAAATCCATCACTGTCTTCATGAGTATAATAGCTCTTCTTACTTACATTATGTTTTCTATTCCATCTAACTGGTTCCTTACCTTTGTCAAGCTTATCTTTATGAGGACACTTGGCTGCATAGTGACCGACTCTTCCAC
This sequence comes from Pinus tabuliformis, assembly GCA_031772625.1. Taxonomy (NCBI): domain Eukaryota; kingdom Viridiplantae; phylum Streptophyta; class Pinopsida; order Pinales; family Pinaceae; genus Pinus; species Pinus tabuliformis. The sequence continues at coordinate 103,080,944 of CM062807.1, forward strand.
AAGCAAATCATTTAAAAGGTAGCTTACCTCTGAATCTTCCAGGACCCCATTGAAGGTTCTTGGCAAAGTTTGATTCTTCCTCTCCTTCTGACATATGTCTTGACCCATTGTAATCTTCTTTTCCTAAAGCTTTGAATACGGCTTCTCTCCTGTCCGATGGTCCCCCTTTTCTTATTTCGAAAGTAGATAGAATTCCGTGCAACTATGACATGGTAATGCTCTGTAGATCCTACTTTTCTTCTATGGAAGAAACTTTTGATTCAAACTTAGAAGACAAAGATCTTAGCACCTTTTCAACCAAAGTAACTTCTTTTATTTCTTCACCCAAGTTTTTCATACGATTAACAATCTCATCTATACGTAAGAAATAATTAGCCACACTTTCATCATTGTGCATTCTGAGATTTTCATATTGAATTCTGAGAGTTTGTAGTTTTGCACATTTTACCTGATTGTCTCCTTCATATCTCATAACGATCTTGTCCCATATTTCTTTTGCGGTTTTGAGCTACATAACCTTGACGAATTCTGATTGAGATAAACTCCCTAATAGAGGATTGACAGCCTTTGCATTTGTTTCATACTGCTTCTTACCAACCATATCTATAGGAGTTGCTGATGGAAATCTGTATCCTGCTTCCACGATAGCCCAAACTTCTATACCAAGAGATTGAAGATAGGCTGTGATTCTTACCTTCCAATAGACAAAGTTTCTCCCATCAAAGATTGGTGGCCTGATAGATGCCTCTTTTTCATATTTTCTCATGATGATAGATCTTCCTTCAAGCGATCAAGCTTCTTCTGAAGGACCTGCTCTGATTCCAATTGTTGGAAATAATATTGAGAGGGGGGGTGAATTAGTATTATCAAATCAATTATTTTTCATTTCACAATCAGATTTGTATACACTACTTCAATTATAAGAAACTACGTATATACGCTATTGTGTCACCAACGTATATCAGTAAACTTATGATTCATTAAATGTTGATTTTTAATCATTGCATCAGAGCTTCATTAACCATAAGAACAGTAAACATGTGTAGTTACAGGTCCACCTATGAAGGGATAGAGTCCTCCTTCAAAGACATAAGCTCCTCACATCAAGGGGTTAGCTCCTTTAGGTATGGGATGCATGCACCTTAAAGGAGCAAACTTGCCACCTCAAGATTCCCTCTAGAAGCTTCCAGAAATAACCCAAAGTGAGTTTTTAAGAATATACTTGCGCCTTTTTGACTTTTACAGGGGTCCACAACCTTTACACAAAGACAGAATGGTCAGGTACGTAGGGGACATGACAATAGGTGCGGAACCGCAGGTAATGCTAAGAAAAAGTGTGCAACCAGAGTTTTAGAGATTTTAAAGGGATTTCTCTTATTTTTCAAGGCTTGACATGAAGAGCTGAGTTTTAAGACTTGCAAAGGAGGAAAGTATGAGTGGTGATAGACTCACACTGATTGCAGAATGTCATGGTGAAAATATTTTGTGCAACACCCCAATGGTTTCCAAGGGAGGCCATAGGAAATTTCTGAGACTTTACCCCCAGTATGACTTGGAAGTGGCGCCTGTTAGAGTCGGTCTTGTCAGTCCTCCGTCAGAGATCAAAACTCTTTCTACATTTCATTTTTAGGTGTCTCACTCCATTCACTTAGCTGCATTCCACTAGGGGCATTCCATAATCTGACGGAAAAGGTCTTGTTAGTCAGTTCCCCTCATGTCTGGCACTTGCTATCTCAAGTCTTTTGTCAAGGTTCACTAAAGTCCATGACAGTCAATGTTCGATCTTTTAATGGACGAGAGTCATTTTCAGTAATTAGGTCTAGGGATCAGATAAATTGGTCTTAAAACATGTCCAATAAAGCCATGCAGGCTAGAGGGAGGCCCTTAAAAAGTTATGATTCAGAGATTTCCATCTCCATGTTGACAGATTACGACTGTTCTTCAAAACTCTGTTTTGAAGAAAAGTCAAACAGTGTGTCATTTGTGATAATTTTCAAAAAAGTCTCCAGTTGATTTCTTCAGGTGCAGTCATGGTTTCCTTGGCCAAATGCCATGTCGTGTGACCCCTGCAAAAGTGCCAAAAAATTTCATCATTTTAGCTAAAAATTCAAAGGGAAAAGTCAAATTCAGTGTTGCATTAAATCAGCGAAAAGTGCCAAAACAAAACATTAGGAAAATGAGTTTTGGAGAAGCAAAAATCAAACCCATGACTTCAAAGCCTTTATATACAAGTTTCCACAAGAAAAAAAGTCATTGTGAACACCAAGGAAGAGAGAAACATTGCAAAGTGAGTGTGAGAGTGCAAGCACGCGTTTGGAGTGAGTTTGGAGTCATTTTCGGGAGCGCGGCGCACACACAGAGGGGCGCGGTGCACATAGGGAGCGTGGCGCACAGAGCGCGACCCCACAGTGTAAAGTTAACACGGGCACGATGCATATACCGAGCGTAGCGCACTGGGTTTGTTGCGGGGCGCACACCCACAAAGGCCCGAATTTGTGCCAAGCTTGCAACCAATAATTTTGAAACCCTTCAAATTGACAGGTAGGCTCTATATCTTGGCTTGCTCATCAAATTTTATGGAATGTAGTGATGGTTCATGGTTGTTTAGAGTTGCAATAAAAACACCTAAAACCTACCACTAGAAAACATCAAAGCCATTGTTGCTAGGGTTGCAAACTTGTGGTATTGATGCCAAGGCTCCTCTTTCACCTCTCATTTTTTCACTCCTTTCCATTGTTCCCTCCCCCCCATCCCATTTTTCCCTATTTTCCCTACCCTAAAACATTACTAAACCCATATTCCCTATCCCTCCACTCATTGGTCAATGTAAACCCTACCCTATAAAATCCCCAACCCCTCCTACATATCCCTAAACAAAATTTACCCCCATAACCCCTATTCCCATCATATTATTCACCTTCCTAACACTCCCTTTTTGCATTGTTCCCTTGGTGCCAGATCTCACAACAACACCTAGTTTCATACCATCATCAAAGGGAAGTACAAGCACAGTACACATACAGCAGTCATGGCATCTGAGCATTCAAAGAAGTATGAGATGGAAACACAAAGTGATTCATCCTCGGAAGAACAGGCTCCCCGGAGACATCACAAAAGTGGCAAAGATGTTAGGGATGAGCCAACCACCCTCACTGAATTGCAAGCCTGCCCTCTTGCTATGTCATGTTCCCAACATCTATCATGTTTTGAGTTTTTTCAAAGGGTGGCTAATGTTTGAGTTCATCATGAGTTAGCCCGTCTTTTTGTGCTTCACCTACATGGATATCACTCTATCTTGGCCAATGTCACCTTCACATTGACACCTGAAACTGTCTCATTAGCAACCGGCATACAGAATGTTGGAGAACCATGGCACAAGAAACAAAAGGTTCATCGGCAGCATTATGAGCCTTACATTAAGGCCAATTGCTTGAGGCAGCTCACAAGACTCTTTCCGTTCCGATATTTGAAAGATGAATATGCTCCACTCATGAAGTTGATCATGAAGTACTTCAGCTGTGAGGGGAGGTTCTCATGCACTTTACAAGGGTACGGATGATGAACATCCCATATTTCATTTGCAGGAACATAGAGAGGATGAACACCTTCATGCAGCATAAGACCCCTCAGCAACAACTTAACAGTGTTTATCACTTTTCTCTTATTAAGATTTTGTGGTTCATCAGTTGGGATTACAGGGCATTAATTGGGATGATTTCATCTCCCGTGACCTCTTCACCACTTCACAGGTATTATCAGAGGTTAAGCATGAGGGTGAACCTTCTTGTCAGTATGAGCGCCATGAGACTGCTAGTGTGCCGGTTTTCATCACATATCAGAGGGGTGCTAGACATTTGTTTGCAGCAACAAAGCGAGTGTTATCTCCACCCGGGGTGGAAGGGGCCTCCCTTCCGACATTAGCACTACAAGTACAGGACAGAGGTAAGGAGCCAATGCATGATGAGGGGCCTTCAGGTGAGCCATCAGTTTAACGAGAGACCGAATTCGTTATCCTTCATGATGATGACACAGATACAGAACCGACAAGTGCACAGCTTAAAGAGATCATCCATGAGCAGCAAGCAGAGATTCAAGCCTTTTCCCTTGACTTGGATAGAGCCAAATGGAACATGAAATATCTAGAGCAGAGGAACAAACAGCTGGAGGATCATAAAGCAATCATGGAGCTACAAAACATTCGTGAGCATCGCCAAGCTGCACAAAGGAGAAGAGTTGAGCTCACGTCATTGGAGCAAGAGATTAATGAGGAACGGGAGGCCAATCTTGAGAGAGTTAACATGCACTTGGAGAGGCTGCTGGACAAGGCCGACAAGAACCATGCATTTCTGGGACACATGGCTTTCCACTACATGGCGCGAAACAAAGTGTGCAAGGCCCGATTCAGGAATTTGAAGGCGAAATTGAGGAAGGCAATCAAGAAGCAAAAGAGGCAAAGGGAGCTCGATCGACTTTATATATTGGCCAAAGCCTCTTTGGCCCAGCATAACACTTGATAAAGAAGCTCCAGCCCAAATTTCAAGAAATTTGGGGCAATTTTGGTCACATGGCAAATTTTTTGTCACAACACAAGTTTTTTCTCCCTGTGCATCGCGCCATTGGTGCGGCGCTTAAGATTGGGAGCTCCAAATCAAAAATGGCTTGAATTTTTGGATTCAGCATGAAAAATCATGCTTTCTGGTGCATGGACAAGAATTTTGGGCATGATTTGAGTCCCCAGGAGGTCAAAAACACTCAAAAAATGACCTCTCTGCCCCTATTTTGACACACAGGAAGCAGTTTTGGGAGAATGAAGTTTTTGAGAGGCAAATGAGCACCAAATTGAGAAATTCCACTTGGGTTGGAAAGTAGACAGGCTAGGATTTCCAATGAGCACACTTGGGCACAATTTTGACTCCATAAGGTACCTCTAAATCACCTCCAAATTGGCACGGTGCATATAGCATTTGGCGCGGCGCACAAGGACCCAAAAGGCCAAAATCACTTCCGCTCCGCGACATTTCGATTCGTGACATTCTCCAAGTGGGCCCACTCATTTACACTATATTTTTCTCAGCAACTAAGGCAATGTTTAAAAATTATTTTCACTAAAGGTGGGCTCCTATCGAAGTGGCAAAGGAAGGCGAGCAGTCACCCAAGCCATTTGTCATTTCTGTAACACTGCATCTGTAACTAATGGTTGGCTTTCCATTTCTAGTTTGTAATCATTTGAAAAACTCCCAACTGTGGGTTGTTCTATTTCCCAATGGCATAGTCTATTTATTGTATGCAACACTATTTACAAAGGGTTGGAATTTCTGGGAAACTTTGGGAGAGACACCCAGTCACTCACTGTACATTTTGACAGAGAATTAATGAAATATTGCAGCTCTGGTTCATGAGATTCCTGTGGCGTGAGTTTAGCAAATGTATCTTCTTTATGTTTCATATGTATTTCATTATGTTTCATATTTTCATTCACATTCATTTCCAATGAAATCTTTCTAAGTAAAAAAGGTAGAATTTAGTGCACTACTCTGCCTTGGGATAGTTTTCATGTTCTATGTTTTCTTCTGTTGAAAAGGATTCATGTATTTATGCCCTTTTGACACTCTCAAACTATCTCTCCACCTCACATTTTTTCAACTCTAATTGTTAGACTTTCCACCTGTCTTGCCTCACGAAATAACCTACGTCTTTGAGTTAAATTCTCTGCTCATGTTGTTCCTTGGCCTCACACATCCCAGAAAACTCAATCATTTTCAAAATACCTCTTTCATATCTATTTACCCAGCCTAAAACCAATATTCATTTTTGAGTCATCTCAGACCCTATTGTTTATTTTCCTGAGTGTGACTCGGAGAGAGCCCTCTCCTGTTCTGGTAGGGCTAGCTACCAAACTAAGCGTGTTTTGTGGTTACCCTGAATTTTGCCTTCCTTTAGCCTAAGGCAAATTTAGGTGCTAACAGCGCCTGTAGAACAAGCCCTGAACAATTCACTAAAGAGAACCCCTGGGTAATCATCGATGAGAATCACCTTAAGTTCAAAGGTTTGAATGTTTGGTGGGGCCCACAAGCCATGTGTAGAATTGACGTCACTCTTGGTTGATGTCCCTCCGATGAATTCAAATGGAGGTACTCTCTTAAAGGGTTGGGTAAATCTATTTTGGGAGATAGAAAGGTTAGTGTTATTTACCGAGAAATTTTATTTCTTGAGACATTCCTCCATGGATGTTTTCAAGGAGAGTCGAGAAGGGAATCGTTGGGGCATAACAGCTTGGGTGATGTGGCATGGAAATTCCCATAAGTATAGGTAAGAAAGAGTGGAACCATATGGTTGGATGAAATATATCAAGCTATCGATAGATGTGACAGGTTCTACATAGTCAGATTCTTTGTCCCTGAAAGAAATAGCGAGGGAATGTGTGAATAAATCCTCAGATTCAATCTTCAGAATGTCATGGCAGGAGTGGGTCCACTGGGTGTTGCTACAACAAATTATGAGAGGAAATTATGGAGAAGGGAACCTCAAGGCTCAATGTAGTCCTAAAAGCGTCATCCCTAGAATAAATGACAATGGGTGGCATGAGTTATTGGTTCTCTGTTGTCATGGCCTTAAAGGGGCCCGCTTCCCTAGTACTTTTCATATAATGCATATGTCTTATGGATTGGGTCATGTCGTTGTATAGTGGGGTATTACATGACCAGTATGAATGGTTTGGAAACTATGGTAAAACTTCCATGTGGTAGTGAGGTCAGTTGGAATAGCCATGTGGGTGTCGCATGGCAGCTTGGTGATATGGCACTAATTGAGTGACTAATCTTTGGATGGCCATATCCTTGGATATAGGGGTTGGATCAGAGTAAAATTTATATTGTCAGAATCATCTCAATGAGATGAACGTGATGGTATCATTTGTCTTAAGTTTCTCTGGGGTAAAATAAAGTGAAAAATTTAGACCCCATTTGCATAATTGGACCTTGGGGATTGGGTCAGCATAATAATTGCCTCCTTCTAACCTTTGTTCAGGGTTGGGGATAGTGGCGTGTATGTTACAAAGTAGTATTGGAGCTTCCAAGTTCAACACTTGGACTAGATAGGCTATATCGTAGAAGTAACTAAGTGAAGGTTCAACACTGGACCTCTCAAGAACCAGTGAGGCCTTAAAGCATCATGATAAGCATTAGGAATCTGATTGTTGTTATGGATTGATTGTGTGTACGGTTTACTGTGTCTGTGTATGGATGTAGCATGGAACTAACAATGTATATGATTTTATTGATAGTAATGTACTAATCAAGGTGTAATGTTGAAGCTAGATTTACACCAACAAGCCAAGGTGATAATGTTTATTATGTTTTTGAGTTTTGTTAAAATATAACAATGATGTGTGTCTATGATAGCACATAAAATACAGTAAGGCCCAAAGATATGAAATTAAAAGACCACAAGAATAGCAAAGAGTGGTATAATATAGAACCAATAGACCAATGAATGAACAGTAAAATGGTAGAGTATAGTTATGACCACTCACAACATAGGCAAGAAGAAATATAAGTTGAACAAGGAGGGGCTCCATTCTCCTGATTTAATGGATACCTTAAGGATTTTAAGGGAAAAAATAAGAAGTTGCAAGGATGAAAGAAAAAGGCTTTTCAAAGCACAATAGACACAAGTAGAAGTCAATGTAGTCATATTGCAAATCTTGTCAAACATGCAAAGGAAGAGGCAACATGAGTAGGGTGCTAGTCATAGGGATAGGAAATGTCCCTTAGAACAAGAAGAAATAATGAATGGATTTGATGAGAGAAGATCTAGGAACATACATAGATATCCAAGTGAAGGCACCATGAAAGGAGGTACCCTATTGGAGACTCTTGAAAATTCACATAATGCCACATCATCATCGTCGTCGTCATCACCATGAGGAAAAGAGGGAAAGATAATATGTACTAGATGAGTTTAAAAAGGCTAATCCTCCTACATTTTATGGTGAGATGAAGAAATTTGAGAATATGTTGAAGCTTGGCTACTAGTAATTAAAAAGTTCTTTTGAATTCATGACTACTCATAGAACATGAAAGTGAGCGTAGCGAATTTCAGCCTAAAGGGAAAGGTTGATATCTGGTGGGAATATCTAAAAAATGTGAAAGGAATAAGTGAAGAGGAGTTGTCTTAGGGTGAATTCAAATGATATTTGAAGGATAAATACCTATCAGAGAGGTATTTTGATAACAAGGCTAAGGAATTTTATGAGCGCGGGCTAGGATCGATGTCATACGAGGAGTATACAACTAAATTTTTACAGTTGTTGAGGTGTATTCCCTACCTCAAGGAAGAAAAGGAAAAAATTCAATGGTATATTAGTGGACTTCCCTAGTCCTTCAAGAACCGTATTGAATTTTATGAGCCCAATATGTTTTAAGATGCAATAAGAAAATTGAAGCATTATTATGAACAAACAAAATACAATCCATAATTCAAGAAAGATTGGAAGAAAAAAGGGGCTTGAAATATAAGGAAAAGAAGAGTTAGAAAATTAATACCATCATCAGATGAGAGAATATGAGCTCAACTGGTAAGAATTGACCACAACAGAGGAGCAATGCAACATAAAAAAAATGTATTAATCATCCTGTGGGAGGGTAGAGTCGAGGGGGGGCTAAAGGGCCCATGGAATGTTGAATGTGTGAAGGAAACCACCTCAAGGTAGATTTCCCACAGTAGAAGGAAGTTGGAAAATGACTGTATAATGTGTAGGAAGCCCAGATAGTGGGGGATGTGGCTCAAAGCATGCCCAACATCTACACAACACTATAAAATAGACAAGTCGATCATCATGCTTCCATAATTAAAATGGAAGGCAAGCTTGGTAATCAATTTTTTTTCTATTTTTATTGACATAGGCTCGAATTATCGTTATATCAGTCCCAAATGTGTGGATGAATGCCAATTAGTTATGGAAATGCATCCAAAAACTTAGTTGGTTCAATTAGCAACAGAGATTAAAAGAAAGGTAAATAAATGTGTGAAATCATGTGCATTTGAACTCAATGGCATGACAACAACAACACATTTTAATTGTCTCCCTTTGGGTGCATATTATACGTTGTTTTGCATGGATTCATTGTATATGCATCAAACAAAAGTAGATTTCTATGAAAAGATCATAGAGGTTGTTGATGAGGTTGGAGAATATTGAATATTGTGGGAGGGATTAAAGCCCACTTTAGTGAGAATGATCACAACTATGAAAGCTAAGCACGACCACAAAAATAGTGTCTTTTATTTTTTATGTAAATTTCCAGCAACGTTAAAGCTAACAACAATGTTGAGAGTGACAAAAATGATGTTTTGACGAAATATCCTATTCTAAACAATTTTCAGATGTGTTTCCGAGAGAAATTTTTTGTTTGGCCCCTCATTGATAGATGGATTTCTCCATTGAATTAATACCAAGAGAAACTCTAGTGTCAAACGCTCCATATAGAATGATCACCCTAGTGTTAGTTGAGCTGAACCTTCAACTCAAGGAGATGGTTGATAAGGGCTAAATAAGGCCAAGTGTGTCACCATGGGGTGCACTAGTTTTACTTTTGAAGAAGAAGGATAGCACACTCAGATTGTGCATTGATTACAGGAAACTAAATAAGGTGACCATAAAAAATTAGTATCCTTTTCCACGGATCGATGACTTATTTGAGAAATTGAGAGGAGTAGTAATCTTCTCCAAATTTGTTTTGAGTCGAGGTTATCATCAAGTGTTCATCAATGATGAGGAAATCCATAAAACCGCATTATGAATGAGGTATGGGAATTATGATTCTGTGGTAATCCCCTTTGGTCTTACTAACACCTTTACTACTTTTATGTGCTTAATGGATAATGTGTTGCACCCTAATCTGGATAAAATTTTGGTTGTCTTTGTTGATGACATATTGTTGGGTAGCAGATCCCCCCATAGCAAGTTTTTGCGGCTTAAAGCCCTATTTTTGGTCAATGTAATGTAAAGACCCCACAAAATGTGTGCGTGAAGCGCGAGAGTCTAGGGTTGCCCGCCCTAAAATAATGTAATTTAATGTAAAGTGTGTCGGCCTACCCATGGTCCGCGGACCATGGGATTGTATAAATAGAGCGAGACTCTAAGTCTATGAGTCAATCTGGAGAGTTTTGAGAAGTAATAGAGAGATGCGAAGGCATGATTAGAAGCTAGAAGTGGATCTGAAGGTATTAGATCGTAGTGATAAGTAGAGGCTGTGCAGCTAAGTGTGTGGAGGCCTAGTAGAGTCTGCAGTTGTGTGCGCGGACCCCTGTAGCTGACTGCGCAGGGCTGAGTTGGGATTGTACTTGGACAGAGAATTAATAAAAGATAAGTTGATTCTGAAATATTGTGTGTCTTAGCTTCTGTTATATTTATGCATCTCTTTCAGTGTTATGATTTTGCATACTTGTTATGAATCTTGAATGATTAATGATAATATTGGGCCCACACAATTAAGTTAAGATCTATAATAATAGCACTGTAAGGATAAAGGATCTAGAAAACACCTCTTCGCGCTCTTTACAGAGCTACGTAGAAGGAGTTGCACAAGCTGCAAAGGACAGGCGGTTGCGCGGAGCAGCACAAGCGTGCAGGTTCAGTTCGTGAACTTCCTAGATTTCATCAAGACATCCCTAGGGTGTGGAAACCTGGTTCCAACACCCTCCCATACTACCTCGAGTGAGACCTTAGTCTGCGCACCGCGGACTATTGCCGAAAGGGCCAGTAGTTTTTAGATTTGTTTGGCTAAATCACTTTTGAACCTAGATCAGGTCCCAACAAGCCAACAAATGGTTCCGTTGCTGGGACCGAGATCTGCCTAAGGGATGTCTGATGTCGGAACACTCAAACCCAACAAAGAAGGAAATCGAAGAGTGGTTGGACAAAAATATTCATGAGTTCGCGACACAGGAAAACAGAACTCCACAGGTATCTGAGAAAAGGTGGCTGGATCGCTACATGTATATGGAAATCCATGAGATTTTCTTTGTATCATTTTCTTCTAAGCTGTATGAGTGGATCGTGAGATTAGCCGACAACCAGGGAAGGTGTAAGATCGACCAACCCATACTGTGGACTCCGGAATTAGTGCGCAGACTAGAGGCATCGGAATACAAGATCATGAGAGTGGTGGACCACTATCTCAATCGGATAATAGGGGGATTCATCACTGAGCTTGCGATAGACACAACCATGAGCTACAGTGAAGCAAAACGACATTTTCTCAAAGGACCACGAGGTAAGTATATTAAATCTATGAATACCTTGATTAAGATGATGTTATGTGAAAAGCGGGTTATGTGAATACATTAATGTTTGAGACGACGCGGAGCAGAAAGATCTACAAAGATAGCGGGGAATTAGAAAACAGTTCATTAATTTCACCATCATGAGAGAGCAAGGAAGAGCTTGCTCGGTTCTCTCTGAGAAGTGTGGTCTGGTTGATAACGCAGTGTATTCCACAGTTACCACCTCCACCCACGCCACCACCTGCTTCACCTCCCTCCCCTCCATATCCACCCACTCCAACTCCACTAACCCCTCAGTTAGTAGGGAATGAGGATTTGGACCAATTCTGGTTTGCAGTAAGAGCAGTGTGGGAAGCGCAAGGGGTCACGGATGACAATATTAATAAGGCTACATTGGTGAGAGTTTTGCAGGATCGCACATTGATGTGGTATATTAAGCACTCTAACGACCACCCAAACGCAAGAATAGCAGAGATATAGAATGCATTGAACAGAGAATTTATCCGGCTGAAATCAGACAAAGTCAATCATCAGGTTTAAAGAAATTGTGATGCTCTCGGGTGAGACCCCCTGGGATCTGGATCAGTGACTGAAGAGTACAATCCGCGAGGCTAATATGATGCTCATGGATGAACATCACCGTGCATGGTCTGTGGCATCTCTTACACTGCACCTGAGCATGACATTGTCACAGCAGAAGCTTTCAACCCAGGCTGAAGCATTGGAAATGCCGATGAGGTTGCATGAGACCCCAATACAAGACCCTGGGTTGGGAGTTCAACAAATCCATGCGCAACTATAGAATCTATGCTTGGAGAAGCAGAGTTTGAATCAGGATAGGGCACCATGGCCAGAGGCGCGCGAAGAAGTATGGTGCATAAAATGCAAAGGCCAGGGCCACGACAAGGATCACTGTCCAGTACTCGCAAACTAATTAGCAAGAGGGGGACCTATGCTGTTAAGAACATAAGCACATGCAAGGCCGAGTATGACACCCGCATTATGGTGTGCGATCTACCAGATAGGGGGAAAACACACGACGTACAATTCTCATCTGTTGTAGAAGTATACACAGACTTCGCAGCAGTTGTTTTGTAATTTCTGTAATTTGGTAGGCCACAACGAGTGCACATGTCGCAACTACAAGCTAATGATAGATTGGACCCCAGCCTATAGGATGCAGGAAAAAACGTGAGCCCTCGACCCAGCTGTAGGGATGGGACACACTGGATTTTAGGGGTGGGGACGAGGACGAGGAGGAATGGGACCAGGAAGGGGCCATGGACAGTTGATTTGCTACAATTGTGGAGGACCAGGGCACTATGCCCATGATTGTACTAACCCAACAAGAATATCTTGTTCATATTGTGCTTAGTTTGATCATGAAATGATAGATTGTCCAACGTTGATCACAGAGATGCACGAGAAAGGGGTACTCTAGCCTCCTCCGACTTAGAATATCCAAATGATGAGATCTGAACCCTGCGAAGAAGACCCCAACATGAGCATGATGTTTAGAAGTGGTGCGACCACAGGGGAAGATAAGGGGAAGCAACCTGAGGGGGATACATGGGTTGGCAAGGCTCCTACAAAAGAACTTGAGTTTGACTTGGAACGCGCAAAGGAGACGTTCATGGAAGCTAAGAAGAGATTCGCAGAGGCCTCTACTTCAGGTAGTAAGGATTAACCAGAGCCAGGGATGGATCCTTCTATGCTTACTACCTTTTTGGAGACATGCATGAAGCTACTGCGCGATAATAAGGTAGTGAAGGGACTACAGGAATTCATCACTAGGTCCGCAGGATTAGGAGAACCGCGCGTAGTCCGGAAACTAGGAAAGCATACATTGCGCACTGGGAAGGAGATGAGATAAACAACGCAGATTGGTGAGTACGAAATGGATTAGGTAATCCTGGACCTGGGGTCGGACGCAAATGTATTACCCAAGAAAACCTAGGAACGCATGGGTAGGCCTACATTGCAGTGGTCCCCTATTCAATTACGAATGGCAAACCAACAAAAGATCATGCCCATGGGAAGGCTGCAAGGGGTAACAGTGGATATTGAAGGTACGAGCACACAGACGGACTTTGAAGTGATAGAGATTGTCGATGACAGCAATCCTTATCCCACATTGTTAGGAATAGACTGGGCGACTGATATGAATGGAGTCATTAACCTGAAGAAGTGGAAGATGATATTTGAGAAAAAGTCACTACGCATGGTAGTCCCGTTAGACCCATCCAAAGGAGCATGCTACACTGAACCCGTGTACAACGATGAAAGCGATGATGAGTTGGATTGTATTTACCAGATAACTGCACAGGACCATGATTGGGTGAACCCGACTACAGATGGAAGAATCTCATGGGAGCACGATAGCTCCTGTAACTCGGATTCAGACAAGGAAGTAGAGCGCTGGAAGAACCAGTTGCACGAGGTGACAATGCTAAATTTAAACATGATGATTAGATCACTCCATCACGTGATGATAGAGGAAAGGGAACTACCAACCCATTATGAAGTGACAACAGTGGATGACTTCCTGAACGAAGCTGAAAACGCAGTATCGGAACAGTAGCGGTATGTTGCACTAGAAGGGGCACTGTGTGCAACAACCACACAAAGGGGGAGTACACATCAGGAGATCATGGTAAATTTGCACAGATAGGTTGGAAGCCCCCAGCATCGAACGAGAATTGGGTAGCCTAGATAGAGAAGCTTGCACGCTCACCTATGTCGATGGGTGCTGACTTGGGCTGCGTAGTCCATGCTAGCAAACCCTAGACTAAGGATCGACAATCAGAACCAGTCGCAGCAGCAAGAAAAGCGACGCACACCACAAACATTCCACTTAGAAGCATTCAATAAGGTATGTAGGATCCTGAACAAGGTTCACTAGGCCAGACAGGCTGATTAGCACTGGCGCGTACTAGCGGTTCGATGGGCCTCTACGGCCTTGTACAAGAATTTGAGCGCGGAGATGATTCCAAAGATGACGGGCAGAGTCAAGGCCATAAGTTTGGGAGGAAGGAATCCTCACATAATTGGAACAGTTCGTAGGGGCTAGGATGAAGAAATTATGCTGTCGCGCGAAGTCGACTATATGCAGTTACAAGACGCCATTCGGTGAGGGCACTTGAAAATTCACGAACTCGAAGAAAATCGAGTACGGCTAAGGAAGAAAAGCAGGCTCTTGGACAAAGAAATCAACAAAATGAAAATTGAAATCACAAAGGCATTAGAAGGATTTGTGTCTCTGATACCATGGCTGTGGCCACACCTCACTAGACAAAGGAACTGAGGGAGCACATCGTATAAGGAAGAAGGCGAAGCGCTAACTGACGCGAGGGTAATTGAGGGGTGCCCGCGGACTAGGCTGGAAGGTGTAGGGAAGCCTCTTATGGGTGGTGTGACCACCTGACTATCTGTAGAAAGCACAGCCTTAGTGCTGCAAGCAGTTGGAAGAGAGCGCGAGACTATAATAGAGTCTGTATGGGAGCAGCGTGATAGGGGGACTACGCGCAGGGTCAGTAGGTCACAAGGGTTGGGCCCGCTCATGGGAGGCTGCGCTAACGCGAGGGTAGACTAGGAAGTGATCATTGGGGTCATTGTTCATGACAAGATATCCCATTTAAGACAACGAGGAGCGAGCGGCGGGCAATTAAGACACAAAGTTAGAACTAGATTTAGAACGATCGGCCGCCAATCTTGCATTAATGAGCTGAAGGAGGGGGGAACAGTTGAATTTGAATTCCGACAGACCTATAAATGACAGATGGTCATCCACCGAACAACCCTTGACATCTTGAGAATTCAGTTAGTGCACTATCAATTGGGTATGGACCTTATGCCTTTAGAGGCTTTGAAAGCAAGCTCAGTGTTTGAAACATTGACGAAAGAGACGTAGGACATGCTGAACAGAGTGATGTCGACAGTCGAGGGAGCCGCGCCGAGCCCTATGTCACTACTGGTGGATGCACCGGAAATTCTAAAATCGCCCCGAATGCAGAGGCCCAAAAAGGACCCACAGGTAGCAGGACTGATCTGTATGTCTCCGCGGAACCTATGGTTTTGTAAGTTGTCTATGAAAGATAAGGGCAAGATGGTTAATCTTGAGATAGATGATGAGCAGGAAGATCTCCAGGCCTTCGTAGAAGAAATTGAACTAGATGTAGAAATGGAGGAAGACGTTCAACCAGTGCGTGCTGCAGCAAAACTGCCCACGTATGTCCCTATGCGGAAAGGGAGAGTAAAAGTACCTAAAGATTTGGATGTCGTTAAAAGCACACTCAAAATCGCGTTCCTCCCCGAGGGAGTTCTGTTTGAAGATTCGACTTTGGGCTGCATGCCCACATTGAAATTTGAAGATTGGGACCTTGCGGATAGCGAAAAATTCCCACATTTAGAAACCAGCCAACTAATGAAACAAAGCAAGGAGGGTGCAGTTATAGCACTACAGCCACAGAAATGGCTGTGCGAGGTGGAGGAGGTCGGGCTACTCCACCTATTATGGATTCCGCACTTTCATCGGGCACCAATCTCGATCTTTGTCATTAGGAAACTGCTTTACCTAATGCACGATGGGTACTTGTGGCTGGAGGAGCCCATTCCCATCACGAAGGAGCTTATTCATAGGATTTCTTGGCTTCCCTGTACGGGAAGGGACCCTACGGAAATAGCTGGCAAAAGTGGAGAGTTGGCACTTGCAGAGGCCATGAAAAAGAAATACAAGTTGGACAAAAAGCAAAGGGGTTACGTTATTACTAGCATTCAAGACAAAGGGGTGCGTGTAGCCACCCAGTTGCTGGCAATAAAAGTGATGAGGAAATGTTGTGGCAACGAGGTACCAGCAACGGTCATCATGCTGGCTAAACAATGCGTATAAGGGGTACGGTTCAACTAGGCACAGTTCCTCTGTGAGGAGTCCCTGACGAACCACAGGGTGGCCCAAGAGCAGGGTAAGACCTTCCACTATGCGTGGTTTCTCTTATCTATCTTGTTGGTTGCACGGGAATTGCCTGAGGACAGTAAATTTCCTCCACTTAACCAGGACTTGCTAGAGGCAACAAAATACGCATCGCTATGGGTGACAAAAGATGCCACGCGAATCCGCGAGATCAAGATCTTCTGGATACTTATGGAGGCAAGCATACAAATGTGGATCAACAAACGGTCGTGCCTATCCCCCATGGTATACGACAGTCTACTGAGCTTTACATACTTTAAGGCAGATATGCACAATGTGTACATCAAGGCATGGAAGTATCCGGAGCAGAAATGGACCACACTCCCCTTCATCTTGATTGATGACGATGTGTTCGTGGTGCTCGACTCATGGCCACCTGAATGGTGCACCCCGGATCTGACGATGCACAATGAGATGGTGATTCAAAGACAAAAGGATACCACTAAGCTATTGGCACAACAAAAGCAGAACAAGCAGTTCACTAAAGGAGTAAGGGCTTCCTGTGAGGCAGCGAAGGCCGCCGCAGAGCTGACCAAGGCCACGGACAAAGTAACAACAACACCAGCATCTGGGGAAACCATGTCGTATGAAGAAAGAGGCCTAAACCTAACCACAGGATAGGGGACAGATTACACGGCAGCAGGCGCAGACCCAAACACATCATTGACACAGCTAAAATGGCCACACAGTACACAACGGACAGGGCCCCGGAAGAAGACCAAGGCTTCCAAATTAGATGGGGAACCTATTACACTGACCGAGGGTGACCTATACGACATCGGCAACATAGTTTGTGACGTCACCACAGAAGCGCTCGAGGAAGCAATGATGGAGCAACATAATGTGTTGGGGGCACTCAGGGCGCAACTGCAGGGACTTCAGTTGCGGCCCCCACAATAGGGAACGATAGCTGTCTATGGGGCTATGGGTACATTAGCAACAGAGTAGTTGTTGTGAGCCAAAATGGCTAATACCGTCACGCTGCCAAAAGGAGCACTAACAGTGGACAACATGGACGACAGAGCCGCGGTAGGTAGGATCAAGGGACTTCACCTAAACTTGGCAGCCCTTCCATGAAAGATATTATACTAGCTGCAAGATGGAGCAATGATAGAGCTCCGTGCTAGGGAAGGATGCACAGTACAAATGCTCAGTGAATAGTGAATCAACATCGAGCAACTGAGCCTCCAACGCGATGAAGCGGTAGCGCAAAATCACCAGCTGGAGCAGATCATCGAGGAAGCATGTCATGGCGTCCCTGAGCTAGAGAATGCGATAGACCTACCAGTAGGAGTGTGGATCCACAAATTGGCTAGTGGATTCCGTGAGGAAAAGGAGGAAGCAACGAGGATCTAACTAAACCTCAACCTGCAAATTGCAGAACTGCCGCTGAAGGCGCAGTCGTCTACACTCCTGAAAGTCAGAGAGCAGTTCCACCGCACAATTCAATCGAGGTTGGAAGCAATAGAGCATGTCGTACAGGATTTCACGGGCTTGTTGGATCATTCACTCTTCACGCTAACATCGCTGCAGAAATATCCAACTATACAGTGTCTAGAGACGGAAGCACAATAGTTATAGCACGCACATGACAATGTCTGGGGGACTGCGTAGATGGTCGCCCTTACTCAGCGACTGGTCAAGATGAATGAGGCCCAGGCTCTAAAGGAACAGGTGGATGTCGCATGTCAGAAAGAAGTAGTGCTTAAAGCGCGCATCCAGCCTTGGCTCGAGGAAGCATTCACGGTCACTACCAAGAGTGAGGGAAAGCTGGCACATATGCAGGGCATATATGCGCTAAGGCAAGGAGGTGGCCCTGACAACGACGCATCGGGGATACACGCACAACTGGTACAACAAACAGCGAAAGAATGTCTTGCGGACTTACACGAAGCACAGATGGCGAAGTAGCGCAGGCACGCAGGTTCGGTTTACGAACTTCCTAGATTTCATCAAGACATCCCTAAGGTGTAGAAACTTGGTTCTAGCATCATCCCATACTACCTCGGGTGAGACCTCCTCCCGCACACCACAGACTGTTGCCGAAAGGGCCAGTAGTTTCGGGATTTGTTTGGCTAAATCACTTCTGAACCTGGGTCAGGCCCCAACAAGCCAGCACATATTGGTATATTCTAAGGCTGAGGAAAAACATAAAGAGAATATGCATCTAGTGCTATGGTTCCTAAGAGAGAACAAGTTATATGTAAAGCTGAGTAAGTGTGATTTCCTCCAATCTCAGATTCAATACTTGGGACACATAGTCTCGAAGGAAGGGATAATAATTGATTCAAAAAACATCAAAACCATAAGGGAGTGGCCAACATGAAAGAATGTGATAGAGGTGAGATCATTTATGGGATTGGTATCAAATTACAGGAGGTTTATAAAATACTTCTCCAGGATAAGCCATCAAATCACCACCTTGCAGAAAAAGGAAAAAAAATTTGAGTCGATAGGTAACTGTGTTGCAAGATTTGATTAGTTGAAATAGTTGCTCACTAATGCAATAGTGTTAAGGATTGTAGATCCATACAAGGAATTTGTGGTTTGTATTTATGTCTACAAAGAGGGGCTCGGTGGGGCCTTGATTCAAGAAGGTCAATTGGCTTGCTATGACTCACTATGTGCTGGTCCTACCAACATTCATGGGATCACCGCAGTATGAATTCCCAACTAGACCTCACACCATTTGGTGTGGGAGTCCCATCTGATATGATGGCCTGGTTTCCATTGTCTTAAGGATTTTCCTCAACTCTTGCTTGTCATCACAAGAGAGTGGTTTGCTTTCTCTTCGACAAGTGAGGTTCATGTGCCTAGTGAGTGTAAGTGTACTTGTGTCAATGGTTCCTTAACTGTGAGGGGAATAAGGTGAAGGGGAGTTCTAGGTTGAAAGGGATCAGTCCCAACTCGGCTAGAAACACACACCAAAAAGGGACATACATAGCTTCCGGCAGAGCAGTCTGCTTAGATGCGAAAGTCACAACATACAAGGTAAGATATCACATACAACAACCATGGACTAGTTTGAATGAGTGCAACAATTGTTACAACAAGGTTCATGTGAAAGGTTTGTCTGATGTCTAGCAGAGAAGTCGACATAGATGTGACAACATTAACATCACATACAACACATTTCCATTAATATATTATGCATTACAACAAATGAATAAGTTCGGATGTAGAACACGGGTTAAAGCAACATGCATTACAAGTGTTAAAGATCAGCCATACAACAAATAAAATACATGTGTGAAAATGTGTTGGCCTGTTAACAGGCTTTTGAATTAAGTGAAAGTTCCACGAAACATCGTTACACCATACATCACTAACCCCGTTAGCCCAGAATTGGAGCCACTACTTACTCCTCAAAAAAAATATTACAGACTCTCTTGCCTATATGGGAGGAGCTGAGGTGAAAAGTCCTTTCATATAAAAATGTGGGGGGTATTTATAGCCAAGGGTGAAACTGACCCTTGTGGTTGTTCGACTACCCTCATGACCATTCGACTTCCATGACATTTCAACTTACATGACTCTATGTTTAATAAGTGGGTCTATTGCAATTCCACATTACATCACATTGATTGACAACAAGCCCATAATGGAGATGTGGGCAACATGACTCATGACTTCACTCACATGACATGACATGACAATGCTGGTACATTCATGCTGCTACTAGAGTGCATGTTGAGCTACAGTGCTGCTGATTGATGGATGTCTTCATGGTGTATCATAGCTTCACCTTCGCATGGCGAAGTGCAAGGAATCTTCGATGGTCCTTGGCTTGTTTTATGAAGATTTAGCATGTTGTTGCTTGCTTTCATGCTGGAAAGCTTGACACGCTCACTTGTTCGCGAAGGTGCATGTTCGTCATACTCATCTACTTTGCATGCTTCATTCGTTTATCCATTGGTGAACATGTCCATCTACATGTGCTCCCTTCATTCATCCTATTAATCATCTTGACATGTTTGTTGGTGTACCTATACCTACAGTCACTCATGACGAGACGACATCAAATCCAAAACCTCCTAGTAGACCATGACATAGGATCATTCGAATGCAGGTGACTAGGAGAGGCAGTAGGATTGTGATGCGGGATGATGGCTCCAGGCAACTGCTGATGAAAACTGCGTAAGAGTCACTGAGAGATGGAAAGGGACAATCTCAGTCGACAATCTCTGTCTACAAGGTCTGGCTCGGCTAGGAGGCAAAATTTCACAAATTTTGGGAGGGATAGTCCAAGCTACAGGAGGGAAGGGCGAGCATGCTCTACACATTTTCCAAAATGAATATTCAGCAGGGGCTGGACAGCCAGATTTGTGCAATATTCTAGAGGAACAGGCTAGGTTGCATGAAGGGTCAGGAGGCAGGGATTGCACAGTTTTTCTGGGGAATTGCCCAGGAGACTGGTAGCTAGAACTATGCAATTCCCAGAGGGAACTACCAGTTGGCTACTGGGGTCACTAGCAGCCAAAAATACGCAATGCCCAGAGGGAACTCGCAGTTGGCTGCTCAGTCACTGGCAACAGAAACTGTACAATTCCTCGAGGGAACGGGGAGTTTGCTGCTGGGAGCTGCTGGCTGGGAAAACTGCATTGAGGAGGGGAGGCCAGCCTGCTGATCATCTCTGCATAAATTTTGAGCTGCACTAACTAATGGGAAGTGGAAGGCCTGCTCATTAGCACTTTCTGAGATGAAAAATTGGTTGTCTGTCCAGATGACTGACTAGTAAAACTGTGTAATTTTCTGAAGGAGATAGGGACGGGCAGTTGGTGTCTGTCCGACGTGTCTGCGCAATCTCCTCAATTAGTTGAATGAGTGAGGTCAATGTCCTCTGTGGAATTTTTGAGGGGAGTCAGTCCCAGGCTGACTATCAGGTCTGACTATCCAGGTGGCCAGTATGAGAGTTGATTGAGTTGCTTGCGAGCAGCACAGCCTGAAAGGACTAGCTTGGTGCTTTTGCATTGTTTTGGCTTATAGTCAATCAAGTCGAAAGTAGGGTGATGGTCTAGCTGTCAGTGAGGAGTCTGGTTGTTAGAAATTCAACAAAAATTACTAAGTGTGTGAATAGTCGAAAGATGCATATGCGATCATACAAACACACACTCGCATGACTTGATGACGAAATGACCAAACCATCCAAATACACATGTTTAACATGACTGACCGACTGTGCAAGCGACAAGTGCGACACTCGTGGTTGAATGCTCATGATCGATACGATGCTTGCGGGACACTGAATGTGATTCCGTGTGTGAGTGTGACAGATGCTTTCATGGCGAACACAAAAAACACATATGAAGAAAAGACTTTGAGCATAACTAGAACACGGCCGCAAGCATGACTTAGACATCAACATGCAGGGACTTGAATGCAAGAAACAAGCAAGGTAAATGTAGATACTCACACGAGCTTACGGAGTGAACCCTAGCGTGTGCAGTCATCAAGTGAAACTCTTCAAGGGAGGCTCTGAAATCGGTGCATGCCAAATTTTGGAGGGTAATTGTAGCCGCTACAACAATTGGCGACACACTGGTAGAACTCCATGTTCTCTGTTTCTGTTCATTGCAAGCACAAGGCCTTCGTATTTCGGGAAGCATTGAATTGTTGTGCAGGTTACTTCAGTTTCCCACTTACCACGTGGACATACATGGTTCACCCTTTTCCAACTTAGTTAAACAAAATCGAAAGTTCATCTTAGATCTCAGTGTTTCGAATCTGGGAAGGGTAGTTTAGATTGCGAGTTGAAGATTTTAAGAGTATAATTTTTCATATCTGGTGTTGCTTTGCTACTAGCAGGCCTGGACAGTACCGCGACGAGGTCACGAAGGAACACACACATTGCTCCATTGCCAGTGGGCCTGCTCAGTACCCCGGCGGAGTTGCATGCTTCACCCGTCTGCGCAGGAAGCCTTTCTCTTCTTTCGCCTTTGTATTCTTTAAGAGACTATGCATAGCAACTTATTTATTTTCGGAGCAGAAGAGGGATCCCGACTTATTGAGAGAAGAAGAGGTTGTTCCTTCAGAGGAGAATGTAAGACCTTTGACATAGGTTTGATCGTTTATATTTTTCCCCTTCTCCATTTCTACTAGTTGCATTAGCTTAAACACATAGAGCAGAAGGCTGAGTACAGGCATGGGGTTTCCTAGTGTGGACACAAGTTCATGGTTGGACCGAAGATTCCCTTACAGATGGTTCATATTTTCCATCAGGACTTCATCGGCCAAAGGTTGTAACCAAGCACAAAGAAAATAGACTCAAGACTAGCCAAGTGCTGTAGTGTCACAAGTATCTTCAAATTCTAGCCACATACTCTATTCAAAATCCAGAAGGTAGTAGTTGGCAACACTTATTTCCGAAAACAAAAATAGTAATATATCAAACAAGCAAAATGAACTTGAACAAAAATAGTAAGGAAAATCAAGCAAAGCGAAAGCAAAGATAATAGGAAAAACAAACAAAATTAAAACAACAAGTTGCAGGCAGACTATGTGCATGGCACGGGCGCGGCTCAACCTATTGAAAATAATGATTGAGATCTTGGTCGTTGACAGTAAGGTTGTCAATCCTCCCGCCGAGTGATTGCAAATGATACGTGTATGGGCCAAGATTCTCGTGAACTGTGTACGGGCCAATCCATAGGGACTGGAACTTTGTATGTTTGCCTTTGTCTTCATGGGGCTTATCCCATTTCATAACTAAGCCATCCACATCGTAGCTAGCTTTCCCTGTAGACTTCCTATCGAACCACCTCTTGATACAGTTCCGGTGGAGTGTAACTTTTTAGTTCGCTTTCATCCTTTCTTCTCGGAGCTTATGGACAGCATCCATCCTATGCCGAACTAGCTGGCAAGGATTGCCTTGGGATTCCTGGGAAAGCTAAAGAGGAGGAAAGCAGATATTTGGCAGGAGGATATTTGGAAGTACGGTGAGGTGTTCAGAGAGGGATTAAGTGTTACACGGTCAGCCCATAGTGCATTCGTCAGGGCGGTATGCCAATTACGCTGCTCAGAGAAAACAATCTTCTTAATTATACGGATGAGGTTCTTATTCGTAGACTCTGCTAGATTGTTTCCTTATGGATAATAATTTGATGAATACTTTAACACAAAACCATTATGTAATGCAAAGTAATAGAGTTTCAAAGATGAAAAATAAGTTTCATTATAAAAAACAAGTGATACCGGAACGCTAAAGCATGAGATGATATTCTGTTGAAGGAAGTTGATGGCCTCTTGGTTGTTCACTTGTTTGAGCAGAGTTTCCTCTATCGACCATGTAAAGTAGTCAGTTTCTATTAGGATATATTGGTGTTTCTTTGACAAATGAGGGAAAATTTCCCCAACAATGTCTAGGCTGCACTGTTAGAATGGTTCAATCACTACAACAAGGTGTAGTGGGGCTACTGATCTTCATGTTTTGCTAGCGCATTGCTAACAGGCCGAGAATTTGCGGGCATAGGCATGCACATCCTTGAATAATGTGGGCCAGTAAAGATAGCTCGCATAACCTTGTGTGTCATGGTATTTCCCACAAAATGACCCCTGGTGGGTCCATCATGCAGATCTTGAAGTATCTTCTTTGATTCTTGTGCCTCCAAGAACCTGAGCAAAACTCCATCACTGCGATTTCTATAAACCAGTCCATGCACCGACTAATATTCCAAGGCTTTCAGGCATAATGCCCTCTTTTTTAAAATAGAAAAGTGAGAGGGTATGGTGCCATGCTCAAGGTACTAGCGGAGGTTCCATTTTTCGTGGGGTTTGCTCGCCTTATTTCATCCATTTCAATATCCTACTCCCACTGGCAAGCTCTTCTTCGTTCTCCGGATGGTGTACTGCTTTAGTTGCAAGTCTACAGAGCCCATGTCCTTTGATTGTGTGTATTGGCTTGATTTCAAAATCATTTTCTTGCAAACCTGTCATCCAGATCGCATTTCATTCTCCCAACTTTTGTTGTACTAGCAATGTACGAACTGCTGGGTGGGGGACGAAGACTATGTAGTGGTTCTTCAGCAAATAGGACCTAAAGAGTGTCACCACTTTGTAAACTGCATAAGCCTATTTGTCAATGGTAAGGTAGTTAAGTTCTGGTCCCTTCATGCTTGCAATCATGAAAGAGATGTGATGTTCATCATTAGCTTCATCTTTCTGAGTGAGTACTGCAGCTAGTGAGTTATTGGAATCGAAGGTGTATAGCAAGAAAAAAAAATTGAAATCTGAGTTGTAAAGTGTGTGTGCTTCGGCAATGGCTTGCTTAATCTGGGTGAATTCATGCTTTTATTTCTTGCCCCAGGTGTACACTACATATTTCTTAATCAGCTCCAGCAAGGGCTTGACTAATTGCACATAATCCGAGATGAATTTCTGGAGGAAGTTTATCTTTCCCAAGAAAGACTACATGGATTTCTTGTTGACTCGGTGAGGAATCCATGTGATAGCTTGGACCCAGTCTGGATCCACCTTGATTGCTCTCTTGGAAACAATGTGTCTGAGGGGGTTCCCCACTAACACGGCGAATATGCTCTTCTTGGGATTCAGGGAAATCCCATATCTTTGGCATCGCTCGAAAATATTCTTAAGATGGCGTATGTGATCTTCTCATCTTCTTGAGAGCATAGTCATATCATTGAGGTATACAACCACTCTCTGCCCAATGAGTTTGCGAAAGGCGATGTCCAAAGTGCACTGAAATGTTGCGCCTGCGTTTACAAGCCCAAATGGCATTCGTATAGATGCGAACGTACCCCAATTGGTCCGGAAAGTAGTTTTGATTCTGTCAGGTTCTTCTACTAGAAACTGATTGTATCTTGAAAAACCATCAAGGAGAGAGAACATTTATTCCCCAGATACCGTTTTCAAAATATTGTCCATAAACGACACGGGGTAGTTTCCTTTCTCCAAGGCACGATTAATGTTTTGGAAATCGACACGCAAGTGGATTTCCCAAAAATCCTTTCGTACAGGCACAAGGTTGGAGACCCAAGTGGAATAATGAACTTTATATATGATCCGTGCATCCAAAAATTTAGTAATCTCCTTATGTATGAGGGGTTCAAGCGACAGATGTACTTTTCTTAGATTTTGTTGATATGGCTTGACCCCTTTCTTGATTGGGATGATATGTTGGATGATTCACATGTCATAAGTTTTCAGGTCATCATACGTCCATACGAACACATCTCGGTACTATTTGAACAACTGGATGAAGGCTTGCCATTCTTTATATTTACAACATGTACCAATATTAACAAAATCTAGATCCTTTTCTATTCCCATGTTCATCAGCTCATGCCTCATGGTGGAAATATGGGTCTTGTTGTTCCTTGGCCCTTGAACTGCTCTTGCAAGTCATATATCTTTTCTAGTGATACCAAACCTTTTATGATAATGTGGCATTTCATGCCATCAGGTCCTGCTTGCAGAGAGCACCCGTACTCATCATCTCTATTGCTGCATCTTTGAAAACGTTAGCGTTGGCCATAAAATGTAATATCTGTTGATCATCACTAAGCATGCGTAAGTTAGTGATGTTGCCCAAGATAGATGGTTTGTACAAAATTTCAATAGTGAATCTATCCCTAATCGGTGACATTCTTGAGGCTGCATTTGCTAGTGCATTGGAAACTGCATTACATGTATCTGGCACAACAATGATATTAAATGCTTGGAAGTTTGAGATTAGTTCCCATACCTCTTCTTTGTATTTTTTTACATGTGGTGATAAACAACGAATGGTGTCACGTACCTGCCGTACCACTATCTCTGAATCACCTACCACTTTAAGCAAGACCACTTTGAGGCTGATGGCCTTCTGCAAGCCCAACACAACTGCTTCATATTCTGCTACATTGTTCGTGCACTCAAACTCCAAGTGGCTTCACACCAGATGCTTCCTATTGCAAGGGTCGATCAGAACACACCTAGCTCCTGAGTTGTCCCGTGTCTTTGATGCGTCGAAATACAAAGTCCACAACTCATCTATATGTGGACCGCTTGATGTGCTAGTACTACTGCTACTACTGTTGCTGCTACTACTCCTACTATTGGTACAATGTCTTGTACAAGTTTCATTACATTAGTTGGGCATGGAAGGAGTCCCAACTATGTCTCTGGTGGGGTTGGAGCTGGTCGTGCAAGTTAACACCCCAACGTTGTCTCAAGGAGGCATATGCTGAACATGAGTTATGCGACAGCCAACAGTACATTCTCATCATTGATGGGAGTGAAATTATGCTTCATGTACCTCTCGGATTCTACCTAGATTTGGTTGCCCTTGCCCTTGTATTGAAGCCACATGTGAGACCAGTCTGTAGCGAAATATCTATCTAGCTTGCTAGACTAGTCTCTACTGAGTAATAGACCGTACGCTTCCGCTATGTCCACAACAACTATGTTAATGCATTGGTGGACTCGATTGTGATGGGATAGTCGGATGTTCATGTCACGTAGTTCACTAATGGATAGTAACGATGTTCGATCAAGTTGGATGATTCACGCGGATGTCTCACTCCATTGTGCATTGATCTTCTTAATAATGGAGAGTGACATGACGTTGGTTGTCATGCCAGAATCAACCAAGCAGTTGTGAACATTGTAGTTAAAAACTTGAAATGAAAGTAGGAATGGAGGGCAACCTGAGTTTGCTTCTTCCATCTGGAGCATATTGAGCACTGTGGAAAGTGATCCGGGAGGTGTGCTTGCTCCCTAGCTGGTAGAGGTTGCACTATCTGTTGTTGTCTGTCCCAAAGCATGCAACAAGATATCTCACTGACTCTGGATCTTAGCCAACTCAAACAAACTGATGTTCACTTGAGTTTTCTTCATGTCATCAACAATGTTGTAGTCTAGTGTTGGTTGACTCATTGAGATCTCCGGGGTGGAACGGATGTTCATGTTGTCCAACGGAGTGTTTCGTAACTTGCTGCTCATGGATGTACTCTTATCCGTCGTTGTCTTCCCGGACTTGCTTTTTATTTTCTGCTTCGGGGTAGCCTGTGGATCAGCCTTCCTTACCAACAATCTGATCTTTTCTTGCATCTCCCCAAGTGTATGGAGAGCCCATTTACTTATGAGATTGTAATGGTCAATTTGCTTCCAGGGCTGGTCCTTGGTGTTCATTTGCAAGCACTGATACACGTTCACCTCATGCCGAGAGCTTGATGGCTCGTCAGGTGCAACCCCTTGATCATTGTCACTATCTTCTAGATGCTCTTGGATATTGCTTTGCGCATTAAGTGTATGACTATAGAAAGTGTTTGTGACTCGCTTCTAGTCTGAACAATAGTTCTCGGGATGATGTTCTTTGTGGAAAGAACGAAACTTAGGATCCGCACATCGCTCAAGCTGGAACACAGGCTTCTACATAGTTTTTGAAATGAATCAGTCACTGCTTGATGAGTTGCTCTCCTGTCTCTGCCTTGGTGGGTGACTACTTGCAAAAGTGTCTGTTTTACATTGTTTGAATTTGGACACTTCAGTGGTCAATCTCTTAACAAGGTGAGTGAGGGTATCAATATTGGTTTCTTCATTGTCTTTACCCTTGCTCACTGTTGCTTGGGACTTCTTGCTCGCATCCTTGGAGTCCTTTGTCGATTCATCATCCTTGATGACTCCAACTGCACATAGGTCTTTCTCAATAATGATAGCCTCTTCACAGTTTTCCAATATTGTCGGTCTCGTAGCTCGCTTGACGAACTGCACAATGCTGGTTGGTAGTGCAAACGTGTAGTAATCAACGCTGATGGAGTCATGAGGCTTAGTGTCCACTAGGAACTTGTTCAATATATGTGTAAACCTCTGATTGAAATATTTCACTCTCTTTTCCCTCCATCCTGAGGCTTCCCAATTCTTCGAGTGGCATGGCTAGGGTCTTGTCATCAACAAACTTTTTAAGGAACATACGTTTGAAAGAACCCCAGTTTTGTATGGAGTTGGGTGGAAAGCTTTCATACCAAGCAGCTATGCAACCATCCAAGGTACATGGAAACAATATACATGCTACGTCATCATGGCGTACCTCAAGGGTCTGTAGCTGTAGGTAGAAGTTTTCTAAGTGGTCTTCTGCCTTCACTCCACTATCTGGGTTGAATGTGATGTTCATTCTCTCTGCTTAATTTGGCATCTTGTGCAAAATAGCTGGAGAGTCAATGCTCCCTCAGTCATCCATTCAAGATTTAAATCAGCCATCTCTTCATCCTCTTCTTCCTCTTCATCTTCCTCCTCTCCTTCAAAATTTGATGGTTTCGTATCTAAGTCTGTCGGTTTGTCTCCATCTCCACCTCCTCCGATGCCTTCCCCTCTTTCTCCTATACTAGATTTTGATCCCAAGGCCACAAGAGTGCCTTGTTCATCTTCAAAGAATATTGGAGGTTCCTCTCCATCTTTAATAGCTTCTTCCAAACATTCAAGAGTAGCAAGGACTGCTTCTTCCACTAATGATACAACAACCCATGTGGGAGTGGCTTTTGGATTCTTAGATGTGTCTGGAAGATACTGTATGTCTGGGATCAGTCCGACTACTTTCGCGAACTAGCGAGTGATGGGATGAACAAAGTGAAGGTGTTGATATGAAATCTCGTGTTCAATTCTGGGAGGTGAGGAGTAATCAACTGCTGATTCATGAGAGAGGGTGTGTGAGTTACTTCCTTGACCAGATGGTTGATGAGTGAGTGTGAGGGGAATTTAAGTCGTGTAAAACTGGCATCCCTCCTCCTAGCGCCATAAATGTTGACATGCTGGACCCACCAACATTCAGGGGATCACCCCGGTATGAAGTCCCAACTAGACCTCACACCATTTGGTGTGGGAGTCCCATCTGGTATGATGGCTTGGTTGTCATTGTCTTAAGGATTTGCCTCAACTCTTGCTTGTTAGCATAGGAGAGTGGTTTGCTTTGTAAAAAATTAATTTAAACAAGGTTTAATCATGCGATTTAGATATGCACAGAAGTTAGTGGTGTGAATTCAATCCATTGATATTGTGGCAACGACGAGAATATACTTAAATTCAAACTGCCCGATCAATTTTTTTTATTAGTAAAATCATTAAAGTGCCCAACTCCAATAAGAGGGATGCCTATCGGCGTAATTAATGAAAACATCACATAATTTCAAAGAGTATACCTTCTTTTATTAGGAATGACATTGGCATTTGTTAATGGCTTTCCCATAAACTTTAAATCTATATTTTATGTACTATTTATGAGTTTTTTATAAGATATTTCTAGTATATAGAAGAGGATATGGAAGGATATTTTCATTTGTTAGTTTAATTATATAAATTAAATGGTTGTTGAATTTCTATAAGACAGAAAGTTCCCACGACATGGTTGGAAAGTATTCAAATTTTAGGGTTGGAAATTAATTATCTGGTTAAAATACTTTTCAATAATACAAATAATCACAAATCCCCATTCATAAAATGAACGTAACTTAATAAATTAAATCACAATATTTAATTAAAAGGTGATAATAAAGAATAAATTTTTTATTTCTTTAATCTTCAACATACCAGTAATATGTTTAAAAACTCTACAATCTAATAAACATGACAATTAACATAATCATATAAATCAAATTATTGTATTTTGTTTTATGTACTTCATTCAAAAAATGTAAGCAACTTAATAAATTAAATCACAATCTTTAATTAAACAGTGATAATGAAGAATATTTTTTTTATTTAATCTTGAACATAGAAGTAATATATTAAAAAAACTATAATCTAATAAACATGATAATTAACATAATTATATAAATCAAAATATTGTATTTTGTTTTATGTACTTTATTCATAAAATGCAAGTAAATTAAATCACAATCTTTAATTAGATGGTAATAATGAAGAATATTCTTTTTTATTTAATCTTGAACATACCATTAATGTATTAAAAAACTCTACAATCTAATAAACGTGATAATTAACATAATTATGTAAATCAACCTATTGTATTTTGTTTTATTTTGTTTTATGTACTTCATTATATATTATATGTATATGATTTGTTTTATTTATAAAAAAAAAGGAATAATATATATAAAGAAAATAAGAGTAGATTTTTTTAGAAAGGATGAGATGGAAGTTTAGATTCATTTTAACTTATTTATACTACTTAAATCAGGGAAGGATTTCACTTTTTGGTGGTGAAGACAAATTCAGGGTCCTTCCTCTTGGGTAATTTAATTGTGCTTCAAATTACTTTACATTAAATTGTCAATCTAGGTAAGTAAACTTGCAAAGTACACTTCACTATATGTGCTAGCATATTTCTCTTCAATTATAGAAGTGTTTTAATCTATGAATGAGAAATAAATTTTTAAACTATGAAGGTAAATGAAAATGATTCTATGAAAGCATATAAAATGGACCAAGTGAAAGTGTTATGAATTGAAATCCTTTTCTGTTCAATTATAGAAGTATTTTAGTCTATGAATTAGAAATGATTTTTTAAACTATGAAGGTAAATGAAAATGATTCTATGAAACAATATAAAATGGACCAAGTGAAAGTGTTATGAATTGAAATCCTAATCTAAAATGTCGTGAGATGCAAACATGAGTGTATTCTTCAATGAAACTCTCTTGGGCAAAGCACACACATTAAATTCCTATGAAATTCTCATTTTAGGAAAGTAAGACAATTTTCTCTAAAAGCAATATAAAATGTATTCTATATATTCAAAGCATAGACAACTATACAATCAAAGAAAGAGAAATTTTAATCTAATAGAAGTAAAGGAAGTTATACTAAGAGAGGAGTAATGCAAGACAACTTCTATTCTCATGAAAGTAAACACAACTTATGTTAGAAGGCAGTAATCTATTTTGATAAAAGCAAAAAAAATATTACTTATGAAAGTAGTAATGACTATTCAAGGAAACAATAGAAATTATCTATAAAGGAAATAAATTTGTCTTAAGAAACATGAATTGAAAATCTTCAGAAGGCATGTGACCAATGCTTTAGAATTCTTATATGAAAAACCTAATATGCAAGTTTATATTATGCAAGTAGTTATTTGAATAAGAGAATGTGCTGATAAACCTTATATTATGACTACAAGACTAGAAATGAATACAAAATCAAAGAGCTGGAAATAAATGCAAATGTATAGCCCTGGAATCAAAATGTTTTTGGTCTTTTATGTATAATTTAAGTGCTTGATCTATCATGTAAAAGAAGAAACGCAGTGAATCAAAATAAAGGTTACTTATGAAAAGAAAACAAAGGATTTGAATGTGAAAGAAAACAAAGTAAAAGAAAACAGAGTATGGAAAAGAAAACAAACATTACTAGGACTGTTACAATCTACTCATCAAAATGCAATGACAACAAAAGACAAAATATGATATTAAACTGGAAACTGTGTACATAACTTGTTCAAAGTTACATAACATCTATGTCCCCTCTCATAAAAGAGATTACAATATTTTATAGAGCTTTGAAACAACAACGAACTCAAAGTTTTATTGCTTGAATTCTGGTCTTGAGATATTAATATATCAGTTAGAGAATAAAATAAAATATATTTTGATTGATATTTGGATCAAAGATGAGCCTATATCTATTTAAAATTATCTTCGTGCCATGAATTTGGTAAAGAACATCTCATGCCAATCTCTTTGCTTACTTGGTGTTGAATGACACATTGGCAAACCATTCATTCACACAATTTAGAAAAATAGGGTTCAAAGAACCAAACAAATGTCTTTAATGGTTTGGATTTGGAGGACACCATTTCTGTAGAGCTTAAATATACTCGTTCTATAAAAAACCCATGTTCTTGTTTTCATTTGCTTAGAAAACGCATCTGAAGTTGACTAGTGAAAATTGTTGCTTATTGTCTTTGATGAAATATTGGAGGTTCACACATGTGAGCTGGGTGATATTTGAACAACAAAATTCCATATTGGGGTTCTTAGAAACAAAACCCATGTGCTTGATTTCCTTCTAGAGTGGTGTTAATACCTCGAGCACAGAGATGGCTAATGAAACTTACAGTAAGCTATTGAAGTCAAGCTAACAAATTTTCATTAGTAAAACCAAGCATAATTCTTCTCAATTCATTAAAAATAAAGGAAATATATGATAATTAACCACTTTGAGCATTGGAAACGATCATGATGTTTTTGCGAGAAATTGAAGAAAATAGGGTAATCAATGGATGAAGGAATGACACAAATAGTTAAAAGGATGACTGTAAATAATGATAAAATGATGACAAATCAACAACCCAACATGTCCCCCACATTGAGATCTTGGTGTGTCCTCATTCAAATGAAGGAAAATAACAAAATTGATCAACATATTTACTCCAGAATGTATCCTTCTTTCTTTGGGAATGAGTTATCTTTCTTCTCCCATTCCTTAGCAAACTTGAATAATTATCTAGTATTCTCTATCACTCAAATATTTTGTGTACTATGCCACTATCTCACCCCATTCACCAAGACATTGACCAAGTTATTAGAGTGACACAAGTACTCCTTTACTATGCTAAATGGGTGGATATCCTTACCCAATGTTTTTGTTACATTCCCCATCTTCTGGTTTTGCTAAGCCACTACTTGAAGTTCAACAACCTATGATTTCACTAAAAAATTTGGAGGAAGCTATAGAAAAAGTAAAATTGAGCAATTTAACACATTTTAACTTGTTCAAAGAAGAAACACACAAAAATGATAGAAATATGGACATTTACCTTAGAAGTCTAGCTCTTGTAACCTTGTTTCTCATGTAACACATGCATACATAAATGACAGTATTGATGATATGAAAGGATGGATGGAATGGCTTTTTAATGTAAAAAAATTACCAAGACTAATTAAAAAATTTGACAGAACAAGTGAATTATTCAACCTTATAAATTATACAAAATGGGATATCATGAGATATAATAAGTTTTAATGGGATATGATAGATTTGAATATAATACAATGTGAGTGGGATGTATTATTAATGTTTATATATTCTATTTCATGTAGTTTACTACAAATAAACAAATAAAATGTTACCTTGTTACCTTTCACAAGATTTTAAAATTATGTTTTAAAAAGCTAGTCTTTGATTTAAGTTTCCTTGATGTGGTTGATCACGATGTTGTTGAAGCTTTTTGGTACTTACTATTTGACATTGGATGTCAAACCATTGCAATACTTCATTCACATAGGAAAATGCAAAAACTACCATGCTAACATCCTTGTGAACAACATGAACATGTTTCATAATTCTAACAAATGATGCAATATGTAGTATAGTTGAATTATGATGCCCATGAAATGATATAACTATATCAAGCCAATCCAAATCATAGCCCTCTAATGAAGCACAATATTCAAACACCCTTTCACCTTCTAACTATTCGATACTTCGAGCCTTCAAAGTAACGAGTTGATCTAAATAAAAACTTCATCCTTAAGAGTTGTTGCTTAATTGCCTTCAATTGCTTGATAGAGTATCCCGATGTTGACTTTTTCTCTAAATTTTGACTTCCAAGTACCTTATTAGCAAAAGAAAATGTGACAACCTGCCTTTTTATCATCCTCAATAACTGTTAATGCCTCATGAACATAAATTTAGATTCACTTGAATAATTTCAAAGCCTCTTCCAAGTGTCCCAAAAAACCATAAGCATATATTAAGGAATTGTATGCCATTGTATTATGTTTCATAGTCCTAATTTCAATACCCTTATTGATTCCATAATCAATTTTCACTAAGAATAACTTGTCAAGCTACTTCTTAAAATTGTCTTCATTTCCTGTTTTTGGAATTCATCTATTGCATCCTTCTACGTTGAGTTTTGATTATCATCATAAAAATTAAATTTTCAACAGGGTTTAAGTTTATCGTGAAAGGAAAATACAATGAAAATGAGTGAAAATGAAAGGGATGGTTGATAGTGTTATAGCATCATTTAGCATTCATGTAGACTTGATGCTCTTATATGGCCTTGGGCATCCTTTTCCCATTCAGAATTGATCCTATATTAAAAAATAATATTTCAAATTCCATACGCGACTTTGCCCATTCAAAAACATGTACATACATAGGTTCTATAACTGCATACATGTGTATGCCTTCTTAAATATTAAAAAATAAAATAATATGCTATTTTTCGGGTAGGGTTCACGGATTTTAGCGAGAGCCCACCTACATGAGCTCATAGCACAACTGAATTAACTAATTTCAGGTGGTATATATACACACCTTGGGTAGGCCTAAAGTACATAAGAGAAGGGTTATCGACATTATACCCATTTTTCTCCCAGATCAAGTATGATTTTCCTATGCCTCCTGCACTCCCAATATCTATGGAAACCCCTGCTTCCTTTGTAGATATGTTCATCATCTTTATAACATCTCTTCACATTTTTTAGAGAGGTTGTCTTTGTGACTCAGGCTGGACGGATCCAAAGGAGGGCTTCATCGGTGCTTTTGCTTGTATTAGGTTGTATCTTTCCTGTACCTATTGTTGATTATCAATAAGCAAGCTCATGTATTGTTCCATATATGTTAATGTCTCATGAATAAAAATTTATATCTTTATATATGATGATATAACATATATTTTATGTATGCAAATTAAATTATATATCAGTGATATGCTTCTCTGCATTGATTTGCAAGCATACTCGATTCTAGAGGAAGCATAGGGTTTGGACCCTACAAGATCATCATCAAATGTAGATCTCTGAGTAAGTTTCCAAGTCCATAATTAATAATTCACATGTTTAGCATGCTTGCTTGACTCCTTGTTGATTTTCTTGCTCTCCTCTATTGAGGTTTCCAATCCTTACCTTAAGGAATTTTTCCCACCAATAGATAATACGAGTTGGTCTGCAAAAATGAAAGAGATGGTGGAAAAATGAAATTTGGGAAAGGGATCTTATATTTATAGTGGTTTCTCATCATAATTTCCTAAAATTTTAACAAATTAAAATGTTTCATAAGTTACTTTACCTCATATTTACAATTTGAAATTTGTGGATAGGTGTACATGATATTATGGCTAATTTGGTGATGATCTGGCTCAGGTACTCTATTATTGCATTATGCGTTGACCAACACTTGCACCTTGCTCCATATAATGTGTCCACTTCTTGTAGCAAACATGTTTATCCAATATATCTCAAATGATAAATTGGCTTCTAATGAATTTTTCTAAGGTTTTTACCATCACCTTTAAACATGTTTTTTTTTAACTAAGTTCTTAAAAACCAAAATAGTGTATTTTTACCTCTTTCTCCATGACATTCATTTAAATTTTCATATTGATGAAGAAAAGAGGATATTGTGCAGAAATACCAAATTCTAGTTTGATTTCCACATGATGGTAAAAACTAAAAGTTAACCTTAAAAACATGGCCAAATATCCTTTAAGGTTACACATTTTTGGAAATTTTCTCATGACTTACTAAACTTACCAAGAAAATCCATGTCTTGAATTTTTTTATTTCATCTCCATCTACTTGCAATATTTTTTCAAACACTGCCCTCGAACAAGTCACTACAAGAGTATCTACAGTAATTATCAATTTCCATACTATTTTAATTTTTCTTCTAAAAGTTGTCTTCTCTGAGATTGATCTACTAATCCATGAAGTTTTGGACTATGTGTTGAGTGCTAAAGTAGAAACCATGAAACATGATGTATGTGGACTAAAAAATGATATATTTTTATTGATTTGACAGAAAAGGAAATGAATGAAGAAGAGTTATAGTAACTTCCATCATGCTATTATTGAAAAAACAATTTATGGGAACAAAAGATCAATACGTTGCTACAAGATACTTTTAGAAGAATAAAATTAATAATTGCAATGCATATAGTCTTCATTAAAACCAAAATCCATGGTACAATTCTTACCATGAGAATGAATGTGCTAAATTCGAGCAAGGAAAGGATTCATTTGATTAACAATCATTAGTAACAATTGTTAATAAATGCAATTCAACTCACCAATAATGTAAATGAGTTTCAAGGTAGCTAAGTGCATCTTGACAAGTACGAATGAATGTATTGAATTCGACTCACTTGCAAAGTCTGACATTCAAGAGACATTGTTTTATTCTCATTCTTCTCAATGAGAAGGCTTGTGATTATTGTATGCAAGCTCCAAGGCCCTCGAAATATTTTCTAACATTGGTCCTAAATAAGGTGTTAAAGTTAATGGGACAAGATCCATTGGAAGGTGGGCCTTAAGGAATCCAACATCAACCAACTCAAGCATAGAACTAAAAATGATTTGAAAAACCATAAAAGAATATTGAAACCAACATGAAATTATAGAAATTATTGTGAAATTTGCTCGTCATTTGCGAGGTTTTCAAGAAAATCTCATGTCCAATTGTACAAGTAAATTGGTTTTACAATAAGACTTTTTCTCTTTACTTTTTTTTTTTGTTCTCCATTATTCTATCCTACTCTACTTAAAAAAGAAAATATCTTTCAAGTATAGAAATAATTCCAATGGATCCATGTTCATAATAGGATGAAAATAAACGCATATGTAGGTTTCAAAGATATACTTTGATATATACTAGAATATGGAAGACTAGTTCCTTTGATTGAGATGACGCCAATAAATGTTGAAGAAGAGAGTGGTCCTCTAGCTTAACGATTGTCTAGAACCAAAGTTCAATATAGATATGATACCCTTGGTTCACTTTCTCACTTGGATGATTTGTATGTCTTCTTTTTCCATGTTATTGATATATCATACTATGGTATGGTCAATCTCTTGGTGCCATAAAGGAATTTCTGATAGGAGTGCATGGGGGTTTCACTGACAAAGCAATACCATACCCTGTGCGCTCATATTAGGGCATAAAAAATGAGGAAAAATGAAACAATATATTGAGCATATAATATGGGGTAAATGGTTTTTATATATTTTATAGAAATATGTGTATCCTATGGTAATGCTTATACAATACATTAGCCACAAGGAGAACCAATATGCATCTACAATGTATATCAAAAGAAGAAAGGTAAATTGTAGAATGCATGTGGGGTCACAAAAGAGGCATCATGTCACTCTACTAGGGATATAAATGTAAAGGTGTGTAAAAAATGTTAATGAAAAGATGGATACCTACAACATATAATGGAATTAGGTATTTTTTAAATTGGGAAGGTGTATTAGGTCCGTATTATTAAGGGGTTAAATAAAGTTATTTTTAGAGGTATTTTCCAATATGTAGTCAAATTAAGGGTATTTTTTAATATTCCATGAACGCCCATGCTATGTTGGAGGTTCATTGAGTGAAACCCC
This sequence comes from Pinus tabuliformis, assembly GCA_031772625.1. Lineage (NCBI taxonomy): Eukaryota > Viridiplantae > Streptophyta > Pinopsida > Pinales > Pinaceae > Pinus > Pinus tabuliformis. The sequence goes on from CM062807.1 coordinate 103,118,483, forward strand.
CATGGCATAGTGGAAATTCCTCGATCTCATGTTCCAATGGATGCTTTCCATCAAATGTGGTCGATGATTCTTTATTCTCCTTTGGATATTCTTCTTCTAGACATTGTTCTTAAATGATAGTAGGAGAATTTTTTTTTTGATACTCTTCTTGATCTCAGATAAATATAATTTATATCAAGAGGAGTTCCTTGAAAATTTTGTACGTTGGAATTGTAAGTGGGTTAAATTATTTTATTGTTTGGGTTCAGAGATGGTTGTGCAGATAGTTAAGTGGGAGTAGGTGGTAATGGGAGAGGTTGGCTAGATGTCAATTATGGGGTGAAATTTAGGTTATGGAGGTTGTGGTGGGGGGATAGAGTATTGAGATTGGTATGGAGGATAATGAGGATATTGAGGGAAAGATTGAGGATATTGTAGATTTCTTCCATAAGGTCGTTGCAAACCTTGTTGCCAATATTTTCTTTTAGGTTAGGATGGCTAAGGTTTCCAAGGAAAAGGTGTGTTATAATTATTTTGATATTGTTATGCATAAGCTTGAAATTTTGAATTAGGATCTTTCATTATGCATGGTTAACAAAACTAGAAATGTCTTCTTGGAGCTACATAATCAAGGCTCTCTGGTGCTTGATTTGCTTCACTATCTTCTTGGTAAACTTCTTTCCACCCTGGTAATGATGGACAATCCTTAGTAGCATGTAATTATGAAAAAATGACACCAATTTCAATATTATCAAGAGGACATTCTCTCAAAGAAGGATTCTTTATACACGTAGGGCAGAATATAGACAAAGAAGCATTCTTAGTTTTTTTGTTATTTTTCATTCTTAACATATCTAGTTTTTAACTAAGATTAATAAGAATTTTTATTTTAAAATTATCTAGAAAATTGTGAAGTTTAGCTTGAATTATCGATCCTGATGTTGATTTATTTACTCTTTCCAAGGTTGGATCATGTGGACTGCTACTATACTTTTCCCTTCCTCTTTATATGTGCTTACCCAATTCATATATTTCTTGAAATGATAATTGGCATACATCCGCTTTTCCCATTAGGTTAATAAGATCAATCCACTGATCCCTTATTGCTCTAAGTAAAAGGGCTTTTAGTATATCAAATCCAACCCTTTTAACATCATACACAAATATTTCTATAAAGTCCTCAAGATTCTCATGTTCCCTTTTAATCATTTTAAATATTTCCTCTTTAATATCATGTTGTGTACAATAGTATCTATATGTTTCTAAAAACAATGTTCTCATATCATCCTGTGACTTTACAAAGTTAGTACCTAGTCCTGTAAACCATTTAAGTGCTCGATATTTTAATGCATCCATAAACAATTTCATTTTTTGAGTGTATAATAAGTAATTATAATATCTATAAAGTATTTCAAATTTAAAAATAAAGATTTCCAGGTCTTCTAATCTCAAGTCATGGAAGTACAAATGGAACTGGCTACAATGGTAGAGAGATGGTAGCTACATGCATTCACAAAAGATATTACAAGGGGCCAAAAGAATTTCCTTTTAACATAAATAAGAAACCATAGAGGTCCAAAAACTTAACCCTAGAATATGAAGTGCCAAAAGGTTTGTGGGATCCGGGGTAGTTAGTTGGTACGTCAACTTCCCAGGGGTGCAAGGTTTGCATACAATAATGTGGCTTGGGTGCATGATAACTTATTTTAAATAAGTATCAGAGGAATCGATTTCAACTAGGTCCAAGGAATTCCATGGAAATCCTTGGCCCACTAAATTTCCAAAAAAAATTCGTTGAGGGCCTCAAAATGTCCCTCAAAGTTTGGGACCCAAAAATCATAGAGAAACTACCAAGAAGATAGAGAACTATTGAGAGATTAGAAGATGTGGGTGGAAACTGATATCCACCTAGATCAGTACTACCCCCTAGGAAGGAGTGGTCTCCATTTCATCCATTTCCCCCATCAGATGGGGAAAATGCTACTAAATTTGTCTCCTGGTGACCCACTTGTCGTGGTGAAGAAGTTGCCTTGCTTTAACAACCCGATGGAGTTGTATGTGTTACTAGAAAGTATCATATATCTTGATGTTTATGATTGAATCAAACATATCATGTTCAATGTATTCTATATTGTGTTTTGTGGGGGTCAATTTCTCATTTTCCTATAAGGTTTCCAACATAAGTGGAAAATATGGTCAAAGAAACTCTATATTAAATACTATGTACAAGCCAAGGAAAAGGGGAATGCTTAATCCAAAATAAATTTCACCTATTTACTTGATGGTTGTACAAGGCCCATATAAGAGTGGTGGAATCATTCTATAAATCTATCCACACATTATCACCAACATGAAACTTATGTGGAACATTGTGCTAGTCATTCTATTGCTTCTACTTGGCATTTCTTTTTTGAAGGATATTATGTACCCATCATTAGAGGTCTTGGATTTGTTAAAAACATTTGGCTACCATATCTTAACTTGATCATGGGAGTAATTTTTTTAGTGAATATGCAATGGGAATAGCTACATCAATTGGTGCCAATGGTTGGAACCCCAAGTACACTTGAAAAGGATTATTGACAATAGAGTTGTCGTGGGATTTGATATAGCTATGTTGAACACATGGAAATATTTCATCACATGTACATGTATGCTTGTAGTTTTACATGTGCAAGTTATGCATAATCATCCTATTGACCACTTCTGTTTATCTATGTTATTGGCAATGAAATGTAGTTGATTTGGTCAACTTGGTATCCATGAGAGACCATAGGTTGGAACAAAATGTGTTGAGGAACCTACTATCACTCTCTAAAATAATTTTTTGAGGTGGGCCAAAATAAAACAAAATAAGATCAAAGAAGAGTTTAGTAGTGTATTCAATTGTGATAGCTTTCTTACAAGGCACCAAAATGGCCATCTAAGAGAACCAATTGACAAGCAGAAACACACAGTCATTACCATACTTGGTGGATAAAAATATGACATGTAATACATGGAGACTAACTACTAAGTCTTATCCGGTGTAGGTAAATAAGTATACAAACCCTACTTCTTGATGCTTGGTTTAGTAATGACACAAGCAGTACATGATTTTATAGACCACTAGGAATTATGTTGAAGCTTGGTGAATACAATTACTTCTAAATTGTGTCTAAAGTACTGTTACTATATTCTTCACACCAAAGTTCATTGTCACCTAGCTATAATGTGGATCCTATATAACCTTGGCACACTCATTTGAAGGAACACAAAGGTGTCCCAAGTAGCACAAGAGTGGATTATGGAGCTAGAAGTTTAGAACCTTTTTATCTATGATCAACATTTAGTATGTGGTAGTGAAGTTATAGTTACTATTGTATAATTGTGGCCACCCAATGTCTCACGCCAACAAGAGTTAAGAACTATGGTTATCTTCATAAATGGAGGTTGACTAAGGAAATCTATGACATAATTTCATGGGGGCTTCACCCAATGAACCTCTGACATATCACGTGTGTTTGTGGCATACTAAGAAATACCCTTAACCAATGGCCCAATTCTGAAGCATTGCGACTTTCCTGTCGAGAATGCACATGGGTTTTGTAAATAACTCTCCCCTTGCTGAGTAAATTGGCCATATCTCACACTTCAATGCTGCTCTCCACTTCACTCTGGAATCAGACCCCTCGTGCACTATGCAGGAGTAATTACTATTTCCAACACTCCCCCTTAATTATAACCGAATGACTCAACATAACTCAAACATGACTCAACATGACTCAAATATGCATCTTAGGCTTACAATAGAAATTGACTCAATCATCACTCAAACATGTATGATGGTCTATGTCTCAGCTAGGCTTACAATGACTCAAAACTTTAAGATTTTGTATTTTATTTTTCATTTCTTTCAAGTTCTATATCCTCGAAATTGCTTCATTCTCTATTGTACGTTCTTGCTGTAGGATCCATATTTCTTTACTTGTTGCTGTTGCAAAGTTTCTTTGACTTCTCTTGAATTTGATTTGAGTCAACCTTCTACAACTTCCTCTTCAAGGATTCTTTCACTCATGGATTGCTCCTAGAACTCTTCATCTTCAAACTACGCTTTTTGCTCTACTTCTTATGCTTCATATTCCTAACTTTCTTTCTACCATATTTCTTGATAGAAGAATCTGATCTCTTCTTGACTCCATTGTTGAAAACTAGTTTTAATGCTTTCTTCTTCTTCTTCTTCAGAAACTTCCATTTCCTTCTCTCCACTTTCAGCATCAGGTACTTCTTCTTTTTTCTTGTACTCTGCACACTCAAGATCAATGTTAAAAAAATATTCATGATGATCTTCAGTGAGAGCTTCCTGCTCTATCTTTTCCTTCTCTCCCTTCTTTTGTTTTTTCATTGCATCATTATTTTCATTTTCTACCCTTTTACCAACCTCTGCTACTACAAACATGTTGTCTTCCACTTGGCTTCCAAACACAAGTGGGATTCCATCACCAAATAACATCATATCAATAAGAGATTTATGTTGTGCCATGTGCAACCAATCATCACCAGTTAATGGTTCTTCATCAAATTTTAAATCAACATAATTCTCATCCACTCTATTGTGGGATATCCGATGATGCATGTGCTCATTAACAATTCCAAATCCATTAGCTGCAACTAGATTCACTAATCCACATCTCACTTTGCAGTCATTGTGCACATGTGTTTTGTCATAGTGCATTAACCATCATCTGCAACATTCACATTACAGTGGAGTTCTTGAGCATTTATATCCTCTTTCTTGGCTTCACATACATAGGCTTTAACTTATCTCTTTGCAATCTTTGTTGCATCCATTTGCATTTCTTCATGATGGGTCTCGATTTTATGGTCTTGATGAAGATCATCCACTTTTGAGTGGGGTTCGTCAAACTCTATTTTCCTCTCAAAGCCTTGCTCATTTACTTTTAGATATGCAACTGACTCAACAAATTGTGACACGTATTGCCGCTGCAAGTCACTCCCCCTTGCACCAAATTCTTGTTCCAAGATCTTCCATGCTTCCTAAACATGGCAATGATCTTTGCCTCTTCTTTTCGATTCCTTTTCTTAATCTTCTTTAGTCATGCTTGTCTTTCCTCTATCTTATAAATGCTTTCCTGATTACATGAGACTATCTTCCATATCGCTCGAAGAAAAAAATAAAATAATAATAATAATTATGATTTTTAATCTAACGCTATCTTCACCCAAAAACACTTTTATACTCGAAGATAAAAACTATATATAAAAACAAAACTTTGCAAAATACCCGAACCACATTTAAAAACTTGACTCAAATAAGACCTTTTTATGCCATGCACTTTTTTCATTTCTTTGCACTTAACAAAAATCCTTTCAAAACACCACTATCTCCACCCAAAAACGTTCATAATCGTTTATTAAAAAAGTATTTTTAAGAACCATTTTATTATATTCAAAAAAAACTTTTACACGCCCTTCAATAATCAAAACTCCTTTCCACTACAAACAAAGGGTTATCATGTATTGAAAAAGAAAGTTTAATATCACTTTGAAAATCAACCCAATGTGACTCTTTTAAACCTTTAACTTCGCTTTTGAAAACAATAGGTGGATTTCATTCTGAATCTTTGACTTTTTTAGCCTAATCCATGTTACGCGGTTTGCTTGTTGACGATGAAGACTTTTCTTATAGGTTAAAACACTCAAGACTTTCCTCTTCTTGGTCGTGACTTGTTACACGCTGTGAAGTTCTACAGGGTATGGCTGCAGACGCTCTGGATCTCCTTGTCTCCTTATATCTAGCTCTACCTCAGCTCTGATATCTTCTAGCAGAAAGGAGGAACACAAGATTTCACACCGTGACTCTTCAAATGATCAACCAAAATTGATTAGATTTTACTAATTGACATTTTAAATTTAGCCTACGCTTAAGTCAAATTATTTCTTCATGCATTACTTGACTTAGGTCTTGCTAAATCTTCATACACAAGTAATTACTATTTCCAACAAAAAAATATTTTCTTCATGCACAAGTAATTACTATTTCCAACACAAGATTGATTACATGCATGAGTAATTACTATTTCCAACAAAAGATTCATTAAAGAAACAAAAAATTGGCAATACGAACAAGTTAACACTAGAAGAAAAGCCTGATGTAAACCATTTTTTCATCCATTGGTCCGTGTGTAGGCTTACACCAACTACGTTCTTAAATATAGTCCGTATATAAGAATTTATGTGTGCGTCTTCATTGTTTTTCTTTGTAGCTGTGGCCCCGCTGTGGCAATTTGTAGGTCAGACCCGACTATGACGGACCGGACCCGACTATGGCGTCGAAGGTCGGGTTTGTCTCTTCCTATAACACCCGGCCGGCCGGCCGGCTACGCTCCCGAATGTTGCCACCCGACTATGGTAACTTGGAGGTCAGAACGGAGTCAACATTACGTCTCACTTCACTCCACTCCGGATTAGGTTTTCCCTAGTTTGCGCTCTCGGTAATTTAACCGATTTCATCAAACACTCTCTAAAATGATTAATATTTTGCGCTAGTGCCAATGCATTCACATTGGGACTTCAAAATTTAATCGATTTCAGCAAACCTTCACCGCTTCTTGGGCGACCTGCTTTCCTCATAACTTTTCCTTAGATTTCAATCATTTTCTCCTTCCTTTTCCTTAGATTTCAATCATTTTCTCCTTCCTTTCGATTAGAGCGGTGATACTCGGGCCTTCTACTTTAGCCGAGATGATTCTTAAAACTTATCCTCTATTCATCCTCTTGAACTTAGTCATTGAGTCACTCGACCCTATACTTTTAGAATCAATCGATATCTCCAGTATGCTTTTTATTAATTTATATCTCGAGTTTACTTTTTATTAATTTTAATGAATTTAAAATATGAATAAATTTTATTTTAATGTTAGAAGTTTGCATTGCAAACAGGATTAAAAATTTCATGATGAATGCATTGGGTGATTCAATTTATATATTAATACGGAAAATACTATTACATCAATGTTAATCAGTATACAATATTAATAGTTGTGGGTTAATGTTAAATAACTTGTAATGTAACTAGTTTTGAATTTCATAATTTGTATATTTCCAAATATCCACTTTTCGCTGAGATTATATTTGGCTACAAAAGTGTTGGACTAAGGGATTTTATACAGAAACTCAAGTGTTTTGGATGGCTGGACTTGGGAGTTTCTACAAAAACTCAAGTGTTTTGGATGGCTTTCCTTTCTCACTTTTGGCTACAAAAGTGTTGGATTTAGGGATTTTGTACAGAAACTAAGTGTTTAGGATGGCTGGACTTGGGAGTTTCTAAAAAACCCCAAGTGTTTTGGATGGCTTTCCTTTCTCACTTGCAAGAATTTTTCTCGAAAAGGCTTGAGCATTTGTGCCCTTTGTATGCAGAATTTGAAGGATGTGCTTCATCTTTTATTGAGGTGCTCAATTGTTTCTGAAGTCTAGAACATAATCCTTCACACTTTAGAGATTGAGGTAGTTTCGAATAACGATTTACTGGAGACATGTCTTAAATTCTGAAGTCGGGAACATAATCCTTCACACTTTAGAGATTGAGGTAGTTTCGAATAACGATTTACTGGAGACGTGTCTTAAATATTGGTTCGAGACACATAAGGATTTATATACATTACCCTTTTACATTTTCTGTAGCATTTGGCAATGCAGGAATCAAAATATATCTGAACATATAAGGGTGGGTGTAAGGACTACATTGTTGGGGATTGTGGCCTATTTCTCAGAAATTGGTATTTGGAAAATTGATCAGACACCGAGGAAGATAAAAGGCTGAATGTGTAGCAAACATTTCCGATTGGTTTATTAGATGGTGCCTGCTTTAAGAGAAAATGTAGTTGCGGGACTTACATAGTCACCGAGCCTAAGTGCTACTATCATTTTTGGTGGGGGCGCTACTATCATTTTTGGTGGGAGGTAGGGGTACCAACAAATCATAGCATTATGAAACGTTCTCTTCACTACAAAATGGCTCAACAACAACGATCTACAGGTTTATGGGAATTCAAAAGGCTCCATCGATTGGGTCAGAGAGCTCTCTTGATTCCACCTTCCCTTACTAGCAAACTGGATGAAGCGAACATACCTTTCACCATATCTCCTACAGTCGCATCTATAGGGAGCATAATCACATCACGGATATGCTCTCGAAAACAGGAGTTGATTCAGCTCGAGGGGTTATACACTATGTTGCCTACCATCATGATTTCAGGATTGATTCAGACAGTATATTCGCAACTTAGTTCCTTCTCTCTTTTGTTCTTCAAATTTTGAAGAAAGACATCTTTATTTTTGTTCCTTTAATCCACATTTCACGTTTCTCTACACTGACTTTAGCATCGTTAAACAATTCGTAATTTTCGGCTGTCAATACTCTAGAAAAATGAGTTATTGATGGCACAAATCTGAAATAAATAAAACTGCCACTTTCCATGTCATCCATTTCCAGGAACCGCTACACAGATGATGAATCATTTTTTTAACATTAAGGTACTTTTAATACTTTTGGTTAAAATCATTTTCCTTGATTCACTTATTTAGTTCCCTGGAATATCATTGTGGTTATAACATTTTTGGTTTTGCCAGAACCGGACACAAACCTGGAAAGGTTAACTATGACTACGTGTCACAACTAATTACTATACTAAAATCACGAGAAACAATACAAAATACTCCTATATGCAATCATGCTTAATCATACTCAGTAATAATAAAAACCTCTAAATTGATTACCACGCAATGAAACAAACTATTAAACATAGCGTAAAATGAACCTGGCCATCAAATATGTAAAGGTGGTCTCGTTTTTTTACAAATCCATTGATATTCATTAAGAAGTAACATAAAATAAATCCATTAACGTTCGAATTGTTTAGTATCTAAAAATTTCAGCACAAAGAGATAAACAAACAAATGATTGCAATCAACTAAAATGGTTGTCTTTTTCAGGTTGACGCTGCCATGAATGTAGGTCTTATAGGAAAATGTTCAAATTAAAATTATTAATAATAGATAAACAATTTCTGCAGAAATGGAGCAGCCCAATTCCCCCAATTTGAACGTTGAAAATATATCAAACTTTAGGCCAAGGTCACTTGCATCTTGATGGCCCAAGTCTGGGCGCCTCAAAGTTGGTTCATAAGTCGGGGTTGACCCTTTCATTACCTCCAGGGCAAACTTGAAGTAGAGAACTACCACCCGACTGACCGTCCCTGAGTAGGGGGTCAGGGTTCTCCTACTGAACCTACACCATCGAGTCCCCACCTCACACTAGTCAAGGTCGTGATCTTCACCCCCCGTCCCCCGATTTACAAAAATATATAAATATATGACAAAACATTTATATAAGCATATAACTCGCACAAACACATAATGCAGCTGATATACCAAGTCCACGTCAACTAAATATATGTTATGATGATGGTGGTGGTGGTTAACATCCACTGAGACCACTTTGGTCTATTGGACTTAAAGAAACGAATTATTTAGTTTGATTTAAGATTTTATTCCTATGCTCAAAAAACTTGGAGAGAAGACTCCCGAGCTCGCTATAATTTTGACATCGTAAAAGGCTAAGAAGGTCAGTGTTGCAAGAAATATTATGAAACTGAGATATAATGTGGTTGTAAGTGGGGCACTCTAAGAGGAAGTGATTTTCCTCCTCAATGTTCATATTCTCACAGAGATGGCAGATCATTTCCATCCATGGTGTTTTAGGAACTGTCCAACGACCCATTTCACTATGGAGCTCATGAGAATTCGTTTTAATCTTGGCTATATTAATTTTCTTCTTTGAGTTAGTTAAAACAGAGAGATACTTTTAATCTTCTAGGGTGGGGTTGATGACCTCCTTATAATATCTTAATTTTCTTTTAGCTGCTAAAGATTTCTCACACCACATTTTTTCTTTGAACTTAGAAGTAGCAATATTTTTAATGTTATTGACGTTTTGCAATGCAACACTCTCATCGATCTCCCAATGGTTTAACCAAGCCCTAGTGTCTTTATACCAACCTCATTTGAGCCTTAGGTGGTTTTGGCTGGAATTTAAAGCTAGCTTAGGAAGTCTATGGTCATAGCTAGGCTCTCGATAGGGGAAAAACCCACTTCTATAAGGAGAATAGGATAGGGTGTATTGATTTTAATTTTGAGGTTATACGTTATAAAACCCTTCTAGATTTGCTCAATCTTTCTCCAGGATTCTCTAGAGATGTTGCAATCCCAAACCTCACATCCATATAAGATAACAGGAGTGACTAAAGTTTCAAGGAGAAACTTCTTTCTATCCCACATTACGAGGTTTGTTGTTTTACAATTATTTTGAAGACCAAAATTAGCTTTCCACCCCCCATTAATCCTTTTCTCAATGCTATAGTTCCAGTTGAGCTTGTGATGGATATCAATTCCTAGGTACTTATAAGAAGACACTTCCTCCAAGTTACTATTGTCATACATAAAATTAGCGTAAGTGTCCTTCTTGGATTTGATAATCATAACTTTTGCTTTGTCAGTGTCAATAGTCATACCCATAATAGAGCAGAAATCCTTAAGAATTCTAAGTTGCTTATCAAGATCACATGGGAACCTTACGAAAAGAACAATATCGTCAGCATAGAGAAGAAGTGTGATGACTATCCCAGCTAAGATCGTGTCATCACAGCCTGCTTCCTCTAAACAACCTTCTAGCTTGTCGATGTAAATTCCAAGTACGGTAGGGGAGAGGAGGCAACCCTATTTAACTCCGATATTACACTTAATATCTTTCAACCACCCCTCATTGCTCTTTAACTTGGCAATTACATTCTCGTATAACCTTATAGTGGCAGCTCTCAACTCGAAAGGAAGCTTTAACTCTTCTAATCTATTCCATAGGTTGTTTCTAGGGATCGTATCGAAAGCCTTTTTAAAGTCCACAAAGCAACAAAAGAGATTGGATTTATCATTGTGGCATTCCTCCACAATTATCCTAAGCTTAACAAGGTGGTCCATTGTTGAGAGCTGCCTTCTAAAACCCGCTTGGCATTTAGCCCGTTTACCTTCACTTTCAAGCCATATGCTCAACTTCTTTTCCAAAATAATACCATATAACTTGGCTAAGAGAGGGCTAATCATAATTTTCGGATAATTAGAGGGGTTATTTGTATCCCCACTTTTAAAAGTAGGGATAATGAGGCTCTGAGTCCATGGTTTAGGAACTCTTTCTTGACCGCTTGATTAAAAATCTTGTGGATAGTCGGATGTTCATGTCACATAGTTCACCAATGGCTAGTAACGATGTTCGATCAAGTTGGATGATTCACGCGGATGTCTCACTCCATTGTGCATTGATCTTCTTAACAATGGAGAGTGACATGACATTGGTTGTCATGCCAGAATCAACCAAACAATTGTGAGCATTGTAGTTAAAAACTTGAAATGAAAGTAGGAATGGAGGGCAACCTGAGTTTGCTTCTTCCATCCAGAACATATTGAGCACTGTGGAAAGTGATCTGGGAGGTGTGCTTGCTCCCTGGCTGGTAGAGGTTGCACTATCTGCTGTTGTCTGTCCCAAAGCATGCAACAAGATATCTCGCTGACTCTGGATCTTAGCCAACTCAAACAAACTAATGTTCACTTGAGTTTTCTTCATGTCATCAACAATTTTGTAGTCTAGTGTTGGTTGACTCATTGGGATCTCCAGGGTGGAACGGATGTTCGTGTTGTCCAACGGAGTGTTTCGTAACTTGCTGCTCATGGATGTACTCTTATCCGTCGTTGTATTCCCGGACTTGCTTTTTGTTTTCTACTTCGGGGTAGCCTGTGGATCAACCTTCCTTACTAACAATCTGATCTTTTCTTGCATCTCCCCAAGTGTATGGAGAGCCCATTTACTTATGAGATTGTAATGGTCAATTTGCTTCCAGGGCTGGTCCTTGGTGTTCATTTGCAAGCACTGATACACGTTCACCTCATGCCAAGAGCTTGATGGCTCGTCAAGTGCAACCCCTTGATCATTGTCACTGTCTTCTAGATGCTCTTGGATATTGCTTTGCGCATTAAGTGTATGACTGTAGAAAGTGTTTGTGACTCGCTTCTAGTCTGAACAATAGTTCTCGGGATGATGTTCTTTGTGGAAAGAACGAAACTTAGAATTCGCACATCGCTCAAGCTGGAACACAGGCCTCTACGTAGTTTTTGAAATGAATCAGTCACTGCCTGATGAGTTGCTCTCCTGTCTCTACCTTGGTGGGTGACTACTTGCAAAAGTGTCTGTTTTACATTGTTTGAGTTTGGACACTTCAGTGGTCAATCTCTTAACAAGGTGAGTGAGGGTATCAATATTGGTTTCTTCATTGTCTTTACCCTTACTCGTTGTTGCTTGGGACTTCTTGCTCGCATCCTTGGAGTCCTTTGTTGATTCATCATCCTTGATGACTCCAACTGCACACAGGTCTTTCTCAATAATGATAGCCTCTTCACAGTTTTCCAATATTGTCGGTCTCGTAGCTCACTTGACGAACTGCACAATGCTGGTTGGTAGTGCCAACATGTAGTAATCAGCGCTGATGGAGTCATGAGGCTTAGTGTCCACTAGGAACTTGTTCAATATATGTGTAAACCTCTTATCGAAATATTTCACTCTCTTTTCCCTCCATCCTGAGGCTTCCCAATTCTTCGAGTGGCATGGCTAGGGTCTTGTCATCAACAAACTTTTTAAGGAACATACATTTGAAAGAACCCCAGTTTTGTATGGAGTTGGGTGGAAAGCTTTCATACCAAGCAGCTATGCGACCATCCAAGGTACATGGAAACAATATACATGCTACGTCATCATGGCGTACCTCAAGGGTCTGTAGCTGTAGGTAGAAGTTTTCTAAGTGGTCTTCTGCCTTCACTCCACTATCTGGGTTGAATGTGATGTTCATTCTCTCTGCTTAATTTGGCATCTTGTGCAAAATATCCGAGAGAGTCAATGCTCCCTCAGTCATCCATTCAAGATTTAAATCAGCCATCTCTTCATCCTCTTCTTCCTCTTCATCTTCCTCCTCTCCTTCAAAATTTGATGGTTTCGTATCTAAGTCTGTCGGTTTGTCTCCACCTCCACCTCCTCCGCTGCCTTCCCCTCTTTCTCCTATACTAGATTTTGATCCCAAGGCCACAAGAGTGCCTTGTTCATCTTCAAAGAATATTGGAGGTTCCTCTCCATCTTTAATAGCTTCTTCCAAACATTCAAGAGTAGCAAGGACTGCTTCTTCCACTAATGATACAACAACCCATGTGGGAGTGGCTTTTGGCTTCTTAGATGTGTGTGGAAGATACTGTATGTCTGGGATCAGTCCGACTACTTTCGCGAACTAGCGAGTGATGGGATGAACAAAGTGAAGGTGTTGATATGAAATCTGGTGTTCAATTATGGGAGGTGAGGAGTAACCAACTACTGATTCATGAGAGAGGGCGTGCGAGTTACTTCCTTGACCAGATGGTTGATGAGTGAGTGTGAGGGGAATTTTAGTCGTGTACAACTGGCATCCCTCCTCCTAGCGCCATAAATGTTGACACGCTGGACCCACCAACATTTAGGGGATCACCCCGGTATGAAGTCCCAACTAGACCTCACACCATTTTGTGTGGGAGTCCCATCCGGTATGATGGCTTGGTTGTCATTGTCTTAAGGATTTGCCTCAACTCTTGCTTTTCAGCATAGGAGAGTGGTTCACTTTGTAAAAAATTAATTTAAACAAGGTTTAATGATGTGATTTAGATATGCACAGAAGTTAGTGGTGTGAATTCAATCCATTGATATTGTGGCGACGACGAGAATATACTTAAATTCAAACCACCCGATCAATTTTTTTTATAGTAAAATCATTAAAGTGCCCAACTCCAATAAGAGGGATGCCTATCGGCATAATTAATGAAAACATCACATAATTTCAAAGAGTATACCTGCTTTTATTAGGAACGACATTGGCATTTGTTAATGGCTTTCCCATAAACTTTAAATCTATATTTTATGTACTATTTATGAGTTTTTTATAAGATATTTCTAGTATATAGAAGAGGATATGGAAAGATATTTTCATTTGTTAATTTAATTATATAAATTAAATGGTTGTTGAATATCTCTAAGACAGAAAGTTCTCACGACATGGTTGGAAAGTATTCAAATTTTAGGGTTGGAAATTAATTATCTGATTAAAATACTTTTGAATAACACAAATAATCATAAATACCCATTCATAAAATGCAAGTAACCTAATAAATTAAATCACAATCTTTAATTAAAAGGTGATAATGAAGAATATTTTTTTTTAATTTAATATTCAACATACAAGTAATATGTTAAAAAACTAATTATTGTATTTTGTTTTATGTATTTCATTCATAAAAAGCAAGCAACCTAATAAATTAAATCACAATCTTTTTAATTAAATAGTGATAATGAAGAATATTCTTTTTTATTTAATCTTGAACATAGAAGTAATATATTAAAAAAACTATAATCTAATAAACATGATAATTAACATAATTATATAAATCAAAGTATTGTATTTTGTTTTATTTACTTTATTCATAAAATGCAAGTAAATTAAATCACAAGCTTTAATTAGACGGTAATAATGAAGAATATTCTTTTTTATTTAATCTTGAACATACCGGTAATATATTAAAAAACTCTACAATTTAATAAACGTGGTAATTAACATAATTATGTAAATCAACCTATTGTATTTTGTTTTATGTACTTCATTATATATTATATGTATATGATTTGTTTTATTTATAAAAAAGAAATAATATATATAAAGAAAATAAGAGTAGATTTTTTAGAAAGGATGAGATGGAAGTTTAGATTCATTTTAACTTATTTATACTACTTAAATCACTGAAAGATTTCACTTTTTGATGGTGAAGACAAATTCAGGGTCCTTCCTTTTGGGTAATTTAATTGTGCTTCAAATTATTTTACATTAAATTGTCCATCTAGGTAAGTAAACTTGCAAAGTACACTACACTATATGTGCTAGCATATTTCTGTTCAATTATAGAAGTGTTTTAATCTATGAATGAGAAATGAATTTTTAAACTATGAAGGTAAATGAAAATGATTATATGAAAGCATATAAAATGGACCAAGTGAAAGTGTTATGAATTGAAATCCTTTTATGTTCAATTATAGAAGTATTTTAATCTATGAATGAGAAATGATTTTTTAAACTATGAAGGTAAATGAAAATGATTCTATGAAACAATATAAAATGGACCAAGTGAAAGTGTTATGAATTGAAATCCTAATCTAAAATGTCGTGGGATGCAAACATGAGTGTATTCTTCAATGAAACTCTCTGGGCAAAGCACACACATTAAATTCCTATGAAATTCTCATTTTAGGAAAGACAGACAATTTTCTCTAAAAACAATATATAAAAGCAATGTAAAATGTATTCTATATATTCAAAGCATAGACAAAAATACAATCACAGAAAGATAATTTTTAATCTAATAGAAATCAAGGGAGATATACTAAGAGAGTAGTAATGCAAGACAACTTCTATTCTCATGAAAGTAAACACAACTTATGTTAGAAGGCAATAATCTATTTTGATAAAAGCAAAAAAAATATTACTTATGAAAGTAGTAATGACTTTTCAAGGAAACAATAGAAATTATCTATGAAGGAAATAAATTTGTCTTAAGAAACATGAATCGAAAATCTTCGGAAGGCATGTGACCAATGCTTTAGAATTCTTATATGAAAAACCTAATATGCAAGTTTATATTATGCAAGTAGTTATTTGAATAAGAGAATGCGTTGATAAACCTTATATTATGACTACAAGACTAGAAATGAATACAAAATCAAAGAGCTGGAAATAAATGCAATTGTATAGCCCTGGAATCAAAATGTTTTTGGTCTTTTATGTATAATTTAAGTGCTTGATCTATCATGTAAAAGAAGAACCGCAATGAATCAAAATAAAGGTTACTTATGAAAAGAAAACAAAGGATTTGAATGTGAAAGAAAACAAAGTAAAAGAAAACAGAGTATGGAAAAGAAAACAAACATTACTAGGACTGTTACAATCTACTCATCAAAATGCAATGACAACAAAAGACATTTAATATGATATTAAACTGGAAACTGTGTACATAACTTGTTCAAAGTTACATAACATCTATGTCCCGTCTCATAAAAGAGATAACAATATTTTATAGAGATTTGAAACAACAACGAACTCAAACTTTTATTGCTTGAATTCTGGTCTTGAGATATTAATATATCAGTTAGAGAATAAAATAAAATATATTTTGATTGGTATTTGGATCAAAGATGAGCCTATATCTATTTAAAATTATCTTCGTGCCATGAATTTGGTAAAGAACACCTCATGCCAATCTCTTTGAATGACACATTGGAAAACCATTCATTCACACAATTTAGAAAAATAGGTTTCAAAGAACCAAAAAAATGTATTTAATGGTTTGGATTTGGAGGACACCATTTCTGTAGAGCTTAAATATACTCGTTCTATAAAAAACCCATGTTCTTGTTTTCATTTGCTTAGAAAACGCATCCGAAGTTGACTAGTGAAAATTGTTGCTTATTGTCTTTGATGAAATGTTGGAGGTTCACACATGTGAGTTGGGTAATATTTGAATAGAAAAATTCCATATCGAGGTTCTTAGAAACAAAACTCATGTGATTAATTTCATTCTAGAGTGGTGTTAATACCTCGAGCACAGAGATGGCTAACTAAACTTAAAATAAGTTATTGAAGTCAAGCTAACAAATTTCATTAGTAAAACCAAGAATAATTATTCTAAATTCATTAAAAATAAAGGAAATATATGATAATTAACCACTTTGAGCATTGGAATGATCTTGATGTTTTTGCGCCAAATTGAAGAAAATAGGGGAATCAATGGATGATGGAATGACACAAATAGTTAAAAGGATGACAGTGAATAATGATAAAATGGTGACAAATCAACAACCCAACATGTCCCCCACATTGAGATCTTGGTGTGTACTCATTCAAATGAAGGAAAATAACAAAATTGATCAACATATTTTCTCCAGAATGTATTCGTCCTTCTTTGGGAATGAGTTATCTTTCTTCCTCCCATTCCTTAGCAAACTTGAGTAATGATCTAGTATTCTCTATCACTCAAATATTTTGTGTACTATGCCACTATCTCACCCCGTTTACAAAGACATTGACCAAGTTATTAGAGTGACACAAGTGCTCCTTTACTAAGCTAAATGGGTGGATATCCTTACCCAATGTTTTTGGAACATTCCCCATCTTCTGATTTTGCTAAGCCACTACTTGAAGTTCAACAACCTATGATTTCACTAAAAAAATTGGAGGAAGCTATAGAAAAAGTAAAATTGAGCAATTGAACACATTTTAACTTGCTCAAAGAAGAAACACACAAAAATGATAGAAATATGGACATTTACCTTACAAGTCTAGCTCTTGTAACCTTGTTTCTCATGTAACATGTGCATACATAAATAACAGTATTGATGATATGAAAGGATGGATGGAATGGCTTTTTAATGTAAAAAAACTACCAAGACTAATTAAAAAAATTGGCAGAACAAGTGAATTATTCAACCTTATAAATTATACAAAATGGGATATCATGAGATATAAAAAGTTTTAATCGGATATGATAGATTTGAATATAATACAATGTGAGTGGGATGTATTATTAATGTTTATATATTCTATTTCATATAGTTTACTACAAATAAACAAATAAAATGTTACCTTGTTACCTTTCACAAGATTTTAAAATTATGTTTTAAAAAGCTAGTCTTTGATTTAAGTTTCCTTGATGTGGTTGATCACGATGTTGTTGAAGCTTTTTGGTACTTACTATTTGACACTGGATGTCAAACCATTGCAATACTTCATTCACATAGGAAAATGAAAAAACTACCATGCTAACATCCTTGTGAACAACATGAACATGTTTCGTAATTCTAACAAATGATGCAATATGTAATATAGTTGAATTATGATGCCCATGAAATGAAATAACTATATCAAGCCAATCCAAATCATAGCCCTCTAATGAAGCACAATATTCAAACACCCTTTCACCTTCTAACTATTCGATACTTCGAGCCTTCAAAGTAACGAGTTGATCTAAATAAAAACTTCATCCTTAAGAGTTGTTGCTTAATTTCCTTCAATTGCTTGATAGAGTATCCCGATGTTGACTTTTTCTCTAAATTTTGACTTCCAAGTACCTTATTAGCAAAAGAAAATGTGACAACCTGCCTTTTTGTCATCCTTAATAACTGTTATTGCCTCATGAACATAAATTTAGATTCACTTCGATAATTTCAAAGCCTCTTCCAAGTGTCCCAAAAAACCATAAGCATATATTAAGGAATTGTATGCCATCATATTATGTTACATAGTCCTAATTTCAATACCCTTATTGATTCCATAATCAATTTTCACTCAGAATAACTTGTCAAGCTACTTCTTAAAATTATCTTCATTTCCTGTTTTTGGAATTCATCTATTACATCCTTCTACGTTGAGTTTTGATTATCATCATAAAAATTAAGTTTTCAACAGGGTTTAAGTTTATCGTGAAAGGAAAATACAATGAAAATGAGTGAAAATGAAAGGGATGGCTGATAGTGTTATAGCATCATTTAGCACTCCTGTAGACTTGATGCTCTTATATGGCCTTGGGCATCCTTTTCCCATTCAGAATTGATCCTATATTAAAAAATAATATTTCAAATTCCATACGTGACTTTGCCCATTCAAAAACACGTACATAAATAGGTTCTATAACTGCATACATGTGTATACCTTTTTAAATATGAAAAATAAAAATAATATGCTATTTTCCGGGTAGGGTTCACGGATTTTAGCGAGAGCCCACCTACATGAGCTCATAGCACAACTGAATTATCTAATTTCAGGTGGTATATATACACACCTCGGGTAGGCCTAAAGGACATAAGAGAAGGGTTATCGACATTATACCCATTTTTCTCCCATATCAAGAATGATTTTCCTGTGCCTCCTGCACTCCCAATATCTATGGAAACCCCTGCTTACTTTGCAGATATGTTCATCATCTTTATAACATCTCTTCACATTTTTTAGAGAGGTTGTCTTTGTGACTCAGGTTGGACAGATCCAAAGGAGGGCTTCATCGGTGCTTTTGCTTGTATTAGGTTGTATCTTTCCTGTACCTATTGTTGATTATCAATAAGCAAGCTCATGTATTGTTCCATATATGTTAATGTCTCATGAATAACAATTTATATCTTTATATATGATGATATAACATATATTTTATGTATGCAAATTAAATTATATATCAGTGATATGCTTCTCTGCATTGATTTGCAGGCATACTCAATTCTAGAGGAAGCATAGGGTTTGGACCCTACAAGATCATCATTAAATGTAGGATCTCTGAGTAAGTTTTCAAGTCCATATTTAATAATTCACATGTTTAGCATGCTTGCTTGACTCCTTGTTTATTTTCTTGTTCTCCTCTATTGAGGTTTCCAATCCTTACCTTAAGGAATTTTCCCCACCAATAGATAATATGAGTTGGTCTGCAAAAATGAAAGAGATGGTGGAAAAATGAAATTTGGGGGGATCTTATATTTATAGTGGTTTCTCATCATAATTTCCTAAAATTTTAACAAATTAAAATGTTTCATAAGTTAGTTTACCTCATATTTACAATTCGAAATTTGTGGATAAGTGTACATGATATTATGGCTAATTTGGTGATGATCTGGCTCAAGTACTCTATTATTGCATTATGCGTTGATCAACACTTGCACCTTGCTCCATAGAATGTGTCCACTTCTTGTAGCAAACATGTTTATCCAATATATCTCAAATGATATATTGGTTTCTAATGAATTTTTCTAAGGTTTTTACCATCACCTTTAAACATGTTTTTTTTAAACTAAGTTCTTAAAAACCAAAATAGTGTATTTTTACCTCTTTCTCCACGACATTCATTTAAATTTTCATATTGATGAAGAAAAGAGGATATTGTGCAGAAATACCAAATTCTAGTTTGATTTCCGCATGATGGTAAAAACTAAAAGTTAGCCTTAAAAACATGGCCAAATATCCTTTAAGGTTACACATTTTTGGAAATTTTCTCATGACTTACTAAACTTACCAAGAAAATCCACGTCTTGAATTTTTTTATTTCATCTCAATCTGCTTGCAATATTTTTTTCAAACACTGCCCTCGAACAAGTCACTACAAGAGTATCTACAGTAATTATCAATTTCCATACTATTTTAATTTTTCTTCTAAAAGTTGTCTTCTCTGAGATTGATCTACTAATCCATGAAGTTTTGGACTGTGTGTTGAGTGCTAAAGTAGAAACCATGAAACATGATGTATGTGGACTAAAAAATGATCTATTTTTATTGATTTGCTAGAAAAGGAAATGAATGAAGAAGAGTTATAGTAACTTCCATCATGCTACTATTGAAAAAACAATTTATAGGAGCAAAAGTCAATACGTTGCTACAAGATACTTTTAGAAGAATAAAATTAATAATTGCAATGCATATAGTCTTCATTAAAACCAAAATCCATGGTACAATTCTTACCATGAGAATGAATGTGCTAAATTCGAGCATGGAAAGGATTCATTTGATTACCAATCATTAGTAACAATTGTTAATAAATGCAATGCAACTCACCAATATTGTAAATGAGTTTCAAGGTAGCAAAGTGCATCTTGACAAGTACGAATGAATGTATTGAAGTCGACTCACTTGCAAGGTCTGACATTCAAGAGACATTGTTTTATTCTCATTCTTCTCAATGAGAAGGCTTGCGATTATTGTATGCAAGCTCCAAGGCCCTCGAAATATTTTCTAACATTGGTCCTAAATAAGGTGTTAAAGTTAATGGGACAAGATCCATTGGAAGGTGGGCCTTAAGGAATCCAACATCAACCAACTCAAGCATAGAACTAAAAATGATTTGAAAAACCATAAAAGAATATTGAAACCAACATGAAATTATAGAAATTATTGTGAAATTTGCTCGTCATTTGCGAGGTTTTCAAGAAAATCTCATGTCCAATTGTACAAGTAAATTGGTTTTCACAATAAGACTTTTTCTCTTTACTTTTTTTTTTGTTCTTCATTATTCTATCCTACTCTACTTAAAAAATAAAATATCTTTCAAGTATAGAAATAATTCCAATGGATCCATGTTCATAATAGGATGAAAATAAACGCATATGTAGGTTTCAAAGATATACTTTGATATATACTAGACCATGGAAGACTAGTTTCTTTTATTGAGATGACGTCAATAAATGTTGAAGAAGAGAGTGGTCCTCTAGCTTAACGATTGTCTAGAACCAAAGTTCAATATAGATATGATACCCTTGGTTCACTTTCTCACTTGGATGATTTGTATGTCTTCTTTTTCCATGTTATTGATATATCATACTATGGTATGGTCAATCTCTTGGTGCCATAAAGGAATTTCTGATAGGAGTGCATGGGGGTTTCACTGACAAAGCAATACCATACCATGTGCGCTCATATTAGGGCATAAAAAATGAGGAAAAATGAAACAATATATTGAGCATATAATATGGGGTAAATGGTTTTTATATATTTTATAGAAATATGTGTATCATAAGGTATTGTTTATACAATACATTGGCCACAAGGAGAACCAATATGCATCTACAATGTATATCAAAAGAAGAAAGGTAAATTGTAGAATGCATGTGGGGTCACAAAAGAGGCATCATGTCACTCTACTAGGGATATAAATGTAAAGGTGTGTAAAAAATGTTAATGAAAAGATGGATACCTACAACATATAATGAAATTAGGTATTTTTTAAATTGGGAAGGTGTATTAGGTCCGTATTATTAAGGGGTTAAATAAAGTTATTTTTAGAGGTATTTTCCAATATGTAGTCAAATTAAGGGTATTTTTTAATATTCCATGAACGCCCATGCTATGTCGGAGGTTCATTGAGTGAAACCCCCATGGCACAGTGGAAATTCCTCGATCTCATGTTCCAATGGATGCTTTCCATCAAATGTGGTCGATGATTCTTTATTCTCCTCTGGATATTCTTCTTCTAGACATTGTTCTTAAATGATAGTAGGAGAATATTTTTTTTTGATACTCTTCTTGATCTCAGATAAATATAATTTATATCAAGAGGAGTTCCTTGAAAATTTTGTACGTTGGAATTGTAAGTGGGTTAAATTATTTTATTGTTTGGGTTCAGAGATGGTTGTGCATATAGTTGAGTGGGAGTAGGTGGTAATGGGAGAGGTTGGCTAGATGTCAATTATGGGGTGAAATTTAGGTTATGGAGGTTGTGGTGGAGGGGTACAGTATTGATATTGGTATGGAGGATAATGAGGATATTGAGGGAAAGATTGAGGATATTTTAGATTTCTTCCATAAGGTCATTGCAAACCTTGTTGCCAATATTTTCTTTTAGGTTGGGATGGCCAAGGTTTCCAAGGAAAAGGTGTGTTATAATTATTTTGATATTGTTATGCATAAGCTTGAAATTGTGAATTAGGATCTTTCATCATGCATGGTTAACAAAACTAGAAATGTCTTCTTGGAGCTACATAATCAAGGCTCTCTGGTGCTTGATTTGCTTCACTATCTTCTTGGTAAACTTCTTTCCACCCTGGTAATGATGGACAATCCTTAGTAGCATGTAATTATGAAAAAATGACACCAATTTCAATATTATCAAGAGGACATTCTCTCAAAGAATGATTCTTTATACACGTAGGGCAGAATATAGACAAAGAAGCATTCTTAGTTTTTTTTGTCATTTTTCATTCTTAACATATCTAGTTTTTAACTAATATTAATAAGAATTTTTATTTTAAAATTATCTAGAAAATTGTGAAGTTTAGCTTGAATTATCGATCCTGATGTTGATTTATTTACTCTTTCCAAGGTTGGATCATGTGGACTGCTACTATACTTTTCCCTTCCTCTTGATATGTGCTTACCCAATTCATATATTTCTTGAAATGATAATTGGCATACATCTGATTTGCCCATTAGGTTAATAAGATCAATCCACTGATCCCTTATTGCTCTGAGTAAAAGGGCTTTTAGTATATCGAATCCAACCCTTTTAACATCATACACAAATATTTCTATAAATTCCTCAAGATTCTCATGTTCCCTTTTAATCATTTTAAATATTTCCTCTTTAATATCATGTTGTGTACAATAGTATCTATATGTTTGTAAAAACAATGTTCTCATATCATCCTGTGACTTTACAAAGTTAGTACCTAGTCCTGTAAACCATTTAAGTGCTCGATATTTTAATGCATCCATAAACAATTTCATTTTTTGAGTGTATAATAAGTAAGTATAATATCTATAAAGTATTTCAAATTTAAAAATAAAGGTTTCCAGGTCTTCTAATCTCAAGTCATGGAAGTACAAATGGAACTGGCTAGAATGGTGGTAGCTATTTGTGGCTAGAGAGAGATGGTAGCTACATGCATTCACAAAAGATATTACAAGGGGCCGAAAGAATTTCCTTTTAACATCAATAAGAAACCATAGAGATCCAAAAACTTAACCCTAGAATATGAAGTGCCAAAAGGTTTGTGGGATCCGGGGTAGTTAGTTGGTACGTCAACTTCCCAGGGGTGCAAGGTTTGCATACAATAATGTGGCTTGGGTGCATGATAACTTATTTTAAATAAGTATCCGAGGAATCGATTTCAACTAGGTCCAAGGAATTCCATGGAAATCCTTGGCCCACTAAATTTCCAAAAAAAATCGCTGAGGGCCTCAAAATGTCCCTCAAAGTTTGGGACCCAAAAATCATAGAGAAACTACCAAGAAGATAGATAACTATTGAGAGATTAGAAGATGTGGGTGGACACTGATATCCACCTAGATCAGTACTACCCCCTAGGAAGGAGTGGTCTCCATTTCATCCATTTCCCCCATCAGATGGGGAAAATGCTACTAAATTTGTCTCCTGGTGACCCACTTGTCGTGGTGAAGAAGTTGCCTTGCTTTAACAACCCGATGGAGTTGTATGTGTTACTAGAAAGTATCATATATCTTGATGTTTATGATTGAATCAAACATATCATGTTCAATGTATTCTATATTATGTTTTGTGGGGGTCAATTCCTCATTTTCCTATAAGGTGTCCAACATAAGTGGAAAATATGGTCAAAGAAACTCTATATTAAATACTATGTACAAGCCAAGGAAAAGGGGAATGCTTAATCCAAAATAAATTTCACCTATTTACTTTATGGTTGTACAAGGCCCATATAAGAGTGGTGGAATCATTCTATAAATCTATCCACATGTTATCACCAACATGAAACTTATGTGGAACATTGTGCTAGTCATTCTATTGCTTCTACTTGGCATTTCTTTTTTGAAGGATATTATGTACCCATCATTAGAGGTCTTGGATTTGTTAAAAACATTTGGCTACCATATCTTAACTTGATCATGGGAGTAATTTTTTTAGTGAATATGCAATGGGAATAGCTACATCAATTGGTGCCAATGGTTGGAACCCCAAGTACACTTGAAAAGGATTATTGACAATGGAGTTGTCGTGGGATTTGATATAGCTATGTTAAACACATGGAAATATTTCATCACATGTACATGTATGCTTGTAGTTTTACATGTGCAAGATATGCATAATCATCCTATTGACCACTTCTGTTTATCTATGTTATTGGCAATGAAATGTAGTTGATTTGGTCAACTTGGTATCCATGAGAGACCATAGGTTGGAACAAAATGTGTTGAGGAACCTACTATCACTCTCTAAAATAATTTTTTGAGGTGGGCCAAAATAAAACCAAATAAGATCAAAGAAGAGTTTAGTAGTGTATTCAATTGTGATAGTTTTCTTACAAGGCACCAAAATGGCCATCTAAGAGAACCAATTGACAAGCAGAAACACACAGTCATTACCATGCTTGGTGGATAAAAATATGACATGTAATACATGGAGACTAACTACAAAGTCTTATCCAGTGTAGGTAAATAAGTATACAAACCCTACTTCTTGATGCTTGGTTTAGTAATGACACAAGCAGTACATGATTTTATAGACCACTAGGCATTATGTTGAAGCTTGGTGAATACAATTACTTCTAAACTGTGTCTAAAGTACTGTTACTATATTCTTCACACCAAAGTTCGTTGTCACCTAGCTATAATGTGGATCCTATATAACCTTGGCACACTCATTTGAAGGAACACAAAGGTGTCCCAAGTAGCACAAGAGTGGATTATGGAGCTAGAAGTTTAGAACCTTTTTATCTATGATCAACATTTAGTGTGTCGCAGTGAAGTTATAGTTACTATTGTATAATTGTGGCCACCCAATGTCTCACGCCAACAAGAGTTAAGAACTATGGTTATCTTCATAAATGGAGGTTGACTAAGGAAATCTATGACATAATTTCATGGGGGCTTCACTCAATGAACCTCTGACATATCGCGTGTGTTTGTGGCATACTAAGAAATACCCTTAACCAATGGCCCAATTTTGAAGCATTGCGACTTTCCTGTCGAGAATGCACATGCGTTTTGTAAATAACTCTCCCCTTGCTGAGTAAATTGGCCATATCTCACACTTCAATGCTTCTCTCCACTTCACTCTGGAATCAGACCCCTTGTGCACTATGCAGGAGTAATTACTATTTCCAACACTCCCCCTTAATTATAACCGAATGACTCAACATAACTCAAACATGACTCAAATATGCATCTTAGACTTACAATAGAAATTGACTCAATCATCACTCAAACATGTATGATGGTCTATGTCTCAGCTAGGCTTACAATGACTCAAAACTTTAAGATTTTGTATTTTATTTTTCATTTCTTTCAAGTTCTATATCCTCGAAATTGCTTCATTCTCTATTGTGCGTTCTTGCTATAGGATCCATATTTCTTTACTTGTTGTTGTTGCAAAGTTTCTTTGACTTCTCTTGAGTTTGATTTGAGTCAACATTCTACAACTTCATCTTCAAGGATTCTTTCACTCATGAATTGCTCCTAGAACTCTTCATCCTCAAACTATGCTTTTTGCTCTGCTTCTTATGCTTCATATTCCTAACTTTCTTTCTACCATATTTCTTGATAGAAAAAACTGATCTCTTCTTGACTCCATTGTTGAAAACTAGTTTTAATGCTTTCATCTTCTTCTTCAGAAACTTCCATTTCCTTCTCTCCACTTTCAGCATCAGGTACTTCTTCTTTTTTCTTGTACTCTGCACACTCAAGATCAATGTTAAAAAAATATTCATGATGATCTTCAGTGAGAGCTTCCTGCTCTATCTTTTCCTTCTCTACCTTCTTTTGTTTTTTCATTGCATCATAATTTTCATTTTCTACCCTTTTACCAACCTCTGCTACTACAAACATGTTGTCTTCCACTTGGCTTCCAAACACAAGTGGGATTCCATCACCAAATAACATCATATCAATAAGAGATTTATGTTGTGCCATGTGCAACCAATCATCACCAGTTAATGGTTCTTCATCAAATTTTAAATCAACATAATTCTCATCCACTCTATTGTGGGATATACGATGATGCATGTGCTCATTAACAATTCCAAATCCATTAGCTGCAACTAGATTCACTAATCCACATCTCACTTTGTAGTCATTGTGCACATGTGTTTTGTCATAGTGCATTAACCATCATCTGCAACATTCACATTACAGTGGAGTTCTTGAGCATTTATAACCTCTTTCTTTGCTTCACATACATAGGCTTTAACTTATCTCTTTGCAATCTTTGTTGCATCCATTTGCATCTCTTCATGATGGGTCTCGATTTTATGGTCTTGATGAAGATCATCCACTTTTGAGTGGGGTTCGTCAAACTCTATTTTACTCTCAAAGCCTTGCTCATTTACTTTTAGATATGCAACTGACTCAACAAATTGTGACACATATTGCTGCTGCAAGTCACTCCCCCTTGCACCAAATTCTTCTTCCAAGATCTTCCATGCTTCCTTAGACATTGTAGCTTTTGCAACCTCGCACATAAACTTTTCAGACAATTCATCTTTTATAAAATTCAATGCTAAAGAATCACATACTTCATCATATGGGTTATTAGACTCATACTCAATTAACTCTTTAGCTCGAAGAAAAGTTAGCATTTTGATAACCCAATGATCAAAATATTTATCAGTAAACATAGGAGGTGGTAGAAGATCAAAGCTACACCAATCAACCTTGATTTCTTCTTTCTCTTTTGCGAGACTTCTCAGTGCATCTGTTACATCTTGAACTTCTCTAAACATGGCAATGATCTTTGCCTCTTCTTTTCGATTCCTTTTCTTAATCTTCTTTAGTCACGCTTTGCAACCCATGACTGTTGTCTTTCCTCTATCTTATAAATGCTTTCCTGATTGCATGAGACTATCTTCCATATCGCTCGGAGAAAAATAATAATAATAATAATAATTATGATTTTTAATCTAACACTATCTTCACCCAAAAACACTTTTATACTCAACCACATAAAAAAACTATATATAAAAACAAAACTTTGCAAAATCCCCGAACCACATTTAAAAACTTGACTCAAATAAGACCTTTTTATGCCATGCACTTTTTTCATTTCTTTGCACTTAACAAAAATCCTTTCAAAACACCACTATCTCCACCCAAAAACGTTCATAATCGTTTATCAAAAAAGTATTTTTAAGAACCATTTTATTATATTCAAAAAAACCTTTTACACGCCCTTCAATAATCAAAACTCCTTTCCACTACAAACAAAGGGTTATCATGTATTGAAAAAGAAAGTTTAATATCACTTTGAAAATCAACCCAATGTGACTCTTTTAAACCTTTAACTTCGCTTTTGAAAACAAGAGGTGGATTTCATTCTGAAGCTTTGACTTTTTTAGGCTAATGCATGTTACGCGGTTTGCTTGTTGACGATGAAAACTTTGCTTATAGGTTAAAACACTGAAGACTATGGCTCGGCGACGGCGGAAAATACTTTCCTCTTTTTGGTCGTGACTGTTGGAATGATAATTTCAAACTGCAGATTTTTTCTCTGCGATGTGATCGCAGATCGCATATCGTACTTCCTTTCTTGCCAACCTTCACCGCGTCCTTTAGATTGTATGCGATTGCGATTTCGCGATGCGATCTGATCGCATATTGCAAATCGCATGATTTAAAGGTTATAAGAGCGGTGGAACATCCTTTCTCTTCTTGCGATGCGATGGTGTGATAAGCCATGCATTAAATTCCAGTAAGGTATTTTGAGCCGTGTAATTAATGATATTTACTAGGGTTGGTAAATGTAGGTGAAATTTTAAATTTTATTATTTTTTATTTCATGGAAGTATGGGAAAAGCAACACGTATTGTAAAGATATTTTGTGTTGTTCATTATATATATAAAAAAAAATGCAAGAGCAGAGACCAGTGTAGAGTATTAGCCAAGAAGTTTTTTTTCTCTTTTCTTCTTGCAATGCACAGCAGTGCTAAAGATATAATTTTCTGAGATAGTAGAATCAGATTCTGGAACTGAAGTTCCTGTTGTAAATCCCTCTGAGCAGAGGAAGACAATTCTGTAACAGTTTTTATTATTATTTTATATGATTAAGATCCTGTATAAAACCAGAGCGTTGTTCTTTGTGCAAATTTCTTTTGTGTTTGAAATCAACAGAAATTTCCAACATGGTATCAGAGCAGATCTAGGCACTCAGTGAGTCAAAAACAGAGATTGTTTTTCACTGTAGTAGCTGTAAGAAATTTGTTGAGCAGATTTTTTTTCCAGCAGAGAAAGTTTTTGCTTGTTTTTTTTACAGTCAGTATCTCTTCTTTATTTTTCACAAGTTAAGATGGCAGATGCTGGAACTGGTTTGACAAATCCTCAACTGCCACAGTTTAATGGGAAAAACTACAGTTATTGGTCCATAACAATGAAAGCATTGTTTGCTTCTCAAGGAATATGGGAGCTGGTTGAAACTGGCTATGCTGAACCAGCAGATGCAACAGCGTTGGCTGCTTTGACAGCAGCAGAAAGAGACCAGTTGAAGAGCGACAGGAAAAAGGATGCCAAAGCCCTCTTTTTCCTCTTCCAATCAATACATGAAAGTGTTTTTCCGCGGATTGCAGCAGCAACAAAATCTAAGGAGGCCTGGGATATTCTCAAAACTGCCTATCAAGGCATGGAGAAAGTGAAGACTGCAAAGTTGCAGAGGTTGAGGAGAGACTTTGAAAATCTCAGCATGACGGAATCTGAAATAATAGATTCATTCTTCACTCACGTTATTGGCCTAATAACCCAGATAAGATCTCATGGTGAGATTCTTGAAGAAAGAAGGATTGTAGAGAAAATATTGAGATGTTTACCCTCAAGGTTTGAATCTATTGTGGTAGCAATAGAAGAAACAAAAGATCTCTCACAGTTCACGGTAGATGAGTTGAGTGCTTCTCTTTTGTCTCATGAACACAGACTGAGTAGAGGAACAGATTCCTCATTTGAGCAAGCATTCAAGACTCAGATGTCTTTTGGCCAAGGAAGAGGTCGAGGCAGAGCAAATAACAGAGGTCGTGGAAGAAGCCAAAACAGAGGCAGAAATTATCCTGCAAGCTCAAGCGGAAGGAGCTGCAATCAGAACCAAGATGAAGGTTCAAGCAAACAGCAAGCTCATGGACAAAGGTATGACAAATGTCAAGTCCAATGTCATTATTGTAAGAAATACGGGCACTATGCCAATGAATGTAGGAAAAAGCAAAGTGACATGAATAAAAGGCAGAATGCTAATTTAGCAAATAAAGAAGATAAGAACCCAAAGAACGTGCTGTTAACATGTAACATAGCACAAGACAAACAAGAAGTTTTTTGGTTCTTAGACTCAGGTTGTAGTAATCACATGACTGGAAATATAGCAATGTTTGCCAATCTGGATGAAAATGTGAAATCTGAGGTAACAACAAGGACTGATGATACGATATCTGTCAAGGGTAAGGGCAGAGTCAGTATCCGAGCAAAAAATGGAGAATAGATGATTGTGCCAGAGGTATACTATGTACCTGGTCTGAAATGTAATCTTTTGAGCATTGGACAGCTCATAAACAAAGGTTACAACGTGTTCTTCAAAGATGATTTGTGTACAATCAGAGACATACCTCCAAGTAAGAAGATCATTGCACAGGTGCAGATGACCAGCAATAGAATGTTTCCTCTCAAACTCAGGGCAGATTTGAAGGAAGGCAAAACTATTGCGGCTGTAACACAAGAAGTCTTTCAGGAACAACTGAAAGATGTGAATTGGTTGTGGCATTTGAGATTTGGACATCTCAATTTCGGAGGCCTGAATCTGTTGCACAGAAAGGGAATGGTAAAGGGATTACCATTGATCGAGAAACCAGACAGCGTTTGTGAAGGCTGCATCTTGGGCAAGCAACACAAAGAAAGCTTTCCAGCAGGAAAGAGTATAAGGGCAAAAGCACCATTGGAAATTGTTCACTCTGATGTGTGTGGACCGATGCAAACACCATCATTTGCCGGAAATAAATATGTTTTAACTTTCATTGATGATTACACCAGAAAGACATGGGTGTATATGCTGAAACAGAAGAGTGAAGTGTTTGAGAAATTCCGCCACTTCAAAACTCTTGTTGAGAAGTAGTGTGGGCATTATATCAAAGTGCTCAGAACAGATAGAGGAGGAGAGTACATTTCCCAAGACTTTCTGCGTTTTTGCAGAGAGAATGGCATACAAAAGCAGTTCACCGCAAGGTATACACCTCAGCAGAACGGTGTTGCTGAAAGAAAGAATAGGACCATTCTTGACATGGTCAGAAGTATGCTGAAGGCAAAACACTTGCCGCATGAGTATTGGGCAGAAGCTGTTACTTGCGCAGTTTACATCTTGAATAGATGCCCAACTAAAGCTGTCATGAACAGAATACCAGAAGAAGCATGGAGTGGTCAAAAGCAAACAGTCACTCACATGAGAGTATTCGGTTGTGTGGCATATGCACATGTACCGGATCAACTAAGAAAGAAGCTTGACAGTAAGGGGGAGAAGTGTGTCTTTATTGGCTATTGTGATGAGTCAAAAGCGTACAAACTCTATAATCCATCCACCAAGAAATTGATAGTAAGCAGAGATGTGCAGTTCATTGAAGATGAAGCTTGGGATGGAAGCTTAGAGAAGACAGTGAATGTGAAGACAATTGTGTCTCACGAAGAAGAAGAGGAAGGGACAGCAGCAAATAATCCTTCCTTGGTGGCTCCTCCTCCACCACAGCAAGTACAACAAACCACACCACAATCTGGAATTCGAACAGCCTCAAGAAGTCAAGGAAGTGCTTCTCCAAGCACACCACAGGGATCAGATATACCCTCAAGTTCGGATGGAACTCCAAGTACACCAAGAAGACCAAGATTCAGAAATCTGAATGAGATTTATGAACAAGAGAGGTAAGTAACAATACCGGTCTGAATTCATTATTCGCTTTATATTGTCATGTTAATGACCCAGTCCATTTTGAAGATGCTGTAAATGAAGATAAATGGATTGAAGCAATGAATGAAGAAATTGGTGCAATTGAGAAGAGTAAAACATGGGAGTTAGTGGACCTCCCTGTAGGCAAAGATGCCATTGGAGTTAAGTGGGTCTACAAGACCAAAAGCAATGCTGAAGGCAAGATTGACAGGCACAAAGCAAGACTTGTTGTCAAACGCTACAAGCAGCAACAAGGCAAAGACTATGATGAAACCTTTGCACCAGTAGCAAGGATGGAAACAGTCAGAACAGTGTTGTCTATTGCGGCACAACACAAATGGAAGATTTATCAGATGGATGTTAAATCTGCATTCCTGAATGGAGTGTTAAAAGAAGAGGTTTATGTTGATCAACCTCCGGGCTATGAAGTTGAAGGCCAAGAGCATAAAGTTTGTAAACTAAATAAGGCTCTTTATGGGCTGAAGCAAGCTCCAAGAGCATGGTACATCAGAATAGATGCTTATCTGATTGAGAATGGGTTTGACAAGTGTGATGGTGAACCCACACTCTACATAAAGGAGAATGACGGTAAGATTCTTATCGTTGTTCTATATGTAGATGATTTGATTTTTACAAGCAATGATGCTTCTCTCATTGCTGATTTTAAAGCAGTCATGAAAAGTGAATTTGAAATGACTGACTTGGGCTTCTTAAGATATTTTCTTGGAATTGAAGTAGACCAAAGTGAAAATGGCGTTTTCATTTCTCAAGATAAATATGTAGAAGCAGTGTTAAAGAGATTTAACATGCAGAACAGCAAAGCAACTGTGACTCCAACTGTAGTGGGGTTGAAATTGACTAAAGAAGACAGCAGCAAATATTTTGATCCAAAATTGTACAAGAGCATAGTTGGCAGCCTTGTGTACTTGACTGCAACTAGGCCGAACATTATGCATGCTGTGAGTTTAATTTCCAGATTTATGGAAAGATCGAAAGAGACTCATTGGCAGGCAGCCAAGAGGATTCTAAGGTATGTGAATGGAACGAAGGGGTTTGGTATTTTATACTCCTCTTCTGAAAGTTTCATATTGACAGGGTACACTGACAGTGATTGGGCTGGAAGTGTTGATGATAAGAAAAGCACATCAGGACATGTGTTTCATATGGGATCGGGAGCCATCTCATGGGCTTCCAAGAAGCAACCAGTTGTGGCTTTGTCAACAGCAGAGGCAGAGTATGTGGCAGCAACAGCAGCAGCATGCCAAGCAGTATGGCTGAGAAGAGTTCTCAGAGACTTGTGTCATGAACAAGGAAAGGGCACAACCATTTACTGTGACAATAGCTCAGCAATAGCATTGTCTAAAAATTCTGTTTTTCATAAAAGGACAAAGCACATAGACACCAAATTTCACTTCATACGTGAATTGGTTAACAATGGTGAGATTGTTTTGCAGCACTGCAGAACAGAGGAACAGTTAGCTGACATCTTGACAAAACCATTGGCAAAGAAAAGCTTTGATCATTTCAGGAAATACGTGGGTATGCAGAAAAAACCCAGCAGTTAAAATTAAAGGGGAGTGTTGGAATGATAATTTCAAACTGCAGATTTTTTCTCTGCGATGCGATCGCAGATCGCATATCGCACTTCCTTTCTTGCCAACCTTCACTGCGTCCTTTAGATTGTATGCTATTGCGATTTCGCGATGCGATCTGATCGCATATCGCAAATCGCATGATTTAAAGGTTATAAGAGCAGTGGAACATCCTTTCTCTTCTTGCGATGCGATGGTGTGATAAGCCATGCATTAAATTCCAGTAAGATATTTTGAGCCGTGTAATTAATGATATTTACTAGGGTTGGTAAATGTAGGTGAAATTTTAAATTTTATTATTTTTTATTTCACGGAAGTATGGGAAAAGAAACACGTATTGTAAAGATATTTTGTGTTGTTCATTATATATAAAAAAAAAAATGCAAGAGCAGAGACCAGTGTAGAGTATTAGCCAAGAAGTTTTTTTTCTCTTTTCTTCTTGCAACGCACAGCAGTGCTAAAGATATAATTTTATGAGATAGTAGAATCAGATTCTGGAACTAAAGTTCCTGTTGTAAATCCCTCTGAGTAGAGGAAGACAATTCTGTAACAGTGTTTATTATTATTTTATATGATTAAGATCCTGTATAAAACCAGAGCGTTGTTCTTTGTGCAAATTTCTTTTGTGTTTGAAATCAACAGAAATTTCCAACAGTGACTTATTACACACTGTGAAGTTCTACAGGGTACGGCTGCAGACGCTCTGGATCTCCTTGTCTCCTTATATCTAGCTCTACCTCAGCTCTGATATCTTCTAGCAGAAAGGAGGAACACAAGATTTCACACCGTGACTCTTCAAATGATCAACCAAAATTGATTATATTTTACTAATTGACATTTTAAATTTAGCCTACGCTTAACTCAAATTATTTCTTCATGCATCACTTGACTTAGGTCTTGCTAAATCTTCATACACAAGTAATTACTATTTTCAACAAAAAATATTTTCTTCATGCACAAGTAATTACTGTTTCCAACACAAGATTGATTACATGCACGAGTAATTACTATTTCCAACAAAAGATTCATTAAAGAAACAAAAAATTGGCAATACGAACAAGTTTAACACAAGAAGAAAAGCCTGATGTAAATCATTTTTTCATCCATTGGTGCGTGTGTAGGCTTACACCAACTACGTTCTTAAATATAGTCCGTATATAAGAATTTATGTTTGCGTCTTCATTGTTTTTCTTTGTAGCTGTGGCCCCGCTGTGGCAATTTGTAGGTCAGACCCGACTATGACGGACGGGACCCGACTATGGCGTCGAAGGTCGGGTTTGTCTCTCCCTATAACACCCGGCCGGCCGGCCGGTTACGCTCCCGAATGTTGCCACCCGACTATGGTAACTTGGAGGTCAGAACGGAGTCAACATTACGTCTCACTTCACTCCACTCCGAATTAGGTTTTCCCTAGTTTGCGCTCTCGGTAATTTAACCGGTTTCATAAAACACTCTCTAAAATGATTAATATTTTGCGCTAGTGCCAATGCATTCACATTGGGACTTCAAAATTTAATCGATTTCAGCAAACCTTCACCGCTTCTTGGGCGACCTGCTTTCCTCATAACTTTTCCTTAGATTTCAATCATTTTCTCCTTCCTTTTCCTTAGATTTCAATCATTTTCTCCTTCCTTTCGATTAGAGCGGTGATACTCGGGCCTTCTACTTTAGCCGAGATGATTCTTAAAACTTATCCTCTATTCATCCTCTTGAACTTAGTCATTGAGTCACTCGCCCCTATACTTTCAGAATCAATCGATATCTCCAGTATGCTTTTTATTAATTTATATCTCGAGTTTGCTTTTTATTAATTTTAATGAATTTAAAATATGAATAAATTTTATTTTAATGTTAGATAGTTTGCATTGCAAACAGGATTAAAAATTTCATGATGCATGCATTGGGTGATTCAATTTATATATTAATACGGAAAATACTATTACATCATTGTTAATCAGTATACAGTATTAATAGTTGTGGGTTAATGTTAAATAACTTGTAATGTAACTAGTTTTGTATTTCATAATTTGTATATTTCCAAATATCCACTTTTCGCTGAGATTATATTTGGCTACAAAAGTGTTGGACTAAGGGATTTTATACAGAAACTCAAGTGTTTTGGATCACTGTACTTCGGAGTTTCTACAAAAACTCGAGTGTTTTGGATGGCTTTCCTTTCTCACTTTTGGCTACAAAAGTGTTGGATTTAGGGATTCTGTACAGAAACTAAGTGTTTAGGATGGCTGGACTTGGGAGTTTCTAAAAAACCCCAAGTGTTTTGGATGGCTTTCCTTTCTCACTTGCGAGAATTTTTCTCGAAAAGGCTTGAGCATTTGTGCCCTTTGTATGCAGAATTTGAAGGATGTGCTTCATCTTTTATTGAGGTGCTCAATTGTTTCTGAAGTCTGGAACATAATCCTTCACACTTTAGAGATTGAGGTAGTTTCCAATAACGATTTACTGGAGACATGTCTTAAATTCTGAAGTCGGGAATATAATCCTTCACACTTTAGAGATTGAGGTAGTTTCGAATAACGATTTACTGGAGACGTGTCTTAAATATTGGTTCGAGACACATCAGGATTTATATACATTACCCTTTTACATTTTCTGTAGCATTTGGCAATGCAGGAATCGAAATATATCTGAACATATAAGGGTGGGTGTAAGGACTACAATGTTGGGGATTGTGGCCTATTTTTCAGAAATTGGTATTTGGAAAATTGATCAGAAACCGAGGAAGATAAAAGGCTGAATGTGTAGCCAACATTTCCGATTGGTTTATTAGATGGTGCCTGCTTTAAGAGAAAATGTAGTTGCGGGACTTCCATAGTCACCGAGCCTAGGTGCTACTATCATTTTTGGTGGGGGTGTTACTATCATTTTTGGTGGGAGGAAGGTAGGGGTACCAACAAATCATAGCATTATGAAACGTTCTCTTCACTACAAAATGGCTCAACCACAACGATCTACAGGTTTATGGGAATTCAAAAGGCTCCATCGATTGGGTCAGAGAGCTCTCCTGATTCCACCTTCCCTTACTAGCAAACTGGATGAAGCGAACATACCTTTCACCATATCTCCTACAGTCGCATCTATAGGGAGCATAATCACATCACGGATATGCTCCCGAAAACAGGAGTTGATTCAGCTCGAGGGGTTATACACTATGTTGCCTACCATCATGATTTCAGGATTGATTCAGACAGTATATTCGCAACTTAGTTCCTTCTCTCTTTTGTTCTTCAAATTTTGAAGAAAGACATCTTTATTTTTGTTCCTTTAATCCACATTTCACGTTTCTCTACACTGACTTTAGCATCGTTAAACAATTCGTAATTTTCGGCTGTCAATACTCTAGAAAAATGAGTTATTGATGGCACAAATCTGAAATAAATAAAACTGCCACTTTCCATGTCATCCATTTCCAGGAACCGCTACACAGATGATGAATCATTTTTTTAACATTAAGGTACTTTTAATACTTTTGGTTAAAATCATTTTCCTTGATTCACTTATTTAGTTCCCTGGAATATCATTATGGTTACAACATTTTTGGTTTTGCCAGAACCGGACACAAACCTGGAAAGGTTAACTATGACTACGTGTCACAACTAATTACTATACTAAAATCACGAGAAACAATACAAAATACTCCTATATGCAATCATGTTTATTCATACTCAGTAATAATAAAAACCTCTAACTTGATTACCACGCAATGAAACAAACTATTAAACATAGCGTAAAATGAACCTGGCCATCAAATATGTAAAGGTGGTCTCGTTTTTTAACAAATCCATTGATATTCATTAAGAAGTAACATAAATAAATCCATTAACGTAATCCATTGATATTCATTAAGAAGTAACATAAAATAAATCCATTAACGTTCGAATTGTTTAGTATCTAAAAATTTCAGCACAAAGAGATAAACAAACAAATGATTGCAATCAACTAAAATGGTTGTCTTTTTCAGGTTGACGCTGCCATGAATGTAGGTCTTATAGGAAAATGTTCAAATTAAAATTATTAATAATAGATAAACAATTTCTGCAGAAATGGAGCAGCCCAATTCCCCCAATTTGAACGCTGAAAATATATCAAACTTTAGGCCAAGGTCACTTGCATCTTGATGGCCCAAGTCTGGGCGCCTCGAAGTCGGTTCATAAGTCGGGGTTGACCCTTTCATTACCTCCAGGGCAAACTTGAAGTAGAGAACTACCACCCGACTGACCGTCCCTGAGCAGGGGGTCGGGGTTCTCCTACTGAACCTACACCACCGAGTCCCCACCTCACACTAGTCAAGGTCGTGATCTTCACCCCCCTCTCCCGATTTACAAAAATATATAAATATATGACAAAACATTTATATAAGTATATAACTCGCACAAACACATAATGCGGCTGATATACCAAGTCCACGTCAACTAAATATATGTTATGATGATGGTGGTGGTGGTTAACATCCACTGAGACCAAACTTTGGTCTATTGGACTTAAAGAAACGAATTATTTAGTTTGAGTTAAGATTTTATTCCTATGCTCAAAAAACTTGGAGAGAAGACTCCCGAGCTCGCTATAATTTTGACATCGTAAAAGGCTAAGAAGGTCAGTGTTGCAAGAAATATTATGAAACTGAGATATAATGTGGTTGTAAGTGGGGCACTCTAAGAGGAAGTGATTTTCCTCCTCAATGTTCATATTCTCACAGAGATGGCAGATCATTTCCATCCATGGTGTTTTAGGAACTGCCCAACGACCCATTTCACTATGGAGCTCATGAGAATTCGTTTTAATCTTGGCTATATTAATTTTCTTCTTTGAGTTAGTTAAAACAGAGAGATACTTTTGATCTTCTAGGGTGGGGTTGATGACCTCCTTATAATATCTTAATTTTCTTTTAGCTACTAAAGATTTCTCACACCACATTTTTTCTTTGAACTTAGAAGTAACAATATTTTTAATGTTATTGACGTTTTGCAATGCAACACTCTCATCGATCTCCCAATGGTTTAACCAGGCCCTAGTGTCTTTATACCAACCTCGTTTGAGCCTTAGGTGGTTTTGGCTGGAATTTAAAGCTAGCTTAGGAAGTCTATGGTCATAGCTAGGCTCTCGATAGGGGAAAACCCCACTTCTATAAAGAGAATAGGATAGCCTGGTGTATTGATTTTAATTTTGAGGTTATACGTTATAAAACCCTTCTAGATTTGCTCAATCTTTCTCCAGGATTCTCTAGAGATGTTGCAATCTCAAACCTCACATCCATATAAGATAACAGGAGTGACTAAAGTTTCAAGGAGAAACTTCTTTCTATCCCACATTACGAGGTTTGTTGTTTTACAATTATTTTGAAGACCAAAATTAGCTTTCCACCCCCCATTAATCCTTTTCTCAATGTTATAGTTCCAGTTGAGCTTGTGATAGATATCAATTCCTAGGTACTTATAAGAAGACACTTCCTCCAAGTTACTATTGTCATACATAAAATTAGCGTAAGTGTCCTTCTTGGATTTGATAATCATAACTTTTGCTTTGTCAGTGTCAACAGTGATACCCATAATAGAGCAGAAATCCTTAAGAATTCTAAGTTGCTTATCAAGATCACATGGGAACCTTGCAAAAAGAAGAATATCGTCAGCATAGAGAAGAAGGGTGATGACTATCCCAGCTAAGATCGTGTCATCACAGCCTGCTTCCTCTAAACAACCTTCTAGCTTGTCGATGTAAATTCCAAGTACGGTAGGGGAGAGGGGGCAACCCTATTTAACTCTGATATTACACTTAATATCTTTCAACCACCCCTCATTGCTCTTTAACTTGGCAATTACATTCTCGTATAACCTTATAGTGGCAACTCTCAACTCGAAAGAAAGCTTTAACTCTTCTAATCTATTCCATAGTTTGTTTCTAGGGATCGTATCGAAAGCCTTTTTAAAGTCCACAAAGCAACAAAAGAGATTGGATTTATCATTGTGGCATTCCTCCACAATTATCCTAAGCGTAACAAGGTGGTCCACTGTTGAGAGCTACCTTCTAAAACCCGCTTGGCATTTAGCCCATTTACCTTCACTTTCAAGCCATATGCTCAACTTCTTTTCCAAAATAATACCATATAACTTGGCTAAGAGAGGGCTAATCATAATTTTCAGATAATTAGAGGGGTTATTTGTATCCCCACTTTTAAAAGTAGGGATAATGAGGCTCTGAGTCCATGGTTTAGGAACTCTTTCTTGACCGCTTGATTAAAAACCTTGTGGATGTGGGGAATGAGTACAGGACCTCCAATTTTTTAGATTTTCGCTTGGTAACCTTCAATGTCCTTAGCTTTCCCATTTGCCAGGGGTTTAACCCCAAATCAATGTCTTCTAATGAGAAAACTTCTTTCGTTGTGAGAAGGGTTTCAAAGTTATCCATGACACTTGGAGATTCATAAAGCTTTTTAAGATAGGAATTCGAGTCGTGTAAAGCAATTTTAATATTATCTTTAGTTTTCCTAGTTAGAATCTACCTCTAGAATTTCTTAGGAGCTACCTTAGAGAGGTGTAAGAGATTCTCTCGTATTTTACGAATATACTGCCCTTTTTTTTCCTTTCAGTTAGGGCTTTGTATATTTTTATCTTGCCAATTTTAAGAGATTCATCAACAGCTTCCTTAATTGCTCTCCTTGCACTCTTACAATCTTTGTCATACCATGGGTTGGTTTTGATATTTCTTTTATTACTTGAAACTTCAATTGAGAACTTGTTAATAGAATATGAGAGGGTTGTAGTAAAGTTATGATAGAGGTCTTCTACGTTGTCTATACTAGATAAAGGAAGCAAATTAGTTTTTAATTCATTTAGAAAGAGGTCGTTTTTATTTCTATCAAAGATTAAGTTCTTTTGGCTATAAGGATTATCTTCTATGGGATCTCTATGCATGAAAAAATTGAGAGTTATAAGTAAAGGCCTACGATCAGAGTCAGACTCGTGGTCGTTTAAGATTTCAAAATTTATTATTTTGTTGTATAAAGGAAGATCAGAAATAACATAGTCAACTACACTGCTACTAGGCCCATGGATGCAGGTCATCTGGCTAGAATTGGGCCACTTCTTTAGACCGTTGCAAATTATGAGCTCCTGAGCACTACAAAGCTTGACTAACTCCAACCCAAACAAATTCTCCCCGAGGTCTTCAGAGCTCCTTTTGTATTGGCTAGCCAGAGTAAGGTCTTCGTCTAACCAAAGAGGATTAGGGTTGGAATAATTGCTTAGAAGAATAGCTTGGTTTCTTGAAGTTCGAGCATTAAAGTTACTCATTAAAAGGATATTACCTTCATTCCTTAGGCTAGAAATATCTTTTTCTAAACCATTGTAAGGACTATTTTTATCTAGATTCTTTTTCTTATAGAAGTTAGAATTGATGGGGGGAAAATAACAGAGTGCTATGTAGGCCTTTTTATCATTAATGTCAGTGATATCTATCCAACATATTGGTTGTAATGGTCATTTTTATAAATCCTTGCATGGGGGGAGATGTTCTTCTTAATGTAACAAGCTATACCCCCAATGCCTCTACGAAAGGATCGTTTGTTCCAGGTAGACCATAGTGCAAAGCCATCTATGTTAGGGACCTTAGATTCTTCGTGCTCCCAAGTTTCAACAAGCAATATAATATCAACATCATTCGAGAACCAACATAGCTTGGGGCCTTTGTTCCATGGAAAGCCCTGATAGTTCCAAGAAAGAATCTGAAGCATGTTGAATTGCTATTTATTACTATCTTTTTGGTTTCTATCTCAAATAACGACTTTTCTATTTCTGATTATTGCCCATTTTCCTTCCTTCCTAGCTTATTTTACCTTTTGAACCTCCTTTCTTAATTTTGCTTGATCTTCTGGAATGAGATCTTCATTTATAAAAAATTCCGTTCCTTTTAGACTTGAGGTTTTACTAAGTATGTCATACTCATGGTCAGTAGAGCTCACCTTTATTCGGATCAGCGTTCCTTTATTCTCAGTTAGTTTCCCCGACCTTGTTGCTTATGTGAGACACATTGTTTCAATTTGTAATTTATTATGTAATTCTGTCTGGGCTATGGCTAAAGTATCCTAGTCTACCTCCTCTTTCAAACCAAATATTATAAGGTTCAAGGCCCTTTTGTTATGCTCATGGTCTAATTCTATCAATTTTTTCATTTCATCTTTAATTGCTTTGATATCTAATTTACTTGCCACACTATTTAAGGTGAGGCGGCTATTTACTTTTTCTTCTAGATCTTTAATCATGTCCTTCATTTTAAGACTTTCTAAAGTATCAGCATCTCCTTGCTGGGATGTTTGGTTCATATCTTGGTTTTGCTTTTATATAACGTGCAACCTAGTCTCCATTGCCTACATTTTATTCTCTAATAGTTCTATTTTATTTTCTATTTGTTTTTGGATCTTATCTTCAAGAGATGTGAATTTATTTTCCAATATGGCTCCTAACTCTGTTTGTAACTTGACTTCTCTTTCTTCTCTACGTTTTTCTAAAGACACTATATACTCATAAAGGCTTTGTAGAGTAATTGTGCTAGGTCTACCTTTGGTTATCTTTGGTAGCTGTGGTGAATTATTCATACTTGAAAAATATATGAGCAGATATGTATTAGAAAAAGATAAGGAATGTGTGCAACTGATATTAGCAAACCGGACCGTAGACCAAACATGCCCCAGATTGGATCGAACTGCAGCTACAGACCGAATTGGATTGTTTGATGCTCTTGGATAACTGTGATGGTATGTACTGTTCTAGAGAGGTTCGATTATTACCATAGATCTAAATCTCTTTTTCTTTCCATAATTCTTGTTCTTTGTTCCAAGTCTGCAACCGAGATGTGATGGAGACCCTGTCTATATGATTCGCAGTCCTCAAGGACCTCAAGCCGGTATATACAGCTTCTAATTTATGTAATTATCCTACGTCGAGGCATCACTCCTTCAAATCATTCTTAGTGCCACAATGAAGTTGACCAAGAATGGCCTTAGTGATTTTGGAAGCTTGATAGTGAAGTTGGAAGCCCTGCAGATTGAGATAACTCGCTGTCTCAGATGATTATCTTCTTGAGTTGGCCGAAGTCCTAATTCTAGCTTTGGTCTGTTTGAGAATAGAACTAACCCAATTCCTCTTTTGCGATAGATCCCACACTCAGGCGAAAATACTAGTTGCCGCCATTGCTAGAAGAAAGGTGTGGTATGGTTTGGTTTTTGGTGCAGGAGGTGGCTGAGATATTCTTGTTGGGCCCTGTATGGCGAGTGATCATCAATACGGTGGTGGGAAAATCACTGACTTCTTCCACTAGCCCTTTGATTTGTCTCAGAATTGTTTTTCAAACTGTAAAGCCTACTCTTTCCTCTATGGGGTAGGTCAGAAGTCACGCTAATGAATTCGAGTACAAATCAGGATCTCTAAACGTTCAGTTCCATTCAGGTAGAAAGCCGAATACAGTAAGCGAAAAGTGGCAGGTCTGAGCAGAGACAAGGGTTTATCTGCAATCAAATCATCCTCTACAGATCATTAATTCACGCCCTGTCACCTCCAAATCAATTAATTTGGTAAGGGAGTTTGTTTTGAAAAGAAACCGCAAAAAGCCAAACCGGAAGGCAAAAACCCAAAGCCGAATACAATAAGCGAAGAAGTTGCAGGTCTAAGCAGAGACGAGGGATTTGTAAAGAAACCGCAAGAAAGAAATTAAAGAGAAATTGTGGCATATTATATTATACATCTAATATGCGGAATTAATATATAAATATTAATATTACACAATTAAAATTGAAATTAATATTAACATTGTTAATATATTAATACTATAAATCTAATATGCTAAATTATTATATTAATATTAAATTAATATATTAAATATGGTTATCAATATTGTTAATTATATTTATTAATATAAAAAAATTAATTAATATAAATATTGTTAATTATTTAAATATTAAATAATTTATTTAATTATTAAAGAGTTAATTCATTCATTACTAATAATTAAATATAAATACCCTCGATTAGGGTGCGTGCTCGAGGTGGGAGAGGACAACTAACAGATATGGTAGTTAGGACGTTTAAAGGCAGGGTGCCACCCACCGCCCCCCACACGCTCATAGCGATGGGTGCGGTGGCCTCCCGCATGTTATCTAACAAAGGAGATGGGAGAAGTGGCAGGCATGGCCAGGACGGAGAAGGAGGTGAGGCGGCTAAGGTAGGACGGGTGACGCGTTAGAGCAAGGTTTAATGGGAATATGAAGGAATTCGGGACAGAGAGAAGAGTATTGTTGAGATTGCGGTTGGATAGAGAAGCGGGGGCGCAAGTCAGTGGAGTTGCCAGGAACGATTTCAGTGAAGTGATCCCGGGTATGTATCTTGGTCTTTCAAGCCCCTTACTATGGCAACTTTGTTGATTTATGGCTTGGGGGTTCGGGAGATGACAAGGGAGGGAAATTATGAGGATGGCTGGGAAGACCAGTGTAAGCTGGGGGTGATGGTGATCATGCTTGGGTCGGAGGCAAGAGCCGTGAGAGAAACCCAGGGTTGGGAACGAAAGACCCCTCCTGTGAGCGAGC
Source organism: Pinus tabuliformis (assembly GCA_031772625.1). Lineage (NCBI taxonomy): Eukaryota > Viridiplantae > Streptophyta > Pinopsida > Pinales > Pinaceae > Pinus > Pinus tabuliformis. Next base: position 103,162,202 of record CM062807.1, read on the forward strand.
GAGACAGTTGGTATCCCAATACAGGTGGTGAGGGTGAGGCTAAGCATGGACGATGGCCAAGGGAGGGACAGAGAAGTGAGGCAGCTCTTCTGGGCAGAGGAGTGATGCAGCAGCACTGGGCAGAGGGGCGAGGGAAGGCACCGCGACTGGGAGTGATGGTAACTCGACTCGATGCGCTGGTTGTGAGAGCCGTGAGCGTAAATTAGGTCTGGCAATATGAAACCACTCCTGTGTGTAGTCGAGAGAATCGTTACAACCATGGGGGTGGTGAGGCAAACGAAAGGCAGGAGAGAGAGCAAAGTGGGTGGCATAAGAGTAGCAAAGCTACACCAGGCAAAGGAGTGGCACAACATTTCAGGGCAAAGGGGTACCTGGGCAGAGGCAATTGCGCTTGGAAGCACAAGGGGAGGGGCACCTGTATCAAGCCAAAGAGGCATGAGCCCACTTACCGAGAGCTAATTCATTTCAGTTGTGAACAACCAAGGAATAAAGGAGAGATGGCCCAACCTGCACGTGGAAGAGGACGCGGAAGAAGGGGGAGGGAGTTGACTCGACCTGCAGACCTGAGCACTTCTGAACCTAGACGTGGGAGGAAGCATGTAGAACACCTCATTAGTGAAGTGGCGGTAGCCTACAGGGAAGGAACGGATGCAAGCATCCATAAGATTCTAGACAAATGGGAGGGGAAGATAAAACAAGAGGATGAATTCGAAGAGGAGATTGAGAATTGGTGGGTAGTAATCCCGGATCCCGAGAATATCAGGGGCAAACTCACCCAGTTTAAATAGACCCTCTATCTGTACTGGCTCATGAGAGCTTTGTGGGGAAGGAAATGGAGAAAATCTCAATGGGGATGGCTACGAATCTCCAGGACATGCCGAGTTACAAAAAAGACTTGCAGACGATCTAATTCCAGTTGCACAAGCAGGGCATCTGCCTTGACAGAATCCAAAGGCACATCCCTTGCATTGTTGAGCTAACTGATATGCCTGGCAACTCAGCCAATGACCCGGCTCTGGTGGAGTCTGCCTCAGAAGGACAATAGGATTAGTCAGTTTCTTGGGTGTTTTTTTGTTTCTTGCGGGTAGCATTTACTTTTAAATATGCATGCTTATGATAGATAGACATATAGACTCTTATCATGATACTGATACATATATAGCTTGGTTAGAACGACTGATACTATATTGTTTTTGGATGGCTTATAATGAGGATAGGTGGCCAACAGACTTGGTTTCCCACTGGGCAAGTTGAGGCCACCTATCTCATATATGTGGTGTAAACTTGCTTTTTATAAATAGAAAAAGGAGGTCCTGCCAAGATTAACAAAAAAAAAATTAAATATAAATATTTTTTATTAATTATTAATAATTAATTTGAAATTAAACATTAAAATAATCATGGTTAACTATGATTGACCATGCTTGGCTATGATTGACCATGATTGATATTATAAACCCAAGGGTTTGGACCATGGTTGACCATGATTGACAATGGTTCATGATGGTTGATTTTCATATTGAGACAATGTGTGTCAGAATGTGATATTGGACCAAGTTTGCCATGGTTGTCACAATGTGACATTGGACCATGAGACAATATTTGACACAATGTCACCATGGTTATTGACCATGGCTCACCATGGTTGATTTTCATATTGAGACAATCTTTGTCGAAATCCAACATTTGACCATGGTTTTCTATGGTTGACCATGATAGATATTATAAACCAAAGGGAATAATAAACCCAAGGGATTGACATTATAAATCGAAGGGAATAATAAAGCCAAAGATTAATACTAAATCCCTAAGGGATTATGAACCCAAGTGAATAATATTAAACCCAAGGGGCTAATATTATAAACCCAAGGTATATAAACCCTAAGATAAATATTGTAAACACTAAAATAAACATGTTTGACGATGATTCACCATTGTTAGCTATAATTTACCGTGGTTAACCATGACTCATATTATAAACCCAAGGGATTGCTATTATGAACCCAATGGAATAATAAATCCAAGGAATTAATACTAAAACACCAAAGGATTATGAACTCTAGGGAATATTATTAAACCCAAGGGACTAATATTATAAACCAATAAACCCTAAGATAAATATTGTAAATACTAAAATAAACATGGTAGACCACGTTTGACCATAATTGATATTATAAACTGAAGGGATTTTTATTATAAACCCAAAGGATTAATACTAAAAGCCCAAGGGATTATGATCCCAAGGGAATATTATTAAACCAAAGGTAATAATATTATAAACCCAAGGTACATAAACCCTATGATAAATATTGTAAACAATAAAATAACATGGTTGACCATGGTTGACCATGGCTGACTTTTATATCGAGCAATCCTTGTCACAATGTGACACTGGACCCCGATTAACCATGCTTAACCATGGTTAATTTTCATATTAACACAATTTTTGTCACAATGCAATGTTCGGCCATGGTTGAGCATGATTGACCATGTTTGACTTTATAAAATATGGCTGACCATTCTCAACCAATGTTGACCATGATTGACATCGCTGACCATAATTATCATATTGAGGCAATCTTATTCATAGTGCGACATTGGACCATGTTTAATACAATGATTTATTTTCATATTGAAGCAATCATTATCACAATGCATCGTTGGCCAATGGTTGACCCTTACTAACCATGGTTGACCATAATTGATTTTATAAAACATGGTTGACCTTCGTTGAATAATATTAAACCAAAGGGACTAATATTATAAAGCGAGTGTATATAAACCCTAAGATAAATATTATAAACACTAAAATAAACATGGTTGACCATGTTTGATTTTCATATTGAGACAATCCTTGTCACAGTGTGATGTTGTACCATGGTTTACCGTGCTTGACAATGATTTATTTTTAAATCAAGAGAATCTTTCTCACAATGAGACATTGGGGCCTAGTTGACCATGGTTGACCATGATTGACGATGGTTCAAGATGGTTAACTTTCATATTGAGACAATATGTGTCAGAATGCGACGTTGGACCAAGGTTGACCATAGTTGTCACCATGTGACATTGGACCATGAGACAATATTTGACACAATGTGACCATGGTTGATTTTCATATTCAGACAATCTTTGTCGAAATGTGACATTTGACCATGGTTGACCATGGTTGGCTATGATTGACGATGGTTGCCCTGAATAGATATTATAAACCAAAGGGAATAATAAACCCAATGGATTGATATTATAAATCGAAGGGAATGATTAACCCAAGGGATTATGAACCCAAATGAATTATATTAAACCCGAGGGACTTATATTATAAAGCCAAGGTATATAAACCCTAAGATAAATATTGTGAACACTAAAATAAACATGATTTCCCATGATTGATGATGGTTAGCTACGATTCACACTGTTTTACCATGATTTATATTATAAACCTAAGGGATTGTTATTATAAACCCAAGGAGGGATTAATACTAAAACCCCAAGGGATTATGAACCCAAAGGAATATTATCAACAAGGGACTAATATTATAAACCCAACGTATATAAACCCTAAGATTTATTGTATACACTAAAATAAACATGTTTGACCATGGTTTCTTCTCATATACAGACAATCCTTGTGACAATGCGACATTGCACCACAGTTGACCATGCTTTACCATGGTTGAATTTCATATCAAGGAATTTTTTTTCAAAATGCGATGCTCGACCATGTTTGAGCATGATTGACATGAAAATGTTTGACTTTATAAAACATGGTTTACCATTATTGACAAAGGTTGACCATGATTATCATATTGAGACAATATTTGTCATAATGTGACGTTGGACCATGGTTCAGACAATGATTGATGTTCATATTGAAACAAACTTTGTCACAATGTGATGTTGGCGAATGGTTGACCCTGATTAACCAAGCTTCAACACAATTTCTCTTATAAAACATGGTTGACCTTCGTTGAATAATATTAAACAATGGGACTAATATTATAAAGACAAGGTATATAAACCCTAAGATAAATATTATAAACACTAAAATAAACATGGTTGACCATGGTTGATTTTCATATTGAGCAATCCTTATCATAGTGTGATATTGGACCATGGTTGACCATGATTGATTTTCAAATCAAGAGAATCTTTTCCATAATGTGACATTGGACCATGGTTGACCAAGTTTGATTCCCATATTGAGACAATATTTGTCACTGTGCGACGTTGGACCATGGTTGACCATGATTGAATTTATAAAACATGTTAGACAATGGTTGGCCATGGTTAACCATGATTGACAACGATTAACCATGGTTGACTATGGTTTACCATAGTTAACCATGATTGATAATAAACCTAAAGGAAAAATATTAAACCCTAGGAATATGAACTCTTATATCAATAAATCCTATGAATATGGACCATGGTTGACCATGATTCAGGATGGTTCATGATGGTTGATTTTCATATTAAGGAAATTTGTGTCAGAATTCGACGTTGGAGCAAGGTTGACCATGGTTTTCACAATATGTCGTTGGAGCATAAGGACTAATATTATAAACCCAAGGTATATAAACCTTAAGATAAATATTGTAAACACTAAAATAAACATGGTTGACCATGATTGACCATGTTTGACCATGGTTGATTTTCATATAGAGACAAACCTTGTCACAATGGAACGTTGGACCACTATTGACCATGCTTAACCATGGTTGAATTCCATATTAACAAAATTTTGTCACAATGCGACGTTTGACCATGGTTGAGCATGATTGAACTTGGATGACCATGTTTGACTTTATAAAATAGGTTGACCATGCTTGACCGCAGTTTATCATGATTGACCATCGTTGACCATGATTATCATATTGAGACAATCTTTGTCATAATGCGACATTAGACCATGGTTGAGACAATGATTGATTTTCATATTGAAACAATATTTGTCACAATGTGACGTTGGCCAATGGTTGACTTGATTAACCATGGTTGAACACAATTGATTTTATAAAACGTGGTTGACCTTTGTTAAATAATATTAAACCAAAAGGACTAATATGATAAAGATAAGGTATATAAACCCTAAGATAAATATTATACGTACTAAAATAAACATGATTGATCATGGTCGATTTTCATATTGAGACAATAATTGTCACAATGTGATGTTGGACAATGCTTGACCATGCTTGACCATGATTTATTTTAAAATGGAGAGAATCTTTGTCACAATGAGACATTGGACCATGGTTGACCATGATTGAACATGATTAACCATGGTTGACTATGGTTCACCGTAGTTGACCATGAATGATAATAAACCTAAACGAATAATGTTAGACCCTAGGAATATGAACCCTTATCTCAATAAACCCTACAAATATGGACCATGGTTGACCATGGTTGACCATGATTGATAATGGTTCACAATGGTTGATTTTCGTATTAAGACATTCTGTGTCAGAAGTTGACACTCAACCAAGGTTGACCATGGTTGTCACAGTGTGACGATGGACCATAAGGACTAATATTATAAACCCAAGGTATACAAACCCTAAGATAAATATTTTAAACATTAAAATAAATATGATTGACCATGGTTGGTTATGATTGACCATGGTTGACCATGATTGATATTTTAAACCCAAGGAATTGTTATTACAAACCCAAGGGAATAATAAACCCAAGGGATTATGAAGCTAAGGGAAATTATTAAACCGAAGGGACTAATATTATAAACCCAAGGTATATAAACCCTAAGATAAATATTATAAACACTAAAATAAACATGGTTGACCATGGTTGATTTTCATATAGAGAGAACAATTGTGATAATGTGATGTTGGACCACAGGTGACCATGTTTAACGATGATTAATTTTCATATCAAGATAATTTTTGTCACAATTCGACATTCAACCATAATTGAGCATGATTGACCATGGATGACCATGCTTGACCAAGGTTGACATTGGTTGACCATCATTGGCCACGATTATCGTATTGAGACAATATTTGTCATAACGTGATGTTGGACCATGGTTGAGACAATGATTGATTTTCATATTAAAACACTCATTGTCATAATGCAACATTGGCCAATGGTTGATTCTAATTAATTATGTTTGACCATAAATGATTTCATAAAAGATGGTTGACCTTTGTTGAATATTATTAAACCAAAGTGACTAATATTATAAAGCCAAGGTATATAAACCCTAAGATAAATATTATAAACACTAAAATAAACATGGTTGACCATGGTTGATTTTCATATTGGCACAATCCTTGTCACAATGTGACGGTTGACTATGGTTGACCATACTTTACAACCGTGATTGATTTTCAAACCGAGAGAATCTTTCTCACAATGCGACGTTAAACCCTGGTTGACCATGGTTGACCATGATTGATGATGATTCACGATGGTTGATTTTCATATTAAGACAATCTGTGTTTGAATGCGACATTGGACCAAGGTTAACCATGGTTGTCACAATGTGACGTTGGACCATGAGATAATCTTTGACACAATGTGACCATGGTTATTGACTATGGTTGACCATGGCTGATTTTTACATTGAGACAATATTTGTCAAAATCTGACATTTGGCCATGGTTGATCATGGTTGGCTATGATCAACCATGGTAAACTATGATAGATATTATAAATAAAAGGGAATAATAAACCCAAGGGATTCATATTATAAACCCCAGGGAATAATTATCCCAAGGGATTAATACTAAAACCCCAAGGGATTATGAACCTAAGTGAATAATATTATACCCAAGGGACTAATATTAGAAACCCAATATTTGGGCATTAGACCATGGTTGACCATGTTTGATTCTCATATTGAGACAATATATGTCACAGTGTGACATTGGACCATGGTTGACCATGTTTGAATTTATAAAACATGGTAGACAATGGTTGGCCATGGTTGATCATGATTGACCATGATTAACCATGGTTGACTATGGTTTACCATAGTTGACCATGATTGATAATAAACCTAAAGGAATAATATTAAACCTTAGGAATATTAAGCCTTGTATCAATAAACCCAAGGGATTGATATTATAAACCCAAGAAAAGAATAAACCCAAGGTATATAAAACCTAAGATAAATATTCTAAACCCTAAAATAAACATGGTTGACAAAGTTTAATTTCTATATTGAGACAGTCCTTCTCACAATGCAATGTTGGACCATGGTTGACCATGATTGATTTTCATATCGAGACAATATTTGTCACAAGGCGACGTTGGACCATAGTTGACCATGGTTGATTTCCATATTTAGACAATCTTTGTCACAATGCAACATTCGACCATGGTTGACCATACTTGGCTATGATTGATCGTGGTTCATATTATAAAACCTAGGGAATAATAAACCTAAGGGACTGATATTATAAACCCAACGAAATAATAAACCCAAGGGGTTAATACTAAAACCCCAAGGGATTATAAATCCAAGGGAATAATATTGAACGCAAGTTAATAATATTTAACGGAACGGAGTAATATTATAAACCCAAGGTATTTAAACCCTAAGATAAATACTATAAACGCTAAAATAAACATGGTTGACCATGGTTGATTTTCATATTGAGATAATCCTTATCATAATGATACATATGACCATGGTTGACCATGGTCAATTTTCATATTGAGACAATCTTTGTCACAATGCGGCATTGGAACATGGTTGAACATGGTTTATTTTTATATCGAGACAATATTTGTGACAATGTGACATTCAACCATGATTAACCATGTTTGATTCTATAAAACATGGTTGACCATGATCAACCATGGTTTACCATGGTTAGCAATGATTGATCATGATTTTCCATGATTTTAATATCGAGACAATATTTATCTCAAAGTTTATATGATGATGATGATGGTGGTGGTGGTGGTGGTGGTTAATGTCCACTGAGACCAAAATTGGTCTTTTGGACCTATAATTTTCTTAGTTTCTAATTGTCTGGCTCTTCGTATACCTAAGGTTTATAGTATTAATTCCTTGGCTTTAATATTATTCCCTCATGTTTATAATTCCTTCGGTTTTTTATTCACTTGGGTTTATAATATCGATCCCTTGAGCTTTTTAATCTAAGGGTTCATATTCCTAGGTTATAATATTATTCAAAGGGTTTATTGCCAAAAAAGTTTATCCCTTTTGATTATTGCTAGAATTTTTCTCAATAATTCAAATATAGATCACAAAATCTTGAAAAGTATAAATGTATATAAACAATTAAATATTTTTCATTTTATATAGTGAATTATAAAAAGTAATTTTCATTTTATATAATAATAATTAAACTATTTTAAATAATGGAATATATTTTCAATTAACTATCTTTTTAACTAATTAATATATTTTTAATTAAATAATTAAAAATAAATTAAAAAATCTAATAATAATTAAAAAATATTTGTTTTCCTCTATTACTAAAAATAATTAATTATTATTATTATTATTTTAAATAAATAATTTTTTTATTATTTTATATTTAAAATATTATTCAAAAATATATATATTTTTTTTATAATTATTAAAGAATATTTAAAATAATTATTTCTTATTATTATTTTAATGATTATTATATTATTTTACTTATTTTTAATTATTTAATTAAAAATATATCGAACCACGTCTACTAAATTAGTAGAAGCTACCTCTTTTGACTGTCATATATTACAATTTTAAATTTCTATAAATTAGTAGAAGCTACCTCTTTTGACTGTTATATATTACAATTTTAAATTTCAAAAACAGATTAAGCACATATATTAACCTAGAATGAAACATGAAGCACAAATGATAATGGGTTTTGCTATTTTCCCAGCCATTTTTGCGATGCACCCAACTGATATACCAAGAGATCCTGCCAGCAGTGTGTCGATTTCTCTATACAAGCCCTTACTGAGGGTATCCCCTACACAAAGATATTTCGCAAGAAATCTCAAAATTCACTATCGTGATGGAGGGACAACAAGTGTGTTATGTTTTGTTTTTCATTGGAATTGTTTTCCCTGAGTAGCAGAGATAGATTTGAAAATTTATTTTGATATTTTATATCATATTTTCATCATTATAGATCCTTTCTTTTAAATTGTTTGCAGCATTCATTTAAGTTAAAATAAAAAATTTGTTGGGCAAATATACAAAATTTAGGACAAAAATTTGCATCGTTCTATCGCATGCCAGCAACCAAACATTTCTCTAAGATATATAAAACTCACCCATAAACAACACTATATTTACTATTGCTCAACAATAATATAGTTTCGACAAGTTCAGGTAAAATAATATGAAATCTTGAAATCTTGGATCCGCAACAATTTAATTTATTAAATATATTGTAAAACAATAATATTAATAATATATTATTATTATTATTTAATTTTAAGATTACTATTAAGTCAGATAATAAATTGGTGTATGAGACTTTTTTGTTTATGGTATAAGAGATTTATTTCCACACAGTTACTAAATCTACAAAGATATACATACTATATCCTTCTGATTTTAAATATGTAACTTTTTAAAAAAAACACATGCTCTTAATATAACAATAAAATTATTGGAAATAATTTAACAAAAAAACACTGGCGAAAACAATGCTAGAGGACAATAGTATTCTGCTTCGTCGTATATGGGATTTCGGTCCACAATCAGATGGGAATCCATTTAGTCTGCGAATTATGTGGAGCTCGAAATTCAATTCCCGTCAAATGATACAACGCCTCGAGAAGAAATACGTATATTTTTTATTTCAAACATGAAGCGGTTTCTCTCAACATAAACGACATAGATGCATTAGTTAAGCAACAATGGCAATGAAACGTTTGGCAACGGTTGTCGTTTCCCACAACAATGGAGATGAATGCTTTCCACTCGGGAATCTGCTTTGCTTTCCACTAGGGAATCTGCAAAACAATTTCCCTGCAACCATCGCTGTCATTCAAGCTGGATATATTCCTAGTTTCGTCGTCAAATCTCTTGCCCAGAGTGCAGAGATGAGACCGTGTTACTTTGCATTGGTTCATGATGGCCAAGTTACTTGCAGTAAACTCAAAAACCACCACAACGGTGGTAACAGCGTAGGTGGCATTATCACCCACACCATTCACTCTTATTCGATTTTGCAGAAACGCCAACAGAGGAGAGAATGGTGATAACGAACCTCGTTGACGTATTTTCTTAAGGGAGGAGGAAGAAAGAGAAGAAAATTTCCATAGGCCAGCTGCGATTGAAAATCCTGCGTCCCCTCAGTCTGTGCTTTCATCTACCGACAAAATTGTCGAAAAGGTTATTTCCAGCGCTGAATGTAGTTGGAGGACGGGAGGCTTGCAAGTGGTTTGATCACATGGAGAAGGAGAGGCGGTGGTTGCCGCCATGGCTAATGAAATGATCCATCGCCTGCCGTTCCTTCGCCCATCTAAAACGACGATTCATGCACACACGGTGAAATTCTGGATGAAGTGTTTGGGAGACAGAGGTGAAGAAAGAGCACTTCGTTTAAGATAAGCTCAACCACAAATTATTTATAAAAACAACATTTCACTATCGATGCACTCTCCCTCGCGCCATAACCCTCGATGTGAGACTCACACGAAGGCATATTGCAGGTTTATTCGCCCACATTGAATCGCACCCGTCCAAATTAAATTAAGAAAAAAAGAAGTCAATGGCGACTCATCCATCTGGGGCCGATATAGAAATGTCTATTGTGAATTATATATTTATAATAATTTAAATTAATTATTATTGTAAAAATAATAAATTATTAAAATTTATTTTTTTAATAAGTTTTTTCATAAATTATAATTAATTAATAAATTAATTAAAATAAATAAATCGACTAAATTATTATTTATTTAATGATTATAACTAATAATTTAATTAAAAAAATAATTATTAATAAATAAATCATTCATAATTTATTTATTGATTGATTAATTAAGCAAATCTTCCAATGGCTAAGTTTGACTTGGAAACCGCTATAACAGATTGGGCAATTAGATTGGACCAATGGCTATATTTGACCATGAAACGGCTAAATTTGACTAGCCAATAGGGACATGGACCAATATTATATTTAATAATATTATTTAATTATAATGATGATGATGATGGTTAACGTCCACTGAGACCAAACATTGGTCTATCGAACCTAAAGAAACAAATTATTTATTTTGATTTAAGATTTTATCCCTATGTTCAAAAAGCTTGGAGAGAAGCCTCCCGAGCTCACTATAATTTTGACATTGTAAAAGGCTAGGAAGGTCAGTATTGTAACAAAGATTGTGAAACTGAGATCTAATGTGATTGTATGCAGGGCACTCTAAGAGGAAGTGGTTTTCATCCTCGATGTTCCTATTCTCACATATATGGTAGACCCTTTCCATCCATGGCGTTTTAGGAACTGCCCAACAACCTGTTTCACTATGGAGCTCATGAGAATTTGCTATAATCTTTGCTATATTAATATTCTTCTTTGAGCTAGTTAAAATAGAAAGATACTTTTGATCTTCTAGGGTGGGGTTGATGACCTTCTTATAATAACTTAATTTTCTTTTAGCCGCTAAATCTTTGTCACACCACATTTTTCTTTGAACTTAGAAGTGACAATATCTTTAATGTTATTTATGTTTTGCAATGCATCATTCTCGTTGATCTCCCAATAGTTTAACTAGGCCCTTGTGTCTTTATGCCACCCTCGATTGAGCCTTAGGGGGTTTTGGCTAGAATTTAAAGCTAGCTTAGGAAGTCTATGATCGTCTATGCTATTGAGTATGTGCTTGTATAGCAGAAACCTAATCATAGCTAGGCTGTCAATAAGGGAAAGACCTGCGTCTATAAGGAGAATAGGATAGGGTGTATTACTTTTAATTTTCAGGTTATAAGTTATAAAACGCTTCTGGATTTGCTCAATCTTTCTCCATGATTCTCTAGAGACACTGCAACCCCAAACCTCACAGCCATATAAGATAACAGGAGTGACTAAAGTTTCAAAGAGAAACTTCTTTTTATCCCACATTACGAGGTTCGTTGTTTTACAATTATTTTCAAGACCAAAATAAGCTTTCCACCCCCCATTAATCCTTTTCTCAATGCTATGGTTCCAGTTGAGCTTGCGATGAATATCAATTCCTAGGTACTTGTAAGAATACACTTCCTCCATGTTATTATTGTCATACATAAAATTAGCGTAAGTGTCTTTCTTGGATTTGATAATCATAACTTTTGTTTTGTCAGTGTTAACAGTCATACCCATGGTAGAGCAGAAATCCTTAAGAAGCCTGAGTTGCTTATCAACATCAGATGGGCACCTTGCGAAAAGAACAATATCGTCAGCATAGAGAAGAAGGATGACGACTATCCCAGCTAAGATCGTGCCATCACATCCTGCTTCCTCTAAATAGCCTTCGAGCTTATCGATGTAAATGCCAAATAGGGTAGGGGAGAGGGGGCAACCTTGTTTAACTCCGATGTTACATTTAATATCTTTCGACCACCCCTCATTTCTCTTTAGTTTAGCAATTACATTCTCGTATAACCTTGTAGCAGCAGCTCTCAACTCGAGAGGAACCTTTAGCTCTTCTAATCTATTCCAAAGGTTGTATCTAGGAACCATATCGAAAGCCTTTCTAGAGTCGACAAAGCAACAAAATAAATTGGATTTATCATTACGACATTCCTCCGCAATGATCCTAAGCGTAACGAGGTGGTCTGTTGTTGAGTGATGCCTTTTGAAACCTGCTTGGCCTTTAGCCCGCTTACCTTCACTTTCAAGCCATATGCTTAACTTATTTTCCAAAATACTACCATATAACTTGGCTAAGAGAGCGCTGATCATAATTGTCCGATAGTTAGAGGGGTTATTTGTATCCTCACTTTTATTATTACATAAATTTATTCAGTGTATTAATACATATTATCATAATATTTTTTAATGCTCAGAATGCTATTACATAAATTTATTCAATGTATTAATACATATTATTACATAATATTTTTTATTATGTAATAATAATGTATTAATAATATTATTACCTAAATTTATTCAATGTATTAATACATATTATCATAATATTTTTTAATGCTCAGAATGCTATTAATGTCTAAAATAATAATTTTATGAATATTTATTTTAATACTATAATGTTAGTCACGTTTATTATTTAAATAAAATGTTAACTATATTTATGTTAGTAGTAAAAGTAAATCTAGGGAATATTAATATTAATAATCAAGTAAAATGCTAACTATATTTATATTAAAATGTTAATAGTAATTTATTAATATATCTAGGGATTATTAATATTAATAATATTATGGACTTATTACTCTTAATATTCCTATAACTATAATAATAATATTACAAAATTAATTATTATTATTTAATAATAATATTTAATAGTAGGATTATTCTTATTATTAATATTATTAATGGTTTGTATAACTTATTAATAGATTTTATTAATTAAATATAAACTTAAAGCTATCTAATGTAAACTTAAACTTTCTAATAAATTTTAGATTAATAACCATCTATAATAGATAATTTTTTCAACCCATTAAGTTAGTTATATAAGTGACCATCTAGTAAGTTTAAGGAAAATAATATGAGGGAAATTTCCCTAAAATGACTCAAACCAAATGGGAACTAAGGAGAAAGAAAATCGTTTGATTTAACCAATTGGTTAAAAATCGAATTCATCAATATTAAGGGATAGAAAAAGGATTTTTATTCCATGAATCAATAATTAGTTTAAATCATTAATTGAGAAGGGGTGAAAGAGACCAGGCCACCATAAAAATCAACGGCACGATAAAAAAAGGAAGCAATTGCTGATTTTCCAACCGTCATCTCTATTGAGACTGCTCGGCCTTTTCTCAATCTCAATGGCTTCCCTAAATTTCCGGTGATGAAACTGTAAAATCTTAGCAATAACACAAGCCTCTTCAATACAAACATGATGTTTAGACTTCTCAATGTGCTCTGCAAAAGCAGAAGACTGGGTCCTCCCATGTTTTAGGTCTGCTAAGTGCTCATTAATCATCTGATTAATAGAGTGACTAGTCTCGCCAATGTAGGGGGTCCCAAAGGAACAGGGAATAATATCGACACCTTTCATGTCCTTAGAGTCCACCAGATCCTTTACCGATTGGAGGGAATTACGAAGGGTGTTAACGGGTCTAAAGGTTGAGGGAACATTATGCTTCCTAAGAATCCTTGCAATCATATCAGTGGTCCCTTGGATAAAAGGTAGATGGTCCCCTAAGACTCTATCTTTAGGGTCTTTCTTGACCAACGAATTCTTGTTCACTTTAAGGAAAGCCCTCTAACGAAGGTGCCTACTATCACTGTTATTAAAAAATACATTAAGGAGATGGTCTTTCTCTTTATCGAGGCTCTTTTCATCAGAGATTCTCAGCGCATGAGTAACAAGCGTGTTCAGAACACCCAACTTTTATGGGAGCTGGCAAGAAGATACTACTCAGTATGTGTTTTCTTCCGAAACACTTGGTGGGAGAGGGAACCGTCATTATTCTTCGAAATAAGAACATCGAGGAAAGGAAGGAATCCATCGACTTCTTGTTCCATAGTGAACTTAATGGCGGAGGATTGATTGTTGAGATGCTTGAAGAAAAGATCCAACTCATCTTGGCCATGAGACCAGATGACATTCGTGTCATCTACAAATCTCTTCCAAATCTTGGGTAAGAGACGGGCTGAAGCCAAAGCCTTGGATTTGAAATCTTCCATAAAAATATTAGCCACAACAGGGGACAGGAGAGAGCCCATGGCCATAGGTGCTTCACTCAATGAACCTCTGACCTATCGCGTGCATTCATGGCATATTAAACAACACCCTTAATTTGACTACATATTGGAAAATACCCTTACATATCACATTATTTAACCCCCTACCAATACAAACCCAATACACCTTCCCGATTTAAAAAACCCCTACTTCCACTAGATATTGCAGGTATCCATTTTTCATTAACATTTTGTATACCCCTTTATATTTCTTTATTAACTTTGAGCTTTATTTTTAATACCTGCCAATATAAAAACCCTTTACCCCCTATATATCCTTCAATATATTATGCCATTTCTTCCTCAATATATATCCCCCAATATGAACCCACATGGTATGGTATTTCTCCCCCAGTGAATCCCCCATGCCCATGGCAACACCACAGGTCTGCTCATAGAACTCGCCTTCGAAGCTGGAAAAAGTGGAAGTGAGATAGAACTCAACTAACCGAGTAGTATCAGGGTTCGTGAGTCGATTGATAACCTCCATAGCTTCCTTTATAGGAATGCAAGTGTAAAGGGAGACCACATCGAAACTCATAGGAATGTCCCCAGGGTCAAGATTTATGCCCTTAAGCTCTTCAACAAAGGACGTAGAGACTTTGACGAAAGACTCTATAAGGCCAACTAATGGTCTAAGCTTCAAGGCAAGGTGTTTAGCAAGAAGGTAGGTAGAACCACCGACGGTGTTGACAATGGGCCTCAAGGGAGCCCCCTCCTTGTGAATCTTTGGAAGCCCATAGATCCTTGGAGTGATGGGGCTACTCTCAATGAGTTCATAGCACAAGGAACCCATAGAGCTACTGGACTTGATAGCAAGAGCCACAGTCTTAGTGACCTTTTTTCAGGGGATTCTTGGAAAGATTTTTATAGCTTCCACTATTACACAAATGATCTAATATCTTTTGGTAGTAATCATCTTTGTCGAGGATGACAGCAGCCCCTCCTTTGTCGGCTTTTAGAACCACGACATCTTTATTCTGTTTTAAGGATCTGAGGGCATCAAATTCATCCTTGTTGATGTTGCTGTTGGGGGGTTTTTCCCTCCTGAGGACAACAACGCAATCTTGCCTTAATATTGTCCTTAAAAACACTGACCAAATGCTCTGTCCTCTTGGCCATTCTGTGGCGTCGGCCATTCCTATTTCTAACCCCATAAAAAATTTATTACGCCTGACATGGGTTGGAGATAGCCCCTTATAACACACCGTTTTTTTTCTTATAGTCATCCGGGCGCGTGTTATATCTGCCTATCTCCGGCGCATATCAGGGCGTAATAAATTTTCTATGGGGTTGGAAATAGGAATTGCCCTGTGGGGTCGGTCGACAACGCCATCTAAAACTGTCATACGTCCCGTATGACGTCAACTTCCAGTGCTGGTTCAAGTAATTATTATTGTAATGACGAACGTTGGGTTTGTTGGGCAAGAAACCCCGACTTTTATAATATAATTGTGTAGGGTGTACGCAACTACTTCGGGTAGTCAATAATATAAAACCAGGAATCGGTATCGGTGTTAACCACACACATTTGTGAACTCGTCCGGCAATTTCCTATCGGATTTGACAATCTACAGTGTCGTTGTAAAAATGGCGCGCGGAGAAGAAAAGTTCTACGAAGAAAACGAGCGGCAGTTTCCGTCATCCATGACGTAACGCCCAATTTATTTTCCCTCATCTTTTTTTAATTTTAGTGGGATTTTTGGTGTGTGGGGGCTTGATCGCAATCCGCAAAGCAGCTAGCCATTGTCCTTGGTCAGGAATCTTGGCAGTGCGAGGCCTATTTAGTGTATCATAGCAGTGAAAAAACAGCCATTAGATTGCATACAATTCAATTTGAGAGATATCTCGATGGAGGCCTGTGGAGAGGAGGTGCAAGTGAAGCTGTTAGGTTGCAGTGTAAGTTCCTATGTGCTGCGGGTCCAGATAGCACTTGCTCTTAAAGGGATCCATTATGAGTACATCGAAGAGAATATTCAAAATAAGAGCGAGCTGCTGCTGAAATTGAACCCTGTCCACAAGAAGATTCCTGTGCTTATCCACAATGGAAAGACAGTTTGTGAGTCCACGATTATTGTGCAGTACATAGACGAGACATGGGACACCAGGGCACCATTTCTTATGCCCAAAGATCCATATGAACGAGCCATTGCGCGCTTCTGAGCTGCCTTCATAGACGGTAAGGTAATAATTTCCCTCTTTAATCACCTCTCATTCCTTTCCTGCTGCCCACTTTTTATCATTCTCGAAAGTTTTAATTACCCTTTTTTTGTACTCAGTATCTAACACGGCCATGCTCTTTGTGTGTGGCTTCAGTTGGTACCATGCTTTTGGGCAGTTTTAAGGGGCCAAGGAGAGCAGTTGCAGAAAGCGGTGGAAGAAACGGTGGCGAACTTTCTTATACTGGAGGAAGCTCTGCGAACGAACCTCTGTTTCTCGGGAAAAGCGTATTTCGGAGGAGATGAGATTGGTTTTCTTGACATCGCATTGGGTGGTCTGCTCGCATTTGTCAATGCCCTGGAGAAGGGTACTGATTTAGTTTTGATAGACGCAGAGAAGATGCCGCTGTTAAGCACATGGATGGATCGATTCTGTGAGGCGGATGGAGTGAAAGAAGTTATGCCGGACCCGGTCAAGCTGCTGGAATTTCTGTGCGCCACGAGAGTTAAAATTGCGTCCCTACCCGCTGCCAATTAGGGGAAGTCGTTCGGCCATTAAATTTAGATGGAGGATAAATGGATATTATCCTCCACATTGTTTTTAATTTTATGTTGTCAGTTTGACTGATTGTAGGCTTTTTGAATCTTTGGTGTTCTATCAGTTTTCACTTTCTTCCATGTACTTTGACTTCAGAGGGAAAGTAAAAATTGTAGAAATGTCGTATGATGAACTTTCCTAAACATATTGTTCCCTTCATCAAGATTAAAGTGTTACCTACTGTTTGGTATTCCATCTCCATCACTCACTCATCATCATTACAAGTTATTCCACTTTAGAGCAATACTATTATTATGTTGTTTTCTAAATATAAATAATTTTTGTAGAAAAGGAGTGAGCAAAGCAAATTTAACAATGGGATTGTCAGAAATTAAATTAGCCTAATTTTGTATGCACGTCATTACAGAACATCCTACACATGGGATCTTGATGTTTCATTATTTTGTTAAAGAGAGAATCCATATAGGTTGGCAGAGTGTTATGCTTAGTGGAAAAACTTGTGAATCATTTATGAAACAACGTTTCGAACTAGCTAGGTGAGTCCATCATCAGCGCAATGAGATCTGTATTTTGAGAAGAGAGAGTTGTGAAAAATATGGAGCTATTAATAGTACTAGCTCTTGAAATTCTCATCTTCTCAAAATTTACAGCATTGTTCAATGTGTCCCAACTAGATATCTGTACGTATCTCGCTAGCAATTCCCCATGTTAGTTATTAATGAAAACATCACATAATTGCAAAGAGTATACGTGCTTTTATTAGGAATGACATTGGGATTTGTTAATGGCTTGCACATGAACCTCAAATGTATATTTTGTGTGACTTATATTTAATACATTTATCAATTTTTAATATAAGATAATGAGAAATATATTTTCATACATTAGTTTAATATATAATAATTCAAATTTTAGGGTTGGAAGTTAGCTATATAACTAAAATACATTTTGATACCATAAATAATCACAAATCTACATTCATAAAATGCAAGTAACTTAATTAATTAAATCACAATCTTTAATAAAACCATGCCAATAACCTCTACAATATAAAAAAATCTACAATCTAATACCCTCTTTTTAATTTAAAAAACATGTTAATTAACATAATTATATAAATCAAATTATTGTATTTTTATATATACTTAGTTATATATTATATGTATATGATTTGTTTTATTTATAAAAAAAGGAAATATATATATATATATATTGTTAAAAAGTGATGTTCGAATTAATAAAAAGAACCTACTGGTCAACTCTACGAAAGAGAGTCTGAACCAGGAGAGTCTCGCTTTGCAAAATGCTCTACATTGTTCATGTATATCACACATTATGTAACAATCATAAATTTAGGTAAGTTAGAACCATAACCTAAGAAATAGAAACTAATTCCTATCCTGAGGTCTCGTGAACCAACTCACTATTCTAAGATAGGGTTCACAAATATGCCTAACATCTCCCTAAACATTTCAAATTTAATCATGCCAAGAGGCTTAGTGAAAATGTCTGCAACATTATCACATGTATTACAATATACAAGATGGATTTATTTTGAGTTCACTTTCTCCCTGACAAAGTGGAATTTTGTATCAACGTGTTTAGTGTTTTTGTGAAACACCGAATTATTAGCAAGTTTGATTGAACTCTGATTGTCACATTAGATTGTTGTTGCATCTTTCTGTTCTTCCCCAACATCCTGGAGAAGTCTTCACAACCAAACTACCTCACACGTTGCTCTGCACATGGCTTGATACTCTGCTTTCGTTGAAGACAAGGAAACTGTGTTTTGTTTCTTGTTGCTCCATGTAATAATCCTGGATCAATGCTGAATGCATAACCTGTTATGGATCTGTGGTCGTCTACATTTCCAACAGAGTCTGAATCTATAAATCCTGTCAATCTAACATCAGAGGAATCAGAGTAAATAATACCATAGTCTAAGTACCTTGTAGATACCTCAAAACACATTGCGCTGCATGCCAATGACTCTCAAGTGGCTTAGACATGTATTGACTTAGCACACTGATTGCATAAGCCAAATCTAGTCTAGTAGTGGTTAGATATATCAAGCCCCCAACCAGATGTCTGTAAAGTGTCACATCTGCCTCTTTAGAGCCATCCTCACTCTGCAGTTTAATGTTCTGCTATAATGGTAGTGCTGCAACCTTACACTGATCCATCCTAAATCTTTCTAGTAGACCTTTGACATACTTACCCGAGGACAAAAATGTTTGTCTTGAATCTCTCCAGATCTCAAGACCCAAACAGTATCTTAATTCAACAAGGTCTTTCATTTCGAACACCTGTGAAATTTGTTGCTTGATTTCTTTGATTAGAGAAATAACATCATCTGTAATAATTAAATCATCTACATACAAAGAAATCAACACTATGTGCCCTTGTTCATCTTGCATGGTATACAGATTAGGGCCGTTTTTACTTTTGTTGTAGCCAAGTTGCAGAAAAAATGAATCAATCTTTTGATACCAGGACCTGGGTGCTTGCTTTAGTCCATAAAGAGCTTTATTTAATCTACAGACTAAATCTTCTTTCCCTTTCTGGACAAACCCCTGAGGTTGCTCTAAATAAACCTCTTCTTTTAACTCTCAATTTAAAAATACAGACTTTACATCTAGTTGGTGAATCATCCAATGTTTTTTAGTAGCTAAAGCAATTAACATTCTAATGGTATTTAGTTTAGCTATGGGGGCAGAGGTTTCTTCATAATCAATGCCTTCTTTTTGTGAATACCCCATTGCTACCAATCTAGCTTTTAATTTATCTATGGTTCCATCTGCATTAACCTTGGGTTTATACAACCATTTATAACTTATGGTTTGTTTCCCTTTAGGAAGTTCAACCAGCTCCCAAGTGTTGTTCCTGATTATAGATTCATATTCCTATTTCATAGCTGTTTTCCATTCACTACATTCATTTTCTTCCTTATAACTATAAGGTTCAACGACATTCATCATACCTGATCTCCTAAGTGGTGGGGTAGCTTCAAACATTGTCGGATCATCATTTTCTTTTCCTTAGTGCTGATGTTGTTGCTACTGTATCTACTGATGTTGTTGTTGTATCTGCTGCTGCTATTGTTGTGTTGAACCTGATTGTTTCTTATTTCTTCGCTTTCTTCCACCAAGAAAGAAATATCCCATTCCTCATTGCGCTTATCAGATTCTTCATGATCCTGCTCATGCAATATGACATCTCTACTAACAAAAATCTTGTGAGTAGAGGGATTAAATAATCTATAAGCTTTATATTGTGAACAATACGCTATAAAGGTACATCTGATGGCTTTTGAATCTAGTTTTCTTCTGTTTTCCTTTGGAATATGAACAAATTCTTTAGACCCAAATACTCTTACATGTTTTACTGCAGACTTAAATCCATATAATGCTTCATCAGGAGTTTTAAACTCAAGACTCTTTGTAGGACTTATTTTTCAAGTAAACTACACTTTTCAATGCTTGAGCCCAAAAGCCATTGAAAGATTCTTACCTTTCAACATGCACCTAGCACATTCCACCAATGTTCTGTTCTTTCTTTCTATTACTCCATTTCGCTAAGGAGTATGGGGTATTGTGAATTGTTGTAATATCCCATGGTCTTTATAATAATTGATAAGCTCATCCTTCCTGTATTCTCCCCTTTGATCGGAGCGAAGAATTTTTATATGCTTCAATGTTTGCTTTTCAATCATGTTTTTGAACTGCTTGAAGTATTCAAATGTAGAAGCTAAGATGGATGGTTTAAAGAAAGGTGTAGAAGCTAAGATGGATTGTTTAAAGAAAGGCTTAGAAGCTAAGATAAATGACGTGGAAGCTAAGATGGATGATTTGAAGACAGACATGGAAGAATTGAAGATAAATATGAATAAGTTGCTACAAGAAATGGTCACTAATGGTGAAAGGGTAGTAAAGGAAACTCATGATGAGAACAAAAGAAATGTTAATCATGATTCCATAGACTCTAATGTTGGATCGAAGACCCACCATATTCCAAAAATCGATATGAGGAAGTTTGATGGCAAGGATCCCGCAACATGGATATTACAGATGGAGCAATTTTTCGATCTCAATAATGTGTAAAACACACAAAAGGTACGTATTGCAACTTTATATTTGGAACCAAATCAGTTTGTATGGTATCAATGGCTTTGCTCTCATAAACAAATTATCACTTGGGAAACTTTTACGGAAGAATTGACAACACATTATGAGGATACAAAAAGCAACACTTTTTTTAGCTAATTGATAAGTCTCAAACAAAAGGGTTCAATAATGGAGCACATTGAGGAGTTCTAAAAATTGAACATAAGGGTAAAAAATGTTCCAGAGGAGTATAGGATTGATGTGTTCATAGGTACTTTAAAGGATAATATCCAACATGATGTTCGCCTTTGGGACCCTGATTCATTAGAAAAGGCATTCAAGTTAGCAAGAAAAATGGAAAGCAAAATTATTGCAACCAGGAAGCATACCACTCACAACTATAAAGATGGAAGTGTTGTCGCCCCTAGTCTTCCACAACCTATAAGGTTGACACCACAAAAATTGGAAGAAAAAAGAGCAAAAGGGCTTTGTTATAGTTGTGATAGAAAATACACTAAAGGTCATAAGTGTGCTGAGAAGAAATTATTCTACATAGATTCTGAAGAGGAAGAAGAAAAGGAGCAAGAAAGGTCAAAAGAAGAGGATATAATCTAGGAACAAAGCCTGGATAAAGAAGAAATGAATCCGACCATATCTTGTAATGCATTGGCGGGAATTACCACTCAAACCATCAAAATAGAAGCACAAATCAAGAAGAAAAATGTAATAGTGTTGATTGATTCAGGAAGTACCCACAATTTTATTCATTGTAAGGTAGCAAAAGAATTGAATTGATTCTTATACCTAGCACCAAAGTGTCAAGTGATGGTTGCAAATGGAGGAACAATAAATTGCTCTGAAAAGTGCCATAATATCAAGTTATCCATGGGAGAATATGTATTGACTAGCCCAATACTTTCCATTCCAATGGGAGGTGCTAATGTTGTACTAGGAGTCCAATGGCTACAATCCTTCGGTACAATAGCTTTTAACTTTCAAGAACCTTTCATGAAATTTTCTATGGAAGGAAAGGAAGTTGAATTAAGGGGTATTGCAGGGAAACCGGGAAAGATAATCAGCTCTAACGGTATGACAAAGCTTCTAAAAAAGGAACAAAGAGGTGTAATTGCACAATTATGTTCACTAGATGTTTCCACATTGGAATCATCTATTTCTCCAGATCTCCAAAAAGTCTTGGACAATCATTCCAAGGCATTTGAGACTCCCAAAGGTCTCCCACCTATTCGTGATCATGATCATGCTATTCATCTGATTCCAGGAAGTGTTCCTCCAAACATCAGGCCGTACAGATATCCCTATGCCCAAAAGAGTGAAATTGAACATATGGCTGCAGAAATGCTAGAGGTTGGTATAATTCAACCGAGTCAAAGTCCTTTCTCTGCTCCAGTAGTATTGGTGCACAAGAAGGATGGATCATGGCGCATGTGTCCAAATTATAAGGAGCTCAACAAGCTCACTATTAAAGATAAGTTTCCCATTCCTGTCATTGATGAATTACTAGATGAATTGCATGGATCAATTTACTTCACCAAGTTGGATCTTCGTTCAGGATATCATCAAATCAGAATGAAGACTGAAGACATTCCGAAAACAGCATTTGGAACTCATGAAGGTCATTATGAATTTTTGGTCATGCCTTTTGGCCTTACCAATGCACCTTCAACATTTCAAGTTTTTATGAATTCCATTTTCAAGCCATTCCTTAGAAAATTTGTGTTAGTATTTTTTGATGATATACTAATCTACAAGTAGTCTTGGAAGGATCATGTTGAACATGTTGATAGGGTGCTACAACTATTGGAGGAGAAACAATTATATGCAAAAATATCCAAATGTTTCTTTGGAGTACAAAAGGTGGAATATTTGGGTCATATTGTATCTCATGAAGGAGTTAAGGTAGACCCTAGCAAAATTAAAGCCATTAAGGAATGTAAAATCCCCCCATCCATCCCCTCTAACAACATTATTGAAGAAAGATGCATTTTCATGGACTCCAGAAGCAACAACGGCCTTCAAGCATCTTAAAGGGGAAATGTGCCAAGCACCGGTCTTAGCTACACCAGACTTCACAAAAACCTTTATTGTGGAATGTGATGCTTCAGGAAATGGAATTGGTGTTGTTTTAATGCAATATGAAAGACCCATTGCTTTCGAAAGTCGTCCAATCAAGGAAAAGTTTTTACACAAAGCTATTTATGAGAAGGAAATGTTGGCAATACTCCATGCACTTAAGAAATGGCGACCCTACCTAATGGGAAGACACTTCAAAGTAAAAATGGATCATGATAGCCTTAAATACTTTTTAGAACAAAGATTATCCTTTGAAGAGTAACAAAAGTGGGTCACCAAGATGTTGGGTTATGACTTTGAAATCATCTACAAAAAAGGGAAGCAAAATGTGGTCGCAGATGCACTCTCAAAAAAGGATGAGGATGTGGAAGCATTGTTGTGCGCCACTTCTATTATCCAACTAGATTGGATAAACGAAGCAAGGGAGGAATGGAAGAGTGACGAAGAAGTGTGGGCACTTATTCGAAAGTTACAACAAGACTCCAGCACGTCTGATACATTTAGCTGGCAAAATGATTCGTTATGGTACAAAGATCGCTTATACCTCTATAAGAATTCCCAACTAAAACAAAAGATTCTTATGGAATTGCACACTTCTCCCTCAGGAGGGCACTCAGGATTTTTAAAAACTTACCACAGGGTTAAGAAGGAATTTTTTTGGGAGGGCGTTAAATCAGATATTCAAAAGTTTGTGGCAGAATGTTTGATTTTCCAACAAAATAAAGTTGAAACAATTAAGACACCGGGTCTATTACAACCTTTATCCATTCCAATCGAACATTGGGAGGAAGTTTCAATGGATTTTATCACAGGTTTACCCAAGTCTGAGGGAAAGAGTCTCATCATGGTGGTAGTTGACAGACTTACCAAGTATGCACACTTTTGTGCATTATCACATCCACTTAAAGTCAGTACAGTTTCTATAGCATTTATGGAAACAATTCAAAAGCTACATGGAAACCAAAAGATTAGTGTAAGTGATAGAGATCCCATTTTTACTGGAAATTTTTGGAAAGAATTATTTTCTTGTCTTGGTACTAAGTTAGCTCATAGCTCATCTTATCATCCTCAATCTGATGGGAAAACTGAGATAGTAAACAAATGTTTGGAAGGATATCTTCATTGCTTTGTATCTGATAAATAGACACAATGGGTCAAATGGTTGCCTCTGGCTCAATGGTGGTATAACACTTCCTTCCATATAGCAACAAAAATGACCCCATTTATGGCACTTTATGGATATCAGCCACCATCCATCACATCATATTTAAGAGAAAATTCTAAGGTTCAAGCAGTGGAACATCACATCGAACATCAACAACATGTCCTCCAACTCTTAAAGGATAACCTCGTGTTGGCACAGAATAGAATGAAACAACAGGCAGATCAACATCGCAGCTAAAGAAGTTTTGATGTAGGTGATTGGGTATTCCTACGGCTACAACCATATAAGCAAATGTCCCTCAAGCAAGCTAAGAAGGATAATAAATTATCACCAAAGTATTATGGTCCGTACAAGGTGTTGCAAAAGATTAGTACTATGGCATACAAATTGGAGCTTCCTGCAGCTTCTCGATTGCACCCACTTTTCCATGTTTCATGTTAAAAGAAGGTTATAGGCGACAAACTCCCAATTCAAACAATATTTCTGGACCTTGACGACGAAGGAAAAACTATATTGGAACCAGAAGCAGTCACAGAAACAAGAACTCGACAGTTACGAAATCGATCAATTTCGG
This sequence comes from Pinus tabuliformis, assembly GCA_031772625.1. Taxonomy (NCBI): domain Eukaryota; kingdom Viridiplantae; phylum Streptophyta; class Pinopsida; order Pinales; family Pinaceae; genus Pinus; species Pinus tabuliformis. The sequence goes on from CM062807.1 coordinate 103,187,714, forward strand.
AGTATCTTATCAAGTGGAAGAACTTATCCGCTAAAGATTCCACATGGGAGGATTAGAATTTTATACAGAAGCATCCAGAACTAAAGCGTTGAGGACAACACTTTTTTGAAGGAGAGGGGCATGTTGGGTCCCTATAATACTAGTGATTACCCCATTACTATTGTACTTGTATCCCTTATTAATATTGTTGTGCCCCTATTACTGTGCCCCATAGAATCCCTCTATTGTTATTTTTGTGGCTTTATATTATTATTGTTAGGTCGGTTGGGTTATATTGTGACTCCTTAGACTCCTATATATAGAAAGGAGGTTTTGTCATTTGAATCATCAAGGAATTGCTCGTTTATTTAATGTAAAGGAGGTTGCCCCCTCGAAGAGGCTGAATTCTAATCTTTTTGTGAGTTGGTTTCATAACAAAAACTTTGTGCAGTCATCAATAAACAGTAAAAAAATACAGTGCACCTCCTAATGACTTTATTTGCATGGGTACACAAAGATCTGTGTGCACTAATTCAAGTATGTCTCTCTATTTCTTCTCTACTCGAATAGGGAATTCCTCTCTATGCATCTTTCCTAATGTACAAGCATCACAATCATTATGCACTTGTTTTAACATCGGAAGACCTCTTACCATTTCCTTTTTCTGAAGTAACGACAAATCATTGTAGTTGATATGACCAAATCTCTGATGCCACGGCTCTTCTGTAGTCAAACCCATTGTTGTTAAAGCTCAAACTAGTGCTGGTCTTACATCCAACTTGTACAGATCTCCTGTTCAAATTCCTGTAGAAATAGTCTTCATGCCATCTAACAGATCTTTAATATAACAGTTAGATTTTAAAAATTCAACTTTGAGATCTTGATCTATAATCATAGATACAGAAATCAAGTTCTTTGTTGCACCGGGCACATAAATGACATTATGAATTTGTCTTACAGTACCATTAGCTAAAATGACAAAAAAATTTCCACATCCTTTGTTCTGATGACTTCTATCATCACCTAGGTAGATCTGTGCTCCGTCGTTGATTTCTTTAAAATATTCGAACCATTGCTTGTTCCCTCTCATATGTGTTGATGCTCCTGAATCTACATACCAGATGTCTGCATCAACATTCTCATCAAAATCTGACATGAACAATCTGAAGTTCTGCTCATGTTTATCATCCACGAGATGAGTTGCATGTCATTTCTGCCTCTGATTTTGTTCATGATATATCTTCTTCATGCACTTATCAGCTATATGACCAAGTTTTCCACCATAAAAACATTTAAATACAGAGTTGTTTCTATTCAGATTCATACCTTGGGTCGAATTTGGTCTTTTCTGTGAGCTTCCTCCATTTTGCTGTTGCGGATTTCCTTTTCCTTTGAAGAATTTATTTTTCACCATCAATGCAAGATCGAAACTCTAGGGCTTCAGAGACAATCTTATTTCTTCTTCTTGCATTAGTATTCCTGTCAGTTCTTCAAAATTCGGGATTTTCTCTCTCGCATTTATCCCAGTGATGAACATTTGGTAGTCATCGGTCACACCATTCATAGTAATGGTTACTAGATCTATATCTGCAACTGTATCACCAATGTCTGACAATTTTTTCTTTAGATTCTTGATCCTTGCTATGAAGGGAGCAACTGTTTCATTCTTCTCCATCTTCAGGGATAAGATCTTGCTCTTCAAGAACATAAGGCGATTTGTATTCCTGATCTCATATAGATCCTTCAAAATTCCACAAATTTCGCTTGTTGATTTACATTCTTTGATGTGTGGTATGATTCAGCCTTTCGCTGACATCTTCAGCAGCATCCTTGCTTTTCCTTCTCGATTCTACCAATCTGGGACTGATGTTGATCTAGTTGTTGGCTTCCGCGCATTCCCATTTGCAATCGTCCAAGCACTTTGCACTTCTAACAGAGTCTGCATCTTGAATTTCCAATTCGCATAATTGGAGCCATCAAGGTTGTTATGCGCATTCAGGCATGCTTCAAACATTTGATTATTCATCTTGGCAATTAAAAAATTTGACAGGTAAAAAAAAAATGTTATATTTACCCCAGATCTGTGTCAAAGACGTAAATCGTTGATCTACAATACTGTTTGATCTCACAACACATATGCAGATCACCATGGCTTCCTTCACGGCCTCTACCACGACCTCCTCCTTGGTAGACCTTAGCCTCTAGGCAGCCTTCTGTTGTTAGCCACTGCCAGGTCGTAGTTTGCTCTCGGCCTCCACGCAGCCCCTCTCTTGTTTGCACAGTCGGCGAGAGTTAGCACCACAGACTCGCGAAGGTCTTCGCAACTGTACACTCCAGATCTGCGACGATCGACAAAATAAAAACATGCATAAGTGCTACAGTGGGATTGACGTGATTAGCCCTCCAATCCACACGATGATTTCGCCTTAGTCGCGCCTTTCAAATCCTCCACTCAACGTACAAGTTCCTCAACCCTAATGCTCTAATACCATGTTAAAAAGTGATGTTGGAATCAATAAAAATAACCCACTGGTCAGCTCTAGGAAAGAGAGTCTGAACTAGGAGAGTCTAGCTCTGCAAAACTGATCTAAAATGGAGACCTAAATGCTCTGGCTCTCAGCTCTTGCCTCTCGGCTCTTGCTCTCGGCTCTGGCTCTCGGCTCTTGGCTCTCGGCTCTGCCTTTTGGCTCTTGGCTCTTGCTGTGAGCTCCTTGAAGGGAAGCTTGCTCTCTCAAGGCAGAACTTCTAAAGGGAGCCCCCCTTCTTCGCTTGGCTCTCTGGACTTTGAAGAATCCTTCGACTCTGTGGCTTCCATCCATTCCTATGTGTCCAATCATGAGGAATCATTTCTTTGTGGCACTGCATCCGGCCCTCTAGCCCTCTGGCTCTGTGGCTGGCCCTCTAGCTCTGCGTGCTTCATAATGCATTCCTGTTACAGAAACGCCCGCTTATAGTGTGGCACAAGTGCTATGGACTGTTTCCAATGGGACTGACACAGTCGGTTGTTTTTCTTCCTACATTCCGAAAATGGCAGCGTAAGAGAAACACACAGGACAACTCATGAAAAACACATCATGAGCCTTTAAGCGGAACTCAAATAACATTCAATCGCCCCTATAATCCCTTCGAGTTCGCAAAACAGCTTGTTCATCATTCACCGTCCGATCACTGATCGATAATCAATCGCTGACGATCATTTCGGGTGGCCCACTTGCACAAAGATTACCCATCCGAAAAAGTGGTTTTCTCTCTCCTGTGGCGTGCTACGTGTCGGCTGGTGTATGGGATCAGGTGAAGCCCTTCCAATACCACTTACCACCTAAAGCCCACCCGAAACACTGTTTATTGCCCTCCTTCCAAAACTCAAAATATATACAGTCGCACCTATAAACCGATCGGGTCTATCATGTCATCGCAAATCATAATCACACAGGCAGGAGGTCAAAAACATCAATACACGGGAAATACATAGAAAATCCACAAATCTGGATTTCAAATATTATTCAATCATGTTTATAATCCTATCGGGTTTGTGCCCTGATCACATATCACAATCGCAACAGGCATATGTCAACGACCCTTTACATGGTTGCGGTTCTGATCGCCGATTTCCCATATCGGTGCATCGCATATCGCAACCACAATGGCCTATGGGTCTAATGGACTGTGTCGACCGATATATATATATATATATATATATATATATATATATATATGCCGATGCCGATCCACTAATCCAATCATCGCAATCGCAAGTCACCCATCGCAATTGCTGATGGGCTCATCACTTTAATCACAATCGACTTTGCCTGGGGTTCTGACCTTTGATGAAGGCTTTCCTCCGATGCGATATATTAGAGATCGCAATTGGGGAGTCCTTCTGCCCTTTCTTTAAGTCCTCCTTTGGCTTTTTCCGATGCGATTTCTTTAAGAGCCTTTAAGTCCATTTTTATAAGAAATTGCCTCATTTTCTAAGGATAATGGGCAATCTTCTTTTTGCAATAACTCCTTCGTCCAAAGTCCATTCTGGTCCATTCAAATTGCAGTAGATTCAGATTGAAAAGATCTACGCAGTGAGACTATTCCCAAGAGCATCCTTTGACTTTCATTTTCCTCTGTGAAGAATATTTTTAGACTTAGAAGTCTATTACTAGATCCGTTTTGGATCACGCCTTTCCACTAAAAAGCTTTTGGACTCCAAGAGACTGATATACTGATTTGAACAGTAAACGGGAGTACCTCACCCTCTTATTTCATCCTCCATACACTTGCCTTGCATTTCGCCTCTGAACCAAAGCCTTTAAACACTTTCCTTCCTTGATGTGCTTGTCCTCATGGGAAGAACTGTCTCCCTCCTTGACCTCATGCAAAACTCCTACAGAGGAGGTCACAGAAGGTAGTTTGAACTTCTTTGCCTTGATCATTGATCCAAGGTGGCTCAAACCAATGTGAAGTTACATCGGCTTCACAAAATTTTCATTTCTACCTGTTTGACATACTGTCAACAACAACTGTTAACAACAACAGGATTAAAGAAAACAACTAGATGGCCTAAACTCCTGCGTCAACAAAAGAAACAAATTTCACATATTGTGAACACCTCCATGTTTTTACATCTGTATACAAATGATTGACTAGATAACAAGCCAACAAAACTGTTGGAAATAGTATTGAGAGGGGGGGGGGGGGAATTAGTATTATCAAATCAATTATTTTTCATTTCACAATCAGATTTGTATACGCTACTTCAGTTATAGGAAACTGCGTATTAACCATAAGAATAGTAAACAGGTGCAGTAAAACAGAACAGATCATCACACACATGGACACAAGATATAAGGTGGAAACCCAATGTGGGTGAAAACCACCTGCTGCAATTCATCTCTATCTTCTTTTAATAAGAAACTTCTTCTTATAATATTTTTGTACTGGTGCAGTCTTATACCAGTACGCAGGCTTCTACTCGTTGATGTACTAGTACGTAGGTGCTGACCTATAGAAGCCTACAACCTTCTCTTTTCTTCCAGCGACCACGTTTCATAAATTTTCAGATTGGATCCATCAATAACATTAATCAAACATCAAATACATCTACATCAATCAATCTCCTTTGCTTCAATCAAAAACTGAATCAAACAATTACTTCTATGAATGTTATAACTAGACGACATTAATAGTAACTAGAAACCAATCCTGAACCCAGAACACTGCAGCAATAAACAGAAGTAGCTAAAACATATTTCATGAGACATATGCTACTTCAATGTATAGAACCTGCGTGCATATGCTTCTATATTAAGGCCAACCAGCGTATACGGTGTTTTGACTTATTGAACCAACGTGTATACGTGCTTCTGCTGTGTCGAACCTGCGTACATATCTATAAAAGATAATTAACCCTTTTCACTTATTCAGACATCAGTTATACCTAGATTATCAGATTTATAGATCAAGTCATGAGCCAAATATAACAGATCAAAATCACACAAAGATACTAATATTCAAGCCTTAAGATCTTGACCCATCAATAGAACTTATCCTTCTTCTAACGCTCAGGTTTCTCCTTGGTTTAGATCTAGCTATGCACCATAACCCAATTCTAGATCTTGCTCTTCATAAGATATTCAATGCTTGAGTGAATGCCTTTTCCTAATGATCTCCTTCCCCTTTTATAGTCTTAGGCCTTACTCAATACCATGGTCTAAAACCATAGAGAATCAATACCATGGGCCCAATACTTAGGTTCAACACTTCGGATGAGATACCATGGTCCAAAACCATAGGTCCAAAAACAAAGGACTAAATACCATGGACCAAAAAATAAGTTTTCACACATGTACGCGCTTTTTCTTGCATGAAAGTATGTGCATACATATACGCGCCTTTTGATCTGTGATCCCGTGTGTATACGCGACTTGGTTAAGAGGAACATGCGTATATCTCTTTTTCCTTCATTCTGAGAGCCTGAATTGTGATCTGTCATCTGAGTGAGTTTCCATCAAGGACAACACCTGTGTCTTAGTGCAAAACCTGTGTCATAATGCCAACAATCTCCCCCTTTGGACTTGATGGCAACCCCAAGTCTCTCAAAGTCATTCTCCCCCTTTGTCATCAAAGGCAAAGAGTTATTCTCCCCTTGAGTACATGCTAAAATCTCTACTCTATTGTGTTGTCCATGCTCCCCCTGACTATAGGCAAGGTATACAAGAAGAAACATGTCTTTATAAATGACCTTCCTATCACCAAAGGCTCATACATACATCCATCTCTCAACCAAGTGGGGATATACCAATATTGACTCATCCACCCAACCAAGTGGGGATACACCAAAAGTTTATACATGATAAAACAAGAACATTACATCATCCATCCCAAGCATGGTGGGGAAACCAAGATACGTCGTTACATGACCTTGATAATAAAGGAAATACATGACATAGAGACTAAATATCTAAGACAAGACTATGATAGTCATCAGCAACTAACATTAGCAGCATCTGTCAATCATCATCAAGACCAGCAACCATGATCTCCCTCTACACCTGTTCCACCTGAAAGAAAATGAACCAAGATCTTCTAAGATAATGCCAACAATGCATTATTAGAAGTATATGCTCCCCCTGAACCTGTGCTAGATGGTCTCTATCAAACCCATATCAGACTCTTTTCATCCTGAGATTGGCCCCACTGTTTGTCTTCAAACCAACATATATGCGACTGTGTCCATAGACACCTACATATGTACGCGGATACACTTCATGAAACTCACGTACAACCACTGTTCTCTGAAACAGACAATTTCAACAACAAGATGATGCATCGACTACTCCCAGCTTCTGTTTGAGATACTCAAATGTCTCCCTAGGCAATGGTTTGGTGAATACATCAGCGACCTATTCCTTGGAGGGAACATACTCCAATTTGACCTTTTGTTCAAGCACTTGTTCCCAGAGAAAATGATATTTGATAGGTATTTCTTGGTCTTCGAATGCATGGAGTACAAGTGATTTGAATGTCTTGCAATGTTTGCATCATCCAAAGGAGTTGTGTGCAGCAAGATGCAGCATCCACATATTCTGCTTTAGTTGTAGATAATGCAATTGAGCTTTGTTTCTCGCTGAACCAAGATACTAATATGAAACCCATAAAGAATGCACCACCACTAGTGCTTTTTCTGTCATCCACGCTTCCTTCCCAATCTGCATCTATATATGCATGAAGTGTGAGATCTGTATCTCTAGGATACCATAAGCCATAATTTTGTGTTCCTTGAAGATATTTAAAAATCCTCTTAACTGCATGAAGGTGTGCTTCCTTTGGATTTGCGTGGAATCTTCCAACTATTCCCACTGCATGCATGATTTTTGGTCACATACCTGTCAAATAGAGCAGACTACCAATCATGTATCTATAGGTTGGTTGATGTACTGTTGTTGATTCATCATTTGCGCTGAGTTTGCATCCTGTTACCATAGGGGTACATACTAGTTTCGAGTCCTCCATCCCATATTTTTTCAAGATCTGCTTGAGATTCTTGGCTTGTGATAGAAAAATACCATCTTTGTTTTGTTAGACTTCTAAACCAAGAAAATATGTGAGCTCACCAAGTAAGGACATTTCAAATTCTTTCTACATCACCGAAGTGAAGTTTTGACTCATGAGTTCTTCATTACTACCAAAGATGATATCATCAACATACACAACAAGTATTAGCAATTTATCATTATCAATTTGTATATATAGATTGATATCTATTGATCCTTTTGAAAAACCTTGTTGATGGAGGTAATTGTCCAATCGAAAATACCAAGCCCTTGGAGCCTGTTTAAGGCCATAGAGAGCCTTTTTGAATCTGCATACAAGTTTTGGATCATTTCCAAGGATGAATCCATATGGTTGCTCAATGTAAACTTCTTCTTCTAAGTCTCCATTTAGAAAAGAAGATTTCACATCCATTTGATATACTTTGAACTCCTGAAAGCTAGAAAGAGCAAGGAACATTTTATGGCATCAAGTCTAAGAACTAGTGCAAAAGTTTCTTCAAGTCCTATGCCTTCTTGTTGAGCATACCCTTTACAAACAAGTCTAGCCTTGTTTCTAATAACATCTCCATTCTTATTCAGCTTGCTTTTGAATATCCATTTTGTCCCTATGACATTCTTATCATTTGGTCTAGGAACCACCTCCCAAGTGTTATTATTTTCAATATGTTCAAGTTCTCCATTCATGGCCTTGACCCAGCATTCATCTTTGCATGCTTCACTTACATTTCATGGTTCAGTGGAGGAGATAAATGCTAGATAGCTTGAAGCTTCTGAAATAGTTCTTCTTGTCTGTACACCTGCCTCTTTTTGCCCCAAAATTTGAGTCTCTGGATGATTCTTCTGGACATACCTGGATGGAGTCTTTTCTTCTACCCTTATCTGTTCTTCTGGTGTCTCATAGGTTTCTTCTTCATCATAAGTCTGATTTGATGTTGAAGGATAGTCCTCATCATCTTCGAAATCTTCGAATTTTACCTATCTTGGATTGTTTCCTTCTTCATCAACCACTGCATCAATACTTTCAACAGTTTTTCCAAGTATTTTAATGTAACACTTATATCCTTTGCTTTGGGGAGAGTAACCAAGGAGAATGCCTTCATCTGCTCTAGGTTCAAACTTACCAAGGTTTTCATCAATCTTTTTGATGTAACATTTGCTTCCAAAAATTTTGAAATATTTTACCGTAGGAGTCTTACCATACCAAAGTTCAAGAGGAGTTTGAGTGATGTTCACCCGGAAGTTTGTCTTGTTGACAATAGTAACGACATCAAATGCAGCTTCACCCCAAAAGGTTGGAGGAGTTCCAGACTCATCAAGCATAGCACGAGCAATTTGTTGAACCGTTCTGTTCATCCTTTCTACTACATTTTGTTGAGGAGTCCTTGTAGTAGAGAATTCCCTTCTCATTCCATGTTCTTCACAAAAATCGAAAAATTCATCCGAGGTAAATTCCCCCCCTCGATCAGACCTGAGGCATTTGATTCTGCAATTTGATTCATTTTCAACCAAGGCTTTGAATGCTTTTAACTTTTCGAAAGCTTCGTCTTTATGCTTCAGAATTCCTATCCAACACACCGTGGAAAAGTCATCAATGAATAATATGAAGTATTCTTCTCCTCGAGGTGACCTTTTCCTGGATGGACCACATACATCAGTATGGGAAAGTTCAAGTGGCTTACTAGCTGATCCTTCCTTCTTAGGAAAATTAGTTCTGGTTTGCTTACCAAACTAACATGATTTGCATATTGTATTGTCTGGAATTCTGATGTCAGGGAGATCACGAACTGCCTGCTATTTTCATGCTTTCCTTATCTGAGAGAACCTTAGATGCCCCAATCTTCTATGCCATAGCGAGTGTTCATCATTCTTGCTTAGATAGCATTGTTGTTGTCCTCCCTTGAGTATGTATAAATTATTTGGAGTTCTTATGCCTTTGATCACTGTTTCTCATGTATCAAGCTCACGAACAATACATCCATTTGATCGAAATATTACCTCATTTCCTTGATCACAAATTTGACTGACACTCAATAGATTATGCATTAAGCCATCAACATACATAACATTTCCAGCTTTGACCTTTTCTTCCAAAAGAACAGAACCTTTACCTTTTATGAGTGCAGGGGTGTCATTTCCAAATGAGACCTTACTTTCCTTTTCTAAGGCACTATATGACTAAAGTTTTTCTTTATCACCTGTCATATGTTTCGAGCATCCACTATTGATGTACCACTGATTTTCCTGTCCTTCCTCATATAAGGCTATACCACATCTTTCTGGTTGCGGTTCTTTCTTACTCCATGTTTTGGGACTCAATGAAGCTTTCTCCTTCTGAGTTGTTTGTCGAAACCTACTCCTGCATTCAGAATCTTGATGACCAAAGTTGTTACAAATAGAGCACTCTATTTCATTTTCAAGAGCAGAAAAGTTATTGTAGGTTCTTTTCATGATTCTAGTCACACTCCTTTGATTTCGTGCTTCTCTAGTCATGATAGTCTTGTAGGTAACACATTGAGTTGCTTTGTGTCCAAAGTTATGACAAGAGAAACATTGGCCATTGAATAAATTCCTGCGCTTATCAAACCTACCATCCAGGTGATTGTAGTTTCCAAAGACATTCATTCTTGAGAAAAATTGAGAATGATTTACCTGTGGTTGGTTGTAGCTTCTGTTCATCCTTGAAGTAGATTGCCCTTGATTTACTTAGTGATCTATGTTCATCCTTGAAGTAGATTGACCTTGATTTACCTGGTGATCTGCTTTATGCCTTTACTGTCGATTGTCAACCTGTTCACTTCTCCTTGCTGCATCAAGATAACTTTTGGAGGTGGATGGATTCTGTGCTTGAGATACTTCTTTAGAATATCCAAGTCCTGTCTTGGTTAGAGGAGAACGCTGCACTTTGATAATCTCATCTAAAGTTTCAGATCCTTTAGCAAATCTGAGATTAAGAGCTTTTGTTTTCTCAATATCTTTTCTAAGTCCCACAATTTCACATTCTAACTTTTCATTGTGTTTTTCCCTTTCAGCAAGTTGGAATGTTAGAGTATCTATGATCATACTCTTTTCTTCTAAACAGATTTTAAGTTTAGAAATTTCTTCATAGAGATCATCTTCATCTATAGCATCTAAGAAATCATCATCTTCAAAAGCCATCAAAAGTCTATAATCATTACATTGCTCATCTTCATCACTAATTGAAAATCCATCACTGTCTTCATGAGTATAATAGCTCTTCTTACTTACACTATGTTTTCTATTCCATCTAACTGGTTCCTTACTTTTGTCAAGCTTATCTTTATGAGGACACTTGGCTGCATAGTGACTGACTCTTCCACAAGCAAATCATTTAAAAGGTAGCTTACCTCTGAATCTTCCAGGACCCCATTGAAGGTTCTTGGCAAAGTTTGATTCTTCCTCTCCTTCTGACATATGTCCTGACTCATTGTAATCTTCTTTTCCTAAAGCTTTGATTGCGGCTTCTCTCCTGTCTGATGGTCCCCCTTTTCTCATTTCGAAAGTAGTTAGGATTCCGTGCAGCTATGACATGGTAATGCTCTGTAGATCCTACTTTTCTTCTATGGAAGAAACTTTTGATTCAAACTTAGAAGACAAAGATCTTAGCACCTTTTCAACCAAAGTAACTTCTTTTATTTCTTCACCCAAGTTTTTCATACGATTAACAATCTCATCTATACGTAAGAAATAATTAGCCACACTTTCATCATTGTGCATTCTGAGATTTTCATATTGAATTCTGAGAGTTTGTAGTTTTGCACATTTTACCTGATCATCTCCTTCATATCTCATAACGATCTTGTCCCATATTTCTTTTGCGGTTTTGAGCTGCATAAGCTTGACGAATTCTGATTGAGATAAACTCCCTAATAGAGGATTGACAGCCTTTGCATTTATTTCATACTACTTCTTACCAACCGTATCTATAGGAGTTGCTGATGGAAATCTGTATCCTGCTTCCACGATATCCCAAACTTCTATACCAAGAGATTGAAGATAGGCTGTGATTCTTACCTTCCAATAGACAAAGTTTCTCCCATCAAAGATTGGTGGCCTGATAGATGCCTCCTTTTCATATTTTCTCATGATGATAGATCTTCCTTCAAGCGATCAAGCTGCTTCTGAAGGACCTGCTCTGATTCCAATTGTTGGAAATAATATTGAGAGGGGGGGGTGAATTAGTATTATCAAATCAATTATTTTTCATTTCACAATCAGATTTGTATACACTACTTCAATTATAAGAAACTACGTATATACGCTACTGTGTCACCAACGTATATCAGTAAACTTATGATTCATTAAATGTTGATTTTTAATCAGTGCATCAAAACTTCATTAACCATAAGCACAGTAAACAGGTGCAGTTACAGGTCCACCTATGAAGGGATAGAGTCCTCCTTCAAAGGCATAAGCTCCTCACATCAAGGGGTTAGCTCCTTTAGGTATGGGATGCATGCACCTTAAAGGAGAAAACTTGCCACCTCAAGATTCCCTCTAGAAGCTTCCAGAAATAACCCAAAGTGAGTTTTTAAGAATATACTTGCGCATTTTTGACTTTTACAGGGGTCCGCAACCTTTACACAAAGACAGAATGGTCAGGTACGTAGGGGACATGACAATAGGTGCGGAACCGCAGGTAATGCTAAGAGAAAGTGTGGAACCAGAGTTTTAGAGATTTTAAAGGGCTTTCTCTTATTTTTCAAGGCTTGACATGAAGAGCTGAGTTTTAAGACTTGCAAAGGAGGAAAGTATGAGTGGCGATAGACTCACACTGATTGCAGAATGTCATGGTGACAATATTTTGTGCAACACCCCAATGGTTTCCAAGGGAGGCCATAGGAAATTTCTGAGACTTTACCCCGAGTATGACTTGGAAGTGGCGCCTGTTAGAGTTGGTCTTGTCAGTCCTCCGTTAGAGATCAAAACTCTTTCCACATTTCATTTTTAGGTGTCTCACTCCATTCACTCAGCTACATTCCACTAGGGGCATTCCATAATCTGACGGAAAAGGTCTTGTTAGTCAGTTCCCCTCATGTCTGGCACTTGCTGGCTCAAGTCTTTTGTCAAGGTTCACTAAAGTCCATGACAGTCAATGTTCGATCTTTTAATGGACGAGAGTCATTTTCAGTCATTAGGTCTAGGGATCAGATAAATTGGTCTTCAAACATGTCCAATAAAGCCATGCAGGCTAGAGGGAGGCCCTTACAAAGTTATGATTCAGAGATTTTCATCGCCATGTTGACAGATTACGACTGTTCTTCAAAACTCTGTTTTGAAGAAAAGTCAAACAGTGTGTCATTTGTGATAATTTTCAAAAAAGTCTCTAGTTGATTTCTTCAGGTGCAGTCATGGTTTCCTTGGCCAAATGCCATGTCGTGTGACCCCTGCAAAAGTGCCAAAAAATTTCATCATTTTAGCTCAAAATTCAAAGGGAAAAGTGAAATTCAGTGTTGCATTAAATCAGCGAAAAGTGCCAAAACAAAACATTAGGAAAATGAGTTTTGGAGAAGCAAAAATCAAACCCATGATTTCAAAGCCTTTATATACAAGTTTCCACAAGAAACAAAGTCATTGTGAACACCAAGGAAGAGAGAAACATTGCAAAGTGAGTGTGAGAGTGCAAGCACGCGTTTGGAGTGAGTTTGGAGTCATTTTCGGGAGCGCGGCGCACACACAGAGGGGCGCGGTGCACATAGGGAGCGCGGCGCACAGAGCGCGACCCCACAGTGTAAAGTTAACATGGGCGCGATGAATATATACCGAGCGCGGTGCACTGGGTTTGTTGCGTGGCGCACACCCACAAAGGCCCGAATTTGTGCCAAGCTTGCAACCAATCATTTTGAAACCCTTCAAATTGACAGGTAGGCTCTATATCTTGGCTTGCTCATCAAATTTTATGGAATGTAGTGATGGTTCATGGCTGTTTAGAGTTGCAATAAAAACACCTAAAACCTACCACTAGAAAACATCAAAGCCATTATTGCTAGGGTTGCAAACTTGTGGTATTGATGCCAAGGCTCCTCTTTCACCTCTCATTTTTTCACTCCTTTCCATTGTTCCCTCCCCCCCATCCCATTTTTCCCTATTTTCCCTACCCTAAAACATTACTAAACCCATATTCCCTATCCCTCCACTCATTGGTCAATGTAAACCCCAAAACCCTACCCTATAAAATCCCCAACCCCTCCTACATATCCCTAAACAAAATTTCCCCCCATAACCCCTATTCCCATCATATTATTCACCTTCCTAACACTCCCTTTTTGCATTGTTCCCCTTGGTGCCAGATCTGACAACAACACCTAGTTTCATACCATCATCAAAGGGAAGTACAAGCACAGTACACATACAGTAGTCATGGCATCTGAGCATTCAATGGAGTATGAGATGGAAACACAAAGTGATTCATCCTCAGAATAACAGGCTCCCCGGAGACATCACAAAAGTGGCAAACATGTTAGGGATGAGCCAACCACCCTCACTGAATTGCAGGCCTGCCCTCTTGCTATGTCATGTTTCCAGCACCTATCATGTTTTGAGTTTTGTCAAAGGGTGGCTAATGTTCGAGTTCATCATGAGTTAGCCCGTCTTTTTGTGCTTCACCTACATGGATATCACTCTATCTTGGCCAGTGTCACCTTCACACTGACACCTGAAACTGTCTCATTAGCAATCGGCATACCGAATGTTGGAGAACCATGGCACAAGAAACAGAAGGTTCATCGGCAGCATTATGAGCCTTACATTAAGGCTAGTTTCTTGAGGCAGCTCACAAGAGTCTTTCCGTTCCGATATTTGAAAGATGAATATGCTCCACTCATGAAGTTGATCATGAAGTACTTCAGCTGTAAGGGGAGGTTCTCATGCACTTTACCAAGGTACGGATGATGAACATCCCATATTTCATTTTGTAGGAACATAGAGAGGATGAACACCTTCATGCAGCACAAGACCCCTCAGCAACAACTTAACAGTGTTTATCACTTTGCTCTTATTAAGATTTTGGTGGTTCATCAGTTGGGATTGCAGGGCATTAATTGGGATGATTTCATCTCCCGTGACCTCTTCACCACTTCACAGGTATTATCAGAGGTTAAGCATGAGGGTGAACCTTCTTGTCAGTATGAGCACCATGAGACTGCTAGTGTGCCGGTTTTCAACACATATCAGAGGGGTGCTAGACATTTGTTTGCAGCAGCAAAGCGAGTGTTATCTCCACCCGGGGTGGAAGGGGCCTCGCTTCCGACATCAGCACTACAAGTACAGGACAGAGGTAAGGAGCCAATGCATGATGAGGGGCCTTCAAGTGAGCCATTAGTTTAACGAGAGACCGAATTCGTTCTCCTTCATGATGATGACACAGATACAAAACCGACAAGTGCACAGCTTAAAGAGATCATCCATGAGTAGCAAGCAGAGATTCAAGCCTTGTCCCTTGATTTGGAAAGAGCCAAATGGAACATGAAATATCTAGAGCAGAGGAACAAATAGCTAGAGGATCATCAATCGATCATGGAGCTACAAAACATTCGTGAGCATCGTCAAGCTGCACAAAGGAGAAGAGTTGAGCTCACGTCATTGGAGCAAGAGATTAATGAGGATCGGGAGGCCAATCTCAAGAGAGTTAACATGCACTTGGAGAGGCTGTTGGACAAGGCCAACAAGGACCATGCATTTCTGAGACACATGGCTTTCCACTACATGGCGTGAAACAAAGTGTGCAAGGCCCGAATCAGGAATTTGAAGGCGAAATTGAGGAAGGCAATCAAGAAGCAAAAGAGGCAAAGGGAGCTCGATCGACTTTAGATATTGGCCAAAGCCTCTTTGGCCCAACATAACACTTGATAAGGAAGCTCCAGCCCAAATTTCAAGAAATTTGGGGCAATTTTGGTCACATGGCAAATTTTTGGTCACAACACAGGTTTTTTCTCCCTGTGCACCGCGCCACTGGTGCGGCGCTTAGGATTGGGAGCTCCAAATCAAAAATGGCTTGAATTTTTGGATTCAGCATGAAAAATCATGCTTTCTGGTGCATGGACAAGAATTTTGGGCATGATTTGAGTCCCCAGGAGGTCAAAAACACTCAAAAAATGACCTCTCTGCCCCTATTTTGACACACAGGAAGCAGTTTTGGGAGAATGAAGTTTTGGAGGGGCAAATGAGCACCAAATTGAGAAATTCCACTTGGGTTGGAAAGCAGACAGGCCAGGCTTTCCAACGAGCACACTTGGGCACAATTTTGACTCCATAAGGTACCTCTAAATCACTTCCAAATTGGCGCGGTGCATATAGCATTTGGCGCGGCGCACAGGGACCCAAAAGGCCAAAATCACTTCCACTCTGCGACATTTCGATTCGCGACATTCTCCAAGTGGGCCCACTCGTTTACACTATATTTTTCTCGGCAACTAAGGCAATGTTTAAAAAGTATTTTCACTAAAGGTGGGCTCCTATCCAAGTGGCAAAGGAAGGCGAGCAATCACCCAAGCCATTTGTCATTTCTGTAACACTGCATCTGTAACTAATGGTTGGCTTTCCATTTCCAGTTTGTAATCATTTGAAAAACTCCCAACTGTGGGTTGTTCTATTTCCCAATGGCATAGTCTATTTATTGTATGCAACACTATTTACAAAGGGTTGGAATTTCTGGGAAACTATGGGAGAGACACCCAGTCACTCACTGTACATTTTGACAGAGAATTAATGAAAAATTGTAGCTCTGGTTCATGAGATTCCTGTGGCGTGAGTTTAGCAAATGTATCTTCTTTATGTTTCATATGTATTTCGTTGTGTTTCATATTTTCATTCACATTCATTTCCAATGAAAGCTTTCTAAGTAAAAAAGGTAGAATTCAGTGCACTACTCTGCCTTGGGATAGTTTTCATGTTCTATGTTTTCTTCTGTTGAAAAGGATTCATGTATTTATGCCCTTTTGACACTCTCAAACTATCTCTCCACCTCACATTTTTTCAACTCTAATTGTTAGACTTTCCGCCTATCTTGCCTCATGAAATAACCTTCGTCTTTGAGTTAAATTCTCTGCTCATGTTGTTCCTTGGCCCCACACATCCCAGAAAACTCAGTCATTTTCAAAATACCTCTTTCATATTTATTTACCTAGCCTAAAATCAGTATTCATTTTTGAGTCATCTCAGACCCTATTGTTTATTTTCCTGAGTGTGACTCGAAGAGAGCCCTCTCCTGTTCTGGTAGGGCTAGCTACCAGACTGAGCGTGGTTTGTGGTTACCCTGAATTTTGCCTTCCTTTAGCCTAAGGCAAATTTAGGTGCTAACAGCGCCTGTAGAACAAGCCCTGAACAATTCACTGAAGAGAACCCCTGGGTAATCATCGATGAGAATCACCTTAAGTTCAAAGGTTTGAATGTTTGGTGGGGCCCACAAGCCATGTGTAGAATTGACGTCACTCTTGGTTGATGTCCCTCCGATGAATTCAAATGGAGGTACTCTCTTAAAGGGTTGGGTAAATCTATTTTGGGAGATAGAAAGGTTAGTGTTATTTACCGAGAAATTTTATTTCTCGAGACATTCCTCCATGGATGTTTTCAAGGAGAGTCGAGAAGGGAATCGTTGGGGCATAACAGCTTGGGTGATGTGGCATGGAAATTCCCATAAGTATAGGTAAGAAAGAGTGGAACCATATGGTTGGATGAAATATATCAAGCTATCGATAGATGTGACAGGTTCTACATAGTCAGATTCTTTGTCCCTGAAAGAAATAGCGAGGGAATGTGTGAATAAATCCTCGGATTCAATCTTCAGAATGTCATGGCAGGAGTGGGTCCACTGAGTGTTGCTACAACAAATTATGAGAGGAAATTATGGAGAAGGGAGCCTCAAGGCTCAATGTAGTCCTAAAAGCGTCATCCCTAGAATAAATGACAATGGGTGGCATGAGTTATTGGTTCTCTATTGTCATGGCCTTAAAGGGGCCCGCTTCCCTAGTACTTTTCATATAATGCATATGTCTTATGGATTGGGTCATGTCGTTGTATAGTGGGGTATTACATGACCAGTATGAATGGTTTGGAAACTATGGTAAAACTTCCATGTGGTAGTGAGGTCAGTTGGAATAGCCATGTGGGTGTCGCATGGAAGCTTGGTGCTATGGCACTAATTGAGTGACTAATCTTTGGATGGCCATATCCTTGGATATAGGGGTTATATCAGAGTAAAATTTATATTGTCAGAATCATCTCAATGAGATGAACGTGATGGTATCATTTATCTTAAGTTTCTATGGGGTAAAATAAACTGAAAAATTTAGACCCCATTTGCATAATTGTACCTTGGGGCTTGGGTCAGCATAATAATTTCCTCCTTCTAACCTTTTTTCAGGGTTGGCAATAGTGGCGGGTATGTTACAAAGTAGTATTGGAGCTTCCGAGTTCAACACTTGGACTAGATAGGCTATATCGTAGAAGTAACTAAGTGAAGGTTCAACACTGGACCTCTTAAGAACCAGTGAGGCCTTAAAGCATCATGATAAGCATTAGGAATCTGATTGTTGTTATGGATTGATTGTGTGTATGGTTTACTGTGTCTATGTATGGATGTAGCATGGAACTAACAATGTATATGATTTTATTGATAGTAATGTACTAATGAAGGTGTAATGTTGAAGCTAGATTTACACCAACAAGCCAAGGTGATAATGTTTATTATGCTTTTGAGTTTTGTTAAAATATAACAATGATGTGTGTCTATGATAGCACATAAAATACAGTAAGGCCCAAAGATATGGAATTAAAAGACCATAAGAATAGCAAAGAGTGGTATAATATAGAACCAATAGACCAATGAATGAACAGTAAAATGGTAGAGTATAGTTATGACCACTCACAACATAGGCAAGAAGAAATATAAGTTGAACAAGGAGCGGCTCCATTCTCCTGATTTAATGGATACCTTAAGGATTTTAAGGGAAAAAATAAGAAGTTGCAAGGATGAAAGAAAAAGGCTCTTCAAAGCACAATAGACACAAGTAGAAGTCAATGTAGTCATATTGCAAATCTTGTCAAACATGCAAAGGAAGAGGCAACATGAGTAGGGTGCTAGTGATAGGGATAGGAAGTGTCCCTTAGAACAAGAAGAAATAATGAATGGAATTGATGAGAGAAGATCTAGGAAAATAAATAGATATCCAAGTGAAGGCACCATGAAAGGAGGTACCTTATTGGAGACTCTTGAAAATTCACATAATGCCACGTCATCATCGTCGTCGTCATCACCATGAGGAAAAAAGGGAAAGATAATATGTACTAGATGAGTTTAAAAAGGCTAATCCTCCTACATTTTATGGTGAGATGAAGAAATATGAGAATATGTTGAAGCTTGGCTACTAGTAATTAAAAAGTTCTTTTGAATTCATGACTACTCATAGAACATGAAAGTGAGCGTAGCGACTTTCAGCCTAAAGGGAAAGGTTGATATCTAGTGGGAATATCTAAAAAATGTGAAAGGAATAAGTGAAGAGGAGTTGTCTTAGGGTGAATTCAAATGATATTTGAAGGATAAATACCTATCAGAGAGGTATTTTGATAACAAGGCTAAGGAATTTTATGAGTGCGGGCTAGGATCGATGTCAAACGAGGAGTATACAACTAAATTTTTACAGTTTTTGAGGTGTATTCCCTACCTCAAGGAAGAAAAGGAAAAAATTCAATGGTATATTAGTGGACTTCCCTAGTCCTTCAAGAACTGTATTGAATTTTATGAGCCCAATATGTTATAAGATGCAATAAGAAAATTGAAGCATTATTATGAACAAACAAAATACAATCCATAATTCAAGAAAGATTGGAAGAAAAAAAGGGGCTTGAAATATAAGGAAAAGAAGAGTTAGAAAATTAATACCATCATCAGATGAGAGAATATGAGCTCAACTGGTAAGAATTGACCACAACAGAGGAGCAATGCAACATACAAAAAATGTATTAATCATCCTGTGGGAGGGTAGAGTCGGGGGGGGCCCTAAAGGGCCCATGGAATGTTGAATGTGTGAAGGAAACCACCTCAAGGTAGATTTCCCACAGTAGAAGGAAGTTGGAAAATGACTGTATAATGTGTAGGAAGCCCAAATAGTGGGGGATGTGGCTCAAAGCATTCCCAACATCTACACAACACTATAAAATAGACAAGTCGATCATCATGCTTCCATAATTAAAATGGAAGGCAAGCTTGGTAATCAATTTTTTTTTTCTATTTTTATTGACATAGGCTCGAATTATCGTTCTATCAGTCCCAAATGTGTGGATGAATGCCAATTAGTTATGGAAATGCATCCAAAAACTTAGTTGGTTCAATTAGCAACAGAAATTAAAAGAAAGGTAAATAAATGTGTGAAATCATGTGCATTTGAACTCAATGGCATGACAACAACAACACATTTTAATTGTCTCCCTTTGGGTGCATATTATACGTTGTTTTGCATGGATTCATTGTATATGCATCAAACAAAAGAAGATTTCTATGAAAATATCATAGAGGTTGTTGATGAGGTTGGAAAATATTGAATATTGTGGGAGGGATTAAAGCCCACTTTAGTGAGAATGATCACAACTATGAAAGCTAAGCACGACCACAGAAAATAGTGTCTTTTATTTTTTATGTAAATTTCCAGCAACGTTAAAGCTAACAACAATGTTGAGAGTGACAAAAATGATGTTTTGACGAAATATCCTATTCTAAACAATTTTCAGATGTGTTTCCGAGAGAAATTTTTTGTTTGGCCCCTCATTGATAGATGGATTTCTCCATTGAACTAATACCAAGAGAAACTCTAGTGTCAAACACTCCATATAGAATGATCACCCTAGTGTTAGTTGAGCTGAACCTTCAACTCAAGGAGATGGTTGATAAGGGCTAAATAAGGCCAAGTGTGTCACCATGGGGTGCACAAGAAGAAGGATAGCACACTCAGATTGTGCATTGATTACAGGAAACTAAATAAGGTGACCATCAAAAATTAGTATCCTTTTCCACGGATCGATGACTTATTTGACAAATTGAGAGGAGTAGTAATCTTCTCCAAATTTGTTTTGAGTCGAGGTTATCATCAAGTGTTCATCAACGATGAGGAAATCCATAAAACCGCATTATGAATGAGGTATGGGAATTATGATTCTGTGGTAATCCCCTTTGGTCTTACTAACACCTTTACTACTTTTATGTGCTTAATGGATAATGTGTTGCACCCTAATCTGGATAAAATTTTGGTTGTCTTTGTTGATGACATATTGTTGGGTAGCAGATCCCCCCATAGCAAGTTTTTGCGGCTTAAAGCCCTATTTTTGGTCAATGTAATGTAAAGACCCCACAAAATGTGTGCGTGAAGCGCGAGAGTCTAGGGTTGCCCGCCCTAAAATAATGTAATTTAATGTAAAGTGGGACGGCCTACCCATGGTCCGCGGACCATGGGATTGTATAAATAGAGCAAGAATCTAAGTCTATGAGTCAATTTGGAGAGTTTTGAGAAGTAATAGAGAGATGCGAAGGCATGATTAGAAGCTAGAAGTGGATCTGAAGGTATTAGATCGTAGTGATAAGTAGAGGCTGTGCAGCTAAGTGTGTGGAGGCCTAGTAGAGTCTGCAGTTATGTGCGCGGACCCCTGTAGCTGACTGCGCAGGGCTGAGTTGGGATTGTACTTGGACAGAGAATTAATAAAAGATAAGTTGATTCTGAAATATTGTGTGTCTTAGCTTCTGTTATATTTATGCATCTCTTTCAGTGTTATGATTTTGCATACTTTTTATGAATCTTGAATGATTAATGATAATATTGGGCCCACACAATTAAGTTAAGATCTATAATAATAGCACTATACGGATAAAGGATCTAGAAAACACCTCTTCGCGCTCTTTACAGAGCTACGTAGAAGGAGTTGCACAAGCTGCAAAGGACAGGCGGTTGCGCGGAGTAGCACAAGCGTGCAGGTTTAGTTCGTGAACTTCCTAGATTTCATCAAGACATCCCTAGGGTGTGGAAACTTGGTTCCAACACCCTCCCATACTACCTCGAGTGAGACCTTAGTCTGCGCATCGCGGACTATTGCCGAAAGGGCCGGTAGTTCCTAGATTTGTTTGGCTAAATCACTTTTGAACCTAGATCAGGTCCCAACAAGCCAACAAATGGTTCCATTGCTGGGACCGAGATCTGCCTAAGGGATGTCTGATGTCGGAACACTCAAACCCAATAAAGAAGGAAATCGAAGAGTGGTTGGACAAAAATATTCATGAGTTCGCGACACAGGAAAACAGAACTCCACAGGTATCTGAGAAAAGGTGGCTGGATCGCTACATGTATATGGAAATCCATGAGATTTTCTTTGTATCATTTTCTTCTAAGCTGTATGAGTGGATCGTGAGATTAGCTGACAACCAGGGAAGGTGTAAGATCAACCAACCCATACTGTGGACTCCAGAATTAGTGCGCAAACTAGAGGCATCGGAATACAAGATCATGAGAGTGGTGGACCACTATCTCAATCAGATAATAGGGGGATTCATCACTGAGCTTGCGATAGACACAACCATGAGCTACAGTGAAGCAAAACGACATTTTCTCAAAGGACCGCGAGGTAAGTATATTAAATCTATGAATACCTTGATTAAGATGATGTTATGTGAAAAGCGAGTTATGTGAATACATTAATGTTTGAGACGACACGGAGCAGAAAGATCTACAAAGATAGTGGGGAATTAGAAAACAGTTCATTAATTTCACCATCATGAGAGAGCAAGGAAGAGCTTGCTCGGTTCTCTCTGAGAAGTGTGGTCTGGTTGATAACGCAGTGTATTCCACAGTTACCACCTCCACCCACGCCACCACCTGCTTCACCTCCCTCCCCTCCATATCCACCCACTCCAACTCCACTAACCCCTCAGTTAGTAGGGAATGAGGATTTGGACCAATTCTAGTTTGCAGTAAGAGCAGTGTGGGAAGTGCAAGGGGTCACGAATGACAATATTAATAAGGCTACATTGGCGATAGTTTTGCAGGATCGCACATTGATGTGGTATATTAAGCACTCTAACAACCACCCAAACGCAAGAATAGCAGAGATCTAGAATGCATTGAACAGAGAATTTATGTGGCTGAAATCAGATAAAGTCAATCATTGGGTTTAAAGAAATTTTGATGCTCTCGGGTGAGACCCCCTGGGATCTGGATCAGTGACTGAAGAGTACAATCCGCGAGGCTAATATGATGCTCATGGATGAACATCACCGTGCATGGTCTGTGGCATCTCTAACACTGCACCTGAGCACGACATTGTCATAGCAGAAGCTTTCAACCCAGGCTGAAGCATTGGAAATGCCGATGAGGTTGCATGAGACCCCAATACAAGACCCTGAGTTGGGAGTTCAACAAATCCATGCGCAACTATAGAATCTATGCTTGGAGAAGCAGAGTTTGAATCAGGATAGGGCACCATGTCCAGAGGCGCGCGAAGAAGTATGGTGCATAAAATGAAAAGGCCAGGGGCACGATAAGGATCACTGTCCAGTACTCACAAACTAATTAGCAAGAGGGGGACCTATGCTGTTAAGAACATAAGCACATGCAAGGCCGAGTATGACACCCACATTATGGTGTGCGATCTACCAGATAGGGGGAAAACACACGACGTACAATTCTCATATGTTGTAGAAGTATACACAGACTTCACAGCAGTTGTTTTGTAATTTCTGTAATTTGGTAGGCCACAACGAGTGAACATGTCGCAACTACAAGCTAATGATAGATTAGACCCCAGCCTATAGGATGCAGGAAAAACGTGAGCCCTCGACCCAGCTGTAGGGATGGGACACACTGGATTTTAGGGGTGGGGACGAGGACGAGGAGGAATGGGACCAGGAAGGGGCCATGGACAGTTGATTTGCTACAATTGTGGAGGACCAGGGCACTATGCCCATGATTGTACTAACCCAACAAGAATATCTTGTTCATATTGTGCTTAGTTTGATCATGAAATGATAGATTGTCCAATTTTGATCACAGAGATGCACGAGAAAGGGGTACTCTAGCCTCCTCCGACTTAGAATATCCAAATGATGAGATTTGAACCCTGCGAAGAAGACCCCAACATGAGCATGATGTTTAGAAGTGGTGCGACCACAGGGGAAGATAAGGGGAAGCAACCTGAGGGGGATACATGGGTTGGCAAGGCTCCTACAAAAGAACTTGAGTTTGACTTGGAATGCGCAAAGGAGACGTTCATGGAAGCTAAGAAGAGATTCGCAGAGGCCTCTACTTCA
The DNA here is from genome assembly GCA_031772625.1 of Pinus tabuliformis. Taxonomy (NCBI): domain Eukaryota; kingdom Viridiplantae; phylum Streptophyta; class Pinopsida; order Pinales; family Pinaceae; genus Pinus; species Pinus tabuliformis. The sequence goes on from CM062807.1 coordinate 103,211,537, forward strand.
GGTAGTAAGGATTAACCAAAGCCAGGGATGGAGCCTTCTATGCTTACTACCTTTTTGGAGACATGCATGAAGCTACTGCGTGATAATAAGGCAGTGAAGGGACTACAAGAATTCATCACTAGGTCCGCAGGATCAGGAGAACCGCGCGTAGTCCGAAAACTAGGAAAGCATACATGGCGCACTGGGAAGGAGATGAGATAAACAACGCAGATTGGTGAGTACGAAATGGATTAGGTAATCCTGGACCTGGGGTCGGACGCAAATGTATTACCCAAGAAAACCTAGGAACACATGGGTAGGCCTACATTGCAGTGGTCCCCTATTCAATTACGAATGGCAAACCAACAAAAGATCATGCCCATGGGAAGGCTCCAATGGGTAACAGTGGATATTGAAGGTACGAGCACACAGACGGACTTTGAAGTGATAGAGATTGTCGATGACAGCAATCCTTATCCCAAATTGTTAGGAATAGACTGGGCGACTGATGTGAATGGAGTCATTAACCTGAAGAAGTGGAAGATGATATTTGAGAAATAGTCACTACGCATGGTAGTCCCGTTAGACCCATCCAAAGGAGCATGCTACACTGAACCCGGTGTACAACGATGAAAGCGATGATGAGTTGGATTGTATTTACCAGATAACTGCACAGGACCATGATTGGGTGAACCCGACTACAGATGGAAGAATCTCATGGGAGCACGATAGCTCCTGTAACTCGGATTCAGACAAGGAAGTAGAGCGCTGGCAGAACCAGTTGCACGAGGTGACAATGCTAAATTTAAACATGATGATTAGATCACTCCATCGCGTGATGATAGAGGAAAGGGAACTGCCAACCCATTATGAAGTGACAACAGTGGATGACTTCCTGAACGAAGCTGAAAACGCAGTACCGGAACAGTAGCGGTATGTTGCACTAGAAGGGGCACTGTGTGCAACAACCACACAAAGGGGGAGTACACATCAGGAGATCATGGTAAATTTTCACAGATAGGTTGGAAGCCCCCAGCATCGAATGAGAATTGGGTAGCCTAGATAGAGAAGCTTGCATGCTCACCTATGTCGATGGGTGCTGACTTGGGCTGCGTAGTCCATGCTAGCAAACCCTAGACTAAGGATCGACAATCAGAACCAGTCGCAGCAGCAAGAAAAGCGACGCACACCACAAACATTCCACTTAGAAGCATTCAATAAAGTATGTAGGATCCTGAACAAGGTTCACTAGGCCAGACAGGCTGATTAGCACTGGCGCATACTAGCGGTTCGATGGGCCTCTACGGCCTTGTACAAGAATTTGAGCGCGGAGATGATTCCAAAGATGACGGGCAGAGTCAAGGCCATAAGTTTGGGAGGAAGGTATCCTCACATAATTGGAACAGTTCGTAGGGGCTAGGATGAAGAAATTATGCTGTCGCGCGAAGTCGACTATATGCAGTTACAAGACGCCATTCGGTGAGGGCACTTGAAAATTCACGAACTCGAAGAAAATCGAGTACGGCTAAGGAAGAAAAGTAGGCTCTTGGACAAAGAAATCAACAAAATCAAAATCAAAATCACAAAGGCATTAGAAGGATTTGTGTCTCTGATACCATGGCTGTGGCCACACCTCACTAGACAAAGGAATTGAGGGAGCACATTGTATAAGGAAGAAGGCGAAGCGCTAACTGACGCGAGGGTAATTGAGGGGTGCCCGCGGACTAGGCTGGAAGGTGCAGGGAAGCCTCTTATGGGTGGTGTGACCACCTGACTATCTGTAGAAAGCACAACCTTAGTGCTGCAAGCAGTTGGAAGAGAGCGCGAGACTATAATAGAGTCTGTATGGGAGCAGCGCGATAGGGGACTACGCGCAGGGTCAGTAGGTCACAAGGGTTGGGCCCGCTCATGGGAGGCTGCGCTAATGCGAGGGTAGACTAGGAAGTGATCATTGGGGTCATTGTTCATGACAAGATATCCCATTTAAGACAACGAGGAGCAAGCGGCGGGCAATTAAGACACAAAGTTAGAACGATCGGCCGCCAATCTTGCATTAATGAGCTGAAGGAGGGGGGAACAATTGAATTTGAATTCCAACAGACCTATAAATGACAGATGGTCATCCACCGAACAACCCTTGACATCTTGAGAATTCAGTTAGTGCACTATCAATTGGGTATGGACCTTATGCCTTTAGAGGCTTTGAAAGCAAGCTCAGTGTTTGAAACATTGACGAAAGAGATGTAGGACATGCTGAACAGAGTGATGTCGACAGTCAAGGGAGCCGTGCCGAGCCCTATGTCACTACTGGTGGATGCACCGGAAATTCTAAAATCGCCACGAATGCAGAGGCCCAAAAAGGACCCACAGGTAGCAGGACTGATCTGTATGTCTCCGCAGAACCTATGGTTTTGTAAGTTGTCTATGAAAGATAAGGGCAAGATGGTTAATCTTAAGATAGATGATGAGCAGGAAGATCTCCAGGCCTTCGTAGAAGAAATTGAACTAGATGTAGAAATGGAGGAAGACGTTCAACCAGTGCGTGTTGCAGCAAAACTGCCCACGTATGTCCCTATGCAGAAAGGGAGAGTAAAAGTACCTAAAGATTTGGATGTCGTTAAAAGCACACTCAAAACCGCGTTCCTCCCCGAGGGAGTTCTGTTTGAAGATTCGACTTTGGGCTGCATGCCCACATTGAAATTTGAAGATTGGGACCTTGCGGATAGCGAAAAATTCCCACATTTAGAAACCAGCCAACTAATGAAACAAAGCAAGGAGGGTGCAGTTATAGCACTACAGCCACAAAAATGGTTGTGCGAGGTGGAGGAGGTCGGGCTACTCCACCTATTATGGATTCCGCACTTTCATCGGGCACCAATCTCGATATTTGTCATTAGGAAACTGCTTTACCTAGTGCACGATGGGTACTTGTGGCTGGAGGAGCCCATTCCCATCACGACGGAGCTTATTCATAGGATTTCTTGGCTTCCCTGTACGGGAAGGGACCCTACGGAAATAGCTGGCAAAAGTGGAGAGTTGGCACTTGCAGAGGCCATGAAAAAGAAATACAATTTGGACAAAAAGCAAAGGGGTTACGTTATTACTAGCATTCAAGACAAAGGGGTGCGTGTAGCCACCCAATTGCTGGCAATAAAAGTTATGAGGAAATGTTGTGGCAACGAGGTACCAGAAACAGTCATCATGCTGGCTAAACAATGTGTATAAGGGGTACGGTTCAACTAGGCACAGTTCCTCTGTGAGGAGTCCCTGACGAACCACAGGGTGGCCCAAGAGCAGGGTAAGACCTTCCACTATGTGTGGTTTCTCTTATCTATCTTGTTGGTTGCACGGGAATTGCCTGAGGACAGTAAATTTCCTCCACTTAACCAGGACTTGCTAGAGGCAACAAAATACGCATCGCTATGGGTGACAAAAGATGCCACACAAATCCGCGAGATCAAGATCTTCTGGATACTTATGGAGGCAAGCATACAAATGTGGATCAACAAACGGTCGTGCCTATCCCCCATGGTATACGACAGTCTACGGAGCTTTACATACTTTAAGGCAGATATGCACAATGTGTACATCAAGGCATGGAAGTATCCGTAGCAGAAATGGACCACACTCCCCTTCATCCTGATTGATGATGCTGTGTTCGTGGTGCTCGACTCATGGCCACCTGAATGGTGCACCCCGGATCTGACGATGCACAATGAGATGGCGATTCAAAGACAAAAGGATACCACTAAGCTATTGGCACAACAGAAGCAGAACAAGCAGTTCACTAAAGGAGTAAGGGCTTCCTGTGAGGCAGCGAAGGCCACCGCAGAGCTGACCAAGGCCACGGACAAAGCAACAACAACACCAGCATCTGGGGCAACCATGTCGTATGAAGAAAGAGGCCTAAACCTAACCACAGGATAGGGGACAGATTACACGGCGGCAGGCGCAGACCCAAACACATCATTGACGCAGCTAAAATGGCCGCACAGTACACAACGGACAGGGCCCCGGAAGAAGACCAAGGCTTCCAAATTAGATGGGGAACCTATTACACTAACCGAGGGTGACCTGTACGACATCGGCAACATAGTTTGTGACATCACCACAGAAGCGCTCCAGGAAGCAATGATGGAGCAACATAATGTGTTGGGGGCACTCAGGGCGCAACTGCAGGGACTTCAGTTGCGGCCCCCACAATAGGGAACGATAGTTGTCTATGGGGCTATGGGTACATTAGCAACAGAGTAGTTTTTGCGAGCCAAAATGGCTAATACCGTCACGCTGCCAAAAGGAGCACTAACAGTGGACAACATGGAGGACAGAGCCGCGGTAGGTAGGATCAAGGTACTTCGCCTAAACTTGGCAGCCCTTCCATGAAAGATATTACACTAGCTGCAAGATGGAGCAATGATAGAGCTCCGTGCTAGGGAAGGATGCACAGTACAAATGCTCAGTGAATAGTGAATCAACATCGAGCAACTGAGCCTCCAACGCGATGAAGCGGTAGCGCAAAATCAACAGCTGGAGCAGATCATCGAGGAAGCATGTCATGGCGTCCCTGAGCTAGAGAATGTGATAGACCTACCAGTAGGAGTGTGGATCCACAAATTTGTTAGTGGATTCCGTGAGGAAAAGGAGGAAGCAACGAGGATCTAACTAAACCTCAACCTGCAAATTGCAGAACTGCCGCTGAAGGCGCAGTCGTCTACACTCCTGAAAGTCAGAGAGCAGTTCCACCGCAAAATTCAATCAAGGTTGGAAGCAATAGAGCATGTCGTACAGGATTTCACGGGCTTGTTGGATCATTCACTCTTCACGCTAACATCGCTGCAGAAATATCCAACTATACAGTGTCTAGAGACGGAAGCACAATAGTTATAGCACGCACATGACAATGTCTAGGGTATTGCGTAGATGGTCGCCCTTACTCAGCGACTGGTCAAGATGAATGAGGCCCAGGCTCTAAAGGAACAGGTGGATGTCGCATGTCAGAAAGAAGTAGTGCTTAAAGCGCGCATCCAGCCTTGGCTCGAGGAAACATTCACAGTCACTACCAAGAGTGAGGGAAAGCTGGCACATATGCAGGGCATATATGCGCTAAGGCAAGGAGGTGGCCCTAACAACGACGCATCGGGGATACACGCACAACTGGTACAAAAAACAGCAAAAGAATGTCTTGCGGACTTACACGAAGCACAGATGGCGAAGTAGCGCAGGCATGCAGGTTCGGTTTACGAACTTCCTAGATTTCATCAAGACATCCCTAAGGTGTAGAAACTTGGTTTTAGCATCATCCCATACTACCTCGGGTGAGACCTCCTCCCGCACACCACAGACTGTTGCCGAAAGGGCCAGTAGTTTCGGGATTTGTTTGGCTAAATCACTTCTGAACCTGGGTCAGGCCCCAACAAGCCAGCACATATTGGTATATTCTAAGGCTGAGGAAAAACATAAAGAGAATATGCATCTAGTGCTATGGTTCCTAAGAGAGAACAAGTTATATGTAAAGCTGATTAAGTGTGATTTCCTCCAATCTCAGATTCAATACTTGGGACACATAGTCTCAAAGGAAGGGATAATAATTGAATCAAAAAACATCAAAACCATGAGTGGCCAACATGAAAGAATGTGATAGAGGTGAGATCATTTATGGGATTGGTATCAAATTACAGGAGGTTTATAAAATACTTCTCCAGGATAAGCCATCAAATCACCACCCTGCAGAAAAAGGAAAAAAAATTTGAGTCGATAGGTAACTGTGTTGCAAGATTTGATTAGTTGAAATAGTTGCTCACTAATGCAATAGTGTTAAGGATTGTAGATCCATACAGGGAATTTGTGGTTTGTATTTATGTCTACAAAGAGGGGCTCGGTGGGGCCTTGATTCAAGAAGGTCAATTGGCTTGCTATGACTCACTATGTGCTGGTCCTACCAACATTCATGGGATCACCGCAGTATGAATTCCCAACTAGACCTCACACCATTTGGTGTGGGAGTCCCATCTGATATGATGGCCTGGTTTCCATTGTCTTAAGGATTTTCCTCAACTCTTGCTTGTCATCACAAGAGAGTGGTTTGCTTTCTCTTCGACAAGTGAGGTTCATGTGCCTAGTGAGTGTAAGTGTACTTGTGTCAATGGTTCCTTAACTGTGAGGGGAACAAGGTGAAGGGGAGTTCTAGGTTGAAAGGGATCAGTCCCAACTCGGCTAGAAACACACACCAAAAAAGGACATACATAGCTTCCAGCAGAGCAATCTGCTCAGATGCGAAAGTCACAACATACAAGGTAAGATATCACGTACAACAACCATGGACTAGTTTGAATGAGTGCAACAATTGTTACAACAAGGTTCATGTGAAAGGTTTGTCTGATGTCCGGCAGAGAAGTCGACATAGATGTGACAACATTAACATCACATACAACACATTTCCATTAATATATTATGGATTACAACAAATGAATAAGTTCGGATGTAGAACACGGGTTAAAGCAACATGCATTACAAGTGTTAAAGATCAGCCATACAACAAATAAAATACATGTGTGAAAATGTGTTGGCCTGTTAACAGGCTTTTGAATTAAGTGAAAGTTCCACGAAACATCGTTACACCATACATCACTAACCCCGTTAGCCCATAATTGGAGCCACTACTTACTCCTCAAAAAAAATATTACGGACTCTCTTGCCTATATGGGAGGAGCTGAGGTGAAAAGTCCTTTCATATAAAAATGTGGGGGTATTTATAGCCAAGGGTGAAACTGACCCTTGTGGTTGTTCGACTACCCTCATGACCATTCGACTTCCATGACATTTCAACTTACATGACTCTATGTTTAATAAGTGGGTCTATTGCAATTCCACATTACATCACATTGATTGACAACAAGCCCATAATGGAGATGTGGGCAACATGACTCATGACTTCACTCACATGACATGACATGACAATGCTGGTACATTCATGCTGCTACTAGAGTGCATGTTGAGCTACAGTGCTGTTGATTGATGGATGTCTTCATGGTGTATCATAGCTTCACCTCCGCATGGCGAAGTGCAAGGAATCTTCGATGGTCCTTGGCTTGTTTTATGAAGATTTAGCATGTTGTTGCTTGCTTTCATGCTGGAAAGCTTGACACGCTCACTTGTTCGCGAAGGTGCATGTTCATCATACTCGTTTACTTTGCATGCTTCATTCGTTTATCCATTGGTGAACATGTCCATCTACATGTGCTCCCTTCATTCATCTTATTAATCATCTTGACATGTTTGTTAGTGTACCTATACCTACAGTGACTCATGACGAGACGACATCAAATCCAAAACCTCATAGTAGACCATGACATAGGATCATTCGAATGCAGGTGACTAGGAGAGGCAGTAGGATTGTGATGCGGGATGATGGCTCCAGGCAACTGCTGATGAAAACTGCGTAAGAGTCACTGAGAGATGGAAAAGGACAATCTCAGTCGACAATCTCTGTCTACAAGGTCTGGCTCGGCTAGGAGGCAAAATTTCACAAATTTTGGGAGGGATAGTCCAAGCTACAGGAGGGAAGGGCAGGCATGCTCTACACATTTTCCAAAATGAATATTCAGCAGGGGTTGGACAGCCAGATTTGTGCAATATTCTAGAGGAACAGGCTAGGTTGCATGAAGGGTCAGGAGGCAGGGATTGCACAGTTTTTCTGGGGAATTGCCCAGGAGACTGGTAGCTAGAACTATGCAATTCCCAGAGGGAACTACTAGTTGGCTACTGGGGTCACTAGCAGCCAAAAATACGCAATGCCCAGAGGGAACTCGCAGTTGGCTGCTCAGTCACTGGCAACAGAAACTGTACAATTCCTCGAGGGAACAGGGAGTTTGCTGCTGGGAGCTGCTGGCTGGGAAAATTGCATTGAAGACGGGAGGCCAGCCTGTTGATCATCTTTGCATAAATTTTGAGCTGCACTAACTAATGGAAAATGGAAGGCCTGCTCATTAGCACTTTCTGAGATGAAAAATTGGTTGTCTGTCCAGATGACTGACTAGTAAAACTATGTAATTTTCTGAAGGAGATAGGGACGGGCAGTTGGTGTCTGTCCGACATGTCTGCACAATCTCCTCAATCAGTTGAATGAGTGAGGTCAATGTCCTCTGTGTAATTTTTGAGGGGAGTCAGTCCCAGGCTGACTATCAGGTCCGACTATCCAGGTGGCCAGTATGAGAGTTGATTGAGTTGCTTGCGAGCAACACAGCCTTAAAGGACTAGCTTGGTGCTTTTGCGTTGTTTTGGCTTATAGTCAATCAAGTCGAAAGTAGGGTGATGGTCTAGCTGTCAGTGAGGAGTCTGGTTGTTAGAAATTCAACAAAAATTACTAAGTGTGTGAATAGTCGAAAGATGCATATGCGATCATACAAACACACACTCGCATGACTTGATGACGAAATGACCAAACCATCCAAATACACATGTTTAACATGACTAACCGACTGTGCAAGCAACAAGTGCGACACTCGTGGTTGAACGCTCATGATCGATATGATGCTTGCGGGACACTGAATGTGATTCCGTGTGTGAGTGTGACAGATGCTTTCATGGCGAACACAAAAAACACATATGAAGAAAAGACTTTGAGAACACGGCCGCAAGCATGAATTAGACATCAACATGCAGGGACTTGAATGCAAGAAACAAGCAAGGTAAATGTAGATACTCACACGAGCTTACGGAGTGAACCCTAGCGTGTGCAGTCATCAAGTGAAACTCTTCAATGGAGGCTCTGAAATCGGTGCATGCCAAATTTTGGAGGGTAATTGTAGCCGCTACAACAATTGGCGACACACTGGTAAAACTCCATGTTCTATGTTTCTGTTCATTGCAAGCACAAGGCCTTCGTATTTCGGGAAGCATTGAATTGTTGCGCAGGTTACTTCAGTTTCCCACTTACCACGTGGACATACATGGTTCACCCTTTTCCAACTTAGTTAAACAAAATCGAAAGTTCATCTTAGATCTCAATGTTTCGAATCTGGGAAGGGTAGTTTAGATTGTGAGTTGAAGATTTTAAGAGTATAATTTTTCATATCTGGTGTTGCTTTGCTACTAGCAGGCCTGGACAGTACTGCGACGAGGTCACGAAGGAACACACACATTGCTCCATTGCCAGTGGGCCTGTTCAGTACCCCGGCAGAGTTGCATGCTTCACCCGTCTGCGCAGGAAGCCTTTCTCTTCTTTCGCCTTTGTATTCTTTAAGAGACTATGCATAACAACTTATTTATTTTCGGAGTAGAAGAGGGATCCCGACTTATTGAGAGAAGAAGAGGTTGTTCCTTCAGAGGAGAATGTAAGACCTTTGACATAGGTTTGATCGTTTATATTTTTCCCCTTCTCCATTTCTACTAGTTGCATTAGCTTAAACACATAGAGCAGAAGGCTGAGTACAGGCATGGGGTTTCCTAGTGTGGACACAAGTTCATGGTTGGACCGAAGATTCCCTTACAGATGGTTCATATTTTCCATCAGGACTTCATCGGCCAAAGGTTGTAACCAAGCACAAAGAAAATAGACTCAAGACTAGCCAAGTGCTGTAGTGTCACAAGTATCTTCAAATTCTAGCCACATACTCTATTCAAAATCCAGAAGGTAGTAGTTGGCAACACTTATTTCCAAAAACAAAAATAGTAATATATCAAACAAGCAAAATGAACTTGAACAAAAATAGTAAGGAAAATCAAGCAAAGCGAAAGCAAAGATAATAGGAAAAACAAACAAAATTAAAACAACAAGTTGCAGGCAGACTATGTGCATGGCACGGGCGCGGCTCAACCTATTGAAAATAATGATTGAGATCTTGGTCGTTGACAGTAAGGTTGTCAATCCTCCCGCCGAGTGATTGCAAATGATACGTGTATGCGCCAAGATTCTCGTGAACTGTGTACGGGCCAATCCATAGGGACTGGAACTTTGTATGTTTGCCTTTGTCTTCATGGGGCTTATCCTATTTCATAACTAGGCCATCCACATCGTAGCTAGCTTTCCCTATAGACTTCCTACCGAACCACCTCTTGATACAGTTCCGGTCGAGTGTAACTTTTTAGTTCGCTTTCATCCTTTCTTCTCGGAGCTTATGGATAGCATCCATCCTATGCCGAACTAGCTGGCAAGGATTGCCTTGGGATTCCTGGGAAAGCTACAGAGGAGGAAAGCAGATATTTGGCGGGAGGATATTTGGAAGTACGGTGAGGTGTTCAGAGAGGGATTAAGTGTTACACGGTCAGCCCATAGTGCATTCGTCAGGGCGGTATGCCAATTACGTTGCTCAGAGAAAACAATCTTCTTAATTATACGGATGAGGTTCTTATTCGTAGACTCTGCTAGATTTTTTCCTTATGGATAATAATTTGATGAATACTTTAACACAAAACCATTATGTAATGCAAAGTAATAGTGTTTCAAAGATGAAAAATAAGTTTCATTATAAAAAACAAGTGATACCGGAACGCTAAAGCGTGAGATGATATTCTGTTGAAGGAAGTTGATGGCCTCTTGGTTGTTCACTTGTTTGAGCAGAGTTTCCTCTATCGACCATGTAAAGTAGTCAGTTTCTATTAGGATATATTGGTGTTTCTTTGACAAATGAGGGAAAATTTCCCCAACAATGTCTAGGCTGCACTGTTAGAATGGTTCAATCACTACAACAAGGTGTAGTGGGGCTACTGATCTTCATGTTTTGCTAGCGCATTGCTAACAGGCCGAGAATTTGCGGGCATAGGCATGCACATCCTTGAATAATGTGGGCCAGTAAAGATAGCTCGCATAACCTTGTGTGTCATGGTATTTCCCACAAAATGACCCCTGGTGGGTCCATCATGCAGATCTTGAAGTATCTTCTTTGATTCTTGTGCCTCCAAGAACCTGAGCAAAACTCCATCACTGCGATTTCTATAAACCAGTCCATGCACCGACTAATATTCCAAGGCTTTCAGGCATAATGCCCTCTTTTTTAAAATAGAAAAGTGAGAGGGTATGGTGCCATGCTCAAGGTACTAGCGGAGGTTCCATTTTTCGTGGGGTTTGCTCGCCTTATTTCATCCATTTCAATATCCTACTCCCACTGGCAAGCTCTTCTTCGTTCTCCGGATGGTGTACTGCTTTAGTTGCAAGTCTACAGAGCCCATGTCCTTTGATTGTGTGTATTGGCTTGATTTCAAAATCATTTTCTTGCAAACCTGTCATCCAGATCGCATTTCATTCTCCCAACTTTTGTTGTACTAGCAATGTACGAACTGCTGGGTGGGGGACGAAGACTATGTAGTGGTTCTTCAGCAAATAGGACCTAAAGAGTGTCACCACTTTGTAAACTGCATAAGCCTATTTGTCAATGGTAAGGTAGTTAAGTTCTGGTCCCTTCATGCTTGCAATCATGAAAGAGATGTGATGTTCATCATTAGCTTCATCTTTCTGAGTGAGTACTGCAGCTAGTGAGTTATTGGAATCGAAGGTGTATAGCAAGAAAAAAAAATTGAAATCTGAGTTGTAAAGTGTGTGTGCTTCGGCAATGGCTTGCTTAATCTGGGTGAATTCATGCTTTTATTTCTTGCCCCAGGTGTACACTACATATTTCTTAATCAGCTCCAGCAAGGGCTTGACTAATTGCACATAATCCGAGATGAATTTCTGGAGGAAGTTTATCTTTCCCAAGAAAGACTACATGGATTTCTTGTTGACTCGGTGAGGAATCCATGTGATAGCTTGGACCCAGTCTGGATCCACCTTGATTGCTCTCTTGGAAACAATGTGTCTGAGGGGGTTCCCCACTAACACGGCGAATATGCTCTTCTTGGGATTCAGGGAAATCCCATATCTTTGGCATCGCTCGAAAATATTCTTAAGATGGCGTATGTGATCTTCTCATCTTCTTGAGAGCATAGTCATATCATTGAGGTATACAACCACTCTCTGCCCAATGAGTTTGCGAAAGGCGATGTCCAAAGTGCACTGAAATGTTGCGCCTGCGTTTACAAGCCCAAATGGCATTCGTATAGATGCGAACGTACCCCAATTGGTCCGGAAAGTAGTTTTGATTCTGTCAGGTTCTTCTACTAGAAACTGATTGTATCTTGAAAAACCATCAAGGAGAGAGAACATTTATTCCCCAGATACCGTTTTCAAAATATTGTCCATAAACGACACGGGGTAGTTTCCTTTCTCCAAGGCACGATTAATGTTTTGGAAATCGACACGCAAGTGGATTTCCCAAAAATCCTTTCGTACAGGCACAAGGTTGGAGACCCAAGTGGAATAATGAACTTTATATATGATCCGTGCATCCAAAAATTTAGTAATCTCCTTATGTATGAGGGGTTCAAGCGACAGATGTACTTTTCTTAGATTTTGTTGATATGGCTTGACCCCTTTCTTGATTGGGATGATATGTTGGATGATTCACATGTCATAAGTTTTCAGGTCATCATACGTCCATACGAACACATCTCGGTACTATTTGAACAACTGGATGAAGGCTTGCCATTCTTTATATTTACAACATGTACCAATATTAACAAAATCTAGATCCTTTTCTATTCCCATGTTCATCAGCGCATGCCTCATGGTGGAAATATGGGTCTTGTTGTTCCTTGGCCCTTGAACTGCTCTTGCAAGTCATATATCTTTTCTAGTGATACCAAACCTTTTATGATAATGTGGCATTTCATGCCATCAGGTCCTGCTTGCAGAGAGCACCCGTACTCATCATCTCTATTGCTGCATCTTTGAAAACGTTAGCATTGGCCATAAAATGTAATATCTGTTGATCATCACTAAGCACGCGTAAGTTAGTGATGTTGCCCAAGATAGATGGTTTGTACAAAATTTCAATAGTGAATCTATCCCTAATCGGTGACATTCTTGAGGCTGCATTTGCTAGTGCATTGGAAACTGCATTACATGTATCTGGCACAACAATGATATTAATTGCTTGGAAGTTTGAGATTAGTTCCCATACCTCTTCTTTGTATTTTTTTACATGTGGTGATAAACAACGAATGGTGTCACGTACTTGCCGTACCACTATCTCTGAATCACCTACCACTTTAAGCAAGACCACTTTGAGGCTGATGGCCTTCTGCAAGCCCAACACAACTGCTTCATATTCTGCTACATTGTTCGTGCACTCAAACTCCAAGTGGCTTCACACCAGATGCTTCCTATTGCAAGGGTCGATCAGAACACACCTAGCTCCTGAGTTGTCCCGTGTCTTTGATGCGTCGAAATACAAAGTCCACAACTCATCTATATGTGGACCGCTTGATGTGCTAGTACTACTGCTACTACTGTTGCTGCTACTACTCCTACTATTGGTACAATGTCTTGTACAAGTTTCATTACATTAGTTGGGCATGGAAGGAGTCCCAACTATGTCTCTGGTGGGGTTGGAGCTGGTCGTGCAAGTTAACACCCCAACGTTGTCTCAAGGAGGCATATGCTGAACATGAGTTATGCGACAGCCAACAGTACATTCTCACCATTGATGGGAGTGAAATTATGCTTCATGTACCTCTCAGATTCTACCTGGATTTGGTTGCACTTGCCCTTGTATGGAAGCCACATGTGAGACCAGTCTGTAGCGAAATATCCATCTAGCTTGCTAGACTAGTCTCTACTGAGTAATAGACCATATGCTTCCGGTATGTCCACAACAACTATGTTAATGCATTGGTGGACTCGATTGTCATGGGATAGTCGGATGTTCATGTCTCGTAGTTCACCAATGGCTAGTACCGATGTTCGATCAAGTTGGATGATTCACGCGGATGTCTCACTCCATTGTGCATTGATCTTCTTAGCAATGGAGAGTGGCATGACGTTGGTTGTCATGCCAGAATCAACCAAGCAGTTGTGAACATTGTAGTTAAAAACTTGAAATGAAAGTAGGAATGGAGGGCAACCTGAGTTTGCTTCTTCCATCTGGAGCATATTGAGCACTGTGGAAAGTGATCCGGGAGGTGTGCTTGCTCCCTAGCTGGTAGAGGTTGCACTATCTGTTGTTGTCTGTCCCAAAGCATGCAACAGGATATCTCACTGACTCTGGATCTTAGCCAACTCAAACAAACTGATGTTCACTTGAGTTTTCTTCATGTCATCAACAATGTTGTAGTCTAGAGGTGGTTGACTCATTGAGGTGTCCGGGGTGGAACGGATGTTCGTGTTGTCCAACGGAGTGTTTCGCAACTTGCTGCTCATGGATGTACTCTTATCCGTCGTTGTCTTCCCGGACTTGCTTTTTATTTTCTGCTTCGGGGTAGCCTGTGGATCAGCCTTCCTTACCAACAATCTGATCTTTTCTTGCATCTCCCCAAGTGTATGGAGAGCCCATTTACTTATGAGATTGTAATGGTCAATTTGCTTCCAGGGCTGGTCCTTGGTGTTCATTTGCAAGCACTGATACACGTTCACCTCATGCCGAGAGCTTGATGGCTCGTCAGGTGCAACCCCTTGATCATTGTCACTATCTTCTAGATGCTCTTGGATATTGCTTTGCGCATTAAGTGTATGACTATAGAAAGTGTTTGTGACTCGCTTCTAGTCTGAACAATAGTTCTCGGGATGATGTTCTTTGTGGAAAGAACGAAACTTAGGATCCGCACATCGCTCAAGCTGGAACACAGGCTTCTACATAGTTTTTGAAATGAATCAGTCACTGCTTGATGAGTTGCTCTCCTGTCTCTGCCTTGGTGGGTGACTACTTGCAAAAGTGTCTGTTTTACATTGTTTGAATTTGGACACTTCAGTGGTCAATCTCTTAACAAGGTGAGTGAGGGTATCAATATTGGTTTCTTCATTGTCTTTACCCTTGCTCACTGTTGCTTGGGACTTCTTGCTCGCATCCTTGGAGTCCTTTGTCGATTCATCATCCTTGATGACTCCAACTGCACATAGGTCTTTCTCAATAATGATAGCCTCTTCACAGTTTTCCAATATTGTCGGTCTCGTAGCTCGCTTGACGAACTGCACAATGCTGGTTGGTAGTGCAAACGTGTAGTAATCAACGCTGATGGAGTCATGAGGCTTAGTGTCCACTAGGAACTTGTTCAATATATGTGTAAACCTCTGATTGAAATATTTCACTCTCTTTTCCCTCCATCCTGAGGCTTCCCAATTCTTCGAGTGGCATGGCTAGGGTCTTGTCATCAACAAACTTTTTAAGGAACATACGTTTGAAAGAACCCCAGTTTTGTATGGAGTTGGGTGGAAAGCTTTCATACCAAGCAGCTATGCAACCATCCAAGGTACATGGAAACAATATACATGCTACGTCATCATGGCGTACCTCAAGGGTCTGTAGCTGTAGGTAGAAGTTTTCTAAGTGGTCTTCTGCCTTCACTCCACTATCTGGGTTGAATGTGATGTTCATTCTCTCTGCTTAATTTGGCATCTTGTGCAAAATAGCTGGAGAGTCAATGCTCCCTCAGTCATCCATTCAAGATTTAAATCAGCCATCTCTTCATCCTCTTCTTCCTCTTCATCTTCCTCCTCTCCTTCAAAATTTGATGGTTTCGTATCTAAGTCTGTCGGTTTGTCTCCATCTCCACCTCCTCCGATGCCTTCCCCTCTTTCTCCTATACTAGATTTTGATCCCAAGGCCACAAGAGTGCCTTGTTCATCTTCAAAGAATATTGGAGGTTCCTCTCCATCTTTAATAGCTTCTTCCAAACATTCAAGAGTAGCAAGGACTGCTTCTTCCACTAATGATACAACAACCCATGTGGGAGTGGCTTTTGGATTCTTAGATGTGTCTGGAAGATACTGTATGTCTGGGATCAGTCCGACTACTTTCGCGAACTAGCGAGTGATGGGATGAACAAAGTGAAGGTGTTGATATGAAATCTCGTGTTCAATTCTGGGAGGTGAGGAGTAATCAACTGCTGATTCATGAGAGAGGGTGTGTGAGTTACTTCCTTGACCAGATGGTTGATGAGTGAGTGTGAGGGGAATTTAAGTCGTGTAAAACTGGCATCCCTCCTCCTAGCGCCATAAATGTTGACATGCTGGACCCACCAACATTCAGGGGATCACCCCGGTATGAAGTCCCAACTAGACCTCACACCATTTGGTGTGGGAGTCCCATCTGGTATGATGGCTTGGTTGTCATTGTCTTAAGGATTTGCCTCAACTCTTGCTTGTTAGCATAGGAGAGTGGTTTGCTTTGTAAAAAATTAATTTAAACAAGGTTTAATCATGCGATTTAGATATGCACAGAAGTTAGTGGTGTGAATTCAATCCATTGATATTGTGGCAACGACGAGAATATACTTAAATTCAAACTGCCCGATCAATTTTTTTTATTAGTAAAATCATTAAAGTGCCCAACTCCAATAAGAGGGATGCCTATCGGCGTAATTAATGAAAACATCACATAATTTCAAAGAGTATACCTTCTTTTATTAGGAATGACATTGGCATTTGTTAATGGCTTTCCCATAAACTTTAAATCTATATTTTATGTACTATTTATGAGTTTTTTATAAGATATTTCTAGTATATAGAAGAGGATATGGAAGGATATTTTCATTTGTTAGTTTAATTATATAAATTAAATGGTTGTTGAATATCTCTAAGACAGAAAGTTCCCACGACATGGTTGGAAAGTATTCAAATTTTAGGGTTGGAAATTAATTATCTGATTAAAATACTTTTCAATAACACAAATAATCACAAATCCCCATTCATAAAATGCAAGTAACCTAATAAATTAAATCACAATCTTTAATTAAAAGGTGATAATGAAGAATATTTTTTTTATTATTTAATATTCAACATACAAGTAATATGTTAAAAAACTCTACAATCTAATAAACATGATAATTAACATAATTATATAAATCAAATTATTGTATTTTGTTTTATGTATTTCATTCATAAAAAGAAAGCAACCTAATAAATTAAATCACAATCTTTCATTAAAAAGTGATAATGAAGAATATTCTTTTTTATTTAATCTTGAACATAGAAGTAATATATTAAAAAAACTATAATCTAATAAACATGATAATTAACATAATTATATAAATCAAAGTATTGTATTTTGTTTTATGTACTTTATTCATAAAATGCAAGTAAATTAAATCACAATCTTTAATTAGATGGTAATAATGAAGAATATTCTTTTTTATTTAATCTTGAACATACCATTAATGTATTAAAAAACTCTACAATCTAATAAACGTGATAATTAACATAATTATGTAAATCAACCTATTGTATTTTGTTTTATTTTGTTTTATGTAC
Organism: Pinus tabuliformis; assembly: GCA_031772625.1. Lineage (NCBI taxonomy): Eukaryota > Viridiplantae > Streptophyta > Pinopsida > Pinales > Pinaceae > Pinus > Pinus tabuliformis. The sequence continues at coordinate 103,228,791 of CM062807.1, forward strand.
TTCATTATATATTATATGTATATGATTTGTTTTATTTATAAAAAAAAAGGAATAATATATATAAAGAAAATAAGAGTAGATTTTTTTAGAAAGGATGAGATGGAAGTTTAGATTCATTTTAACTTATTTATACTACTTAAATCACTAAAGGATTTCACTTTTTGGTGGTGAAGACAAATTCAGGGTCCTTCCTCTTGGGTAATTTAATTGTGCTTCAAATTATTCTACATTAAATTGTCCATCTAGGTAAGTAAACTTGCAAAGTACACTACTCTATATGTGCTAGCATATTTCTGTTCAATTATAGAAGTGTTTTAATCTATGAATGAGAAATGAATTTTTAAACTATGAAGGTAAATGAAAATGATTATATGAAAGCATATAAAATGGACCAAGTGAAAGTGTTATGAATTGAAATCCTTTTCTGTTCAATTATAGAAGTATTTTAGTCTATGAATTAGAAATGATTTTTTAAACTATGAAGGTAAATGAAAATGATTCTATGAAACAATATAAAATGGACCAAGTGAAATTGTTATGAATTGAAATCTTAATCTAAAATGTCGTGGGATGCAAACATGAGTGTATTCTTCAATGAAACTCTCTGGGCAAAGCACACACATTAAATTCCTATGAAATTCTCATTTTAGGAAAGTAAGACAATTTTCTCTAAAAGCAATATATAAAAGCAACGTAAAATGTATTCTATATATTCAAAGCATAGACAACAATACAATCAAAGAAAGATAATTTTTAATCTAATAGAAGTCAAGGGAGATATACTAAGAGAGCAGTAATGCAAGACAACTTCTATTCTCATGAAAGTAAACACAACTTATGTTAGAAGGCAGTAATCTATTTTGATAAAAGCAAAAAAAATATTACTTATGAAAGTAGTAATGACTATTCAAGGAAACAATAGAAATTATCTATGAAGGAAATAAATTTGTCTTAAGAAACATGAATTGAAAATCTTCAGAAGGCATGTGACCAATGCTTTAGAATTCTTATATGAAAAACCTAAGATGCAAGTTTATATTATGCAAGTAGTTATGTGAATAAAACAATGTGCTCATAAACCTTATATTATGACTACAAGACTAGAAATGAATACGAAATCAAAGAGCTGGAAATAAATGCAAATGTATAACCCTGGAATCAAAATGTTTTTGGTCTTTTTACATATAATTTAAGTGCTTGATCTATCATGTAAAAGAAGAAACACAGTGAATCAAAATAAAGACTACTTATAAAGGATTTGAATGTGAAAGAAAACAAAGTAAAAGAAAACAGAGTATGGAAAAGAAAACAAACATTACTAGGACTGTTACAATCTACTCATCAAAATGCAATGACAACAAAAGACATAATATGATATTAAACTGGAAACTGTGTACATAACTTGTTCAAAGTTACATAACATCTATGTCCCCTCTCATAAAAGAGATTACAATATTTTATAGATATTTGAAACAACAACGAACTCAAAGTTTTATTGCTTGAATTCTGGTCTTGAGATATTAATATATCAGTTAGAGAATAAAATAAAATATATTTTGATTAATATTTGGATCAAAGATGAGCCTATATCTATTTAAAATTATCTTCGTGCCATGAATTTGGTAAAGAACATCTCATGCCAATCTCTTTGCTTACTTGGTGTTGAATGACACATTGGAAAACCATTCATTCACACAATTTAGAAAAATAGGGTTCAAAGAACCAAACAAATGTATTTAATGGTTTGGATTTGGAGGACACCATTTCTATAGAGCTTAAATATACTCGTTCTATAAAAAACCCATGTTCTTGTTTTCATTTGCTTAGAAAACGCATCCGAAGTTGACTAGTGAAAATTGTTGCTTATTGTCTTTGATGAAATATTGGAGGTTCACACATGTGAGCTGGGTGATATTTGAATAGAAAAATTCCATATTGAGGTTCTTAGAAACAAAACTCATGTGATTGATTTCATTCTAGAGTGGTGTTAATACCTCGAGCACAGAGATGGCTAACGAAACTTAAAATAAGCTATTGAAGTCAAGCTAACAAATTTTCATTAGTAAAACCAAGAATAATTATTCTAAATTCATTAAAAATAAAGGAAATATATGATAATTAACCACTTTGAGCATTGGAACGATCTTGATGTTTTTGCGCCAAATTGAAGAAAATAGGGTAATCAATGGATGATGGAATGACACAAATAGTTAAAAGGATGACAGTGAATAATGATAAAATGGTGACAAATCAACAACCCAACGTGTCCCCCACATTGAGATCTTGGTGTGTACTCATTCAAATGAAGGAAAATAACAAAATTGATCAACATATTTTCTCCAGAATGTATTCGTCCTTCTTTGGGAATGAGTTATCTTTCTTCCTCCCATTCCTTAGCAAACTTGAGTAATGATCTAGTATTCTCTATCACTCAAATATTTTGTGTAATATGCCACTATCTCACCCCGTTTACCAAGACATTGACCAAGTTATTAGAGTGACACAAGTTCTCCTTTACTATGCTAAATGGGTGGATATCCTTACCCAATGTTTTTGTTACATTCCCCATCTTCTGGTTTTGCTAAGCCACTACTTGAAGTTCAACAACCTATGATTTCACTAAAAAATTTGGAGGAAGCTATAGAAAAAGTAAAATTGAGCAATTTAACACATTTTAACTTGTTCAAAGAAGAAACACACAAAAATGATAGAAATATGGACATTTACCTTAGAAGTCTAGCTCTTGTAACCTTGTTTCTCATGTAACACATGCATACATAAATGACAGTATTTATTATATGAAAGGATGGATGGAATGGCTTTCTAATGTAAAAAAATGATCAAGACTAAGTAAAAAAGTTGACAAAACAAGTGAATTATTCAACCTTATAGACTATACAAAATGGGATATCATGAGATATAATAGGTTTTAATGGGATATGATAGATTTGAATATAATACAATGTGAGTGGGATGTATTATTAATGTTTATATATTCTATTTCATGTAGTTTACTACAAATAAACAAATAAAATGTTACCTTGTTACCTTTCACAAAATTTGAAAATTATGCTTTAAAAAACTAGTCTTTGATTTAAGTTTCCTTGATGTGGTTGATCACCATGTTGTTGAAGCTTTTTGGTACTTACTATTTGACATTGGATGTCAAACCATTGCAATACTTCATTCACATAGGTAAATGCAAAAACTACCATGCTAACATCCTTGTGAACAACATGAACATGTTTCATAATTCTAACAAATGATGCAATATGTAGTATAGTTGAATTATGATACCCATGAAATGATCTAACTATATCAAGCCAATCTAAATCATAGCCCTCTAATGAAGCACAATATTCAAACAACCTTTCACCTTCTAACTATTCCATACCTCCATCCTTCAAAGTAACGAGTTGATCTAAATCAAAACTTCATCCTTAAGAGTTGTTTCTTTATTGCCTTCAATTGCTTGATAGAGTATACCGATGTTGACTTCTTTTCTAACTTTTGACTTCCAAGTACCTTATTAGCAAAAGAAAATGTGGCAACCTACCTTTTTATCATCCTCAATAACTGTTAATGCCTCATGAACATAAATTTAGGTTCACTTGAATAATTTCAAAGCCTCTTCCAGGTGTCCCACAAAACCATAAGCATATATTAAGGAATTATAAGCCAATGTATTATGTTTCATAGTCTTGATTTCACTACCCTTATTGATTCCATAATCAATTTCCACTGAGAAAAACTTGTCAAGCTACTTCTTAAAATTGTCTTCATTTCCTATTTTTTGAATTCATCTATTGCATCCTTGTATGTTGAGTTTTGATTATCATCATAAAGATTCAGTTTTGAACAGGGTTTAAGTTTATCGTGAAAGGAAAATACAATGAAAATGAGTGAAAATGAAAGGGATGGATGATAGTGTTATAGCATCATTTAGCACTCATGTAGACTTGATGCTCTTGTATGGCCTTGGCCATCCTTTTACCATTCAGACATCATCCTATATTAAAAAATAATATTTCAAATTCCATAAGTGACTTTTCCCATTGAAAAACAAGTACATACACAGGTTCTAACTACATACATGTGTATACCTTTTTAAATATGAAAAAATAAAATAATATGCTATTTTTCGGGCAGGGTTCATGGGTTTTAGTGAGAGCCCACCTACATGAGCTCATAGCACAACTGAATTAACTAATTTCAAGTGGTATATATACACACCTTGGGTAGGCCTAAAGTACATAAGAGAAGGGTTATCGACATTATACCCATTTTTCTCCCAGATCAAGTATGATTTTCCTATGCCTCCTGCACTCCCAATATCTATGGAAACCCCTGCTTCCTTTGTAGATATGTTCATCATCTTTATAACATCTCTTCACATTTTTTAGAGAGGTTGTCTTTGTGACTCAGGCTGGACGGATCCAAAGGAGGGCTTCATCGGTGCTTTTGCTTGTATTAGGTTGTATCTTTCCTGTACCTATTGTTGATTATCAATAAGCAAGCTCATGTATTGTTCCATATATGTTAATGTCTCATGAATAAAAATTTATATCTTTATATATGATGATATAACATATATTTTATGTATGCAAATTAAATTATATATCAGTGATATGCTTCTCTGCATTGATTTGCAAGCATACTCGATTCTAGAGGAAGCATAGGGTTTGGACCCTACAAGATCATCATCAAATGTAGATCTCTGAGTAAGTTTCCAAGTCCATAATTAATAATTCACATGTTTAGCATGCTTGCTTGACTCCTTGTTGATTTTCTTGCTCTCCTCTATTGAGGTTTCCAATCCTTACCTTAAGGAATTTTTCCCACCAATAGATAATACGAGTTGGTCTGCAAAAATGAAAGAGATGGTGGAAAAATGAAATTTGGGAAAGGGATCTTATATTTATAGTGGTTTCTCATCATAATTTCCTAAAATTTTAACAAATTAAAATGTTTCATAAGTTACTTTACCTCATATTTACAATTTGAAATTTGTGGATATGTGTACATGATATTATGGCTAATTTGGTGATGATCTGGCTCAGGTACTCTATTATTGCATTATGCGTTGACCAACACTTGCACCTTGCTCCATATAATGTGTCCACTTCTTGTAGCAAACATGTTTATCCAATATATCTCAAATGATAAATTGGCTTCTAATGAATTTTTCTAAGGTTTTTACCATCACCTTTAAACATGTTTTTTTTTAACTAAGTTCTTAAAAACCAAAATAGTGTATTTTTACCTCTTTCTCCATGACATTCATTTAAATTTTCATATTGATGAAGAAAAGAGGATATTGTGCAGAAATACCAAATTCTAGTTTGATTTCCACAAGATGGTAAAAACTAAAAGTTAACCTTAAAAACATGGCCAAATATCCTTTAAGGTTACACATTTTTGGAAATTTTCTCATGGCTTACTAAACTTACCAAGAAAATCCACGTCTTGAATTTTTTTATTTCATCTCAATCCACTTGCAATATTTTTTCAAACACTGCCCTCGAACAAGTCACTACAAGAGTATCTACAGTAATTATCAATTTCCATACTATTTTAATTTTTCTTCTAAAAGTTGTCTTCTCTGAGATTGATCTACTAATCCATGAAGTTTTGGACTATGTGTTGAGTGCTAAAGTAGAAACCATGAAACATGATGTATGTGGACTAAAAAATGATATATTTTTATTGATTTGACAGAAAAGGAAATGAATGAAGAAGAGTTATAGTAACTTCCATCATGCTATTATTGAAAAAACAATTTATGGGAACAAAAGATCAATACGTTGCTACAAGATACTTTTAGAAGAATAAAATTAATAATTGCAATGCATATAGTCTTCATTAAAACCAAAATCCATGGTACAATTCTTACCATGAGAATGAATGTGCTAAATTCGAGCAAGGAAAGGATTCATTTGATTAACAATCATTAGTAACAATTGTTAATAAATGCAATTCAACTCACCAATAATGTAAATGAGTTTCAAGGTAGCTAAGTGCATCTTGACAAGTACGAATGAATGTATTGAATTCGACTCACTTGCAAAGTCTGACATTCAAGAGACATTGTTTTATTCTCATTCTTCTCAATGAGAAGGCTTGTGATTATTGTATGCAAGCTCCAAGGCCCTCGAAATATTTTCTAACATTGGTCCTAAATAAGGTGTTAAAGTTAATGGGACAAGATCCATTGGAAGGTGGGCCTTAAGGAATCCAACATCAACCAACTCAAGCATAGAACTAAAAATGATTTGAAAAACCATAAAAGAATATTGAAACCAACATGAAATTATAGAAATTATTGTGAAATTTGCTCGTCATTTGCGAGGTTTTCAAGAAAATCTCATGTCCAATTGTACAAGTAAATTGGTTTTACAATAAGACTTTTTCTCTTTACTTTTTTTTTTGTTCTCCATTATTCTATCCTACTCTACTTAAAAAAGAAAATATCTTTCAAGTATAGAAATAATTCCAATGGATCCATGTTCATAATAGGATGAAAATAAACGCATATGTAGGTTTCAAAGATATACTTTGATATATACTAGAATATGGAAGACTAGTTCCTTTGATTGAGATGACGCCAATAAATGTTGAAGAAGAGAGTGGTCCTCTAGCTTAACGATTGTCTAGAACCAAAGTTCAATATAGATATGATACCCTTGGTTCACTTTCTCACTTGGATGATTTGTATGTCTTCTTTTTCCATGTTATTGATATATCATACTATGGTATGGTCAATCTCTTGGTGCCATAAAGGAATTTCTGATAGGAGTGCATGGGGGTTTCACTGACAAAGCAATACCATACATACCTGTGCGCTCATATTATAGGGCATAAAAAATGAGGAAAAATGAAACAATATATTGAGCATATAATATGGGGTAAATGGTTTTTATATATTTTATAGAAATATGTGTATCCTATGGTAATGCTTATACAATACATTAGCCACAAGGAGAACCAATATGCATCTACAATGTATATCAAAAGAAGAAAGGTAAATTGTAGAATGCATGTGGGGTCACAAAAGAGGCATCATGTCACTCTACTAGGGATATAAATGTAAAGGTGTGTAAAAAATGTTAATGAAAAGATGGATACCTACAACATATAATGGAATTAGGTATTTTTTAAATTGGGAAGGTGTATTAGGTCCGTATTATTAAGGGGTTAAATAAAGTTATTTTTAGAGGTATTTTCCAATATGTAGTCAAATTAAGGGTATTTTTTAATATTCCATGAACGCCCATGCTATGTTGGAGGTTCATTGAGTGAAACCCCCATGGCATAGTGGAAATTCCTCGATCTCATGTTCCAATGGATGCTTTCCATCAAATGTGGTCGATGATTCTTTATTCTCCTTTGGATATTCTTCTTCTAGACATTGTTCTTAAATGATAGTAGGAGAATTTTTTTTTTGATACTCTTCTTGATCTCAGATAAATATAATTTATATCAAGAGGAGTTCCTTGAAAATTTTGTACGTTGGAATTGTAAGTGGGTTAAATTATTTTATTGTTTGGGTTCAGAGATGGTTGTGCAGATAGTTAAGTGGGAGTAGGTGGTAATGGGAGAGGTTGACTAGATGTCAACTATGGGGTGAAATTGAGGTTATGGATGTTGTGGTGGGGGGATATAGTATTGAGATTGGTATTGAGGATACTAAGGATATTGAGGGAAATATTGAGGATATTGTAGATTTCTTCCATAAGGTCCTTGCAAACCTTGTTGCCAATATTCGTTTTGAGGTTGGGATAGCCAAGGTTTCCAAGGAAAAAGTGTGTTACAATTATTTTGATATTGTTGTTCATAAGCTTGAAATTGTGAATTAGGATTTTTCATCATGCATGGTTCACAAAACTAGAAATGTCTTCTTGGAGCTACATAATCGAGTTGCTCTGGTGCTTGATTTGATTCACTATCTTCTTGGTAAACTGCTTCCCACCCTGGTAATTATGGAAAATCCTTAATAGCATGTATTATGGACAAATGATACCAATTTCAATATTATCAAGAGGAGATTCTCTCAAAGCATGTTTCTTTCTACACCTATGGTAGAATATAGACAAAGAAGCATTCTTATATTTTTTCTTATTTTTCATTCTTACAATATTTATTTTTTAACTAAGATTAATAAGAATTTCTATTTTAAAATTATCTAGAAAATTGTGAAGTTCAACTTGACTTATCGATCCTGATGTTGATTTACTTACTCTTTCCAAGGTTGGATCATGTGGACTTCTACTAGACTTTTCCCTTCCTCTTGATATGTGCTTACACAATTCATAGATTTCTTCAAATGATAATTGGGATACATCCCCTTTACCCATTAGGTTAATAAGATCAATCCACTCATCTCTTATTGCTCTAAGTAAAAGGGCTTTTAGTATATCAAATCCAACCCTTTTAACATCATACACAAATATTTCTATAAAGTCCTCAGGATTCTCATGTTCCCTTTTAATCATTTTAAATATTTCCTCTTTAAGATCATGTTGTGTACAATAGTATCTATATGTTTCTAAAAATAATGTTCTCATATCATCCCGTGACCTTACAAAGTTAGTACCTAGTCCCATAAACCATTTAAGTGCTCCATATTTTAATTCATCCAGAAATAATTTCATTTTTTTAGCATATAATAAGTAATTATAATATCTATAAAGTATTTCAAATTCAAAAATAAAGGTTTCCAGGTCTTCTAAGCTCATGTCATGGAAGTACAAATGGAACTGGCTACAATGGTAGAGAGATGGTAGCTACATGTATTCACAAAAGATATTACAACAGGCCAAAAGAATTTCCTTTTAGTATCAAGAAGAAATCATATAGGTCCAAAAACTTAACCCTATAATATGAAGTGCCAAAATGTTTGATAGATCCGATGTAGTTAGTTGGTACATCAACTTCCCAAGGGTGAAAGGTTTGCATGCAATAATGTTTCTTGGGTGCATGATAACTTATTGGAAATAAGCATCTGAGGAATCGATTTCAACTAGGGCTAATGAATTCAATGGAAATCCTTGGCCCACTAAATTCCCCCAAAAAATCGTTGAGGGCCTCACAATGTCCCTGAAAGTTTGGGACCCAAAATCTTAGAGGAGAAACTACCAAGAAGATAAGAACTAATGAGAGATTAGAAGATGTGGGTGG